>CM060907.1:387410359-388660359 GCA_030737815.1 Allium fistulosum | reverse complement strand
TAGTTATTTTCAAGTAATATTTTACATAGATGTAACCTATTTACATGTATAAAATATATATAAGTTTTGAAAAAGGTAATTGACTAGGCTTAACACTAAAAGCCGACGGGTATGCTTCTCTATTTCTGAGATTTAAGATTGATGTCGAGTAGGGATATGAGCAATAGAGCTCTAATCTACTTGGTTTCCCTCTTAAACGAGGAATATTTAAGTTGGAATGTTGGAAACATGTTAATCTTGTTGTTTGTTTACTTGTTTAAAAGGTAATTAACTTTGCTTAATGCTAAAAGCCGACGAAGTAGGCTTCTCTTATTTTGAGAGTTAAGATTGATGTCAATTAGGGAGGGAGCAATGAGCTCTAACCTATCGGGCTTCCCTCTTGAATGAAAAATAGTTTAGTTCGGAAGGTTGGAAATGGGTTAATCATGTTGTTTGTTATTAGTTTATGGAAACCATCAATACTATACTTAACACTAAAAGCCGACGAGTATGCTTGTCTATTTGTGATATTTAAGAATGAAGTGCCTAGGTAAGGCTTTGATGAAACCAGTGCTCTAACTTATCTGGCTTCACTCTTAGATGATGAATAGTTAAGTTGAAATGCCGAAAATGAGTTGAGTATACGAATGCTGATTTGCATAAGCAATTGTTTTGACTTGATAATCGATTAGTCGACTATCAAACTTAACTAGGTATTATTATGGATAATTAAAAAGAATATTTTTAAAGATAATACAAGTATGGAATGGTTTTGGGTTTGTTGTGGCAATGTGTTAATAATATTCATCTTTAACCCTTTTTGGTTAAATTTATGACTGTAAATAGATCTTTAAAAGAATGTTTTAATGGTAAGCATAAGTGAGATGTTTTTTGGGTTAGTAATGACAATGTTTAAGTAACATTAGTCTACCTTTTGAATGGATTTGTGAATGTTTTGGGTTTGTAGTGAAAATGTTTAAGTAACATTAGTCCAAAACCTTTTGAATGGATTTGTGAAAGTACTTAGATCCTTAAAATGGATACTTGACAATGTTTAAGTAACATTAGTCTAAAACCTTTTGAATGGATTTGTGAAAGTACTTAGACCTTAAAATGAATATTATGAAGGAAATTATAAGCAAGGAATCTTTTGGAAAAAGATAGGAAAAGAGAAGGTTTAAAGTAAGAAATCTGGTTAGTGATTTGTGAATATACTTATACCATTTGAGATATGTATGTGAATACTTTTTGAAATATAGAAAAAAGAAAAGGTTCAAAGTAAGGAATCTTGTTAATGATTTATGAATATACTTGTATCATTTGAGATAAGTATATGAATACTTTTTAAAGTATTGAAAACAATGCAAATGAATAACAAAAATTGATAATGATGTTTTGTTAGATAAAAGAATTTTTACTACTAAAAGAGGTTTTAATTGATAAAAAATTAATTAAACAAAAAGTGGATTTGAAGTCGCTTATTTGACTTAATCATGCTTTGTGTGACTTGATCGTGCTTTGTGTGTTTACACATTTATGGAAATCATTTAGTCGTATACTTAACACTAAAAGCTGATGAAGTAGGCTTGTTTATCTCTGAGAATTAAGATTGATGTTCATGTAGGGATATGAGTAATAGAGCTCTGACCTACTGGTTTCACTCTTGGTCAAGAGATAGTGTGAGATAAAAATATCAAAGACGTGATAAGTATACAAGACTTGGTTTCGATATATGATTGTTTTCATTATTATTGAATAACCAAATTCGTCGATTCAATCTTAAAGAGACCTGGGTTCTTAAGTGTTTTACTTATCGAAAACTACTTCAAGACTGAGATACGTTTTCTATCTCTTGGAAATGGATCTGTCCTAGATGTTGCAATCCATGTGTGATTACGAGATCTATTCGAGATGTGAGAATCCAATTTGGGATTCCTTTTTATTCGAGCAATGCAGACTCGTGTGGAAGATGTCGAACGTAACCTTGACATCGAAAATGGCTAAAAGCAGAGTATATCAACTCCATATTTAGAGTATGCTTATCGATTACAGTGTGTGGTAGTTGATGATACTTGGTTCCACATGGATGGGTTCGCTCGTTCGGGCGTGGGCAAGTTGTGTTTACCTAAATGTATATTTTATCTAGAGATATACGTCGCTCGGCGGTACTTTCTGACCCTTGTGCAGGAGATTGGATTCAATGTCGACTGGAGAGATCTCCATGGAAAATTCAATATGCAAACGTTCCTTATCGGATTTGATTATACTCCTAATATGTTGTTTAATGTAACCCGTGTAACCATTCCAGCTATTTTTTTTATTAATACTCTTCACCCTTGACATTATCTAATATATCACCTTATGTACTTACTGGATGGTGGTTCTTTTGGTGGGATAACCGTTGTGGCATTCCATATGGTCTCAAAAGTATTGTTACACGCTAGCTATGTATTCCTTGAGTTTCTCATACTAGACTTATGTCTGACATGTGGCTTTTATTTTCCCTAAATTCCTTATGTGCTCTTTCGAGTAGTCTGAGAAATTCAGGTTTTTATTGATTATCGTTGGAGCTCGAGAAGACGAGCTGGATGTTTCACCTACTATAGTATTCCTATTTCCGCTGCATTACTATAGTATATATTAGTATTGTAAAGATAGACAGTTATAACTGTCCAGGCCGATGATGGTACTTAGTTCTTGGTAACTTTGAAATTTCTGTATCGGAGTAATCATTTGTATTGTTCTTTTGATATTATATATTACCATTTCGTTGGTGAGATTCTGATGTTGTGTTCTCTTCTTTCTTGTTCTATTTCTATTTCTTTTTATTTTATCCTAACTTTTCGCCTTTTTAGCACTTGGATAGTCGGCACGTGAATACCGTGGATGTATTAGTGTCGACATTCATGGGCCGGAAGGTTGAATCGTTACAGAAATTATGATATTTGTTATAAAACTAATGGTTTTGTTATCATTCGATTTGAAACAAATGAAGAATATGATGTGCACGTAAAAAATTATATTTTTACTCTCATACTTAATCTTCTTTTATTAAAATAAATGGCATTTTATGGTGTTTTTACATGTTTTAAACCAAAATATAAAAGTGCTTTCAGATCATCATTCACTCATCTACATTTGGGAAAAACGGTAATTTTAAGTGTGAATTAATTTCGAGAAAAATTATTTACAAATTTTATTTTTTGTTTTGTAGGAAATTGAGTGCAAATTGGAAGTGGCTTCATGGACATATGTATGCACAAGTAGTGGAAGCCTAAAGAAGGAAGAAAACAAAAGAATTCATGCAACATGGAAAAGTCCATTTACCCACTAACTAATGGACCAACATTAAAAAGCAAAAGCACGTGTTAGTGGAGATTAATTAGTTTCTTAATAATTACTTGGAGACTACATAAAGTGAAGGACAATTTTGATAGTTCCCTAAAAGATATTAGGGTTTATGAATATGTATAAATAACCCTCTTATGTTCATACAATATTTTTGTATGCATAGAGTTGTAATAAAAAATTAGAAATAAAAGCTTCTCTTTAATGGCTTCTTAGCCATCTTCTTTTTATGCAACTTTCTTCATATGTTTTTTATTTCATGCTCTTTTCTTTTAAGTTATTTTTATTACATGCACTCTTTTATTTCATGTTAGTAGATTAGATTTATTTTATGCCAATAGCTTAGTTTTATTTTATGCAAGTTAGTTAGCTCTTGTTCTCTTTACTTACTTTTCCTTTCCTTTTTGTTTATGTTGAAATTAATTTATATTAATATGTATTCAAATATGAGAAGCTAAACCCCTTCAACTTAGGGGTAATGAAGCTCTCATGGATCATATAAAATTAACATAATAATTTTATTTATGATCTCTTGTTGTGTTTAATGGAAACTTTGATGTTAATGGAATTTTGTTGTTTATTAATGAATTTGATAGTCTATGTTGTTCATAACAAATAGGTTATAATTAATCAAATAGAAACACAAATTACATTTTCATCTAAATATGATTTCGATAATGAAAGTGAACTATAATCAAAATTTGATACTCTATGTTACTAGTTCATAGTAAATAGATTATGCTTAAAACAGATTTTATTTTCAATTTCATAATTATTTTCATTAGATTTGACAAGTGGATTAAGGGGGTGTATTAAAGTTTGATGGTTTAAGTTATGTTAGTTAATATCACAATTAGACCATACTTATAATATATACATCAACTAATTCTACAAGTGGTTAAAAAGAAATATCATAAATTCATTTTGTGTTGATTTGTATGATCATAAGAAAAGATTTGCCTCTAAATTGTCTTCTAATTTCATAGTTTTAAATTCCATTTTTCTCTTGCTTTTAACAATTTTTAGTTAACACAATTTCAAACGTTTCGGAGAATTTGATCGAGTGATTTAAAATTTTTGCTTTCTTTGTGGGATTGGCCCGTACTTGCATACATACTATGATTGTACGTTGTGTGCTTGCGGTTTTTATAACAATATAATTCGATGGTTTTCTAATCAATAGAAAGTCCATTCCGAACAAGATTTTGGCACCATTGCTGGGGATTGCAATTTAGTTTTAATTTTACTCTTCGAATTATTATTATTATTAGTTTGTGTTAGTTGTCATTAAACAAAAAAACAAAATTATGTTGTGTTGTAAAATTTTGTGTTTAGCTCATTTGTTTTGTTCACTTTTGTTTTTGTTTTTATTTACTAGTGCATTTGTTTTTGTTGTTACGTTTGCATTTGTTGACATCTTTTTTTTTGTTTTGTGTTATTATTCATTAAAAAAATCATTGCATTTGTTACATTTCATTTTTTCTATGCAGTGTGCATTTCTGTGTGTTTCCCTACATTTCACTGTTTTCATTTGTGCATTTCTGCCCATATTCATTTCTATGCATTTTGTTTTCACTTGTTTACTTTGCATTGCATTTCACTGTCTTCTATTTCCCCAAATTCATGTCGATCCAAATTAACACACCACATTTCACTTCTTTTTTGTTACATTTTACATACATCCAACCTCTTCAATCAAAACCTCAACCCCAATCTATACAACTGAACATCACTCCTCCTTCCAACATCATCATCTTCCATCTCCGCCCACGATGTTCATGCGCCATCCTCATTCCATCACCATTTCAACAACAATCTCCTACCTTCAACAACCATTGACACAACACATCCAAACGCAAACACCCGACCTGAGCTCAAAACCACCATCTCCTTCCCCCTGCATCACAACTCCACCTCCCGCGACCTCATCAGCAAAATAAGAACCGAACAGTAGTTCCAAACACCAACCACCTCCTATGCAACTGCAACCAACTTGCTACCCACCATCTCCTACAAACTTGCTTCACCACTATCAACACAGTCCCCGTCTCATCCTCCTTTGTCGCCTGAATCTACAACAGCCACATCAACCAGCCATCTACACCCGCAACCACACACTTCCAAGTTTCTATCACCAGAACAACCTCCTACAACCTTACCCGAACAGCCTCAATCGCCTCAACTCCTCCGCTTGCACAACTTCATTGCACTTAAACAATCCTCCCCTCTATCCGAACCAATTCCACTCCTACTCGACCACCAATCCAAGCTTTCCAACACCAACCAAACTTTCCACTTCAAACCGCCCTTCCTTTGCCAAATCACAAGTACAACAACCTTAAAACAAGCTCAAACATCATCCTACAGAGCCGAGTGTCCTCGCCTGCGGCCTCAGCATCTTCCTTCATCCTTCAATAACCAGCCCCTAAAAAACCTCACCAATCTCCACACTTCAAACACCTGCCTTACTGCTACAGCCCGATCTCGCAAATCACCACAACATTTCCATCACCATCCTTCAACAAACTACAGCTTCATCCCCTTCCTAAGCACATCTTCCTCAAAACCCAAACCAGCCTACTCAAACTACAAACTGAAACCACCTCGTCTACAGTATTCCTGCACCTGAAGCAACCCTTGCTCCAGTACACAAACACCAAAAATCCACAACCAAGTGCCAATTCGCAACTTCCTACGAACCTGCTACATCAATCACACCAAACATCCGAAGTCACCACCACTCACACCAATCGAACAACCAGTAACCAATGCAATCTCCTATACCAATGCAAATCTCCTACCCCGCCTTCAACCAAAACCGTAGAACCATAATTCTCAACCTTCAACCTCTAACGCCACCAAAACACGCACACAAATTCCACCAGTATCCTCACCTTTAACAACATCTATCCCAAACTCCGGCACCTAAAACCCGCGACCTAAATCGACCTGAACCAAACGAAATTTGAATCAAATCCGTGACCTCAACAAGTTTTGATTTGAGAATTTCGAATTTGTTTTGGTTGAGTTGAGGAATTTTTTTCTTTGGGTTGCTAAATTCTATAGTGTGAGTATTTTGATTAAGTGGGCTTGTGGGCTTTCGTTTGCATTTGCAAAGGTTTTCTTTTATTTTTTTTAAAAACTTGCTTTAATTAGGCTTGGTAATTCGAGTTTAGTTTGTTTAGGTTTTCGAAAACAACGGTTCTTTCTTTCTAGCATTTAAAAAAAATCTATATATCTTGTTCGAACTTTTAGGTGGAAAAATGCAGGAAATCAAAGGAGAAAAATCGCTTACTCTGCTCTGCTTGCCAAACGAATTGCACTAAAAAAATAAATTTCTGCTTTTAAATAAACAAATAATTCTGCACACTTTGGTATCGGTTCTTATCTCTTGATTTATTTTTCTTGCATTATTGGTAGCTTGCATTAAAAAAAGAAAATAAATATTCATCTGTAGTTGCATTGTTAACACACGCTTAAATTCGGTTTTGCATCATTTCACTTTGTTTTTGTTTTCTAAGGGCAACATCCAAATCAACATAAAGTGGGGATTTCATCGCCCTTTTCTTGGTCCACAAATTGCATTTAATTGTATAAAATTGAATTAATAATAAAGATTAGATGTTGGACTTAAGGGCGTCATGGGCTCATCTAGGGCAAATCTGTATTTTGATAGGTTGATTTCTTTTAACAAATTATTTCTCGGTGTCTAAGGCAATGGCAAAGCAATAATCATTTATAATTATTACAGTGATTCATAAGATATTATAGTGATTGTTTCTCTAAAGGTACTTAAACCTTTAGCTACATTGCTACGGCGATTCGTGATGCACTGATAACCTCTATTCGTTACCGGGCTAAGAACTGTTTTGTTGAATTAAGTCAAAGTGTGGTTATAAAATTTTGGGTTAGGAGCTACTAAGGACGGAAAATTTCTAATTAAATCCTTGCATTCATTTTGTTGCATTAGTTTCATGCATATATAAAAAAATAACAAAAATTACAGAAATTACAAAAAAAAACATTTTCTTTTAAACATTTTTTTAAGTAAAAAAATACTAAAACAAAACAATATTCCTTGTTTAAAAAGAAAAAAATACAAAAAAATCAACAACAAAAAAAGAGGGGAAAAACCATATTTTTAGCAAAAAAAAAATCACTTCATTCTTACTCTCATTATCCTTATTTTTTATCTCTTTCTCTCCTTAATCTTTTCACTTGTGCATGTGTGTTTGAATTCATGACACGTCAATGAATCGTTTAACTCGAACAAACAATCTTTCCATAATAGTGAACAAAAACCTCTCTCGAACTCTCATGGATAAAATCTTCCCCGATCGAATTTCTATCCCTTCTTGCATTACCTCACCCGCCCTATGAGTAATCACTTTGAGATTCATTCAAGCCATATTAACATGCTTCCAAATTTGGCAATTTTGAAAATGACGATCCCTATATCATTTTAACAAAATTTGAACAAGTTTATGCAACTTTTAAACTTCAACAATTATGCGATGATGGAATCAAACTTAGATTAATCCCATTCGCACTTACCGATTATGCCGAAAAATGGTTGTATAGCTTACCTTCGAATTCAATTAGAACTTAAGACGAATTTGCAAAAAATTTCTTAAAGAAAATTTACCTCTTGGAAAAAACAACCAAAATTCGAAATGAAATTGTAAACTTTCATCAATTTGGGAGTGAATTTCTTTGGAAAATATTTTGAAAGATTGAAGGGACCTTTAATAAAATGTCCACATCACAATTTTGAAGAATGGACTATTTTCCAAATTTTATATGATGGACTTGAAAATAACTCTCGAACAATGCTTGAATCAATGTGCCAAGGAAACTTTTACCACAACAGCAAGATGTCGCTTGGCAATTTCTTAAAAACCTAGCCAAAAAATCATCACAATGGGAACGATCTAACGAGAAATCAACTTATTCGAGATCGAGCGCACATTCAATAGGATCTTCATTAGCCTTAGAAGCAAAAATCGATGCGATGATTAACAAATTTGATAACATTCTTTCATCTACTCAAATGAATCTCAAGTCTCGTGTTATAAATGTAATGATCCAAACCACATCGCCGATTAATGTCCTCACCTGTTAGAACAAATAAACACTTTTAACAAAGTTAGAAATGATTCGTTCTCTCAAATGTATAATCCCGGTTGGAGAAATCATCCTTGTGACATCCCGGATTTTGGGCAGTATATATTTAATTTAATTAATTAAAGATGCAGCTTATTATTTAAAAACAAATATATATAAAATATATATATGTATATATGTATTTGGGGGGAAACTATGGTTTGGAATTAAAATAAAAGTTCTAAATATTTTAAACATGAAATCTATCTTATTTAACTTTATTAATATGTGGTTTAAATATATATACATGATATAATCTGGATAATGATGGTTCAAGTAAAATAAATCTTATCAATATTAAATTTAAGTATAAACAGATATATTATTTGAAAATAAATATAATTATTATAGGCTTAAGAAACTATGATGTTAACATAAGTAGAATGAAAAAATAAATAATAAGTAATAAATTAAATGTTAGATAGTTAAATTTTAAAAAGGAAATAAAATAAGGGTTGATGTTAAATAAATATCTCAAATAAATTTGTAGTTATGTAAAATATGAAATGATCATATAAAATAATTCTAGAAATATATAAACTATTGAAATAAATAAAATATAAATATATATGTAGAAATACGAGACAATGGATATTTAAGTTAGAAATTAGTATTAAGTTAGAAATAGAAGATAAACATATATAAGGTAAATTATCTATAAAAAGTCAATACAATAGAATAAATCCTAACATCATGTTAAAAATAGAAGGGTATTCATACTACAAAGTATAAGACAAAGGAAGACACAAATACATTCAGATATGTTCAGCAATCAAAGGAAATATATATATATATATATATAGATTAGCTTGTAAAGGAAGACAATGATATATATTCAAGTATGAACAAAACTGGATAAGTATGAGAAGAAGAAAGATACAAATCTAAATAGAATAAGTATAAATTGTACAAGGCCATTAATGCAGCACACAACATATAACATATCAGCCACCAAAATAAGTTGTCAGCCACCAAACAAGAAAAAAAATCTCTGTTATATGGCACAAAATACATCACCCCATATTGTACAATAAAAATGTATATCCTGTAAGCTTCTTCCCTATGTATAAACTCTCCAACTTTTCGTTCATTCAAGGCAAAGGCAATCTGAGAAAAATCATATTAGACTTCAACAACAAATTAAACTTAAACAACAATCTGCTTCAAAATTCAAACCAGAGATCAAGAGAGGTTTCCAACTTACAATTTCAAGCCTGTTCGAACTTAAGAGGAACTCTGTTCATTTTTCTGGAATCAGGTGAGTAATACTCTTTTAAAAAAAAAAAACTTAAGTCTTTGAATAAATCCGGTTGTAGGCTATGGTTCTAAATCAGATTATGATTGTTGTGAATTCCTTGGCATTTTTATTTGTGAATATGAATGAATGAATATCTATCTTCATATGCTGCTGTGTATTGTTGCATTTGCCAGGCTCCAGTTTAAATTAAAAACCTTTTCCTCATGAGCTAATCTATATTAGAGATTCAGTTTCGAACAAAATATGTTTTGTTGTAGTTAGGCTAAGGAATAAAAGTTTATTTAAGTCAAGTACCTTTGTAATATCTCTGGAAAGCAAAACAACAGGGCAAGTTGAATACAAGTGGGAATTTCGAATATCTTAATTTAGCAATTCAGGAATGTAAACTGGTTCCTTATCGAAAAACATGATTTTTAAATGAAAAATCAAAATTTTTAGTGATAGATTTTAGGTACAGTTCTTGTTCGAACTAAAAATAAAATTTGGGGTTTCCTAGTGTTCTCATGGATCTGGGAGATTGGAACTTTCTGTGGTGATGGAGGAATGATCGGAGTTTGGGAAGAAATTGTCTGGAAGTCGATCAGAGCACGGGGGAGGTGGTGATTGCTCTATGAAATCTGCAACCCTAGTTTCTATTGGGTCGAGTGTTTTGATTAGTTGAGTTCCTCTGTTTGTTCGAGTGTAACCAAACTCAGGGAAATGGTGGTAGATGAGTCAATGATGGAGTAGCCGGAGTTGTAGACTTGCAGATGGCCGGAGAATCGTGAACGAGGTAGTTTTCAGGTTTGGAGGTGGTTGTTCCAGGTTTGTATAATGCGTTCGATTTTGATTTCGAGTCGTATATGGGGATTTGATGGTCGTTGTTCGATCTGAGGGTGATCGGCGACTGGCTCAAGGCGGCGGCAATCGGAGAGGGTCGGAGCCACCGTGCATATGCACGGTGCATTGTTTGAGTCTGGAGGTATTTCTTTCGGTTGTTGTAGAAATTTATACTCGAGTTTATCTCGAGTGGTTCGAGTGTTTGCTCGAAGTCTGGGTGTTTTTGGCTCGAAGGATTTTGCTCTGGCTCGGGTTAAAGGAAGGACAGGTTTAAAACCCTATCAGTACATTAAATTCTTTAAAATGATGGTTAAAATTTTAAAACAAGGATTTAAACTAAGATTGTTTAATCAGTTATAAGTATGAGTTCAACTGAGTTGTATCCTAGTTTTAAAATTTAATTTAGTTTATAAATTAAATTGCTTAATTTTGTTAAATTAATTTTGTATTCATTGGGAATCTTAGATTTAAAATGAGATTTAAAATGGAATTTGAAAGTAGATTTGGAAGTAAAATGTTTTAAATGTGTGTGAATGATAATTATCATTAATAAGGAAATATTTTATTCTTAAATTAAATAAAGACTTAATGTTTGTGATACAATAAAATATTAAGATAATTAAACTGGGTAATTTATTGATTTAATTAATTAACAATTTGGATTGATTAAATTTGTAACTAGAAGATAGATAATTAATTAAAGTTTAAGATTAATTATTTTAGGAATAATAAATTTGTAATTAAGAATCATTTATTAGATAAGATTAGCTTTTAAGTTAACGATTAAGAATTAATTAAATGGAAGTGATTATTAATCACTTCGTGTAATTAATTAAAGGATTATTTAATATAATTAATTAAAGGGATAAGGTAATTAATTAAAAGAGTAATTAATTAATGAAGTAATTTAAGTTAATTAATGGAAGTAATTCAAGTTAATTATTGAGAATGGTTAAGGATAATTACTTATTGTAATTAAGAGATAATTAATCAAGGAAGATTAATTTAGATAAATAAATAAGAGGTGATTAATTAATTTGGAATTAAATTAATGTTAAGAAAGGTGGATTAAGGTAATCCAAGTGATTAAAGGTTAGTAATTAATTTAAGTAGAGATTAATTAAATTAATTAAGAGTGAATCAACTTGTTATGGATGGTTGAATGATATTGAATTGATTTTATCTCTGATGGGTGGAATGAGATGTGTTGTGATATGAATGGGTTAAACTGTGATAGTGTAGGTTACCTATCTGAGTTGAATTGTTGTAAGATATCCTGAATGTGAATTGTATTGTTTAAAACTTAAACTTTTGGTTTAATAAATGACATGGGATTCGAAGAGACCGGAGTCGGGTATTAGCTAATACCCGAAACCACTTCGACTCTTTAAAGAATTGATATGTGAAATTAATAAGTTGGAATGGAATGATTTAAGTGAATTTGACCATTTAATCTAAGTTTTGGGTGCCTAGAAATTGATGTGTGAAATAAGTGTCGTCTTTAACAAATTGTGAAATTGTAAATTTACACGAGCTACCCCGGGTTTTATGTAAGTTTTATGCTGATGTATTCCATGTTAGATGGGTTTACTCACGCTGGTTTCCAGCCTGACCCGGGTGTTACTTTGATGTAATGCTCGGGTCAGACCGAGTATTACAGATTTTCAAGTAAGGACGTTCGGGAGCTCAGGAGACGAGCTGGATGGCAGGAACGTATGGAGTGTATCCCACTGTGATATATTGTTGTATATTTGGACATGTTGATTATATATGTCCAGTGATTGTGTATAAGTTGTAACTCTGATGTATTAAAGTGTAATTTAACTAATACAGTTTCTTTGTATAAATGGTATTATATGATATTATATTTTGATCCGCTGCGAATGTGAGATTCTGTGACTTGTTTTCTGTTTCTTCTTCTTCTATCTCTTTCTTCTTTCCCTAACTATCTGGAATTTTCGGGATCGAAAATTCAGGGTCGTTACAGTTGGTATCAGAGCTGAAAGGTTAAGCGAGAACCTTGGCTCTGGTGGGGGATACTCATTAAGGATAGGGTAAATGGTACCCTAGAATTAGTTGAGTGTATATATATATATATATATGAGAGCGTACTTGTTATTTTCTTATATAAAGATTTTAAATAATTTTATACAAGCTTATATTTTAATATATAAAGCAATAATTTTTCTAATATTAAGTTAATTGGTTGTTAAATCATTGGAATTAAATAGAAACAATGAGAACTAAGTGACAATAGAAATACAACCAAACTGAAATTTAAATAAAGATAAGTTTGAAATGGATTCAAACTGAAATTAAAATCTTGGATTCAAAGAAGAATTTTTAGAAATAGATAATATTTATTGGTTTCCAGTTGCAATAACCTTGGTTATTTTCCTAAAATGATGAAATGTTTGTTAATGATTTAGCAAAAATAAAATGTTTATGGAAGTAAACATTTAGGTGAGTATGACTTATGAATTGAAATTGAAAAGGGTTTAAATGGTGAATTATTAATTCTAAGTCCAGAAAATATGGGAATTTGTTCCAAGTGTTTGAAAGAAAAAATAAATAGTGTTATTTGAATAAAAGAGCTAGATTCAAACAAGAGTTGTTTGAAAATTTATAGGAACATGTTTTGAATTTAAAACCAAAGGTGGTTTAAAATTTAAAGTAATTTGGTGTGTAAAGGAAATAAATATGTATATTTGAAATAAACTCTAAGATTGAGTTTTGAATAATCCTTGGAAAGTGATGTGAAACCCAAAGTGATATAAGTTTTGAACTAATGAGTAAGAATGAATATTATTAGAAATTTGAAAATTTGAAGTAGAAATTCAAATTTGAGTAAGGTTGGCTGAATGAATGAATTGAATTTAACTTAGGGGAAGTTAAATAAGAACAACCTAAATTGGAAATTTCAAGATGAAATTAAAATTTTACTTAGTGAAGTTAAATGGGTTGTTTTGAAATGGGAGTTATGCGTGATCTCAAACGGATTTGAGATCTGGAAATGGGAAATGTGTGTTATTGATGGATGCTGTTTTAAATAACCTGGATGTTTATTTACTTTGGCTTATCCCGATATCATCCTTTTGTTATTAATAATCCACGAAACTGTGAATTGGATTATTCTAATTAAATTAAGAAATGGATTGAGGTAATATACATCCATTGCAGAA
This sequence comes from Allium fistulosum, assembly GCA_030737815.1. Lineage (NCBI taxonomy): Eukaryota > Viridiplantae > Streptophyta > Magnoliopsida > Asparagales > Amaryllidaceae > Allium > Allium fistulosum. The sequence continues at coordinate 388,646,610 of CM060907.1, read as the reverse complement.
ATTTAATGGAATCACTTTGAACTTAAGAATTAAATGTGTAAATTAAAATTGTTTAAGAACTGGTTTCAAAATGGAAGATAAAATTTGGGTGATAAATTGAATTTTTAAGATAAAATTGTTTTGAACTCTTATTTGAACTTTGAAATAAGTTAAGTAAAGATAATTTAAAATGGAATTTTTAGAATTCGACTCAGAATTAAATTGTTTAAAGATTTGGATTATTGATTTAAAAATAAAGGTTAGTTTGATTTAAGGGGTTAAATCAACATTTGAAAATTTAACTCGAATATATATAATTCGAGATGGTTTAAAATCGAGATTTAAATTGAGTTAGTTCAAACTGAATTTGATTTGAATTAATGGGAAAATTTGAATTGGATTAATTTAAAATAAAAATGAAGATTAAATGAGTTCTAATTCAAATGGGAATTGGGATTAATTCGTATAGAAATTGAGGTTGATTCAACTTGAATTGGGATTAAACCAATTTCAGTGGAAACTGAAATTATTTAAATTGGGATTGGAAGTTGAGAATTGAACAGTTTGACTTTGGAATATTCTCAAAATAAATTGTTTTAGTACAAATCATTTTTTTCAAGCTATTTATTATATATACAACCTTTCTTTTTAAAGCCAAACTATCTTATACTTATTTTACAATTATTTTTGGAACTGTTTAAAAAAATTTCAACTATTTTCTAAACTAATTGCTATTTTTCAACTATTTTACAAATTAATTATTATTTTACAGCTATTTTGCAACTATTTGAAACTATTTAACTATTTTCAACTATTCTACAATTACTTAACTATTTTACAACTATTTTACCAACTAATAATTATTTTTCAACTACTTATTCATTTTAAAATTTTCCAAGCTATTTTCAAAATTTAATTGGATAGAGTTCAGACTGTTTATGATTGAATATCCATTTGGGAAGGATTAAAATGATAATCCAATGGAATGGAAACAATTGTGATTATGTGAATAGAAATTAAAGGAAATGTGAATAGAAAGAGAAATTGATTTAGTTAATAATCAATGAAGATGAATACGTAGGATGTACGTATATTATTCTATTCGCATAGTGATTTGATCCAGATTCGAGCACAGAATTTCGAGATAGTATTATCGACCCGAGTTGGGATTTTTCGCTTGATTTTCAACGGCGAACCTGGATATGGATTTTTGATTGGTTCTGGATATTCTCTATCGTAGTTGTGACTATGGAAGGAGAATAACGGTTTCGGATCAAGAAACCAGATCTGAGTCCGCACTAGGAAGTCGGGTGGACAATACTGGTTCGGAAGTGAAATTGTGTGATCGAGTGAACGATCAGATTGATATAGCGTACGGATTATATGTGTACATCGTACGGGTTTCAATAAAATTGATATTGAAAATTTGTGGATAAGCACTGTAAATGATTTTTGAAATTAAAAGGATATTTTGAGAAATAAATGGTGAAGTAAATTGGAGATTGAATATCTCTATGATTAAAATTTACTTTATAAAAGTAAGTAATTTGGCAAGTGACTTTATAAGTAATTTAATTTGAATATTTGATTTAGGATAAATAAAATTATATATCTTGTTATATAAAATAAATCTTCCCTTATTGAATCTATAGCCAAAAAAAAGAAAAAAAAATGGGGTTTTAAAATATTTGAAAGTATTTAAAGTATAAAAGTGAATTTATACAAGTACAAATTGATTCGAAGATTTTTCAAAACTTTTATATATACGTATTTATAAAAAATGATTTTGTGAAAATGATCTTGAGGAAAAAAAATTTGGAACCTTTGGATTTTGGAAGGGCTTTTGATTTTTGAGGAAAATCAAATTTGGAATTTGGAAAAGCCTAATTTGAGAATTATCGATTTTGAGAAAGGAGCTTTATATGAGATTCATACTTGGTGTATGATTTGGAAAATACTATATGTGTATAGTATAAAGTGTTTTGAGATTTGGCTCTGGAGAAAAAGGCGCTCCCTTGAATGAACTTCTTAGGAGTGCCACTGAGTGGTACTGCCTTGAGCCTCTAAAGGGGAGGTTCTAAAGTTGATCCTGTGAGGAGTCCGGACAAAACTAGTTCCTAAGGATTATTTGGTAGCAAAAGTCGATGGCGCTGATGCCTACAGGGGCATTTGGGTTATGCTGTGACGACAGTGTAATTCGATGTCGCTGCGATCTACTGTGTGGACCATAGCGAAAATCGTGTGGAGGATGAGTGCCAACAGTCTACACTTGATTTTGCCGGGATGGCAGCGCAACATCGGTAGACTGCGGTCTATGGTCAAGTGGAGGAGTTTCATTCTTTTGGCAGCGAAATTCGGTGGCGCTGATGCCTACAGTTATATGGGTTTGTGTTGTGATAGCAACGTAAGGCCCGGGTATAACTGCGATCTGTAGCTGGTTCCATGGCGTAATCGAGTGGCGCGGAGACCTACAGTTATCTATGGATTTTGCCGGGACGGCAACGTAACCATCGGGTTAACTGCAACCATGGATGGGGGTGATGATTTCCAGAGCATTTTTACCAAGATATTTCCTCTATTTTCGAAAACTGTTTCGATATTTTCAATAAAATTATTTTCCAAAGTGTTTTCACTGGGTGTTAAAACGAGTTTACCAAGTACTTATAGATTTTCAGTCCTACGCCTGATCAACGTATGACCGAATTTCTGTGAGAACAAGGATGAACTTGTCGAAACATCGAGTTATAAAAGTATTTTTATAAAAATTATTTTAGTAATATTATGTATAGATTTTTTTTAAAAAAAGCATTTTAAACATGGTCAGAGAAAATTTATCTGATTTTAAGCATTTTAATAATTTTGGGTTTCGTATCTTTTCGAGGACGAAAAGTTTTAAGGGGGGAGGGATGTGACATCCCGGATTTTGGGCAGTATATATTTAATTTAATTAATTAAAGATGCAGCTTATTATTTTAAAACAAATATATATAATATATATATATATATGTATTTGGGGGGAAACTATGGTTTGGAATTAAAATAAAAGTTCTAAATATTTTAAACATGAAATCTATCTTATTTAACTTTATTAATATGTGATTTAAATATATATACATGATATAATCTGGATAATGATGGTTCAAGTAAAATAAATCTTATCAATATTAAATTTAAGTATAAACAGATATATTATTTGAAAATAAATATAATTATTATAGGCTTAAGAAACTATGATGTTAACATAAGTAGAATGAAAAAAATAAATAATAAGTAATAAATTAAATGTTAGATAGTTAAATTTTAAAAAGGAAATAAAATAAGGGTTGATGTTAAATAAATATCTCAAATAAATTTGTAGTTATGTAAAATATGAAATGATCATATAAAATAATTCTAGAAATATATAAACTATTGAAATAAATAAAATATAAATATATATGTAGAAATACGAGACAATGGATATTTAAGTTAGAAATTAGTATTAAGTTAGAAATAGAAGATAAACATATATAAGGTAAATTATCTATAAAAAGTCAATACAATAGAATAAATCCTAACATCATGTTAAAAATAGAAGGGTATTCATACTACAAAGTATAAGACAAAGGAAGACACAAATACATTCAGATATGTTCAGCAATCAAAGGAAATATATATATATATATAGATTAGCTTGTAAAGGAAGACAATGATATATATTCAAGTATGAACAAAACTGGATAAGTATGAGAAGAAGAAAGATACAAATCTAAATAGAATAAGTATAAATTGTACAAGGCCATTAATGCAGCACACAACATATAACATATCAGCCACCAAAATAAGTTGTCAGCCACCAAACAAGAAAAAAAAATCTCTGGTATATGGCACAAAATACATCACCCCATATTGTACAATAAAAATGTATATCCTGTAAGCTTCTTCCCTATGTATAAACTCTCCATCTTTTCATTCATTCAAGGCTAAGGCAATCTGAGAAAAATCATATTAGACTTCAACAACAAATTAAACTTAAACAACAATCTGCTTCAAAATTCAAACCAGAGATCAAGAGAGGTTTCCAACTTACAATTTCAAGCCTGTTCGAACATAAGAGGAACTCTGTTCATTTTTCTGGAATCAGGTGAGTAATACTCTTCTAAAAATAAAAAAAAACTTAAGTCTTTGAATAAATCTGGTTGTAGGCTATGGTTCTAAATCAGATTATGATTGTTGTGAATTCCTTGGCATTTTTATTTGTGAATATGAATGAATGAATATCTGTCTTCGTATGCTGCTGTGTATTGTTGCATTTGCCAGGCTCCAGTTTAAATTAAAAACCTTTTCCTCATGAGCTAATCTATATTAGAGATTCAGTTTCGAACAAAATATGTTTTGTTGTAGTTAGGCTAAGGAATAAAAGTTTATTTAAGTCAAGTACCTTTGTAATATCTCTGGAAAGCAAAACAACAGGGCAAGTTGAATACAAGTGGGAATTTCGAATATCTTAATTTAGGAATTCAGGAATGTAAACAGGTTCCTTATCGAAAAACATGATTTTTAAATGAAAAATCAAAATTTTTAGTGATAGATTTTAGGTACAGTTCTTGTTCGAACTAAAAATAAAATTTGGGGTTTCCTAGTGTTCTCATGGATCTGGGAGATTGGAAATTTCTGTGGTGATGGAGGAATGATCGGAGTTTGGGAAGAAATTGTCTGAAAGTCGATCAGAGCACGGGGGAGGTGGTGATTGCTCTATGAAATCTGCAACCCTAGTTTCTACTAGGTCGAGTGTTTTGATTAGTTGAGTTCCTCTGTTTGTTCGAGTGTAACCAAACTCAGGGAAATGGTGGTAGATGAGTCAATGATGGAGTAGCCAGAGTTGTAGACTCGCAGATGGCCGGAGAATCGTGAAAGAGGTAGTTTTCAGGTTTGGAGGTGGTTGTTCCAGGTTTGGATAATGCGTTCGATTTTGATTTCGTGTCGTATATGGGGATTTGATGGTCGTTGTTCGATCTGAGGGTGATCAGCGACTGGCTCAAGGCGGCGGCGGCAATCGGAGAGGGTCGGAGCCGCCGTGCATATGCACGGTGCATTGTTTGAGTCTGAAGGTATTTCTTTCGGTTGTTGTAGAAATTTATACTCGAGTTTATCTCGAGTGGTTCGAGTGTTTGCTCGAAGTCTGGGTGTTTTTGGCTCGAAGGATTTTGCTCTGGCTCGGTTTAAATGAAGGACAGGTTTAAAACCCTGTCAGTACATTAAATTCTTTAAAATGATGGTTAAAATTTTAAAACAAGGATTTAAACTAAGATTGTTTAATCAGTTATAAGTATGAGTTCAACTGAGTTGTATCCTAGTTTTAAAATTTAATTCAGTTTATAAATTAAATTGCTTAATTTTGTTAAATTAATTTTGTATTCATTGGGAATCTTAGATTTAAAATGAGATTTAAAATGGAATTTGAAAGTTGATTTGGAAGTAAAATGTTTTAAATGTGTGTGAATGATAATTATCATTAATAAGGAAATATTTTATTCTTAAGTTAAATAAAGACTTATTGTTTGTGATATAATAAAATATTAAGATAATTAAACTGGGTAATTTATTGATTTAATTAATTAACAATTTGGATTGATTAAATTTGTAACTAGAAGATAGATAATTAATTAAAGTTTAAGATTAATTATTTTAGGAATAATAAATTTGTAATTAAGAATCATTTATTAGATAAGATTAGCTTTAAAGTTAACGATTAAGAATTAATTAAATGGAAGTGATTATTAATCACTTCGTGTAATTAATTAAAGGATTATTTAATATAATTAATTAAAGGGATAAGGTAATTAATTAAAAGAGTAATTAATTAATGAAGTAATTTAAGTTAATTAATGGAAGTAATTTAAGTTAATTATTGAGAATGGTTAAGGATAATTACTTATTGTAATTAAGAGATAATTAATCAAGGAAGATTAATTTAGATAAATAAATAAGATGTGATTAATTAATTTTGAATTAAATTAATGTTAAGAAAAGTGGATTAAGGTAATCCAAGTGATTAAAGGTTAGTAATTAATTTAAGTAGAGATTAATTAAATTAATTAAGAGTGAATCAACTTGTTATGGATGGTTGAATGATATTGAATTGATTTTATCTCTGATGGGTGGAATGAGATGTGTTGTGATATGAATGGGTTAAACTATGATAGTGTAGGTTACCTATCTGAGTTGAATTATTGTAAGATATCCTGAATATGAATTGTATTGTTTAAAACTTAAACTTTTGGTTTAATAAATGACATGGGATTCAAAGAGACCGGAGTCGGGTATTAGCTAATACCCGAAACCACTTCGACTCTTTAAAGAATTGATATGTGAAATTAATAATTTGGAATGGAATGATTTAAGTGAATTTGACCATTTAATCTAAGTTTTGGATGCCTAGAAATTGATGTGTGAAATAAGTGTCGTCTTTAACAAATTGTGAAATTGTAAATTTACACGAGCTACCCCGGGTTTTATGTAAGTTTTATGCTGATGTATTCCATGTTAGATGGGTTTACTCACGCTGGTTTCCAGCCTGACCCGGGTGTTACTTTGATGTAATGCTCGGGTCAGACCGAGTACTACAGATTTTCAAGTAAGGACGTTCGGGAGCTCAAGAGACGAGTTGGATGGCAGGAACGTATGGAGTGTATCCCGCTGTGATATATTGTTGTATATTTGGACATGTTGATTATATATGTCCAGTGATTGTGTATAAGTTGTAACTCTGATGTATTAAAGTGTAATTTAACTAATACAGTTTCTTTGTATAAATGGTATTATATGATATTATATTTTGATCCGCTGCGAATGTGAGATTCTGTGACTTGTTTTCTGTTTCTTCTTCTTCTATCTCTTTCTTCTTTCCCTAACTATCTGGAATTTTCGGGATCGAAAATTCCGGGTCGTTACAATCCTAACTTCGCTTGGAACTAAAGCAATTCGAACACGAATTTGGTTTGACCATCTTTTCAAGCATTTCTGAACAATGCTTCAAATCCTCCTTTCAACCAAATCAATTTCAACAAAATTTTCTGCCACCTTCTCAAAACCAAGCACAACAATCTTTTGCTCCTCAAGACGTCAAATGAATGACTTCACTTGAGAAAAATTTAGAAACTTTGGTTAAAGCGACCACTCAAAACCTTTAATCAAATAGCAATTTGCAAAATTTGTTAACCTCGTACATGCAAAATACAAGTCAATTGATCGTAAAACTTGAAATGCAAATGAGTTAATTAGCCACTTTTGTCAGTGAATGGGAAAGAGGTACGTTCCCGAGTCAACCTGTTCCAAACCTTAGAAATCAAAACACAAACTCGAACCAAGCTCATGTCGTTCAAGATAGCAATTTGAATCAAATGAATGCTATCACCACTTTGCGATCCGGTAAGCAAATCGATAACCAAATTGTCAATCCTAATGACTTAACGGAAATTTCTTCCGAATCTACAATACCCTCGACCGAGTCCAATCCAAACATTAAATCCAATTCTAAATCTCGTCCTTTACCGACTCAAGTATACTGACCTACTGAGTCTCGAGTTCCATTTCCACATCGACTTCGACCTAAGAAACATTCAGTCACATGGAAAATGTGTAAGTATTTTTAAGCAAGTCAAGGCCAACATTCCTCTTTTAGACATAATTCGATAAGTCCTAACCTATGCTAAGTTTTAAAGGACTTGTGCACACAAAAACGACACACTCAAGTGCCTAAAAAGTCTTCTTAGTGGTCGGTCAAAGTGAAGTCTTGTCTCGTTCCAATTCGGTAAAATACAAAGATCCTAGTTGCCCCCATAATCCCGTGTACGATAAGAGACAAGACGATTAATAAATGCTTCCTAGAATTAGGTGCGAGTGTAAACTTGATTCCATACTCCGTGTTTAACAATTAGGCTTAGGTGAGCTTAAACCGACAAAAGTTACCCTTCAATTTGCCGATCGTTCTATAAAGAAACCCATAGGAGAAATCGAGGATGTACTCATTAAAGTAGGGCAATTCATATTTTCAGTTGACTTCATCATCCTTAAAACACAACCGGTAAACAATTCTATGCGTCAAATTCCGTTGATTTTAGGACAACCATTCTTAGCCACCTCGAGTTAATCAATTGTCGAAATGGTTTGATGAAAATTTCCTTTGGTAACATGACCTTAGATCTTAACATCTTCAATTTAGAAAATCAATCGAATGAACCATTCGACTGCACATTGGAAGTTAGTGCTATTCAAGAAAACTTTGAAAGTGAAACGATTGACCTTAATAAAGAAAGCGAGTTTGAGTCACGTTTATTTCAAAACATGCCAAACGAGACCGTAGATACGCTTCCTGTCGAAACTCTCACGGTTGAGTCCGAAAATCAACCGATTTCTTGGACTGAGCAACCCCCTAGGTTAGATCTCAAACCTTTTCCTTCTCATCGAGCTTTCTCTTGACTAAGAAGCGTCTCTTCTTTCAATGAAGGCTTAACCCCAAAATAAAAGATGTGGTTCAAGAAGAAATTTTTAAGCTCCTTGATAATGGTATCATATATCTCATCTCCGATAGTTGTGGTTTAGCCCAATTCATGTCGTGCCTAAAAAATCTGGACTCGCCATTATCATAAATCATGCTAATGAACTCATTCCGACCCATACTCAAACAGATTGGCGTGTTTGCATTGATTATCAAAAATTAAATTCTGCAACACGTAAAGATAATTTCCCTCTTCCTTTCATCGACCAAATGCTTGAACGTTTAGTCGGTCATGAATTCTATCATTTTCTTGATAGTTATTATGGTTATAACCAAATTCCAATCGCTCCCGAAGACCAAGAAAAAACAACTTTCTCGTTTTCTTTCGGCACCTTTGCTTATCGGCATATGCCATTCGGACTTTGTAATGCTGGGACACTTTCCAATGATGCATGGTTGGCATCTTTCCTTACATGATTGAAAGCTTTCAAGAAATTTTTATGGATGATTTCTCTATCTTTGGAGATTCTTTTTTCGAGTGCTTACATCATCTCGAGTTGGTTCTAAATCGATGTAAAGAGAAATATTTAACTTTGAATTGGGAAAAATGTCATTTCATGGTCTAACAAGGCATAGTCATAGTCCTCGGGCATGTCATTTCAAATAAGGGCATTGAGGTAGATAAATCAAAAATTGATATCATTTCAAATCTACTCATTCCCAAATCCGTTATGGATATTCGATCATTCCTAGAACTTGCTGGCTTTTATTGACGCTTTGTAAAGGACTTTAGCAAATTTGCTTGACCTTTGACCACACTTTTGGGAAAAGATGTTCCTTTCGATTTTAATTCAGTTTGTGTCTCTTCTTTTGAATGTCATAAAAATGAACTTATTTCTGCTCCAATCATCTGCTTACCCAATTGGGATCTTCTATGTAACGACCCGGATTTTCCGTCGTTTAATTTTGAATATTTAAATGGTTTTAAATATTGGACTTGGAATAGAAATTGATTTCTAAATATGAAGATTTGGTTGAAATTATAGAATGAATTTAAATTTCAAATATAACGATTTATCGTAATACGGAAATGGTGAATTATTGAATTTGAGTTGAATATGAATCAAAATGATTCTAATGTTGATATAAATTCTATTTGAATTACAATTGAGTTAATAAGTTTTTAAAACTGGGATTTCAAGCGATTTCGTAAATTTTTGAAATCGTCGATTTAATCGATGCATTAAAATAGCGATCTGAGGCACAGTCTCGAAATTCGACGAAACCAGTTCCATTGGATCCATAATGGTGTATTATTATCGGATTTCAAATTTCATGGCATTTGGATTTACCGTTTGGTCATGAGATTTAAAAACGCTTAGAAATAATTTAATTGAACTTAATTTAAATATTCGATTTAAAAAGCTATCTTCCACATACGATCAAATTAGGCTTCGAAACTTGTTCCATTGCGTTCGTAATAGGGGTATAACATTAGGAACGCCAGGCGGCACACCTCAATAGGGGTTCGAAATTTCGAGATATGCAAACGAAACATTTGAATATTTAAATAATTATAAAACAATCAGGGCTCAATCCAACCACCCTATAATCGTACTCGAGCCACCCTAGCACCTGAATTGCGTGGACCTACCCTTCCTCTTCTCGTTTGAATCCAAATTTCCTTCTTTCTTTCCCAGTTCAAAATCAATTCACGCTTCATATAAAAAAGATATCGCGATCGATGTCGCGATTGGAGTAGCCGCACGCGCGATGGTTGGAGGGGAAGGCGACGTTGATTGATGTACGCAACTTAGGGGTTGCTCGATTTAAAGGTGGAGCGACAGCAGCAGCCGGGTTGGGTCGCGATCGAGGAGTGTTGTTCGTATTCGGTTAGGGTTGCTGGGGACTTTGAGGTGGTGGAGGCAGTGGTCATGGAGGGACGTGATGGAGATAGGCGCTGGAAGTCGGAGCTGGGGCATCTGAGGATGAGGGATGGACATGAGTCGTAGGGTGGCCAAGGCAGGGAGGTTTGAGGCGATGTTGATACTAGGGAGGAGGAACGATGGCCAGATGAAGCTGCGGTCATGGTACAGTCGACTGGAGCACGCGGCGGTTGATGGTCATTGGGGTGGCCGCAGTTTGGAGGAGTAGAGATCGTTTTTGGGTGTATTAGCGTGCAGGCAAATATTTGGGGGAAAGGATTATCTTGTTAGTAAGGTAATTTTATTTAAAATCAAATTGTAAATTTAAGTTAATTATAAATAAAATTATTTCTTAGTTCATTAATCCATAATCAATTCATACGAGATCCAAAAAAAATTGTGAACAAGTCGAGTTTGGTTTGTAGCTGTGAAATCTACGCGATAGAATTAAAATTGGAATGGATGGAAAATAAAAATCAAGGTGAGTAAATCTCACTCAATTTGGTTGACTAGTTTAATTTATAATAATTTAAATTAATTATTGGATGATTGGTTGAATTGATATTATTATTATCAGTTGGACGTTATATTATATATAGTAGTATATATATTAGTAGTTGGGTATATTCCCGCCGATTGGAGCGGATGAGACACTATGCGCCCCGCATAATAGCGGATGATCCTATATTACCGCGGTATCCCGCCTCGAAGCGGGATTGATATTTAATGTTATCTGACATCTATGAATACAGGGAAACAGGTTGGAGGGATCCAACTGGATTTCTCAAAATGTTGATTAGAATTTCATATATAGTGATATATGATTTGTGTTAATAATCTGATATAGATTGTGTTGTGATTGAATTATTGGACGCTATGGTAGCATTGGCCTTAATTTTTGGTATTTTAAATACCATAAATATTAATTTTAAATTTGAAGGGATTAAAAGGAATTTCGGATATAAAAATATTTATATTAGAATTTGGATTATTTTAAAGGAAATTGAGTTGGATGAAAAATATATAATTCAATTTTGGGTTGTACTTAACTATTCATAAATTATTTTAAATTAAGATTTTTGAAATAATTTATATAAAGGGATTTTTAAAGGGTATTCTGAAAAATATAAAAAGGAGTTGAAATCGATATTTAAAATAGATTTGAAAATAAAGGGAATTTATAAAGAAATGGTTTTATAAAATGGAATTTTACAAATGATATTATTATTACAAACAAGTAAAACCCAAATGAGTTTATAAATTTATAAACAATGTTTATAAATAAGGGAAGGATATCAGTTGATAAATTGGGAATACAATTTCACAATGTGAATTTATTTCGAGTTATGGAAATCGTTTTGGAAAAAAATAGTGGAATCTAATTTTTTGAATGTGAGAATGATTATGAAATTGAGATGTAGTCGATGGGATATGAATCAAGAGGGATTTATAAATTGAAATTGGAATATTTGATTTTTAAAATAAATTTTGTCAAGAAATTAAAATTGTTTTAAAATGGGATTTCTATTTAATAAACTATATAGTTAAGCTGTTTAGTATTGAAATATTTCGAAAAATGGATTATTCAAATATTTAATATTAATTGAAATAAATTCTAATTTTTATAATAGTTTTGTAAATCGATTAGTTTTATTTAAAAGTAAATTGGAAATGAGTTATCGATGTTTATTTAAGTGTTTTATGATTTTAAATAATTACTTAAACATGTTTTAAAAATATATTATTATTATTTAAAAATACTTATTATATATATAGAGAGTTTTGAAATGATTGAAATTTATTTATAAATCCTCTCGAGATTTGTAAACGGGGTTTATTTAACGAATATGATTTTTATAAGAGAAATCTTATAGTGAAATTCTGGGAACTTAAGGAAATTTCCAAAGTATTTAAATATAGAACCTTCGAAAGTGAATTAAAATTCATAAAAAGGAAGATAGAAATGGGTAGTTGAAATTATAGACGAGTATAATTGATTTTGGAAATTTTAAAGGGGATTAATTAATGAATTCCGGAAACTTTTCGAATCCGTTATAAATGGGTTAAGGAAATTTCAAGTGGATTATAAGGAATTTGAGAAGTATGAAATAAAGGGAATATTTATTAATTATTGGAAATAAAGTGATTTTAGGAAAACATACTTATAAATATTTTTAAATTATTAAACTGGGAGGATTTGAAATATTTAACTACGAGATTATTATTTTAGAAATATTTCTCAAAAGGTTGAATTATAAATGGGATTGAAAGAAATATTCTAAGTGTTGATATGGATTTAAATATCCTGTTATGGATATAAGAATTTGAATTGTTTCAATTATTGAATATACTGGAAGAGATTTAAATATATATCTTTGTAAAGATATTTTGAATGAATGTTTTGACGATGTATAAAATAAGGCCTAGTGACTGCTTGTGGATGTTATTTGATAGTTAAATAACCGACTATCAAATCTAGTCAAATTCGTTAATCGTTTCGAAGAGACCGGGATCGGATTTTATTATCCGAAAACCACTTCGATCCGGTTTGTGCGTTACGAATTGTGATATCGTGAAGATAATGAAGATGGTGATTTTGAAGGAGATTCGGTTTGTACAGACCCAGAACAACTTGTATGGATGAATGCTGTCATTGCATTGTTGCTTAGAAGGCAGTATTAGCATTCCAAGTGTGAATGCTATTCTAAAGATAAACGTAAGCCTCAAGCCTCATCAACCGGGAATGACTAAAACAGGGGAGATGCAGTAGGGCTAAGTGGGTCGCACCTAAGTAGGGTATGTTATCACTTTTCTAGATACGCTCAAATATATATTATAATTATGGATATGGTTGTGCATGGAAAAAAGAGCGCTCGATTAGGGTGGGAACACCCGGGGTGATAACATATTCAGTACTATCCAGGTTAGGGGTAGGTCGGTCCTATGTTGGCAGGGGATCCAGGAGAGGTCCTCGGTATATTTTTCTAGAGATGTATTGTAACAGGCGGTACCCCGGTAGCCCAATCATTGTATGGAATCCAATATCCACTACGAGCCCTTACGGTTTTGATTGTAGAGCCTAGTATGCTGGAATTTAATTAATGTAACAATTTCGGCTATTTTAATAAGTATTTGTACTTAGACACTATTATAATATCAGATGATTTTGATATAAAATGTTTTGGTTATCGTAAGGTAAAAACCCATTATGTTTATGTGTGACGCGGTCTTACGAGATACTTTTGTTTTCAAAGGATTCTGATAACAGTAATAATTCAAATTGAGTGTGTTTTCTCATGTTGGTTTTCCAGACTGACTCGGGTGTTATTTATTATAATGCTCGGGTTAGACCGAGTATTATAGATTTAAGGTAGGATGCTATGGAGCATAGGAGACGTGCTGGAGGATTTCAAGCGTATTTCACGTACTTGTTTATATTCCGCTTTGTGTGTAGACTGTATAGTCGGCACTGGTAAGGACAAGTTGTTAGTGCCAAAATTGGTCACTAACACTCAAATGTAAATGAAAGCACCACCTAACAGTCGCAAATAACAAATAGAGTGTATGTAGAGAGTATAAATATGAAGAGCGGTAAAAATTAAAAAGAAAGTAGAAAAAATAGTGGATTTATAGTGGTTCGGCTGACTCTGGCCTACGTCCACTCCAAAAATTTTCCTTTTTATTTATATGAGAATCAATTATAGTTACAATTTGTAGTTTTCAAAACACTTATGACAGAGTAGCCTTAATGAGGAAGAAGAAGGGAAACAGAATGAAGACCCCTTTTCTGAAGCCCCGCTTGCTGTATTTATAGGAAAAACCTGAGTTACCGGGCTTCTTGAATTATCCGAGCCCATCAACACCAATGCTGATCCGAAAATGCCGATCCAGAAATGCTGAACCAGAAATGCCGAACCAGAAATGACGAACCACAAATGACGAACTAGAAATGACGATCCAGAAAGGACGATCCAGAAATGACCAACCAGAAATGACCAACCAGAAACGACGACCCAGAAACAACGACCCAGAAACGACGAACCAGAAATGACGAACCAGAAATGACGAACCAGAAATGACGATCCAGAAATGACGAACCAGAAATGACAAACCAGAAAGGACAACCCAGAAATGACGACCCAGAAATGACGACCCAGAAATGATGACCCAGAAATGACGACCCAGAAATAACGACCCAGAAACGACGACCCAGAAATGACGAACCAGAAATGACGAACCAGAAAGGACGATCCAGAAATGGCGACCCAGAAATGACGACCCAAAAATGACGAACCAGAAATGATGACCCAGAAATGACGAACCAGAAATGACGAACCAGAATTGACGAACCAGAAATGAGAAACCAGAAATGACGAACCAGAAATGACGAACCAGAAATGAGGAACTAGAAATGACTAAACAGATCACCACCGAGCTACATCTACCGACCCACTCAGGTCGAGCCACTCGTGACTTTCCACCCTTGACCGAGCCATACTAGCCTTCATACCTCCAATCCTTTCCTAACTCGATACTCGTTCGAGCCCGATCATATTTTCTGCAACTATCGTCTTGTAGCCAGGTAACACTATTGATTTTAGTTAAATTCGCCTGTCCACGGCCTTGCCAAAAGGCGGGTTAACATTTGTCCCCCAAAACATGCCTTGCGGTACGAAGGCGTGTTTTGAATAGCTTTTGATCTGTCATCCAAAGTCCATATGTCATCCATAGCCATTTAAAGCCAAAATCTGAATCCGTAATCTTTTCGGGTTCTTGCCAAGCGCACTCCACACTCGACGACCTGTGTTAAGTAATGCCATAGTATTCCTGGTTCAGTGTCCCCAAACGTTGAGTAATGCCAGGGCTTAAGTCCTAAGCCGAATCCTGGTCGCTCCGGACCCTTGCCGAGCACAGTCCACACTCGACGACCTGAAATTGTAACCGATAGATAATATGGGGCCTATGTCCAAGGCCGAATCCTGGTCGCTCCGGACCCTTGCCGAGCATAGTCCATGCTCGCCGACCTTTAAGCCAAAAACCAAAAAAAAGGTCAATCAAAATCTAATCTGAAATCTGGATTCAAACCAGAAAACCATAAACCCATATCAAAAGTCCAAACCAAAAGGAAAACGTCCAAACTAAAATCCAAATCAAAAAACAAACAAAACCGGGAGTTCAAATCAAACTCCAAAACCAAACCAGAAAAGGAAAGTGTCCAAGCCAAAAAGAAAAAATGGATTTCACAAACCAGAGCGGCACGGTTTATCATCATCTCAGAGCATGCCTAGGGGTTGTCTCTGTCCCCGTACATGAGTAAGTGACTCAGCCGTCTGCCTAGAGTTTGCTACTTATTCCAAACCATCACGATTAGTTGATGACCAACCGACCACCATTCCTAGGCCTTGCACCATTATCGTTCAAGGTAGGCGGTGGCTGCTCCTATTCCACTACCTCATTCCGAGTTTTGACATATTGCCGCAACTGACCATTCCTTACATGCTCCTTGATTATATCCTTTAGATGCCTGCGGCTGTTAATATCATGCCCGTCCAGGTCATGAAATAGACAGTGCTTTCCCGATGCCCTTTCGCATTCTGAGGGTTCCCTCCTTACCGGCCTTCGATAAGGAAGGCGATCCCGAGTGTCCAAGTATATTCGTTCCAATGTCTCATTCAGTCCTGTGTAAGTGGAGAATTTTGGTTCTTCCCAGCGCTTCCTCTTCCCTTTATCCTTATCTTTACCCAAGCTTTCACCGGACGGTTCTCCATCCTTAACCATGTTTACTTCCTTTGACTTCATATCTAAACATGCATCCTCTTGTCGAAGAAACGTTTCAGCTTCATGAAAGAATTCCCCGAGATCCATTGGTGGATCCCATATCAACGATACTTTGTAATCTGAATTATCCCTGACTCCTGATACCGCCGCCATTAGAACCATTGATGGATCCGACCGATCCACTGAAGCAACTGGTGCATTAAACCGAGTCAAAAATGTCCTAAGCAATTCTCCCGTCTTCTGCTTCACCGACGTCAGTGTCATCACATTCTTCGGCCTTTTGATGTGAACTCGAAACTGTTTCAAAAACCTATCCACCAATTCTGTCCATGCTCCGATTGATGCATCTTCCAGCTGTCTGAACCACATAGCAGCTATATCGGTTAAGTACAGGGGAAAACATCGGGCCATAACCTCCTCTGATGCCCCCAACACTTCCATATGTCTTGTATACCTCATCAAGTGGTCAGTGGGATCCGCCTTACCGTTGTATACTTCCAGAGTGGGCAGCTTGAAATCAGGTGGATTCCTTGCCATCCTGGTGTTACGGTTAAACAAACTTTTGTTTACTCCTTCCAAATCCCTGTTTGTCAGACCTCCGCGAATAGTTCGCCTGATAATGTCGGATAATCCAGTGTTACCTACCAAGGGTTGCCCCCCATCTACATTTCCTAATTGCCCTCCAGGTCCTCGAGGGAATTCCGGTACATACTCCTCATCACGCACTCCTGTATCCCTGTTGGAGCCAGGTTGCGCCGTGCCATCTGGTATCCCTCCATGGATTGGTCTTGCATTACCTAGTGGTATGCCCCCAAGTCTAAGTTCATCTGGGTTGACAGATGTTTGCCGATCAGGGGCTACCCCCCTGCCGAACCACTCCATCTGCTTACCGGTTGAGTCCTTCTAATCCAGCTCCATGGATCTGAGTTCCTGCAGCTCCTACTTGTCCAAATTGTCTGAGAAGGGTCTGCATTATTTCCTCTTGCCTTTTCATCAACTGCTCCTACATGGAATTTATCATGACCTGCATTTCGTCCCTAGTGATATAGATCGAGGCTTGATTAGCTCCAGAGGAAGCCTCTTGACTTCCCTCTTGTTGACTCCTTTCCGTCCTTTGTCTCCTGTCGATTGCCTTGCCATAGTCTCCAGAATCCAAGCTCTTAGGCCTTTAAATCCAAAATCCAAGCTTATGAATCCCTGAGTGCTAGCTTTCTCAGTGAAAGCACCAAAATGTTAGCGCCAAAATTGGTCACTGACACCCAAACGTAAATGAAAGCACCAACTAACAGTCACAAATAACAAATAGAGTGTATGTAGAGAGTATAAATATAAAGAGCAGTAAAAATTAAAAAGAAAGCAGAAAAAACAATGGATTTATAGTAATTTGGCTAACTCTGGCCTACGTCCACTCCAAAAAATTTCTTTTTTTTATATGAGAATCAATTACAGTTACAATCCGGAGTTTTCAAAACACTTATGGCAGAGTAGCCTTAATGAGGAAGAAGAAGGGAAACAGAATGAAGACCCCTTTTCTGAAGCCCCGCTTGCTGTATTTATAGGCAAAACCTGAGTTACTGGGCTTCTTGAATGATCCGGGCACATCAACACCAATGCCGATCCAGAAATGCCGAACCAGAAATGATGAACAAGAAACGACGAACCAGAAATGACGACCCACCAGAAATGACGACCCAGAAATGACGAACCAGAAATGACGAACCAGAAATAACGACCCAGAAACGACAACCCAGAAATGACGAACCAGAAACGACGAACCAGAAATGACGATCCAGAAATGACGATCCAGAAAGGACGATCCAGAAGGGACGACCCAGAAGGGACGACCTAGAAAGGACGACCCAGAAAGGATGACCCAGAAACGATGAACCAGAAATGACGAACCAGAAACGACGACCCAGAAACGACGACCCAGAAATGACGACCCAGAAATGACGAACCAGAAATGACGACCCAGAAATGACGACCCAGAATGACGAACCAGAAATGACGAACCAGAAACGAGGAACCGGAAATGATGAACCAGGAATGACTAAACAGATCACCAGCGAGCCACATCTACCGACCCACTCAGGCCGAGCCACTCGTGACATTCCACCCTTGACCGAGCCATACTAGCCTTCATACCTCTAATCCTTTCCTAACTCGATACTCGTTCGAGCCCGATCATATTTTCTGAAACTACCATCTTGTAGCCAGGTAACACTGTTGATTTTAGTTAAGTCCGCCTGTCCACGGCCTTGCCAAAAGGCGGGTTAACACAAGTTATAATAACAGTCCATATTGATGTATTGATTGTTGTACTCTGATGATTGTATGTATATTAACAGATACAGTTTCTTTTGTATAAAAATATGTTATTATATTTTGTATTTTGTTCCGCTACGATTGTGAGATTCTATGTCATTTTTTCTGTTTTCTTCTCTCTCTCCTTTTCTTTTTCCCTAACAATCAGGTTTTCCGGCATTCGATTCCTCGGCATGTAATACGGTGAACGTATTATTGTCGATTTTCGAGGGTCAAAAATCCCATTCGTTGCATTCCATTCGAAATTATGTGTAACGTTTCTAACTTTGCGGTTGTTACTGTCCTAGGACAACGCATCAATAAAATCCTTCACGTTATCTACTATGCTAGTATAACTTCGAACGATGCTCAACTCAACTACCCAACAACCGAAAAAGAGCTTCTAGCCGTATTTTTTGCACTAGAAAAGTTTTGACCTTATTTGATAGGCTCACACATCACGATTTACACTAACCATTCTACTCTTAGGTACCTTTTTGCTAAAAGATGCTAAGTCTAGTTTGATTCGTTGGATCCTTTTACTCAAGTAATTTAATCTTACAATCGAAGATAAAAAAGGATCCGCAATGTCATTGCTGATCACTTGTCCTGTCTTCCGAACGTACCATTTTCTTTGCCCATCAATGAGAATTTTTCCTACGAACAACTCTTTTTAGTTTCCATCGATCCGTGGTTTGCCGATATAGTGAACTATTTAATCACCAAGGAAACTCCTTTGTTTTGGTCTAAACAAGATAAATACAACTTTCTATCCCAAGTGATATATTTCTATTGGAACGATCCATACTTGTTTAAGTATTGCTCTCACCAAATCATTCGACGATGTGTCCCAAATAGCGAAATGAAGAGTGTCCTTTCGCTCTATCATGACCAAGCGTGTGGTGGACATTTCGGTCCTAAGAAAACTGTGGAAAAAGTTCTCCAATGTGGCTTTTATTGACTTACACTTTTCAAAGATGCATTTGAGTTTTATAAAGCATCCGATCATTGTCAAATGTTAGGAAAACCCTATTGAAGAAACAAGATGCCTTTAACCCCCATCCTTACGGGCGAAATTTTTGACATTTGGCAAATTGACTTTATGAGGCCATATCCTAACTCTTTCTAAAATCTCTATATTCTTCTTGCTGTCGATTATGTTTCTAATTGGGTTGAACTCGTTCCGTTAAAACAAATAACCACAAAGTTATTATGAAATTCATAAAAGAAAACATCTTTTCTGGGTCTGGCACGCCTCGCACAATAATAAATGATAATAGAACCCATTTTTGTAATCAACCTTTCCGATCTTTAATGAAGAAATACTCAATAACCCATAAGTTATCCATTCCTTATCATCGTCAAACTTGTGGCCAAGTCAAAGTTCCGAATCATCAAATCATACAAATTTTGGAGAAAAGATTAAAAAAATTGGAAAGATTAGTCTCAAAATTGACAGATTAGTCTCAAAATTGACAGATGGGTTTTGGGCTTATAGAACCCCATTTAAAACTAATCTTGGAATGTCCCCTTTCCGATTAATATATGGTAAAACATGTCACATACCAGTCGAACTTGAACATAAAGCGTTATAGGCAACAAAGAACATAAACTTTAACCTTAAAAAGGCTAGCGAAAATAGAAAATTGCAACTCAATGAATTAAAAGAGATTGTTAACGTGAAAAATGTACGCTAACACCCCAGTGTAATTTGCGATATAGTGAAAGCACCACCCGTTGGTACGGGAACTAAAAGTAAGCAGAGAATAGCAGAAAACAGTAAAAAGACAACAGTTTTATAGTGGTTCGGCTCAGAATCAAGCCTACGTCCACTTAATCTCTTCTATGACTAATTCGATTACAGATTTTACAATAACTCTTTGATTACAACACAATCGAGACAAGTAATCAGAACTTTGATGTAGAAAAGCTCTTTCGATTCATGTTGAATGAACTTGATTCTTTTCGAAGATTCTTTGAAGTATCCTTTGCCTTTGAAGTGTTGAAGTCAGTAGAGAAATCAGCAGAGTCTTGGCGTTTCCAAAAATTCGTCCCCCTTTCAAGTGCGGAGTTGGCGGGGTATTTATAGGTGAAACTGGGCTTAGGTCGGCTGTATTTTAGGTCGTGAGCGACCTAAGAGTGATCACGAGATAGCTTAAGTCGTTGACGACTTAACGGAACCATTCTGGGCAAGATAAAGGCTGAGAGCAACCTAGTATGAGTAGTGCATGTTAACGTTAAAAAGTGAACGCTAACACCCGGTGTGTGTAATAGAATCGTGAAAGCACCACCCGTGTGACGGGAACAGAATTTAAGCAGTAAACTAGCAGAAAAGCAGTAAAAGACAGTACTTTATAGTGGTTCGGCTTGAGATTAAGCCTACGTCCACTTTGAATCTCTTTATTACTGAATTTGGTTACAAATCGGTACAAATCTCTTATGAAAACAGTATAATTTGATCACAAGAAACAATCTTGACTACTAGCTCAATCTTCGATGATGAAACTCGATGAATCCGTGTTGGATGTAAGGAATTCCTCTCGAAGTTTGTTGTAGTGTCTTGAATGCTTGAAGATCTTTGATTGCTGAATGAGTGGAGAATTCGACAGAGTAACGGCGCTTGAAGAAATGAATGGCCAAAAGTCCCCTCCTTGTTGGAGGTTGGGGGGTATTTATAGGGCAGAATCCGAATAGGAAAAATCCTCTAAGTTCTAAGTCGTAGCCGACTTATAGTAAGTCGTAGGTCTTAAGTCGGCCACGAGATAGACATGCACTAATTACTCTTGAACGTCCAGAATGAGCTAAGTCATAAGTCGGCAACGACTTAGCATATGTCGTAGGTCTTAACTCGGAGACTTATGTATCTCGTGGACTTTTAAGTCGGAGCTTACTTCAAGTGGGTGTGTTTTAGGTCGGTCCTGTGGTTAAGTAGGTGAGAGCCTTGAGTCGGAGCCGTAGCTAAGTCGGAGCTTTCTTTAACAGCTAGGTCGGTATGGCTTTAGGTCGGAGCCTTCCTTTAACTCGGAGCTTTCTTAACTCGGAGCTTCCTTTAACTCGGAGCTTTCTTAACTCGGAGCTTCCTTTAAATTGGCACATTTGTTAAATCGGCACACTTGTTAAGTCGGTCTTCCTCTTAAGTCGGTCACATTTTTAACTCGTTATGTCGTGAATCAAAGAGGATTAACATTTGCCCCTCGAAGTACACGCCTAAGTCGTAGGTCGTGTGCTTCGATTCCCCTAGCTTGCTCTGTGAACGACTTAAGATGAGTCGTAGGTCGTAAGTCGTACGTACCGATTCGTCTTCTACTACCCCAGTATATAAATAGTTTAAGTCGTTACTTCTTTTCCTTCACCTGCTCTCGTTACTTCATTCCTCCATTAACAAGCATTTGAAATCTTCGAAGGCGAAATCAATTACCCAATCACCAGTTATTCTCATCATTGTATTGCGTAAGTGAAATCGGCTTCCCCATTCAATCTTCGACTGTCACTAAATTGCGAATTCCATCTCTGACTTATTCTTCTTATGTCATGCTCCATTGCAATCTACGTTTCAATTGATTATCGATGGATTCGAGACGATTTGTCTTGGACTTGGACAATCTGTACGAACGAGGCGACAGATTGCAGCGATTCAGCTTGTCTGACTCGTGGTTCGCGATGAAGTAACATCACACCGATTTTATGGCGATTCTATTGATTGAATGCGTTGAGAGGACGAGAGTTTTGGTTGAAGAAGAGGTTAATGGGTTAACGGGTTAAGACTGTGTTGAATTGGTGTACCGAAAAGACGGACGACTTAAGGCCTTAAAAATCACGACTTAACTTTTGATGACCTGGTGAATTGTGTACGACTTAAAGTAGGTTGTAAGTCGTAAGTCGGTCGATGACCTAGGACATGGATTTTTGCGCTTCTCCTGAAATCCTTTATCACAGCATGACTTAAAGAACTGACGCCGACTTAACTCGTAGCTCGTTCCTTAGGCCGTAGACGAGATAGGACTTAGTGAAATTTTTGAACTTGCATTCTTTAACTTGGAACATACTTTTGACATGAATTCTTGACTTGAAATGCTGGAACAGACTGTCTAATTTTAACTGCTTGAACCTTCCCACGTGCCATATTTATCTTACAGATCAACAACCTGTTTACTCACAACATTCACAGAATATTGGGACGAATATACTGCCACTGATTGCCCGCATCAAATGACAGATTAGTCGATAAAGAAAAAATCAAATTAAATGCACTGCATGAATGAAATGTTGTACAATAACCAATTCAAGTGAAGTATTAAAGCAAAATCGTAATAGCCAACTGAAACTGATTTGTTTACATTAACACTGTACTTAGATATTAACAAGTTCTGAAATCTCATAATCAACCGATTGTCGACTAGTTTAATTCCAGTTGTGTTTACTTGTTATTTTTTTTATTGGTTCTGCACAACACTTCACACATTTTAGGAAACGTGCACCTTAATATTTGATCATCCAGTTCCTTGTGTAGAATGACATCTCAACATGAAGATTTGGAACCAGCTAGAGGAGTTTTTCCAATCGCTACTCCATTAAACGATCCTCTAGAAAGAACTCCTACTACTTTGAGCCATAAAGCCTTTTGTCAATCATGCACCTAGTTTGGCATTGCCGAAGCTGACGCTTTGCTCCCTGGAATAGATGATACTGCTGATAGACCGCCCCATGGCTTTGTCGCAGTTAACCGCCAAATGTGCTCGAGTGGAGCTATCCCCCCATTTAATGACTGCCTTCGAGAAATTCTTCTCCGACTATCTATCTCCCCTTTTCAATTACACCCTAATGGCTACGCCATGCTGCTGGGACTGTGTGTGATTTTTAGGAGAACGCTGGACTGTTTTCCCAATTTTGGAGAAATTCGCTTCCTGTGCACATTTACAAAGCACAAAGACCATCCTTCCATTACAGTTGTGAGAAGTGTTAGAAATCGTAAGTTGATCGTTGGTCTCCCCGACAGTGTTCACAATTTCCTAAGTCAGTTTTTCTATGTCCGCTGTCCTCCAGGATTTTACGCCATCTGGAGAGTAGGGAGTAAGATCATTTGTCTCTGTTTCTTATGTTTTTTCGAACTTGTCGAAGTTCGAGTTATCGAGTATTAACTTTGCCCTTTTCTTTTCAGCACTTCCTCCTCCTTCTAGAAATCCCGGTCACAAAGCGACTTTTGAGAGGCTTATGGCGGTACCGGTTGAGGAAAGGAGTATCCAGTTTCTATTGACAGACGAATTTTTACATCAATTCGGTCTTTTACACTCTTCTCACTTTACCCAGCCTCGTGAAGTTTCTAATCTTCCAGCGCAAACATCAGATGCCCCAGCTTCAACGGAAGATATGGCTTCAAAGGAGCCAACTGTAGACACTACATTAGTAAAGTGTTCTACTTCTATTGGTGTTGCGGGAACGTCCAGCAAACCGGCGCTTGCTCCAATTATTGAAGAGGAAGAAAATCCTCGAATTTCTAAAAAATCAGCCGATGTGGAAGTTGAAAAGGAGAATTCTGCTGAGCATCATAATGATGAAACCTTTGATGACTTGAGTGACATAATGATAACTTCTCAAGAGCTTTTCAAGGATAATCATCCAAAGGCGAACTCTCCTGTCGTTGAAGCGACTTCCTCTTTGAAACAAACTTCGACGCCTTCTACACCTGTCGTCTCCGTTCCCGCACTAAAGCATGGTTTGTAGTTTGACGCACGTAGTTCGCACGCCGCACACACTTAGAATTTTTCAGCACTTATAAGCATTTATCCTCTTTTTCTGGAAATTTCTAAACTTTACTTCTTTTTCGGTTTTCAGATTCTCCAATGGGGCGTACCGGCTCATATTATGACTCATTTCAGCGTCATGGAGGCCGTGGATCTTATGACTTTATGAGATATCTTGGTGACCAGAGAGAGACAGATGAGGAAAGGGCTCAAAGGAAGGCTCAAGAAAAATGGGATTATGAGCAGCGACAGAGAAGAAGAGACGCTGATCGATATGACTCTTCTTACAGAAGTTACGATTCTCATAAGCGAAAGTCTTATGATGACAAAGGGAAGACTCATATTACTGACAAATTAAGCAAGCGGTCCAAGCCAAGTGACACATCTGCAATCTCTGAGAAAACTGATGCTCCTATCCCTTCTGATATTCCGGCCGGTTCTCCTCCTTTAAAGAAAACTGATATCCAAACGATCATCAGCAGGCCCCAATATCAGGTTAAAGACGGCCCTCCAACACTTCAAAGCCGGTTTCCGAACTGGTGCTTAAAAGGAGTGCGTTTTGACCTGGATTTGGTCCCAATCGATAAGCAAGACATGCTTAAAAGTCTCGATGCAGTTCGGCTTAACATTGAGAGAATGTCGCAATGGCAGAAACTTGTTGATGAACTCCAGAGAGTCAACCATATGAATCTTGAAAACATGCTGACTCTGGAGAATGATAAAGCTGAATGGGATAAATGGTGCAAGCAGCATGACGCGGAGATGACGAACATCGCGGATGACAATGCAAGGCTTGAATCTGAAGTTAAGCAGCTTAAGGAAAATCTCGCCTCTTCTTCTGCATCACATACTCAAAAAGAAGAAGTCTTTCAGAAGCAAGTGCGGGATGCACATGCTGCACAAAGAGATGTCGAAATGAAGCTTGCCGCTGAGCAGCACATTACTGAGAAATATCGCACAGAAAACGCCGAACTGCGGGAAAAGGTCACCTCCCAGAACGTGGAGGTTGAGTTACTAAAGTCTCGACTCGCTAAAGCTGAGACAGAGCGTGATGAGGCTATTACTGGTCGGATTGCTGCCGTTGCCGAAAAAGAAGCGGCTGAGCAATCACATGAGGCAACGAAAGCAAACATCAGCTCTACCTTATTTGACTTTTATTTACACAGCGTTCTGGGTCGTGGGAGCCTTGCTTTTCTGGGTCCTGATTATGAAATCACTCTGGCTGAAGTGTGGGAAGCCGCAATTGATATGTTTAAAGGTGCCGGCTATGATGAAGCAGAACTCGAGGCTCGCTATCTTGATGATGAGGCTCGCGCCGCTCTTGTTAAAGGGAAGGAGCAGCTTGCTAAAGCACGGGCTGAATCACTGGGAGAATAGCTTTCAAAAGAGGAAGCTCCTTTAACTGCCCCTGTTCATACTTCCACTTCGGCCGATGTAAACATTACGGATTCCGGCTCCCATTCTTCACTCCCAGCTAAAATTGCCCAAGAAACTGCGACCACTCCCACTGAGGATGAGGCACCGGACGATACTGAAGCCGAGAAATTCGAGATTGACCTTGCGAAGCCAACTCCTTCAGGTAATTTTGGCGTCGTCCCGGGCCCAATGAACCAGTTATTTGATTTAACCGAGTTTGATGACCTTCTTACTTGTTACTTAAACTTTGGTGAACCGATACCCTCTCTATTTTCGGGAGATGTTGATTTTAACTTCTTTTCTTCTACAGCGGAGGCACCAAACACTGCACAAGTTTCCACTCCTTCAGTTGCCGTCCCTCCATCTTTACAGATTACTCCTCCTTCTGCTTCCCAACCGGGATCGCAGGCAGAAAAAATCGAAGCTCTTCAAGGCCTGGACGATCCGGCTGTTTCGTAGGAGCAGAAGGCGGAGGATCTTGAAGACATCGAGAAGACCCGGAGCGGTCTCTAGATGATGACCTGAAGCTTTCAACATTGCTTGCTACTCCGGGGAGCGAATCTTCTTCGAAGAGGAAGGGGAAGCATGCCATAAGGAAGAAGAAGAGAGGTGCTATGATTGGGGAAGACAAAACAGAAGAAGACCCAACCACTCCTCCTTCTCCGTCCCGCCCACATCGGATTCCGAAATTAACTATTAGGCCAAGCAAAGTCTCCAAGGGTGGCGGAAAGAAGGAGTGACAAGCTGAACTTTCTACTTCTTATTTTGCTTTTTACATGTATAGACCGGAGATTGTGCGGGTACCGGTCCCTGCTTTTCCTTTTTTGAGATATCTGCACATGTAAAGAATTTTCATAGTACTAAATAAAACAGTAATTTTACTTGTACAAATTCTTGTGTATGTGAGAACGCATCTGTTTCTCTTTTTTGGTGTAGAATAAACGATTCCTTTTACTTGTACAAACTTTTTGTTTGTGTTTGGGAATACATTTATTCCACATCTATTTTTTGTGATATTGCAATGAACTTGTGGCATGTTGCTTTTATTAATATAATTGAATTGTATAGTGTTGCCCCCATACCACAAGTCCATTGCAATATTTCTAGCTTTTACAAGACTGATATTCTCACTTCAAAGAATAACAATTCCACTTTTAGGGGAGGAGTCATCTTGCTTTTAATAGAGTATATCTCGTTTTTTGGAGAAATTTTTATTTTTTCTTTCTTTCTGAAGAACACTTCAACTATCGGGGATGATCACTTTCATTTGTCAAAAAAGAAAGTAGATTTCCCTATGCAGTGAAATGAACTTTTCTGAAAGAATTTTGTAGCATTTCAACTTTTTTAGGAGGAACTTTTTGAGATGAACAAGTTAACCTTCCTTTGAGAGTTGAACTGTGCTTCCGGAGAAGGCTTTTCGTTTGAGCATTCTATTTTGGGACATGCCTCCGGAGAGGGCTCCTCTTAAAGAGTTGTGCCTCCGAAGAGGTCTTGTGCCTCCGAAAAGGGCTTGTGCCTCCAAAGAGGGCTTGTGCCTCCGAAGAGGGCTTGCGGTGCCTTGGGAAAGGGCTTTTGCCTCCGAAGAGGTCATGTGCCTCCGAAGAGGGCTTGTGCCTCCGAAGAGGGCTTTTTGATTGCCTGGAAGTTACTTTCTCATGGTTGAGTGGATCCACGGGGCGGACGCAAGTTGCTTGATTGGATGTTCGTTTGCACAAACGATCATAATTAACTAACAAGGGCCCTGTTCCTTCAGCTTGGGAAGGTGCCCCTCCGGTGGTTCCACCAATCTTTTTTGATTGAGGAAAGCACTTTCATTTTTTGGCGTGCTTCGTTAGAGGGCTTTGTTGACCTTTGAGAAGGAGCGTTGGTTGGTTGGTGTGCCAGGAAGGTTGCGTCTCAGGGGCAAGTAGATCCACGGGACGGACGCAAGCTGCCTGATTGGATGCATCACGATCAGTTAGCAAGGGCCCTGTTCCTTTTGCTTGGGAAAGTGTCCCTTCAGTGGTTCTTACTGGCCCTTTTATTGAGAAGCATACCTCCTTTTGGCTGCTTCTTTGTTTGCTTGGCAATGTTCTCTCATCATCTGCTCGTTAGCGATCTTTTATTATTGTTTCCAAGCGCATCTTCTTTCCTTACATTGCTGTGTTTGAAGAAGTGGACTTCACTGTTGAACGACTTCACGGGACAAACGCAAGTTATTTAGTTGGATGTTTGTTCATATCGACAATCTCAACCAATTAACGAAGGTTTGTCATAGTGGAGTCGCCAACTTTTTATGTGAAGTTCTCCTTGTATAGGATTTGTATTTGGAATTTTTTGTCGCTTGGTATTTGCATAACAGGTGATTTATAGAGGTCGCTTGGCTTTGTGACGAGCAAGCCTTGTTTTAATGTCCTGCAATTTTGAATCGACATTTTAGCAATACATTTAAAGTATTTACATATCGAAATAAAACAGGCATTATGAAATAGTAAGGAACACAAGATTTATAGTGGTTCGGCCAAGAATCGGGCCTACATCCACTTTATAGCTTTCATTCATTCACACTGATTTACAATTTTTTACAATACAACTGATACATTCATCACTATTTTACAATTTTGAGCAAAGCTTTTTCTTTCAAGTAAAATAAGGACGTAAGTGGTTGCTGTTCCAGGCTCTTGGAATTGGATCTCCTTCAACAGTTATGAGTTTGAAAGTGCCATTAAGAAGTTTATTGCCAATGGCATATGGTCCTTCCCAGTTTGGTCCAAACACACCAGTTGACATCATGATCTTTTTCAAAACTAAGTCCCCGACCTCAAAGCTGCGTTGGCGAACTTTAGAGTTGAAGTGCCTGGCTATCCTTTGCTGATAAGCTGAAACTCTGAGCCTAGCTTCTTCTCTTTTCTCATCAAGAAAATCAAGTGCTTCAAGTTGCAGCTTTTCATTTTCAGCTTCGTTGAAATGAACTCTTCTATGTGAAGGAACTTCTACTTCCACTGGAATCATTGCTTCTGATCCGTATGCCAGTGAAAATGGAGTGTGCCCAGTTGCAGTTTTGTGAGTAGTCCTGTATGCCCATAGTGCTAATGGAAGCTTATCAACCCAACCACCTTTTGCTCTTTCGAGTTGCTTTTTGATGGTTGACTTGATGATTTTATTTACTGCTTCCACTTGCCCGTTTGCCTGCGGATGAGCCACTGCTGAGAAGCTTTTCCGAATTCTGAATCGTTTGCAAAAATTCTGGAACTCTTCACTTTCAAACTGAGTACCGTTGTCTGTAATTATTTTCTATGGCACACCATATCTGCAAATGATATTTTTCGTTACAAAATTTATCATCTTTTTAGAGGTAATGGTGGCCAAAGGTTCAGCTTCAGCCCACTTGGTGAAATAATCAACAGCTACGATAGCATATTTGATTCCTGATTTGGCAACTGGTAATGGTCCGATTAGATCTATCCCCCAAATGGCGAATGGCCATGGGCTGACCATCTGTGTGAGTTCGGTGGAAGGTGCTTTTGGGATTTTTGCAAATCTTTGACATTTGTCGCACTTTCTAGAGTAAATAGCAGCATCCTGGTTAATGTCAGGCCAGAAATACCCATATCGGAGAACTTTCTTGGCTAAAGTTTGACCAGCTGAATGATCTCTGCATTCTCCTCCGTGTATCTCGGCTAGAATTGTCTTGGCTTCTTCCTTAGTTACACATCGGAGCAGAGGCATTGAAAATCCTCGTCTGTATAGTCGGCCATCTTGAATTATATACCTTGATGCTTTCCTCAATAGTTTTCGACGTTCCTTAGAACTTTCTGGCAGGGAACCACTGAGTTGGTATTCTTTGATTGGAGTCATCCATGATTCATGCTCTTGAGACGTAGCCATAATCCAATCAACATCCATTTCATCAATGCTTGGAGCTGACAGAACTTCTACAGGAACTAATCCCAGTAATTGAGCTTCTCCAGAACTTGAGTACTTTGCTAGAGAATCTGCTTTCATGTTCTCTACCCGAGGAATATGACTTATCGTGTAGTGATTGAAATCTTCGAGAAGTTCACATGCCTTAGACAAATATGCGGGCAGATTTCCACCTTTAGCCTGAAACTCTTTCTTTACCTGGCAAACAATGAGTTGAGAATCGCTGAAGATTTGTAACACTTTAATGTTTAGTTCCTTGGCAATTTTTAAGCCAGCAATAAGAGCCTCATACTCCGCTTCATTGTTTGTTGAAGGAAATTCCAGTCTCAATGCATAACACAATGATCGTCCTTCGGGGGTTTCAAGCACAACCCCTGCCCTAGAACAGTAATCATTCCTCGATCCGTCAACATACAACTTCCACTGGATTGGAATGTCGTCAGTTGTTCCATTTCCGCTATCGCCTCTGTCAGTAGATTCTGCGATGAAATATGCTAAGGCTTGTCCGTTGATTGCTCTCCGGGGATGGTATGTGATGTCATACTGGCTGAGTTCAATGTTCCATTTCGAAAGACGACCCGAAGTTTCAGGACGAAATAGGACTTGCTTTAGAGGTTGATCAGTAAGAACCTTGATAGGATGAGCTTGAAAGTATGGTCTCAATTTCCTGGAAGCAATTAGTAAACAATAGGCGAGCTTTTCTATCTTTGAATAATTCATCTCCGCCCCGGTGAACCGTTTACTGATGTAATAGACTGGACGCTGTACTTTCATATCCTCCCGTACAAGTGCTGTACCGAGGGCGTGAGATGAAATTGCTAAATAGATGAAAAGGTCTTTACCGTCAGTAGGCTTGGAGAGAACCGGAGGTGTTTCCATATGATGAATTAGTTCATCGAAAGCATTCTGGCATTCGGGAGTCCATTCAAAATTTTTCTTTCCTTTCTTTAGAGCGTCAAAGAAGGGAATGCATTTGTCTGTGGCTTTGGAAATGAAGCGACTCAGAGCAGCGACTTTTCCATTGAGACTTTGCATTTCTTTCTTTGTTTTAGGGGCTTTGACCTCCCTTAGAGCTGTGATTTGAGTAGGATTGGCTTCAATGCCCCTGGCGCTCACAATGGAGCCCAAAAATTTCCCAGATTCTACTCCAAATGAACATTTCAATGGATTGAGCTTCATTCCGTACTTTCGAAGAATTGCGAACATTTCCTCCAAGTGTCCCATGTGATCTACAGCTTTCTTTGATTTTACCAACATATCGTCGACATAAACTTCCATGGTTTTACCAATCTGAGGCTTGAACATTGCATTGACGAGCCTTTGGTAGGTTGCCCCAGCATTTTTCAATCCGAAAGGCATAACTTTGTAGCAGTAGAGACCCACATCTGTAACAAAGCTTGTGTCTTCCTGATCCGGCTCATGCATCATAATCTGATTGTATCCAAAGTAAGCATCCATAAATGATAACAACTCATGCCCAGCTGTTCCATCCACCAATTGATCAATTCTGGGCAGCGGGAAGCAATCTTTGGGGCATGCTTTGTTTAAATCTGAGAAATCTATGCATACTCTCCACTTTCCATTTGCCTTCTTGACCAATACTGGATTTGAAACCCAATTTGGATAAGTGGAGTTTCTGATAAAGCCGTTCTCCATGAGCCGATCGACTTCTTCCTTTAGTGCTGTCGATCTTTCTAGGCCTTGAGTTCTTCTTTTCTGTTTCACTGGCGTGAATTTTGGATCAATGTTCAAAGTATGTACAGCAATTTCCGGGGAGATCCCACACATATCAGCGTGACACCAAGCGAACACATCTAGATTGGCTTTTAAGAATGATATCAGCGTGTTTTGAACTGTTATGCTTAGCTCTGAACCCACATTAAGTACTTTGTTCGGGTCTTTCGAGTCAACAGATATTGGTACCGTTACCTCCACGGGTACCACTCTATTCTCCCCTGTACTGGCTTTCCTGGGATCCATTTCTTTTCTTGCATTGCTGTGTTCGCCAGTACAGGGGCCACTCCGTAGTTGCTACAGGGTTGGTTCCTTGATGCGGAGCGGAGCTGCCGCATCTTTCCCCATTTCTCTTTTCCTGGCCTCTCGGAGTTCTACAAGATAACATTCTCGTCCTGCGTTCTGATCTCCTTTAATAACAGCAATCCCATTATCAGTAGGAAATTTCATTGTTAAGCACCATGGAGCGAGGACGGCCCTGAAAGCAGCAAGAGTAGGCCGACCCAAAAAAGCGTTATAGGCGGAGAATCCATCAATAATTACAAAAGTTTGCTTCCGAACCAACTTCTTCTGCCCTTCGCCAATTTCAACAAACAAGTCCACCGTTCCAATTGGCTGTTTCAGCTCTCCTGTAAATCCGGCAATTTTGTGTGAAGAGGCTTGTACATCTGTCATTGGAATTTTTATTTGGTCAAATGTCTTTTTAAAGAGTATGTTGCACGAAGAACCACTATCAACCAGAACTCTTCTGACAATAGCCGGCCCAATACCGACAGAAACAACTAAAGGGTCCTCAGTAGGAGCTTCCACATCAATAGAATCCCTGGTTCTGAACATAATATCATCGTGAAAAGTCTTCTGCTGCTTTAGAGGTGCAGCATCTTCCAAGATCAAGACACTTTCTTCAGTCGGAGCATACTTCAAAGCTCTAGCATAACTTTCCATCTCACCCCAACTCCTGCCAGCTGGATGAGGTCTTCCTGTGATCACATTGATAACAGGTCTTTCCTTTTCAGCAGGCCTCTCTCCTAAACCAGATGAATGAGCTGGGGGTAGTTGCCCCTGGTTAGATGAAGACGGGTCTTTTCTATTCCTCTTGACGTACTGTTGCAACTTATTCTCTCTTAACAATTCTTCAATCAGGCTTTTCAAGTAGCGGCACTCATTGGTATCATGCCCTGGTTGGTTGTGAAACTTGCAAAATCTTCCGCTTTGAACAGCATTCTTCCCAACCTTCACGGCCGGTGGTTTTGGAAATTCGACAGCATCCTTAGTGGTGATGAAAATATTCTCCGGGGTATCGGTCAGAGGAGTAAAGTCTGAAGGTTTGAGGAAGCGGGGCTTTTTGAGATCTTTTTGCCTCTTCCCACCATTACTTTCCCTTTTCTGATTTGCAGGTTCTTTCTTGCTTTGAACTGTAGCATTATTTTCCACCACTGTTGTCGCAACTTTAGCTGGTGCGGAAAGATTCTCTAGGCGTATAAATTCGTCAGCCTTTTTGTAGAATTTCTCAAGCGAATTTGGCTCCTTCATCTTCAGCCATTTTCCAAATTCGCTCGATTTGTCGATAGCACGCATCAAATAGGTCAAGATCATTCGTGGCTCTGCGTTATCGACTTCTGCCAGAGCTAAATTGAAGCGGTTCAGGAATGACTTAATAGGCTCTCCCGGATTCTGTTCAAGACTGGACAGTGACATTATGTCTTTTGCCTTTGAAGCGTATAGCCTGAATTGCTCTTTGAATTTTCGGGTCAGATCGGAAAACTGATCTACAGATCGGACAGGAAGCTTGGTAAACCAGAGAAGTGCTACACCTTCCAAATATACTGGGAAATATCGGCACTTTATTTCATCAGTTGCTCTTGCGCCGGTCATGTGCCAGTCGTATTTATACAAGAATTGATTTGGATCACTTGTTCCCCTATAAGCAGGAATGGTGGGGGGAACAAATTTTCTAGGAAATTCAGCCTTTAGAATCTTCTCGGTAAACGGAGTACTCGGAGCGAATCCCCATTCGCTCTCATCTTCATCTCTTTGCATGCTCTCTGTCATTATTTGCTTGATCATGCCAGAAAGATATTCCTCATTGTTTAGAGATTTTGCAGAATAGACCTCGGCCATCTTTTCGGGGGTTTGTCCAGGTAAATGCTCACGAAGAACTGGTGACGGCCTGGATCCTTCAGCCTGGAGGGGTGCCCCTTCAGCAGCACTTGATCCCCCGTGAGGAATATTTCTCCCCTTGGAATTGGGAGCAGCATTAGCAAAGTTTTCCTCATTACTTACTGGTCTTTGATTCGCCCCCAAATAGAGCATTCAGCTTTTCCATCATCAGATTATTCTGAGTTTCAATCTGCTGGTACAGTCCGGATACAGCAGCGTCTAACTCTTGTCGCGTCACACCGATGCTTGGAGCTGCCTGATTTGGAGAGAGAGAAGTGGGAGTATTGTCACGGTCATCATCAGTTCTGACAGACTTTCGTTTCCTTCCAGGAGCCATTATGTCTGATAGACTTCTGGTTTTGTAGGAAATTCTTTCAGCAAACTTCTGTGAAGCAATGGTGAGTAGTAGCCTGAGTTGGGTTCTCAGTGAAAGCACCAAAATGTTAACGTTAAAAAGTGAACGCTAACACCCGGTGTGTGTAATAGAATCGTGAAAGCACCACCCGTGTGACGGGAACAGAATTTAAGCAGTAAACTAGCAGAAAAGCAGTAAAAGACAACACTTTATAGTGGTTCGGCTTGAGATTAAGCCTACGTCCACTTTGAATCTCTTTATTACTGAATTTGGTTACAAATCGGTACAAATCTCTTATGAAAACAGTATAATTTGATCACAAGAAACAATCTTGACTACTAGCTCAATCTTCGATGATGAAACTCGATGAATCCGTGTTGGATGTAAGGAATTCCTCTCGAAGTTTGTTGTAGTGTCTTGAATGCTTGAAGATCTTTGATTGCTGAATGAGTGGAGAATTCGACAGAGTAACGGCGCTTGAAGAAATGAATGGCCAAAAGTCCCCTCCTTGTTGGAGGTTGGGGGGTATTTATAGGGCAGAATCTGAATAGGAAAAATCCTCTAAGTTCTAAGTCGTAGCCAACTTATAGTAAGTCGTAGGTCTTAAGTCGGCCACGAGATAGACATGCACTGGTTACTCTTGAACGTCCAGAATGAGCTAAGTCATAAGTCGGCAACGACTTAGCATATGTCGTAGGTCTTAACTCGGAGACTTGTGTATCTCGTAGACTTTTAAGTCGGAGCTTACTTCAAGTGGGTGTGTTTTAGGTCGGTCCTGTGGTTAAGTAGGTGAGAGCCATGAGTCGGAGCCGTAGCTAAGTTGGAGCTTTCTTTAACAAGTAGGTCGGTATGGCTTTAGGTCGGAGCCTTCCTTTAACTCGGAGCTTTCTTAACTCGGAGCTTCCTTTAACTCGGAGCTTTCTTAACTCGGAGCTTCCTTTAACTCGGAGCTTTCTTAACTCGGAGCTTCCTTTAAATCGGCACATTTGTTAAATCGGCACACTTGTTAAGTCGGTCTTCCTCTTAAGTCGGTCACATTTTTAACTCGTTATGTCGCGAATCAAAGAGGATTAACAGTGCAGAAGTTATCTTGGTTGGTTTATGTTGTTAGCGACCTAAAGGAAGAAACAGTGAGCACATGGCTTAACTCTAGAGCTTTAACTCGATAGGTCGCTACCGCTTTAACTCGTTAGGTCGCTGCCGCTTTAACTTGTTAGGTCGCTCTGTCTTTACTCAGCTGCTTTGTGCTATAGGTCGCTAACTCGTTAGGTCGCTGTCGCTTTAACTCGTTAGGTCGTAGGAGTCTCTTTAGGTTACTAAGTCTCTACTTCCTTATCTCGTTAGGTCGTTAACCTATTATAGATTGTTAAGTCGCATATGCCTTAGGTCACTAAGTCGTTGGGTTGGGTAGGTCTCTAAGTCGCCGAATAAAAGAGGGTTAACACTTGCCCCTCGAAGTATACGCCTAAGAGTTAGGTCGTGTGCTTCGATATCTCTTAACTCGTACCATCCGGAATCGTTAGGTCGTGAACGACTTATGAGAGAGTCAAGTCGTTCGTGCTGATTCGTGTTCCTCTGCCCCTTTATATAAGTCGTTGAGACCACTCCTTCTTCTCTTTGCCTGCTCTAACACTTTAACCCGCCTCCGAAAGATTTCCAAGCTCTCGAAGAAGAATTCGAATCTACCTGTCGCCGATCATCTCTACAACCACACTACGTAAGTGAATTCCGACCATTATCCAACCACGACCATCACCAAATTGTGAATCCCCCAATTTTCGACCCTATCCCGATTTCACATGCTGCATTTCGCTATGAATCATGTTACGATCGACTTTTGATCGTTATTGGACATGTTGTCGCTGTGATTCATGAGAGCACAACAGTGCATCGGGTTTATGATGGATTCGAGGCGATTTGAATTGGTTTTGGATGATCTGGTGGTGTGGAGAGATGGTGGATTTTATTGTAGAGAGGCTAACAGGTTATTGGGTTAACGGGTTAGTGGGTTTAGGCGATTTGTTGAAAGAAGAGGAGTTAGCGAGTTAAGGAGAGTTAGGTCGTGTCCGACTTAGGAGCCTTGAACGACCTAGGGGTTTAGCAGTTTGGACATGAATCGCACGACTTAACTCTGTGAACGACTTAGCGATTTAATCATCAAACTCTGAGCGACATAAGGGACTGCAACTTAACTTACCAGAATAGCATACGACTTAAAGCTGAACGACTTAAAGAACCAACGACCTAACTTAACTCGCAGCATAGCTTTAACTTGTAGGATCATAACTGATGAACTTTATGACTCGAGCAGAGCGACTTAGGGAAGCCCGACCTATGTTAGGTCGTTTGGACATGAACTGGATGACTTAAAAGAATCTCGAGCTATCTTAAGTCGTTCATGCGACTTAAGGGATGGACAGCATTTGAACACTTGCAGATTAGCCAGGACTTGATTGAACTTCCAATTTGAACCGCCAGAATGAACTGCTTGAACTTGTTGAACTTTTTTCACAGATTATATTGACTTTTAAGCTAATAACCTGTTAAACACAACATTTGCAGAAAACTAGGACGAATATACTCATCATCGACTGCCCACATCGAGTGATGGATTAAGTCAAAGAGAAAATAATATGAATCTAATTAAAAGTGAAATGCTGTGAATCAACTAACTTAAATGGAGCATCAACGCAAAACTCATACAGTTATAACTGCTTATTGTTGAATATTATCTGCATTGATACTACACTTAATTTTGATATAATAACAAGTCTTGAATCTTCCTGAATTGACGCACGCCAACCAGTATTATTTCAAGTTTTACTTTATTTACTTGTTATTTTCAGTAGCTTTGCACAACACTTCACACACTTTTTAGGAAACGTGCACCTTCATATTTGAATATCCATTTCCTTGTGTAGAATGACTTCTCAAAAAGTACAAGAAGAGACAGTAGATCAGATCGATGAAGTTTTTCCGATTGCTGCTCCTTTGGATAATCCTCCGGAAAGGGTTCCAACCACACTGAACCAACGGACCTTCAACCAACTATGTATTCCATTTGGTATTGACGAAGCGGATGCTCTGCTCCCTGGAGCAAATTACACTGCCGACAGGCCGCCACATGGCTTCATTGTAGTTAATCGTCACATGTGTCTGAAAAGAGCTATTCCTCCCTTCAATGATTTCCTCGGAACACTTCTCCTTTGATTAACCATTTCTCCGTTCCAGTTGCACCCCAATGGCTATGCCATTTTGATGGGGTTGTGCGTACTATTCAGGAGGACGCTTGACCGCCTCCCAAGCTTTGAGGAGATCTGTTATCTGTGTACATTTGCGAGGAACAAAGATCATCCTTCTATTATTCTGGTAAGGAGCGCCAGGAACCGTAAGTTAATTACGGATCTACTCGAGAGTGCCCACGGGTTTCTAAATCAATTCTTCTATGTCCGTTGCCCCCCGGGATTCTACGACATCTGGAGAGTAGGAAGTAAGACTGCTTATCTCCGCGTACTTCATTTCTGAGCCTTTCAAAATTTGAGTTGTCAAGTGCTCACTTCATTCTTTACTTTTGCAGCAATTCCTCCTCTCTCTAAAGATTTTACTCACAAGTCAACTTTCGAAATATTGAGTGTTATAGCTGCCAACGAGAGAAGTATCAAATTTCTTAAGAGGAACGAATTTCTGCATCAATTCGGACTCTTGCATTCCTCTCGACCTATTCAACCTCGTGACGCTCCCAGCTCTCAAACAGAAGCATCAGATGCTCCAGCTTCCGCAGAGGAATCCGCATCGAAAGAACCCATTATAGAGACTTCACTAGTGAAATGTTCTGGTTCCGGTGCGGGGTTATCTGACAAGTCTAAACTTCCCCCGTTATTGAAGAAGAGGAACTCCCTCAACATTCCGGGAAGACTACTAAAGAGGCTGATGAGGAGGCTGAGAAAGACAGCTCCGCTACGGAGAGCGTGGAACACGTTAAAGAGGGCACTACTGATATAACCCCTTCCGTTGGGCATAATGGTGATGACATCTTTGGGGGATTGAGCGATTTTATGGTGACTTCCCAAGAGCTTTTTAAAGACGATACCACCGCTTCCAAGCTTGTCTCTCCATCGGTTGAAGCAACATCCGTCTTGCGACCACTCCCGTCAACCCAAGAGTTGACTCCTATTGCAAAAGCCGACATCACTCCTAAGCTGAAGAGTGGTTTGTAGCTTGACGCGCGTACTTTGCACGCCACACACACACTTAGGACTTTTAGCAATTACGTGCACTTAGCTTCTTTAATTCGAAGATTTCTAAATTTTTGTCTGTTCTTTACTTTCAGGTTCTCCCATGGGACGCAGCGGCTCGTATTATGATGATTTTCTACGCCATGCAAGGCGTGACACTTATGATCCCAAACGCTATCTTCCTGCCCCTAGGGAGACTGACGAAGAGAGAGCAGCTAGGAAGGCTCGTGAAAGACATGCTTATGAAGAGCGGTATGGAAGGAGAGACAACCGTCATGACTCCTACCAAAGAGATGACGACTCTCACAAAAGAAAGTCTCACGATGATAGAGGAAAGAGTCATATAACTGAGGATCCAAGTAAGTGGGCCAAACTTGACGACAAGTCTTCATCTGAAATTTCTAAAGTGCCCGCTACTTCTATCTCTTTAGACATCCCTTCCAGCTCTCCTGCTCTTAAAAAAGCTGATATTCAATCAATCATCAATAGGCCTCCTTATCAAGTTGAGAAGCCTCCGACTGCACTCCAAAGCCGATTTCCGCATTGGTGCTTGAAAGGAGTGCTCTTCGATCTGGACTTAGTTCCAATTGATAAACAAGCCATGCTGAGAAATCTTGATGCCATCAAGCTCGATATTGAAAGAATGTCCGGTTGGCAAAAACTGGTCGATGAGCTTCAGAGAATAAATCGCTTAAATCTAGCGGCTATGCTGACCATGGAGAGTGACAAGTCTGAGTGGCAGAAAGTTCTTAATCAGCATGATGTGGAGATGAAGAGCATCACCGCTTACAACGAGGAGCTTGAGGCTAAAGTTAAGAAACTTAAAGATGATCTTGCCACCTCTTCCACTTCTTATACACAAAAGGAAGAGGTTCTCCAAAAGCAAGTAAGAGATGCCCACGCTGCTCAGCGTGATGTTGAGGCCAAACTTGAGGCAGAGCAGAAAATTGTTGAAAAGTACCGCAAAGATGCTGCTCAGCTGCGGGAAAAAACTAGCTCTCAAGACGCGGAGATTGCAATGCTGAAGATCCAGCTTGCTAAAGCTCAAAAAGAACGTGACGACGCCGTTTTTGGAAAAGAGGCAGCTGAACATTCGCACAAGGCGACTAAAGCCAACATCAGCTCCACTCTATTTGAGTTTTACGTTCTCAGTGTCTTGGGGAAAGGCAGTCTTTCTTTCTTGGGCCCGAAGTATGAGATTACATGGCTGGAGTGTGTGA
This sequence comes from Allium fistulosum, assembly GCA_030737815.1. NCBI lineage: Eukaryota > Viridiplantae > Streptophyta > Magnoliopsida > Asparagales > Amaryllidaceae > Allium > Allium fistulosum. The sequence continues at coordinate 388,607,381 of CM060907.1, read as the reverse complement.
AGCAGCAGTTGAAGTGCTCAAAGATGCTGGCTACACCGAAGAGGATTTTGAGGCTAATTATTTGGACGACGAGGGTCGTGCCGCCCTTGCGAGAGGGAAAGAACAACTTGCTAATCAGCGAGCCGAAGTAGCGGAAGGAGAACGTCCAGGGAAGGCACTTTTGACCGACCCAACCGATCCTTCATCTTCGGTCGACGTTGATATTATTGGCTCAAGTTCCCATTCTCCTCCTCCTGTTAAAACCGAAGCCGAAGCTAAAACTGCTCACGCCGAAGATGAAGCCCAAGAAAGCACCGAAGCTCAAGACTATGAAATTGACGTGATAAAGCCAACTTCTCTAGGTAACTTCAACATTGATCTAGCTAAAGTGGACTACTCGTTTGCCTCACATGAGCTCGATGAATTTCTTGCTTATTACTTAAGTCTCGGTACGTGCCACTGTCTCCTCTCTTTTGCGAGGAATACTAACTTTTAACTTTTCTTCTTCTGTAGTGAAATCATTAAGTGCTGTACAGGCTTCGCCTCCTCCCGTTGTTGCCCATTCACCTCTTCAAGTTACTCCTCCTTCTGCTTCTCAACCGGGATCACAAGAAGAAAAAATAGAAGCTCTTCAAGGTTTAGATGAACCGGCGGCTTCACCAAAGCAGAAGGCCGAAGAACTTGAGGAGGGTGAGAGGTCCCCGGATAAATTCACTGCCGATGAACAAAGCTTTCTGATCTTATCTCTCTAGGCAGCGAATCTTCTTCGAAAAAGAGGGGAAAGTGCGGAGTTTCAAAGAAAAAGAAGGACGCTCCTGTTGGCGATGAGAAAGCAGAAGAGGACCCAATTGCACCTCTTTCTCCTTCTTCCTCGAAGAGTTCAAACCAACCTAAGAAGTTAACCATTAGGCCAGGTGAGGGCTCAAAAGGCGACGGGAGGAAGAAGAATTGAGTCTGGCTTTATCCTTCTTGCTCTCTTTTTTTGGTTGTATCTAAAGATTTGTATCGACCAGAGATTATGCGGGTACTGGCCCCCGCTTTTTGAAATCTGCACATGTATAAAAACTTTTTATAGTATGGAATAAAATGATTCTTTTTACTTGTACAATCTTTTGTCAGTATTCGTGACTGCATTTATTCCCTATTTTAGCACAAGTTTCTTTATTTTCTTTGCATGATATTGCAGTGAGCTCGTGGTATGTTGTTTGAGCGTTGTTTTTGCTAATGTAGTTGTATTGCCCCCATACCACGGCTTATTGCAATATTCTCTATTTTGAAAAGACTTGTACTCTTATTCTAGATAATAATTCTTCCGTTTTGAGGAAATATCATTCAGCTTTAGTAGAGTGTGCTTTGTATCGGAGAAGTTTTTCTCTCTTCTTTTTTTTAAAACACTTCAACTTTCGGAGATGGTCACTTTTATTTTTGAAAAGTGGATTCTCCTACGCGGTGAAGCGGGTCTCCATAGAGGGCTTTGATTTGTTGCTCAGAAAGTTATATTTTATCGCTAAATGGTCCCACGGGACATGCGTCAGCTACTTTATCGGACATTTGGTTTGCACAAACGATCGCAAGCAGTTAACTACGGCCTAGAACCTTCTTTTTGAGAAGGTGTCCCTTTGGTGGTTCCATCAGCGATTTTTTTAGAGATAATATTTCTTTTTCTGGGCGTGCCTCGTTAGAGGGCTTGATTTGGCATTTCAACTTGTGGAAGTGTGCCTCCGAAGAGGGCTTTATTTGGCATTTCAACTTGTGGAAGTGTAACTCTGGAGAGGGCTTTATTTGTTTGCCTGAAATTCATTTCTCACAGTTAAATGGATCCATGGGGCGGACGCAAGCAACCTAATTGGATGTTCGTTTGCACAAACGATCGCAATTAACTAGCAAGAGCCCGGTGCCTTCACTTTGGGAAGGTGCCCCTTCGGTGGTACCACCAACCTTGTTATTTGAGAAAAACATTTCATTTTACAACGTGCCTCGTTAGAGGGCTTTATATGGCACTTCAACTTTTTTGGGGAAGACCGTTCCCATGAGAGTAGAAGTGTTCCTCCGAAGAGGGCTTTATTTGTTTGCCTGAAAGTCATTTCTCATAGTTAAATGGATCCATGGGGCGGACGCAAGCAACCTAATTGGATGTTCGTTTGCAAAAATGATCGCAATTAACTAGCAAGGGCCCGGTGCCTTCGCTTTGGGAAGGTGCCCCTTCGGTGGTACCACCAACCTTGTTATTTGAGAAAAACATTTCATTTTACAGCATGCCTCGTTAGAGGGCTTTATATGGCACTTCAACTTTTTTGGGGAAGACCGTTCCCATGAGAGTAGAAGTGTGCCTCCGAAGAGAGCTTAATTTGTTTGCCTGAAAGTGATTTCTTACAGTTAAATGGATCCACGGGGCGGACGCAAGCAACCTAATTGGATGTTCGTTTGCACAAACGATCGCAATTAACTAGCAAGGGCCCGGTGCCTTCACTTTGGGAAGGTGACCCTTCGGTGGTACCACCAACCTTGTTATTTGAGAAAAACATTTCATTTTATAGTGTGCCTCGTTAGAGGGCTTTCAATTGTGCCTCCGGAGAGGGCTTTGAATTGTTCCTCCGGAGAGGGCTTTACTTGTTCCGTTTGCCAGGAAGGTTCTATCTCACAGTTAAGTGGATCCACGGAGCAGACGCAAACTACCTAACTGGATGTTTGTTTGCACAAACGATCGCAATTAACTAGTAAGGGCCTGGAACCTCCCCTTTGGGAAGGTTCCCCTTCGGTGGTTCCACCAACCTTTTTGTTAAGAGACAAGGTCCCATTTTGGCTTTTTTTTACTGCTTGCCCATATCTTTTCACCATCTGTTTCTTAGCGATTGCTCGTTATCATTCCCATGCACATGTTCCTTTCTTTTGCAGGTTGTTTAATTCTTCCAAAGAAGTGTACTTCATTGTTAAGTGAATCCACGGGGCAGATGCAAGTTACTTAACCGGATGTCTATTTGCACAAACGATCGCAATCAGCTAGTAAGGGCCTTGAACCTTCACTTTGGGAAGGTGCCCCTTCGGTGGAATCACCAACTGTTTATGAGAAGCACTTCTTATGTAGGAATTGAACCTGGAATTTTTGTGGCTTGACATTTGTTTGTCAAGTGATTTGTGGGAATCGCTTGGCCTTGCGATGTATTGAATAGGTAAGCTTTGCTTTGATAGCCTGCAATATTAAATCAACATTTTAGCAACATATTTAAGATGTTTGCACATTGAAATGAGACAGGCATTTTATAGTAGTAGAAGACACAAGATTTATAGTGGTTCGGCCAAGAATTGGGCCTACATCCACTTTATAGTTCTTATTGCTGAGTCACACTGATTTTACAATGGCTTACAATACAAGAATGATACATCCATAATTATTTTACAAATTTGAGCATAGCTTCTAAGTAAAATATGGACGTAAGTGATTGCTGTTCCAGGCTCTTGGAATTGGATCTCCTTCGACAGTTGTGAGTTTGAAAGTGTCATCAAGAAGTTTTTTGCCTATGACATATGGCCCTTCCCAGTTTGGCCCAAACACTCCTGTTGCTATCATGATCCTTTTCAAGACTAGATCCCCAATTTCAAAGCTGCGTTGGCATACTTTAGAATTGAAGTGCCTGACTATCCTTTGCTGATGAGCTGCAACTCTAAGCTCAGTCTCTTTCCTTCTTTCGTCAAGTAAGTCAAGTGCTTCAAGTTGCAGCTTTTCATTTTCAGCTTGGTTGAAATGAATTCTCCTGTGTGAGGGGACCTATATCTCCACGGGAATCATGGCTTCTGATCCATATGCTAATGAAAATGGAGTGTGCCCAGTCGTAGTTTTGTGGGTAGTTCTATAAGCCCATAGTGCTAGCGGCAGTTTATCGACCCAACCACCTTTTGCTTTTTCCAGTTGTTTTTTGATGGATGATTTGATAATTTTGTTCACTGCTTCCACTTGCCCGTTTGCCTGTGGATGGGCCACTACTGAGAAGCTTTTTCGGATCTTGAATCGCCTGCAAAAATCCTGAAATTCTTCACTTTCGAATTGGGTACCATTGTCTGTGATTATCTTCTGAGGCACACCATACCTGCAAATGATATTTTCAGTCACAAAATTTATCATCTTTTTAGAGGTAATAGTAGCCAATGGTTCAGCTTCAGCCCATTTAGTGAAATAATCAACAGCAACAATAGCATATTTGATTCCGGACTTGGCAATCGGCAAAGGTCCGATGAGATCTATCCCCCAAATGGCGAATGGCCATGGACTGACCATCTGTGTTAGCACGGTGGAAGGTGCTCTTGGGGTTTTGCAAATCTTTGGCATCTGTCACACTTTCGGGAGTAGCAAGCAGCATCTCGATTAATATCTGGCCAAAAATACCCATAACGGAGAATTTTCTTTGCAAGAGTTTGGCCACATGAATGATCCCCACACTCTCCTCCGTGCACCTCAGCTAAAATTGTCTTAGCCTCTTCTTTGGTTACACATCGGAGTAATGGCATCGAGAATCCTCGCCTGTACAAATGGCCGTCTTGAATTACATATCTCGGGGCTTTTCTTAACAGCTTCTGGCGCTCTTTTGAGTTTTCTAGCAAGGAGCTGTTGAGTAGATATTCCTTGATAGGGGTCATCCACGACTCTTGTTCTTGAGATACAGTCATGATCCAGTCAATATTCATCTCATCAGTACTTGGAGCTGACAAGACTTCCACAGGGACCAATCCTAATAATTGAGCTTCGCCAGAGCTTGAATATTTTACGAGAGAATCTGCCTTCATGTTCTCTTCCCGGGGTATATGGCTGATTATATAATGGTCAAAATCATTGAGAAGCCCCCAGGCCTTTGACAAGTAAGCAGGCAGATTTCCTTCTTTAGTTTGAAACTCTTTCTTGACTTGGCATACAATAAGCTGGGAATCACTGAAGATCTGCAATACTTTGATGTTTAGTTCTTTAGCAATTTTCAAGCCGGCAATAAGAGCTTCATATTCTGCTTCATTATTTGTCGAAGGAAATTCTAATCTCAATGCATAACATAATGACCGCCCTTCGGGGGTTTCAAGCACAACCCTAGCTCCGGAACAATAATCATTTCTTGCACCGTCAACATACAATTTCCATCGGATCGGGACGTCATTAGTCATCTCTTCCTCACTGCCACCTTTATCTGTGTATTCTGCAATGAAATCTTATAAAGCTTGTCCATTGATTGCTCTTCGGGGATGGTAGGTAATATCGTATTGACTAAGTTCAATATTCTACTTTAGAAGACGACCCGAAGTTTCAGGGCGAAATAGGACTTGCTTTAAAGGTTGATCAGTGAGGACTTTGATAGGATGAGCCTGGAAATATGGCCTCAACTTTCTGGATGCAATTAACAAACAATAGGCGAGCTTTTCCAGCTTTGAATAGTTCACTCTGCCCCAGTGAACCTTTTGCTGATGTAATAAACCGGGTGCTGAACTTTTGCGTCTTCCCGTACCAATGCTGCACTGAGAGCATGAGATGAAACCGCTAAGTATATGAAAAGATCTTCACCATTGCTGGGCTGAGAAAGTATTGGAGGCTTTTCCATGTGACGAATCAGTTCTTCAAAAGCTTTCTGACATTCGGGAGTCCATTCAATGTTTTTCTTTCCTTTCTTCAGAGCATCAAAGAAGGGAATGCATTTATCAGTGACCCTGGAAATGAACCGACTTAAAGCAGCTACTTTCCCGTTAAAGCTTTGCAATTCCTTCTTTGTTCTAGGGGCTTTGACTTCTCTTAAAGCAGTAATCTGAGCAGGATTAGCTTCGATGCCCCTAGCACTCACAATGAAACCCAAGAATTTTCCGGACTCTACCCCGAACGAACATTTCAGAGGACTTAGCTTCATCCCGTACTTTTGGAGAATCGCGAACATTTCTGCCAAATGATCCATGTGATCCACTGCTTTCTTCGATTTCACTAACATATCATCGACATACACTTCCATAGTCTTGCCAATCTGAGGTTTGAACATGGCATTAACAAGTCTTTGATAAGTTGCCCCTGCGTTCTTTAGTCCGAAGGGCATGACTTTATAGCAGTAAAGACCAACATCAGTGATGAAGCTTGTGTCCTCCTGATCTGGCTCATGCATCATGATTTGATTATATCCTGAGTAAGCATCCATAAAAGACATTAATTCATGCCTGGCTGTTCCATCCACCAACTGATCAATTCTGGGCAATGGGAAACAGTCTTTGGGGCATGCTTTCAGGTCTGAAAAGTCGATGCACACTCTCCACTTCCCATTTGCTTTTTTAACCAACACCGGATTAGAGACCCAATTTGGATAAGTGGATTCTTTGATCAAGCCGTTTTCCATGAGCCGATCTACTTCTTCTTTTAATGCTGTCGACCTTTCAAGACCTTGGGTTCTTCTTTTCTGCTTTACGGGTGTGAATTTCGGATCAATATTCAAAGCATGCACTGCGATTTCTGGAGATATTCCACACATGTCAGCATGACTCCAAGCGAATACATCCAGATTTGCTTTCAAGAATGATATCAGCATATTCTGGACCGTCATACCAAGTTGTGAACCCACATTCAGCACCTTGTTCGGGTCATTCAGGTAAACAGATATCAGCACCGTTACTTCCACCGGTACCACTCTACTTTCCCCTGCACTGGTTTTTCTAGGATCAATCTCTTTTCGTGCACCACTGTGCTCACCAGTGCAGGGTCCACCCCGTAATTGCTACAAGGTGGGTTCTTTGATGCGGAGTGGAGCTGCCGCACCTTTACCCATTTCTCTTTTTCTTCTTTCCCGCAACTCTGTGAAATAGCATTCTCGCCCGGCATTTTGGTCCCCCTTCACAACACTGACACCATTATCAGTGGGGAACTTCATAGTCAGGCACCATGGGGCGAGAATGACCTTGAATGCGGCAAGAGTTGGTCGACCCAAGAAGGCATTGTAAGCGGAGAATTCATCGACAATCACAAAGGTTTGTTTTTGGACCACTTTCTTTTCCCCTTCCCCGAGCTCTACAAACAAGTCAATAGTCCCAATTGGCTGTTTTGGTGTTCCAGTGAATCCAACAATCTTCTGCGAGGAAGCTTGGACGTCAGCTATGGGAATTTTCATCTGATCAAATGTCTTTCTGAAGAGGATATTGCAAGAGGCGCCGCAGTCAACAAGCACCCTTCTTACAATAGCTGACCCGATGCCTGCAGATATTACCAAAGGATCTATGGTAGGAGATTCAATACCAATAGAGTCTCTGGCCTGGAATATAATGTCATCGTTAAAAGTTCTTTGCTGCTTCAAAGGGGCAGCATCTTCTAAGACAAAAACATTTTCTTCCGCCGGAGCATATTTCAAAGAGTGAGCGTATCTCTCCATCTTACCCCAGCTTCTGCCCGCTGGGTGAGGACCCCCTGTGATAACAATGATGATGGGCCTTTTCAGAATCCTGTGCTGCAGTCCTCTCACCTGAGTTGGATTGATGAGTAGGAACTTGTTGCCCCTGAGTAGATGAAGTTGGGTCACTTCTGTTTCTCTTCACATATTGTTGTAGTTTATTCTGTCTTAGAAGCTCTTCAATCAAAATCTTGAAATGGCGACATTCATTAGTGTCGTGGCCAGGCTGATTGTGAAACCGACAGAATCTTCCGTTATGCAAAGCATTTTTCCCAAGCTTCATCTCAGGTGGTTTGGGGTATTCGACAGCATCCTTGGTTGCGAAAAAGATGTTTTCTGGAGTATCAGTTAAGGGAGTAAAATCTGAAGGTTTAAAGAAGCGAAGTTTCTTCATATCTTTCTGCCCTTTCCTACCGTCATTCTCCCTCTTCTAACCACCAGATTCCTTTTTGTTAGTGGCAACATTGTTATTCTTGACTTCAGCCACGTCTACTTTTGCTTATACATGAAGGCTCTCTAAGCGCATGAATTCATCAGCTTTCTTATAGAACTTCTCAAGTGAGTTTGGCTCTTTCATCTTTAGCCATTTTCCGAATTCACTTGATTAATCAATAGCTCGCATCAAGTAGGTCAGAATCATTCTAGGCTCTGCATTATCAATTTCGGCCAAGGCTATATTGAAGCGATTTAAGAAAGATTTGATAGATTCTCCGGGGTTTTGTTCGAGGCTGGATAGTGACATTATGTCCTTGGCCTTCGAAGCATATAACCTAAATTGATCTTTGAATTTCCGAGTTAGATCGGAGAACTGATCTGCAGATCGAACTGGCAGCTTTGTGAACCAAAGCAAGGCAACTCCCTCTAAGTACACAGGAAAATATCTGCACTTGATCTCATCCGTTGCCCTGGCACCTGTCATATGCCAGTCATAATTGTATAAAAATTTGTTAGGATCACTTGTCCCCCTATAAGCTGGAATGGTGGGAGGGACAAACTTCCTTGGAAATTCAGCCTTCAAAATTCTTTCAGTAAAAGGAGTTTTGCTTGGAGCAAACCCCCAATCATTTTCATCTTCCTAGCTTCTCATGCTTTCTTTCATAATCTGTCGAATCATTCCCGAGAGATATTCCTCATTGTTTAGAGGCTCCGCGGGATAGACGTCAGCTACTTTTTCGGAAGTTTGCCTGGGCAAACGTTCACGAACAGTTGGCTGCGGCCTTGAACCTCCAACTTGGGGATGTGCCCCTTCGGCGGTGCCAACTGTCCTTTGAGGAATACTTTTCCCTTGGGGATCATGAACATCTTCAGCAAAGGTTTCTCCATTGTTTTCTGGTGGTTGGTTAACTCCAAGTAAAGCATTCAATTTGTCCAACATCAAAGCATTTTGGGCTTCCATCTGTTGATACAATCCAGACACTACGACATCTAATTCCGCCCTTGTGACTCCAACACTAGGAGCCGCTTGATTTGATGCGGGAGAAGTGGCGGTGTTGTCATGAGCAACTCCAGATCTGGTAGATTTACTTTTCCTTCCAGGAGCCATAATTTCAGATAGACTTCTGGTTCTTAGGGAGAGTCTTTTCACAAATCTTTGTGAAGTAATGATGAAAGCACTCCTGAGTTGGGTTCTCAGTGAAAGCACCAAAAATGTTAACGTGAAAAATGTACGCTAACACCCCAGTGTAATTTGTGATATAGTGAAAGCACCACCCGTTAGTACGGGAACTAAAAGTAAGTAGAGAATAGCAGAAAACAGTAAAAAGACAACAGTTTTATAGTGGTTCGGCTCAAAATCAAGCCTACGTCCACTTAATCTCTTCTATGACTGATTCGATTACAGATTTTACAATAACTCTTTGATTACAACACAATTGAGACAAGTAATCAGAACTTTGATGTAGAAAAGCTCTTTCGATTCATGTTGAATGAACTTGATTCTTTTCGAAGATTCTTTGAAGTATCCTTTGCCTTTGAAGTGTTGAAGTCAGTAGAGAAATCAGTAGAGTCTTGGCGTTTCCAAAAATTCGCCCCCCTTTCAAGTGCGGAGTTGGCGGGGTATTTATATGTGAAACTGGGCTTAGGTCGGTTGTATTTTAGGTCGTGAGCAACCTAAGAGTGATCACGAGATAGCTTCAGTCGTTGACGACTTAACGGAACCATTCTAGGTGAGATAAAGGCTGAGAGCGACCTAGTATGAGTAGTGTAGAAGTTATCTTGGTTGGTTTATGTCGTTAGCGACCTAAAGGAAGAAACAGTGAGCATGTGGCTTAACTCTGGAGCTTTAACTCGTTAGGTCGCTGCCGCTTTAACTCGTTAGGTCGCTGCCGCTTTAACTCGTTAGGTCGCTCTGTCTTTACTCAACTGCTTTGTGCTATAGGTCGCTAACTCGTTAGGTCTCTGCCGCTTTAACTCGTTAGGTCGCTCTGTCTTTACTCAACTGCTTTGTGCTATAGGTCGCTAACTCGTTAGGTCGTAGGAGTCTCTTTACTCAGCTGCTTTGTGCTATAGGTCGCTAACTCGTTAGGTCGCTGCCGCTTTAACTCGTTAGGTCGCTGCCGCTTTAACTCGTTAGGTCGCTCTGTCTTTACTCAGCTGCTTTGTGCTATAGGTCGCTAACTCGTTAGGTCGCTCCCGCTTTAACTCGTTAGGTCGTAGGAGTCTCTTTAGGTTACTAAGTCGCTACTCCCTTATCTCGTTAGTTTGTTAACCTGTTATAGATCGTTAAGTCGCTTATGCCTTAGGTCGCTAAGTCGTTGGGTTGGGTAGGTCGCTAGGTCGCTGAATAAAAGAGGGTTAACAGATATTAGAAATTATGTGTATGAAAACTCGAAAATTTACAAGAAAAAACCACAATTTTTCATAACAAGTCAATCCTAAGAAAAACGTTTTCGCCAAATCAAAAAGTTCTTTTGTATGACTCTTGACTTCATTTATTCCCTATGAAATTAAAATCAAGATGGACCGGACCATACATGGTACATACTGTTTTTCACACGGTGCTATAGAAATAGAAACCCTAGGGATGAATCAATTTTTAAAGTCAATGGTCATCGTTTAAAGCCGTACTTGGAATTTGCAAGTGATCGAGAGGAGGAGTTCATGATTCTTCATGAGCCACACTACATCTAGTAAGGAATTTTAACCCACTCTTGTAAATATGCATTCTCCTTTACACTTATTATATCATGCATTGACTGTAGAGACACAGTCAAAATCAAGTGTGGGGGAGTCTTATTTTCATTTTGAATTTACATAGTTTGATTTTTACATTTTCTTTCCCATTCTTTCAAAAAAAGAATTTTTTTTTGCATATTAATTTACCTTTGAATAGGCACGATAAAGTAAGCATACTGTTTTGGTCATTAGATTGAAATTTTTGGAAAATTACTTATCTCGACGAATAATATAAAGAAAAGTTTAAATTAAAAGCAACCATGGTGTAACTAGTATATAGGGAGATCCATAGATGATTGTTATGAAGTTATTCTAAATTGTAGTCTTCGTTTAAAAAGTGGTTGATTTAAAGTACATGCGTTAACCTTTTTTAATCTTTAAAGTTAAGTGATGCTAAGATGATTTTGCTTAACTCTCTCTTCTCCTATAAAAAACCAAAACAAAATTCAGAAAAAAATACCTAAAGTCATGTGTCCACACATAAGTACACTCATTATGCTCTATACTCTTCTCACGTAAGCCCACGAGGTAGTGCATGAATGGTATATCTAGCCTCGGTTTTCTAAGTTATGTGTATGTATATAGAAATTAAAAATAATAAACACCAGAGTTAAGTGTACACACCTAGATGTGGACACTCGCCATGCTCTGTACTCTTCTCACATAAGCCCGAAAAGCAGTGCATGAATAGTATATCTGGCCTCAGTTTTCCGAGTTAGGTGTATATAAATAATAATAATGTTAATATATTTTTTTTCAAATAAGGAGAGAGAAGCAATTGAAATCCAAGCATTGTCCTAACTTTACTAATTTGACTTATTATACAAATAAAAATGAAAATACCACTTTACAAACTCTGACAATCAATTAAATAATTTATTTCATAGTTGCACTATATTATTAACCAAAACAACTAGCCAAACTAGAGTTAAAATGTAATGAAAACAATTTTTATTGGAAGTTTTGATTAGTTAAAGACTGAAATTTCTTGAAAATGACCGAGACTTGTATATTACTATTTGTGTCAATTTAAAAGCAAATTCTTCATTTTGTAAAAAAAACTTGCATTCATATCTTTGTAAATAAAACTTCCATTAGGAACTTTGCATATTGCATTTGGATTTTGTGGGTAGCATCCGCTGAAAACCCTCATGAAGCAATGCTCATCCTACAAGTGATACCTAGAGGTTTAACAGCTTGTTGATACGCTTAATGCAATCGTGCTTCCTACGAAAGTGGGTTTATCCCAGTTTTAATTTATTCGAGGATGAATAAAAAAATAAGTGTGCGAGTATTTGATGTGCACGTAAAAACGTATAATTTTACTCTCATACTTAATCTTCTATTATTAAAATAAATGACATATTAGGGTGTTTTTACATGTTTTAAACCAAAATATAAAAGTGCTTTCAAATTATCATTAACTCATCGACGTTTGGGTAAAACGGTAATTTTGTGTGTGAATTAATTTGAAAAAAGTTTATTTGTACATTTTATTTTTGTTTTGTAAGAAATTGAGTGCAAATTGGAAGTGGCTTCACGGACATATGCATGCACAAGTAGTGGAAGCCTGAAGAAAGAAGAAAACAAAAGAATTCATGCAACATGGAGGTGCCCATCTACCCATTAACTAATGGGCCAACATTAAAAAGCAAAAGCACATGTTAGTGGAGATTAATTAATTCCATAATGATTACTTGGAGGCTACATAAAGTGAAGGACAATTTTGGTAGCCCTCCAAAAAATATTAGAGTTTTAGAACATGTACAAATAACCCTCTTATGTTCATGTAATATCTCTATTTTTATGCATATAATTGTAATCAAGTATTAGAAATAAAAGCTTCTTTTTATTTGCTTCTTAGCCATCTTCTTTTTATGCAAATTTCTTTCTATGTTTTTTATTTCTTATATTTTCTTCTATGTTATTTTTATTACATGCTCTCTTTCATTTCATGTCAGTAAATTAGATTGATTTTCATGCAAGTAGCTAAGTTTTATTTTATACGAGTTAGTTAGCTCTTGTTCCCTTTACTCAGTTTTCCTTTCCTTTTTTGTTTATGTTGAAATTAATTTATGTTAACATGTATTCAAATATGAGAAGCTAAATCCCTTCAATTTAGAGTCACTACAAGAAAAATGGTCTTTCGCAGCGTTTTAAAAACGCTGTGAAATCCTTTCGCAGCGTTATGAAGAACGCTCTCTAACGACAAGCTGCAATAGAGTCAAGACATATAACAGCGTTTTTCAAAGGCTGCAAAATCAGCAACATATTGCAGCGTTTTCGTCATTACAGCGTTTTTAAAAGGCTGCAAAATCAGCAACATATTGCAGCGTTTTTGTTATTACAGCGTTTCTTAAAGGCTGCAAAATCAGCAACATATTGCAGCGTTTTTGTTATTACAGCGTTTCAATATTGGCTGTAATATGTCCTTACCCATTGCTTCTTCTTTCGTTAGACAACATTTTCAAAAACGCTGTTACAGTTTTCCACAGCGTTTATAAAAGCTTATAAATAAACATTTAACAGCTCTAAAAAAACGCTGCATATGGATTTACATTTCACAGCGTTTTCCTTTTGCCTGAGATACTACAGCGTTTTTCAGATTCCGCAGGGTTTTTAAAACGCTGTTAAATATGAATATTACCATGCACAAACTTTTACATTTACAAACATCCCACCCGCTATAAAATTTTATATCAAGAGATAAATATAATCTTTGTATGTTATATTAAACATAATTAAAGTTGCACTAACTCCATACTCAAAATAAACAATAATCGTATACAACATTTAATACATAATGTTTGTAAGAAAATATGATAGTAACATTGTTTTACATAAATAGCATATTAAATTAAGCAAAATATGAGTTGTGAGAGTCCAAGCTAGTCCTCTTCAACAATTCACCCTCCACTAGCTAAGTCAGCCAAATTACATAAGCATGCTCACTTTGGAACTGCGAAGATGTAAGAAAAAACATGTTAATAGGTCATTCTTGCAAGAAAAAACAAAAATGCATATGGTCATTTTTTGATTTTAGATGCATGATAACTACCTTTACGTCCTCTCAAGAGTGTGTGTAATTTAAGAAAAAGAATGTTAAGGTGACTGTACATTTCATTAGTTTGCTATGCGCTGTTTAGCCTCTGTTTCCATACATTCACATTTCTAGTTTTTTACTCACATTCTTGTTTACATCTCGATTTCTGTTTTTTACTGAAAACCATTTAATTATTGCACTATGCACTCTGTCCACATTTTATACTCACCACATCCCCTACTCATCTTCATAATAGCCAAACCATCACAACCCCACAACATTGCTCAATACTGTCAACCCACAACTTCACAACCTTCTCCCTGTCAATTACAGACCATCAACTCACCCTTGCAACATCTTCTTTCACTTACCCATACCATTTCAATCTGCACTTCATACAACTTTCATTTCAAACAATACAACAGTGCCTTCCTGCCCCTGTCACACACCAAAACTGCTGTCACTGCCTTCATATCCCCATCTCCACAACACTGACCAACATTACACACCCCTGACCACCATCACAAACAAATATCATCACAACTGCAATTACTCATTCACCACCTCTGCTAACTTCTACCTCAACATTCATTTGACCTGAACAACCCAACTTCAGATAACCATTGTCACCATACCACTGTTACATTTTATACCACACTACTGTAACATAACTGAGAATAGAAAAGCTGAAGCAAAACACACTCTTGGGTTCAGTGCACAACAAAACAAAAAGGTAACAATTAATACTATGAACATGTCCAGTTCAATCATATTACCACAACATCTGACATCAGAACTTATACTACACCATTTCCTATCCATGGTTGGTGTGAGCATCAATGATTCATACCTATGATATCCATACAAAAATGGTTTCTTATAAACTGATGGAATTATATACATTCTGTATGTGAAACCTACTATAACGAGAAGTAAAAGGATATCGAAGTGCGGCCTCCATAAGTCACGATAAAAGCCAAATTCCATTAGACAGCCCATTCTACTACTGAACCACAAGTAAAGGCCATATATAACATTCTAAATTCTCTACTGTTACAACGTCACTTGCTATAACTAACACATTTTATTTAATGATATCATATTTTACTTTACCTACAGGTATGCAATAAGCAATAACCAGAACATCCAGTGTGATGCTTACTCCAATTTTACCACTTCCATATTCTAATTATTCTTGAAAAAATGACTTCTGCAAACATGTTCGTATATTCGTTTACATTTTCACCTAAATAGAATATGTCTTAATTCCTACTGACCTACATGAGCCATCAATAATCCTTGAACAAACTACTCCTAAACCAATCCATGACTGTAGCAATCGACTCTGCCATCAATAATCCTTGAACACCTCAATCGACTCACCTTAAAACATTCTTCAATACATCCAAACCATCTACCAGCAAGTACAAACATTATCCACCACTGCCTCTACGCACCATCTCCTTCTCTAACTTTATCATGTTGCCAATACTGTGCTTTCACCGACAAACAAGTTTTACCATTCACTCCAGTGCCTGTACATCCACCAAGCCTTCTGATCACCTCTGTCATTCACCCATCATCCACAGCCATAACCGTCTTTCATCATCATACAAACTTCATTTCCAAACATTCTGCCTTACTGCTACAACTGACTTCACTGCTACAACACTACAATCCATACTTCATTGCTTCGACAGGTACTGTGTCTGTGCCATCATACTTCAACAAAATCGCCTCTACAGACTTCCCACCCATACTTCAACCAATTCACTGTGCCACAATCCACTGGTAAACTAACCTCTTCCAAGCTACAACTTACTCCTACATCCACAGTGCACTACCGTACAAGCACTGACTGCTATCATCCACCCACACTTCATTAACACAACCATACCATCTCTTCCAGCACTGGCCACGGTTCTATACTTCAACCTCCACTTGCATCTTCAACATTCAGCAAAAAGTCCAGCCATAGCATTGCTCATCAACCAGTGCACATCAACCTCAACCACATCACATTAGTTTAACAATACATTGTGGATCCCAACAGTTAAATCAGTCATATGATAAATGATTTATTGGTTCAGATTAGATTGAACGTATGAGAGGACGTATAACTTCAAAACAGAGTAATTCATCTCGACAAGAGCGAAACTGATTATAGTTAAAGAACAAATATGATTTTTTTTTCATTTACACTGTTTTTGTTAAAATTTTCAACAAAACACTTCCCAACAATTGGTTAGAAGTTAGAACACCTTCTCGATGATATTACAAGTCCGGAACCACATTAGCATGGAATCACAAATCAACATGCATGCTTGTTTAACAAGTACCAAAGCTCTTAAAACTGCTGAGCAAGTGTGCTCAACTAAGTCAACTTACACACCATACCATAGTACGGGTTCGGGCCTAACCTTACTGTATAAAATGGATTCGTATACGAAGATGATAATGACTGAGAATGCTAAAGTAGTTTTGCGTGGCGTGATTGTGAGAGTGTGAGGAAAAGAGGAGTTGCTGTTCCATTGTACTAGCTATATTTATATCAGTTAGTTTTTCCCTCAAAAATTTATGTAAAATAACTGTATTACTATTTTCAAAGTATGGCAAACCAATATCCAAAATCATCCATGAAACAACATAAGTTGTTTGATTCCTCAACATGGTCATATATTATGACTATTGGTTATTTAGGCTCAACGGATTCATTTTAGCCAACTGCGTCGTTCGACAGTATACTGCTTGCACAGGAACAGTCACACCCATTTTGCACTTCACTAACAGAAGAACTGAAGCATTCAACTAAGTTCCATTATTTGCAGAAGAAACATGATTCTCAGAGTCCACAGCATGCACAGCGTGCATATATCATCATGTGTACTTCGAATACACTCAACAATAATCTCTTCATTTGCAGAAAAAACCTCACCACCAACTTCATCTATTTGCACAGCATAAACAACATTATTAGCACTGGCCTCATCACCAAATAGTGCAACATTACCAAACATCCCATCTACAAAATCTGGCAAACTCCTCATATTCATATAATCATCCAACCTTAAACTACCAACAGCAATACCCCTACACTTCTACAACTTCACCACCAGCCTGTCATATCACCAGCAACCCAGCCCAACAACTAGACCACCTACATCAACTTCAAGTTAAAGAGACAATGACTACATCAAGTTCAACACCCGAACAATCAACTCCCCATTCACAACCACAGTTCACTGCAACTACAACCAAACCCCTTTCTCCAATCAGCAAACACTTGAACGACGCAGTGGTATTTGATCTATTTGATGGTTACTCAAATATCGACTGTGGGGTTTTTTCTCTAACTAAGTTTTTTGTGATTATATTTGTATTCATCATCTTATTTGTTTATTTAATAATTCTTACATCGATCTACTGAAAATAACAAAATAAGCATATTATTCTTTGATATTGCGCATTACTAACGGAATCTTCAAAGTAAAATCATGTAGCCATCAATATATTGTACTTCGAAGCACTTTTTATATTTCAAAGTTTAACTCGGCATCTATGCTAGTAATGTAAAATGTAATTCCAAAGTCAATGAAGCCACATATTAGCTCCATAACAGTCAACCGAGCCTACCACCACTCAATTTTTTGTTAAATACTATTATCATTTTTTTAAACTATATTTTACTTAGTTCATTATACGTAGGATGTGATAAGCATAATAAATTATATCGCAAGAAAAAAAAGATAATTCATACTTACTTGAAGTTGATTCGGTTATAATATTCGTGGAAGGCCAAGCTATCGTCGAACCAAGTGCATCTTCAATAAACTCAAAATAAGAAGTAGGTCTCCACAAAGGCGCATTTGGAACTTTTATAACATCAACCCAAACTTTGACTGCGTTTTCCCCTAGTGGAACAAAATGGACCAATGCTTTAGGGTCGGTTGAAGCCACACGCCCTTCAGTAATTACTTCTTTGGCTCCTTGAACGCTGATCAGCTTGCATTTCATATCTGTCTTGGAGTTTGCGCTCTGTCATGCAACAAATGAAACCGTTTAAATAAGTTTTGAAAATAAAAGTGATCCTAAAAATAAAAGCTTGTCAATGCATATGTTTTGATAAATCAATATGTAAAGTATACACATTACCGTTGAAGATAATACAACATTAGACGTATGAGCAGACGTTGTAGCATTAACATTCTCAACAACCACATTTGTTTCTGGCCAAGCTATTTTGATGCCAATAGCTTCTCCAACATATGTCATACCAGCTGGAGGTCTCCACAAGAATGCATATTGTTTTTTGGCCTCATCGATCAAAACAAGCACGGCGGATGGTCCTAGAGGAATATTATTCACAAGCTGATTTGGATCACTAGAGTAAAACCTTCCTTCAGCAACTAGATCTTTGTTTCTGGTCCAATCATACAGCTTGCATTTGATATTTGTACTGCCACTATTACTCTATAAAAACAAATTAGAACATATGAAAACAAAAAAAAGTATAAATTTTGTATTCAATTCATAAAGGTACCGAATAAATAAAAAAAATTAAGTTTACCATAATGTCATCCTTTTCAAAGTGTCTCATCGTATGCAAAACAACTCTATCAGATGGCCATGCTACTATCTCATTCTTAGCTTCTCCAATATGTGAGAGCATCTTAGGCGTAGACCTCCATAAGAAAGCATCTAATTTCTTTGGAATAACTATCAAAATTTTCATGGCTTTCGGTCCAAGAGGGATGTTATATAGAAGCTCTTCCGGATCAGTTGAAAGAACTCTTCCTTCAGCAACTATTTCATCAACCCCAGTCCAATCCAATAAATCACAGTGGGCGTTTGTGTTGTCATACTTGTTCTAAAATTAATCAAAAACAATCACGCTAAATACTTAACTAAAAATTCAAACTCAAATTCAAATGATGTCACACGAATAATATAAATAACTTTACCGCTTGAGACGCATTCTCATCTTCGACCCTTCTTGGTTGCTCGTCCTTTCTTGATTGCTGCATTAGCTGAATCATAACAAAAATATACTGTCAAAAAAATGAATAACTTATAGAGTGTGTCTGATCAAATACTACCAAAAAATGAATAAATATACTGTCAAAAAAATGGATGGGTAGCAGAATGTGTCGCAGCAGTGTGGTAGGTTGAGTTAAGAAATGTATTTGTGTGTCTGATGCATACAGAGTGTGTCTGAATTAAATTTATAACTCACAATTCACAATTTGTTCACCATTTAATAAACCACAGAGAAATTGAAAAATTGAACTAAATTTATATCTCATAGATATAAATGCAAACTAAATAAATGCACAGTTTGATTCACATTTAATTTAGGTCACATATAATTGATGATCAAATACAACCAGACTAAATGATCAAAACAAACCGACTAACTGTAAATTAGGTGTTAATGTGCATTTCAATATCAGCTAACTATATCAAATTTGAACACTTATATCAAAGCCTTGGTGATTTAGATAGAAAAAACCAAAGAAAGAAAGAAAAAGTTTGTATTGAGCTTTAAAATCTGAAAATATAATGCATACTGTGTGCATGTCATTACTACCTAATTTGCATGTCATTACTATTATTATTTATCAAGGTATATGACAGTTCATTATAACATTGTACAAAAATGTATTACTGTATTTTTTTCTTATATTATGTTTCAGGCTGGTAGAGGTCTTGTGAACGATGTAACCTTCCAAGACATTAATTTTACCTCGGTTGAAAATCCAATAATAATGGATCAATACTACTATGCACGCCCTGACAATGAATATTCACAGCTGAATGTAAGTTTTTGACTTTCTATGTTTTCTGAATGAATATTTCAAGATAAAAATGTGATTTTGAAATGCACATTAATACTTTTTAAATAACAGGGAGCAGTTAATGTGATTTTGAAATGCACATTAATACTTTTTAAATAACAGCTTTTTGTACTGGTCAGTGCAAAAAGATTTTCATTGATCGGTACAAACTCTTCACGCTACTCAATGTAACCTAGTTTGAACTGGTCTGTGCAAATCTAATCGGCGCAAGCATAAAACCTACCTTATTTTGTAGCATTAGCACCGTCTTCTCCAAATCGCTTACTCTATTTTGAAGTTGCGTTTCTTGTTTTTTATTAGCTTGTGCCACAATAAACTTGGTGTAGGTCATGCTTCTTCCCATTCCTCTTAATCGTCCGGGTCTATCCTGTCCCAGCACTATTGAAAGAGCATCTTCTCGCACATTAGTTTTTGAGCTGGATTGTGATTCGGTGTCAATTTTTTTAATTTGATCCTGCATATTATAACATTTATTATAATTTCCATAATTATTACACTCTAAAGTGATTTGATAATAATCAAATTGAAACAAAGGCACATACTATTGTATCTTGAATGGCCAAACTCACTGGTTCGCCATTTTTTCGAGTGTGAGATCTAATCCAAACATGAGTTCTGGAAATGGAAGAGGGATTGGAACTCTCTTTTTTCTACATTTACAAAAATTGAATAAAACAATTATCATAACTATAGAAATAGATGGCGTGACAAAAATTGAATAGGACAATTCTCACCATATCCGCAGCTAATCGAGCCATTCCTTTACGGCTACATGTGTGTGGCACTTGCTTGCGCCTGAAAGCCTTGTACATGTCACTTTTTATCTGAATTAAAAAAAATAAGAATACATCAAAAAGTTATCTCATTCATTGAAAGAATGACCAATTAGATGTAATTTACCTTAAATTTTGAACTAGTTTTCAAGCTGATAAAATCATTCCACTCCGTCATACTTCCAATATTATCTGGTTTAAGTTGAAGTCTTTCCTCCTTTGACTTTGCTTTTACTAATTGATTAACTAATCTACATTTTGAACACCTAAAAATACAACCCATTTGCTGAAATATAGAGACCTTTTGCCATTCCTCATCCAACTTAAATCTAGTCTGTATCCATTAAATGGTTGAAGCGAAATTAGCACATTCGTAAATAAATCAAATATGATTATATTGGAGTGGTTGTTCGCATAACAGATACAAAACTTAAAATGATTAAAACAGCAAACCAGAAGTTCGTATCATTCACATGACACTGAAAGTGGAGTAGAAAAGGTAAAAAGATATGATTATATTGGGCTGTCTTCCTGCATACTGATTATTCCCTTTGTGATTCATATATGCCACTGAAAGTGGAGTAAAAAGATATGACACTGAAACAAATAGGATTCGTCACCTTTTATATGCCTCATATATGCATACAAATATGACACTGAAACAAATATGACACTCATTCATATATGCATACTGATATGACAATTTTTTATTTTGGAATTTCTAAACAATGATTGGGTTTGCCAAATCAAAGGTTTTGTGTAATAAATATAAAATCAAAAACTACCACATACATAATATGCTCCAATCCATTGTTGCTATAGTATTTAAATAATCAAATAAAAGGGAAAGAAATAATCAAATTGAACACTTCAAGTTGTTCCATACACCATTCATCTTGCAGAATTATTTAATTTTCTAGATAAGAGATAAATTCATTTCAGATTTGTTACCGTTGTTTTTATAGAGAAAGTTTAGGAGTAGATGAGAATATTAATGAAATTGTAAATCAACATTTGGAATTGGAAATAATCAAGATGGATCGCGGATTTGTTTTCATTGAATGAAGAAACAAATATCCAAAAGCATGTCGCAAGTAAAAACTGTTAAAATTTCCAATCACGGATTATTTTCCGGATTCAATCATCACTTATTGTAATCAAACATATGTCAAAACTAGATATTTGAAAGTCCAAGTGATGCCAAACTAAAACTTGATAGGCCTGAAATGATGGTTATTTAATAGCTTCATGCAACTATTTTGAAAATTCAAATAATTTGTTCATATGTTGGAATGATAAGTAGTTTCATTCTAGGCTGTTAAAGGTGCTGCTGGGATGCCGCGTCAATTTTAATGCCTTTTTGCTTTTTAGCACTTTATTTTCTGTGATACACTTTCTGAGCACCTTTATGAGCTGAGAGCATTAAAAAAAATATTTAACGGCCGGTTATTAAGTTACAATAGTATTTTGTTTTTCTAAAAAGAATTGCGGCTGATAAACTTAAACAGTATATACATCACTGATATTTCAATAATAAACATCGAAGTTCTAATCAATACAAATTGAGTTTCTCTATTAATGCTGTTACTATTTCTTTGGCTACTTAACGTAAATTTATTTATACAAAATTATGCAGTGAAAGTTTATTTATGTCCAAGTTCCACCTGAATTCCCAACTAGACTTTAAAGACATTGTAGCGTCTAGCGGTCCGTTTCGTCTTAAACAACTTAGCTTTCATTTGATAAATCAAATAAATAAATAAATAAAATAACCAAGAAAAACTATAATATATATTTACATAATTAATATTACAAATTTAAATAATAATACATATACAGCTTTTTTGCACAATTGTCATGAAAATATTGCAATTTCTGCATTCGATTCTTAAACATGTTAAATGAATTGACTAATTTTGAGATAAAATATAATCAGTGCCAAAATAAATATATCATATGGCTATATAACTTTAACGACTTTCAATCATACTAATCTCTAAACATTAATAATTCTGATTTAATCTAGTGCTTATAAATAATGAACTTTATTTGAATTTATAAATTGATGCAAAGTAACCTTTTATCCAGATTCAACAATCTGTTGACATGCTGGAATAATAAACAATATATTTAACTTTGCAACTCAATATAAACCTATTTATATAATACTATTAAGGTTAAGATACTTACCGTTTAAGCGAACTAGATGTTTGTGCCTGAGCCTATTGATGATGCTAACTTCAGCCAAGAAATCGTTACTAGATGTTTACACCAACATATTACTGTTAATGTCATTTTTTTACTCTCCCATATGTTGTATGTGCAAATGATATTAACAGTAATTTCAAGTTATTTTGGAAAGATACTGTCGATGTATACACTGAAAAAAGACACACTATCACTATAAATAAATATACCTGAATGCAATCCCATAAAACGGCTTTCAAATCATCACCAAGATGTCTCCAATCAGTAAGCGTGACTGGAACATGCTCTCGTACGAGTGGCCCTAGATAAGAAGATAAGTGGATTGACCCTTCTCCTATTGGAATGCCACTCTCATTAAATTTAACTTCAACGCGATTTGCGAAATTTGAAGGAAGTCTCTTCATTTTAGTAGGACCTCTAGCAATTCTTTTCCGAACTAAATTTTCGCTCACAGCTTGAATAGATCTATCGGTTTCCATCATGTCTTCCACATTGTGTTCATTTTGCATTGTATTGTCTTCAAGTGCACAAGGATTGTCTTTATTTTGATTATTGCCTTCAACTAAATGTCGATTATCTTCAATTTGAATGTTGTTGTCTTCATTTTGAACGTTGTTGTCTTCAACATGCTTATTCTGTTCATTAGACTCCTTGAGTACAATTTCAACCTCTTTTGCTTTTTTTTTGTTTTCGAGTAATCCTCTTCATTTCCTGTATAGATATGAAGCAAAAATGAAAAATGAACCAATTGTGCTAGAGGCTTCAAAAGCTGCTACACTCTTTTATCAGTGGCTAGCTTGTTTGATTAAAAATTTGTAAACTGTATTGTCTTCACATATTGCTTGTAGGCATTCGTTGTTTAAGAAATGTATTTTTGCAATGGTTGCTATTATATTTCCAATGAACCAGTTGTTGTAAGTTGTATCAAAGTAGTCTCTGGACAGATCAAGGAAGTTTTGTAAACTGAGCTACACTTGGTTTTGTAAACTAAGCGTTACTTATTATAAAATGATTATTACATTTTCTGCACAGTTGTGCTTTAGATTGTACTTTTCCTGGCTATGTAGCAGTAATCACCACATTTAAGTACAAATTTAAGGGATATGCATAGATCTTGAGAAAGGAAAAATGAATCCAGAAATGAAATAAGGTACATAATGACACTATTCAAATGACTGAAGACAAACTAATCGATACACGAAATAAAGTTCAAAATCAAATCCAAATTTTCAACTATTCCATACAGGAAATAAAAATCAAAATCAAAATAAATACAGGAAAAATGATAAATACCTGAAGGATTAAAGTGGGAATGACAGTTACCCTTGACAAAGTGATAGCAGTTACCCTTGACAAAGCGATGGCTGTTATCCTTGATAAATGTTAATTTGCAGAAAGCAGATTAACATTTGCAAACATGCTTTTACTACTTCAAAGATCAATCATATTCCCATTTTGTGCTATTATGAGTACCAGTATTAACATTTGCAGACAAGAATATGTCAGAACCCGAAGGATGTCAACATTCATGCTGTAATTTAAGTGAAAGCCAAATATATTCATGCTACAAGCCCCAATCATCCTAACTACACAGTATATAAATTTTGGTTAAACCAAGTGCTGCCTCTTAATCAAATTTATTGTCATATCAACTAATCATATTTTTATTTGTTTAATCATTCAATAACGATAAGATTATGCTTTTCTGGTACTAGTGTGTATAATGAGCTAAAAGTTAATCAAATTTTTCTTACATTAACAGCGAAATGATACGCTCAATTGTAAAATTAAGTGCTAACTGCTAGCATAATCAAATATAACACTGAGATATATATAGACCTATATCAACATGGTTAATTTCCAAAAACTATATATGAAAAACAAGTCATTACATACAGACATATTACTTAACCAAAGAAGATAGAGAGTAAAGTCTAATATAATTAAAACTAGATAGCAAAATAATTAAACTACTCAAATATGCCTTCACAATCTTCCCTAACATAACTAATATCCTCAATAAAATCATCAACATCCATGTCAATATCTTCGTAATTCTCCATAGCAAAGCTAACTTCCTCAAATGGTTCGTCTATATCTATCTCATGAAAACCTCTTGATGGCGCCTTCATCACAACATACCAATTAGAAGAATCGTCTTCTCTTGAATAAAAAAATTGTTTCGCTTGAGATGCAAGAATATATGGATCTTTTGAAAATGAGGCTTGGTTTTGATGTAAGTTAACAAGGGTGAATCCATCTTCTACCTTCACACCATTTCCTATGTTTGCCCAATGACATTTAAAAACAGGAACATAAAAAAGATGATAATCTAACAAAATTATATCAGTCAATATCCCATAATAAGTAACAACATCAACTACTTGAGAAGTATCTTTTGCACTTGCTCTACACATAGTAGTCGCATCGTAAGTGACGCCACTATTTTGAGTTTCTCTCTCAATGTCTTTTGTGTGAAAACGTTGTCCATTAATGATATATCCACTATAGGATAATGCACTACTCCTCGGACCATATGCAATCCATTTTAACATCGTGTCATGGTCCTTTGAATCAATGGGTATCTATAAAAAAATAGCTATTTAAAATGGATCTCAATAATAATAAATCTAAAGTTAATGAGATAATATTTCAAAATTCCACTCACCTTCTTTTTAATCCAATCAGCAAAGTTATCTGTATGAGTTTTCCAAAGTAATGTTGCATTTTTTTCCATGCGCTTGTTTGAGTGTTGTAACTCCTCCAAATGCAAACTATTGTAGCACAAAAAAAATTACCAAGTTGTATTTGCTGATACAAATTGTATGAAACGGTAATAACAAATTGTAATAGTTACTTACTCTAGAATTGGTTCCACTACAGTCATATTCATTAACACAGCCAAATGTGCAATCTGTTTCTCATTGGCGGACAATGTAATTGTTTTACAAGCTAAAATTGGTCGTCCTTCGAGTATGGAATCATCTTCATAATCTTCATTTCAGACTTCCTTCTCCTCTATTTGTATTGATTTCTTTAAAAATTCACTAAAAAATCTCATGCACTCTTCTACAAGATAGGATTCTGCAATACAACCCTCGGGACGTGCATGATTTCTTACATAATGTTTAAGTGTCTTCATATATCGTTCAAAAGGGTACATCCAACGGAAATGAACTGGTCCACACAATCGGGCTTCCCTTTCAAGATGAACGGTCAAGTGTATCATTATATCAAAGAAAGAAGGTGGAAAATATCGTTCAATTTCACACAAAATTATAATAATTTCATCATCAAGTTGTTGCAATTTTTCTTTATCAAGAACACGCTGGCATAATTTATTGAAAAACGAACATAAACGAATTATTGTCCTCCTTGGCTTTTTCGGCAACAATCCTCTTATTGCAACTGGTAATAACTGTTGCATTAGAACATGGTAGTCATGTGACTTCATGCCGATAATTTTACAATCCTCCAATGACACAGAACTTCTAAAATTTGAGCAATAGCCATCAGGTCCCTTGAAATCATATAACCTTTGGCAAAATATTTTTTTCTCCAAATTGGACAATGTATATGGAGCTGGTGGAAGATATGTTTTTTTCCCACGAGCTTGTGCAAAAAGGCCATGCCTGATTCTCCAATCTTCCAAATCTTTTCTACAATTAATTCCGTCTTTTGATTTGCTATCATGCAACATCGTCGCTATTATGGTTTCACCAACATTTTTTTCTACATGCATTACGTCTAAATTATGACGCAAGGGAAGTTCCTACAAAAATAATATTGTTATACTTCATTAATATATATATATATATATATATATAATTCATTCATTAAAAAATAATAGCACTAACCTCCCAATATGGTAAATCAAAGAATATTGATCGTTTTTTCCATCTTGATAGTTCTATTTTTGCAGGATCATCATCTTGTTTGAAAGTAGAATTTTTTCTTTTCTTACTATATTGCTTCTTAGTTAGCTTCTTTTTACCATTCCCTTTCTTGCTGTTATAATCTCCATTTTTTATTTTTTTTCCAAAATTATTTGGAAAGTTTTTCAAAATGATAGAGATGTTTCTTCCGGTTAAAATTCTAGGTCTACGACCATTTTCTATAGTGTTATCAAACCAGGATTTTTGTTTTCTCAACGAATCCGATGGTGGTAAGAATCTCCTATGACCCATGTAGACATTTTTCCGACTATACTTCAACCATCGATGATGAGTGTTGACACCGCATAATGGACAACCTTTTTTACCCTTCACACAACATCCAGCCAGATTACCATATGCAGGAAAGTCATTAATCGTCCATAGTAAAATTGCTCTCATAGTAAAAAGCGATCTACTAAATGCATCATAAGTTTGAACTCCATTAATCCATAAGTGTTGCAGATCTTCTACCAATGGTGCCAAATATATATCTATATCATTTCCTGGTTGCTTTGGACCAGGAATCAACAATGTTAATATGATATTTTCTTTTTTCATGCATAACAGTGGCGAGAGATTGTATGTCACTAGCATCACGGGCCAACAACTATATTTGGAACTCAATGTCAAAAATGGATTAAAACCATCAGTAGCAAGGCCAAGCCTTAGGTTGCGTGGATCTGCTGCAAACGATTCCCATTTCTCATCTACCACATTCCATGTTATAGAATCAACAGGATGACGCATTTTTCCATCATTACTTTTATTGTTAAAATGCCATCTGAAATCTTCTGCTATTTTTTGAGATCTAAACATTCTTCTGAATCTTGGAATGATTGGAAAATACCTCAAAACTTTAACTGGAATACCATGCATAATTTCATTTGTACGTTCGTTCCTCTTCCATCTCGAAAACCCACATTTTGGACAACTATCCAAATCTTTGTACTCTCTTCTAAAGAGACAACAATCATTCTGACAAGCATGAATTTTCTCAAAACCCATATCGAATACTTTAAGAAATTTTTTCACCTCGTAAATATTCCTAGGAAGTACGTTATCCTTTGGCAACAATAGTTGTTGCACATTTAGAAGTTTATCGAATCCATTATCGGACAACCCAGTCTCACATTTTACATTATATAACGCAATAATGGAAGATAATTTTGTTTGATCGGTACAACCAGGATACAACGTGGTTTCGGTATCCTCCAAGTTTTTTAATAAATCATCCTCTCGTTTTTGTGCGCTATCTTCATCTTTATCATCATCGGAATATGTATGATTGATGAAATCTTCATCTTCATAATGAATGGATTTGAGTAAATCATAAGTGTCATTAGACTCGATATCTTTGCTTATAGTTATTTGTTCGCCATGATTGTACCACCTACCATCCATGTATAGCGGATCCATTCCTCTTATAATCAAATGCTCAACAACAATCTTCCCATACTGATGACTAAGATTTCGACAATCTAAGCAAGGACATAAAATCTTTTCTGGATTTCTTGAAATTCTCAATGCAGCATGCACAAACTTCCAAGCTCCTTGCTCATACTCAGTACTAGTTCTATTAATAAAATGGAATAACTATTAATTTTGACCTTAAAATATAAGATTTGACTCTCAAAATATATTTAGTATAATATAGTTACCTGTGTAGATGTACCCAATTTTTATCCATCATCAACCAATATGTGAGGAAGTAAATTTCTAAAATTTAAAGTAATAATCAGTTATTGAATGCAAGCAAAATAACATAATTGTAATTGAATGCAAACAAAATGAAAAACAACAAGGAAGACAAAGAATGTCAAACAACAAATCAATAAGTCAAGTTCAAAGCCTTGTTTCATGCAAAAAAAATTAAAACAACAAGAATGAAAACGAAAGAGTCGTGTAACCCATTTTTTAACAAGAATGCATTACCCCTCTCCTGATACTTAGCTTGCGCTATTAACAACAATTTTATCCGCTTATACAACAATATCAGAACCATATACAACATTAGCACCAAACTGTTTTCAAAAAATTTGCCATTACAACGACGTCATTTTGTAGCACCGGAGCAATGTCTATGCATTACCCCTCTCCTGATACTTGGCTTGCGCCATTAACAACAATTTTATCCACTTATACAACAATGTCAAAATCATATACAACATTAATACATTAGCACCAAACTATTTCTGAAGCATGCACCTATGAAAAGAGTCTTGAAAAAGAAACTAAAAAGGTAGACAATAACTCAATGCTCCAAATAACAAAACATAATCCAATATGATACTTTACGTGAATACTAGTTTAGCATCAATCACTCATAATCATTTAGATTGTAAGTGTTAATTGTTGGAAATCTTGTGAGAATATTTCATTCAGATTGCAAGTGTCAATTTGTTGGGAATCTTGTGAGAATATTTACAAACAATTTTGCTTGGTGGATTCAATAATGAGTTTGACCTATATAATCACTCGACTAATTTATGATTCTCATAGTCATTACCCACTAAATATACATAGAACAATAGAATCAAATCATCAACTTTTACAGCCACATCAAACCCACCAACAAAATAATACAATCATTTATAAGAAAAGAAAAGAGACTGGTCTTTGAAAACAAAATTATACAAGTAGATGGTGGTGCCAAACGCATTTTAAAAGTTTTTTCCTTTGCCTTTTATATAGCAGACTTATCTGCCGAATGAAAAGGTTAATTTACTAGCAAGCATAGTGAAAAATAAATAAATGGTAAATGGTAAATTGTTACTAACATATGAGCCTATCTAATTATTGTCATTTGTTACACAAATTTTAATATTCTACATAATAAGTAGGTTATGGGCATACACTATGAGCCATCAATCGCTTTAATTAGATGGAAACCAACTTTCAGAAATTCTTATCATTTGAACTTTTAATTACTGGTACTCTGCATTAATGGAATTGATTTGTTGATATCAACACATGGTTGTTGCCACAACCATATCGAAGACCTAACAGGAGAATGACACATACACATATATAATAAAAAAGGGTATGCACCAAGCCTGCATATATAATCTTACCGAGGTGTATATCGCTGTTCAAGAAATAGTTTAATGAGAAAAGAAATAAAAACCAGTTCCATTGATTCAATACGGGTGGCAGTAAAATGGACAGATATATAAGCATTTAATTATATTGAATGAGGGAGCCCAAATGAGGATAAACCTTTTATTTATTTGTTAATTTGTTAATACTATATTTATAACTAAATTTATAAACTTAATATGGGATATAGGCAGTTTTGTTTGGCTCTGTATTTTGTGAATGCAATTTAGGCCTCGCAGATGAACACTGTGACCTATTTCACAACAAAATAAGTTTGTTTCCAGTTACATAAAGTAGTAGTATTGCATACCAATTTTTATGGAATAACAAAAATAGAATTCAAGAGAAATTTCTTTTGCTCTGGACTATACAGGCAGTTTATGTAAGAAGGGGAGTGCATGAGATAATTTTAAACCTAAAAACAACCACAGGTTCTTCAAAATGAAATTCAAGAGAAACATGACATATTATTAACAGTAATTTTGCTTTATCTGAAATAGACATTCTTTTCATATTATTCATAGTGCTTGCTTGAATTTTTTTTCCAAAATTATTATCGTCCGAAAATTTCTTTTGTAATTTAGAAGGCAACTTATATTGTTTTCCTAAATTCTTTATTTGTTGTGGAGTATTTCGTCATTATTCCCTTCTTATCCAACCTCTCTTCTATTCATTTAAAATTGGTACATACTCAAAATTTATGTGTGATACAGCATTCATTGGAAAACCTTAAACATATAAAAGAACAAGATATATTCAAATACTGATATCCATAAATGAAATTAAATATACACCTGAAAACAATTGATATAGACGTTAAAGATATAATGTATGTTTGAGGATTTGTGTATGCTTAGAAATGGATAATCTTTAAAATGGTACGTGTATCTAAAATCTTGTCCTCAATTTTCAGAACTCACTGCTTATGCTCAGCACACATGTATATCTAAAATGAAACCTGGAAGTATATGAAATGCATATATGTAAAACATACTTTGCAAATATATATAAACTGAAATACTTGTATTCATAAATCTTATTATATCTTCCAAAGTTTGTTAACTTTAAAGCCACATAGATTATTTATATTCAAAGTTTGAAGTAAGAATACTTACAAAATTATATGTGAAACTGTGTCTCAAAACCATGTATATACATCTAAAATCAATATATAACCAAGGTCAAATGATATGTTGATTTAATGCCAAATAGACTTCATATCCCAAATTTAGAAAGTTGAAACTTTTACGTGTTTAAGAACTGCATATGTTCAATTGATACATATGGAAATCCACTCATACACAAAATTGCATTCTTTTGAAAACTAAATTACATGACAATTTCAAAATTCGAATGAAACATATACATGGTTTTAGATTTGACAGGGATAGTGAATGCATACATATAATTTGAGTAAAAAATGCATAAATAAACAACAATGTCAGATTAAGGTGTGAACAGATGTGTGAGTGCATCTAGCCAAATGCACATACTTCACCAAGACCATAGTTCCAGCACACTAATCACCACATCAACCAGCTTCTGATCAACTACTCATCGCCAAACACCTAGTCCTACCCCTTACGAAGGCAGTCCAGTAATCAAAAAACCAAACTCCATTAACAAAAAAATCACTACATCAACAATTCATTTGAAGCGTACATCGCATTTATTTCAATTCATTTGAAGCGTACATCCATATCCACGTTAATACGAGGACCAAAGTTGAGTATTCGAATTAAGTGAATTACCTTATCGACGCCAACGACTCGAGCGATGAACTGAAGACGTGAATGATGATGAAAGGGGACGGCGCCAACGACTCGAGCGACGTACTTGCAGAGCGATGGAGCGATGGATTTGAGATTTGCGGGATTTGCAGAGCGATGTAACGACTCGGGCGATGGATTTTCGGAGCGATGGATTTGCGGAGCGATTGATTTGTCAATTTGAGATGAAGGGTTATTTGGTGTGAAGGGAAAAGAATAAAAACGTGGCCGCGAAAACACTCAATCTTCCCGCCAAAAGAAATGTGATTAGGCAGCGTTTTCTTTTTTATATTTAATTATAAATGAAACTAAATTTGAACAATTACAGCTTGGACGTCAGCTATGGGAATTTTCATCTGATCAAATGTCTTTCTAAAGAGGATATTGTAAGAGGCGCCGCAGTCAACAAGTACCCTTCTTACAATAGCTGACCCGATGCCTGCAGATATTACCAAAGGATCTATGGTAGGAGATTCAATACCAATAGAGTCTCTGGCCCGGAATATAATGTCATCGTTAAAAGTTCTTTGCTGCTTCAAAGGGGCAGCATCTTCTAAGACAAAAACATTTTCTTCCGCCGGAGCATATTTCAAAGAGTGAGCGTATCTCTCCATCTCACCCCAGCTTCTGCCCGCTGGGTGAGGACCCCCTGTGATAACAATGATGATGGGCCTTTTCAGAATCCTGTGCTGCAGTCCTCTCACCTGAGTTGGATTGATGAGTAGGAACTTGTTGCCCCTGAGTAGATGAAGTTGGGTCACTTCTGTTTCTCCTCACATATTGTTGTAGTTTATTCTGTCTTAGAAGCTCTTCAATCAAAATCTTTAAATGGCGACATTCATTAGTGTCGTGGCCAGGCTGATTGTGAAACCGATAGAATCTTCCGTTATGCAAAGCATTTTTCCCAAGCTTCATCTCATGTGGTTTGGGGTATTCGACAGCATCCTTGGTTGCGAAAAAGATGTTTTCTGGAGTATCAGTTAAGGGAGTAAAATCTGAAGGTTTAAAGAAGCGAAGTTTCTTCATATCTTTCTGCCCTTTCCTACCGTCATTCTCCCTCTTCTGACCACCAGATTCCTTTTTGTTAGTGGCAACATTGTTATTCTTGACTTCAGCCACGTCTACTTTTGCTTATACATGAAGGCTCTCTAAGCGCATGAATTCATCAGCTTTCTTATAGAACTTCTCAAGTGAGTTTGGCTCTTTCATCTTTAGCCATTTTCCGAATTCACTTGATTTATCAATAGCTCGCATCAAGTAGGTCAGAATCATTCTAGGCTCTGCATTATCAATTTCGGCCAAGGCTATATTGAAGCGGTTTAAGAAAGATTTGATAGATTCTCCGGGGTTTTGTTCGAGGCTGGATAGTGACATTATGTCCTTGGCCTTCGAAGCATATAACCTAAATTGATCTTTGAATTTCCGAGTTAGATCGGAGAACTGATCTGCAGATTGAACTGGCAGCTTTGTGAACCAAAGCAAGGCAACTCCCTCTAAGTACACAGGAAAATATCTGCACTTGATCTCATCCGTTGCCCTGGCACCTGTCATATGCCAGTCATAATTGTATAAAAATTAGTTAGGATCACTTGTCCCCCTATAAGCTGGAATGGTGGGAGGGACAAACTTCCTTGGAAATTCAGCCTTCAAAATTCTTTCAGTAAAAGGAGTTTTGCTTGGAGCAAACCCCCAATCATTTTCATCTTCCTTGCTTCTCATGCTTTCTTTCATAATCTGTCGAATCATTCCCGAGAGATATTCCTCATTGTTTAGAGGCTCCGCGGGACAGACGTCAGCTACTTTTTCGGAAGTTTGCCTAGGCAAACGTTCATGAACAGTTGGCTGCGGCCTTGAACCTCCAACTTGGGGATGTGCCCCTTCGGCGGTGCCAACTGTCCATTGAGGAATACTTTTCCCTTGGGGATCATGAACATCTTCAGCAAAGGTTTCTCCATTGTTTTCTGGTGGTTGGTTAACTCCAAGTAAAGCATTCAATTTGTCCAACATCAAAGCATTTTGGGCTTCCATCTGTTGATACAATCCAGACACTACGACATCTAATTCCGCCCTTGTGACTCCAACACTAGGAGCCGCTTGATTTGATGCGGGAGAAGTGGCGGTGTTGTCATGAGCAACTCCAGATCTGGTAGATTTACTTTTCCTTCCAGGAGCCATAATTTCAGATAGACTTCTGGTTCTTAGGGAGAGTCTTTCCACAAATCTTTGTGAAGTAATGATGAAAGCACTCCTGAGTTGGGTTCTCAGTGAAAGCACAAAAAATGTTAACGTGAAAAATGTATGCTAACACCCCGGTGTAATTTGTGATATAGTGAAAGCACCACCCGTTAGTACGGGAACTAAAAGTAAGTAGAGAATAGCAGAAAACAGTAAAAAGACAACAGTTTTATAGTGGTTCGGCTCAAAATCAAGCCTACGTCCACTTAATCTCTTCTATGACTGATTCGATTACAGATTTTACAATAACTCTTTGATTACAACACAATTGAGACAAGTAATCAGAACTTTGATGTAGTAAAGCTCTTTCGATTCATGTTGAATGAACTTGATTCTTTTCGAAGATTCTTTGAAGTATCCTTTGCCTTTGAAGTGTTGAAGTCAGTAGAGAAATCAGTAGAGTCTTGGCGTTTCCAAAAATTCGCCCCCCTTTCAAGTGCGGAGTTGGCGGGGTATTTATATGTGAAACTGGGCTTAGGTCGGCTGTATTTTAGGTCGTGAGCGACCTAAGAGTGATCACGAGATAGCTTCAGTCGTTGACGACTTAACGGAACCATTCTAGGTGAGATAAAGGCTGAGAGCGACCTAGTATGAGTAGTGTAGAAGTTATCTTGGTTGGTTTATGTCGTTAGCGACCTAAAGGAAGAAACAGTGAGCATGTGGCTTAACTCTGGAGCTTTAACTCGATAGGTCGCTGCCGCTTTAACTCGTTAGGTCGCTGCCGCTTTAACTCGTTAGGTCGCTCTGTCTTTACTCAACTGCTTTGTGCTATAGGTCGCTAACTCGTTAGGTCTCTGCCGCTTTAACTCGTTAGGTCGCTCTGTCTTTACTCAACTGCTTTATGCTATAGGTCGCTAACTCGTTAGGTCTTAGGAGTCTCTTTACTCAGCTGCTTTGTGCTATAGGTCGCTAACTCGTTAGGTCGCTGCCGCTTTAACTCGTTAGGTCGCTGCCGCTTTAACTCGTTAGGTCGCTCTGTCTTTACTCAGCTGCTTTGTGCTATAGGTCGCTAACTCGTTAGGTCGCTCCCGCTTTAACTCGTTAGGTCGTAGGAGTCTCTTTAGGTTACTAAGTCGCTACTCCCTTATCTCGTTAGTTTGTTAACCTGTTATAGATTGTTAAGTCGCTTATGCCTTAGGTCGCTAAGTCGTTGGGTTGGGTAGGTCGCTAGGTCGCTGAATAAAAGAGGGTTAACAGATATTAGAAATTATGTGTATGAAAACTCGAAAATTTTCAAGAAAAAACCACAATTTTTCATAACAAGTCAATCCTAAGAAAAACGTTTTCGCCAAATCAAAAAGTTCTTTTGTATGACTCTTGACTTCATTTATTCCCTATGAAATTAAAATCAAGATGGACCGGACCATACATGGTACATACTGTTTTTCACACGGTGCTATAGAAATAGAAACCCTAGGGATGAATCAATTTTTAAAGTCAATGGTCATCGTTTAAAGCCGTACTTGGAATTTGCAAGTGATCGAGAGGAGGAGTTCATGATTCTTCATGAGCCACACTACATCTAGTAAGGAATTTTAACCCACTCTTGTAAATATGCATTCTCCTTTACACTTATTATATCATGCATTGACAGTAGAGACACAGTCAAAATCAAGTGTGGGGGAGTCTTATTTTCATTTTGAATTTACATAGTTTGATTTTTACATTTTCTTTCCCTTTCTTTCAAAAAAAGAATTTTTTTTGCATATTAATTTACCTTTGAATAGGCACGAAAAAGTAAGCATACTGTTTTGGTCATTAGATTGAAATTTTTGGAAAATTACTTATCTCGACGAATAATATAAAGAAAAGTTTAAATTAAAAGCAACCATGGTGTAACTAGTATATAGGGAGATCCATAGATGATTGTTATGAAGTTATTCTAAATTGTAGTCTTAGTTTAAAAAGTGGTTGATTTAAAGTACATGCGTTAACCTTTTTTAATCTTTAAAGTTAAGTGATGCTAAGATGATTTTGCTTAACTCTCTCTTCTCCTATAAAAAACCAAAACAAAATTCAGAAAAAAATACCTAAAGTCATGTGTCCACACATAACTACACTCATTATGCTCTATACTCTTCTCACGTAAGCCCACGAGGTAGTGCATGAATGGTATATCTGGCCTCGGTTTTCTGAGTTATGTGTATGTATATAGAAATTAAAAATAATAAACACCAGAGTTAAGTGTACACACCTAGATGTGGACACTCGCCATGCTCTGTACTCTTCTCACATAAGCCCGAAAAGCAGTGCATGAATAGTATATCTGGCCTCAGTTTTCCGAGTTAGGTGTATATAAATAATAATAATGTTAATATTTTTTTTTTCAAATAAGGAGAGAGAAGCAATTGAAATCCAAGCATTGTCCTAACTTTACTAATTTGACTTATTATACAAATAAAAATGAAAATACCACTTTACAAACTCCGACAATCAATTAAATAATTTATTTCATAGTTGCACTATATTATTAACCAAAACAACTAGCCAAACTAGAGTTAAAATGTAATGAAAACAATTTTTATTGGAAGTTTTGATTAGTTAAAGACTGAAATTTCTTGAAAATGACCGAGACTTGTATATTACTATTTGTGTCAATTTAAAAGCAAATTCTTCATTTTGTAAAAAAAACTTGCATTCATATCTTTGTAAATAAAACTTCCATTAGGAACTTTGCATATTGCATTTGGATTTTGTGGGTAGCATCCGCTGAAAACCCTCATGAAGCAATGCTCATCCTACAAGTGATACCTAGAGGTTTAACAGCTTGTTGATAGGCTTAATGCAATCGTGCTTCCTACGAAAGTGGGTTTATCCCAGTTTTAATTTATTCGAGGATGAATAAAAAAATAAGTGTGCGAGTATTTGATGTGCACGTAAAAACGTATAATTTTACTCTCATACTTAATCTTCTATTATTAAAATAAATGACATATTAGGGTGTTTTTACATGTTTTAAACCAAAATATAAAAGTGCTTTCAAATTATCATTAACTCATCGACGTTTGGGTAAAACGGTAATTTTGTGTGTGAATTAATTTGAAAAAAGTTTATTTGTACATTTTATTTTTGTTTTGTAAGAAATTGAGTGCAAATTGGAAGTGGCTTCATGGACATATGCATGCACAAGTAGTGGAAGCCTGAAGAAAGAAGAAAACAAAAGAATTCATGCAACATGGAGGTGCCCATCTACCCATTAACTAATGGGCCAACATTAAAAAACAAAAGCACATGTTAGTGGAGATTAATTAATTCCATAATGATTACTTGGAGGCTACATAAAGTGAAGGACAATTTTGGTAGCCCCCCAAAAAATATTAGAGTTTTAGAACATGTACAAATAACCCTCTTATGTTCATGTAATATCTCTTTTTTTATGTATATAATTGTAATCAAGTATTAGAAATAAAAGCTTCTTTTTATTTGCTTCTTAGCCATCTTCTTTTTATGCAAATTTCTTTCTATGTTTTTTATTTCTTATATTTTCTTCTATGTTATTTTTATTACATGCTCTCTTTCATTTCATGTCAGTAAATTAGATTGATTTTCATGCAAGTAGCTAAGTTTTATTTTATACGAGTTAGTTAGCTCTTGTTCCCTTTACTCAGTTTTCCTTTCCTTTTTTGTTTATGTTGAAATTAATTTATGTTAACATGTATTCAAATATGAGAAGCTAAATCCCTTCAATTTAGAGTTAATGAAGCTCTCACAGTTCATATAAAATTAACATAGTGATTTCATTTATGATCTCTTGTTTTGTGCTTAAATGAACTATGGTTTTAATGAAATTTTATTGTTTATTAGTGAATTTAATAGCATATCCTATTCATAACAAATAAGCTATACTTAATTCAATAGAAACACAAATTACATCTTCATCTAAATATGATTTTGATAATGAAAGTGAAACTAGAATCAAAATTTGATGCTCTATTTTACTAGTTCATAGTAAATAGATCATGCTTAAAATAGATTTTATTTTTAATTTCATAATCATTTTCGTTAGATTTGGCAAGTGGGTTAAGAGGGTGTATTAAAGTTTGATGGTTTAAGTTGTGTTAGTAAATATCACAATTAGACCAGACTTATAATAAATACATCAACTAATTCCACAAGTGGCTAAAAAGAGAGATCATAAATTCATTTTGTATTGATTTGTATAATCATGAGAAGAGATTTGCCTCTAAATTGCCTTGTAACCTCATAGTTTTAAATTCCATTTTTCTCTTGTTTTTAATAACTTTTAGTTAACAAATTTCAAACCTTTGGGAGGATTTGATTGAGTGATTATAAAAATTTTGCTTTTCTCATGGGATCGACCCATACTCGCATACATACTACGATTGTACGTCGTGCGCTTTTGGTTTTTATAATGATATAATTTGGCAGTTTTCTTATCGATAGAAAGTCTGCTTCGAATAGAATGCAATAGAGTGATAAAAACTGGGCCTTATACATACAACTCCGAAATTATTATCATGAAGAAATGGTCACCCGGTATGAAACTTACAGGCGAATACTTTTATACCATTCCTATATGGATTGAACAATAAGATTTAATTTTTGAGTTGTGGAACAAAGAAGTTATCAGTTGTATTGTTAGTACTCTAGGAGACCCTACCAAAATGGATAATAATATTGCAAAGAATGTATGGTTGCACTATGCAAGAGTATTAGTACAAGTTGATCCTAACTTTAATTACCCGCTTCTATTCATGGAGTGAACTATGATGGAGAACAATTTGAAATATAAGTTGTTTATGAATATAAACATAAAGTATGTGGTTATTGCAAATCATTTGGTCACGGTACACAAAATTGCAGAATCTCTTACACTTAATCTTGGAAACTAAAGAATATATTCACTAATACTCAGACTTATAGTAATACTGAATCACACACTAATACAACAACTGAGTTCGATGAGAGGCCCACTTCCCCTCTTAAACAGATGGGACTTGGATCACACACTCATACAACAACTGTGTATGTGTGGATGTAAATAAAACCGTTACCTTGCTATGACCTAGTTGTAACATGTTGAAATGTTGAATCAGTTGACTCCTTGGGTCTATATCTAAAGCTTCCAAAGAGAGCTACCAAACCGAAAGCACCAACCACTGGTGTCCTATTTTTATTTAATACTGTGTTTTAATTACTTGGAACAATGGAGGTAGGAAGGGGATAGGGCCAACCAGAAATGGTTAGGAAGAGGCAAAAACTAAGAGATCCAAAAGTTGGGTTTGAGGTGTTTAAATAATGAAGATACAGAGGAGCCAAAAATGGATCCAGATCCATACTTTCCTCTCACTATTTCACGACTTTTGTATCAATATTCACCCAAATATCCTACCCTCTATAGTCGACCGTGCTTCCCCATCTCTAGGCCTCCAAACAGCTTCAAGCCTGATCAAATAAATATGGATTTAAATCTTATCGATATGTGTGTATGCAGCTTTTATATATGCACTACTTTAACACTGATCAACAAAAATCAAATAAAATTTTATAATTAATATTCATAAATATTAGTTGACTTAATTAATTTATAACAATTATAATTAATCAAATCAAGTGGTAGTCGAAGTATTCAAAATATCGGTTGCATGACTCTTAGGTGTAAATTCGATCATCAATTAATATCGAACAATTCGAATATTAATGTTCATACATCACCTTATCCAGTGGTATGACATTATGGCTAAATTTACTACTTCATAGCTTCGATAAAATCCAATTTTACTTATTTTAAGTGTTACCCGATAATAGCAATTATTTACACCAATTCTCTTCATCAAAACAATATCACATTAGGACTTGTGGAATTTAGTAATGGTCAAAATTCCATTATCATCCATATTCAACTTTATAATCTAAGCACAAAGTCTTTGGTTCAATAATGACAATTATTATTATCCGGACTGCTCTGCCCAAAGACTTTGACTTTGAGTTAACTTCAGTTGACCATGGTACTGATCTCATATAACCGAGGAGACAAATCCTCTATTGAATAGTGTTTCACTTTCAATGCTTCCGCTTGACCCAACTATAGTCATTCGATGAACATCGTGCCACGATTTAACTATAGTTAAAGAAAAAATTTCATATTGAAGATTAATAGTTTTCTAAAGCCGAAAGAAATATTATCGCATAGAAATTTTTATTATATAATAGTGGTTTTGAAGGAAATGGTCATTATTTATTTATAAATGCTTTCGAGATTAATAAGTAGAGGTTTATTAACAGACTTGGGTTTATAAGAAGATTTTTATAAAATGGTTAGGAGGCTTAAAGGAAGAATATTCACAATATATAAGAAGTTATAAATGATTTTAGAATTGTATAAAAGGGAGCCTTTCTCTATTTGTGAATATACTTATACCATTGAGGTAAGTATATGGATATTTTCCAAGCATTGAAGGATAAGGTTTGTGGATGAATCTTTGTAAAAGTATCTTGATACAATTATTACAAAGTGATATTAATTAGTGAAAATATTATTCCAGGAGACTAGTGGTCGCTTATTTGCTTAACCAATGTTTTTTTTCGTTTAAAATAAATCCCCGATTTGGATATATGTTTGTTGATAGTTAAATAACCGACTATCAAACGTGTACCCAAAATGTAACTTTGGAAATATCTATGGAAATACGTGAGTTATATGGCACGATCATCTTTGATGATGCTGTACTGTGCGTATAAATCTCATTTTGTTCTCCAAGGACAAATGATAAGTATATCCATCCACTAACGGCTAGGAAGTAATCTCCACACTTATCTTTGGCCGTTTATTTCCTCAAGAACCAGGGTTGAGTTTACCTTGAAACTATCGAATGTTGTTTCGAAGAGACTAGGATCAGATATGTTAATCGTAAACCACTTTGATCAAACTCAAGCATTTCAAAGTAAAGACATCTTAATGATGATGGAATTAAAGATGGAGCTCTCAAGCATTTCGTTCAGTCCCAAAACGAACTTGTACGGATGAATACTGGTATTTCATTGTTGCCTAGATGGCAATGTTAGCATTCCAAATGGAAAGTGCTATATTAAAGGTAAAATGTAGCCTCAAGCCTCATCAACCGAGAATGACTAAAAAAAGGGACATGCAGTAGGGCTAAGTGGGTCGCTCCCAAGTAGGGTATGGCCATCCATATCTAGAGTAGATATTATCTCTCATTTGTATGCTTCGGGGCCCATAAACAGAGGAGTGATGGTATTTGGTAATACTAGTCAAGTGGTAGAAAGGTCCTATATTAGCAGGCGTTATCTTATCAGAGATGCACCTTGATGGGCGGTACCTCTGTAGCCCAATCATCGTATGGAATTCATTCTTCAAAACGAGCCTTTACGGTTTTAGTTGTATACCTATAATGCTGGAATTTAATTAATAAAACAATTTTGGCTATGATTAATAGGTATTTGTATCTTATATACTATTATAATATTACTGGATTTTCATAGAAAATGGTCTGGTTATCGTAAGATAAAAACCTATCCTTGTTTATGTGCGGCGTAGTTTTACGAGATACTATTGATTTTCAAAGATATTTTATAACTTTAAAATCCAGTTGGGTGTGTTTTCTCACGCTGGTTTTTCAAACTAACTCGTGTGTTATTTTATTATAATGCTCGGGTCAGACCGTGCATATTACAGATTCTTTGGACGCAATGGAGCTGGGGAGAGGAGCTGGAGGTCCAAGATGTATCTACGTATTTCCTTATGTCTCGTTGTGTTATCTGTTGGTTGTTTTTATCAGCAATTGTAAGGACAGGCTATTATAACCATCTAGCCTAAAATAGGTTAGTGTGCTTTGATTGGTGTATGTTATTACATTTTTTATGTAAAGTTTTGTTGTATATTATAGATTATTAGTTCCACTGTGAGATTCTATGTTGTTTAGTTTTCTTCTTTCTTCCTTCCTTTTTCTTTTCACCTAATAATCTAGTTTTCTAGCATTCAATTGCTCGGCATGCAATACAGTGGACATATTAGTGTTGATTTTTGAGGGTCGAAAATCCTGAGTTGTTACACTCGCCAATATTATTTAACTTATATTCTGATGTTGCTTATATTGTTATTTGGTTTAAATATTAATGACATATTGTTTAATTGTTTAAGTGTCATTGCATCGACTATCGTTGTACCATCAGTTATGAAATATCATCTCCTTAAACCCTTGTTGTGTGTTAAACTTGGGCTTCTATTTAAAAAAAATAAATTTTTGGTCATGTTTTGCATTTTAGAAGTAGCTTAAACTATATTTTCAAATATTTTCATAATTTTTAAAGTAAATGATAAGTGTTGATTAAAATTTATAAATGGAGTTATAAATTTGAAAGATAATTAACGCTGCTCTATTATTTATAAAGAGATTATAAAATTTGATTAATTATCTCTCAAGATAATTATTGTTGTTATAAATTTATAAAAGATTATAAATTGGATTTAAGTGTCTTCCGGGATAATTAATGTTGTTTAAATTTATAACAGTTATTTACCCTAAATATTTTGTAAATTCTTTTCAAATGGGTTTGTAAGGACTGTATAAGTGTTTGAAAAGAATTGGAGATTTAAATATATTCTTAATTATTATTTAACTATAGTAAAGCTAATTGATAAATTTATTTATGATGTCTAAGGTTAAATGATCATTTTAATAATGGTGTTCAAATTCAGTTAATCATTTTTGATAATGATGTTTAAGATTAGTTAATCATTTTAATAAATGATATTTAAATTTAATTAATTATTTTAAATAAATATGTTTAAAATAAATTATCGAATTTAATAAAAGTCTTTTAATTATTATTTAACTAATTTAATAAAAGTGATTAAAGTTAGTTAATTGATTTAATAAAGGTGTTTAAAGTTAATTAATTGAATTATTAAAGGGTTTATAAGTTTGATTAATTATCTATTGGGATAACTAATGTGGTTTTAAAGTAATTAATGATTATACAATTATCTTTTCATATGATTAACATTTTTTATTTATAAAAGCATTTTAATCGATCTATTATCTTTCGGGATAATAAAAGTTGTTTGAAATTTACAAATGATAGTTTATAAATGAGAAAATCTTTTAAAATGTAATTTTTTAAAGAGTGTTTTTAAAGCACATTACAAATAGTTGTGATGTGAAATTCAAGCACAAGTTCGATTTTTAAAAAGTTTAAAAAGTTTGATTCAGTTACGGAAAGGATAAAAAAGTTAACTTCCACAAACAGTATCACTTATATGGAAAGATTTTAGTCGTACTCGTAGTAGTAAACATCGAGGTATGGAAATTTGTTTCTTTCTCGAAGATTAAAATTGTTATCAAGGCAATGCCTGGAGGCAACACTACCTTCACTTGCCTGGCTTCATTTTTAACCGAGGATAGTGCAATTTTGAAATCAACGAGTGTGGTAAGTGTATGAAATTTGATTTTCATATACGATCATTTTAATTATTCTCAGTAGTTGATTTAGTGATTATCAATTCAGCTTTCTTTTGTGTTTATCATTAATTTAAGATGATTTGTTGCTCATTTGAGCATTGATATCCTTTGTTGGAAATGACTAAAACCAAAGCATGAGTGAGTGCCAAGCAATGTGGGGTTGCTCCTATTATAGTATGTTCACATCTACTGTAGATTGGTTTCAGTGGTACGCACGCAAAGATGTAAAATACTCGAATTATCAGTAAGGTTGGCAGGGTCTGCCTTGGAGTTCGCGAGAAAGTTCCATAGTACATGACTCTTTCAAGTATATTTCTAGAGGTATACTTTCGATGTGGGGGTCGCATCCTCTTAGTCATTATTGGAAAATTCTTTTCCTAGTTGTTGATTTAAATCTTTGAACTATTTTCCTAATTTCATCGAGAAGTGGTTGGAGCTCTTCTCGATGTTTAATTATTTGTATCCATTTTTTAACTTTAGATTTTGACCATATTTATACCCGTCCTTTCAAGTTTGGGTTTTTTGGTTCATTTCCATCCATTCATGCGTGGAAGTTGTTCTTGTAAGGTAAAACTCATTCTGTGTTTGGTGGCGTGGTCTCACGAAATTATTTTATGTTCATCATATGACTTAAGTTTTGTAACGTTGGTATTTCCAATTTGATCCTGGTGTTAATTTATTATAATGCTCAGGTCATAACGAATATTTTTCTAAGTTGTCGTTAATAGGACATGGATCTCATGGAGTAGAGCTAGATGTTCACCTACCATAGTATTTTTATTTCTGCTGTATTAGTATATATACACATCAGCAATTGTAAGGCTAGGAAGTTATAATCGTCCAGGCTGATGCGGTTTGTTTTTAACTCTGACATACGATGTATTTTAGAGTGACAACTTTTACTATCTTTTTTATATTATATGTGATCATTCCGCTATGAGATTCTACTGGTCCTCTTATTTTTCTTTTTCTTTTTTCCCTAACAATCTACATTTCTAGCGATTAGATGTTCAACATTTTAATACCGTGGATGTATTGAGTGCCAAATTT
Organism: Allium fistulosum; assembly: GCA_030737815.1. Lineage (NCBI taxonomy): Eukaryota > Viridiplantae > Streptophyta > Magnoliopsida > Asparagales > Amaryllidaceae > Allium > Allium fistulosum. The sequence continues at coordinate 388,563,430 of CM060907.1, read as the reverse complement.
TGATGGTCGAAAAGGCAGTCGTTACAGTATCAGTGTACAATTCTTTTTTGGCAACAGTAGCATTATGGAATTTATACTTTGCCACTACACCCCTTTCCCTGAGTTCCATATGTCAACATTGAATTTTTCCACTTTTCCCTTCAGAAACTTTGACCAGCAAATTGATGGGATCCACCATTCTTCCTCGCTTATTTCTCTTTTTCTTCACTACTTCCATCCAACCTTCCACGCCCTCCACTTTCCCTTCTCCACTTCCACCGTGGGCCTTGCCAAAATCCACGAGGAAAGAAAATTAAGAATGAAAAATTAAGGTAGAAGAATTGAAGAAATATAATAGAAAGAAAATTAATAAATAAAAATGTTAAGGCGGGGAATTTAGGCTTCTTAGAACCAAAGCCACCATGAGATTTTCATTTGTATAATTTTTCCCATTATTTACTTTCATTTATTTTAGTTTAAATAAATAAAATTACAAAATAGATTTGTGAATAATGTTTATAACTAAAACAGGACTTGGAAATCCATTTTTGTAAAAATAAAATATTTTTTTCTTTTAAACGAGTTTCATACCACCATTTAAAATATACTTTTAATATTAAATAGGAGTTATAAAAACTTTCAGGTAGATTTTTATTTGATAACCTTTCTACTCACTATGCTAAAAATGGAGTAATTCCAACCATTTTTGTCTTTTCCTTATTCCAATTCCAACTGTTTGAGCATGATGAAGTGAAACAAAATCAGGGTCATTTTAACTTTATCCTAGTTACATTTTTCTCTTAAACACTTGTTGCTCTAGTTGGTCTTCACAATCGAAATACTTCTAATTCTCGATACTAGTTAGTAATGATTGATAATACCACATTTTCACGGCTTTGTTATGGTTAAACTTATTTTATCTCATTTTGAGTTAAAATATATAACAAGTATTTTTCACTTTCTCATAATTATTAAACCCCGTTATCATATTTTTTTTATTTAAGGGTTAAATAACTCACGCAATTGTTATTTTTTGTATTACTAGAATTCACCACTGCATATAAAAAAGTCGTGAAATAGTAATAGAAATTACCAAAACGATCACACATGAAACATCCTTAAATTAATTTATTCATACCATATGAAAATAGAGCTATATGTCCATATTTTCAAACGTTCGTTTTTTCAGAAGATAACAAGCAGTAGTGCAAATGTCAATGCATATAGGTTTTCCTTCACAGGTAGAAGGTACACAAGCATAAAAGATCGTTGTGCAAAGTTCATCACAAGCTTTAGCTTTTTCTTCATCACTGCAGTTTACTCGATCCATCTGTTGCATCATAAGGATCATAACAAGAATGATACTTACGATATCACCTAAGTTGAATTTCATATTGTTATAAATGGAAAATTCTAGAGTTAAATTATATTTGTATATGTGTGTATGTAATCAATGTGGTTGTTTATATAATAAGCATTAGGATGTTAGTGTCAATCTTGATTGGGTTCTATTTACACATTTACTGAGCTTTAATTAAATTTGATAATATATTTTATCTATTCAGAAAATAGATATATTACTGCATCTTCTATAATTTGTTAGCATTTTGATTTGGCTGGAGCTAGTAAGCCTTTAATGGATTAAGAATATGACTATTTCATAACATAGATACATCACTTTGCCTTGATATATAATTTGTTAGAAATTGATCTTTTAATAAGCAAGTATTTTCTAGAATATAAGTTGGAGCAAAACACCGCCAAAACACACACACCCTTCACACACGCACACAAGCATATATGTGTATATTAAAATTTATGTACAAAATGTCTTTGAATTTTAATATACATTATTTTACCCTATAAAATTAATGAGTAACTACAATATAATAGTTTTTTACGTGTACTTTAACAATTAACCTTATAGATTTTTGCAAAAGATCATAAAATCTTTGGTTTGGGCATTTTGTGGAAAAAGAAACTATACTTATTTCTTGTGTCGTCTTGTTATGTCCATTAAACATGTGAAGCTTAGACTAAAAATCATAAAATTCTTTACTTGAAATAATTTTTAGTGATTTTTCTAATTAAATATTTATGATCTTTGTGATCTAATATTCATGAGAATTTTGAAAAACCAAATAAAATATGTTGAAACTATTAGAAAAGGATATAATACTCAATTTGGAGAGTGGTACACAACAAGTCATTCTCAACATTGATTATTTCACTAAACTGATGGAAGTTGAACACATAAGAACAATTACATATCAAAAGATTATCAACTTTGTATTGAAAAAGATTGTGGACTGATATGGGATCATTCTAATTCAGGTGGCTTCATTATTCTCATTTTGATCTTAGAAGCAAGTCACCTTTTATTTTCTTGTCACATAAAATGTTTAACTGGACCTAAGAAATATTAATTTGCATTAGGGTTCTATTATCGAAACAAAAAATACATCTCTTCTTTTTATCTTAAACTTTAGTGATAACTTGACAATACTTTTCGACTACCCCTATTTGTTTAGCATAGTAATTTCATTCCTTAGTTTTAATTTGAAGCATAACATAGAGAACCTTTTTTGATTCCCTATGTCGCTTTATCTAGACAAGAAAAGTTACCGTCCCTATCCTTGCCCTTTTGTAAATGAGCAGTTAATTATCGCTCAACCTTGAATATACCTAAAAGGAAATAAATATATTTCTCCCAAGATGAACAAGTTCAATCCTCTTCTAAAACTTGTTTTTTACTTGAAACTCGCTTCTTTGTTGAACATGATTTGTACAATTGTGGTCATAAAAGTTCAAGCTGAACAAGGAGTGATGAAGAATCTTCCAAGGTGGCAAAGTGGTCCCTAACAACAAACAACTGGGCCAAAATGATAGGAAGTATTGTATAATGTATAATGATTATTTTTTATTTGCAATAATTCATTATTTAATAAACTTAATTAATAAAAATTTTGGAAGAAATAAGAGAAACTCGAATTCAAATGTAATACAAAACACAAACACCTATTATAAATTCAAACGCAAGTTCAAATCAATGTGACCTAATATATAAAATTTGAAAAATAAATAGTAAATCTAACTGCGGTAATCCATGTTAAACACGCGGACAATCTCAATAAATGTCTTAGGATAACCGAGCTCCAACATCGACTTAGCTAAGTCTAATTTTTCTATATCCAACAATAAGAGACCAGTAATAAAATATTCCTATTTAGATAATTGTCCAATATCACACAATTGTTTCATAACTTCACCCCACCGGTTTAAGCATGCACAAGCAGGAGCAAAAACCAAGGAAGATCCAAAAGCATCATTACCCTTTGCTTTTCAATGAGGGAGGTGGTGTACAATAAGACAGCTAGGTTGGTTCATTAACATATCATCTAGAGGGAAAAATATATCGTCAAGCTGATTAAAGTTAGTTGATCATGCCGCATCATTATTTCTTCAGTACTCTCATCATTCCTTATCGACCTGTAACGACCCAGAATTTCCATCATTTGAAATTCGTATATTTAATTGATTTTAAATATTGACAAGTTAATATTATTAATTTAGTAACTTATATTTGAGATATAGTGATTTTATTAGATAATTAAATTATTAATTTAATATTTGAAATTGCAGAAAAAATTGGAAATTGAATTTAATGTGAATAAAAATGATTTTTAACGTTGTAATAAATTCTATTTGAATTAGAATGATGTTACAGAACTTTTAAAATTGAATTAAAAGTAAAATTGTAGAAATTGAATATTTTAATATTTAATTGACGAGTAAAATAGCCATTTTTCATACAGTCTCGGATTTCGACGAAACCAGTTTAATTGGATCCGTAACGTTATATTATTGTAAGATTTCAAATTTCGTGTCAATCGAATTTACGGTTTGTCCGGGGCAAGCTAAAACGCGTAGAAATCGGTTTAAGTGAATTTTAAATTTAAATATTCGATTCGAAAACCTATCTTTCAAATACAATCGAATTGGCTTCCGATATATATTCCATTGCGTTTGAAATAGGGGTAAAACATTATAAACACCGAGTGGCATGCTTCGTTTCGAGTTTGAAAATTTTCCGGATGAATAGTGCACGAATATTTTCTATAAAAGGACGTATAATCTTCATTTTTGCAAAACCATAAAACAACTAGGGCTGGCCGCCACCTTCTTTTCAATGGCCAGAAAACTCCGTCCTTCCTCCTCGATTATCTTCAAATCCGTGAATAATTAACACAAACTTTCAACTACAAAGATGAAGAGGATGAGGAGATGTTGCGATCCAACGGGTACGATCGAAAATTAAGCAAAGAATCAATGGCGATTTGTGTTTGAAGGGGTCATGTTCCATCGCGTTTTTCGAAGCCGTCACGCAACTGAGCGTCTCGTGGTTCTGGCCAAGGGTATGTCGTATGTAGGCGGTGGTTGTGGGAAGCTCTGATCGACGTCTAGTCGAGTAAAGGGGGCGGCATCGAAGGTTTCGAACATGATGATGGGTTTCACGTTCAAATTGGAACGAAGGAGAAGAAACTAAGAGCAATGGCCAGATTCTCATCAAGCATAAACAAACGACCATGATATTAAAGGTTTAAAAAAATAAAATAAAATTGTAAATAATATATATATAAATTCGTATAACTTTGTAATGCTATAACTTTGCCATACGAGGTCCGTTTTTGACGAAACGAATTGTGTTGGGTCTGTATTGACGAACACTACGCGATGGAACTAGTTTGGAGTTTATTGGAGCTAGTGTAGATTTTGGGTAAAATTAAACGGTTGTTTAATTTTATTCGGAATAAAACACTGGAACTGCTATTGGAAGCAATGTGAGTACAACTCACTCTTTCTGACTCACTGATATTTTTATATAAGTGAGATAAATCTTATTTATGATGATTCATGATTGTTTGGATGATATATGATATATTGTATATATATTGATTGGTATTTGGATATATACCTGCCTATTGGAGCAGATGAGACCCTATACGTTCCCGTGTATGAGCGAATGACCCTTTGTACGCGCGTCTGCCTCAAAGCGGACATTGTACACATATTCTCATATGTATATTTGTTGCAGGTGACAGGTTGGAGGGATCCAACTGAATTACTCACCAGTATTGATTTATTTACAGATATTGATATATATATATATATATATATATGCTGTTATCATATGATATATGATGTTTTGGATGCCGTGATTGATGTATTTAGTGCTGTTGCAGCATTGGGCCTATATTTTGGAATTGAAAAATGGTAAAGTGATGATTTCCAAATTTAAAAGGATTTTTTAAAAGTGATTTTGAAAATATATGTTTTGTTGAATTTTGAAGTGTTAAGTAAATTGAATTTATTTTTAATAAATAAATGTTATAATTTTTATGTTATAAAAATTATGATTTTTGGGAAATAATACTTAAGTATGATTTTTGAGTTATATAAGCTTTAATAACGATTTGTAAATTATTAAAAGAATTGGTTTATTTAAATTGAGATTTTTGATTTATTTTAAATGGCTTATATATAAGATTTATAAAATTGATATTTTATAAATCAAAATATTGGGATTATAAAGGAATTTTGTAAGTGGTAAAATGGAGTATAAATGGTTTTATAAGTAAAAAAAAGATTTATAATTGTGAAATTATAAAATGAATGGATTTTGTAAAATAAAGAGAATTATAAGTAATTAACATATAATTTGGATTTTGGCATTTAAATGAGATTTAAATAGAATTGGTTAATAAAGTTATTTTATAAGTTGATTTTTATAAAATATAAATGTTGATTATATAAACATTGTTTTATAAATGCAAAACCAATTGAATTTGATAAGTTAAATAGTGGAAGTTTATTAAAGGAAGTATATTCACGATTTTGGACAGTAGATAATCCTTTAATAAATATGTAGAAGTAATGGATTTGGTAAAGGAGATATATTCATGATTTTGGACAGTGAATTATCCTTTAATTAAATGTTGCAATAATAAAGAATTTGGTTAGGCATTATATTCACGATTTTGGACAGTGAATAATATTTTAAATTAAATGGATATTTTTGGGAAGTAATATTTTAAATGGAGTTAAATGGTTTAAAGATGTTTTAAAATATGTTAAGGATCGAAACCATAGATTTCAACATTAATTGTTGAAATAGACATTTTTGAGAAATAAGGAAATGATGGACTATAACTCCATTGTTATAGTAAATGATTTCTGAAAGGAAATGTTTTTCTATAGTATTTGGGATTTATATATCTATTTTTTTTCGAATCCCTATACTGTTGATTTTGGGTTGTCGTAACGATGTTTTATGCAACATTCGTTTTGACCCAAATAAATGTGTTTAACGAGAATGTTTTCCTTAAAGAATAAAATATATACTTAATCCTGATTTAAGTATATGCAATATTTTCTAACTGTTGAAAATAAGAGATTTGTGAATATGCTTATATTTTTTAAATATGTATATGGAAATGTTTTCCAAATGGTGAAATATTGAAATGGTTTTGACATTATATCTTTATAAAGATAATTTGAAGTGAATATTTGGCAAGTGATTTAATTAATAAATGATTAATTAAAAGGGCCTAGTGATTGTTATGGTGCTAAATATTTGTTTGTTTGCTTTTATAGTTAAAAAAACCGACTATCAAATTGGCCCAAATTTTAGTTTCTCGACTTGATGTGGGAACTATTTAGTCATACACTTAGTACGTAGCCTTCTGTGTAGGCTTGATTTTCGTTTGTGTTGAGGATGATGATTCGTGTAGTGCGGAGTATTACTCCAATCTATCGAGCTTCCTTCTTGGCCGAAGGATAGCAAGTTGAAAGTTGGAAACGTGATAAGTCTATGAGACTTAGTTTCTGTGTGAGGTTGACAAACGCTTTTGCGTTGTTGGTGCGAAGAGACCGGGATCGGTTTATCCGAAAACCACTTTGGACCAACGTATATGCATTCGATTATGTAGGTTATTGATGATATTGATATTCCAGATTTTCATAGTGGAGGACTGCTTGTTGATCGTTTGGGGTTAAAATCCCAATTTACATCCAGTATCAGTAGTCTCTTCATTATGAAATATCCAATGCAAGGACTATTCGCTACTAATCCTATGGATTTCCCGACAGGATGTGGTAGGAGAGTACCTTCCGTATGTCCTGTTCCTGGACAACTTGTACGGATGTTTTTCTGACATTGCATTTCTAAAGATTACGTACATTGGTTTTTACAAACGTACATCCGTTTGGTGGCGAAGAAGGCAACTTCTCTTAGCTTAACACCCTTCCTTGAGACGTACGAGCTCAAGGGTTGTATTTTTGTGGAAGGCAATTAGTAGTCAACAGAAATGGCCATGTGGCATTCAAAGTGATATGTGATATGTGAAAGGTAAATCGTTACCTCAGGCCTCATCAACCGGAAATGACCGAAACAGGGTTTGATGCGGCAAGGCTAAGTGGGTCGCTCCCAAGTAGGATATGATCATCCTCTTCTAGATATATCTTTACACGCTATGACGTCGTGTATCTGATTATTGTGGTTTGTATGCTATGAGGGCCCTCGGTAAAGGTCGGTAACGACCGGAGGATGATATATTCGGTACCATCTAGTTATAGAGGTGGGCCGGTCTAGTGTTGGTAGAGGATCCTTTGTGATGGTCCTCGGCACATTCCTCTAGAGATGTACTACCGGAAGGTATTCCCTTCACCTGGTCATTTGTATGAAAATCCAAACCCCACTACGAGCTGCGATTTTGTTTGTAAGGCGTAATGAATAGCCTCGAAATGCTATATGGGTAACCATTTCGACTATGATTAATATTATTTGTATATCGTAGACACTACTATAATATAAGAGGATTGGATATGGAAGAAATGTTTTAGTTATCATAAGGTAAAAACATGTCCGTGTTTATGTGTGGACTTGTCTTTCGGGATACTTTTGTTTTGATAAAGGAAAAGTTTGGTAATTTAATAAAATTCAGTTGAGTGTGTTTCTCACGCTAGTTTACCAGACTCATCCGGGTGTTCTCCCTTTCAATGCTCGGGTCAGACCAAGTATATTTACAGGTTTAGATTGGTGCTTTTGGAGCTTCAGCAGGAGAGTTGGAGATCTTCAATTCGTATACACGTACCTGTTTTGCTTGATTATCCGCTGTGCTTAGTTGTTGTATATTACCGGCAATTGTGAGGACAGGTTATTATAACTATCCAGGCTGATAACTATTGATTGATTATAGAACTCTGATTGATGTATGTATACACAGTTTCTGTTTTGTAAAGATCATGGATATGATATTATAGGTTTTCCGCTGCGATGTGAGATTTTGTATTGTTCTGTTCGATTCTATCTTCTCTCTTTCTTCTCTTCTCTTCTTCTCTCTTCTTTTCTTTCTCTTGACTTTACGTCAGTCTATGCTTTTTGGGTCGGACATGTGTGGATTATTGTCGATTCAAAGGGTACGGATTTACGGGTCGTCACACAACCTATCTAGATGCAAAGCTTTATTGCATTATAAATATCATAGGATTGTAACATTAATCTGATCACCAAATGGAAACTTCCCTTAACGATATGTCCCTCCAGCAGATAATTCATCACCTCTCTACCATATAGAGAAGGTCATTTGAAAACCGTCAGTAACTATCAAACTATGCTTCTGATTAAGCCCACAAATTATCATCACCCATGATGATTTTTATTTCAGCATCCCAGTTGGCTCCCTCAAAAACAAGTTTCCACTTTAGACCGTTCTTGAATTGGCTTATTGTTGGATTAAGCCGAAGATGATGAAGCCACTTTTTACCTTTTTGGTTAAAGAGGAGAGAAAGGATAAATTGTATTTTTGATATGTTTTCAACTTCAGCTCCCAGGTTTACTTATATCTGAATTTATCTCTTATGTATCAGGGTTATGTTCTACATAAATGTCATGTTTGAGAGAATTAGCGGTATGTCCAAGGGCCAACTTTTTAACTTTTTATAAATTATCTAACTTTGTAATAGATCTCTTTCGAAATAAAAGGTGTTGGATTCCTTATATATGCTTGTTATATTTTGATATAAATTATTAAGTAACAGATTTTAGTATGTTTATAAGAATGTCCTTAAATAAAATATTATGTGTTTTAAATTGCAAACAGTTGTAATCATGAGTAACTGATCACAACACAAATAATATATTTTGTTTTAAATATTCTTAGCAGAATGTTTCGAGAAAGAACATCGATACATCTATTAAGGACAAAGTACATAACACCCTCCCAATGTTAGGTAGCGCATTACTCATGGATGTCTAAGGTAATCAAGGGCTACATACTTAGAGTTACTAGATAACTATGGAATGATTCATCTAAGAGTTTCATGTTGGTTAATAACAACTAGGTCAAATGGTAAATCCCAAAGTGACAATGTTACATAGTTCTCTTGACTTGAGGATATCGTTGAACTTCAATGTGGACACTCCACTTTGATTATAGTTTAATCATGGCACAATAACCATCGAGCGACTAAAGTTAGGTGTGAGTTGAACCATTGAAGGTGAAACATTATTCAATAGAGAATTCGTCTTCTCATTCGTGTGAAGTTAGTATCATGCTCAACTATAGTCAACTCAAAATCAAAATCTTTGGCTAGAATACTATGGTTAATAGTAAATATTATTGTTGAATCAAGGACTTTTAATATGGACTAACCTGGTTGAATATGGATAATATTTGACTTTTGAACAAAACCAAATTTCATACATCCAAAAGTGATCCGTGTTAATAAAGAGAACATGTTTAAGTAATAGTTACTAAAATAAACCACATGAATTTGTAAAACTGAATTTTACCAATGAGAATTGTAAGAGTAAGGTCGGTCGAATAGTCGCATCACTTATTAAGGTGATGTATGAACATTAGCATTTGAACTGTTCAAATATTAATTGTTGAATGAATTCAAACATATGAGTCGCATAACTGAATTCATTTTAGTCTCCGAAAAATGCTCGATTTAATTAGTTTAAAAAGTGTTATAAATTAATTAAATTAATTAATATTTAAAGAAATATTAATTATTATTGTACTTAATATTTGGGCTGTATTTAATAAATGTGGTATCTTCTAGGAATTTTCTGAGTGCTATTAGTAATTAATTGAGTGTGTATATAAACGTTATGTATGGCATATCGATTGATAAGAATTTAAGTCGTATTTAAATAGAGTTAATTACTAAGGGGCTTAATGCCAATTTAATCCTTTAAATACTAAAGTATAGCCCGATGAAAAGAAGGAGAGGAGCTCATAGGGTATGGCTTGGTAAGAGGGGATGGTGGAAGATATTTTCTACGGGATCCTTTATTTTATTGAGCTAAGTCTTCATTTTTTACACTCATTCCTTTTTCTCTACCTCTCCTACACTTAGCCACTATAAACCCAGCCATTTTCCTCCTCTTAGCAAAGCATTGCATCACCCATATCAAATACCAAATTCATTTTAAGTGGTGTCACTTCAAAGTTGTACCTTTGGAAAAGGGATCTAGGAGATGATTCGAATCGACGTGTAAAACAAAGACTACTTCTCTTAGTTATACTCTTTATTCTATATATATTGTTCATCATATGTTGTTTATATTATCATTTTTATATATGTCATTTCCTTGATTTTATAATATTTGTTAAAAATTTAATAACTAGTTAAGAGTAAGCGTTGACTTTGATACAACATCAAATTGATGTGTATGTCTATATATATGGATATTTATAAATTTATTTTTTACCACGAATGTTATAAATTATGCAAATTGGTTTCCCAAATTGCAAAGTAAAATTTCTCTAATTTTAAACTATTAATTACGTCCTTGATAAAAACCGGGAAATTTAGTATAGTTGTCAACGGTATTCTAGAAAACAAAATTTGATCCAAACATGGTCGTAGATAAGGATATCCCTTATCGCCCTTGTTGGTCAACCTAGCTGTGATTCCCCACCTCTATACTCACAGTAGCCGAGGACACTACGATGTAATGCCGTCGACTAGCGTGAAGAATAAGGCTGTTAAGGAGCGACCATCTGTGTAATTGCTTTGTGCGAGTACCGATATGTCAGATAATATGACTTGCATTTCATTTCAAGAGGAAATCCGACATATCAAATACAGACTCAAAACTACTACACAGTGACTATGTAGGCTTCGAAAACAAATATAGAAATAAGCATAACACAAATTAGTCACAGATATTCATATCACAAAGGCGGAAACAGATATGAATATGACACATAAAAGTGTACATCAAAATAGTGGTCATACAAGATCCATAACATCACAAAAGAATAAGTATACATCAAGGAGTCTCAATCTAAAATGTATAAAAGCAAAAACTACTAAGTTAAAGTAGTTAGCCAAAATTCAGAAGCAAGCCCCTACTAAGAAGTCAAGTGGAAGCACCTGTAACACCTCGGTCTGACTCGAGTATTATTTAAGAAGAAAAATAATAATTGGATCAGTCTAGCTATAAATATCATATAGGATGAGGATAAGAGATACAACAAATATATATATATGATAACAATAATGCTATGCTTTGACAAGCATACATTTGATAACAACAAAAATCATACCATATCTCAAATCGTCTCAAATATCCAAAAGAATATCACATTCTTAGCTTATTTAACAAACCTCAAATATTGAAAAAACATATCAATGCCAATCACAAAAATCGGTGAAACACAAATTCCAGAAATCAATAATTAGGAATCCAGAAAACACAAAGAAGGGTAGGCCTAACATAAACGGGATGTTATCCCATGGGTCGCTAACCCATAAAATGAGCTGAACATCGATGCACCTAAAAAGATACGCCACATGCACAGTCGAACATCGACGTACCTAAAAAGATACGCCCCATGCATAAACGAACATTGACACACCTAAAAAGATACGCCCCATGTATAAACGAACATAAACGCACCTAAAAAGATACGCCCCATGTATAAACGAACATCGATGCACCTAAAAAGATACGCCCCATGCATAAACGAACATCGACGCACCTAAAAAGATACGCTCCATCCATAAACAAACATCGACGCACCTAAAAAGATACGCCCCATGCACAATCAAACATCGACGCACCTAAAAGATGCGGCCCATGCACCGACTTATCGAGTCGATTGCTCCACGGATGGTCAAAAGACCCTGGGTTGTTGTTAGTCCCATAAAATGAGACGAAGCTCCACAAAACGGGGTATAGTCCCCCATGCGGACAAAGAGACATCGCATATCGCTAGTCTAATCCATAAAATGATCATCATTGATCAACAAGAAGTTTGAATTACACTAAGCTAGTAAATAAATGAGTTTAGCTTCATGTCCCATAACCATTGGCTTAACTTAAATATTTACGAACAAAATTGTAGATTCCCACTCGAAAATTGTCACAAGATTTCAATCGAACAAGTCTATGAATTAACCGACGAAGTAAACGCAAGCATTTCATACCACTTGTTTTGCTAAGTCGTTTAATTGGATTTCTCATACGAATGAGGTAAAGGTTTTATATACTAATAGATTGGAAAATGGTTTTAAAAACGAGCTTTGTATTTAAAAGTAGTGTTGAAATCATTTTTGTGAAAGAGTTTGAGCATTTACTACTAGTGTAGAAACCTTTGCATTTTAAAGTGACAAATCATAGAAATGATCGTAAAAACAATCAATCACCAAAAATTCACATTCGATGACGTTAATCAAAACCATAGAAATCAATATCGAATCCATCAAATGGAAACTCCAAAAATCCAGAAAAGAGGTCATCAAAGTTGATGATAAATGACAATGACCAACCGGATCAACCAAAAATCGATAAAACAGAAATCAACTCAAAAATAGGTAATTTAGCCGAAATAAAAAACTCTAGACGTCTGGTAGACTTCCCAGACGTCTGAGCGGAAAGACTGGAAATTTTCTTCCAGATTGCCCAGACGTCTAGGAAGTAAGCTCAGACGTCTAAATTGAAATACTGGAATTTTATTCCCGTAGCATCAGACGTCTGAGCTTATTACCAAACGTCTGAGCTGAAGCTCAGGGCAATTTTTGCCATGGCCATTGATGGCCAAATCAAATTCGCAACAAGGGAATGAGCAACGATGGCTAGAGATTGATGTCAAGCGGCAACCCAACCCTATAAACACATCAATACACTTCGAATAACATGTCCAAACATCCATATAAGGATTTTCATAGATTTTGACTTCAAAATACCAAAAATTGGAAAATTCACCAATCCAATTCAATTCAAAATCAAACGAACATGAAGTAGGTGTTAGGAATTCATACCTAACAACTATCAAAAGTATAGACATAGATGTGAGTTCAAAACTCACCTTTAAACCCAAAAACAGCAAGTGAGAAGCTTTTAAACGAAGCAAAGATCAACCACTATTCAACTTCAACTCAAGAGGCTCCAAATCTAAGATAATAAGCAAATATTCCTAAACTAGGTTATCGGAATTTTCTGAAAATTGGAGAGGAATTGAGATGGAGAAGATGAAGAGGATGCTTACCTAAGCTTCTCCTTGATTTCTAGAGCTTGAATTGGAATTTCCTAATAATCTAGGGCTTAGGAATTTTTATTTCTTTTCTTTTCCACCATTTTTTGCTTTTAGGGCTTGAGTATTAAGAAATTGGAAATTAAATGAATGAAGAGGAGTTGGAGGAGGAGTTAGGGTATTATGTTGGGTTGGTGGGCTGAAACCCAAAGCCAAAAATAGAAAAATAGCAAAATTCTACCCAACTCCAAACATATCGATGTTTATACTAAAAAAGGTCGCAAACGCCATTTTGGACTCAATGGATGGGGTCTCAAGTCCTAATTCGGCTGTTTACAAAAAGTAGCATTTCGGACTTTAATCCGACTAATGATGCCATATTTAAATTTCAACATTTAAATATACAATCGCAAAATATGCGGGTTGTTATAGACTCCCCTCATTAAAAAAATTGCGTCCTCGCAATACTTAAGAAGAAAATAAAAAGTAACAATCATACTAAGGCATAACAACACATAAGAAGAAATTTTGAAATGAGAAGTTCACCTTAAGGAGCACGAGAAAGTAAGTTCGGATGTGTTCGCTCGATGAATTCTCTGGATTCCCAAGAGCAATCCTTAGGATTTGAGGACCATTGAACTTTCACAAGAGGAACATCTTTATTTCGAAGGCGTTTAACCTCCGTAGCAATGATACGAATAGGATGTTGCTCATAAGTCAAATTAGGTGAAACTTCTATTTCTTCAATAACACCGGGCTCAAGAATAGAATCAAAATCTCTAAGGCATTTCCGTAATTGAGAGACGTGGAAAACGTCATGAATAGCAGAAAATTAAGCCGGTAATGAAAGGCGATAAGCCACGGAACCAATGCGTTCGGTGATGGGGAATGGAACAATATATCGAGGTGCTAATTTTCACGATCGACTGAAACGCACAACACCCATCATAGGTGAAACACGATCACTAAATCTCCGACAGAAAATTCTAATTTCCTTCTTCGATTATCGGCATAGGATTTTTGTCTACTTTGAGATTCTTTCATCCTATGACGAATAAGGTCAATCATTTCTGTGGCATCACGAATAAAATCTGGATATAAAACCAGCTTCAAGCCAACACGAAGGAGATCAGCACGGCCTTCCGTAGAGTTCCTCGAAAGGAGCCATACCAATACTAGATTGGAAGCTATTATTATAGGAAAACTCAACAAGAGAAATATGATCTTCCCAACTTCCACCAAAATCAAGAACACATGCACGAAGGAGATCTTCAAGAGTTTGATTCACACGCTCAGTTTGTCCATCGAAGTGAGAATGATAAGCGGTGCTAAAATTAAGCTTCGTTCCCAAAGCTTTTTGAAGACCCTTCCAATATCCACTAGTAAATAATAGATCACGATCGCTAACAATAGAAGTTGAAACTCCATGCAATTAAACAATTTCTTTAACATAGAGTTTGGCCAAAAGAGGTTCGGTCCGGTTGTACCGAACTGGAAGAAAATGGGCGGATTTTGTAAGTCTATCTACTATCACCCATAGGCTATCATGACCCGAACGAGAATGGGGAAGACCATCAATAAAGTCCATAGAGACTTGATCCCACTTCCAGACGGGAATGTCTAAAAGTTGCAATAACCCACAGGGCCTTTGATGCTCGGCCTTTATGAGTTGGCAATTCATGCAATGCTTAATAAAGTTAGCAATATCAGATTTCATTCCATCCCAATAATAAAGTCGCTTTATGTTCGCGTACATTTTACTACTACCGTGATGAATGGTAAATTTAGAACGATGAGAATCTTCTAAAATGTCTTTACAAAGATCAACAATATTTGGCATGATAAGTCTACCAAATTTTCGAATGCCTCCGCGAGCATCAATATCAAAGTCTTTCAAACCATCAACCTTATTTTTATCCCTACAACTTTGGCTAAGAAGAGCCAATTCAAGATCTTGCTTTTGAGCTTCAAGGATGTTTTCCAAAAGAGAAGGATGAGCCTCAAGGCTACATAAAACAAGAGATGAACATGAATCAGATTCACGATCTCGAATCTCACAAGTGGATAAAGTCTCGAGATCATTCCATTCGGATATCATCATGGAAACAACCGCTTGTTGCTTACAATTAAGGGCATCGGTATAAACAATAAAGTCTTGGTTACCATTCGGGAATCACAAGAATAGGAGCATCGGAAAGGAGTTCTTTTAAATGATCCTCATTCCCGAAAAGCTAAGACATTCCAAATTATAATGAACTTTATGTAATCATCTTTTTAGAAAAAATTACTTTTTACAAGTCAATTTACTATGTCTAACTGTCTCATCATAACATTTAGGAGATTCCTATCGATAACGTTGATCCGGCGCATCGACCAGAATTCTTAAAGCACTCAATGGGCAATACAACACAAAATCATCTTCTATTTGATAAACATGTCTCTTAAAAATTTTACGAATATTCTTTGCTCGTTTTAACAACAAAATCCAATTATACTTATAAATATCTTATTTAAAAAGATTTGCAATTTTAAATTGTTGTTTTCACCCATAATCAATGAATACAAGGATAGACTCATCGAGATATTCACATAGTACTCGATTCATAAGATGGATGAAATAAGCTGGAAGGTTCGTCAAACTGAATGACACAACGAACCACTCATAAAAATCATAACGAGTGCAGAATGCGGTAAGGGGAACCCTACCCTCTACAACTCGTAGCTGATGAAAACCTATAGCAAGGTCGAGCTGAAAAGAACTTAGCGCCACTCAATAGATTGTTTAGGTGATAATCCTAAAACAAGCTCAAATATACTGGGAAGTTCACAAACTACTTGAATGAGAGAAATAACATTTTCCTCATCATGTGAGTTTATAGAATAAAACGATGCCACCGAATTGGAATCGAAATCATTAAGAAAAATTAAAAACCTCCTTAACAGATTGAGAATGTCGAAGATGGATAGTCCTCTCGGGACATGAATGGATCAAGAAGTTAAGGGATGGAACGAAAAGCGATGACTTGAAGGATTTTAGTCTTGACCAGAATGAGTGGTTGAGAAAGAAAGCAAGGTTGTGTGTTCCGAATGTGGGAGACATTAGGAAGTTTTGGAGGAATGCCATCGTTCGAAGTTAACTATTCATCCAGGAGGAACTAAGATGTATCAGGACATGAAGAGAAGTTTCTTTTAGGAACGTATGAAGAGGGATGTTGGCTTATGGGTGAAGTAGTGTTTGAACTGAAAACAGGTAAAAGCCGAACATCAGAAGCCAAGTGGGTTGCTTCAGCCATTAGATATTCCGATTCGGAAATGGGATTCTATTTCTATGGATTTTATTGATGGGTTGCCAAGATCTAGTAGAGGAAATGAAAGTATATGAGTCATAGTGGATAGACTGACCAAGAGTGCCCATTTCATTCTAGTTAAGTCAACTAGGATGGCACCTGTTTTGGCTAAGTTATTTATGAAGAATGTGGTTAGACTGCACGGAATTCCTAGAAGTATTGTTAGTGATAGAGTTTCCTTGTTCAAATAGCGAGTTCTGGAGAAGTCTATATGATATTTTAGGAACCAAGCTCAAGATCAGTACCGCTTACCATACAAATGGGCAAACGGAAAGAGTTAAAAAAATCTTAGAGAACTTTTTATGATCTTGTGTATTAGATTTTAAGGGATCATGGGAAGGCCATCTACACTTAGTCGAGTATTCATATAACAAAAGCTATCAGACTAGTATAGGGATGGCACCGTCTGAAGCACTGTATGGAAGGCCAAGCAAATCTCCCATTTTTTGGTTAAAGACCGAGGATAGGTTGGTTATTGGACCAGATTTAGTGAGGGAAGCTACAGAGAAGATTTAGTTGATTCGAGCTAGAATGAAGGAGGCACGGTGTATGTAGAAAAGTTACGCAGATAGAAGAAGAAAAGACATAGAGTTCTTTATTGGAGATTATGTGTTTATTAAGGTGTCATCGATGAAGGGTGTGATTCAATTCAGAAAATCGGGGAAGTTGGCACCAAGATTCATTGGACCTTTTCGTATTGCAGAAAGGATCGGGAAACTCGCACATAGAGTAGGGTTACAGAATAGTTTGGTAGGAATCCATGATGTCTTCTATGTTTCTCATCTGAGGAAGTGTGTTATAGACTCGGAGACTACTGTAGCACTGACTGTGTTAGACGACTTAGTAGTAGAGCCGGACTTGACTATAGCTAGAAAGCCGATTCCTATAGCCACGAGAGATGAGAAGAGGCTAAGAAACAAGACATTAGATTAGTGAAAATCCAGTGGAGCGACAATGAGAGAGACTGTACTTAGGAGACCGAGAGCAGGGTTAGAGATGCTTATCCTGATTTGTTTGATGGTATGTTTTACCTTTTTGATTGATTTTTTATGTACCTTATCATAATTTCGTGGACGAAATTGATGGGAGTCTGTAACAACCCTAATTTTTAGTAACATTATTTAGGATTTTTAATTAACTAAATTAATAAAATAATGTGATGATTAGGGGTGTGAGATTTGATTTTAATTGAAGTAGCTGTGCCATGATAACAAATGAACTACAATAAAATGGTTAAGTGTAATAGGAGAGGGCAAACTGGGAAAAAGGATATTCTTATACCCTAAACCCCTAGGAATTTGATTCACTCATTCATTTCATTAACAAAAATTAAACTAAGAGGTCGGCCATCATTAGAAGCAACTAGAGGAATGTAAAGAAATCAAGGGGAAGCTTAATCAACACAAACCCATCCAAATCTCAAACTCCTTAATCTCAAAGCTAAGGTGAATAATGACTGCATCTCATTTCTCTAATTATTTATGTTTAAGATGAATCCGATGTGTTTTGCAATGTTTTGCTATGATTTTGAATGTTAGAATGTTTATATATACTTGTTGATGATTTATGGCTATTCATGTAGATTTTATGATACGTTTTGATGTGAAAACCCTATTAAATGACATCCAAATGCCTTGCGAACTTAGATTTAGATCAGAAATGATGTTTTAGGGATGTGTTTCAATTTTCCTAATTTTCCGAATTATTGTGGATTTTATATTAATGTTTTAGTAAAGAAAATGTTCATTTGGATTTAAAATAATTACGGCTAAATTATTTATTATTTGGGTTTGAAATTAATATATGTTAGAAAACAATCAAAAATGATTTTTTGGAATTTTTGTAGAATTTTCCTAAGTGTTTTAATAGATATATAAAATTATTTAATGTATGGGACTTAAATATTTTATAAATTTATAAAAGGAGAAGGGGTATTCTGTAAATAAATTAAATTGTTTACTTCTGAAATTTTGGCAGCAATTTTAGAAAAGAAAATTAGCAACCAATAAGAATTTTACAAACATAGTAGGTTAGTTGAAATGTATTTCTTTTTAAAGTTAAAAACATATTTTACATGCTTTTGGCATGTTTTGCCTCTTTTGGCACAGGGGTTTTGATTGAGTGCTTTCGCCTACATTGCCATCGAAACCAATGTGCATTGTATCAATATACTTAGTACGTAACGAATTGGACAAAGGCGGAAGGTACTGGGTCGAAACGTTGGGTTCCGATAGGGTCGAAGCATGACTTTGTATTAAATGAAAACACACCTGGTTAGCTTTAGAAGGGTTGGCTTACGACTTTGTTGGCTTTTGACCCAGTCAAACTATTTTAAAGGAAAAGTTTCGAATGGGTTGCGCCTTTTGTTTTAAGTAATGCTTTCGAAGGGGTCGAAACCCCAAGCTTCCGCTTTTCTTACCTTTCGAAGTTAATGGTTTCGAAAGGTGTACTTTATTTTTAAATTTAGCCACTTCTCCATTGCTTTCGAAAGGTTGGTTTTGACAACATCACTTCCTTACGTAGGAATTACTTTTAAAAGGAATGCTTATGACTTAAATGGTTTTAATGACCCATTTGCTCTATTGAAGTACAACCCAAAGGTTTCGAAGAAGACAGTTTTAAATAGTTTCGAAAGGTGTTTCCACATGTTTTAAATTATACTGAAATGCTTTCGAAAGGTTTATTGATTACAAAGGTTTTGATGATTTCCAAAGGTTTTTAATGAAGGTTTTGAAGGGTGGTTCCCCAATGGTTTCGAAAGGTTTGTTGTTTACAAAGGAGTTTATGTTGTTGAAAGGTTTAAAAAAATAGTTTCGAAGGGGTGGTTCCCCAATGGTTTCGAAAGGTTTGAAAGGAAAGGTTTTCCAATGTTTTCGAAAGGTAGTTTTAAAGTGTTTTAAAGATGGAATGTCTAAGGTTTTAGAGCTTTCAATGGGAAGGTTTTACTATGTTTTCGAAAGGAAGATTGTGAATTGTTTCGAAAGGAATGTTTTGGCCTTTCGGCCTAAGTTATAAAAAGGATTTACTTGGTTTTGAAAGGGGTACCTTCATTGGTTTCAAAAGGGGTACTTTCAATGGATTCGAAAGGGGTACTTTCAAAGGTGTAAATATTTTCATCAACAAAGATTTGGTAAAGTATATATAACATGGCAAGGTGATTTTGAGTAAAGAATAGAGTATTTAGTTTCCGATTTAAAGGTTTTAAATCAGTTTGATAAGAAGAGGTTTTTAAGGAAAATTTAAAGGAAGATTACCCTAAGTAAAATGACTCGGATATTTATATACCAGATGGGACTGGTATAGGGTCACACCCTATAAATTAGCTATTAGCCCCAGCTAATTTAGTCCAAAATTCCAATGTGTAGGGCTTTGTCATAGGTAAGACTAAAATCACACAGAAGGGAATATATATTTGTATATAAATAGGTAATTGGTGAGTCCGCAGAACCATTAAGATCAGGTGACCCTGGGAGAAGATAAGTTAGGGACAGACCGTCCAGAAGAGGAGTACCTAACAGATAAGTTAGGGATAGACTGTCAAGAAGAGGAGTGTCTAAAGTGTTAGATTATTTGTTTATATTGTTTGGTAGACCCGAGTCAGCCAAAGGTTAGTAGTAAGCCAAACAAAACTATAGTGTTCAGACAGATAGTTCATTTGTTACCTGATATGTATGTTTATATAATAATGATTTACAGTTTTAACCAGTTTTGGTTGCAGGATAAAGATTTGCAAAATATATGTTTTAAAAGGATGTTAGTGAGGGGAAATCCATTCTGCTAAGTGGCGTGATCTTACTTAATATCAAATAACCGAGATGTATATTATTATTCACACCAGGCTTTATATCTGACTCGAAGTTTATGTTTTCCTCTTAAACTCTCGGGTGCTCAAATTGATTTGAGTAGGCTGAGGGTTGAGGTTTACAGGTTTTAGAAGGATGACAAATAAAGCTACCGCAGACGAGCCGAAGGCTGACGGATAGCTAATTAGGAGTTGCCGTTTTATTTTGTTTGATTCCGCTGTGTTGTATTATGTCTGTTATGACAGTATATTACTCTAGTCAACTAAGGAGCATCATCATATGTTGCTCTTTACGTATTTATGTAATATATTTGATCCTTACCTGGAAAATGTTATGGGATTGTGTAATCTAGATATGGAAAATGTGTTTTGAAATGTAATGAAAAATGTTGTTTTGAAATCAGTGATTTTGTTTCATACTCTTGCGCTTCTGATATTATGGATACCATTAAGATAGTCGTATTTAGTCAGTGGAAGTTAATACTATAGATGAATGCAGAATCTGTAGGGCTTAGCTTTGGGCCTCTAGATAAGGGATTTAACAATACTTCAGATGAAAAATCACTTTGATATTATTATTAATGACATCAGTTATAAAAGACATACAAATAAATATATATATATATATATATATATACAAAGTAAGTATCAATACCCAGACTATGGTAATATATCAGGACTAGGTCAACGGAATATACCGGATGGAATATATGACACCAAAAGGGGTAGCTGAAATGTTTGTAAAGCACTATAGCTATGTTAAAAAGAAAACTTGTCAACACCCCAAGGTTGATGTAATATGGAAGGTTAATCCTTTTGGTCTCTTTTGGTTTATTGGAGAGAGCTAGGATATGTACTTCTTTTAGATCACCTTTCGAATCAGATGTTATTATGAAATTTCCTTCTTAATGACCTTTTGACTCGGTCGAAAGGCTTAAGTTATCTTATTTTTGGTTTTCTGAGCGGAATAGGGAAGTTTGGCTTTCCCTTCGAAACAGTCCTTTCGAAGAAGTTGCGGAAGCCTAATGGATGGCTCAAAGATTCAAGGTTATGATCAGTTTTGAATGGTTTTGACCTTGTCAAAAGCTGAAATCTTAAATGACTTTGGTTTGAATTGGGAATCACTGGTGAAACTGGCTTGGGTTAAGGTTTCGATCCACTAGAAGGTAAAAGTCCAGTGGAAGGTGGCCTGGAGTTGATGAATGGAATTACTTAAAATGCAGGGGTTTCGACCAAGTCGGAAGGCGTCTTACGATGGGGTCGATACCTGGAAAACAGAGTTAGATCTAATAAAAGTTTTTGAAACAACTAAGTAATCTGGAATAATCAAAACTTCCCTTTCGTAACTCAACAAAGCCTTTATTGAAAACTTTGCCTAATTCGATTTACAAATTAGGGTTTACAACTTTTCAGAATTCAGAAAATACAAGTGTAAAATGAGTGAGTTCGGATCCCAAAAACCAGACCCCTTGGGTCTTATTTATAGATGCAGGTCGGCACCTTTCGACCTAGTGCTTTCGACCTGGTCGAAAGGTGGCTTCAGAATTGTCTTTAGAATGCTTTTGATTCCTTTAATACTTGCGCATCCCTCTATAATGCCTTCGATTGGGCTTGAATGCTTCCATCTTAGTCGAAAGGGATGGTTGCGCCTGTCTCTTCATGTTGCTTTATAGGAGCTTTTGACTCTATCGATAGGCTATCACTAGGGGTTTCAAAGGTGTTGAAGTGCTGATGATTTCGACAATGTTAATAGCTTCCAAACTATTGCTTGTGACTTGATGCAGAACCTTCCCTGGATATCAATAGCTTTGACCGGTTCAAAAGGCTTGGTTTGGCTTTAGAAAGGGTTGTTCTGATCAAGGCACATTTCTAAGTGGTTTGAATGAAGGCGAAATCTTTGGTTTCTAAAGGTTTAGCGCGCATATGAAGAGTTGTCACTCTTCGTCATCGAAATGTTTGGCGCGCATATGAAGAGTTGTCACTCCTTGTCTTCGAAAGGTGTTGCTTTAACTCATTCGAAAGGTCTTCATGCATGCGGAAGCACCTGCTTTAAAAGGTGGTCATTGGAGCGATAGGGTGCTTTCGACCCCTTCGAAGGGTCCTGATACTTCTAGACTTTTGGGTGTAGCATCCCTTCGACTCCTTCGAAAGGTCTTGCTATAGCTTATCTCTCTTGTTCTTCTTTGTCTTCCATTCAACTGGTTTCAACAAGGTCAAAAGGAATTTTGGTAGTAATCGTTTGGCACCCCCCTCCCCCGCGAAGGGATGCCCATGACTTTCCAAGTTTATCATTTCAAAACCTTGAATGTTTCCCACCATTTGGTTTTCCAGCATGAATTTGGACCGTTCATTTAAATCTAATCGAACGGCTCGCCGTCTTAGCCGACTTTTCTTATAAATCACGTTTTCCTCCTCTCTTCTTTCATTTACCTGCAAAAAAACAAACTTGGAGCAAAATCAAAGTTCTCAAAGCTTCAACTAGTCTTTGTTTTCCACAATCAAAATTTCAGATCTAGAGTAAGTTTATGTATTCTTGTTTCTTCTCATTTTTTTTACAGTAAATCTCAATTTCATAAACTTTCACAGTTTGGATTTTGAATTATTATTTTGATTTACTAGAAAGTGTTTGAGTTTCTATTTGCTTGAAAGCTTCATTTAATTTAGTTTCATGGTTCGACTCGATTTGCTTTTTTTATCAATCCAAGTTTTAATCTTACTTGATTTATTACATTGCTATAGTGTGTTTTTAGAGAATTCGAACCTTTATCTCAAATATCTCAAAATTTTCGGTAGTTGATTCACATTTAAATCCATTTGTTTAAATTTTTTTTAAATTTATGGATTTAAATTGAATTTGGGGAAGAAGGAATCTTCGATGAACTTCGCCTAGAAGTTTTCAGATGTACGAATCAAAAATTGGCTCTGGAATTTTTCCTTTCTACCCCTTCGAAAGGGATAAAGGCGGCATTTTTCTGTTTTGCTTTTTTAGCCACTTTCGATGGGGTTGAAAAGTAAACAAGAGCCTTAATTAGATGACCTTGTCGGAAGGTTGCCCATTTCATACGAAGACGGACTCTTCGAAAGCCATTTTGTGCTTTTGACCCTAATACCTTTCGAATAGGTTAGTTGTTGCATCCTAACTCACATTTTCGAAAGTATAAATTTTGTCCTATGGGTTTCGCAACCCTTCTTATAAACTTACTTTAATTTTTTTAAGTTAGAGATAAACAAATTTTTTTAATTGGGTTGAAGAAAGCATACTTTTTTTAATTCATACATCAAACCAAATGTTTCGACTTAGTCGAAATCTGTTGTATTGATAGACATTTAATTGTTGGTAGGCTTTCGAAACTATGAACCCCTTTCGATTCTGTCGACGAAGCCTCTTGTTACTAATGAGTCGAAACCTCCAATAACTACCTAGGATTTAATCATCATATTTCTCCAATATCGTTGAAACATCCCAAGTCCTTTTATTATTTTTTATCAATATTACTTTAACTTTGAACCTTTCGACTCAATTAGTATATAAGGTTTCGACAGCATTCATATTCCCTTAGAAAAACTTAGGTCATGGGTTTCGACAGTGTCTAAGGATTTTTTATCTTCTTTATTGAATATTGGTAGTGTATCCTTTTTTCAAATTATTATGTAGGTTTTGACTATTCCTTTCTAATAACAAATCTCTTATTAAGCTTTAGACAATGTCGAAGAGTGTCGGTTAGACATATGCTTTAGCTTTCCCTTTCAACCCTGTGGAAAGCTCAGTAGATGTTTATATTTAGGCTTTCGACATTTTTGTAGGTTGTTTGTTAAGTGTTAACTTCTATTTTCCTTTCAACTCTGTCGAAAGCTCAATAAAAGCTTATTTTTAACTTTACTATTCTTTCATGAATAAGTTTTATATTTTGTTTGATGTTTAAATTGTTGTGATAGGTTTCTAGTAATCCTTGAAAGAATGTTAATTTCATAACAAACTGTAATTTCTAACTGAAACGTTTTCACCTGGCAGAATCATGAGTTCTCTTAAGAAGGTTGAAGCTACTTCCAAGTGCTCCTTGATATCCACTTAAGATGAAGTGGATGCGATCCTTAATGACTTCGGGGGTGGAAGCCATTCCATCCACTGAAAATGAAACCTTTAACAGTCCTCCTTAAGGATTCTTTACTTACACTGAAATCCACATCTGGCATGGTGGATTCATTCCTTTTCCAGACTTCCTATCCAATTCTTAGCTTACCTTTGAATTGCTCTGATTCAGTTATTTCCCAACGTGTATGCTTATCTTTTATCATTGAAGTTAATGGCGCTAGACCCCAGCATTCCCACTTTGAATGTTGAAGTATTGAATCACCTCGTCCGGTTGGTTAAGCTCAGCAACCTTAACGACCAAATCATTCGGGCAAATCCTCCCAAGAAATTTATATCTTAGGGAGTGAACAAGTTTAGAGACTGGGAGAATCAGTTCTTCTTTGTTAGATGCTTCACAAATGTTAGTAGGCTTTTTCTACTCCACTTTTAAGCTCAAATTTCATTATTTTCCTTCTATCTAGTTACTTTTCTTTGCTGATTTATGCATTATTTCAGCTGCTCCTGCTAAAGAACTAAGTAAGGTAGACAAGAGAATAGTGGAGTCTCTAATTGCAGCTTCAAGCAGGATCAGCAACCGATTGATCCTGCTAAATTACACACATTTGCAGAAGTACTCTCTCCTTCCGACCGGTCAAAGGATTCTTGGCCAACCTCCTTTGATTCAACACACATCCCAAAGAAAATGCTTCATTTCTCTAGAAGATCCTACAAATTTTTTCCCTATTTCTCCTATTTGCCCTGACCGCTCCGATAAGTTATAAACGTTGCTCTTGTTATCTATTGCTGTGTTGCCTTTCAAATTATTTTGCTGGCTTATAATTTGTTTGAATTATCTATAGTTGTTCCTCAAGTTGAAAAACCTATCAGAGGTCTGGCTCTTTCCTCTATGACTTCTCGTGTGCCGTTCTTTTCTCAGTCTCTCGCTAAAACAAAGATGGTCGTCAAGAGAAAATTGGTCAAATCAACTGTGGTGGAACCACCTTTAAAGATAGCAAAAATAGTTGAAGTTCCTGATTCATAGGGGGAGGAGTCTTTAAACCTTGATAAAGCTTTGGAGAGTCCGACTATTGTAGCTCCTCTCGACAAACCCAAGAAGACTACCACTGTAGTTGATCCTCTTTCTCGCATCGTTGTTTCAAGCTCTCCAAGCGTGATTGAGCAGATGCAGAAGGCTTTGGAGATGACCCCTTCTCAAAAACACGTTCCTCCTAGACCATCATATCCTATATCCTCAAATAATTTTGAAGAGATAGTTCGATCTATCTTAAGTTCTACATCTTTTGCCTCCATCCACCCGCCTACTTCTATTTCTTACTTAGCGGGTCAAGGTCATTTTTTAATAGAACAACAACTCTTGGTAAGTTTATCTTCACTGGATTTTATCGTTACTGTTCTTCTTTAAGTTTTTGACTTATGCTGTACTTTTTTTTTTCATATTCCAAGAGTTGGTTACCTTTGTAAGAACATGCGTCCAGATCTTCTACCAAATCCACTAACCTTCAAGAGGAAATTTCTGGCTTAAAGAATGAAGTTTCCTCTTTATCCCTAGAAAAAGATGAAGATATGGCTGAACTGGAGCGATTGAGAGCTTCTCTCACCCAGTCGGAATCCATTATCTCAGAGGAAAGGAAAGCCCGCCAACTCCTCGCCGATGAAAACTTGGCAATGAAAATGACCTTAAAAGAATCTGACGAGGAAAAGATCTGAATGGCGGCAAAGCAAGCCTCTTTAAAGGGAAAGTTGGAAAAGAACAAAGCTTCTTTGAAATTGGCAGTCGACACCATCTCTGATGCAAAGCAGAAAGTGTCACAATTTCTAGACACCACTCCTGAAGATATTATGATGAATTCTTCTGAAGTGCTTTGATGCTCGCTTACACTGACAACATCGACAAATGCCCTAAATTAAACTTTCCTTCGCTTGACCCTGGTCTTGTTGATAAGGTTATGGGCAAGATCAAACAAATGCAATAGGGAATTGAAGTTGCTAAAAAGGAGGAGATCATCGCCTCTAAAATACTCTCTTTTGACGTTCCTTCCTTCGAAGTTGAATCTGACTCCGAAGATGAAGGCGATAAAGATAAGGTCGTCGAAGAAGAGGGTGACGACGATGATGATAACAATGATGATGATAATGATGATAACATCAATGGAGAACAAGGTTCAGGCGGAGATAGAGGTGGCCATACTGAGGCCTTTGACAAAGATGAGGACGATAATACAAGGGATTCTGAAAAAGATCCATCTCCTTATGAAGCAGTCCTACCTGAATCTACCGTACACTCTGGCCCTCAAGAAGAGCCTGCTTTCATTGACGTTGAAGTGCCGAAAGAGAAAGAGCCGGTTTTTCAAGCATTAGTCCCGGTATCTCACGTATGGGGTTCCCTATTTAAACTTCTTTCGCTTTGAATATAATAATAGTGTAAACCACTTATTTTAGATAAGGAAGAAATCTGTCCACCCCTATAAAACCAAGCTTGAAAGGAAACAAGCGGAGATAAATAGTTTATATAGGAAGTTAGAAAAGAAATTAAAGGAGCACAATATTATTTCTGATAAATATCATAGACTCAATAGAAGTGCGGAAGTGTTAGCATCTTTTAAACATCAAGAAGCTACCCCACGACAAAGGATAGTGTGCCTTCGCTATGACGCTCTTTTGAAAGAGAACCGGGAGTTGATTACCCTATTCTGGATGTTGATTGAGAAGAGGGACATTTTGGTTAATTTCTTATACAAGGCCTATTGTCGACACCCTACTGTTGACTTTTCATATTTAGGTGATTTTAGTAGTGGTCTACTTATGCGTTTACACAAAAGATACTTGGACAAATTCAGATCTGACCCGCATCCTGGAGCATGTTGGAACTTTCCACGAGTTAGATCAATTCCCGAAGATCTACCTCCTGAAAAACTTAAGTATTATAAGGACAAATTTATTTTAGAATTATTTACTAAGTCAATGAACCGGATGAATGATTATGAATGTGTAATAACATTGATTTGTAAATTTTTGTTTTAGTCCTGCTTTTTATAGTTAGCTATATTTTATTGTGTTATCACAGAGTGAACATTCCTCAGGAAATCTTGTCTCTAAAGATTACCTAAGCCAATATGTTAAATTAAGAAGATTTTATCTTGAAAAGGCATCAATATTGAAATCTTCAAAATTAGCAAGATATTGTTTTCTTAGAGATTTACAAAAAGCTTTGGTTTCCTTGGTGATGAGAAAGTAAAGCTACTTAAGGAGATCTGGACATTCCATACTAAACTAATTTCTGGTCGTGATAGTCTTCTAGCAGGGGAATGGGACTATAGCAAATATCCCCCGGTGATTACTCCGTAAGGACTTCACGTCCCCTTTGACTCTACAGTTATTCTTTCTGCCAATTCATTGAATAAAGTTACGCTTTTTCTCATCTTTAGATATAAAACAAATGTCTATTGTATCTTTTAGTTACAATTTTACTTGAGTTGTAATCATTTATTGTAGTAATAAAGAGATTGATCATTCTGGTTTTGACTTCATTCTTTTTTCCTTTTTATTTAAATAGGAGTTACAATTATCAGCAACACCTCTCTCATTAGATTCAGTGTCTTGTTTTATTAATCTTAAGGATAAGCTTTTAGTGGATCTTGAAAAGAGTAAAATTCTTGAAGATACTTTACTTGCTCATTTTCACGGCAATGTCGAAGCTTTAAGATGGCACAAAAGTTTCTTACTTCGGAAAACTATTGTCAGAAATATTAAGGATCACATTGTCAGTTTAGAAGCTAGCGTCAGTAGCAAAAATGAAATAAGCGATTTCAAAATGATTTCCGTGCTGAAGCGACAAGTTAAATCAAATCCTTCAATCGACTTCGACCACAGCATGTTGGAACTTTTTCAACAAATAAGCGATTTGGAAATGAAATTGAAGCATAGTCAAGCTCAGCGTGAATCGTTGCAATTTATTATGGGGGATAATATCCCGAGTATCGATTTACCTATTCCTCATGCTACCCCATCTGTTGCTAAGTCTACAAGATTTACTTCACTTGCTATCCAGAGATTCCCCACTATGACTAATCCTCCTTATGGCTTAGACGAGAAAGTAGTGGGTGAGTGGTGTAGGAAAGTTAAAATCAAAATAAATGGCAAAGTATTTTGACGAACAGCCAAAAGTTAAATACTCACAGCGCATAAACGAATATGCTAGTAGAATTTAAGAACTCGAACGCGACAAATATTCCCTTTCGAAGCGCATTGCTGAATTGGAAAGAGAAAATAAAACCCTTAGAGGTGCAAATAGAGCTTTCCATCGCGTTTTGAAAACTAATATTAATGTAATTGAAGACTACTTATGATTTATGAAAGATTCACATTTATGAAATGTATATACTTGTTCTGTACAGTTGTAAATAATTTCATAAGTTATGTAAATCAAGTAAATTTTGTAAATATCACCTGGTTTATGATCCTTTTTGGTATTTTTATTTCTGAATCACTCGTATGATAGCTTATACCATAATTTCTGTGTTTGCTGGATCTTTCATTCTTCTTTACTACTCAGATTTCCTAAAAAGTATGAAGCAAACAACATTTCTCATTGTTAGATTGAAATTGATATAAAAGTCTTTCTATATTATTTGCGAAGATTAACAAATCATTATGTTAGTCATATGATAATAAGTGCAAAGTAATTGTATTTGATTATACGTCTTGAAACCCATCTTTGGTTATAATAAGAAATAATGAAGACTTTAAAGTTAACCCATATTGCTGGAATATCTGAAATCCATTGGCAAGAAATCTTATCCTTAATCAGGGGTATAAATGATTTTAGAGAATCATCTTCTAGAGATAGTTAATAGTGAGCTAAATATGATTAAGTAATAGAAATCCAGAAATCATTATCTGAAAATTTGTAGTAGAAATCCAATGACCCATATTCGGGTATTAATGAATGAAATTTGAAAGTTTAAAAGTCTGAAACCCAGATTCGGGAATTAGTGGATGATAAGCGGAAATTCATAATAATGATCTTCTTGATAGAAGTCTTTGACCCAGATTAGGGAATTAGTAGTGGATAATCAAGAATTCCATAATTAAAATCTCTAGCCCAGATTAGGTCAATAATAAATTAAGTTGAGTAATGGTCTCGAAACCCAGATTCGGGTATAATAAATGCCATAAGTGATTAATAAAGACCCGAAACCCAGATTTGGGTATTAATAGATGAAATTTAGAAATGAGAGACCCAAAACCTAGATTCGGTTATTAAAAAGTGAAGTTCTGTTCTACTCCTTAGATTATGTCTTCTTCGGCATGTATAAACCCTTTAAGCCTTGTGCGTAGTTGCTATTTGATTGGCTGCTTCTCGAGTTTGGACGTCTTAGTCCGTAATCTGATATGCCACTTCTTGGACCTGGACATCTTAATTCTTTGGAGATATGCCACTTCTTAGGCTTGAACATCTTAGTCCTTTGGAGATATGCTGCTTCTTAGGGTTGGACATCTTAGTCCATTGTTTGATGAGCTGCTTCTTGGGCTTGGACATCTTAGTCCGTTGTTTGGTGAGCCTCTTCTTGGTCTTGGACGTCTTAGTCCATTGTTGTTTGGTGCTCTTGGTTAGCTCATTCTTAGATGCTGGAACCAAGGACTTACCCAACCTCCCTCCAGGAGGCACCTTGACCTGACCAGAGGCGCGGCCAAGGGCTTTTCGATGCTTTAACTTAGCCATAGCGTAGCATGGATAAAGGCTTACACTCCTCCCTCCATCCTTAACTGTTATTCTTCTTGGAGTTTCTTACCATTAGCTGTCTCTGGGAAAAATCCTATTAAGTGTTGTTTCAAGGATCCTTGCTTCGTTTTTTGGTTTTGTTGGCCATGATGAAGCAAGGCCTAGAGTGTGCAAGCTTGGAATAAAGTTGGGTAAGAGGTATGTGGTGTTGGGTGTTCAACAGAGTCGGAGGTTCAAGCCCGTCTTTTAGCGCCAAAATGTTGACAAGAAAACTTGTCAACACCTCAAGGTTGATGTAATAGGGAAGGTTAATCCGTTTGGTCTCTTTTGGTTTATTGGGGAGAGCTAGGATATAAATGTCTTGTTTTAGATCACCTTTTGAATCAGATGTTATTGTGAAATGTATTTCTTATTGACCTTTCAACTCAGTCGAATGGCTTAAGTTCTCTTATTTTTGGTCTTCCGAGCTGAATAGGGTAGTTTGACTTTTCCTTTGAAACAGTCTTTTTGAAGCAGTTGCGGAAGCCTAATGATGGCTCAAAGATTCAAGGTTATGATCAATTTTGAATGGGTTCGACCTTGTCGAAAGCTGAAATCTTAAATGGCTTGGGTTTGGATCGGGAATCAATGGTGCAACTGGCTTAGGTTAAGGTTTCGATCCACTAAAAGGTAGAAGTCCAGTGGAAGGTTGCTTGGAGTTGATGAATGGAATTACTTAAAAATGCAGGGGTTTCAAGCAAGTAGGAAGGTGTCTTACGATGGGGTCGATGCTTGGAAAACAGAGTTAGATCTAATAAAAGTTTTTGAAACAACTAAGTAATCGAGAATAATGAAGACTTCCCTTTCATAACTCAATAAAACCTTTATTGAACAATTTTCCTTAATTCAATTTGCAAATTAGGATTTACAACTTTTCATAATCCAGAAAATACAAGTGTAGAATGAGTGAGTTTAGATCCCCAAAACCAAACCCCTTAGGTCTTATTTATAGATGCAAGTCAGCACCTTTCGACCTAATGCTTTCGACCTGGTTGAAAGGTGGCTTCCGAATTTTCATTAGAATGCTTTCGATTCCTTTACACTTGTGCATCCCTCTGCAATGCCTTCGAATGGGCTTGAATGCTTCCGTCTTAGTCGAAAGGGATGGTTGCGCCTTTCTTCTTCATGTTGCTTTGTAGGAGCTTACGAATCTATCAATAGGCTACCTTCAGGGGTTTCGAACGTGTTGAAGTGCTGATGGTTTTGACACTGCTAATAGCTTCCAAACTTTTTTTGAGACTTGATGTGGAACCTTCCTTGGATATCAATGACTTCGACCAGTTTGAAAGGCTTGGTTTGGCTTTTGAAATGGCTATTTTGATCAAGGCATGTTTCTGAGTGGTTTGAATGAAGGCGAAACCTTTGGTGTCGAAAGGTTTGGCGTGCATATGAAGAGTTGTCGCTCCTTGTCTTCGAAAGGTGTTGCTTTAACTCACTCGAAAGGTCTTCATGCATGTGAAAGCACCTGCTTCGAAAGGTGGTCATTGGAGCGATAGGGTGCTTTCGACCCCTTCGAAGGGTCCTAATACTTCTAGACTTATGCTGTAGGATCCCTTCGACTCCTTCAAAAGGTCTTGCTAGAGCTTCTCTCTCTTGTTCTTCTAGACATATGCCTTGCGTCAATAGATGCCCTTCATTTCTCATAACTGATAGCCTAAAATATATCCCGCAAACCATATAGTATCCCGTATAATTCTTGGGATGTGAGGCTCGTGAGGCTACGCTTTTTTTCATAGAGCCATACTTTGTTTTTCATAATGTCGCACTTTATTTTTCCACAAAGCAGATTCCAGTTAGAATGCTAAATTGCCATTCCTTAATCACACAACTTATTTCTACAAACGTATAACTCCTGAGCTCGTATGTCTTTGAAAAGGGTGTTAAGCTAAGAGAAGTTGCATCCTCTACCGCCAGGCAGATAATATGTTGATAGAAATCAATTAATATGATCATAAAAGCACTGTCAAACACTCGTCCATGCAAGTTCATTCTGAGACTGAATGAAACCGAAGGCACTTCTCCTACCACATCCTTTTTTTAGGAATCTCCCCTAGGATCAATAGCTTGTAGACCTTGCATTACGGAGATTTCAAAACATGACGGAATCACTGTTGTAATAAATATTTCTATATTGGGAGCGACCTAGAGAATGTCAACAAGCAGTCCTTCTGCTATGAAGATCTTCGGCCTTCAATACAACGAAGATTTCAGAATGCATAT
This sequence comes from Allium fistulosum, assembly GCA_030737815.1. NCBI lineage: Eukaryota > Viridiplantae > Streptophyta > Magnoliopsida > Asparagales > Amaryllidaceae > Allium > Allium fistulosum. The sequence goes on along the minus strand of CM060907.1, from coordinate 388,530,678 downwards.
ACCACTGCCATATAAATATAATATGGGTAAACCCTTGGGACTCATGATAGCAATCCCTATATTCTTAAGATCTCCGGTCTTCAATAATCATCATCTTCAACACGTCTTCACTTCTGATTGTATACATTGGTTCGAAGTGGTTTTTGGATAGGAATTACCCAAATCCGACCACGGTTTCTCCGAACTAACCATCGATAAATAAGGATTTAGGTATATAGGTGATTAGCGCATAGTATTCAATTAATTAACTATTTTATTAAAATCAATTTTCTCTTAAGAGATATATTCATTAAATCATTTCTTTATCTTTTTCAGAGTATATGGAATCATTGAGCCTTGTTTATCAAATCTTTTGGTTAATTAAAAGCCTTTTTAAATCTTGGAATGATTCTAAATCATTTCACTTTTTACTTTAGAAAAACATTTTCAAATCATTTATTTAAATCTCATATTGGAAAACATTATTGAGTAAAAACGATCATGGAAATTATAAAAATTCTACTCAATATCAATTTCCATGTTCAACCTTTACTATCCGTCGAATAACGGTGAAATCACCTTTTAAATTCATATGGATAGTACGCGTTCCCTCCTCGAAATTTATCAAGTATATGAAGATCATTTCTATGCAATCCAAGTTGTTTGTTGGAAAATTATATCTTTTACTTTGGGAAATTTTGATCCGAGTAAACCAAATTTAATATCCTCTCTGTCGGGCCAGTCCGTGTAGCTAGGGAGGGCAGGCAATCGGTTTCCCAAACCTAAGCCTAGGGACTACCTCTCTATCACCCATAAGGTAGTCAAGTTATTTGATCTACTTTAAATCTTTTAACATACTTAATTTACTTTTAATTATTTTAGAGCATCCGGGCTTTCCCTCCAATCTATTCCATTCCTCGATCAGATTTTCTATGACGCTTACGAATGGAACAAATGTACTAGTCATTTATACATATTCATTTTTAAACCACTCAATCATCTTTAAATTATTTATTTATTTACTTGAAATGGTATATAAAAGATTCGGGAATTAATAATTAAGTTAAAAACATTGTTTGCAAAAGTCATTAAAAAGTGCTGCAAATAGTGTTTTAAAAGCTTATTGGGTTAAAATAACTTTTCTATCATTTTGGAAATCCATATTTATGACTCAAGTTTCTTTTAAGACATTTAAATAGATTTATAAAATTTATTTAATATTTTTAAACATTTAAAAATATTCATTTTGAATTAATTTAAAATTCGGGGTTTAAACTACAAAATCGTGATTTTTTTGAAAACTTGTTTTACATATATTTCAAAGTCTACTTAATAAAATCTTGATTTTCTCTCTTCATTTAAAAACTATGGATGTAGTAGTCTGGAATATTCTTATCTCGAAGAATTCCAAGCTATATTCCATTCTCTTTACTTGTTTTGAATTCTACGGCGAGAAATAGCGAACTACCGTTACGCGACGCCCCTAGTTTTGACTTGTTTTTCAATTTCATTTCAACTTCATGAAAATACTTTTAAATATTTATAAAATATTTCTAAATCATTTTAACCTCATTTTAACAAATACTTCTCATATTTCAAAATTCATTTTTCATTTCATTTCATTGTTATAATATTATATTACTATAATATTCATTTCAACTCTTTTTTTATATTTAAAACCAATAAGAGGCTAAACAACTTCATACACATATTATTTATAGATTCAATTTCCATTTAATTAACTATAGTTAATTAGTAACCATTTATCTTATCATTTACCAAACCACGTTATCATCTATATCACAACCATATAACCAATCATAATATCGACCAAGTTATCATCCAATATTTAAACTTCCAAATCATTATACTTGAAATAATTTAAAGATTAATTAGTAAATGTGAGTACTCACCTTTGACTCCAAGTAATTCTTCCTACCGACATTTTATCCAACAACACTTCACTAAACCATTGTTAACTTTACTTAAACAATTCCTAAGCCACTCCTCATTGCTTTGTACTCGCGGCCAAGCTTCCCTGCCACCAAAATGCTCACGGCCTTGACTCTACAATACCTCTAATACTCAAGCAATCCCTCCTCCAAGCTTCAATTCCTCACATCCTTGGCCCTCCCTCGCTCAATAGCTCTGGCTTATGTGTGGGCCGTGGGTTTTAAAGAGGAAAAGGTGGTGTTTTGGTTTTGTTTTTGAAGTGTGGAGTGAATGTATGTATATAATATTATTTTCTTTTCTACTAAAATTTCTTTATAATTTCTTTAAGGAAGAAGCCATTAAAATGGAGAGGAAGGAGAAGAAGCTAAGAAAATTATAAATGGAAGTGTGAAGAAATGAAAGCATAAGGGTCCATATTTATAGCCTTAGAATCCTTAACTCTTAAGCTTTGTCCAATGACACAAATACACTTCCTTAATTTTTAAGTGAAACATACTTTTTCAACACTTACCATCTTCACATCTCATCATTACTTTATGTCTTCTATACTTGATACTTAAGAAATGAACGTAGTTGGAAAAGTGGACTAAGGTAGAGATTTTTTTATTTGCTTTTGTTTTGATGTGATTTGATTTGGTATGTGTTGGATTTGGTTTGAACAAAACATTGATTTTTGACAAAACGTTTTGTAGTCACATTTTCTGTTTTTAATCAAACTATTTATTTATTCAAAAAAACTTGATAATTTATTTGCTATCATCCTTAAATAATTAAAGCAGGATAAATTGAGTTACAAAACCATATTAAAATCCAATTATAAAATACGACATTGATTGGTCGAAGTCCGACGAAGTTTGTCTATCTTTATAAAACAAGTGTGTCTATATAAATATATATATATAAGTTTTATCAATCAATTATTATCATTTTATAATGATTTAAAGGAGTTATTTATCATTTAAATCAAAAATTGAATGCATATTCAATTTTGTTGAAAACCGGCTTTTGTCAATTTTACGACGAAACTCCAAAATCCCTTATTTTTGTAAACCAATTCTAAAAATAAGTTCACCATTCATATTTTTCACATAAAACATGATTATTTGAGTTTGAAAATTCCATATTGAATATTTAAAGTAAGATAAATGTTCCATTTAAAAGTGATAAAATTACGGGTCGTTATAAGTTATATACATAACCATCTACTCAACCAATAGTGCAATGTGATTATGTACTACAGACTTACTAAAATAAGCTCAATCCTAGTATGAGTGTGCAATCGTGTCACGAAAGTATGTATGCAAATACTCTGAACATGCATAAAAATTTCTACATGAGTGTAAAGTGGTTATGAAAAAGTGTAGCAACCAACTCTTAACATCCAATCTTGCAACCACGACGCAACCACGACGTAGAGTCCGCATGTCTCTCATCAGATTTTCTCACCATTATACTCAGACCAATCTAATTTTTTATTGAGGTGCTTTCGAGTTCCATACTCTACAATGCATGTAGTGGCATGGGACGCTATTGGCTCAATCTTACAATCCTCCGGTTGATTAGGCTCTACAACAATTGTTATGCTATGAAGGTACTTCCACAAATGCAAAAATGTCATGACTTCGACCAACATAAATGTTTTCTTGTTTTTTCCCTATATTGGGAAAGGCCCAATAAATCTGGTGCCTACATTACAACTACCCAAATCATACGTTGCCTAATCTATTCTGACTTTCTAAAGTTTCGTAACACAAATACGGTCCGAGTAGAATTTATTGGTAGTTTCCCACCCACAATTTGGAGATATGCCTGGCCTCCAAAAAAACGCTTCAAGGGTGCCATACCAATCGTCTATTGATGACTGCAATCCTACTGTATTCTACCAAGGGTAAGCACTACTCCTAGGGTCCTTCAAAATTTTCTTGGTTTTTCAAAACGGAACTTATGAAAAACTGTCCTTTTCAATAGCTACTAAAATATGAATTTACTCCTTTCTGAAAATAGAATTTTTAACAAAAAAGATTCAAAAATAATTATCTTTCCAAAATATTATGTTAGACCATTTTTGTTTCAAAGAGCTTTCTAGCTACAAGAATTATCGTTTTCAGAATAGTAAATTTTTCACTATCATCAATTTAAAATAACAGTTATTTCCTTCTAAATCAAACAATAATATTTATTTCCTTAATACTCAAAATATATTGTGAATTATGTCTTGTAAGCTCGAACGTGGTTGCAAGCTCGAACGAAGATCCATAGGAAATTTCTGCCACCTTCTTCTTAATCTTAGATCCATAGGAAATTCCATTTTCATTCCTTTACATTTTCTCCATTCCTTGCATGGTGGCATTTTATGAAATAAATCTCTTATGTTTCCCAAAATCTAATGTTTTAAGATTGAAACGTTTACTCACTTTAGGCTGCTAACCTAATTTCCTCACTAACTTCCAGTTCTACCTATGGTCTATCATTAGTTAATTGTTCCCATAAAATTTCTTTATTTACTTTGCTTCCAACCATTTATCAAGTGGTTTAAATATAATTCATAAAGTCTACCAATGAATAAAATGGGAATATATCTTATACTACATCATCCACTTTTCCAATAACTAAGGAAGACAACTAGCGACCATAATCCAAGAATTCCAAAATAAAATTTTACTAGAAGTTGCCATTTATCAGTTAATATAAATGGTGCTGAGGTCCTAACACTCCTTAATTAATTAAGATGGGCTATCTTTAATATTTCATTCCATTGCTACACGTTTTCTAAATTTCCCTTTTTTCGGTCTTTAAAAAATGCGGTCCATTTATTGCTTTAGTTAATGTCCATAGTAGCCGATCGTTACTATCAGAATTGGACCATTTCTAATTAATCCTTCTTTAATCTTTTAAACTTCTTTAGTTTTCCCAAATCCATTCATTACTCAAATTTCTTTCTTCCATAAAAGCACAATCAAGTTTACTTAATCAGTTTCCATTAGATTACCTTACCTCTCACTAATTAAAAATTTATTGCCCGTTAAATTTGTAATTAATATCTATAAATACTAATCTGTCAATTACTAACTAATACGAACATATAGTCGTCGTCTATGCTATTTATATATATTCTAGTTGTAACAACCCGGAGTTTTATAACAATTGATTATCATCAAATGACGATTAAAATTGTTGGCTTATTGCTGTTGGAGTTTTAATCGGTTTAATTCTTTAAAAATTGGGTTGAAATTCTTTTAATAATTCGTTGACTATTGGTGGGCTTTAAAAATTGAATCGTGGCCCAAGTTTTATTTTGGGGGCCATGAACATTTTCAAAATAAAATACCCATCCCCTTTTCATTTTTCGTTTATTCGAAAACCTAATTAAAGCATACGAAAAGAATGAAAAATGGCGGCTCTGTTCTTTCTTCGTTCGATCAAAAATTAAGGCTTCGTTCCTTTGTTCCAAATTGGGGTTTCGATTCCGATGTTTGTTCGTCTTTGCTTGCCGATCGATGGATCTGCGCGCGTCAAATGAAAAGGTGAGTAATTTTTATTACTCACATCTAATTCAGAGTCATATGATCTTTTGTTTCTTGGTTTCCATGGGTTTTGATTTTGGTTGGAAATTGCTGCTTTGAATTCTCTGGCCTTCGAGTTGATTTATTTGGTCTTCGGCCATTTTTTTTGTGAAACCCACTGCTTGGTTACTTTGAAACTTCTAGTGTTAAAAATGTGACCTTGACTCCGGCCTGGTTTGCATTTGAATTCGTTGATGTTGTCGACTTTAGACCTTGTTCATTTGATTGTTGCTTTGAATACTTTGTTGCTTTTAGCTTGATACACGCGGTTTCGAACGTTTCGATTTTTGATAAACTCGTCTCTGGCCTGTTCATCCCCTTATTGGATCACGGCTTTGACTTGGTCCGATGTTGACTTCGATTTTGATTCAAATTCTTGCTGTAGCATTCTTGACTTGTCTGATTTTTACTCGATGTTCCTTTTGACTTCGGCACTGAACTGTTCGACCTTTTTCTGGTCACCACGTCTCTGACTATGGTTGATTCATGATTGTGACTTAATTTGAATTAGTTACACTATTTTAGTAACTGCTGTTAACAGCAGTTTCTTTGTTCGAGCTTGCAACCACGCTCGGAAATGCTTTGACGATGTTCCTTGGTCATCATGTATTTGTGAATTTGCTGATTCTTAGTTGACTTCGGACATTATGATTTTGTTGACATTTGAACTTGTTCAATTCTTTGCTTTGAAACTGCTGTGACTCTTTCATTGTTTTTCGACCTGATACTCGATCACCGTTCATTCTTGGAGTTTAGTAGTTTGCATTGGTTACACTTGTATACAGTTGCATTCATTAGACTTCACGGCAACCGTTGGTTGCATATCGAGTTGTTTCACTGATGCATCATGTATGGCCATTCACTTGAATTCTCTGTTGGTTCATGCCTTGACATTGATAGTAGATTGATTTTTTTTTATGTGAGCAGCTGTTTTAATAACAGATGGTGATTTGTCGAACATCAATTATATGCATACATATATATGCTCCATTGTTATTTCACTGGTATGTGCTGTCTACACTTGATTCTTCTCATCTTCAACAATGATGTTTTGAGTCATGTTAGCTTGAGTATGTTGTAGTCTTTATATAGGGTTTTCATGATGACTCTGGTCTGTTGGCTTTGCTGTCTTCATACATTTGCAGTTTTTAGTGTTTTGGTTGTTGCACAGTCTATATGAACGTGGTTCATATTTATGCTGTGCCTTGAGCATTGCTCTGTATTTTAAATTTGCCTGACCACTTTGGTTGCCATTTTGGTCTGGTTCCTTCATGTTGTTGTACTTGACTCATTACTGTTGTGTGCTGTGGTGCCATAATTTTGGTGCTCTCACCCTCATTCTACTGTCTTCTTGTAGTTTGTACCACTGCCTTGTGCACTTGGTCATTTGAGTAGAGTTGTTTTGTTGTATTCATTAGTCTTGCTCCCATGTCTAGACAGGAGCTTTGCACTTGTAATCTTCACTCTGACATGTTTCACTGTCAGGCTATTTATATGTGGTCTTGTTCTTAGTGTTTGCGCCTTGAGTGTGCTTGCATCTGAATTTTTTGTCGTAGTCTTGCCCTTGTGATCTTGTGGTGGCTGCAGTTTTTGGTTGCAATTTGCCCTTGTGTTCTTGTGGTGGCTGCAGTTTCTTTTGTTGCAATATTTCCCTTGTTGGTTTGCATTGCATTGATGCACTGTATCATTTGCATTTTGATTCGCTGAGCTTTTGTGTATTTCAGGTTGTAGTGGCGAGGCAGTACACGCGTGCATGTACTGCAGCCCTACCAGATTGATGTTTAATCAATGTTTTCAATTGTTGGAATTGTTTTGTGTTGCCAATTCAATATATTTTGAATCGTAGTTTGATTTGGTTTAATTTGATGGTTTGTGATATCTAATTATCTTTATGATAATTAGATTATGAGTTCCTAATTATTTATTAATAATTAGATTTTTGATGTTAATTGCCATTTAGGCAATTTTGTTGCTTTCTAAATTATCTTCATTGATAATCCTTTCATTTATCTTCGTTGATAATTTGAATTTGCTGATTTGTTGTTCAACACTATTATGTGTTATTGTAACGACCCTGAATTTTGGATATTTGAAATATGAATATTTAATTGAGTTTAAATATTCGAATGATAATTTAATTTGAAATTCAAATATCAGAATGGTATTTGTCAGTTAAATTATTGAATTTAATTGTTGAAATTGGATAAAAATTTGTATCTTCAGTTTTAAGCTGATAAAAAATAATATGAAGACTTAGAATATTCATATTGATTATACTGAAGATAATAAAAGTTTCGGAATTCAATTTGAAACTATTTTGTTCAATTTTGAATTTTATTGTTTAAATTGAATTTAAAAATAGCGGTCCGGGGCCCAGTCTCGGATTTTGACGAAACCAGTTCCATTGGATCTGTAATATTGTATTATTACCGGGTTTCAATTTTTGTAGTGATCAGAGTTATCGTGTGATTGTACGATAAGCAAACGCGCTGATATAATATAACAGATATTTTTGAATATAAAAATATAAATTTTTAATCAACTTTTTATACCGACTTACTTTTTCTCTGTTAATCACATACTCCTATCCCTTATTTCTTCTCACGCAATCTTTCTCTTTATTACTGAGTTAAAACATTTCAAACGAAAAGAAAACAAAATATCATCGTTCCTTCCCTCTGTCTTCTTCAACTCAAAACAGCCAAAGCCTTCCATTCAAAGAAAAAATTATATACGAAAGAAGATAATCTCGTTCAAAAATTTAAACCCATGGCCGAAGTCTCCTCCTTTTCAAAACTCCCCTCTCGTAAACAAAAATGGTCGAACTCATTGGAATTAGAATTGTGAGAGAGAAAAATCAAACAGAGTGAGTTCCTTTATCCTCTTCAACCCAGTGAAATTCAAATTCAATTTCAACCGAGCTAATCCCCTCGTCCCAATTCGAAGTCGAGCCGAAAGTTGTTCGCTTCAAACCATTGGTGACTGCGCGGTAGGGATTGGGGGTCGCGAGGCGTGTTCGCAGGAGGGTGCGGCGGCGCGAGATGGAGTCTGGGGGCGAAGCAGTCTCGAGAAGGCTTCGGAGTTAGGGTTAGGTTGTGGTAGGACGTCACGTCGACATCGTGACGTGGAATCGAGCTCGGGCTCGAGCACTATGGGTTGGGGATTTCTGGTGATGAACTTCCGTTTGAGGGCAGTCGCGTGTACATAGCTGCGCAGCGATGAAGAACTCGGCGGTTCACGTGGTGGAAGGGGTGCCGAGTTTGGGGTCTGTCAGGCAGTGAGGTATCGATTTGTTTTTATTTTCTTTATTATCCTTTTCATTTTAAATTTAGATGTATATATCTATATACATAATCAGTAAGGGAGATAAATTTATTTAATAAACTTCTCATTCATTTTAGTATCAAAAACATTTTATTAAAAAAAAAGAATTAATTTAAAATTTAATTATCGATTTAAAATAAAATCACTGGTTAATCAAAAGTATCAAATGAAAATTTATTATTCGATATAATTCGAATATTAATAAATTTTATAAATTATTTATACAAGGTTAAAGTCAAGAAAACAAAAGAAGGATTGGAATGGGATAGCAAATAAATTCAAAGGTGAGATCTTCTCACTCAGATTTAATTTTGAATTGCAGTTATTGATTGTGTGATTGCTATTGATTGTGATATTAGATATAGTAGGATATATCTATATATATAGCAATATATACATATTGGCATATGTATATATTGGATTGATTGATTTCCCGCCTTGTATAGCGGATGAGACCTTATTGCGCCGTTAGTAAGCGGATGATTTTTATAAAGCCCATATACCGCGATATTCCACCTCGAAGTGGAATTGGTATTGTGCTAACGTCTGTGGAAGCAAGGAAACAGGTTGGAGGGATCCAACTAGATTCCTCATCTGTATTTATTTATTTACAGATATTGTGGTATATTCTGTTATCATATTGATATATGATGTTTGCTGTTGTGATTGACTAATTGGTGCTGTTGCATCATCGGATTCAATTTTGAAGTTTAAAAATAACGACTTTTACTTTAAAAGGATTCTTAAAGTGATTTTTGAAAGTAGAAGTTTTATTGAATTTTTGAATTGATTTATTTCAATAAATAAAGTTTGAAATTTTAAAGTTAAGATTTTTGGTGAAATATAACCAAATTGTGATTTATAAAATGGGTTAAATTGAGAATTTTTAAGTATTATAAACGGTTTATTGAAAAGATGTACAAAATTGATATTTATAACTTTAAAATATTGGTATTATAAAACAAGTTTTTATAAGCGTTAAAATGAATTTTTAAGAATTCATAAGTAAATGAAATTTATAAATTGTGAACTTATAAATGAAAATGATTTTGTAAAATAAATGAATTATAAGTATTTAACTTATAATATGGATTTTTGGTATATACATTGAGTTATAAATTGAATTGGTCGTTAAAGGAGATTTATAAAATCGATGTTAGAAAATAGAAATAGAATTTATAAACGTTGTTTTATAAATTTTAAATCAATTGAATTTGATAAATTAAATGTAGAAGGTTATTAAAGGAAATATATTCGCGATTTTGGATAGCGAATTATCCTTGAAATAAAATGTGTAGAGAGTATTGAAATATAGTTAAGTGAATTATATTCACGATTTTGGACAGTGAATATATTATTGAATAAAATGGTTATGTTTGGGAAAGCTATATTTGAAATGAAGTTAATTGTTTTAACAATGTTTTAAATTGTGGTAAATATCCAAATCATAGATTTCAACATTTATTGTTGAAATGGACGTTTTCGAGAAATAAGGAAATGGTGGACTATAACACTGTTGTTATAGTAAATGATTTCTGAAAGGAAATGTTTTTATGTAGTATTAGGATTTGTACATCTATCTTAAAAATTCGAATCCCTATACTAGTGATTTTGAGTCGTCGTAACGATGTTTTACGCCACATTCGTTTTGACTCAAATAGATTTCCTTAAAGAATGAAATGTATAGTTAATATTGTTTTAAGTATATTGAATATTTTCAAATGTTGAAAATAAATAGATTTGTGAATTACTTATTTTTAAATAAGTATGGAAATGGTTTTCCAAAATGAAATGAAACGTTTTGAGAATTTATCTTTGTAAAGATAAATCGAAAGTGAATATTTGAAATCGATTGAAAATCGTATATGAGTAGATATTTGAAAATATAAATTCACTATGGAATTTATAAAGGAAAGGGAAATTGTTAGAAAAATAAATGTTGATTTATTTTTGAAGTGTGGAAATTTTATATCTAGTAAAGATATTTTGGAAAATAAATAAATTGGAGAATTATTTGGAATCTGATGATGTTGCGCATCTTTATTGATGGTTAAATAACCGACTATCAATAATTACCTTGAATGGGTATTTGTTGTGAATTGGATGAATTTGAATGCCACACTTATTTTTGAATAAGCGCTCACTATTCGGGTTAGCCGGGAAAGGACCATGGGGTCGTATAACCCATTCCGAATATGTGATACATCGTTATGAATCGCATTTGATGACCGGTGTTAAAGACCGGATATTTTTGAAAACGGAAGGATTACCGTCGAGTTACTCTACATCGGTAGATCTCCAATTTAGAGGTTTTATCACCCTTAGTGACGGGAAGTCCGGACGTGATTGGAAATTATCCGGATTTGCAAGGGCTTCGTGAGAAGTGCCTTCGGTTCTGTTCGATCCCGGAACAGACTTGTATGGTTACGTGTCTGACATTACAATTTGAGATGTAAAGCTGATTTCTTTCAAATACATTTCTGTTGGTGGCGGAGAATTTATTCTCTTAGCTTAACACCCTTCTCTGAGACGTACGAGCTCAGAGGTTATGTAGTTGAAATTTATCAGCGATATATCCCAATTTGGTAATGTGGCATGCTGAGTGTTGCTGTGTGATGATCAGTGTTTGATCATTTGTGATATGATCATTTGTTTGATCATTTATCTTTGTGATCATAGGTTGATCATCTGTTGACCCAAAGCGTGGCTTTTTGAAAAAGCGTAGCTTTGTGGACGAGACTTCATCAGGGCCTCAACAACTCGGAAATGGTCGAAACAGGAATGTTGCGGCAAGGTTATGAGGGTCGCGCCCTTTAGGGTATGTCATTTCCTTCTGGAAAGGGGTGGTATCATGGTATGGAGCCCAGATACTTACTCATGTGGATACACTTATTTATTATGTGTGATGATGCTACCGAGCGCTCGGATAAAGGTCCTAAAGGACCGGGTGATGACATATTCGTGAGTTACCTGTTACAGGGGTAACCCGGCCTTGTTTGGTAGAGAGCAGTTTGTCTCTCGGGACGTCCAGCCAGAGGCGATCCTTTTCGGCAGGAGGAAAGGAAGTTCCTTAGCCTGACCATTTATTGGAAAAAACCAAAGAAACAATACGAACCTTGTACGGTATTAGTTGTAGAACCTGCCATTTACTTATGGTGGCGCCCCACTGTTTAGATAGTAACTATAGTAGGCATAGTTCGGAATGTCTATGCTGGCTAAGATTAATATTATACTTTCGAAATGTTTTCTACACTAGACATTAATAATAATATCCAATGATTGGCGTAGTAAGCATCTTTGACTATCATAAGAAGAAATCTCCTCCAATTCTGCGTTTGCATTGTGTGTGTGGCGGGAGGTCTTATGGTAGTTTCATTTTCCAAAAGCATTGCGAATCTATTTTATTTTCTTTGTGAAAATAACTGTTTTACGATCTCACACCAGTCACCATGACTGACTCGGAGTTTATTGTTCCCTTCTAAACTCTAGGTGCCCATAATTTTCCACACGGGCAGCCTAGAGTTATTTTTATCAGGATATTCTGGATATTCTGGAGCTTTGGGGATAAGCTGGATGGTGAAGCGTACTTCCGTACTTGTTATTTATTTCCGCTGTGTATTCGGTATGAGGACAGGTTTATATAACTGTCCATTGTTGTATTGAGTTGTATATTGACTCTGATTGATGTATGTATAAACTAATATAGTTCTTTGTTTAAAAGACAAGTGATTATCTATTATATTTTGTTCCGCTGCGAAATGTGAGATTCTGATATTGTTTCTGTTTCTGTTTCTTTCTTTTCTTCTGTCTTCTTCTACCTCTTCTTTTAACCCTAATGGTTCGGTTTTCCGGCATTCGATTGTGCGGCATTTGATACAGTGGACGTATTATTGTTGACTTTCGAGAGTCGAAAAATCAGATCGTTACAGTTAAATTTACCGTTATCCGATTTCCTTATTAAAGGATCAGATAGACGAGATTTATTTTTGACTGTTGTCTAATTGTTGTTTAATTATTATTGCTTCCGTGCATTAATAACTGAATTTGAATTAGACTGACCCGTGTATTATTTTCTTTTGAATTTAATACTCGGGTTAGACCCGAGTTATTTCAGGTTGTAGATATCTTGCTTTGGGTTGTTGTTTGAGCTATGAACACTTTTCATATCTTTTGAAGTAGTCGTGTCATAGTATAGGTTGATATGTATTCATGTATATTAGTCGATAATGTACTTGTATATATAACTTCCAGAGTCGACAGTTGTAGTTGTATCATATGTATCGTGTCAAATGTATTGTAACTGATATCAGTTATATATATATATATATATATATATGAGACTTGTGTTATCTGTGTTCCGCATTTTTATTATCTGTGTTATTATTATATATATTGTCCTAAACTATTATGAACCATCGTAGTTCGTTTTATACTGGAATTGGGTATGTCGATGGGAGTAAATAAATAAGAGACGAAAAATGAAAAATATATACCACTCCTATCGAGGTAACAAATACTAGTGTAAGGCCAACTACGGATGGCCGCTCCTATCCAGCCTTAATCTTCGTGATAACAGACTGTATTTCTTTTAATACTCTTTGTTATTGTGAGCATAAAGGTGGGTCGTCACACTAGTCATTTAGCATAGATGTACAATATCTATATATAACTGCTAATTCTACAACTAGAGTACTTATTTCCATATTTTGATTCGTTAAAGCTATCCTTCTAAAAAGATTACTGTCATAAATTAACCACAATTAAGATTTTTGCTTTGTTTGAAATTACAAGGAATTATTTCTTTTCTTATTATTGAAACAGACATTGTAAACTATGGAAAAGAATATCCATCTCTTACACATCTCTTTCCTTTTTAGTGTATTCCTTATTACTTCAAACAATGCACTTTTATACAAATTTTTGAGAATTGGAAATTACACGAAAATTGTTCCAAAATTAAAAAAATTGAAATTCATATCCTATGGGCAGCCTAATTCATAACCCAATTATAGATCTGGAATATCTTTAAACATTACCAACTTCTTCAAATAGAGGTTTGGAACCGAGTTCAAATTTCTAGATCAGGTTGTACATTCTGTTTATATTTTACTCATATCCTAAAAAACCATAGTCTATCCTATCTTGGTCATAATCCGTATCTACTCCATAAATTTTTATAAAATCATAACTTTCGCACACAAAATATAATATCTTCATACCAATGAAATTATTTTAAAATAATCGTTTATTACTTCATTTCTTTGAATATTTAAAACATGAAGTATCAAATTCAATATCTCCATCTTTGAAAATTTAAAATTTAATAAAAATCTTTATCAAAGATTCAAAATTCTTTTATTCCCAAATAGGAATAAAATAATCTTCCTTTTTAAACTTTACATAACAAAACTTTTCCCTTAAAAGTTAGTATTTCTAATTTGTGACATTCAAAATTTTCTTGGTTTTTCAAAACGGAACTTATGAAAAACTGTCCTTTTCAATAGCTACTAAAATATGAATTTACTCCTTTTTGAAAATAGAATTTTTAACAAAAAAGATTCAAAAATAATTATCTTTCCAAAATATTATGTTAGACCATTTTTGTTTCAAAGAGCTTTCTAGCTACAAGAATTATCGTTTTCAGAATAGTAAATTTTTCACTATCATCAATTTAAAATAACAGTTATTTCCTTCTAAATCAAACAATAATATTTATTTCCTTAATACTCAAAATATATTGTGAATTATATCTTGTAAGCTCGAACGTGGTTGCAAGCTCGAACGAAGATCCATAGGAAATTTCTGCCACCTTCTTCTTAATCTTAGATCCATAGGAAATTCCATTTTCATTCCTTTACATTTTCTCCATTCCTTGCATGGTGGCATTTTATGAAATAAATCTCTTATGTTTCCCAAAATCTAAAGTTTTAAGATTGAAACATTTACTCACTTTAGGCTGCTAACCTAATTTCCTCACTAACTTCCAGTTCTACCTATGGTCTATCATTAGTTAATTCTTCCCATACAATTTCTTTATTTACTTTGCTTCCAAACATTTATCAAGTGGTTTAAATCTAATTCATAAAGTCTACCAATGAATAAAATGGGAATATATCTTATACTACATCATCCACTTTTCCAATAACTAAGGAAGACAACTAGCGACCATAATCCAAGAATTCCAAAATAAAATTTTACTAGAAGTTGCCATTTATCAGTTAATATAAATGGTGCTGAGGTCCTAACACTCCTTTCTTAATTAAGATGGGCTATCTTTAATATTTCATTCCATTGCTACACGTTTTCTAAATTTCCCTTTTTTCGGTCTTTAAAAAATGCGGTCCATTTATTGCTTTAGTTAATGTCCATAGTAGCCAATCGTTACTATCAGAATTGGACCATTTCTAATTAATCCTTCTTCAATCTTTTAAACTTCTTTAGGTTTCCCAAATCCATTCATTACTCAAATTTCTTTCTTCCATAAAAGCACAATCAAGTTTACTTAATCAGTTTCCATTAGATTACCTTACCTCTCACTAATTAAAAATTTATTGCCCGTTAAATTTGTAATTAATATCTATAAATACTAATCTGTCAATTACTAACTAATACGAACATATAGTCGTCGTCTATGCTATTTATATATATTCTATTTGTAACAACCCGGAGTTTTATAACAATTGATTATTGTCAAATGACGATTAAAATTGCTGGCTTATTGTTGTTGGAGTTTTAATCGGTTTAATTCTTTAAAAATTGGGTTGAAATTATTTTAATAATTCGTTGACTATTGGTGGGCTTTAAAAATTGAATCGTGGCCCATGTTTTATTTTGGGGGCCATGAACATTTTCAAAATAAAATACCCATCCCCTTTTCATTTTTCGTTTATTCGAAAACCTAATTAAAGCATACGAAAAGAATGAAAAATGGCGGCTCTGTTCTTTCTTCGTTCGACCAAAAATTAAGGCTTCGTTACTTTGTTCCAAATTGGGGTTTCGATTCCGATGTTTGTTCGTCTTTGCTTGCCGATCGATGGATCTGCGCGCGTCAAATGAAAAGGTGAGTAATTTTTATTACTCACATCTAATTCAGAGTCATATGATCTTTTGTTTCTTGGTTTCCATGGGTTTTGATTTTGGTTGGAAATTGCTGCTTTGAATTCTCTGGCCTTCGAGTTGATTTATTTGGTCTTCGTCCATTTTTTTTTGTGAAACCCACTGCTTGATTACTTTGAAACTTCTAGTGTTAAAAATGTGACCTTGACTCCGGCCTGGTTTGCATTTGAATTCGTTGATGTTGTTCGACTTTAGACCTTGTTCATTTGATTGTTGCTTTGAATACTTTGTTGCTTTTAGCTTGATACACGCGGTTTTGAACGTTTCGATTTTTGATAACCTCGTCTCTGGCCTGTTCATCCCCTTATTGGATCACGGCTTTGACTTGGTCCGATGTTGACTTCGATTTTGATTCAAATTCTTGCTGTAGCATTCTTGACTTGTTTGATTTTTACTCGATGTTCCTTTTGACTTCGGCACTGAACTGTTCGACCTTTTTCTGGTCGCCACGTCTCTGACTATGGTTGATTCATGATTGTGACTTAATTTGAATTAGTTAGACTATTTTAGTAACTGCTGTTAACAGCAGTTTCTTCGTTCGAGCTTGCAACCACGCTCGGAAATGCTTTGACGATGTTCCTTGGTCATCATGTATTTGTGAATTTGCTGATTCTTAGTTGACTTCGGACATTATGATTTTGTTGACATTTGAACTTGTTCAATTCTTTGCTTTGAAACTGCTGTGACTCTTTCATTGTTTTTCGACCTGATACTCGATCACCATTCATTCTTGGAGTTTAGTAGTTTGCATTGGTTACACTTGTATATAGTTGCATTCGTTAGACTTCACGGCAACCGTTGGTTGCATATCGAGTTGTTTCACTGATGCATCATGTATGGCCATTCACTTGAATTCTCTGTTGGTTCATGCCTTGACATTGACAGTAGATTGATTTTTGTTTATGTGAGCTGCTGTTTTAATAACAGATGGTGATTTGTCGAACATCAATTATATGCATACATATATATGCTCCATTGTTATTTCACTGGTATGTGCTGTCTACACTTGATTCTTCTCATCTTCAACAATGATGTTTTGAGTCATGTTAGCTTGAGTATGTTGTAGTCTTTATATAGGGTTTTCATGATGACTCTGGTCTGTTGGCTTTGCTGTCTTCATACATTTGCAGTTTTTAGTGTTTTGGTTGTTGCACAGTCTATATGAACGTGGTTCATATTTATGCTGTGCCTTGAGCATTGCTCTGTATTTTAAATTTGCCTGACCACTTTGGTTGCCATTTTGGTCTGGTTCCTTCATGTTGTTGTACTTGACTCATTACTGTTGTGTGCTGTGGTGCCATAAGTTTGGTGCTCTCACCCTCATTCTGCTGTCTTCTTGTAGTTTGTACCACTGCCTTGTGCACTTGGTCATTTGAGTAGAGTTGTTTTGTTGTATTCATTAGTCTTGCTCCCATGTCTAGACAGGAGCTTTGCACTTGTAATCTTCACTCTGACATGTTTCACTATCAGGCTATTTATATGTGGTCTTGTTCTTAGTGTCTGCGCCTTGAATGTGCTTGCATCTGAGTTTTTTGTCGTAGTCTTGCCCTTGTGATCTTGTGGTGGCTACAGTTTTTGGTTGCAGTTTGCCCTTGTGTTCTTGTGGTGGCTGCAGTTTCTTTTGTTGCAATATTTCCCTTGTTGGTTTGCATTGCATTGATGCACTGTATCATTTGCATTTTGATTCGCTGAGCTTTTGTGTATTTCAGGTTGTAGTGGCGAGGCAGTACACGCGTGCATGTACTGCAGCCCTACCAGATTGATGTTTAATCAATGTTTTCAATTGTTGGAATTGTTTTGTGTTGCCAATTCAATATATTTTGAATCGTAGTTTGATTTGGTTTAATTTGATGGTTTTGTGATATCTAATTATCTTTATGATAATTAGATTATGAGTTTCTAATTATTTATTAATAATTAGATTTTTGATGTTAATTGCCATTTAGGCAATTTTGTTGCTTTCTAAATTATCTTCATTGATAATCCTTTCGTTTATCTTCGTTGATAATTTGAATTTGCTGATTTGTTGTTCAACACTATTATGTGTTATATTTACCGTTATCCGATTTCCTTATTAAAGGATCGGATAGACGAGATTTATTTTTGACTGTCGTCTAATTGTTGTTTAATTATTATTGCTTCCGTGCATTAATAACTGAATTTGAATTAGACTGACCCGTGTATTATTTTCTTTTGAATTTAATACTCGGGTCAGACCCGAGTTATTTCAGGTTGTAGATATCTTGCTTTGGGTTGCTGTTTGAGCTATGAAGACTTTTCATATCTTTTGAAGTAGTCGTGTCATAGTATAGGTTGATATGTATTCATGTATATTAGTCGATAATGTACTTGTATATATAACTTCCAGAGTCGACAGTTGTAGTTGTATCATATGTATCATGTCAAATGTATTGTAACTGATATCAGTTATATATATATATATATGGGACTTGTGTTATCTGTTCCGCATTTTTATTATCTATGTTATTATTATATATATTATCCTAAACTATTATGAACCATCGTAGTTCGTTTTATACTGGAATTGGGTATGTCGATGGGAGTAAATAAATAAGAGACGAAAATTGAAAAATATATACCACTCCTATCGAGGTAACCAATACTAGTGTAAGGCCAACTACGGATGGCCGCTCCTATCCAGCCTTAATCTTCGTGATAACAGACTGTATTTCTTTTAATACTCTTTGTTATTGTGAGCATAGAGGTGGGTCGTCACACTAGTCATTTAGCATAGATGTACAATATCTATATATAACTGCTAATTCTACAACTAGAGTACTTATTTCCATATTTTGATTCGTTAAAGCTATCCTTCTAAAAAGATTACTGTCATAAATTAACCACAATTAAGATTTTTGCTTTGTTTGAAATTACAAGGAATTATTTCTTTTCTTATTATTGAAACAGACATTGTAAACTATGGAAAAGAATATCCATCTCTTACACATCTCTTTCCTTTTTAGTGTATTCCTTATTACTTCAAACAATGCACTTTTATACAAATTTTTGAGAATTGGAAATTACACGGAAATTGTTCCAAAATTAAAAAAAATTGAAATTCATATCCTATGGGCAGCCTAATTCATAACCCAATTACAGATCTGGAATATCTTTAAACATTACCAACTTCTTCAAATAGAGGTTTGGAACCGAGTTCAAATTTCTAGATTAGGTTGTACATTCTGTTTATATTTTACTCATATCCTAAAAAACCATAGTCTATCTTATCTTGGTCATAATCCGTATCTACTCCATAAATTTTTATAAAATCATAACTTTCGCACACAAAATATAATATCTTCATACCAATGAAATTATTTTAAAATAAGCGTTTATTACTTCATTTCTTTGAATATTTAAAACATGAAGTATCAAATTCAATATCTCCATCTTTGAAAATTTAAAATTTAATAAAAATCTTTATCAAAGATTCAAAATTCTTTTATTCCCAAATAGGAATAAAATAATCTTCCTTGTTAAACTTTACATAACAAAACTTTTCCCTTAAAAGTTAGTATTTCTAATTTGTGACATTCAAATTTTTCTTGGTTTTTCAAAACGGAACTTATGAAAAACTGTCCTTCTCAATAGCTACTAAAATATGAATTTACTCCTTTTTGAAAATAGATTTTTCTACAAAAAAGATTCAAAAATAATTATCTTTCCAAAATATTATGTTAGACCATTTTTGTTTCAAAGAGCTTTCTAGCTACAAGAATTATCGTTTTCAGAATAGTAAATTTTTCACTATCATCAATTTAAAATAACAGTTATTTCCTTCTAAATCAAACAATAATATTTATTTCCTTAATACTCAAAATATATTGTGAATTATATCTTGTAACTTTGCTAAAAACTCTTAAAATCTCTTGCAACACTTTTCTTTATCAAATCCAATATTATTATTATTCAAATAACTTTTGTATTCAAATTAGGAAAAGCATATAAAATTCTCATCTTTACATAAATGCATCTCCTTATACAAAATCATCTAACTTATTTATTAATCATCATTTAAATCCAACCAAAGGTCAAAGATTCATTTTATAACTTTATAAGATAGAAAAATATATGGGGTAGACAAAAATAACTTTTATCTTACTCTATTACTCATTTCAATATCTCATCTACAAGAATTCACAATTCTATTATTACCTAAATTCCAGCCATTATTCTCTTCATCATCTTATATGGGAATGCTCTCCTTCATACACTATCATACATTCCTATCTTTCTATTTTCTATTATCTATCCCAAAATAGGTATTATTTCTGTCAATAAACCCCTAAAAAGAGTTAAAGAAAGGACTTACGGGTTTCTAAACAAGGAAAAATAGAAGGGTCAAAGAACTAATAATTAAAACCTTTTTATTCAAATTAAAATGGTTAACGAATGAAAACTTTTCAAAGTCATTAATTTATAATTAAAACCATCCACCATTTTGGCTTAAAGAAACTCAGCACTTTGAAAAAAATTACATTACCTTTCCAAACTTTTTAAAAACTAACGGTGGTATATTTCCGAAGCTGTCTAAAACCATATTTATTTTTTCAAAAATTTCCAACTTATACAGCCTCTAAGAAGTTATAGAGGGAGGAACTTTCAAATTTATTGCATAGGAAATATTACATAGAAAAATAGAAGAACGCAAAATAAATAATTTGAAAGCTTTTCTAATCCAATCAAATTTTAAATTGTGAAGTTAATAAACAAAAAAAAATTCAATTTCTCAAGTCACCAAATTTCTTTTAAAATTAAAATCGCTTACCAAAAATGTTCCACAACCCTTTTTAAATTTACAACCACTTTTCAAATTTTTACAAAATAAATGGTGGCATAATTTAAAAGTTATCTAAAATCACTTTTTATCAAAAAAAATCTAACTTATAAGATTTTCATTTCAAAATATTTTGAAAGGCACTTTGAATATTTTCAAGGGTGTTTTCAAAGAAACTTTTTTATCAATTATGTCTCAAATTGTAGGATTAAAATTTGTTCTTTCTTTTAAACCTTTGTACTCTACCTTTTAAAAATCTAATTTTCACCTTGTGGTGATAAATATATTCCGCCATATAGAAGTTTGCTTCATTCCTTCTGTATTTTATTAATACATAACACCTTCATTTGTTACCTTCATAAATGTTAATTTATCTGTATTAATTGTCAGCCTAACGGACGTTTCTTTAAGGTCATTTATTTCTTATCAACCTATCCATCTACTATTCATATCCCTCATACCTTAATACATATAGGGCCTATAACGATAAGGAAGTCTATGTCCTATAAAGAAGTATACATTTAACTCTATTTATTTTCCAACTCATAGTTGCTTCGTCCACCCTTTCGGAATATGGTAACAGCTACTTCTATAGACGGAATTTATAGATTTAAGCGTAAATTAAAAATAAATATATATATATATAGTATGAGTTTTTGGAAAATATTTTAGAAAACCTTTTTCAAAAATAATAAGTATGCCACTCCTATGCATAGTATACTTTCCTCGTTGATCGGGTAACCTAGGCTCTGATACGAAACATAACAACCCACCCCGGAACAGGCCTAAATTTTGACCCAGAAAGCCCAATCAAAACTTAGATCCATTCTAGGGCAAGCTATTGGTAGAACTAAGTAATAACATTACAATGCCATAAATAAGCTTTCAGAACTCACAACGGATGGAATAAATATAATAGAAAAGTGTACCATTTCTTTCAAAACCATAAAAATGTCAAAACACAACATTCCATAAAAACCGTAACATAATATCTATTACAACAATTGTCTATATCCATGGGTACACATAAAAAAAAATACTACCACAAGCCAAGCTTCTCCATCTCTAAGCATCGTCACCGCCATCACTCCATCATTAACTTATGTTGTAATGAGGATAAAGTCAAAACAATAAGTTTCTAGTGAATAAAACCTCAAGTCTTACCTTTTCAGTAATTGGGTAGTATATTTCAAAATAAGAATATGTCTACGAACATAAAACCATTAAAATCATTTAGTACTTCTTTATAAGGAAAGGAGGCGGGTCCAACTACTTAATACATTCCATTCCAGAAGCAGGTTTCTAAAATCCTATACCCCAATCATACGTCATAAATAGCTAATAATGTGGGAGACGGTACTCAAGCCACTTAATACCTTTTATTTAAAAATAGGTAGATCTGGACATTTAATACCTTAATTAAGGCACACCACATCATTTGTGACCTATTTCCAATACGTGCTCCTCAATGGTAATATCTAGCTGACATCCTATGGAATCTCACAGGCCACATAATACTTCAAAGTGGAAAATAGCCAAACTCTAGTCCTTTAATATCTTAATTAAGGCAGACACCATCATTTAAGACCTGCAGAAGCGGACCCCGGTAGAGATACCATCTATCGTGTCCCCTTCGCCATTTAATACTTCATTTGGGGAAAAGAGGCAGGTCCAACCACTTAATACCTCAAAACCCCAAAGCAGGACCTTCATCTTATGCCCCATACTCATAATGACGTCTCACATTAGTCCGCTATTTGTAGGAACTAGTAGCCAGATTAGCTGGATAAATTTCCCCAACATAATTTGGGACCAACCACGTGTATAACACCCCTAATTTTTTATAACATTATTCCGGAGATTTAATTAGAATAAATTAAATAGAATAATGTAGAATGATAAGGAGATTGAGATTGGTAAATGAATATTAGTGGTCATGCTTATTTAAAATGAATAAACTTATAAATGGTTAAGTGTTAGCTAATTAATCATAAGGGCATTAGGGTCATTGCCGTCCATGTTCTCCACCCTTATACTATTATCCCTTAGCCATATACGTTCATTTTAACATAAGCAAAATTATAAACGTAAGAAGTAAAGGAGCCGGCCATTAGGAGGAAGCTAAGAAGAGAAAATTCAAGTAAAGCTTAGGATTCAAGCTAGAAGAAATCAATCTCAATCAATCTCAAATTTACTTATCAAAACCAAGGTGAATAATAATCACTACATCTCTATTTTGGTTTTTAGAATCATATGATTTCGGATTTAAGGGTAAATTCATTTATGATATATTGGATGATGATATGCTTGATTTATAATTTATATGGTTTAAATAAGAATGTTTAAAAGAGGATATGCATGGTTTTATGGCAAAACAGAGATTTAATGAAGTTTAAATTCCATGGGAAAATTTTATGTCATGAGAAATAAGATTTTGAAGTTGGATTTAAATTTTTATAATTTTCCAAGTCGTGAAGAATTAATTATGAATTTTAAAAGGAAAAGATGGTTAATTGGGTTTATAAATTTATTTTGGAAAACATATTGAGAATTTGGGTCTGAAATTTTGATATGTTATATAACATAATTAAAGTGATTTTCTGGAATTTTTGGGGATTTTCACTAAGTGATTTAGGTTGGAAATTAAATTATTTTAAAAGGAGGTCCTAAATGATCTAATTGTTTTGTTAATAGGAAGGGCTTATTTGTTAAATGTTATTTGGTTTTAGATTTGAGAAAAATGCGGCAAATATTAGCAAAATAATTTGAAAGTTTTATGTAACCAATCAAGTGCTTACAAGTGGGCAAGTTTGTTACAAAAAGTTTACTTTATTTGGTAAAAACAGCCTTTTACTAAGAAAAGTGGGTCCCGCCTTCTTTGGAAGGAGATTTCAAACCAGAGCTTTTGCCTCCAACCTAGACGAAACCTTATAGGTCGCAACTAGTAAACCAATACACATGGTATCATTTAGATGGTACGTAGTGGATTGGAGAATGGCGGAAGGTAGGGTGTCGAAACGTAGCTTCCAAAAGGGTTGGTTCCTTTGTTTTGTTTTGTCTTTAAATGAAAAAATGCTTGCCTGTTTACAATAGGGTTTCGAAGTAGTCGAAACCAATGGTTTCAAAAGGGTATTTCAAAAGAAGCTTTCGAATGAGAGCTGCAGCCTTTGTTTTAAAGTAGTAGCTTCCGAAGGGGTTACTTAAATTTTTATTGAAGCTTTCAGAAGGGGTAGTTTCGACCAAGTCAAAACCCTTCTATGATTTGATGCCTTTTGCTGGTATTGAAGACATCAATGCTGTCAAAAGGTACAGTTGTTTTATAAATATAAGCCACTTCCTATTGCTTTCGAAAGGGGTTAGCGGTTTCGAAGGCAATGGTTTCGGAAGGGGTTTCGAAGCCAATCTTTAATTGTTTTACCCAGATGTTTTAATGCTTTCGAAAGGATGGTTTCAACACCATCAGGTTTCCCCAATACATTTGAAATAAAGAATGTTTCGAAAGAGATGCTTTCGCTTATGTTCACATTAACCTGAAAATGTTATTTTAAATATAAACCCAATGGCTTCGAAAGGTATTTGTTTCGAAGGGTAACCTTCAATGGTTTCGGAAGGGGTATTTTTGCATGGTTTCGAAGCTATTCTTCCATAATTATTGGATAATACTTTAACACAGTCGAAAGGTTTTGAAAGAGTTGTTTTAAAGTATTCGAAAGGCAGGAGCCTAATGTTTTAAAGATAGAATTTAATGCTTTCAATGGAGGTTATCCAATGAAGTCGAAAGCAAGGTTCTGAGGTGTCGAAAGGATTTTTTTACCCAAACTCATTTTTAAAGGAAAAACCCATTGATAAATAAAGGAGTTTCAAAAGGGTTTCAAGTATGTAAAATTAAAGAAGTATTTCCTTGATAAAAATATAGGTTAAAGGGATTAACTATGAAAAGTATTTCAAGGATCATAAACCCACAGGAGTGGTATTGTTTTGTTACTATGTTTACTTCTTCAAATATAAATATATTCACATGATAAAGGACCCATAACTGTATCTTGGGGATAAAGGGGTGGAACAACCACTAGGTTAACCCAGTACTGAATATAAATTGATTAAACTCTTGAATGAGTAGAATTGCATCTAAGGAATCGGGGAGACCAAAGTATAGGATGCTTAAACCTTGAATTTGTCTGGGAGATAAGTTCATAGTAAGCCAATGAAAACTATGTATTAAGGATGGTTGGCAGGGGCCAATTTGTTTGTAGTGAACCCATGAAAACTATATCCAGATTAAGTACTGATATCGGTCAAAAGGTTCCTAGTCAACCCATGAAAACTAGGATAACAAAGAAGTTAATGGAGGCATCAGTAGGTTCCTAGTCAACCCATGAAAACTAGGATAAGAAAGGAGTTACTGAAGTTATCCATAGGTTCTTAGTCAACCCATGTAAACTAGGATAAAAGATGAGTTATTGGAATGACCAATAGGTTCAGAGGAACCCATGAATTAATTAAGTTAGTTGGCAGGGGCCTATAGGTTTTTAGTGATCCCATGAAAGCTATAAAATAGGATAGGGTGTCCATAAATTATGAAAAGGTTATTAGTAAACCCATGAAAACTAATAGGTTAATAGTGACCCTAGAAACTATAAATATGACGGGGATTCAATTAAACCGGGGATGGGAAATCCAAGATGCTTATATATGCATCTCATCATAATGTTTTTAAATGCCATGTTTTAACCATTGTGGATGCAGGAGCACGGTATATGGTTTTGAAAAGGTTTTAGGATACTAGTGAGGGAAAAACCCATCCCGCTAAGCGACGTGGTCTCACTGGATATCCAAATGGATCAAGATGTTAGATCATTATTCATACAAGGCTTTAAGTCTAACTTGAAGTTTTTGTTTTCCCCTTAAACTCTTGGGTACTCAATTGAATTTTTTGAGTAGTTTGATCTTTAGGGTTTTCAGGTTCTTCTCTTAGACGAATAAAGCTTCCGAAGGCATGTAGGAGGCATTCAGTTATTTAGAGTTGTTTTTCCCTTATTTATTTTGGATGTAAAGGCAGACTTATTAGCCTTATTATATACTTTGATCAACCAAAGGGTCATCTTCATATGTCGCTCTTGGCGTATGTGTAATTATTATATTTTTATGAACGTGGTTAACGTTTTTGGGATTTTGTAATGAATATGAAAAGTTTTGGATGGAATGTGAAAATGTGTTTTTAAATTTGTTAAAAAAATTTCCATATTCTTGTGATCTGTATATCAATGTATCTAACACCGCCGTATTTGCTCGCCGAGGATTAATAACTATGGATGACTGCAGCATCCGTATCCATTAGTTTTTGGCCTCCAAGTAGGGGGATGTTACAAGTTGGTATCAAAGCATAGTTTTTTGAAACTTTAAAAGAAAAGTTAAACCTAAAAGCTTTTTGACAACATAATCCAATGAATTAGAAATATGATCGGTGTTTGTGTTAATGCTATAGTAACGTACTTGTATTTGATACATAGATATATATATCTAAGTACGTGTTCCCTTCTCTCCTAAACCGTTCTTCTGTATCTTACTAAGGCTCATATGCAGATTAATAAGAAAGAGGATATAGAAGTAGGAAACTGAAAAGGTAATCTAAGTGTAGGAAGACCACAACCAATAGATATGCTCGACCTAATACTAGGAGGAACCAAGGTCGACAGGCTAATGCTAACCAAAATGCTGAAGCCAATGCAGTTGCTGGAAATCCGCTAGTAGATGCGGGGATGATGTGTCAATTATTGGCCAATCTTTTGCAAGCCGTGTTGCCGGTAATATTGGATGAGCTAATCCTGTAGCTCCATCTGGATATAACTATGCTAGACTAAGCAGAGACTACACCAGTTTGGGTGGAAAGCCGTTTATGGGAATGGAGGATGCTATTGAGGTTGAGAATTGGCTGTTAAGTTGTGAAAGGATCTTTACTGATTTAGGATTGGATGATGGGGAAAAGAGAAGGCTAGCCTCTAGACGGTTGCAAAGGGCAGCGCTTCACTGGTGGAATAGTGTGATAACCGAGTTCTGGAGGAAGAATTGACATGGGCTGATTTTAGAAGAAAGTTTGAGCAGAGGTTCTTATCTGAGGTTGTCAAGTTGGCGTTGATGAGGAAGTTCATGGATCTTTTTCAGGGAGATATGTCGGTAATCGGGTATGCTGATAAGTTTGATGAGCTGTCTCGATATGGATATGCCACGATAGACAATGACATAAGGAGGAATGAAAGGTTCATCTGAGGTATGAGGCCAGAGCTAGCTAGAACGACCATGACTCATATCAGAGAGCCATGTAATGTGGTGGTGAAGATGGCTATTCGCCATGAAGAGATGCTTGCTGTTTCGGTTAGAGAGAAGCCAGTTGAGTCCCAGGGTCCTCAAGGAAAGAAGAGGAAATTCTTTAAGAAGAAGGGAGCCCAGAAAGGGGATGCTGCCAAGAAGGCAATAGCTGATTTAGTGTGCTACAAGTGTGATAAGAAAGGTCATTATGCTTACGAGTGCAGAACAGAAAAAGGAAAGAAGCCTGTAGAGAAGAAGAATGTGAAATGCTTCAACTGTGACCAGGTTGGGCATTATAAGAACCAGTGTCCAGAGCCAGTCAGGGCAGATAGAGAGAAGGTGTTTGCTATTGAACAACCATCTTCTTCTAGGCCTACTGCAGCAGAAAAAAGGAAAACTGTGATGGAAGGCATGCTTTTGATTCAGAGTATACCAGTTAGGGTACTATTTGACACTGGTGCATCGCACTCATTTATATCACAGTATTTGGTCGATAGGTTATGCATGGAACCCACATACCTTGTTACTTCCTTAAGGGTTGCAAATCCAATAGGAGGGTATGCAACTCTAGGGATGAGATGTGACCAGTTAGAACTGGATTTGTTTGGTCATAAGTTTGCATGAAGTTTGTATGTTTTTGATTTTGTAGATTTTGGGATCATTTTGGGTATGGATTGGTTGGGTAAGTATGAGGCTAGGATATTATGCTAGGATAGGGAAATATCATTGAGACACCCAGATAGTCATAACCGAATCATCTTCTTAGTGGAGACTTCCAGCAGAAGTGTTTGTGCTTTGTTAAGTGCCATGGAGGTTGGAGAAGACCTAAGTCAGGTTCGAGTAGTAAGGGAATTTGCAGATGTCTTTGAGCCGGTTATGGGATTACCACTAAAATGAGCTGTTGAGTTTCGAATAGATCTTGTACTGGGAGCTGAATCTATGAGCAAACCACCTAGCAGGATGACACCGACAAAGATGAAGGAATTAAAGGTGCAGCTAGTGGATCTTGAAGGAAGGAACTTTATTAGACCAAGCAGTTCGCCTTGGGGAGCGACTGTGGTATTCGTGAAGAAACCAGATGGTTCGTTAAGGATGTGCATCGACTATCGTAAGCTAACTGAAATGATGATCAAGAATAGGTACCCTCTACCGAGGATAGATGATTTGTTTGATCAGCTAAGTGCTGCCAGAGTGTTTTTCCAATTGGATTTGGCGACGGGGTTCCATCAATTGACAGTGGCGGAGGATAGCATTCCTATAACACCATTTTGGACAAGGTATGGTTCGTATGAGTGGTTAGTGATGCCATTTGGATTGACTAATGCACCTGCTTTGGTCGTAGATTTGATGAACCGGGTTTTCCGAGAGCTCTTGAATAGGTTCGTGTTGGTATTCATTGATGACATTTTAGTATACTCGATAGATGAAAGAGAGCATGAGATTCACCTTAGAGTGGTGCTTGAAACGCTGAGGCCGAATCAGCTGAAGGCGAAGTTTTTCAAGTGTCATTTTTGGAAGAAAGAGGTTAAGTTTTTTGGTCATGTGGTTTCAGAGGAGGGCTTGTCAGTCGACCCATTTAAGATCGAAGTTGTCAACATTGGGAAGAGACCATAGACGGTGACCGAGATCAGGAGTTTTCTTGGACTTGCTGGCTATTACCGGAGATTTATTAAGGATTTCTTGTGGATGCAGCACCATTGACTAAGTTGACCAGGAAAGATGTGAAGTTTGTTTGGTCCGACGAACGCGAGGAAGGGTTCCTTAAGTTAGAGCATTTGTTGACTAATGCACCAGTGCTAGTAGTTCCAGATGGAAACCAAGGGTTGGTAGTGTACACTGATGCATGTAGAACTGGATTGGGAGCAGTATTGATGCAGAAGGGTAAAGTCATTGCCTATGCATCCAGACAGCTTAGACCGCACGAAGTAAGATACCCTACTCATGACTTGGAGTTGGCTGTGGTGATCTTTGCCTTGAATATTTAGAGGCATTATCCCTTGGGAGAGAGATTTGAGTTATATATCGATCATAAGTCTTTAAGATACTTATTCTCTCAGAAGGAGTTGAATATGAGGCTGAAGAGGTGGCTGGAGTTTTTGGTTGCTTATGATTTCGGTATAGAATATACTCCCAGGAAAGGAAATAAGGTAGCTGATGCTCTTATAGAAAACAACAGAATGTGTTGTTATCTATGTTTGTAGAATGGAAGGATCTAGAAGCCTTGGTCAGTTGTGGTGTGCAGTTAAGATCTACTGCTAGTTCTACTCAGGGTACTGCCATGTTTCCTTGTTTAGAAGTTCGACCGGTGTTAATCGAGAGGATAGCTTCTAAACAGAGAGAAGATCCAGATTTAGCCGAGAGGATAAGAAGGCTTGAGGTAGGATTAGAGATTGATGTTCCAAAGGATTTTAGTCTTTATCAAAGAGGATGGTTGAGAAAGAAGGGGCGGTTATGTGTTTCGAATGTAGAGAACTTAAGGAGGGAAGTTCTTGAGGAATGTCATTGATCCAAGTTTACGATTCATCCTGGAGGAACCAAGATGTATTGGGATATGAAGAGGAGCTTCTATTGGGAAGGCATGAAGAGGGATGTTGGCTTGTGGGTTAGGCAATGTGCAAACTGTCAACAAGTGAAAGCCGAACTTCAAAAGCCGAGCGGATTGCTTCAACCTTTAGAACTTCCAGTATGGAAATGGGATTCGATATCGATGGATTTCATAGACGGGTTGCCAAGGTCGAGTAGGGGAAATGAAAGATTATGGGTTATAGTGGACAAGTTGACCAAGAGCGCCCATTTCATTCCAGTCAAGTCAACCAGGACAGCACCTGTTTTGGAGAAGTTGTTCATGAAGAACATAGTTAGGCCCATGGGATTCCTAGTTTCATAGTCAGTGACAGAGATGCATTATTCACTAGTGAATTTTGGACGAGTCTACAAGAAGTATTAGGTACCAAGCTCAAGATGAGTACAGCATATCACCCACAGATGGATGGGCAGACAGAGAGAGTCAATAAGGTTCTCGAGGATTTGTTGAGAGCTTGTGTATTGGACTTTGGTGGACCTTAAGAGGATCACCAACATTTGATTGAGTTTTCCTAAAATAATAGCTATCATACTAGTATAGGAATGGGGCCTTTTGAAGCTTTGTATGGAAGGCCATGCAAATCGCAAGCATGTTGGTTAGAGACGGAAGACAGATTTATCTTAGGTCCAGATTTGGTTAGAGAGGCGTCAGAAAGGATTGAGTTAATCCGAGGTCGGATGTAGGAAGCTCAATCTAGAAAGAAGAGTTACGCAGATAAGAGTCGTAAAGACCCAGAGTTCTTAGTAGGAGACAGGGTTTTCATTAAGGTATCATCGATGAAGGGTGTAGTACAGTTTGGAAAGTTGGCCCCAAGGTATGTTGGTCTATTCCAGATTATAGAAAGGATCGAAAAGCTCGCGTATAGGGTAGAGTTACCGAGCAGCTTGACAAGTGTCCATAATTTATTCCATGTGTCTCATCTTCGCAAGTTTGTGCGTGATCCAGAGATTACTATTCCTCATATAGAGTTCGGGGACTAGGTAGTAGAGCCTGATTTGACTTTTGTTAGACAACCAGTTCGGGTTGTAGCGAGAGATGAGAAAAGATTCAAGACCAAGACAGTTAAGTTGGTGAAAGTTCAATGGAGCGATAATGAGAAGGACTGTACTTGGGAGACAGAGGACATGATTTGAGATGCTTATCCTGATCTGCTTTGATGGTATGTCTATATTAGATTTATATAGATTAGTTGCTAGTCAGGTAGGCTAATATGGATGTTAGGAGTCGTTAAAGATAATTGATATGTTCGCTATTTAGTCCTTACTGAATTTCGAGGATGAAATTCTTTAAGGAAGGGAGCTTGTAACACCCCTAATTTTTGATAACATTATTTAGGAGATTTAATTAGAATAAATTAAATAGAATAATGTAGAGTGATAAGGAGATTGAGATTAGTAAAAGAATATTAGTGGTCATGCTTATTTAAAATGAATAAACTAATAAAGGGTTAAGTGTTATATAATTAATCATAAGGGCATTATGATCATTGCCGCCCACATTCTACACCATTATACTATTATCCCTTAGCCATATACATTCATTTTAACATAACCAAAATTATAAATGTAAGAAGAAAAGGAGCCGGCCATTAGAAGGAAGCTAAGAAGAGAAAAATCAAGTAAAGCTTAAGATTCAAGCTAGAAGAAATCAATCTCAATCAATCTTCAATTTCCTTATCCAAACCAAGGTGAATAATAATCATTATATCTCTATTTTGGTTTTTATAAACATATGATTTCAGATTTAAGGGTAAATTCGTTTTGTGATATATTGGATGATGATATACTTGATTTATAATTTATATGGTTTATACAAGAATGTTTAAAAGAGGATATGCAAGGTTTTAGGGAAAACCCGAGATTTAATGATGTTTAAATGCCATGGGAAAATTTTATGTTATGAGAAATATTATTTTGGTGTTGGGTTTATATGTTTATAATTTTCCAAGCCGTGGAGAATTAATTATGAATTTTTAGAGGAAAATATGGTTAATTGGGTTTATAAATTTATTTTGGAAAATATATTGAGAATTTGGATCTAAAATTTTTATATGTTAGACAACATGATTATAGAGAATTTCTGAAATTTTTGAGGATTTTTACCAAGTGATTTAAATTATTTTAAAAGGAGGATTTAAATGATTTAATTGTTTTGTTAATAGGAAGGGCTTATTTATTAAATGTTTTTTGGTTTGAGATATGAGAAAAATATGGCAAATATTAGCAAAATAATTTGAAATTTTTGTGTAACCAATCAAATGTTTACAAGTGGGCAAGTTTGTCACAAAAAGTTTACTTTATTTGGGGAAAAACAGCATTTTGCTCAGAAAAGTGGGTTCTGCCTCATTTGGAAGGAGCTTTCTACTCAGAGCTTCGGCCTCCAGCCTAGTCGAAACTAGTAAACTAATACACGTGGTATCATTTAGATGGTACGTAGTAGATTGGAGAAAGATGGAAGGTAGGGTGTCGAAACGTAGCTTTTGAAAGGGTTGGTTCCCTTTTTGTTTTGTCTTTAAAAGAAAAAAATGCTTGCCTATTTACAAAAGGGTTTCGAATTAGTCGAAAGAAATGGTTTCGAAAGGGTATTTCAAAAGAAGCTTTCGAAGGAGAGCCACCGCCTTTGTTTTAAAGTAGTAGCTTTCAAAGGAGTAACTTAGATTTTTATTGAAGCTTTCGGAAGGGGTAGTTTCAACCAAGTCGAAACCCTTCTGTGATTTGATGCCTTTTGATGTTATTAAAGCCATCAATGCTGTCGAAAGGTACAGTTGTTTTATAAGTATAAGCCACTTCCTACTGCTTTCGAAAGAGGTTACGGGTTTTGAAGGTAATGGTTTCGGAAGGGGTTACGAAGGCAACATTCAATTGTTTTACCCAGATGTTTTTAAAACTTTTGAAAAAATGGTTTCGACACCATCAGGTTTCCCCAATACTTTTTGAAATAAAGAATGGTTTCGAAAGAGATGCTTTTGCTTATGTTCACTTTGACCCAAAAATGTTATTTTAAATATAAACCTAGTGGCTTCAAAAGTTATTGGCTTCGAAGGGTAACCTTTAATGGTTTCGAAAGCGGTATTTTTAAATGTTTTCGAAGCTGTGCTTCCATACTTATAGGATAATACCTTAACACGGTCGAAAGGTTTTGAAAGAGATGTTTTAAAGTATTCGAAAGGCAGGAGCCTAATGTTTTAAGGATAGAATTTAATGCTTTCAAAGGAGGTTATCCAATGAAGTCGAAAGCAAGGTTTCGAAGGTGTCGAAAGGCTTTTTTTATCCAAACTCATTTTTAAAGGAAAAATCCATGGCTAAATAAAGGAGTTTCAAAAGGGTTTCAACTATGTAAAATTAAAGAAGTATTTCCTTGATAAAAATATAGGTTAAAGGGATTAACTATGAAAAGTATTTCAAGGACCATAAACCCACATAAGTGGTATTGTTTTGTTACTATGTTTACTTCTTCAAATTTCAATATATTCACATGATAAAGGACCCATAACTGTATCTTGGGGATAAAGGGGTAGAAGAACCAGTAGGTTAACCCAGTACTGAATATAAATTGGTTAAACTCCTGAATGAGTATTGACATCAGTCAAAAGGTTCCTAGTCAATCCATGCAAACTAGGATAAGAAAGAATTTAATGAAGGCATCAGTAGGTTCCTAGTCAACCCATAAAAACTAGGATAAGAAGGGAGTTACTGAAGTAATCCATAGGTTTCTAGTAAACCCATGAAAACTAGAATAAAAGACGAGTTATTGGAATGACCAATAGGTTCAGAGGAACACATAAATTAATTAAGTTAATTGGCAGAGGCCTATAGGTTCTTAGTGATCCCATGAAAACTGTGAAATAGGATAGGGTGTCCATAAATTATGAAAAGGTTATTAGTAAACCCATGAAAACTAATAGGTTAATAGTGACCCTAGAAACTATAAATATGATGGGGAGTCAATTAAAATGAGGATGGGAAATCCAAGATGCTTATATATGCATATCATCATAATGTTTGAAATGCTATGTTTTAACCATTGTGGATGTAGGAGCACAGTATATGGTTTTGAAAAGGTTTTAGGATACTAGTGAGGGGAAAAGCTGTTCCGCTAAGCGGCATAGTCCCACTAGATATCCAAATGGATCAAGATGTTAGATTATTATTCATACCAGGCTTTATGTCTGACTCAAAGTTTTTGTTTCCCCCTTAAACTCTCGGGTACTCAATTGAATTTGAGTAGTTTGAGGTTCAGGGTTTTCAGGTTCTCTTCTTAGACGGATAAAGCTTCTAGAGGCATGTAGGAGGGAGTTAGTTATTTAGAGTTGTTTTTTCCCGCTGTGTATTTTGTATGTAAAGGCAGACTTATTAGCCTTATTATATACTCTGATCAACCAAGAGGGCATCTTCATATGTCGCTCTTGGCGTATGTGTAATAATTGTATTTTTTTGAACGTGGTTAACGTTTTTAGAACTATGTAATGAACATGAAATGTTTTGAAGGGAATGTGGAAATGTGTTTTTAAATTTGTTAATTTTTTTTCATAGTCTTGTGATATGTGTATCGATGTATCTAACACCACCGTATTTGGTCCCCAAGGATTAATAACTATGGATGACTGCAACATCCATAGCCATTAGTTTTGGGCCTCTAAGTAAGGGGATGTTACATCGTGTCATTACAAATATTTATCATAAGGATATCTCACATCAATAAAAGTATATATAACTGCTGGTAGCCTCAAAGTGAAGGGCAGACTTCTATCATGTAACTCTATTGACGTCGCATCCCTATGACTTACCACAAATCAATTACTCTATATATATATATATATATGTATGTATGTATGTATGTATGTATGTATACATATACACACACACACATACATATACATGCATACATACATATAAACTCATCCTACCATCGTAAAAATGGCTTTATAAGGAATCCTCCTTATTACGCCTTAAAATACTAATTTGGTTATATATAAGTTTCTTCTTATTTTCGCCTCACAATCAATTACCTTCCTAATGGCGGAAATAAATGTAAATAAATGTCTAATTAACTATGCCATATACGCAATAATTATACGTTAATTACGTAAATAATAATAATTGCACATAATAAGTTTAAAACGCATGGATTTTACGCCCTGACCTAGCGTTAAATATCAATTCCCTAACCAATTATTAGCACAAGTCCTTTTTCTTCAGATTTCCAAGATTTCGTGAGATTCTAATATCCAAAGTAGGGAATAAATATTCGTAACCAAAACTGCAATAACAGACTTGTTAATAAAATTGAAATTGAATTTGTTACACCAATTCAATGGAATATCTTAAACAATTAGAACTGTAATCTAGACCCCATATTCTATTCAACTCCTCTTTTACAAAGATATAAATAAGAATAAATGGTGTAAACTACGCATAGATTTCATAATCTAAACCTTTTATTTTATTGAAGAATCACAACTTAACCCAACGAAGAAGGAGAAGTGGAATAAACTATGAAATTATCAAAAAATTACATAAACGAAACAAATTCCATCAAATTAATGTAAGTATCGGGAATCTCAGCATAGAATTGACATATCAAAACAAAAAGGAATTTTGGTGGATTTTATCTATCCTCTTTTAGAAATCTCAAAAGCCTTAAGGAATATTCAAATCCAAAAAGAAATACCCTAAACAATTGTTGAAAAGAAATACTAAGGTTTCCGCTCACATAATAGCCTTATCTTCGCCTTCCTTTTATTTGCATGCCTCAAAATCTCTTCCAGAATCTCTCTATTGATATATACACACACAAAATAGGGAAGAGGTATATATATTTATCAAACTTAGAATAGTTGGAGGAGAATAGAATAAGAATAGGTTGGAGGAAGAAGAAATAAATAAAAAATAGATTGGATTCTTACCTGAATTCTCCATGGAGTTTCTAAATCTAATTTGGAGAGATAACAAAGGCAGAGTTGTGCTATTATTACCAAAATATTTATGGGTAAAAGTGAAAGATCCAGGGTCTAATTTATAGTGGTTGGAAACGCACCAGAACCATTGAATGAGAATAGACTAAAAATGGATAAATATGGAACATACAACACATCAAAATAGGCTCCATAATAAGGAAGTGGTCGACCCCCATGCTCCAAGCGGTCGACCCCTATGATCGACCCTTAAGGTCGACCTCTAGGTCGGCCACTTGAGGTGTTAGGTCGACTTCTTCCCTCATTTTAGGAAGGTATTTATTTTATTTTACTATTGCTTGATTATTTATTGATTTCATACTCTAGTTAACTTTTAACATTAACTGCTAATTTTTAAAGTTACTTAACCCCAAAATCTAATCACAATCAATTCCAAATTAGGGAATTAATTATTTATTAGAATCCTATTCAAAATAATTTAAATACGAAAACTTCAAACGCTCATAACTTCTTCGTTCGAGCTTCGTTTCAGCTTATTATATATAGAAATTAATTAGAATTTTACCACGAACGCAACGGTATAACTTTCGTGGTCAAATTCCAACTTTTATAAAATCTTTGTTTTCTACCTTATCACATTTAATTTAATTTACTTTAATTATTTATGGTTCATGTTATGGTGTGTTACAAGAAAGTAAGGTATAGCCCATGGATGTCCGGTGGGCTATTTATGTTCTGTTGTTCTTGGCTGCCTATTCCTATTTGGCTATCTCTGTTAGATTGTTCCTACTAGCTACTTCTACTAGGCTTATCCTATTAGCTACTCCTGCTAGGCAGTGCCTACTAGTTGTTACTGCCAGTCTGGGCCTGCTAGATATCCCCTGCTAGCCTCTGACTTATCTGCCTTGTAAGCATGGCTCTCTAGCCTTCACTCTATTGTTGTTGGATGCTTTGGTATTTATATGAGTGAAGTGATGGTGTGGTTAATCCGAAAAGTTTGGAAGTTTCCATGTGTATGATGGTTAAAGGGAATATTCCTAAATAAGCCATCTACGGTTATTTAATTCCTCATTCCATATATGCACTGTTTGGCATGGCTGGGAGCGTTGTCCGGGGTAAGTTGTTTCAGTGATATGCACGTGGATGGGATGTTGTCCATGTTCGTTCACTTCGGTTTGGCTCGACCTGCTTGGTTTGATGGGTGGCTTCCTCCTTGGTTCGACATGTAGCCTAGGTTCCTGGTTTGGTTGGTAGCATACAGGATCTTGTTCGATGGGTGACTTCCTCCTTATTCGGCGGTGCTCAACTACCAAACAAAAGGTCTTGCTCGGTGGGTGCCCAAGCAACGAATAGAAGATCTTGTTCGGTGGTGCTCAACCACCGAATAGAAGATCCTGTTCGGTGGGCGCCTAACCACCAAATAGAAGATTCGTTTGGTGGGTGGCCAACCACCAAATAGGAGATCTTGTTCTGTGGGTGCCCAACCACCAAACATAAGATCTTTTTCGGTGGTGGGCAACCAACGAACAAAAGATTATGTTCAGTGGGTACCCAACCACCGAACAAAAGACTATGTTTGGTGGTGACTAACCATCAAATAGAAGATCCAGTTCAGTGGGTGCCCAACCACCGAATAGAAGATCATGGTTGGTGTTGCACAACTAACGAATAGAAGATTCAATTCGGTGGGTGGCCAACCACCGAACAGGGATCGGCTATGAGTCCTAGAATTCTTTCTTGATCTTTAAATCTTCTTCCCTAGCTTGGCCTCTTCCTTGCCTAGCATCTCTTCTTTCCTTACATTGGAAATGGTTAGGCATTCAATAATTAGATTCCCTACCGATTCATTTCTCACATTCAATATAAATAATATGTTTGCTAGGACTCGAACCCGATTGGTTTGGTTGAAAGGAACAAGTCTTTACCATTGTGCTACACATGCTTTTAGGCTATAACTCCTTCATTTCAAGTCAGAATTGAATGAAATTTGAACCAGTAGCTTCGTATCATTAAGTAGAGTATTCCAATGCCTCTGAATGCTTTATTTGCCTAAATTAGGTAGCAGCTCTCAAAGTTAAGGCCCGAGTCGGTTAGGCGATGAACAAATTTTAATCATATCTCTCAATCTGTAGCTCGGATTGAGATGCATTTTCGACCTATGTGCATGTCCTGACCTTAGGAACATTTTTCAAGTGCTTTAACTATATTTTCAACTATGCCAAATTTTCTTCTAGCACTTCTCCCTGCCCATGTGATTACATTATGGCACCTCTGTTATGCACCTTTCGGTCATTTCTATGCTTCTTGATGTCTTTTCATATTCACCATGTTGTGTGCGAAAGTGCCCATAACAACTTATTTTTTTAATTAAAACTTATTATTAACTAAACTTCATTATTAATGAAACTTCTAAATTACTTAAACTTTTTTTATTAATTAAACTTCACTATTACTTAAAATTATTTTACTAATTAACTTCCATTATTAATTGAAGTTCTTTTATTAACTAAACTTAAATTACTAATCAAAATTATTTTATTAATTAAACATCTTTTATTGATTAAACTTCCATTATTAATTAAACTTCTTTTATTAATACTTGATATATTTAATTTCTCTTTATAAATGATATATACATGTATTCTACCATTCATGTATTTTGCTTTTTACGTAAACTGTATTTTGCTATTCATTTATACTTTTTCCTACACTTTAAAAGTTTTCATACACTTATCCTAGTTGGTATAAGTATATTCACAAATAATTTACAAGATTTACTTACTTTTAAATATAATCAAAGTAGCTAAAAACAAATGGTACTTAAACATTTGTTACTATAAATCCCTTCTTATTCATAAGTTAAACTTCTACTTTTCTATCTTTTAAAAAAAGATTCCATACTTATGATTATGTTTAAAATTCCATTATTAAAGATCTAATTATATTCTTAAGGGTTAAATACACGTGTTACTTAAACATTGCCAAAACAAACCCAAACCCATTTGAAACTTAACTATTTTCTTTAAAACTTGATTTTAAACATTTAATTATGCTTATAAGTGTTAATGACAATTGCTACTCAAACATTTGTCACTACAAACCCAAAACCATTTACTTATAGTTATCTTTAAAATATTGGTTATTAAATATCTAATTATATTCCTAACTATAATTAACAAGAAGGGTTAAAAATGAATGTTGCTAAAATATTATTTACTACAACCCAAAAATATTTTTTACTTATCATTAACTTTAGGACATTTATTTAAAAATCAAAGCATATCAACACTTATTAATTTAGGTAATACACTTTTAATTTAACTTCTCAAAACCATTTATTTAACTTAAGAGTCAAAAATTCGAACTTCCTTTGCTACATTTATAAATTACTTAACTTACTTTCTAAAACTTATATTTATATAAATACTTTTAAAATACTTATAATTTTTTTAGAACACTTTTAAATCACCATAAATATATTATAATTATCTATATAGAATATTATGTAAAAATAGAAAATTTTGAATGTTAAACCGGAATTTAGTTCAACGTAAAACATATGTGTTTAAGAAGGCATGTTCAAAGAAATTATAATAGTGGAAATTAGGTTGAAGGGCTTCTTATTTCAGGGTAATAAGTTTTAAGGACAACAATTCTGAATATTAGTTTTAAGGACAATTTGTAGAAAAATGATAAATTCATTTATCTTTTTAAGTTATATAGTAAAAATATAAATTCATTTACCATTATTTTTGTATAAGTGAAAATGATAAATTCATCTATCTTTTTCCTGTAATTTGTCTTTAAAACTAATTTTTCAGAATTGTTGTCCTTAAAACTTATTACCCTGCACAAAGAAGCCCTTCGAGTGAAAATCCCCATTCTAATAATACCCCTTGGTTTTATGATAATTGACAAAAAAAATTGATTCGTAGTCCATAAGTTAAAAAAGGTAAAGTAGGCAAGTCCATAAGTCAATAGGAAAATATGCAAGTTCATAAGTTAATAGACAATATGCTCCAGTCATGTCCATTATTCAATCATGAATATGTTACAAATGGGAAAATATCCATTTACCTAATTGTTCAAGTCCTTATATGTAAATGTTCATATGTCATCTCCTTTTTCGTTGACCATTTTCCATTACAATAGTTCTCAAGCTCTTGGAAGAGCTTAGAAAAGTGCTAGTCAAAAAGTGATTTATGCTAAGAGAGGAAAAGAGGTTAGGGGCCCCTTTCCATGAAAGGGTGCATCTCTATTTAAAATGGTTGAAGGGAGGTAAGCTTGCTCCAATTGGCAACGTAGGACTTTTGGTGCCATTTGACACTATCTTGGTGTTGGCTCCAACATAGAACTTGTAGTGGATTGTGAAGGCCTTTGAAACTGTTAGCAAGGAAAGTACAACAAACTCTCTTGAACTCCTTATTATGAATGATTTTATTCACCTTTTCTTGTGTGATTTTTCACATCCCATAACATGAATATTGTGTGTCATGTAAAATTCATGGAATATGACATTGATTATTACACGGATTTTATCATGTTGGTGGTTTTCATCATGGGGTGATGTTGACAGTGATACAGAGTAGCATTGTTAATGATGTGATGTTGATGCGCAGTGGAATTAGTAATGAAGTGGCCTCGATTACCATCCCATCTTCATGGACGTCAACGATATTCATCATCGATGTCGCGAGAATATTGTGACGATACTCCCAAAGTGAGGTATTGATAACAGCCTATTCCTATGAGATTTGGCATTATTCAAGGGGAAACTTCAATAGGAAGCGCAAAGGATGACTTGCGGCATCGATTGGGAGTGACAACATCGAAGTTGTATAGGCAAAGTTGACTTCGGCAACAATAATATGCAACATCATCTCACGGTGGAATATATGAGGGGTGGTATCAATTCACTCGATATCATCTTTTCCTTGAAGAGGTGCAGCGTTCTGCTTTTCCTAATTGGTGGAATGTAGTAATGAAGTGCGATATGGATAAGAGATGACATTGTTGATATGCGACATCGCTAGATGTCGATTGATGTTAATTCTTATTTATGGCGACATCAATCTTGGCTTTACTGATATGCCAAGGTGCTTGGAAAGTGATATTGAGGAATAATGGTGTGAGATAGAGGCGACACCAAAGAGAAGCAGTATTGATTCCTTTGTGATGTCGTAACTTATAGCATTACTTTTGACATTGAAATTATGTGGATAACATCTGCCCCCCTCCTTGTATAAAAGAAGCTTTGTAATCTTTAGGGTAGAACCAAGAATTCATTTGAATCGTCGATTCTTCATAGGACTTTCTTGCTAATCCCATTTTCCTACAATAAAAAATAAACAATAATTTTTATTATAACTTAGTATTTAAATCTATAGTGATCCTTTATGAATTTTGTCAGTCCATGAATTAACATGCAGTTGGGAATTTCCCGCATTTTTTACATGAGTCGAGATTATTTTTAATATACTAATAGTTTTCTGAATAGAAGCTTAGGAAATCATGTAGTGGTCTTAATTTCTTGAATAATAAATTAAAAAGTAATATGATAATATTATAGAAGGGAAAACTGGCAATTCATTTTGGCCATGGAACAAATATCTCGAATAAAAATCCAAAAAACTTTCTAGCACTAATGGAAGACCAAAAAATTCTTCTAATGATAATAGAAGACTAGAAAATCCATTTGGCAATAATATAATACAAGAAAATTCATTTGGCAATAATAGAAGACTACAAAATTCAACTGGCAATAATAAAAGACCAGAATTCATCTGATAATTATAGAAGACTAGAAACTCTTATCTGGTAACAATAATAGAAGACCAGAAAATCCATCCGGTAATAATAATAGTAGACCAGAAATCCTTATTTGGTAATAGTAATAAAAGACAAGAAATACTTATCTGGAAATAATAATTGAAGACCAAAAATCCATCAGGAAATAATAGAAGACTATAAAATCCATCTAGGAATAATAGTAGTAGACCAGAAATCCTTATCTGGAAATAATAATAGAAGACCAAAAAATCAATCTGAAAATAATAATAGAAGACCAAAAA
This sequence comes from Allium fistulosum, assembly GCA_030737815.1. Lineage (NCBI taxonomy): Eukaryota > Viridiplantae > Streptophyta > Magnoliopsida > Asparagales > Amaryllidaceae > Allium > Allium fistulosum. Next base: position 388,489,070 of record CM060907.1, on the reverse strand, counting down.
ATCGATTTGGCAATAATAAAAGAAGACCAAAAATCCTAATAGAAGACGAGAATCATTATCTAGCAATAATAATAGAAGACTAGAAATCTTTATCTGACAATAGTAATAGAAGACTAGAAATCCTACCTGGCAATAATAAAAGACCAAAAATCCTATCTGGCAATAATAATAGACCAGAAATCCTAGCAATATTAACAGAAGATCAGAAATCCTTATCTAGCAATAATAGAAGACTAGAAATCCATATTAGAATAATAGAAGACTAAAAATCCAATCCAGCAATAATAATAGAAGACCAAAAATCCTATCTAGTAATAAATACAAAGACTAGAAATCCTATCTGGAAAATTAGATGACCATAAATCCATCTAATAATAATTGAAGACTAGAAATCCAATCTGGGAATAATAATAAAAGACCAGAAATCCTATTTGGTAATAATAATGGAAGACCTGAAATCTTAGATAGCAATAATAGAAGACTAGAAATCCCATCTGGCAGTAATAATAGACCAGAAATCCTCATCTGGCAATAGAAGATTGCGTTTGTTGATTAGCACAAATTGCTCATAGTCGATGGATCTTTCTCTAGAAGATTGTTTGACTTGGAGCACTAACTGGCTCTGATTTTTGATATATCTTCCTCTAGAAGATTGATTGATTTGGAGCACTACTTAGCTTTGATTTTTGATAAGTCTTCCTCTAAAATATTGACTGATTTAGAGAGCTACTTAGCACTGATCTTGATTGATTTGTTTGGCACCATCTTAGGTGATGATTTCTACATAGATCGAACCCTTTATCACCGTCTTAGGTGATAATTTAGGCATGTTGTCCAATGTGTTTGGTTAGCTATCTTAAGCAGGACTAAAGATTTACCCGACCTCCCTTTTCAGGTGTTTTAGTGAGGCCATTGGTGACGGCACTAAAGAATGATTCGACTATTTGGACAGGCCAAAGGCTTGCCTATCCTCATTTCTAGGAGGTGCTTTAGTAAGGAATTTAATGATGGCATTGAAGGCTGGTTCGATGCATTAGTGAACCCTTTGATGATGGCGCTAAAGGCTTACTCTATCATCCTTCTGAGAGGCGCTTCGGTGAGGCCTTTGATGACTGCACTAAAGGCTTGCTCTATCATCCCTCTAGAAGGCGCTTCAGTGAGGCCTTTGATGACGGCACCAACCACTGATGAGGGCACTAAAGGCTTACTACATCCTTCCTCAAAGAGGCGCTTTGACCAGGCAAACTTAGCAAGGGTCAAAGGATTTGCCTCTTACTACCATCTTAGGTAGTGTTTAGGCATTTCCATTATTTTAGGAGAGTCTTGCTCCTCAACCATGTAGATACGCTTATTTTTTCAGAAGATTTCCTCATACTCATCTACTGTTGAAAAATATGGTCAATACATTTGATGTTTCACTTTTATTATAGTATCGCCATCATATTGGTGTAGTGGTGAGTTTCCGATGAGGTTTTTTTTAGCGTAATCTTCTAGAGCACCCAATTTCCTTTTCAATGGTTTTTCCTTAATTTATGGTCGACGTTTCTTGACATCCTTTGTCAACATTCAAGCAATTATTTGACCGCCTTATTCTGTAGTTCGTTCTTTAAATTCAAATATTTTCCTTTTTATCTCTTAACCTTTTATGGGATCCAATCTCAAGTTCGATTGGAAGCATTACTTCTCGTATATAGGAATTTATCTTGTCATGGCTTGCAATGCCCAAAGTATGAGTGGTAGTTTTCCCATCTAATTTTCTTTGTAGTAAGAGTTGGGAAGTTCTCCTTTATATATGTAACCCTTTAGCGAATCCATGCCTTTCAGGGGTAATTTTCCTTTTCATTGCACTTTGTGATTTCATTGATAATTGACACTCTTGCTCTTGTAGATGGAAATCATGAAAGCTTTTAGAACTCGATATAGTTATGTTTGAGCCACACGATTCCAAGTAAAAATCGAGATTATAAGTGTTTTGAAATTCGAAGCAAGCTATAATCCGAGATATCTTTTATCTCTTTGTAATCTTTTTATCCTTTTTCAAATCATTTTTGTAGATCTAGTTTTGAAACTTGTAGCTTGAAAATTACAACACTGGGTAGCAATTTTACTTCCGAGTTCTTGAGTTTCTTCCTTACTTTGTCTTGATGTAATAATCATCTTGCCAATGATTTCTTGTTTTTTTTGCTCTACTTGAATAAGATAATCCATATACAAATCCTTGTTGAACCTTTCCTTTCTCAATAAATTCCGATTTGATGGATCTGTTCCCTATTAACGGCTCATGATCATGATTCTTGATGAATGCTTTTCCATTCTTTGGAAGTTGTTTAGAGCATCTTTACGGCCTAGATAAGAGATTTTGCTTCCAATAATCAAGGTTTAAAGGAAATTTTGTAAAACTTATAATAACTCAATAGAAATGTAAATCTCGAATCAGGGACCGAGCGGTCATGATTCATGAACTGCTAGTCCTTTATACGAGAATGGACTCTTCTAATTTGAGTTTTATCGACACAAATGGACAATGATGGTTTTGAAACTTTTTTGAAAGATATGGCCTTCAATAATATTCGCTTCAAATATTTCTATATTTCTTTTGAAATAGATAGATATATATTTTTCTAATTCATGGAGTAACTAGTAATATTTCCTTTAATTTACAAAGAATATTTTCCCAAAGATTTATATGGAAAAATCCTTTTAACAAATATTGGTGTATATTATTTCACCTATTGTAAGATGTAAAATTGTACCGCCTTAGGTTCAACTTATTGAAAAGAAATATCTTGTTTGTAGGTGCGAAAAGTCATGATTTATGAACTGAAAGACTCTATAGACATGAACATGATTTTCTATAAGAATCCTTTCTTTTCAAATAACATTTATTCAGAAAATGGCCTATAACAAAGAAGTGATTTTGATCCGGGAGCCCACAAATAATTCCATAATTAAGTATAAATCAAAACTTTGAGAAGAAGGATCAGAGTCTTATTCCGACCATTTAAATCGTCCTTTGTGGAAGAACTCTTGTAATCCATTTAACATATTATAATTCCGTCTAATGTACTAATCAACTCTCTGGTATAAGAAATTTAAAAATCCATTTTCCGATAAGAAAATCTAGAAAACCCATCTGATAAGTGGGATTCTCGTCATACTTTTATAGGAAAATCCACGGTTTCTCCAATGTTCACAAACAGTAGATAAATCTTGTTTTGTCCTGTAAAGAAGTTTGAATTTTGCGTTAGTACGTAATGAGTTTTATGTATAAACAAAAGGAATTTAGAAGAGTAGAGCTGATTCATAGTGAACAATAGCTATAATATTTCATTGTTGAACTCGTTAAATTACAAATTTCCTTTTGCAGTGTACTTGTAAAACATTAGCTATTACAATTTAAAAACATCAGACATGAAAACACAGTAGCAACTGTTAGCCATAAAATCCACTTAAGCATAGAATTATGAAAGAAGGTTAATGAAAATGTCAAGCTCTGATGTAGTTACAGGCATAGGTTTCGATAAAGGTCACAAAAGAACGTTTTGAAGGCATTAAGAAGGCTTTCGAAGGAGTCGGAGGCACCAGGCACCCTTACAAGTAATAAACAGTGTGAAAGCTTTCGGGTCAGAAGGAAAAGAAAGGGAGGACTACCCTTCCGCCACTTTCAACCTTTCGATGCAGATGGGTTCACATATTTAAAGAAAGCAAGGACAGGCTCAGAGACACCTTTCGAAGGCAATGAACATCAACCACTCATATGTGTGCCAAACCTTTTGAACCAAAGGATTCGCCTTTATAACAACCCTTTTGAAATCATATCCAAGCCTTTCGAACCGGTCGAAGCCAATGACATCAGGAGAAGGTTCCGCGTCAATTCATAGGAATACATTCAGAAGCTACCGACTACATCGAAGCCATTGGTACTGTAACATCTTCAAAGCCCCTATGGACAACCTATCGACAAAGTCGAAAGCTCCTATCTTTACTTCTAATGACAGCAAAGCAACATGAAGAAAAAGGCACATTTGAGAACCTTTTGACAGCGTGGAAATGAGTTTTGGAGAAAGCTAGAAAAGGAATACCGAAGAGTCAACAAAGGCGAAAGGCTGATAAAAGACCTTTTTGACTTAGTCGAAAGGTCTGGAGTAAGATAAGGAAAGCGCAAGGGTGGGTTAATGAATTCAAAAAAAATGCCTTTCGACTGCATCGAAGGCAGATGAGGCCTTTCGACCAAGTGGAAAGGAATGAGGCGGCATATAAAAACGGGCCTTTTGATTGGGTTGAAAGCATAAGCGCGGAAGGGGGGCCGACCTACATCTATAAATAAGACCCAAGGGGTCCAGTTTTTGTGACCGGATTTTGTAATTCTAAACTCATTTCTTTTACTCCAATTTCTTAGCTACAACAAAATCTTTGTCAACCCTAAATCAATTTGAGGAAAAAGCTCTCATAATTGTAACTCATTTTGGATTAATAAATATGGAGAGATGGCAGGTTCATTAAGGATTTAGATTATGAGGATGATCGTTATGATCATTAGCTAGACTAATGATCCATTGCACATGATTCTATCTTATTCTCTTAACTTCCTTTTGTCTATGCAATATATAAAACTGACTTGGATAAATACATTCGAAACACATCACCGTCGAAACCAATATTAGACAATGGATGTAAGAAGGGTGACGGTGTTTCAACATTGATGAATTTATAAACTTAGAAGTATCCAGGCCGATCTTATACATAGTAAACTGACTGTAGCTTAGGCAACTGCAATCTGGATCTGTTTCGAAAGGATGAAGCTCCTTTCGACCTGGTCGAAAGAGGTGTTTCGAGGGGAATCTAGTCTGTAATTGGCAAGTGAATGTCAAGAAAGGAATTCCTTCGAAAGGGGTTTACCCCCCACTACATCTTCAACCCTTTCAAAGGGGTTCATCAACCAAAGAGGTGAAACCAATGAAGTCGAGAGTAGCTATCTCATTTTAATAAACATGCATACCTTTTGACGGGGTCGAAAGGGTCATAACAAACCTTTCGACCTGGTCGAAAACCTTTATAAATAGCTAACTTCGACTCTTTCAGAAGAAAGGTTTCGCGTTGAATGCTTCTTCCTTAGCCTGCATTTCTAATTTAACCACCAAAACTATTTCGACTTAGTCAATCAGGTCGAAAGGTGGGTTTCGAAAGAAGCAAATTCTTTGACCTCCTAATCTTATATGACTTATTTGGTTATTCATATAACTTTGGCGATGTTGAAAAGATTTCTTGTTAACATTTTTGGTGCTAGAAGGAGATATCAAACTTCCAACCTTGTTACTATCTTATAGACTAATTTTGGACCATTTGACTTGACGTAGGACAATGAGATCTAAATGACTAAGCAGAATGGATGAAGTGGTTATCCACACAACAATCCTTGAGGAGAATATAGCTCCATCCTTTAATTTAGATGGGGTTGTTCAAGGGAAGCCTTCGTCACCAGCTAAACAGGATGAGAATACCGCAAAGATCAAACACTTAGAGCAGTAGCTGCAAGAAATGCAAGAGCTCCTCAAAATGGCATTATCCCAGAAGTCTTCAAAAACAGCAAAGCCAACTCAAGGGGCGAGGTGGTTTTTCCCAGAAGAAACTTGAAATCTCACTCCAATGAAAATAAAAGCAAGACATATCTAACATCCTCTAAGAAGAAGGAATGCCCTCAGTCTAATGCTAATCATCAAGGGAGGCTGCTTGATAAATCGCTGGAACAATTCGGAAGCTCTACATCAAAAGAATACTTTTCAGACCAGAAAAATTATCACAATGTTGATGCTTATCTGAAAGATACAACCGAGAAAGCAATCAAGGATGCAATGAATACAAAAGGGAAGAGGACTATGGATGAAAATGCTAATGATAACGAATGAGTGCCACCCTTTACAGAGGAGATAATGGCAACAGTTAACCCATCCTATGTGAAGATTCCAATAATAAAATACCATGGAGTTACAGATCCAGATGATCATTTAATCACTTTTGATTGCCAAATGGATTTATACAATGCATCATGAGCTGTCAGATGTCGGTTATTCCCTGTCACTATCCAAGGAGCAGCGTCGAAATGGTACAGGCAGTATCGAGAGAAAACCATCTATTCCTAGAAGTAGTTCTCTTATGAATTTTTTGCCCAGTTCTGCATTTGTAAAGATCCCACTATAGATTATACTGTCTTGGCCAACTTAAATCAAAGGCAGGGAGAATACTTGGGAGACTATCTTAGGAGATTCAACGTTGAAGCACTAAAAGCAAAGGACGTGAATGATCGAGACAAGCTTATCGCGGTAAATTTTGGCTTAATAGAGAACACCCCCTTCTGGAAGCAGCTCTTCGTTAATGGGTGTAAAGATTTACAAGTTTTCCACTTCCAGGCTGACAAGTTCATTCAGATGGATGAACTGTATTATGTTAAAAGAAAAATGGTTCCTAAAAAGGAAGGGGAAGGTTTGGTCTGGATTGGGAATAGAAGAGGACGAAATGGGAAGAGTCAATTGCTAACGCAGTCACTTTAAACAAGCCACTGTCTTACGTTTATGTCATAGAGAAGGAAAAAGTCGACTTCCTAACTTCCTTCAAGGCTCGGAATAACCCCGAGCAAAGGAAAAGAGGAGATCACTGTGCATATCAGAAGACAAACAGTCACAAGACCAATGAGTGTAGAGTTCTAGCTGGAATCATCCAGAAATTGATCCGTGAGAGTCATTTGAAAGAATTTAATCAGGATAAGCAGAAAGCTCAATGGATAGGGGATGTTCCATAAAAGCACCTTGGTAATGCCATTGATATACTGGAAAATGAAGACCTACTGAGCTGAAGCTCGACAATAAATAGAATTGACGTAATTTATGGTGGGCCACATCCGGTGGGAAATAGCAAAGGGACCCGAAATAGATACATCAAGGAAGCTAAAAAAGGCGTCTTCTCTGTCCAAGAAAAGCCACCATTGAAGAGTACATGACTCAGCATTCAAATGTCGAATCTTATTATCACCCCTCAAGAGCTGAAAAAGGGGTTCACCATCCGCACAACGATCCACTGATTATTATTGCTCAAATCGGGTTGTCCAACATCTCTAAAATTCTTGTAGACACTGGTAGTGCAGTCAATGTTATCTTCAAGCATGCCTTCGATCAAATGAATATCCCCGAGGACAAATTAGAGCCAGCATGGAACCCATCTTCGGATTCAATAACAAAGGGTTAACTCCGGTGGGGCAAGTGAAGCTGCTTGTGCAAATGGAGGTGCCAACATCTTGCAGAACCTTCAAGACTACATCACCTTCTTTGGCAAGCCAGCACTTGATGAAATAGATGCTTTTGTCTCCCCAAAGTATCTAATGGTAAAATTATGGACAAGGAGAGGATGGGGCATCATCCGAGGGGAGCAGTTCAGCTCCCAAGAGATGTATTTTGCTACCCTAGATCAGTATAAAAGGGGGTATTCTGCTTACTTTGATTCTTCCACTATTTTACAACCTTCAAATGATGGATTTTTACATCCAACATTCGAAGAAAAAGTTAAAATTAATAAATCTAACAAGCGTATGTATGAAAGGTACATTCCACCTGGAGGCAAAAGGAAGAGAATCGATGCTAATTATGCTGAAGAAAGCCCAATCATCACTGAATTCGATGTAGGGGAAACAAAATGGATAAAACCTATAGAGGACCTTGAGGAGGCGTACATAAATTTAGATGATAATACAAAGATAGTCAAAGTGGGAAAAGAATTGGATGGTGACTTAAAAAAGGATTTGGTCCAATTTCTAAAGCTCAATAAGGATGTATTTTCCTGGTCACATTCTGACATGGTGGGGATCGATCCGACAGTCATGTGTCATGCACTCAACATCAATCCAAAAGGAACCCCAGTTAGACAGAAAAAGAGACAGTTAGACAAGGTACTATCAGATGCTTTGAAAGAAGAAGTTAATTGACTCCTTGAGAATGGGTTTGTTCGGGAAATATACTACCCAAAGTGGTTAGCCAATCTAGTTGTGGTAAAGAAATCAAATGGAAAATGGAGAACTTGCATTGACTATATAGACCTAATCAAAGCGTGTTCGAAAAATTATTTCCCGCCACCACGAATTGATCAGTTAGTAGATGCAACAAGCGGGCACAAATTATTGTCTCTCATGGATGCCTATTCAGGGTACAGTCAAATACCCACGTTCAAGCCAGAAGAGGAACACACTAGCTTCATAACTGAATGGGGAGTTTATTGTTACAAAGCGATGCCATTTGGGCTAAAGAATGCAGGCGCAACATAACAAAGGCTGGTCAACAGAATGTTTAAAGAGAAAATTGGCCAAAATATGGACGTTTATGTGGATGACATGCAAGTAAATTCTAGTGAGGCTAAGGATCATCTTAAAGATTTAGAAGAGATGTTCAGGATATTGCGGAAATATCAAATGAAATTGAACCCACAAAAGTGCTCTTTTGGAGTCCATTCGAGAAAGTTTTTAGGCTACCCTGTAAGTGCCCAAGGGATTGAAACTAGTCCTAACCAAATTCAAGCCATTAAGTACGTGGCCGAACCCAAAACCAACAAGGAGGTAATGAGTTTGAATAGAAGGATGGCCGCCCTAAGTAGGTTCATTTAAAAAGCTACCAATAAGTGTATTCCCTTCTTTGACGTGATTAAGAAAAAGAAGAACTTTGAATGGGAGGAAGATTGCAGAAAAGCTTTTCAAGAATTAAAAAGCCTTCTGGAAAAGCCACCGATACTTTCTAGTCCCGAGAATGGAGAAGTCTTATACTTATATATGGCAGTTTTAGAGCAGGTGGTCTGCTTAGTATTGATTACAAAAGGAATTGGAGCTCAACTTCCTATCTATTATGTGAGCAGACGATAGAAGGATGCGATACCCAGTGATAGAAAAGCTAGCCTATTGCTTGATTCTCACAGCATGAAAACTTAGAGCATATTTTCAAGCACATCCGATCAAGGTATTGACCACTTTCCCCCTTAAGCAAGTTTTCAGTAAACTAGAAACTTCAGGAAGGTAGGTGAAATGGGGAATCGAGCTCAGTCAATATGATATAGAATTTCAGCCGCGAGCCACAATCAAGGGGCAAGCATTGGCAGATTTCATTAACGAATGCACTAATTTCATTAAAGAACAATCAGAAAAGGAAAAGAATCAGAGGCCTATGTGGCAATTGTTTGTTGATGGTGCGTCAAATGAACAGGGGCCGACGTAGGATATGTGATAACACGCCAGATGGGCACCGCTTACATTACGCCAAGAAATTAGGGTTCCTTACAACGAACAATGTGGCAGAATATAAATCTATGGTAGCGGGATTAACCTTGGCTTTGGAACTCAAGATTCCACAAACTCGGACCTTTATTGATCCCTAGCTAATGGTAAATCAAGTGAAACAGATATATCAAACAAAGGACTCCAAGCTATCTTTATACATGAAGAAGATACTGAAAATGCTTTGTTTCAAGACTTTTCAATACACCAAATCCCAAGAGCGGACAACTCACAAGAAGATTCGCTAGTGAAACTAGCAAGCTCAAGGGGAAACCCGGAGACACGAATTATTCCGGTAGGATATCAGGAAATTCCAAGTGTTGGAGAGGAAGCATCCGAACAAGGAAAGGAACTATTGGTTATGTCAAGGTCTCGAGCTAAGTTACAAGAGGAAGAGGGAAGAGAAATTGATAGAGAAATATTAGATGAAAGGGTTGACCAATCAAGAGCAAATGACTCGTATGATAACACCTGGATGTCACCCATCATTGAATATCTTATTAAATGGATATTTCCATCTGACAAAGGCGAAGCAAGGAAAATCAAGTAACAAGCTCCAACCTTCAAAATAATGGATGGATCCTCTATAAGAAGGGATATGCCCTTCCCTATCTAAGTTGCATAAGCCTGGATGATTGAGTAAAATTAATGGAAGAAGAACATGAGGGATTCTGTGGGGACCACTCGAATGGAACAAAATTGGCAAAGAAGATAATAAGACAAGGATTTTATTGGCCTCGTATGGTAAGCCAAGCCATCGAGTATGTAAGAAGATGCGAGAAATGTCATAATACTCAAAGGTTCCCAGACTACTCCTAAGTCAGTTAACTCTAATTGCAAGTCCATGTCCCTTTGACGTATGGGGAATAGATTTAATCGGCCCATTGCCAATCTCAAAAGGAGGAGCAAAGTACGCCGTAGTCGCCATAGATTACTTCACTAAATGGATTCAAGTGGAACCACTTCTAAAGATTACTTCTGGGAAGGTACTCAAATTCATCATCAAAAATATCATAACTAGATTTGGAATTCCCTAGAAGATAATTTTGGACAACGGAACACAATTTGAGAGCGAAGAATTCTCTCACTTTTGCCACAAGAATGGGATCATTAAGGGATTTTCCTTCGTCGCACATCCAAAAGCAAATGGGGGCAGTTGAGGCTACAAACAAAACTATAAAGACAATTCTGAAAAAGTGACTAAAAAAGCAAAAGTAAATTGGGTAGAAACATTACCACTTGTGTTATGGGCTTATCGAACATCTACTAAAACAGCGATGGGCCATACTCCCTACTCTTTAACATATGGGTGTGAGGCGATGTTACCAATCGAAATTGAAATACCCTTACACTGAAGAATCGCCTATGCATTCGATATGAATTAAGAACTGAAAAGGGAACCCTAGATTTGATACATGAGCTGAGACGAAGTAGCAATAAGAACAGCGGAGTATCAAAGAAGAATCTCAAAGTACTATAACTTAAAAGTGAGAACACGGTCATTTCAAGAAGGAGATATGGTACTCCAAAGAGTAATGGAAAATACAAGAAACCCCATAAATGGACCCCTGGGACCAAACTGGGAAGGACCCTTAATCATTGGCAAAGTAATCCCCCAAGGAGCTTACAAGTTATGCCAACCAGACTGCAATATGGTTCTGGGAACATGGAATGTCGAACATTTGAGACCATATTTTCCAAAGATGAATGAATAAAGCATCACTTTCTTCAAAAGGAAAATCTATAAGGTTGGGAGTGAAATACTCATTGTATTTGGATACTACCTAAGATGGTAGAATACTACCAAAGGCGGTAGAAAGCCTCTGTCTGTGCCTAGTTGGCCAATGCAGAGCTCCTCCTGGAGGGAGGGCGGAGTAAGGCTTTAACCGCGCCACTCTATGGCTAGGTTAAAGCACCAGACAAGCCCTTGGTCGCACCTCTGGTCATGTCAAGGCACCTCCTGGAGAGAGGACGGAGTAAACCTTTATCCCGGCCACACTATGGCAAGGATATATCACCGAACAAGCCCTTGTCCATGCCACGCTATGGCCAGGGTAGGGTGACTCCTGAAGGGAGTACGTAGTAAGCCTTTATCCGTGCCACGCTATGGCCAGGTTAAAGCACCGAACAATCCCATGTCCCCACCACGCTATGGCCAGGGTAGGGCACCTCCTAGAGGGAGGTTGGGTAAGTCCTTGGTTCTAGCCTCTAAGATGAACTAACCAAGAACACCAGACAACAATGGACAAAGATGTCCAAGCCCAAGAAGTGGCTCATCAAGTAACGGGCTAAGATATCCAAGCCCAAAAAGAGTCACATTGAATAATAGACTAAGATATCCAAGCCCAAGAAGAGGCTTATCAAATAATGGGCTAAGATGTCCAAACCTCAGAGACGATATATCTCCAATGGACTAAGATGTCCTGGCCCATGAAGTGGCACATCAGATTATGGACTAAGACGTCTAAGCTTGAGAAGCAGCCATTAAGAATATTACTATATACAAGGCCTAAAGAGTTTATACATGTGAAAGGAGACAGAATCTAAGGAGTAAAGCAGAACTCCGTCTATTAAATACTCGAATCTGGGTTTCGGGACTTTCATTTCTAAATTTCATCTATTAATACCTGAATCTGGGTTTCGGGTCTTTATCAATCATTTACGGTCTTTATTATACCCGAATTGGGGTTTCGGGATTATTATTCAACTTCACTTTAATGCCCTAATCTACGCTAAGGATTTCTATTTTAAAAACAATCACTATGGATTTCTACCTACCTAACATATGCCCTAATCTGGGCTAAGGATTCCTATTATGAAGATAATGATTACGGGATTCTAGTTATCCCACATATGCCCAAATCTGCTAAAGATTCTTATTACCAAGATAAATGATGATAATTTTTAATTATCCAACATATGCCTTGATCTAGGCTCTGGATTTTTGACATGAAGACAATTATTACTAATTTTTGATTATCCACTATAAATACCCGAATCTGGTTTGAGAATTCCATTCTGGAAATTATTTCTGATTCTTCCTTATTAAGACCCGAATCTGGGTGCTGGATATCTTACTATTAACTTCTAAACTCCAATAGCTAATACCCTAATCTGGTTCAAGTTCCATAATCTCATAATTCCTTAATTTGAATTTTTGGTCTTTATCATCAATTGTAATTTCTATCAATCGAATCTCGAGCCTGAGGTTTAAAGTAGTAGTATTGAAGCTACCATGGATGTTTAAGTCATCAATCAGAAGCTTCAAGCTGGCCTTCTTAATACCCAAACCAGGGATATTAGTTTACAAGTTTAAATGATGATCATCAACATCTAAATTAAGATTCTGGGATCATTCTTATCTCTAAGGAAAATCTCAAAGCACACATTAAAAAAATTACGAGTTACAAAGGCTTATCACCAGATAATAGCTAACAACTTCCTATTTCCTAGCATCGGATATCTTCAGCGGGGAGTTCTTAGAATTTAATTGTTATGTGCAGGGATAACTATTAATTGCAGACCTCATATCCTTTGTTGAATCAAGCCTATGATTAAATAACTAATTAAATTTATAAGAACCCCTATGCTAACTTATCATGAGGCATATTTATAAGATAATGGGTGAGTTATAGAGAATGTCACTTACTTTGATTTTTGCAAGAAGATAGATTAATTAAGAGCAAGAGAGTTTTAAAATTTTTGTCCTAAAGAACAAAAGCAAAATGTTAGCCATAAAATCCACTTAAGCACAGAAGTATGAAAGAAGGTTAATGAAAATGTCAGGCTCTGCTGGAATTACAAAGTTTCTATAAAGGTCACAAAAGAACGTTTCGAAGGCATTAAGAAGGCTTTCGAAGGAGTCGGAGGCACCAGGCACCCTTACAACTAATAAACAATGTGAAAGCTTTCGGGTCAGATGGAAAAGAAAGGCAGGACTACCCTTCCGCCACTTCAACCTTTCGATGCAGATGGGTTCACGAGTTTAAAGAAAGCAAGGACAAGCACGGAACCACCTTTCAAAGGCAATGAACATCAACCACTCATATGCATGCCAAACCTTTCGGAACCAAAGGTTTCGTCTTTATAACAACCCTTTCGAAAGCATACCCATGCCTTTCGAACCGGTCGAAGCGAATGACATAAGGAGAAGGTTTTACATCAATTCACAAGCATGCATTCGAAAGCTACCCATTGCATCGAAGCAATTGGTACTTCAGCATCTTCGAAGTCCCAATGGACAACCTATCGACAGAGTTGAAAGCTCCTATCTTTACTTCTAATGACAGCAAAGCAACATGAAGAAAAAAGCGCATTTAATTTGAGGACCTTTTGACGACTTTGAAAGGAGTTCTGGAGAAAGCAAGAAAAGGAATACTGAAGACTCAACAAAAGCAAAAGGCTGATAAAAGACCCTTTCGACTTAGTCGAAAGGTCTGGAGTAAGATGAGGAAAGCGCAGGGTTGAGTTAAAGAATTCAAAAGAGATGCCTTTCGACTGTGTCGAAGGCAGATGTGTCCTTTCGACCAAGTCAAAAGGAATGAGGCGACATATAAAAAGGGGCCTATCGATTGGGTCGAAAGCATAAGCGTGGAAGGGGGCGACCTGCATCTATAAATAAGACCCATGGGGTCCAGTTTTGGGGACCGGATTTTGGAATCTTAAACTCATTTATTTTCTCCAATTTCTTAGCTACGACAAAATCATTGTAAAGCCTAAATCAATTTAAGGAAAAAGCTCTCATAATTATAACTCATTTTGGATTAATAAATATGGAGAGATGGTAGATTCATTAAGGATTTCGATTACGGGGAAGATCATTATAATCATTAGCTAGACTAATGATCCATTGCACATGATTCTATCTTATTCTCTTAACATCTTTTTGTCTATGCAACATATAAGATTGACTTGGATATATACATTCAAAGCACATCACCGTCGAAGCCAATATCAGACAATGGAAGTAATAAGGGTGATGATATTTCAACATTGATGAATATATAAACTTAGAAGTATCCAGGCCGATCTTATACAGAGTAAACTGAATGTAGCTTAGGCAACTGCAATCTGGATATGTTTCAAAAGGATGAAGCTCCTTTCGACCTGGTCGAAAGGGGTGTTCCGAGGGGAATCCAGTCTGTAGTTGGAAAGTGAATGTCAAGAAAGGAATTCCTTCGAAAGGAGTTTACCCCCCACTACATCTTCAACTCTTTCGAAGGGGTTCGTCAACAAAATAGGCGAAACTAATGAAGTCGAGAGCAGCTATCTCATTTTAATAAAACATGTATACATTCTAACGGGGTCAGAAGGGTCAAAATGAACCTTTCTACCTTGGCGAAAGCCTTTATAAATAGCTGACTTTGACTCTTTCAAAAGAAAGGTTTCGAGTTGAATGCTTCTTCCTAAGCCTGCATTTCTAATTTTACCACCAAATCTGTTTCGACTTGCTCAATCAGGTCGAAAGGTAGGTTTCAAAAGAAGCAACTTCTTTGACCTCCTAATCTTATATGACCTATTTGGTTATTCATATAGCTTTAGGGATGTTGACAAGATTTCTTGTTAAAAGTAATGATATAATATATTCATGTTCGCCAAATAATAACAAATTCAGTGTGCATCTAAGTAAAAACTCTTAATTAGAATGCATGATCATTCATTTTTATGCTTGGTATGCGTACTCTGTAAAGACCCATTATTTAATCACTTTAAATAGGGATATTTTAATATATTCTTAAATAATTAGTTCATGGATTTTATAACTCTAATAAATCGCTTTTTATTTATAACTAGTGATGGTGAAAAAGTTTTCAAATTTTGTTTAATAAAACATTTAGTTTGAAGAAAAAATAAAAATGTGACCGAAAATCGTTTTCCAAATTTTTGACTTTTCGATGTCTAAAAGTTACCGGAATACATTGTGCGGGGTTGAGTTAATATACATACACATTTATATATAAGTTAGAACACATTTTGATATATATATGTATATATATCCATATATATATATATGTTTATAAAAATATGATGTGACTTTGTATGAAAAAGTTTAAATAAGTTTAAAAAGAGAAGAAGTCATAACATGTCAGTTCTCACAAAACATAAGTTCACTAAGTATAAGTGAATATTGGAAAAAAATGAAAGAGGGGGGACAAGGGTATTCACCTGAGCAAGGGGATGGGAGACAAGGGTGGTGAGGTGGCAAAATTCAAGTGGGGATTATGTACCTAAGGATAATTTACTAATTTTGTCATTTCATGTCACATAAAAAAACCAATTTTCATTTTTTTACTCATTTGATCACTTCATTCTCATTTCCTAAAAACCACTCCAAGCTTCATAAAAACTTTCATGGCTTCCCTTGTTTCTAAAAATTAAAAATCTTATCTTCTTCCATTTTTATGCCTTGAAAAAGTCAGTTAAAATACTCCCTCTTCACTTCTACATACCCTCCTTTCAAGCACAAGCCCTTAGTGCCCCTCTTCAATTAAGGCCATACACCCACACTCCCTAGCTGAACACTTCTCCACCCTTAAGCTCACTAAAATATCATTTTTCCAAGTTAAAAGTGAAGTTCTAGGTCACTTTCTAAAAATAGTGGAAGGTCAGGTTAATTTAGTTAGCTTTTTGGCGAGTAAAGCTAACTTTGTATTTAAATTTTCTAACTTTTATTATGATGTATACCTTGTTGTTTAATCATTACTTGATTGGTTGAATATGATGTTGATTTGTATGTATACATATATACTAGGAAGTGATAGTTAGTTCGACTTAAAAATTAAAGTTTAAAATTCATGAATGGATGGAATGTTGTAATCTTGCTTATGGTTTGTTAGTATGGTGAAAATATATATATGATCTTGTGTGAAAGTGTATATGCTAAAGGAAGTTGGCATAAAGACTTGTGTAAGCAGCAATGGAAATTCCTTGCTTTTAATAATTTGTTTTACCTAAGTGCTTACTAAAAAGTTTTATAAAATTTTAAAACTTTACTTTTTTGTTTCAAAAACATTTTATAACATTTTAAAATGGGTTTGAGTAAAAGCGTAAGGTTTTAACACTATCTAATACATAAAAAATAGTTTTGGAATTTAAAAATCATATAACGATAGTCGTTGTGGATGCACTTTGTAAAAACGAACTATTTTTGAAATCTAAAAGTGTTTCACTTATTTATATTTTAGAAAGGTGTTTTCAAAAATATTATAATTAATAAAAAAGTATTGATTATTTATTTAATTAATGATTATTTAATTAACTATTTAAGTAAGGTAATTAGTACTTAATCACTACTTAACAAAGGCAATTAGTGCTTAAGTGTCACCCATGTAAATGAATTATAATTAGTTAATAACTTAAAATTTAATTATTATTTAGTTATTTATTAAATATTAATTATTTATTAAAAAGGGGTTTAATTATTAATTTATTACTAATTAAGTTAAATTTAGTTAAGATTTGATTAAAACTTAATTAAGATTTAATTATTATTATTATATAAGGATTAGTTTAAAATTAAATAATAAAGGTTTAGTTTGTTTTAAATTAATTAATAAAGCTTTTGATTTTTAAAGTCGCTTTATTTCAAAAGATTGATTTTGTTAAATGAAGTTTCCTTTTGAAAAAATATTTCAAACCAAGGGATTTTTATGTCGATTATCCTTTAGTAACCTCAAATGATTATGAAACCAAATGACATTTGTTTAGCAGAACAAAACATCATTATGCTATTATAATAATTTATACATGTGTTTAGCATAACAAATCCTCATCAGCAATTATAATGATTTGGACATTTCATATGTATTAATTGGTTGTTGTCTATTGATCCCTTTTACATATCTGCTTGTTATGTAAATACTCCTGTTATAACTTGGAAAGTTTAAATAAAATTGAATAAACTATTGTGGTCACTAAGCCTTTTATGAATTTTGAAAATTATTCTTTTAATCTTATTTCTTTTTAAATAAGGGTTTGTAGATAATTATTATGGTTTGAAGTAAAGTTATTATGTAATTGAAATCTTTAAGGTTTATCACCATTTCAATAAGATATTTTAAAGATAACTCATTAACTATTTCATTTAAAGTGTTGAAGTTAGTTTAATTAAAAACAATTTGTTACTTTAAAGTTATTTTAAATAATTAATTGTTTATTAAAAGGGAACTTGATCGAATAAGATTTATTAAAGAAAATTTTGTTTTAAATAAGGAAAGTTCATCAAAATGTGTTTTATAAATTGAAAGGGATTTTGAAATTTGAAAATAAATTTTCTAGATGATTTTGGATATTTATAAATGAGTATTATAAATAGACTTAGAGATTTATAAAGAGTTTTATAAATGAATTTGGAACTTTTGTAAAGGAGATTTTCATAAATGAAAGAGGTTTATTAAAAGGATTTATTAAAGAAATTTATAAAAGAATTTGAGATTGGATTTCCTTTAACTGACATTCTTAATTTTTGTGGTATGGATATTCGTTCTACACTTAACACCAAAGGAATAGTGTTTGAGGTTATCCTTATCTTCAATTTAGATAACTTTTGTTGTAATCCTTTTAATGTGATTTTGAAGTAAGAAATCTTTCGCAATGTTTTGTGAATATACTTATGCTAGTAAGATAATGTACGAATATTATGATAAATGTTTTGAAAAGAGATTAAAATAAGTGAAATAATTATTTTGAGGCTTAGTGGTTGCTATGAGTAATCAAATCTCTGAATTGTTGTTGTTTGTGTATTTGATAGTTAAATAACCGAATATCAAATCTCGGCCAATTTTGACTTAAGAAATAAATAAGAGCTTCACGTGTTTATACGGTTTGAGTTCTCTCGGGAGAAATCATTCGATGAGATGTCTTTAGCTTTAAGGGATATATTAGAGACCCTTTTGGGACTCTAGTACAGTTCGCTTACTTCCAAAAGAACTGGGAATGAGTCAATTGAAAATTATTGGTTGTTGGTTTGGAGAGACCAGGATTGGATATATTATCTGAAAACCACTACGAACCTATGTGTTTGAGTGGAAGACATCTTGAGGACGATCTAAGATGAAGCTCTTTGAAGTGCTAGGTGTACTTGCTACTGACCGTGAGGGTGATTCCGAAATGGATGTAGTAGAGATAGTGCCTTCGGTTTCATTCAAACCCAGAACAAACTTGTATGGATGAATGGCATTGCATCATTGCATGGAGGGCACTGTTAGCATTCCAAGTTGGAATTTCTAAAAGAAGGTAAATCGTTGCCTCAAGCCTTACACCTCGGTAATCACTAAAACATGGTAGATGAAGCAGGGATATGTGGGTCACTCCCATTAGGGTATGATCTTCCCTTATCTAGAGTCGATATTGTCTCTTCTGTATGCTTTGAGGCCTATTTTGGTTGTTGATCACGACCTAGGGGTGATCATAATCGGTACTCACCAGTCAGGGATAGGTCAGTCCTATATTGGTAAGGTTGTAAAGGTAACTACGACCTCCAATACATTTTATCTAGAGGTGTACTGTTGTTGGAAGGTAGTCCCTTACCTTGTCATTTTTGTAGTCCATTTTCGATATATATGCCTAGTGGTTTTTGATTATATACCTATTATTGTTGTGATGTACACACATCATAGCTACTTGATTACTGAATACTTTAAATCCGTACATATTATTATAATATCATCAAATATATAATATAAAAAATTTGGTTATAGTAAGGTAAAACTTTTCCGTGTTTATGTGCGGCTTAATCTTATGGTTACTCTTCTTTTTGAAAAGGTTTTTCAAATATAGAAATTAATATGTTTTGATTCGATTTTTACTCATGCTGGTTTACCAAACTGACCCAGGCATTATTTTCTTATAATGCTCGGGTCAGCCCGAGCATATTTTCTATATTTAGTGCGATCCTTTGGAGCTTTCAGGAGACAAGTTGGATTCTCTAAGACGTAGTCACGTATCTTATATTTTTTCACTATTTTTTTTTTTGCTTGGAATTTTGTTTGTATTTATCAGCAATTGTAAGGACTAGATGTAATAACCGTCCATGGTGATAATAAGTTAGTGTACTCTATCATTGTGTATACTAAATATGATTTTTTTAGTAAAGATCCAGTGTATATTATATATTTCTCGTTATGACGTGAGATTCTGTTCTGTCTCTTTCTTTCTTTACCCTAAATGACTTGTCTTTCAAACACTTAAATGATCGACACATGAATACTGAGGATGTATTAAGTGTCTTTTTTAGGTGTAAGAAAGATGGATCGTTACAAGTTGTATCAAAGCTTAGGTTGAGGGAACACCTAGGCCTTGGTGGGGTAATCTCATCATAGATAGGGTTAATAATGTCCTAGAATGAGTGTAGCGACCTACCTTTCCGTACAGTTTAAGTGGCCAATAAACCACACATGAACCACTCAAATTGAATGGAAAGGCGGATTGTTAGAGGGAAGATAAGAAGACACTAAACAACACAGAATCTCACAACAGAATGAATAATCTATAATATAAAACAAATCTTTATATACAAACAAACTATAATATAAGTATATACAGACATCAATAAGAGTACACTAACCTATTTCAGCACGGACAGTTATAACAACCTATCCTCACAATTGCTGATAAATACAACATTGAATGCAGTGGAAAATAACCATATACGTGAATAAGTCTCTAGGCCTCCAGCTCGTCTCTTGAAGCTCCAAGCCTCCAACTAAACCTGGAAATATGCTCGGTTTGACCCGAGCATTATGGAAAACAACGCCCGAGTCAGTCTGGTAAAACTAGCATGAGAAACTCAAATCACAAGAAATTTATATATTATAACTTGTAAAATCTTTTAAAATCAAAGGTATCTCGTAAGACCATGCGGCATATAAACACGGACGGGTTTTTACCTTACGATAACCAAAACCTTTATATCCGAAAATCCAGTTGTATTATAATAATGTCTAAGGGTGAAATTAATAATAATCAAGTAGCTATGATGCTTGTGGGGGTACATCACAACAATACTAGGTATATAATCAAAAACGGATAAGGCACGTTCGTTAATTGTGTAGGATTCCATGGAGATGCCCTCAGTACTTCGAGGAACGGTCCTTCTGCACAAGGATCAGAGATATCCTTCCGAAGCACCATACATGCCTAAAGATGTATCATTGGAAAAATAGAGCTGGTCTCGCTAAGAACGAGTGCATCGCCCCATGCATGCATAATAACTGTAGGTAACGTCTAAGAGGAGCCGACTACACCCTATGGGTTTTCCAACCCTACTAGCCATGCCTCCTATCTCTGGTTTTAGTCATTTTCGTTGATGAGTCTACGTCCAACATTCTAGCTCACACACTGCTATCAAAACAGATCATGGAATCCCACATGGATTCCAATAACCGAACGGGCATCGGAATCACACATGGATTCCTATATCCCAAATAGATCTTCGAGTCATACATGGATTCCCATACCCCAATGAGTTACGGAACCACACATGGATTCCAACATCTTAATATATCCCGAAACTCCACCATGGAACCATATATGGTTTTTGGAGTGGATACGGTATGGGTCATCTCTTATGAGTAGTAACGACCCATCTTTTTGGACGGTTTAAATCGACAATAAACCATACATGTCAGACTCAAACCATTCAAAAGGGAAGATTGTTATGGGGTAAATAAGAAAAAGAAGATAAAGGAAGAAAACAAAACACAGAATCTCACAGTGGAATGGCAAAATATAATAATCAAATAAACAGTTCATGAAACTGTTTTACAAATAACATTTGATTATACTTTTACAATATAGAATCAGACTACATATAGGAGGAATAAATAAATAATGCAGCGGAACAACATGATGTAGTGGAATAGATATAATAAATAATAATAGTACTAAATCTTCGTCTTCATCCTCCAAAAAAGCAGTCTTCGATACACTGAAAGGCTCAGACTGACCCGAGCGAATTGAAAAGACAAAACACTCGAGTCAAAACTAAAAGATCTTATGTAGGTTAAATCAACAGTAAATAAATATGGGTGTAACAGTGTCGAAGATGTTTACGGGGTTTGACATCTCCTATCCAGTGTCTAACGTGAATGCAATAACTTAAGAGATGTTGGCGATTTCCATCTCCTAAGGATCCGTTAAACTATCTACATACATAGTATAATACGCTATTATAATAGTGTCTACAGTAAAGTAAAGTATTAAAATACCATTAAGGCGTTACCCATATCCCCCTTAACACATTTTATATAATGTTATAGTCTATACAGTACTATAAACTCCACCGTAAACTGGTGGGCTATCAGGGAGCAATCCATAGGTAAGACACAAACCAAACTCGTAGAAGGCGCGATAAGGCATGTGACAAGGCACGTGAGGCAATGCCCAAGGAAGGATACTACTGTTTTGCGGATCAGGACTGGTGGTAACGAATAGCACCTACTACCGCCCACCTTGGAACACACTCCCATAATCAAAATCGAGGGGTGGCCACAAAATCAATCACAAATTCATAATATGGTATCGAAGAAGCATGTCCGATCGGAGGTGCGACCTCACTTGGCCCGGCGTGGCTCCTGTTTTAGTCACATCAAGCTGACTCGAGGGAGTCAGGGCTACGTTAATACCTCATACAGAATCGTTCACCAAACCATTCTACTTCATTCTGGAATCTCCACCACGTACACAGTTGTTAAAGTGGTTTTCGGTATTGGTAGAGAGTATGATAATATCCGATCCTGATTTCTTTAACAACCAAACGCTTATTTCACACCGGATGGTTCTTTTAAAGATCCAAAACCGTTTCATAATTGATATCAAAATATCATATTCAATTCAAACCATATCACTTTCGAAATCATATTCACTTTCAAAATCATACTTCCAAAATAGGTTAAACCCTTAATTTAAAATCATCATATTCCTCAAATATGTCATTTAAATCCCAACTCAGGTTATAACATCATTTAACCGTATTCGCTTTTAAATACTTCCACTTTACACAGTCTGCAATTTAGAAAATAGTTTAGATAGTTATTAAATAAATTTTTAAATAGTTAAAATATTCTAAAATAGTTTAAAAAAATAGATTAAAAATAGTTTAAATAGATTTAAGATAGTATAAATAGATTTAAAATAGTTTAAACAGATTTAAAATAGATTAAATAGATTTAAAATAGATTTAAAATAGATTAAATAGATTTAAAATAGATTAAATAGAATTAGAATATATTAAAATAAATTAAAATAGTTTAAATTGATTAAAACAGTTTAAAATAGTTAAAATAGATTAAATTAGTTTAATAGTTTGAAAATCTTAATGATCGGATTTTTAAAATAATATATTTTTAAACAGTTTATATTAAAATAATAAATTTGAAATTAATATCCAATTAAACTATGTCTTTCATTCAAAACATCTAGACCATGTCCAGATTTTAAATCAACAAACTAAATTTTTTCTTTCAATTAAAATTCTCATTTAAAACCATTTAATCAATATCGATTTCAAATCCATGTTCGAATAATAAATTCAGACTATTTCAAATTTAGTAGATTTCCAAGTTTAAATATTCAAATATTTCAATAATTCAATCTCGATAAATTTCTTTTATACTTCAAGCCCAACTTTAAAATTTCAATTTATTCTCTAAATAATTCATTTAAACTAACTCCATTTTCAATATTTCATGCTTAGATTTTCAAAAAATAATTCAGTTTATATAAATCCAATTTTATTTCAAAATATCATTTAACTGAATTCAAAATTTTAGGATTTAAAATCATTTAATTTAACCAATCCGGTGTCCATATATAATTTCTAACCTATGGTCAAGTGATATGGACATATATCATTTCAATCCGCATATATTTTTAATTTACGGGTATATATCATTTCAACCCGCAATCCCGAATTAAAATAAAATCCATAAAATCACTCGAGTATACCATTTCAAACCATAACGATTTCTCCCTAATCTATCAAGTCATTCGGGTATGTATCATTTCAACCCATAGGGAACTTGTAGTGTTATAACAATATAAAAATATAACATCTAGTCATCCAATATCAACAATCAAACATCCATCACAATCACCATTCAATCAACCAATAATTAACATCAATTAACTGATTATCATCAATAGGTATTCAATTGACAGTTAAATTCAATATTAAATTAAATGACGATTAAATGCAATAAAAGTCATATTTAACTAGAATGACAATTCAAATGTACTAAACATCCACCAATCAAATTCTAATCACATCATATGTTCAATTTAACTAACATATGATAATCTAGTAGTTGTGAGTGGGTCAAAACACTCACCTTTGATTTCAAATCGATTTCAAATCAAAAATAAGGCCCAAAATTCAACAGTATCATAATTCATCCAAACCAGTTCCGTAATGTCCGGAATTTTGATACGATCGTAGCTGACAAACCACGCCCAAATCCGTGTTCGTATGCAAAAGATATGGACATTGGAACATCATATGATTTAAATTAAAATAAATAAAAAATAATATAGGCAAACTCACCACGTTAGCAAGCTCGAAACCCTATGCCCTAATTCTCGTATGCATTCGAACAAAACTGAGCCGCCTCTAACCTTTCCATTGACCATTAAACGCACGCCAACACTTGGCCAGACCCATGATCGACCATCGCCATCATGCTCCACAGCCAGAGCCGGCTCCAATGACCACCCTACGAACACCTTCGGTCGACCAGAGTACGACAGCCGCCGCTGGCCAGTTATGAATTTTCTAGCCAACCTCGATCATATTTGAGACGAATAAATATCATCATCGTGACCTGCTCGACACCACCTTCCCAACGCCACCTCCTGATCGTCGATCTGATGAAAATCCACCGTTGGATCGCGAAAACCTAATTTCGATGGCCGAGGATCATCCTCGATTTTTGATCAAACGGTGATTTGAATCGAAAAGCGAATAGCGGTATTGGATTGTGCTCATCGAGAGCTTTCCAACGATATATAATATGACATAGTTTTGAGGAGTTTGATTTTTGGATTTGGTTTTGAAATTGAATTTGGGTTTGGATCTACAACCATTGAAAAGAAGAGGAAGCATGAAGGTGGAATAGACAGATACGTATAAAGATAAGAAATAAAAAGGCTGCTAGGGTTTAGAAGAATCTATTTATATGAACAAAGCCCGATTAGAAATGAACACGTATCGAATTGGTTTGAACGACAATAACGACCCAAAAAGCCCGTTCCATCTCCGAAACGAAAGTAGGTCATCCCATATATCAAAATAGATATTTTTGAAATTTTTAAACTCGATGGAATAGGTTTCAAGTCCTAATTCCATTGTATGAAGAAGTTAACTTTTAAAATCAACTTATTTTAAATTGATTTTTGTGCATTTCGAGCCCGCACGATCAAACGACAAGTCCGATCGCTACGAAACTTGAAATCCTACAATAATTCACTGTTACGGATCCGATGAAACTGGTTTCGTTGAAATCCAAGACAGTGGACAAAATGGCTATTTTAACGTAAATTGAATAAATGATTATTAAATTAATTAAATCACTTTTTCAATTCAAATTTTATAAACAAATTTCATAATTTCTAATTACACAGAAATTAACAATCTTTTTAAAACCAATTTCCCATGTCAAATTCAATGTTAATTATTGCACTAATTACAGTGTTTACTTTCAGTTGCAATAAATCCATTAATTAAAATTTAAATTCCAATAAATTGATTAAATTTGATTTCAATCTTTTCATTCAATCAATCATTATCTAATGGATATAATTAACATTGGTTTACCCTTTATTACATCAATATTCTCCAGTTATTATTTTAATCCACATTAACTGCAATATTTATGTAAATTAATTGTAAATTGATTTCCAATTTATTATCAATGAATTAAATAGTGAATTTATAATTGTTCATTGTTACAACTTACAAACTCAAACACATTTCGATGTTTATTGTTTACAATCCAAGCTAATAAATTCACAACCTGTGACGACTCGGAATTTTGGATATTTGAAATGAGAATATTTAATTAATTTTAAATATTCAAAAGGGTAATTTTGACTTGAATTTCAAATACCACTATTTATTGGGTGATTTAATTATTGAATTTAAATAATTGGAAATTGGGAAAATTGTTGAAGCTTGGGTTTTAAGCTTTGTTAAAAATAATTTGAAGGCTTGTAAAATCTATATTGATAATACTGAAGATAGTAAAAGTGTTAAACTTGAATTTGGAAGTGTTAAGTTTTGAAATTTTATCGTTTAAATTGATATTTAAAAATAGCCTTCCAAGGCACAGTCTCGGAATTCGACGAAACAAGTTCCATTGGATCCGTAAAATTGTATTATTATCGGATTTCAAATTTCGCAGTGTTTGGAGTTGTCGTGTGATCGTACGATAGGAAAACGTGCTAAAATCTATATCGAAAATTTATATATTAACTGGATCCAAAAAGCTATCTTCTCCATACGATCGAATTTGGACTCGAAACCTTTTCCATTGCGTTCGGAATAGGGGTATAACATTATAAACGCCTGGCGGCACGTCTCGTTAGGAGGTCGAAAATTTAAGCTACAAATTCGAGACAATTTGAAATCAATTAAATATATATATTTATTCACATACCATAGTCAGCCTTCAGCTGAAATAATGTCACACCAGTGTTTTCTATACTTCATTTCAGTCACTGTAGCAAGCCTATGCAGACACGCAAGGAAAAACACTTATCCTCCCTGAGACACGCATCATCTCTAAAATTTAAACCTATCGTTCAAAAGAAATAGCCCAACGACTTCCTTTCTTCTAAATCTAGCCCTCTTTAGTTCAATAAAATGGCCGCTTCTTCCTTTTTCTGTTCAAATCAAATTAATAGCCAAAGCCCTCTCCCTCTGATAAAAAAAAATAAAAAAATAAATAATAATAAGGCGAGCGACTCGCGGTCAAGGAGAGGCGTTAGTCAGGGGGGCATCGCTCGTCGGGGTGTGCGCAGGTTAGGAGAAGGCACTCGTTAGTTAGGCGCGTTAGTGGGTGGCCGCCGTGGTTGGGTGTCGTGGTACGTGGAGGCGATCTAAGGTTTCGAATTTTGAGAAGCTAGGGTTTGGAATCGCGCGCACGATGGCTGGGTTGGCATCGGAGTCGAGTGAGCACGCAAGTTTGTTGTTCGAGTAGGGTTTCTCGAAGACAGGTCAGGCGATGGTCGTGGATGTGGCAGGCGATCGAAGACGGGTTTTCGTTCGGGAGATGGTCGTGGTTGTTTTCCGGTGAGTGTTTAGCAGCAGTCGATTTCTTGGTAACCTTTATTTTATTTTATTTTATTTTGTGGTTGATTAAACTATTTTAGTTGCAAACAAAAACAACAAAATATAATAGGCTAAGTTTTTATTTAAAACCGGTTAATTAAAATTCATTATTTCAGTCTTAAGGTATATATATATGTATATCTACAGTAAAGAGAAATACAATCTATACAGAAAGATTTTTGAATATATATATATATATAGGAATTTTAAAATACATACTAGTTTAAATTAAAATTGTTAAATGGGAATTTAATTGTTCGATTTATTTCGAATATTGATAACTGTATAAATGTTTGTACAAGGTCCAAATATCATGAAGAAAATAGTCGGGATTGAAGTGGATTGCAAACAAAGATAAAGGTGAGTAAATCTCACTCATATGGGTTTTATTTAAATTTAAATGGTTAAATTTAAATAACTGGTTGAATGATTGAATTGATTGGATGTGATAATATATATAATAGTGTGTGTATATATATTGGTGTGATTGATATTCCCGCATTATATAGCGGATGAGACCCTATGCGCCGAATAATAGCGGATGATATTATATAAACCCATATACCACGATATTCCACCTCGAAGTGGAATTGGTATTGTGCTAACATCTGTGGATGCAGGGAAACAGGTTGGAGGGATCCAACTGGATTCCTCAAAATTATTTAGATTGTTTTAATAATTCTGTGATATGATGTAACGACCCGTATTTTTACGGATCGAAAAGTTTGTCAAAATCTGGAATTTTAGTGTTGTTGAGCCATTTCAGATTTTAGGCAAAATATTGTTAAGTTTTAGGTCGTACACGACCTAAGAGTTAAGTCGTGACCGACTTATGTGGGTTAGACGACCTAAGGAAGTTTTGGAGCGACTTAGAGGTTAGGTCTTCTTGGTTTAGGTCGTAGACGACCTAAGAGGTAGCGCGACCTAGTGTGTGAGCGACCTAAGTTTGGGAATTGTATTGTTAGGTCGTCTAGATGACCTAAGGAGGTGAATTGGTTAAGTGCTAGGTCGGTTGGAACGACCTATAGAATGTTAGCGACCTAAGGATTTTAGGTCGTAGGTGGTTAGGTCGTATGGTAGGTCGAGAGACCTAAGCGTTGACGACTTATGGGATGTTAGCGAGTTATGAGGGTTTACGACCTAGTGGTTATCTAGTTAGTATAGTTAGGTCGGCAACGACCTAGAGAAGCTGGGTAACAGTGAGCGACCTAGTAGTTTAGTGTTAAGTCGTGTGGGTCTAAGTGTTAGGTCGTAACATTTTTAGGTCGCTAGGCTATTACACTGTTAGGTCGCTGGGTTGTTGAGGCGCGTGAGTGTTAGGTCGCGTAAGGACTTAGCAGTTAGGTCGTTGAGGCGTTAAGCTGTTAGGTCGTTAGGCGCTGTTGTGCTAAGTCGTATCCTCTTAAGTCTTAGGTCGAAGAGGCGCAAGCGATAGGTCGCTGAGGAGTTAAGTCGTAGCTGTTAGGTCGCTGGGTGCTTGGATGCGCAGAAGTGTTAAGTCGGTGAAGGCTTAGGTCGGAGGGGTCTTAGGTCGTAAGTCGGAGACGACTTATGGAGATAGCCGGGTTACGACTTAGTGAATTTTTAGCTATAAATAGAAGGGGGTTGGCTTCACTTTTTGGGATCTGGATTTCGAAGCAACGAAGTGCTGCCATTTTGAGAGCTCGACTTCTACACTTCTTTACTTCTTTTCTCCACTCTAATCTAGTGATTCCATCCATCCAAGTTGAAGATCAAATTGAAGATTCAAGAGCTTAGATTGAAGATCTTCATCCTTTGAAGTGTGATTTCATCGATTGAAGCGGATTCGTGATAGATCAAGCTTGATCCTTCGCTGTCCAGATCTGAAGCGTGTCGATTAAAGGTTGTTTAGGTGATTTGGTGAGTGGTGATTATCTCTCACACGGATCCAAAGGAGTATATCGGATTGTTGGTTCGATTTGGTGTTAAAATAGTGATTTCCATGTATTTTCTTCATCCTAAGCGTAGATCCATATAGATTCATTGTTCATGATGATGTTACATCCATTTTATCACATGTTAACCTATGCAAGTTCATTCATCAAGTTTATAAAGATATTGTTCATGTTTTCATGCTTGTTGGACTTTCAACTCTTTAATTACGAAAATGCCATTATTGTTAAAATTGTCTACTTAGATCATATTTGAATGCTTGATTGCTTGGATTGATGTTTGATTTGATTGATTGCCATGAATTAGATGATTGATGACTTGATTTAGACCGAAGATGATTCAAAAGCTAAGAGAAAGGCTCTTGAATTGGGAAAGCTGCTCGTGGCATATGTAGCGGGATGATGAAGCTCTTATGCATAGATTTGATGATGTGATGTTGAGATGAGGCTTTGCGAGGATGTGATGAAGCGAGGCAATCATGTGATGAAGACTTGGTTTAATCCAGACGGGATCACTCCAAGCATGTTGATTACTCGGTGAAATGGTTCGAGTTGAGGATAATGGATGGATATGAGAATAGTCGTCAAGGAGGATGACTAGGAGGCTTGGGTCTCATCGTTGTTGAAGGTTCTAGCATGCTCCAAGCAAGAGTACGTTTGGGCAGATTCGATAGTCCCAACGACTAACTGTTGATGGTCGAGTACTCTGGGCAGATTCGATAGTCCTAGGCACGGGTCACGATGACGTGCGGGAGTTATGTCTAGAACCGGGGTTACCATTAGCCCTTGACGGACGGTTGAAAGAATGTGTCGGTCATTCAATTAACGGTGAAACCGAAGCAGTGATAACAGTGATAGCCAGAGTCATGGATGTTTGGCTGTATCGTCATTCGGTCTCAAGAGCGGTATTTTCTAGGTGCTTATCTGATATTGGTTTAGGCCTTGGGGGTTTGTACTTGGAAAATATCGCCCTTGACTCGAGTGATAATTGCTTTACTTTATATTGTATGCTCTGCTATGTTTGCTTCTATTTAGTGTGTGTCCAGGGGCTATCACTGTAGAAAGAGGTTGGTGTAGGAGGGTTGTATTCCTATTCCTTTTCCTTTATGCTCTTTTGGTATGTTGTTAGTTAATTTACTGCTCACTAAGACTGTTGTCTGACTCAAGGCTTTATGTTTTAACTCTTATTGCCTTGGGCTGTTCGTCCATTTTGGGACGGGCAGACTAGGTAGCAGGTGACAGGTGCTGTTCTCTTCTCACGATGCTGATATCGAAGACGAGCTGGAGGGTTGCATATTTTCTTCTTACTATATGTACTGGATGTTCCACTACTTTGTATTCTCTAAGTGATATGTAGTGAGGCTTGTTGTATTGACTATTCAGATGTTTGTATTCAACTATTATGAAGTTTTATATGATGTCATTTTGTTCTTTAAAGCTTCCCTATACATATGTTCTATTGTATTTTATCCATGCGCTGTGAGTAATACGATAGATTATGATGTTTTAATTTACCCTGACAATCGTCCATGGCTGCTTGGCACACTTTGCAGCGCACTATCTCTAGGTTTAAGTGCAGGGGTCATGGGCGGTCGTCACATTTGGTATCAGAGCTTTGGTTAATCGATTTTACCCAACGCTCACTGATGTAACTACGTATGAGAGACGTAATTGTATTTTGATGGATGATAACTATATATAATATAGTAGCTTAGTAGAGTTTGAGTCCTTTATGCAGTTGTTTCTCTAGATGTTCTGATCATTCCTTTTTGTAGATATTGAGAATGAGTCGAAGAGGGAGACCAGCTGCTAGGGAAGGCCGTGCTACTGAAGGGGCTGCTAACTATACAGCTATGTTCGAAGCTATGATGACTTCGATCATGAGAATGATACCAGTTCCGGGGACAACAGTTGATGTTGGAGTACAAGTCCAAACTCCAAAGCCGGTGGATTTCGCTAAGTTGTTTAAGGACTATACTGCTCTTGGAGGGAAGGTTTTCTTGGGAACGGAATCAACTATTGAGGTCCAGAGGTGGATAGATGCTTGTAGAAGGATTTTTGGTGATTTGGAAATCGAGGATGCAACTAAGAGGAAGTTAGCATCAAGACAGCTTCAAGGGAGAGCTTCTGATTGGTGGAACTCTATTACCATCAATACTCCAGAGGAAGAGATTACTTGGGAGCAATTCCAAGTCAGGTTTGAAGCTAAGTTCATTTCTACAGCTCAGAAGTCTGTTCTGTTCAAGAAGTTTGTGGAGCTCAAGCAAGGTGGAAGACCAATTCTTGAGTATGTTTCTGAGTTTGAAGCTTTGTCCAAGTATGCCCGGTCGTATATCGAATCTGCATATCAGAAGAATGAGAAGTTTGTGACAGGCTTGGACAGTTATCTTGGGAGGCAGTTGGTGGATCATTTGGACGATTCATTTGAGAAGCTTGTGGAGAAAGCTCTTAGGCATGAGAGTCTGTTTCCTAAGGAAGGATCGGTTGTTGCTGTGACCAGGGAAGAGTCTAAACCCCAGCAGGGTGGAAACAAGAAGAGGAAGCAGCAGCAGCAGAAGGGTAAGGATGGCCAGAAGAAGCCAAAAGGCGAGGTGACTTGCTACAATTGTCAGCAGAAGGGCCATTTCTCGAAGGATTGTAAGAATCCGAAGGCACCGATGAAGTGCCACAACTGTGACAAGCCGGGGCATTTCACGAAGAATTGTCCAGAACCGAGGAGGGACAAGCAGATTGTGCAAGCTTATGCTTTGGGAGCTGTTCCGTCGTCTTCGAAAGCTCCTACCGCTGAAGAGAAAGGAAAGAGTGTGGTGGTTCAAGGTACTCTTTTCCTATGTGGTGTTCCAGTTAGAGTTTTGTTTGATACTGGAGCGTCGCATTCGTTTGTTTGTTGTGAACTCGTAGACCTGTTAGGTTTGGAACCGGATATTATTGATAGGCCATTGGTTGTGACTAATCCAGTTGGGGGTTCGTCTTGTTTGTGTATGTTATGCCGTGGTCTGATAGTGTCGAGTCATGGTTGCTCTTTTGTTTGTGATTGTTTTGTTCTGAACTTTGCGGGGTTCGGAATTATTTTGGGTATGGACTGGCTAAGGAAGTATGCGGCAAAGGTTGATTGTGAGAGGCTGGAAGTGATAGTCGAGAATGTGGGAGGGCGAAAGATTGTGATACGATGTAAGCATGAAGAAGGCGTCTTCATGAGCTTCATGTATTCGCTGGTTGTTCCACGGGATGGACTGTCATCGGTGCCAATCGCTAATGGATTTGAGGATGTCTTTGACGAAGTCAAAGGGTTGCCGCCGCATAGAGAGATCGAGTTTCGTATAGATCTAGTTGAAGGAGCCAGACCTGTTGTGATGCCTCTTAGGCGGATGGCGCCTAGGGAACAGCAAGAGTTGAGGGTGCAAGTTGATGATCTTTTGCAGAAAGGATTCATTCGGCGTAGTGTGTCCGAGTGGGGTGCACCAGTTGTGTTTGCAACCAAGGCAGATGGGTCGATGAGATTGTGCGTCGATTATCGTGAGCTGAATAAGGTGACTAAGAAGAACAATTATCCATTGCCGAGAATAGATGACTTGTTTGATCAGCTTCACGAAGCTAAGGTGTTTTCTCAGATGGATTTGGGAACGGGATTTCTCCAGTTGAGAGTGGCTAAGGATAGTGTGCCGAAGACAGCTTTTAGGACACCATCCGGTTTCTTTGAGTGGCTGGTAATGCCATTTGGATTGACTAACGCACCAGCTTATTTTGTGGATCTTATGAATAGAGCGTTCAGAGATCAGTTGAACAAGTTCGTACTTGTGTTCGTGGATGATATTCTGATTTATTCCAGAACTGAAGAAGAGCACAAGACACACTTGCGAATTGTTTTGGAAATCTTACAGAAACATCAGCTGAAGGCTAAGTTTTCGAAGTGTCACTTCTGGAAGAATGAAGTGAGGTTTTTAGGCCATGTGATTTCTGGAAATGGGATAGCGGTTGATCCCGCGAAGGTGGCAGCAATCCAGGATTGGGTTAGACCTAAGAATGCATCTGATGTGAGAAGTTTTCTCGGATTGGCAGGATATTATCGACGGTTTATTAAAGACTTCTCCAAGATAGCTGCACCGTTAACAGGATTGACGAAGAAGAACCAAGTGTTCAGATGGGAAGCTAAGTGTGAGCAAGCTTTCGGAATCCTGAAAGAGAGATTGACGAGTGCTCCTGTTTTGACTATTCCAAGTGGGAATGATGAGATGGTTGTTTACACCGACGCATGTGGTACTGGACTTGGAGCAGTGCTGATGCAGAGGGATAAAGTTGTTGCGTATGCAAGTCGACAACTGAAGCCACATGAAAGGAATTACCCGACTCATGATTTGGAGTTAGCGGCGATTGTTTTTGCTCTGAAGTTGTGGAGACATTATCTATTGGGAGTTCGATTCGAGTTGTTTACGGATCATAAGTCGTTGAAGTATCTTTTCTCCCAAAAGGATTTGAATCTTCGGCAGCAACGATGGTTAGAGTTTTTAGCATCATATGATTTTGGTATAGCTTATACTCCGGGAAAAGGTAACGCAGTGGCAGATGCGTTAAGTCGAAGACATGCAGGACTGGGAGCCATGTTTTCTGAATGGAAGAATCTCGAGTATTTAGCTGGATTTGACTTCAGGCCTAGATGCGAATTGGAACATGAGATGTTGGCAAACTTATCGATAAGACCTTCTCTTGTGGAAAGGATTGGCGAGAGCCAAAAGCGAGACAATAAGCTTGTCAAGATTATCCATGAATTGGAATCTGGATTGGATCCAGAAAAGGATAAAGGATTCGAGGTCGATCGAGAGGGTTGGCTTCGAAAGCAAGGACGACTAGTTGTTCCCGATATAGATGAATTGAAGAGTGAAGTTCTGAAGGAAAGTCATCACTCGAAGTTAACGATTCATCCAAGTGGAAATAAGATGTATCGGGATATGAAGAGAACCTATTACTGGGAAGGTATGAAGAAGGATGTTGGAAATTTTATTTCCAAGTGTATGAACTTCCAGTTGGTAAAAGCTGAACAGAAGAAGCCAAGTGGATTGCTTCAGCCATTAGAAGTTCCTACATGGAAGTGGGAGCAAGTGTCGATGGATTTTATTGATGGATTACCTAGAACCAGAACGGGAAATGAAGCGATTTGGGTCATCGTAGATCGTCTGACTAAGAGTGCAAGATTCATTCCTGTTCGATCGACTAGGACTGCATCAAAGTTGGCTGAGTTGTATGTTAAGTGGATAGTTCGATTCCATGGTATTCCGAAGAGTATAGTGAGTGATCGAGATCCATTGTTCACTAGTGGATTTTGGAAGAGCTTTCAGGAAGTTTTGGGAACCGAGTTGTGTTTGAGTACAGCCTATCACCCTCAAACAGATGGTCAGACCGAGAGAGTCAACCGAGTTTTGGAAGATCTCCTTAGAGCTTGTGTTTTGGATTTCGGAGGATCATGGGAAGATCACCTTCATTTGGTGGAATTTTCGTATAACAACAGTTACCAGTCAAGCATTGGTATGGCACCGTATGAGGCATTGTATGGAAGACCGTGTAACTCTTCAACATGTTGGTTAGAGACAGGAGAAAAGCTGATACTTGGGCCAGAGATGATTCGACAGACTTCGGATTGCATAGAGATCATTCGTCAATGAATGAAGGCAACCCAAGACCGTCAGAAAAGTTATGCCGATAAGCGTCGTAAGGATTTGAAATTCGACGTAGGAGATATGGTTTTTGTGAAGATTTCTCCACTAAAGAATGTTATTCGATTCGGGAAGAAAGGAAAATTGACTCCGAGATTTGTTGGACCATTCCCGATTATCGAGCAAATTGGAAAGCTCGCCTATAGATTGGAGTTACCAGAGAAGATGTCGGGTGTGCACAATGTTTTTCACGTATCGTATCTACGGAAGTATGTACACGACTCGAACATGGTGGTTTCTGCTGATAGCTGCGAAGACTTCGAAGTTGATCCAGTTGATAGAAGGCCTCGTAAGCCGCTTCGTGTTGTGGAAACCGACACGAAACAGCTTAAGAGGAAGGTAGTTAAGTTGCTCAAGATACAATGGAGTGATGATGATAACGACTGTACGTGGGAGGTGGAAGAGAGGATGAAGGCAGCTCATCCTGAACTCTTCGAGGTATGGCCCTAAGGTGTCATGTCATCTAACGAAATTGTAACTTGTTCTAGTTTTAGAATTCTGCATGCTAAGCTAGAATTGGATGCATGGTTTGTTGATTGCTATGGATGATAGGCGTGCAGAATAGTCTATGATTGCTTTGTTTGTTTGGAATTTCGGGGACGAAATTCCTAAGGGGGAGAGAATGTAACGACCCGTATTTTTACGGATCGAAAAGTTTGTCAAAATCTGGAATTTTAGTGTTGTTGAGCCATTTCAGATTTTAGGCAAAATATTGTTAAGTTTTAGGTCGTACACGACCTAAGAGTTAAGTCGTGACCGACTTATGTGGGTTAGACGACCTAAGGAAGTTTTGGAGCGACTTAGAGGTTAGGTCTTCTTGGTTTAGGTCGTAGACGACCTAAGAGGTAGCGCGACCTAGTGTGTGAGCGACCTAAGTTTGGGAATTGTATTGTTAGGTCGTCTAGATGACCTAAGGAGGTGAATTGGTTAAGTGCTAGGTCGGTTGGAACGACCTATAGAATGTTAGCGACCTAAGGATTTTAGGTCGTAGGTGGTTAGGTCGTATGGTAGGTCGAGCGACCTAAGCGTTGACGACTTATGGGATGTTAGCAAGTTATGAGGGTTTACGACCTAGTGGTTATCTAGTTAGTATAGTTAGGTCGGCAACGACCTAGAGAAGCTGGGTAACAGTGAGCGACCTAGTAGTTTAGTGTTAAGTCGCGTGGGTCTAAGTGTTAGGTCGTAACATTTTTAGGTCGCTAGGCTATTACACTGTTAGGTCGCTGGGTTGTTGAGGCGCGTGAGTGTTAGGTCGCGTAGGACTTAGCAGTTAGGTCGTTGAGGCGTTAAGCTGTTAGGTCGTTAGGCGCTGTTGTGCTAAGTCGTATCCTCTTAAGTCTTAGGTCGAAGAGGCGCAAGCGATAGGTCGCTGAGGAGTTAAGTCGTAGCTGTTAGGTCGCTGGGTGCTTGGATGCACAGAAGTGTTAAGTCGGTGAAGGCTTAGGTCGGAGGGGTCTTAGGTCGTAAGTCGGAGACGACTTATGGAGATAGCCGAGTTACGACTTAGTGAATTTTCAGCTATAAATAGAAGGGGGTTGGCTTCACTTTTTGGGATCCGGATTTCGAAGCAACGAAGTGCTGCCATTTTGAGAGCTCGACTTCTACACTTCTTTACTTCTTTTCTCCACTCTAATCTAGTGATTCCGTCCATCCAAGTTGAAGATCAAATTGAAGATTCAAGAGCTTAGATTGAAGATCTTCATCCTTTGAAGTGTGATTTCATCGATTGAAGCGGATTCATGATAGATCAAGCTTGATCCTTCGCTGTCCAGATCTGAAGCATGTCGATTTGAGGTTGTTTAGGTGATT
The DNA here is from genome assembly GCA_030737815.1 of Allium fistulosum. Lineage (NCBI taxonomy): Eukaryota > Viridiplantae > Streptophyta > Magnoliopsida > Asparagales > Amaryllidaceae > Allium > Allium fistulosum. The sequence continues at coordinate 388,453,013 of CM060907.1, read as the reverse complement.
TGGTGAGTGGTGATTATCTCTCACACGGATCCAAAGGAGTATATCAGATTGTTGGTTCGATTTGGTGTTAAAATAGTGATTTCCATGTATTTTCTTCATCCTAAGCATAGATCCATATAGATTCATTGTTCATGATGATGTTACATCCATTTTATCACATGTTAACCTATGCAAGTTCATTCATCAAGTTTATAAAGATATTGTTCATGTTTTCATGCTTGTTGGACTTTCAACTCTTTAATTATGAAAATGCCATTATTGTTAAAATTATCTACTTAGATCATATTTGAATGCTTGATTGCTTGGATTGATGTTTGATTTGATTGATTGCCATGAATTAGATGATTGATGACTTGATTTAGACCGAAGATGATTCAAAAGCTAAGAGAAAGGCTCTTGAATTGGGAAAGCTGCTCGTGGCATATGTAGCGGGATGATGAAGCTCTTATGCATAGATTTGATGATGTGATGTTGAGATGAGGCTTTGCGAGGATGTGATGAAGCGAGGCAATCATGTGATGAAGACTTGGTTTAATCCAGACGGGATCACTCCAAGCATGTTGATAACTTGGTGAAATGGTTCGAGTTGAGGATAATGGATGGATATGAGAATAGTCGTCAAGGAGGATGACTAGGAGGCTTGGGTCTCATCGTTGTTGAAGGTTCTAGCATGCTCCAAGCAAGAGTACGTTTGGGCAGATTCGATAGTCCCAACGACTAACCGTTGATGGTCGAGTACTCTGGGCAGATTCGATAGTCCTAGGCAAGGGTCACGATGACGTGCAGGAGTTATGTCTAGAACCGGGGTTACCATTAGCCCTTGACGGACGGCTGAAAGAATGTGCCGGTCATTCAATTAACGGTGAAACCGAAGCAGTGATAACAGTGATAGCCAGAGTCATGGATGTTTGGCTGTATCGTCATTCGGTCTCAAGAGCGGTATTTTCTGGGTGCTTATCTGATCTTGGTTTAGGCCTTGGGGGTTTGTACTTGGAAAACATCGCCCTTGACTCGAGTGATAATTGCTTTACTTTATATTGTATGCTCTGCTATGTTTGCTTCTACTTAGTGTGTGTCCGGGGGCTATCACTATAGAAAGAGGTTGGAGTGGGAGGGTTGTATTCCTATTCCTTTTCCTTTATGCTCTTTTGGTATGTTGTTAGTTAATTTACTGCTCACTAAGACTGTTGTCTGACTCAAGGCTTTATGTTTTAACTCTTATTGCCTTGGGTTGTTCGTCCATTTTGGGACGGGCAGACTAGGTAGCAGGTGACAGGTGCTGTTCTCTTCTCACGATGCTGATATCGAAGACGAACTGGAGGGTTGCATATTTTCTTCTTACTATATGTACTGGATGTTCCGCTGCTTTGTATTCTCTGAGTGATATGTAGTGAGGCTTGTTGTATTGACTATTCAGATGTTTGTATTCAACTATTATGAAGTTTTATATGATGTCATTTTGTTCTTTAAAGCTTCCCTATACATATGTTCTATTGTATTTTATCCATGCGCTGTGAGTAATACGATAGATTATGATATTTTAATTTACCCTGACAATCGTCCATGGCTGCCTGGCACACTTTGCAGCGCACTATCTCTAGGTTTAAGTGCAGGGGTCATGGGCGGTCGTCACATATGATTATTTGTTATTCTGTGATGAATTATATTGATAATTGGAGATGATGGATGCTATGGTTTGATTGAATATATTTGGGTATACTGTGTTACCAAAATATATAGATTGGATTTTTGGAAAGAAAATAAAAGAGTAAATTTTCAAGTAAAATAATTATAGAGAATTTGAATAAATTTAAGAAGGAATTGGAAAAGAATATAAGTGATTTTAAAAATCCTAATAAATAAATTCCGAGTATGGGAAAAGAGAATTTTGAGCAAACAGAGAAATAATGGAAATTTAAACTTAAGTGATATTATTTAAAGTAATAAAGAATTTACTATAAAATTCAAGGTCTAAATTTATTCAAAAAGAATAAAGAAGGAATTTGGAAAAAAAATATGAAATTGGTATTTTCAAATAAAAAGGTTTTATATCATAATAAAGAAATAAAATCAGAAGTTAATGGGTTTTGAAATAAATTTAGTAAGTAAAGGGATTTATTTCAAAATGGAGAAATTTGGAAATCAATTTGAAATTAATTTAAGTAGATAAAAGTGGGATTTTTAAAGAAAAGTGAGACATTGAAATTTATAAACTGGGTTTATAAAAGTGAAGTAATATATCAGTGGATATTTGGAAGAATAAATTCATGGTGGGAATTTATTAAAGGAATGAGTAAATTTGGTTAAAAATAAATAGTGATTTATTTTTAAAGATGTGAAAGAGAAGTGTATTTCCCTGGATAGCCAAGTATGTTTCCAAAGCAAACTTTTAAGTATGAGTTAAAGGTTTGAAAGTTGTTTTTAAAGTATGTTTAGAAAATTTATTATTTTTAAATGTTTAAGTTTAAAGTAAGCATTATTTTCAAATTTATTTTGGTAGTAATTATTTAAAAGTGACTTGGTATATTGTTTTAAAAAGATGAAAATTTAGTTTTATAAAGTAGCTTTATTTTAAATATTCTTAAAGTATATATTTTTGAATAAAGTTTTAAAGTAGTTTTTTTAATTTAAATGTTTTAAAGTGTATTTTATAATAAAGTGTTTTAAATTATTTTAAAAATCTAAAGTAATTGTACTTGGTGTTTTGAGTGGAAATAAATATTTGGGAATTTATTCCGTGAGAAAAAGATGGTTTGGAACTGTTTTCAAACGGGTTGAAAATGGAAATATATCTTGTGAAGATATTTGTGAGGTAAATAAATAATTTGGAAAATTATTTATGTTTGATGGATGTTTGTGAATGTTAATTGATAGTTAAATCACCGACTATCAATATTGGCCAATGGCTGATCGTTTCGAAGAGACCGGGATCGGGATTTATTTTTCGAAAACCACTTCGATTCGGTTTGAACGTTTTCGTAGGGAAACGATTTTGGAATCGAAGATGGAGCAGTGAAGTGCAAGGGCTAGTCGTTACTAATCCTGAGGATGACTCCAAAATGGATGTAGTAGGAATAGTGCCTTCGGTTCCATTCGAACCCGGAATGGACTTGTATGGATGAATGCTTTCGAAACATCGTCAGGTGGATGGTGGGCATTCTAAGAGATGTGTTCTAAAAAGGTAATACTTAGCCTCGAGCCTCATCAACCGGAAATGATTGAAAATCAGGGGTTATGTAGCAAGGCTATGTGGGTAGCGCCCATTAGGGTGAGGTCATCCCTGTCTAGATGTCCCTTTTTATTTTGGCTTAGTGGTGCGGTTGCTGATCCTAACCGTGGGGTGATCTTACTCGGAATTACCCTTAGGTAGTTCCGGTCTTGTGTTGCAGGGGATCGGGCGTGGTCCTCGGTACGCTGATCTAGACCAGATACTGTGACAGGTGGTACCCCAGTGCCTAGTCATTAGTTGGAAATCCATCTCCCTACGTGTCTTTACAGTTTTGTTTGTATACCTATTAGCTGGAATTTAATAGATGTAATAATTTCGGTTATTTGAATAAGTATTTGTATATAGACACTATTATAATATCAGACAGATTTGATAAAAAGTGTTTTGGCTATCGTAAGGTAAAAACCCGACATGTTTATTTGTGGCGTGGTCTTACGAGATGCTTTTGATTTCAAAGAGTTTGGAAAACTTTAATAATCCAATTGAGTGTGTTTTCTGACGCTGGTTTTCCAGACTGACTCGGGTGTTATTTATTATAATGCTCGGGACAGACCGAGTATTATAGGTTACAGGATAGATGCTGTGGAGCTCAGGAGACGAGCTGGATGGCGAGACGTATCACATGTATTTGATGTATTCCGCTGTGTATCATTAGTTGTATAGTCAGCTTTGTGAGGACAAGTTATTATAACTGTCCTGAATTGTGATGTTGATTGTATTATACTCTGATGTTGTATTCGGATGATGTATGTATAAACAGATACAGTTTCTTTTCTGTAAAGATCAGTTATTATCTATTATATTTTATACCGCTGCAATTGTGAGATTCTGATGTTGATTTTATATTTTCTTCTTCTACCTCTTTCTTATTTAACCCAAATGGTTCATATTTCTGTTCTTCTTGAGTTGATTTGATGGAGATTAATGTCAATTCAAGGGGTACGGAACTGCGGGTAGTTCCAGTTTGTATCAGAGCTGAAGGTTGGTGATAACCTTGGCTCTGGTGGGGATTACTCATAGAATAGATTCCGTAGTACTCTAGAATGAGTTTTAGTGTATTAGTAGATATGAGCGCGTATTTGTTAGTGAATATAAAATTGTTTTATATTGTGTTGATTGGTTTATTGAGTAGTTTATGGATTCTGGTCAATACGAGTAATTAACGTTATTGATAGGGATCTCTAAACACTTGAATAGAACAATTCGACACAGTATTGTTTTAAAATAGGGTAAATGAAATAATTTTACTCAAATTATTTTCATATATGAAAGAAATAATTTTTTGTAATTATTATATATATATATATGGTTGCTTGGTTGTTAGGAAATGATAATATTAAATTATTATCATTGTTGTGAAGGGATTGAATAAGAAATTGAAAACCATAGCTAAAAGTTAAGAAATAAATTCATATACAAATGAAGTTTATAAATATGAATTATAAATGTGATTTATAATTGAAATTGAGATGAAAATTCCAGAGTAATGTTTGAATATAAAATTGGATATGGAATTTGGCGAGGTTTGGAATTTAAGAATATTTGAAATGATTTTAAAGAGATAAAAGCATTGAACTCTTTCGGTCGCTGGAAAATAACTTCGGTGATGACTGTCGCATCATCGATGTTCATTTTTGAGTTTCTAGGAGAGGAATTGCTACCAAATTGTTTTAAATTGGAATTGTTTGCAAACTGGGTTTGGTTTTGAAATTCAAAGGGATAATTGAATTTACCAAAGAATTTTGGGTATAATTGATTTCAAATAAATTTTGAAATACTTAAGTGATTATTGAAGACTCTGGAATTGGTTTAAAATGTTCTTGAGTATCTAAGTAATGGTTTAAACTCTGGAGGTTTAACTAAAAATGTTTATGGATTATAAACAAGTTTGAAAATTTCCTAGGGTGAAATTAACTTGTAAAAAAGTTAATGAAGTTAAACTTGAGTTATAAATAAAATTAAACTTTGAAGTGTTAAGTGAATTGAATATGATTTAAATATGGTGAAATGAAATGAAGTTAGATTATAATAGAAAATGATTTGAGTTGCAAATAAAATCCAATTCGAATATAAATGAGTTAAATATGTGCTTGGATATTATTTTGATAAATTGAGAATGTAAATTAAAAATTAAAATGGATGGGCTAACGGAATTAAACGGAATTTGATTAGATGAGAATCAAATTAACTAGAAGTGAACTTAAGTTTGAAGTTGGGATAAATTGAAGTAAATTAACTTAAGTTCAAAATAATTAGAAGCTCGACTTCGAGTAAGAATGGAAGACCATTAAATATAAGCTTGGGTAAGTGATATTGGTGGGAACCTATAATATTGAGACCCTATTAATTGCTTATGAAAACGAGATTAAATAAAATTCTATGAATTGATAGGAGTGAAATAAAATTGATTTTGAAATCAATTGAATTGAATATGAGTTGTTTGGAATTATAATTGAATTGGAGGTAAGTAAGTGAGTTGTGCATCACTTAAATTGAATGCAAGGGTAAGAAAAGCGAGTGAAAGAAATTGAATCGGTGATTGAAACCTTATTAATTACTTATAAGTGCTATTTTGTATGTATGGCTTATGAAATCGTTGTGTTAGCTATTGAAAATGAGTGAAATGTGAATAAATTTCTAAATATGGCACTTACATATTTGAATTGAGTAAGTACAGGTATAGGGAAGCCGTGTGGCTGGGTTTGGTTGCGCTAATTGCTAAAATAATAAGCCGCTTGCTTAAAAATGCTAAATAGAGGTACACCTACGCAATAAAAGATAGGAAATATGAACTGTTGTTTGTTTCCTTGTTTTCCGACCATGTGGGTCGATGTATATGTATTTATATCTCTTGTCAAATTGCAAAAGCTCCTCTATACAAAGGAGACTGCCAAAATTTTATGAAAATTTTGGGAGTTAGAAATTTTTTAAAATTTTCACTAACGACAAATGATTTAAAACTGGTAAGCAAATAGAATTGAAATTGAGTATTGAAATCTAATTGAAAATTGTGTATGTGAAGTAAGGTAAAATCGAAGAAATTGTTCGAAGAAACTAAAGGAAGAAAAGTTTGCAAATAAACTTTTATTTGAGATTTTAAATAAATTAGTAAGTGGAACTAATAAAAGGAAATGGTTAATTAAATATGGGGTGAGATAAGGTGAATAAAATTCAATATTCAGAGTTTGAAGAAAAATTGAATTCAAGCAAAATTGAAAATGAAAATCTAAATGAAAATCGAGAGAAAGTATTTAGATTTGAAAATAACTAATAAATTGAAGCAAATTGATTTTATATGGAATTGGAACTCAATTGGAGTATATACTTCAGTAGTGAAGTAGTAAAAATAAATATAAGAAATATTTATACTGAACTTAAGAAATGAAGAATGAAGTTCTCAAGTAAATTGGTATTGGGAATATACTGAGTGAATAATGGAATGAGGATTTAAAACTGGAAGTTGTGAAATGGGATAATTGGGGATAAGTAAATGGAGATCAAAATAAATGTAAATAAAAGAGAAAATTGATATAGTTGATAATCAATTGAAATTAATACGTAGGAGGTACATATATTATTTTATTCGCATGTGATTTGATCCAGATTCGAGCATAGAATTTCGAGACAGTCATATCGATCCGAGTTGGGATTTTTTAGTCGATTTTCGATGGCGAACCCTGGATATGGATTTTGATTGATTCTGGATATTCTCTATCATAGTTTGTGGCTATGCAAGGAGGATGACGGTTTCTGATCAAGAAACCAGATCTGAGTCCACACTAGGAAGTCGGGTGGACGATACTAGTTCGGAAGTGAAATTGTGTGATCGAGTGAGCGATCGGATTTGGTTTTGCGTACGAATGATATATGTGCATCGTACGGGCTTAAGTAAAGCAAATATTGAAAATGTGTAAAAGAGAGTGAATAAAATAATTTTGAATTCTGTATTTGGATAGTATTGCTAAGTAGGATATACATGTATTCAAAAGCAAAAGGGAATTGGGATTTTCGATTTCAGAAAATAAATTTAAATGGCCCAATAAAAGGTATGTGTTTAAATTTCTGTATGAAATTTGATCATTTTCTTGTCTAGCCACTTGGCTTTTGTTTTCTTTTGGAAATCTGGGGGCCTGTTGAGGCATTTTGTGGTAGTACCGAGCTAGCCGCGCAAAGGAGACGCTGGCAAAAAATTTCTGGAATTTAGGAAGTTAGAAATATTTTGAGAAAATTTTGATAATTCAAAATTTTGTTTCAAATTTAAAATTGAATTGTTAAGTAATATTGTTTGGAACAAATGGATAAGCTGGAAAGTTAGAAAGAGGGTTAGTGTGTCTTTGATAAAAAGATTTGTTTTGGAAAGTTGTTTGAAACTATTTGGATTTGAGAAAATAGTTAACGGGGATTGAATCATTCTTCCTAACTAGTAATTTCGGGGATGAAATTATTTTAAGGGGGGAGGAATGTGACGACCCAGAATTTTGGATATTTGAAATTAGAATATTTAATTAATTCTAAATATTCAAAAGGGTAATTTTGACTTGAATTTCAAATATCACTATTTATTGGGTGATTTAATTATTGAATTTAAATAATTGGAAATTGGGAAAATTGTTGAAGCTTGGGTTTTAACCTTTGTTAAAAATAATTTGAAGGCTTGTAAAATCTATATTGATAATACTGAAGATAGTAAAAGTGTTAAACTTGAATTTGGAAGTGTTAACTTTTGAAATTTTATCGTTTAAATTGATATTTAAAAATAGCCTTCCGACGCATAGTCTTGGAATTCGACGAAACCAGTTCCATTGGATCCGTAACATTGTATTATTATCGGATTTCAAGTTTCACACTGTTTGGAGTTGTCATGTGATCGTACGATAGGTAAACGCGCTAAAATCTATATCAAAAATTTATATATTAACTGGGTCCAAAAAGCTATCTTCTCCATACGATCGAATTTGGACTTGAAACCTTTTATATTGCGTTCGGAATAGGGGTATAACATTATAAACACCTGGCGGCTCGTCTCGTTAGGAGGTCGAAAATTTAAGCTACAAATTCGAGACAATTTGAAATCAATTAAATATATGTATTTATTCACATACCATAGTCAGCCTTCAGCTGAAATAATGTCACACCAGTGTTTTTTACACTTCATTTCAGTCACTGTAGCAAGCCTAGGCAGACACGCAAGGCAAAACACTTGTCCTCCCTAAGATATGCATCATCTCTAAAATTAAAACCTATCGTTCAAAAGAAATAGCCCAACAACTTCCTTTCTTCTAAATCTAGCCCTCTCTAGTTCAATAAAATGGTCGCTTCTTCCTTTTTTATATTCAAATAAAATTAATGGCCAAAGCCCTCTCCCTCTGATAAAAAAAATAAATAAATAAATAATAATGCGAGCGACTCGCGGTCGAGGAGAGGCATTATTCAGGGAAGCATCGCGCGTTGGGGTATGCGCAGGTTAGGAGAAGGCACTCGTTGGTCAGGCGCGTCAGTGAGTTGCCGCCATGCTTAGGTGTCGTGTTGAATGGAAGCGATCTAAGGTTTCGAATTTCAATGTAACGACCCTGAATTTTTGACATTTGAAAAGTGAATATTTAATTGAGTTTAAATATTCGAATGATAATTTAATTTGAAATTCAAATATCAGAATGAATTTGACGATTAAATTATTGAATTTAATTATTAAATCTGGGTAAAAATGTTGAATCTCGGTTTTTTTGCCGATTAAAAATAATATGAAGTCTTAGAAAATTCATATTGATTATACTGAAGATAATAGAAGCTTCAGAATTGAATTTGGAACTGTTCTGTTCAGTTTTGAATTTATATCGTTTAAATTGAAAAAAAAATAGCGGTTCGGGGCATAGTCTCGGATTTTGACGAAACCAGTTCCATTAGATCCGTAATATTGTATTATTACCGGGTTTCAATTTTCGTAGTGATTGGAGTTGTCGTGTGAGCGTACAATAGGTTAATGCGCTGAATTTATATCGAAATTTAATTTAAATAGTCGGTCCAAAAAGCTGGTCAAATCCTCACAACTATTGTTTCTTTTCCATTAGCCGACTTACTTTTTCTCTGCTTAATCACGTTCTTTCTTTTCAGCTAGAATTCTTTCTCCATCAACACGTGTAACGTTTTAAATACGCGTCACCCTCTACAATAAACAACTCAACACTTTTTCTCGTTCTTATCTTTAAACGCAAGCAACAGAATGAAAGCTTCAAAGAAAAATAAATGGCCTCTGTCAATGAATTCGTTCCTTTTCCCCTCTCGAAAAAAATCAAAACCCTTTCTTGTTTCATATTTTAGGCTGAGTTTTCGAAATCGAAGGAAGCATACAAACGTAAATTTCTTCCCCTTCCAGTTCACAAAACCCTTTCCAAATCAAAATAGAAATTGGTAGCCACTCCTTATTCAAGCCTAATCGAAGCTGCTCGATCTCGAGAGGGCAACCGGTCGCGATCCTAAGCTAGCTCAAGCGCAGTCGAGTTCTTCCTCGTCGAAGCTCTCTACAATTCAGATTATCGCGAGTAAATCGCGTTTGGGGCCGTGTCTGGGTTGAGACGGAATCACGAATTCGAGCAAAGGATGGAGAATCGCGATGTTTTCTGGTCGTGGTCTTCTACAGTTTCGCGAGCACATGGCGACAAACAGCAGTGGATTGCGAAGTCGACGTTAGTTAGCGGTGGCGTTGGGCTCAAGCGGCATTGTACTCGAGCGCGGTGTCGATGTCGAGATGAGTTTCAGTGAGCGAGGCGTTCGAATCAATTCGAAGTGGAGTTTGGCGATCACGATTTAGGCTGGGGATGATACTCGCCGCAGTTTGGGTCGAAGTCGTGATCAATAATGGTCTTGGCAGTGAGGTATTTTTCTTAACAACTTGTTTTCAATTGTAAATCTAATCTAAGTATATATATATATAGATTTGGAATTTTGGCAATCAAGTAAACAATGATATAAATTTACAGTTACTGTTGTTAGTTACAGGAACATAAAACTGATTTTTTTATGTGGATACACATACCTAATTTATTAAAACATCTTAATCGAATGTTGCCTGGGTTTAAAACTTTTAATTTAAATGTGTGATTATAATTTCCTTTCTTAGATATTAACAGGAGGTATAGAATTGTTAATCTGAATAGAGCTTAATCTAAGAACAAATTGGAAAGTATAAAATTTTATAAAAAAAAATTAATTTATTAAGGAATTCGCTTAATTTAATCTTGGTTAATTTAATTTAATTTATTAAAAAGGAAATTAAATGTTCGATCTATTCGAATATTAATAATTTGTATAAAATTATTTATACAAGGTCAAAACTGTGAAGAAATGGTGAAATTGGAAAATTGGACTGCAAAATAAAAGCTAAGGTGAGATCTTCTCACTCAGATTTAATTTTGAATTGCAGTTATTGATTGTGTTGATTGCTATGGATTGTGATATTAGATATAGTAGGATATATCTATATATAGCAATATATACATATTGGCATATGTATATATTGGATTGATTGATTTCCCGCCTCGTATAGCGGATGAGACCCTATTGCGCCGTTAGTAAGCGGATGATTTTTATAAAACCCATATACCGCGATATTCCACCTCAAAGTGTAATTGATATTGTGCTAACGTCTGTGGATGCAGGGAAACAGGTTGGAGGGATCCAACTGGATTCCTCAACTGTATTTATTTATTTACAGATATTGTGGTATATTCTGTTATCATATTGATATATGATGTTGCTGTTGTGATTGACTAATTGGTGATGTTGCATCATCGGATTCAGTTTTGAAGTTTAAAAATAACGACTTTTACTTTAAAAGGATTCTTAAAATGATTTTTGAAAGTAGACGTTTTATTGAATTATTGAATTGATTTATTTCAAATGAATAAACGTCTAAAATTTTAAAGTTATAAAAATTAAGATTTTTGGTGAAATATAACCAAATTGTGATTTTTGAAATAAAGGTTAAGAAATTTATAAAATGGGTTAAATTGAGAATTTTTAAGTATTATAAACGGTTTATTGAAAAGATGTACAAAATTGATATTTATAACTTTAAAATATTGGTATTATAAAACAAGTTTTTATAAGCGTTAAAATGAATTTTTAAGAATTCATAAGTAAATGAAATTTATAAATTGTGAACTTATAAATGAAAATGATTTTGTAAAATAAATGAATTATAAGTATTTAACTTATAATATGGATTTTTGGTATATACATTGAGTTATAAATTGAATTGGTCGTTAAAGGAGATTTATAAAATCGAAATTAGAAAATAGAAATAGAATTTATAAACGTTGTTTTATAAATTTGAAATAAATTGAATTTGATAAATTAAATGTAGAAGGTTATTAAAGGAAATATATTCGCGATTTTGGATAGCGAATTATCCTTGAAATAAAATGTGTAGAGAGTATTGAAATATAGTTAAGTGAATTATATTCACGATTTTGGACAGTGAATATATTATTGAATAAAATGGTTATGTTTGGGAAAGCAATATTTGAAATGAAGTTAATTGTTTTAACAATGTTTTAAAATGTGGTAAATATCCAAATCATAGATTTCAACATTCATTGTTGAAATAGACGTTTTCGAGAAATAAGGAAATGGTGGACTATAACATTATTGTTATAGTAAATGATTTCCGAAAGGAAATGTTTTTATGTAGTATTGGGATTTATACATCTATCTTAAAAATTCGAATCCATATACTAGTGATTTTGAGTCGTCGTAACGATGTTTTACGCAACATTCGTTTTGACTCAAATAGATTTCCTTAAAGAATGAAATGTATACTTAATATTGTTTTAAGTATATTGAATATTTTCAAATGTTGAAAATAAATAGATTTGTGAATTACTTATTTTTAAATAAGTATGGAAATGCTTTTCCAAAATGAAATGAAACGTTTTTGAGAATTTATCTTTGTAAAGATAAATCGAAAGTGAATATTTGAAATCGATTGAAAATCGTATATGAGTAGATATTTGAAAATATAAATTCACTATGGAATTTATAAAGGAAAGGGAAATTGTTTAGAAAAATAAATGTTGATTTATTTTTGAAGTGTGGAAATTTTATATCTAGTAAAGATATTTTGGAAAATAAATAAATTGGAGAATTATTTGGAATCTGATGATGTTGCGCATCTTTATTGATAGTTAAATAACCGACTATCAATAATTACCTTGAATAGGTATTTGTTGTGAATTGGATGAATTTGAATGCCACACTTATTTTTGAATAAGTGCTCACTATTCGGGTTAGCCGAGAAAGGACCATGGGGTCGTATAACCCATTCCGAATATGTGATGCGTCGTTATGAATCGCATTTGATGACCGGTGTTGAAGACCGGATATTTTTGAAAACGGAAGGATTACCGTCGAGTTACTCTACATCGGTTGATCTCCGATTTAGAGATTTTATCACTCTTAGTGACAGGAAGTCCGGACGTGATTGGAAATTATCCGGATTTGCAAGGGCTTCGTGAGAAGTGCCTTCGGTTCTGTTCGATCCCGGAACAGACTTGTATGGTTACGTGTCTGACATTACAATTTGAGATGTAAAGCTGATTACTTTCAAATACATTTCTGTTGGTGGAGGAGAATTTATTCTCTTAGCTTAACACCCTTCTCTGAGACGTATGAGCTCAGAGGTTATGTAGTTGAAATTTATCAGCGATATATTCGCAATTTGGTAATGTGGCATGCTGAGTGTTGCTGTGTGATGATCAGTGTTTGATCATTAGTGATATGATCATTTGTTTGATCATTTATCTTTGTGATCATAGGTTGATCATCTGTTGACCCAAAGCGTGGCTTTTTGAAAAAAGCGTAGCTTTGTGGACGAGACTTCGTCAGGGCCTCAACAACCCGGAAATGGTCGAAACAGGAATGCTGCGGCAAGGTTATAAGGGTCGCGCCCTTTAGGGTATGTCATTTCCTTCTGGAAAGGGGTGGTATCATGGTATGGAGCCCAGATACTTACTCATGTGGATACACTTATTTATTATGTGTGATGATGCTACCGAGCGCTCGGATAAAGGTCCCAAAGGACCGGGTGATGACATATTCGTGAGTTACCTGTTACAGGGGTAACCCGGCCTTGTTTGGCAGAGAGCAGTTTGTCTCTCGGGACGTCCAGCCAGAGGCGATCCTATTCGGCAGGAGGAAAGGAAGTTCCTTAGCCTGACCATTTATTGGAAAATCCAAAGAAACAATACGAACCTTGTACGGTATTAGTCGTAGAACCTGCCATTTACTTATGGTGGCGCCCCACTGTTTAGATGGTAGCTATAGTAGGCATAGTTCGGAATGTCTATGCTGGCTAAGATTAATATTATACTTTCGAAATGTTTTCTACACTAGACATTAATAATAATATCCAATGATTGGCGTAGTAAGCATTTTTGACTATCATAAGAAGAAATCTCCTCCAATTCTGCGTTTGCATTGTGTGTGTGGCGGGAGGTCTTATGGTAGTTTCATTTTCCAAAAGCATTGCGAATCTGTTTTATTTTCTTTGTGAAAATAACTGTTTTACGATCTCACACCAGTCACCATGACTGACTCGGAGTTTATTGTTCCCTTCTAAACTCTGGGTGCCCATAATTTTCCACACGGGCAGCCTAGAGTTATTTTTATCAGGATATTCTGGGTATTCTGGAGCTTTGGAGATAAGTTGGATGGCGAAGCGTACTTTCGTACTTGTTATTTATTTCCGCTGTGTATTCGGTATGAGGACAGGTTTATATAACTTTCCATTGTTGTATTGAGTTGTATATTGACTCTGATTGATGTATGTATAAACTGATATAGTTCTTTGTTTAAAAGACAAGTGATTATCTATTATATTTTGTTCCGCTGCGAAATGTGAGATTCTGATATTGTCTCTAATTCTGTGTTTCCTGTAGCTGTTCTTCTTCCTTTTTCTTCTATCTTTTCTTCTACCTCTTATTTTAACCCTAATGGTTGGGTTTTCCGGCATTCGATTGCGCGGCATTTGATATAGTGGACGTATTAATGTCGACTTTCGAGCGTCGAAAAATCAGATCGTTACAAGTGGTATCAGAGCATCCGGTTAAGCGACAACCCTGCTCTGTTGGGTGTTACTCATTAGAGATAGAGTCAGTAGTACTCTAGAATGAGTTGAGTGTAATAATAGATATGAGTGCGTATTTGTTAGTGAATACAAAATTTGTTTTGTATTGTTTTGACTTATCGGTTGATTGTTTATAGATCCTGGTCGGTGCAGTCTAGCTAACTATAATCGATAGGGGTTTCTAAACTCTTAAACAAGATAAACGGACACAGTATTGTTTTAAAAAAGGGTAAATGAAATAATTTTGCCCAAAACTATTTTTGTATAGAAAATAAATGATTTTCTAGGAATTATCATAATATATGGATGCTTGGTTGTTAGGAAAAGATAATATTGAATTATTATCACTGTTATATGATAAACAAATAAGAAATAAAATGATATAACCAAAGATTTGAAGATAAATTCATTTAACAAATGAAATTTATAAATATGAATTGAAAGATGAGAAAATAAATTCATATACGAATGGGATTTGTGAATGTAAATTGTAAATGAGATTTATAATTGAAATGGAATTCCAGAGAAGTTTTTGGAAAGGTTTTTGAAAAGAATTTGAAAATTTTGGAGATTTGGAAAGTTTAAATCTTTTTGATTTGAAAATGAATTTCAAAGGTTTTGAAAAGTATTCTGAAGGAATGAAAAGCTCTAAACTCTTTTCGGTCGCTGGAAAATAACTTCGGTAATGAATGCAGCATCAACGATGTTCATTTTTGGGTTTCCAAAAGAGGAATTGCTGCCAAATTGTTTTAAATGGAAGTTGTTTGAAAAATTTGGATTTGATTTTGGAAATTCAAAGGATAATTTGAATTATTTTCAAAATGGTTTTGAAAAGGTTGGTAAGACTATGGAATACTATATATAGAAATATTTATGGAATATTATTGAATTGATAACTTATACAAATTGAATTTTGATAGAATAAATTTAACTTAAAGGATGAAGTTAAATTAATGTAACTACAAGTGAATCAATTAAATAAAGTGAAATGATTACTTAAAGAAAATTTATTAAGTTGAAAATAAATTTGGAGTAGTAACAAATGAATTGGAATTGAGTATTGAATTATAAAAAAAATAAAATTTTGAATGAATGAATAAATTTGCAATTGCAAGTACATGAAAGAAAATTGAATGTTGAAAAATTCATTTCGAATTTGTAAAGTAAAGTATTGAAATAAAATTAGTAATCTAAACTAATTGAAGAAATGATAAAGTAGATATGATTTGGAAATAAATTGAATTCAATAATTATAAATGAAAGTGAAATTGAAAATTGAGATTCATTTTGAAGTTGTAAGCAGTAGAATTGAATTGAATATTGTAAATGGTCTATATAAAAGATTGGCAGATAAAATTCAATATTCAAAGTTGTAAATGAATTGAATTCGTATGGTAACGGGAAAACTATTTGAATAGAAGTAGATATGAAAACTTCTGTAAGAAAATGTGTGAAATGATTTTTGAGATCTGAAGTTGGATATAGTTAAATAGGATATACAGGTGTATAAAGGAAATTGGATTTGATTTCAAAGATAATTTTGAATGGCTCGACAAAAGGTAAGTATTTGAATTTCGATATGAGATTTGATGATTTCTTGTCTAGCCGCTTGGCTTTTTCTTTTCTTTTTGAAATCTGAGAGTCCGTAGGGACGTTTTGTAGTCGTACCGTGTTAGCCGCGCAAAGGAGACGCTGGCGAAATTTTTCGAAAATTTAGAGTGTTAGAAAACTATGAATTGTGAAGTGAATAAAGTAGTTTGAATTTGAATTTGAATTTGAATTGTGAAGTGAATAAAGTAGTTTGAAAACTATGAAGGTGTTTGGAAAGTTAGTTGAAGTGATAACAAATCTTTAGTAAAAGATTTGGGTTTGAAAATTTGTTAAAACTATTTGAATTTAAGAAAATAGTTAATGGGAATTGAAGCATTTTTCCTAACTTGTAATTTCGGGACGAAATTCTTTTAAGGAGGGAAGATTGTAACGACCCTGAATTTTTTGACATTTGAAAAGTGAATATTTAATTGAGTTTAAATATTCGAATGATAATTTAATTTGAAATTCAAATATCAAAATGAATTTGGCGATTAAATTATTGAATTTAATTATTAAATCTGGGTAAAAATGTTGAATCTCGATTTTTTTGCCGATTAAAAATAATATGAAGTCTTAGAAAATTCATATTGATTATACTGAAGATAATAGAAGCTTCAGAATTGAATTTGGAACTGTTCTGTTCAGTTTTGAATTTATATCGTTTAAATTGAAAAAAAAATAGCGGTTCGGGGCATAGTCTCGGATTTCGACGAAACCAGTTCCATTAGATCCGTAATATTGTAGTATTACCGGGTTTCAATTTTCGTAGTGATTGGAGTTGTCGTGTGAGCGTACGATAGGTAAACGCGCTGAATTTATATCGAAATTTAATTTAAATAGTCAGTCCAAAAAGCTGGTCAAATCCCCACAACTATTGTTTCTTTTCCATTAGCCGACTTACTTTTTCTCTGCTTAATCACGTTCTTTCTTTTCAGCTAGAATTCTTTCTCCATCAACACGTGTAATGTTTTAAATACGCGTCACCCTCTACAATAAACAACTCAACACTTTTTCTCGTTCTTATCTTTAAACGCAAGCAATAGAATGAAAGCTTCAAAGAAAAATAAATGGCCTCTGTCAATGAATTCGTTCCTTTTCCCCTCTCGAAAAAAATCAAAACCCTTTCTTGTTTCATATTTTAGGCTGAGTTTTCGAAATCGAAGGAAGCATACAAACGTAAATTTTTTCCCCTTCCAGTTCACAAAACCCTTTCCAAATCAAAATAGAAATTGGCGGCCACTCCTTATTCAAGCCTAATCGAAGCTGCTCGATCTCGAGAGGGCAACCGGTCGCGACCCTAAGCTAGCTCAAGCGCAGTCGAGTTCTTCCTTGTCAAAGCTCTCTACAATTCAGATTATCGCGAGTAAATCGCGTTTGGGGCCGTGTCTGGGTGGAGACGGAATCACGAATTCGAGCAAAGGATGGAGAATCGCGATGTTTTCTGGTCGTGGTCTTCTACAGTTTCGCGAGCACATGGCGACAAACAGCAGTGGATTGCGAAGTCGACGTTAGTTAGCGGTGGCGTTGGGCTCAAGCGGCATTGTACTCGAGCACGGTGTCGATGTCGAGATGAGTTTTAGTGAGCGAGGCGTTCGAATCAATTCGAAGTGGAGTTTGGCGATCGTGATTTAGGATGGGGATGATACTCGCCGCAGTTTGGGTCGAAGTCGTGATCAATAATGGTCTTGGCAGTGAGGTATTTTTCTTAACAACTTGTTTTCAATTGTAAATCTAATCTAAGTATATATATATATATATATATATAGATTTGGAATTTTGGCAATCAAGTAAACAATGATATAAATTTACAGTTACTGTTGTTAGTTACAGGAGCATAAAACTGATTTTTTTTATGTGGATACACATACCTATTTTATTAAAACATCTTAATCGAATGTTGCCTGGGTTTAAAACTTTTAATTTAAATGTGTGATTATAATTTCCTTTCTTAGATATTAACAGGAGGTATAGAATTGTTAATCTGAATAGAGCTTAATCTAAGAACAAATTGGAAAGTATAAAATTTTATAAAAAAATATTAATTTATTAAGGAATTCGCTTAATTTAATCTTGGTTAATTTAATTTAATTTATTAAAAAGGAAATTAAATGTTCGATCTATTCGAATATTAATAATTTGTATAAAATTGTTTATACAAGGTCAAAACTGTGAAGAAATGGTGAAATTGGAAAATTGGACTGCAAAATAAAAGCTAAGGTGAGATCTTCTCACTCATATTTAATTTTGAATTGCAGTTATTGATTGTGTTGATTGCTATGGATTGTGATATTAGATATAGTAGGATATATCTATATATATAGCAATATATACATATTCGCATATGTATATATTGGATTGATTGATTTCCCGCCTCGTATAGCGGATGAGACCCTATTGCGCCGTTAGTAAGCAGATGATTTTTATAAAACCCATATACCGCGATATTCCACCTCAAAGTGGAATTGTTATTGTGCTAACGTCCGTGGATGCAGGGAAACAGGTTGGAGGGATCCAACTGGATTCCTCAACTGTATTTATTTATTTACAGATATTGTGGTATATTCTGTTATCATATTGATATATGATGTTTGCTGTTGTGATTGACTAATTGGTGCTGTTGCATCATCGGATTCAGTTTTGAAGTTTAAAAATAACGACTTTTACTTTAAAAGGATTCTTAAAGTGATTTTTGAAAGTAGACGTTTTATTGAATTATTGAATTGATTTATTTCAAATGAATAAACGTCTAAAATTTTAAAGTTATAAAAATTAAGATTTTTGGTGAAATATAACCAAATTGTGATTTTTGAAATAAAGGTTAAGAAATTTATAAAATGGGTTAAATTGAGAATTTTTAAGTATTATAAACGGTTTATTGAAAAGATGTACAAAATTGATATTTATAACTTTAAAATATTGGTATTATAAAACAAGTTTTTATAAGCGTTAAAATGAATTTTTAAGAATTCATAAGTAAATGAAATTTATAAATTGTGAACTTATAAATGAAAATGATTTTGTAAAATAAATAAATTATAAGTATTTAACTTATAATATGGATTTTTGGTATATACATTGAGTTATAAATTGAATTGGTCGTTAAAGGAGATTTATAAAATCGAAACTAGAAAATAGAAATAGAATTTATAAACGTTGTTTTATAAATTTGAAATCAATTGAATTTGATAATTAAATGTAGAAGGTTATTAAAGGAAATATATTCGCGATTTTGGATAGCGAATTATCCTTGAAATAAAATGTGTAGAGAGTATTGAAATATAGTTAAGTGAATTATATTCATGATTTTGGACAGTGAATATATTATTGAATAAAATGGTTATGTTTGGGAAAGCAATATTTGAAATGAAGTTAATTGTTTTAACAATGTTTTAAAATGTGGTAAATATCCAAATCATAGATTTCAACATTCATTGTTGAAATAGACCTTTTCGAGAAATAAGGAAATGGTGGACTATAACACTGTTGTTATAGTAAATGATTTCCGAAAGGAAATGTTTTTATGTAGTATTGGGATTTATACATCTATCTTAAAAATTCGAATCCCTATACTAGTGATTTTGAGTCGTCGTAACTATGTTTTACGCAACACTCGTTTTGACTCAAATAGATTTCCTTAAAGAATGAAATGTATACCTAATATTGTTTTAAGTATATCGAATATTTTCAAATGTTGAAAATAAATAGATTTGTGAATTACTTATTTTTAAATAAGTATGGAAATGCTTTTTCAAAATGAAATGAAACGTTTTTGAGAATTTATCTTTGTAAGGATAAATCGAAAGTGAATATTTGAAATCGATTGAAAATCGTATATGAGTAGATATTTGAAAATATAAATTCACTATGGAATTTATAAAGGAAATGGAAATTGTTTAGAAAAATAAATGTTGATTTATTTTTGAAGTGTGGAAATTTTATATCTAGTAAAGATATTTTGGAAAATAAATAAATTGGAGAATTATTTGGAATCTGATGATGTTGCGCATCTTTATTGATAGTTAAATAACCGACTATCAAGAATTACCTAGAATAGGTATTTGTTATGAATTGGATGAATTTGAATGCCACACTTATTTTTGAATAAGCGCTCACTATTCGGTTTAGCCGGGAAAGGACCATGGGGTCGTATAACCCATTCCGAATATGTGATACGTCGTTATGAATCGCATTTGATGACCGGTGTTGAAGACCGGATATTTTTGAAAACGGAAGGATTACCGTCGAGTTACTCTACATCGGTTGATCTCCGATTTAGAAGTTTTATCACCCTTAGTGACGGGAAGTCCGGACGTGATTGGAAATTATCCGGATTTGCAAGGGCTTCATGAGAAGTTCCTTCGGTTCTGTTCGATCCCGGAACAGACTTGTATGGTTACGTGTCTGACATTACAATTTGAGATGTAAAGCTGATTTCTTTCAAATACATTTCTGTTGGTGGCGGAGAATTTATTCTCTTAGCTTAACACCCTTCTCTGAGACGTACGAGCTCAGAGGTTATGTAGTTGAAATTTATCAGCGATATATTCGCAATTTGGTAATGTGGCATGCTGAGTGTTGCTGTGTGATGATCAGTGTTTGATCAATTGTGATATGATCATTTGTTTGATCATTTATCTTTGTGATCATAGGTTGATCATCTGTTGACCCAAAGCGTGGCTTTTTGAAAAAAGCGTAGCTTTGTGGACGAGACTTCGTCAGGGCCTCAACAACCTGGAAATGGTCGAAACAGGAATGCTGCGGCAAGGTTATGAGGGTCGCGCCCTTTAGGGTATGTCATTTCCTTCTGGAAAGGGGTGGTGTCATGGTATGGAGCCCAGATACTTACTCATGTGGATAAACTTATTTATTATGTGTGATGATGCTACCGAGCGCTCGGATAAAGGTCCCAAAGAACCGGGTGATGACATATTCGTGAGTTACCTGTTACAGGGGTAACCCGGCCTTGTTTGGCAGAGAGCAGTTTATCTCTCGGGACGTCCAGCCAGAGGCGATCCTATTCGACAGGAGGAAAGGAAGTTCCTTAGCCTGACCATTTATTGGAAAATCCAAAGAAACAATACGAACCTTGTACGGTATTAGTCGTAGAACCTGCCATTTACTTATGGTGGCGCCCCACTGTTTAGATGGTAGCTATAGTAGGCATAGTTCGGAATGTCTATGCTGGCTAAGATTAATATTATACTTTCGAAATGTTTTCTACACTAGACATTAATAATAATATCCAATGATTGGCGTAGTAAGCATCTTTGACTATCATAAGAAGAAATCTCCTCCAATTTTGCGTTTGCATTGTGTGTGTGGCGGGAGGTCTTATGGTACTTTCATTTTCCAAAAGCATTGCGAATTTGTTTTATTTTCTTTGTGAAAATAACTGTTTTACGATCTCACACCAGTCACCATGACTGACTCGAAGTTTATTGTTCCCTTCTAAACTCTGGGTGCCCATAATTTTCCACACGGGCAGCCTAGAGTTATTTTTATCAGGATATTCTGGGTATTCTGGAGCTTTGGAGATAAGCTGGATGGCGAAGCGTACTTCCGTACTTGTTATTTATTTCCGCTGTGTATTCGGTATGAGGACAGGTTTATATAACTATCCATTGTTGTATTGAGTTGTATATTGACTCTGATTGATGTATGTATAAACTGATATAGTTCTTTGTTTAAAAGACAAGTGATTATCTATTATATTTTGTTCCGCTGCGAAATGTGAGATTCTGATATTGTCTCTGATTCTGTGTTTCCTGTAGCTGTTCTTCTTTCTTTTTCTTCTATCTTTTCTTCTACCTCTTCTTTTAACCCTAATGGTTGGGTTTTCCGGCATTCGATTGCGCGGCATTTGATATAGTGGACATATTAATGTCGACTTTCGAGCGTCGAAAAATCAGATCGTTACATTCAAGAAGCTAGGGTTTGGAATCACGCGCACGATAGCTGGGTCGGCATCAGAGTCGAGTGAGCACGCAAGTTTGTTGTTCGAGTTGGGTTTCTCAAAGACAGGTCAGGCGATGGCCGTGGACGTGGTCAGGCGATCGAAGACGGGTTTTCGTTCGGGAGATGGTCGTGGTTGTTTTCCAGTGAGTGTTTAGCAACAGTCGATGTCTTGGTAACATTTATTTTATTTTATTTTATTTTGTGGTTGATTAAACTATTTTAGTCGCAAACAAAAACGACAAAATATATTAGGCTAAGTTTTTATTTAAAACAGATTAATTAAAATTCATTATTTCAGTCAAAAGGTATATTTATGTATATCTACAGTAAAGAGAAATACAATCTGTACAGAAAGATTTTTGAATATATATATATATAAGAATTTTAAAATACATACTAGTTTAAATTAAAATTGTTAAATGGGAATTTCATTATTCAATTTATTTCGAATATTGATAACTGTATAAATGTTTGTACAAGGTCCAAATATCATGAAGAAAATAGTCGGGATTGAAGTGGATTGCAAACAAAGATAATGGTGAGTAAATCTCACTCAGCTTGGTTTTATTTAAATTTAAATGGTTAAATTTAAATAACGGGTTGAATGATTGAATTGATTGGATGTGATAATATATATAGTAGTATATATATATATATTGGAGTGATTGATATTCCCGCATTATATAGCGGATGAGACCCCATGCGCCGCATAATAGTGGATGATATTATATAAGCCCATATACCACGATATTCCACCTCGAAGTGGAATTGGTATTGTGCTAACATCTGTGGATACAGGGAAACAGGTTGGAGGGATCCAACTGGATTCCTCAAAATTATTTAGATTGTTTTAATAATTTTCTGATATGATTATTTGTTATTCTGTGATGAATTATATTGATAATTGGAGATGATGGATGCTATGGTTTGATTGAATATGTTTGGGTATACTGTGTTACCAAAATATATATATTAGATTTTTGGAAAGAAAATAAAAGAGTAAATTTTCAAGTAAAATAATTATAGAGAATTTGAATAAATTTAAGAAGGAATTGGAAAAGGATATAAGTGATTTTAAAAATCCTAATAAATAAATTCCAAGTATGGGAAAAGAGGATTTTGAGCAAACAGAGAAATAATGGAAATTTAAACTTAAGTGATATTATTTAAAGTAATAAAGAATTCGCTTTAAAATTCAAGGTCTAAATTTATCCAAAAAGAATAAAGAAGGAATTTGGAAAATAAATATGAAATTGGTATTTTCAAATAAAAGGTTTTAAATCATAATAAAGAAATAAAATCGGAAGTTATTGGGTTTTGAAATAAATTGAGTAAGTAAAGGGATTTATTTCAAAATGGAGAAATTTGGAAATCAATTTGAAATTGATTTAAGTGGATAAAAGTGGGATTTTTAAAGAAAAGTGGGACTTTGAAATTTATAAACTGGGTTTATAAAAGTGAAGTAATATATCAGTGGATATTTGGAAGAATAAATTCACAGTGGAAATTTATAAAAGGAATGAGTAAATTTGGTTAAAAGTTAAAAGTGATTTATTTTTAAAGATGTGAAAGAGAAGTGTATTTCCCTGGATAGCCAAGTACGTTTCCAAAGCAAACTTTTAAGTATGATTTAAAGGTTTTAAAGTTGTTTTTAAAGTATGTTTAGAAAATTTATTATTTTTAAATGTTTAAGTTTAAAGTAAGCATTATTTTCAAATTTATTTGGGTAGTAATTATTTAAAAGTGACTTGGTATTTTGTTTTAAAAAGATGAAAATTTAGTTTTATAAAGTAGCTTTATTTTAAATATTCTTAAAGTATATATATTTGAATAAAGTATTAAAGTAGTTTTTTTTAATTTAAATGTTTTAAAGTGTGATATCCCGGGATTTCGAGGAATTTAAAATGTGATAATCTCTAAATTTAAATTATTTAAATTGATAATATTAATATAAATAACCAAATAATATAATAATAAGATGTTTTAATTATGGTATAGATTGATTTGTAATAAGAATAATTGTTTAAATTATGTTATTTTATAAATTTGATTTTTAATAGATTTATCATTTCTAAAATTAAAAAGTATTGTTTAAATATATATATATTGTCTTGAGTTGTTTTTAAATGAAATAATTAAGTTCAAACTTAATAATGTGTTTATATAAAAATATAAATGTTAAGTTGATTTTAAATTGGATTTTTAAAGGTAAAATTTGAATTGAATCTATAAAAGATAATTATTTTAATATATTTGGGTATAAGGATATACGAACAAGACTTTTATTTAAAATAAGGCTTTTGTTTTATTTTTGTCTTCCTTAAAGAGATTTTGTATATAAATTTAGAAAGTATTTATTTAATAGTAAATAAATACAAAAGATATTTTTACACTTAAAAATGAATGAAATACATTGTATATGATTTTTAGAATATAAATGGGTTTTTATTTTATTTTTCTTTCAAAGGTTTCATTTATGTATAATATAGAAAAGCATTTATAATTAGGAAATGAATTAATTAATTAGGAAAATTCATTTTAAAGGTTTTTAAATAATTTTAAAAACAAATAAAATTAAATAATGACAAGTGTTAAACTTCTAAACATGATAAATACATGTGTTAACTAGTTAAATAGGGAAGAAGACAAGTGTCATAATTTATTTTTATTTTCTTTAATTTTAAAAACAAATCTATATCCTTCTCTCTTTCCATTTTCTTTGTTCCTTTTCACGTTTTCTCTGACCAGTAAATTTATCAAAATGGAAATCTTCTCAAACCAAAAGCTAAATTCATTTCTCAAACCAGATAATGTTCAAACCTGAGAACATTTACTCCAATCGAAATCAAAGCCCTGTAAACTAGGTCTGTAATAAAAAATCCTCAAACCTGAAATCGTTTCAAAAGAAAATTTCTCAAGTTCAAACCTGAAAACATTTATTCTTCAGACCTGTAACCTTATCAAATCAAGCTGCAAACACTCCTCAAACCAAAACCTGTAATTTAACAAAACCTGAAATCATTTCATCTCAAATCTGTAATCAATGACCCTCAAAAACAAACCTTCAAACAGTTATTCTTTCGAGCCTGTAACTATGTCCAAGATTGCATGCAAGTAAATCAAAGCAAATTCCAGAGGCCATGGTTTTCAAGTTTTCAAAAACAAGCTTTTTCAGTTTTAAAGAATGAAAGCAAGTACAGTTCAAAAGTTTCCAGTTTTCTTTCAAAACTTCTCTGCCTCTTTGAAAGGTGAGTAAACAATTATTTTTCAAAGGTTAAAATAGATATAAATTTGCTTTCGAATGATTGCTGAATGAATTATCTTTGCATGTTTATTTTTATGTATGAATTCTGTATGTATGTGAGAAATTTTGACTGTGCATGTTGATATATCTCTGTTTCCCAGTTTTAGAGTTAACCAGTTTAGCAAAATTCCATATCTTTTTATTTATTCACTGTTAGGATTTGAATTAAAGACAAATTAGTTTAGTTATAGCATAATCTAGGTAATAAAAATATAAACAGGTATGTAAGTTTTAAAATATGCATGCATGTGAGAAATATCAGTAGAAATCTTTTAAACATGTAAAACCAAATATCGAATTTTATTAATTCAAATGTGTGTCTTGAATCATCTTTAGAAAACAAGATTTTTAAGACAAAAATTACAATTTTTAGAATTGTATTTGGGGGGCAGTTCTCAGTTGACCAGAGTTGGGAGTTTGGGGATTTTCTGGTGATTGGAATGTTTTTGGTGATCGAATTTGTTGCTGGAGCTAGATGAATGATCAGGGTAGTGGGCAAAAATGGTAGGAGTGGTGGTAGTTCATCGTGGCGATAGCGGTTGGTCGAACTAAATTTTTAACCTAGTTTGGTACAGTGACGAAATCGTGATCGTTGCTTCGGCTCTGATGGATCGAGTGTCTCGAGGCTCTGGGGGTTTGGTGGCGTAAGTGTTCGGCAAGGCGTGGACCAAGCGATTCAATCTCTGGTGATCGGAATTGGACTGGCGAGGCTTTTTCTGGCATTTGGTTTGGGTTTCAGTTTAGTTGAATAACTCGATTTGAAATCGTGGCTTCTGGTGATGGTTTGATGATAGTGATGGGTTGTTGGAGCGATTGTCGATGTGTAGGAAGTTCTGGTGATGGTCGGAAGTTCACCATTGTCGGTGCAAGGTGCACGGTGGCACAGTGTATCAGCTCGTTTGGGTTTGGGTTTCGTGGATGTTTTTCTCGAAGTTGGTCACGGGAAGAAAAGGGTTTGGACTCGAATAATTATATAGGGTCGTACGCGAGAGAGAGTGAAACTGTTAATAGTTTTAACAGTTTAAAATTTTAACAAGCAGTTTAAAATTTCTCGGGAAGAACATCGGGGAAGAAAGGCTGTGGCTCGGGATTGTCTTCGGGTCGTTGCGAGTTGGGGTGAAAACCAGTTTTGACAGTTTAAAAATTTTAAAACCAAACAGTTTTAAATAGGCTAAACTCTGTTTTAAAAGAAGAATAAAAAGAGGGAATACTTGGTTTTGTTTCAAGTATAAATGACTTAAACCCAAAGAAAATATCAAACAGTTTTTATAATTTAAATAAAGAAAGTAAGTTTTAAACTTTAAATAATCAAGTTAAATAAATTTCTTGAAAATTCATTTCTTTGTAATGAATGTTTTAATTTAAATGAATTAAGTAAAAATCCTTAAGTTATTTTCAAACTGAATTTGAAATGTGATAAGGAAATTAATAAGGAAATGTTTATCTTAAAACTTAATTAAAGTTTGATAGTTAATGAGATAAATAAAGAGTGATTTATGAATTAAATTAGTTAATGATTAATGATTTATTAATTAACAATTAAGGTTTCAAGTGTTATATTTACTTGTAATTAAGGATTGTTAATTTATAATTAAAGGTAAGTAATTAATGATTATTTATTTTTAAAAACTTAATTAATGATTTAATTAAGTAAGTTAATTACTAAGATCAAATGTTTTAATGATAATGTTTTATCTCAAGGTTAATTAAGATTTTAATGAGTTGAAATTAAGTTAATTAAGAGATTTTAAGTTTAATTAATTAATTAATTTAATTATTGATAGGGATTAATTAAATGATTAAGGTTAATTAAAATGGTAATTAAGAAGTACTTAATAAAGTTTTATTAAGTAATAATTAGGTTTTCTTAATTAATAATTAAAAGATTATTAATCTATAATTAAAATTTATTAAGGATTAATTAACTGTTATTAAGGGTTAATTAATTATCATTAAGGATTGATTAATTGGTAATTATGGATTAATTAAATTGGTAATTAAGGTTGTTAATTAATAATTAAGTTTTATTAATTAATAATTAAGAGGTAATTAATTAGTTAATTAAGGTTAATTAATTAATTATAAAAAGTAATTAGGGATTGATTACTTTGTATTAAAAGATATTGATTAATAATTAAGGTTTATTAATTAATAGTTAAAGAATAATTAAAGTAATTAATTAAGGATAATTACTTTATGAAATAAATAATTAATCAAGAGTGATTAATATTTAATGATTAATTAATTAAATGGATTGTAATTAATTAATGTTGATTAAGCAAGAATAGGAATTAATTCTTAAGTAATTAATTTAATTTAAGTTGATTAAATTAATTATAATAGAGATTAATAAATGGTTGCTTATGAATGATGGTTGAGTAGAATGTCTGATTTGGTTGATATCTATTGGATGATATACTATGATATTCTGTGATATGATATTAGATATATCTGTGATAAATGTGTAATATTTATCTATGTTAAAGCTGTGTGAATTCAAGTATTGAATATAGATAAGTTAAATTGTTTAAACCTTTAAACAACTTGGCCTTAAAAGATACGTTTTGGATTTCGATGAGACCGGGATCGGGTTTCCGTATACCGGTATTCCAGGTCTGGAGACCCGAATACCACATCGATCCAAATTAACGATAGGTCGTGAATCTCAAGTGAAGATGAAGATTTAGAGTGCAAGGGTTATTGTCGTTAACTCTGAGGGTGATTCCAAAACGAGTGTAACGAGATAATGCCTTCGGTTTCGTTCGAACCCGGAACGAACTTGTATGGATTGAATGCTTTCAGCACATCGTCAGGCGGACGATGAGCATTCTAAGTGATATGTTCTGATTAAAGGTAATCGTAACCTCAAGCCTCATCAACCGGGAATGGCTAAAACAGGGGAGGTGCAGCAAGGCTTCGTGGGTAGCACCCACTGAGAGCAAGATAGATCCCTGTCTAGAGGTCCCTTTTCTTTTATTCGGCTTAGTGTGTGGTTGGTCGCGCCAACTACGGGATTGTCTTGTTCGGAATTATCCAGTAAGGGATGGTTTCGGCTTTGTGTTGCAGGGGAGCGGGCGTACTCCTCGGTACGGTGATCTAGGCCACGTACTGTGACGGGCGGTACCCCAGTAGCCCTGCCATTGTATGGAATCCAAACTCCAATAAGTGCCGTACGTATTAATTGTGCCCAACTATGTTGGAATGTGAGATGTAAGCATTTCAGCTATTTCTGTAATTTACTTGAAAACCCTAGACCCTATTATAATACAATCGGATTTCCTATCAAATGTTTTAGTTAGCGTAAGGTAAAAACTTACCCATGTTTATGTGTGGGGAGTCTTACGTGATACTTTTGTTTTCAAAGGTTTTCAAAGTTAAGCAATTTAACCGTTTACTCACACCAGACCCATGTCTGACCCAAGTGTTTATTTTCTGTTTTATTAAACTCTTGGGTACTCAAATTTGTATGAGTAGTCAAGGGGATTCAGGTTAGTCTTGACGAATTCTGGAGGAGCTGTGGAGCAGGAGGCTTCAGCGAAAAGATATATAGAGTTTCCGCTGTGTATGATAGATGTACTTGTGTTGTATAATAGACAGAAATTTATAACTGTCTATTCTGTGATGTATAAATTGTGTACTCTGATGTATATGATACTATGTAATATCTTATGTGATATAATATATTTCTCGTTCCGCTGTGAGATTTCTGATGTGTTGTTGTTCTCTCTTCTTTTCTTTTCTTCTTCTATCCCTTTCTTTCTTCATAACGATGCGTCTTTCTGGGCATAGGAAGCCGGGTCGTTACATAAAGTGTATTTTATAATAAAGTGTTTTAAATTATTTTAAAGATCTAAAGTAATTATACTTGGTGTTTTCAGTGGAAATAAATATTTGGGAATTTATTCCGTGAGAGAAAGATGGTTTGGAAGTGTTTTCAAAAGGGTTGAAAATGGAAATATACCTTGTGAAGATATTTGTGAGGTAAATAAATAATTTGGAAAATTATTTATGTTTGATGGATGTTTGTGAATGTTAATTGATAGTTAAATCCTCGACTATAAATATTGGCCAATGCGCTGATCGTTTCGAAGAGAACGGGATCGGGATTTATTTTCCGAAAACCACTTCAATTCGGTTTGAACATTTTCGTGGGGAAACGAGTTTGGAATCGAAGATGGAGCAGTGAAGTGCAAGGGCTAGTCGCTACTAATCCTGAGGTTGATTCCAAAATGGATGTGGTAAGAATAGTGCCTTCGGTTCCGTTCGAACCCGGAATGGACTTGTATGGATGAATGCTTTCGGAACATCGTCAAGTGGACGGTGGGCATTCTAAGAGATGTGTTCTAAAAAGGTAACGCTTAGTCTCGAGCCTCATCAACCGGGAATGATTGAAAATCAGGGTTTATGCAGCAAGGCTATGTGGGTAGCACCCATTAGGGTGAGGTCATCCCTGTCTAGATGTCCCTTTTTATTTCGGCTTAGTGGTGCGGTTGCTGATCCCAACCGTGGGGTGATCTTACTCGGAATTACACTTAGGTAGTTCCGGTCTTGTGTTGCAGGGGATCGGGCGTGGTCCTTGGTACGCTGATCTAGACCAGGTACTGTGACAGGTGGTACCCCAGTGCCTAGTCATTAGTTGGAAATCCATCTCCCTACATGTCTTTACGGTTTTGTTTGTATACCTATTAGCTGGAATTTAATAGATGTAACAATTTCGGCTATTTGAATAAGTATTTGTATATAGACATTATTATAATATCAGACGGATTTGATAAAAAGTGTTTTGACTATCGTAAGGTAAAAACCCGACATGTTTATTTGTGGCATGGTCTTACGAGATGCTTTTGATTTCAAAGAGTTTGGAAAACTTTAATAATCCAATTGAGTGTGTTTTCTCATGCTGGTTTTTCCAGACTGACTCGGGTGTTATTTTATTATAATGCTCGGGTCAGACCGAGTATTATAGGTTACAGGATATGATGCTGTGGAGCTCAGGAGACGAGCTGGATGGCGAGACGTATCTCATGTATTTGATGTATTCCACTGTGTATCATTAGTTGTATAGTCAGCTTTGTGAGGACAAGTTATTATAACTGTCCTGAATTGTGATGTTGATTGTATTGTACTCTGATGTTGTATTCAGATGATGTATGTATAAACAGATACAGTTTCTTTTCTGTAAAGATCAGTTATTATCTATTATATTTTATTCCGCTGCGATGTGAGATTCTGATGTTGATATTCTATTTTCTTCTTCTACCTATTTCTTCTTTAACCCAAATTGTTCGTATTTCTGTTCTTCTTGAGTTGATTTGGTGGAGATTAATGTCAATTCAAGGGGTACGGAACTGCGGGTAGTTCCAGTTTGTATCAGAGCTGAAGGTTGGTGATAACCTTGGCTCTGGTGGGGATTACTCATAGAATAGATTCCGTAGTACTCTAGAATGAGTTTTAGTGTATTAGTAGATATGAGCGCGTATTTGTTAGTGAATATAAAATTGTTTTATATTGTGTTGATTGGTTTATTGAGTAGTTTATGGATTCTGGTCAATACGAGTAATTAACGTTATTGATAGGGATCTCTAAACACTTGAATAGAACAATTCGACACAGTATTGTTTTAAAATAGGGTAAATGAAATAATTTTACTCAAATTATTTTCATATATGAAAGAAATAATTTTTAGTAATTATTATATATATATATATGGTTGCTCGGTTGCTGGGAAATGATAATATTAAATTATTATCATTATTGTGAAGGGATTGAATAAGAAATTGAAAACCATAGCTAAAAGTTATGAAATAAATTCATATACAAATGAAGTTTATAAACGTGAATTATAAATGTGATTTATAATTGAAATTGAGATAGAAATTCTAGAGTAATGTTTGAATATAAAATTGGATATGGAATCTGGCGAGGTTTGAAATTTAAGAATATTTGAAATGATTTTAAAGAGATAAAAGAATTGAACTCTTTCGGTCGTTGGAAAATAACTTCGGTGATGACTGCAGCATCATCGATGTTCATTTTCGAGTTTCTAGGAGAGGAATTGCTACCAAATTGTTTTAAATTGGAATTGTTTGCAAACTGGGTTTGGTTTTGAAATTCAAAGGGATAATTGAATTTACCAAAGAATTTTGGGTATAATTGATTTCAAATAAATTTTGAAATACTTAAGTGATTATTGAAGACTCTGGAATTGGTTTAAAATGTTCTTGAGTATCTAAGTAATGGTTTAAACTCTGGAGGTTTAACTAAAAATGTTTATGGATTATAAACAAGTTTGAAAATTTCCTGGGGTGAAATTAACTTGTAAAAAATTTAATGAAGTTAAACTTGAGTTATAAATAAAATTCAACTTGGAAGTGTTAAGTGAATTAAATATGATTGAAATATGGTGAAATGAAATGAAGTTGGATTATAATAGAAAATGATTTGAGTTGCAAATAAAATCTAATTCGAATATAAATGAGTTAAATATGTGCTTGGATATTATTTTGATAAATTGAGAATATAAATTAAAAATTAAAATGGATGGGCTAACGGAATTAAATGGAATTTGATTAGATGAGAATCAAATTAACTAGAAGTGAACTTAAGTTTGAAGTTGGGATAAATTGAAGTAAATTAACTTAAGTTAAGAATAATTAGAAGCTCGACTTCGAGTAAGAATGGAAGACCATTAAATAAAAGCTTGGGTAAGTGATATTGGTGGGAACCTATAATATTGAGACCCTATTAATTGCTTATGAAAACGAGATTAAATAAAATTCTATGAATTGATAGAAGTGAAATAAAATTGATTTTGAAATCAATTGAATTGAATATGAGTTGTTTGGAATTATAAATGAATTGGAGGTAAGTAAGTGAGTTGTACATCACTTAAATTGAATGCAAGGGTAAGAAAAGCGAGTGAAAGCAATTGAATCGGTGATTGAACCATTATTAATTACTTATAAGTGCTGTTTGGTATGTATGGCTTATGAAATCCATGTGTTAGCTATTGAAAATGAGTGAAATGTGAATAAATTTCTATATATGGCACTTACATATTTGAATTGAGTAAGTACAGGTATAGGGAAGCCGTGTGGCTGGGTTTGGTTGCGCTAATTGCTAAAATAATAAGCCGCTTGCTTAAAAATGCTAAATAGAGGTACGCCTACGCAATAAAAGATAGGAAATATGAACTGTTGTTTGTTTCCTTGTTTTTCTGACCATGTGGGTCGATGTATATATATTTATATCTCTTGTCAAATTGCAAAAGCTTCTCCGTACAAAGGAGACTCTGCCAAAATTTTCTGAAAATTTTGGGAGTTAGGAAATTTTTAAAATTTTCACTAATGACAAATGATTTAAAACGTGTAAGCAAATAGAATTGAAACTGAATATTGAAATCTAATTGATAATTGTGTATGTGAAGTAAGGTGAAATCGAAGAAATTGTTCGAAGAAACTAAAATAAGAAAAGTTTGCGAATAAACTTTTATTTGAGATTTTAAATAAATTAGTAAGTGGAACTAATAAAAGGAAATGGTTAATTAAATATGGGGTGAGATAAGGTGAATAAAATTTAATATTCAGACTTTGAAGACAAATTGAATTCATGCAAAATTGAAAATGAAAATCTGAATGAAAATCGAGAGAAAGTATATAGATTTGAAAATAGCTAATAAACTGAAGCAAATTGATTTTATATGGAATTGGAACTCAATTGGAGTATACACTTCAGTAGTGAAGTAGTAAAAATAAATATAAGAAATATTTATACTGAACTTAAGAAATGAAGAATGAAGTTCTCAAGTAAATTGGTATTGGGAATATACTTAGTGAATAATGGAATGAGGATTTAAAACTGGAAGTTGTGAAATGGGATAATTGTGGATAAGTAAATGGAGATCAAAATAAATGTACATAAAAGAGAAAATTGATATAGTTGATAATCAATTGAAATTAATACGTAGGAGGTACGTATATTATTTTATTCGCATGCGATTTGATCCAGATTCGAGCATAGAATTTCGAGATAGTCATATCGATCCGAGTTGGGATTTTTCACTCGATTTTCGATGGCGAACCCTAGATATGGATTTTGATTGATTCTGGATATTCTTTATCATAGTTTGTGGCTATGCAAGAAGGATGACTGTTTCTGATCAAGAAACCAGATCTGAGTCCGCACTAGGAAGTCGGGTGGACGATACTAGTTCGGAAGTGAAATTGTGTGATTGAGTGAGCGATCAGATTTGGTTTTGTGTACGGATGATATATGTGCATCGTACGGGCTTAAGTAAAGCAAATATTGAAAATGTGTAAAAGAGAGTGAATAAAATAATTTTGAATTCTGTATTTGGATAGTATTTCTAAGTAGGATATACAGGTATTCAAAAGCAAAAGGGAATTGGGATTTTCGATTTCAGAAAATAAATTTAAATGGCCAAACAAAAGGTATGTGTTTAAATTTCTGTATGAAATTTGATCATTTTCTTGTCTAGCCATTTGGCTTTTGTTTTCTTTTGGAAATCTGGGGGTCTGTTGAGGCATTTTGTGGTAGTACCGAGCTAGCCGCGCAAGGGAGATGCTGGCAAAAAATTTCGAGAATTTAGGGAGTTAGAAAAATTTTGAGAAAATTTTGATAATTCAAGATTTTGTTTCAAATTTAAATTTGAATTGGTAAGTAATATTGTTTGGAACTAATGGATAAGCTAGAAAGTTAGAAAGAGGGTTAGTGTGTCTTTGATAAAAAGATTAGTTTTGGAAAGTTGTTTGAAACTATTTGGATTTGAGAAAATAGTTAACGGGGATTGAATCATTCTTCCTAACTAGTAATTTCGGGGACGAAATTCTTTTAAGGGGGGAGGAATGTGTCGACCCGGAATTTTGGATATTTGAAATGAGAATATTTAATTAATTTTAAATATTCAAAAGGGTAATTTTGACTTGAATTTCAAATATCACTATTTATTGGGTGATTTAATTATTGAATTTAAATAATTGGAAATTGGGAAAATTGTTGAAGCTTGGGTTTTAAGCTTTGTTAAAAATAATTTGAAGGCTTGTAAAATCTATATTGATAATACTAAAGATAGTAAAAGTGTTAAACTTGAATTTGGAAGTGTTAAGTTTTAAAATTTTATCGTTTAAATTGATATTTAAAAATAGCCATCTGAGGCACAGTCTTGAAATTCGACGAAACCAGTTCCATTGGATCCGTAATATTGTATTATTATTGGATTTCAAATTTTGTAGTGTTTGGAGTTATCATGTGATCGTACGGTAGGTAAACGTGCTAAAATCTATATCGAAAATTTATATATTAACGGGGTCCAAAAAGCTATCTTCTCCATACGATCGAATTTGGACTCGAAACCTTTTCCATTGTGTTCGGAATAGGGGTATAACATTATAAATGCCTTGCGGCACGTCTCGTTAGGAGGTCGAAAATTTAAGCTACAAATTCGAGAGAATTTGAAATCAATTAAATATATATATATTTATTCACATACCATAGTCAGCCTTCAGCTGAAATAATGTCACACCAGTGTTTTCTACACTTCATTTCAGTCAATGTAGCAAGCCTATGCAGACACGCAAGGCAAAACACTTGTCCTCCCTGAGACATGCATCATCTCTAAAATTAAAACCTATCATTCAAAAGAAATAGCCCAACGACTTCCTTTCTTCTAAATCTCGCCCTATCCAGTTCAATAAAATGGTCGCTTCTTCCATTTTTCTATTCAAATCAAATTAATGGCCGAAGCCCTCTTCCTCTGATAAAAAAATAAATAAATAAATAAATAATAATAAGACGAGCGACTCGCGGTCGAGGAGAGGCGTTAGTCAGGGGAGCATCGCGCGTTGGGGTGTGCGCAGGTTAGGAGAAGGTGCTCGTTGGTCAGGCGTGTCAATGGGTGGCCGCCGTGGTTGGGTGTCATGTTGCGTGGAGGCGATCTAAGGTTTTGAATTTCGAGAAGCTAGGGTTTGGAATCGCGCGCACGATGGCTGGGTTGGCATCGGAGTCGAGTGAGCATGCAAGTTTGTTGTTCGAGTAAGGTTTCTCGAAGACTGGTCAGGCAATGGCCGTGGACGTGGTCAGGCGATCGAAGACGGGTTTTCGTTCGGGAGATGGTCGTGGTTGTTTTCCGGTGAGTGTTTAGCAGCAGTCGATTTCTTGGTAACCTTTATTTTATTTTATTTTATTTTGTGGTTGATTAAACTATTTTAGTTGCAAACGAAAACGACAAAATATATTTGGCTATGTTTTTATTTAAAACCGGTTAATTAAAATTCATTATTTCAGTCTAAAGGTATATATATGTATATCTACAGTAAAGAGAAATACAATCTATATAGAAAGATTTTTTAATATATATATATAGAGGAATTTAAAAATACATACTAGTTTAAATTAAAATTGTTAAATGGGAATTTAATTGTTCGATTTATTTCGAATATTGATAACTGTATAAATGTTTGTACAAGGTCCAATTATCATGAAAAAATTAGTTGGGATTGAAGTGGATTGCAAACAAAGATAAAGGTGAGTAAATCTCACTCATCTGGGTTTTATTTAAATGTAAATGGTTAAATTTAAATAACAGGTTGAATGATTGAATTGAATGGATGTGATAATATATATAGTAGTGTGTATATATATATTGGAGTGATTGATATTCCCGAATTATATAGCGGATAAGACCCTATGCGCCGGATATTAGCGGATGATATTATATAAACCCATATACCGCGATATTCCACCTTGAAGTGGAATTGGTATTGTTCTAACATCTGTGGATGCAGAGAAACAGGTTGGAGGGATCCAACTGGATTCCTCAAAATTATTTAGATTGTTTTAATAATTCTATGATATGATTATTTGTTATTTTGTGATGAATTATATTGATAATTGGAGATGATGGATGTTATGTTCTGATTGAATATATTTGGGTATACTGTGTTACCAAAATATATAGATTGGATTTTTGGAAAGAAAATAAAAGAGTAAATTTTCAAGTAAAATAATTATAGAGAATTTGAATAAATTTAAGAAGGAATTGGAAAAGAATATAAGTGATTTTAAAAATCCTAATAAATAAATTCCGAGTATGGGAAAAGATAATTTTGAGCAAACAGAGAAATAATGGAAATTTAAACTTAAGTGATATTATTTAAAGTAATAAAGAATTTACTTTAAAATTCAAGGTCTAAATTTATTCAAAAAGAATAAAGAAGGAATTTGGAAAAAAAATATGAAATTGGTATTTTCAGATAAAAATGTTTTAAATCATAATAAAGAAATAAAATCGGAAGTTAATGGGTTTTGAAATAAATTGAGTAAGTAAAGGGATTTATTTCAAAATGGAGAAATTTGGAAATCAATTTGAAATTGATTTAAGTGGATAAAAGTGGGATTTTTAAACAAAAGTGATACTTTGAAATTTATAAACTGGGTTTATAAAAGTGAAATAATATATTAGTGGATATTTGGAAGAATAAATTCATGGTGGGAATTTATTAAAGGAATGAGTAAATTTGGTTAAAAATAAATAGTGATTTATTTTTAAAGATGTGAAAGAGAAGTGTATTTCCTTGGATAGCCAAGTACGTTTCCAAAGCAAACTTTTAAGTATGAGTTAAAGGTTTTAAAGTTGTTTTTAAAGTATGTTTAGAAAATTTATTATTTTTAAATGTTTAAGTTTAAAGTAAGCATTATTTCCAAATTTATTTTGGTAGTAATTATTTAAAAGTGACTT
The DNA here is from genome assembly GCA_030737815.1 of Allium fistulosum. Lineage (NCBI taxonomy): Eukaryota > Viridiplantae > Streptophyta > Magnoliopsida > Asparagales > Amaryllidaceae > Allium > Allium fistulosum. Next base: position 388,416,055 of record CM060907.1, on the reverse strand, counting down.
GGTATTTTGTTTTAAAAAGATGAAAATTTAGTTTTATAAAGTAGCTTTATTTTAAATATTCTTAAAGTATATATTTTTGAATAAAGTATTGAAGTAGTTTTTTTTAATTTAAATGTTTTAAAGTGTATTTTATAATAAAGTGTTTTAAATTATTTTAAAGATCTAAAGTAATTGTGCTTGGTGTTTTCAGTCGAAATAAATATTTGGGAATTTATTCCGTGAGAGAAAGATGGTTTGGAACTGTTTTCAAAAGGGTTGAAAATGGAAATATATCTTGTGAAGATATTTGTGAGGTAAATAAATAATTTGGAAAATTATTTATGTTTGATGAATTTTTGTGAATGCTAATTGATAGTTAAATCACCGACTATCAATATTGGCCAATGCGCTGATCGTTTCGAAGAGACCGGGATCGGGATTTATTTTCCGAAAACCACTTCGATTCGGTTTGAACGTTTTCATGGGGAAACGAGTTTGGAATCGAAGATGGAGCAGTGAAGTGCAAGGGCTAGTCACTACTAATCCTCAGGATGATTCCAAAATGGTTGTAGTAGGAATAGTGCCTTCGGTTCCGTTCGAACCCGAAACGGACTTGTATGGATGAATGCTTTCGGAACATCGTCAGGTGGACGGTGGGCATTCTAAGAGATGTGTTCTAAAAAGGTAACGCTTAGCCTCGAGCCTCATCAACCGGGAATGATTGAAAACCAGGGGTTATGCAGCAAGGCTATGTGGGTAGCGCCCATTAGGGTGAGGTCATCCCTGTCTAGATGTCCCTTTTTATTTCGGCTTAGTGGTGCGGTTGCTGATCCCAATCGTGGGGTGATCTTACTCGGAATTACCCTTAGGTAGTTCCGGTTTTGTGTTGCAGGGGATTGGGCGTGGTCCTCGGTACGCTGATCTAGACTAGGTACTGTGACAGGTGGTACCCCAGTGCCTAGTCATTAGTTGAAAATCCATTCTCCCTACATGCCTTTACGGTTTTGTTTGTATACCTATTAGCTGGAATTTAATAGATGTAACAATTTCGGCTATTTGAATAAGTATTTGTATATAGACACTATTATAATATCAGACGGATTTGATAAAAAGTGTTTTAGCTATCGTAAGGTAAAAACCTGACATGTTTATTTGTGGCGTGGTCTTACGAGATGCTTTTGATTTCAAAGAGTTTGGAAAACTTTAATAATCCAATTGAGTGTGTTTTCTCACGCTGGTTTTCGAGACTGACTCGGGTGTTATTTTATTATAATGCTCGCGTCAGACCGAGTATTATAGGTTACAGGATATGATGCTGTGGAGCTCAGGAGACGAGCTGGATGGCGAGATGTATCACACGTATTTGATGTATTCCGCTGTGTATCATTAGTTGTATAGTCGGCTTTGTGAGGAAAAGTTATTATAACTGTCCTGACTTGTGATGTTGATTGTATTGTACTCTGATGTTGTATTCGGATGATGTATGTATAAACAGATACAGTTTCTTTTCTGTAAAGATCAGTTATTATCTATTATATTTTATTCCGCTGCGATTGTGAGATTCTGATGTTGATTTTCTATTTTATTCCTCTACCTATTTCTTCTTTAACCTAAATGGTTCGTATTTCTGTTCTTCTTGAGTTGATTTGATGGAGATTAATGTCAATTCAAGGGGTACGGAACTACGGGTCATTTCACAACCTGATTAATCATTCTATATTAACCAATTTAAATTAATTGCATACAATTTTACCATTTAATACAATATTTAATTTATTTCCTTATTTACAATTTCTAACCAATTTTTAACTTTAAAATCATTGCAATCAATTGGAATTATACTAAATAGTTATCAATTGCCTTAAATCAACATTACAAAAGTTACATTCTAGTTATTTTCCTCATTATTAAATCTTAAATTTTTATATTTCCACAACATTAAATTCCAAAATTATTTAATTTAATATTTTTTATTATCGAAAATTAAGGGTCGTTACATGAGTACACTCTTCCGCTTCTCGGGCGCTCCAAAAACCAATTATCGATTTTCCGTAATGCTCAATACCGGTTCTTTAGGAAATAATCAGAAAATACATAAGAGCGGGGATCACCCCCTAACCGTTTAAGTGGACGAATCTCCTCATCATTTGTCCTAGAAGAACGAAACGAATTTATACATACAGTATAGCACCACTGATAGTATCTGTACCATATAATTCCTGTGTTTCTCCTAAATATTTCTAGAGTTAAAATCCTTCGGTGTTACGTAGGTAATATTTTCATACCACCAAAACGGAAGAAGGATTACATATTTAGGCCAAGATTTGATACTCGGTTATTTAATTATCAAATAAACAAACATTCCAAACAAAGATTACATTTCACACGGAAACTACCAAGCCTCTTAAATTATCTTTCTTTAATTTAAAATCATATTTCAAATATTTATTAAATATTCATATACTTATCTCTTTAGGTGAAGTATATTCACAAACCATTACTTACAAAACTTGGAAAACATTTTTCACACACTTATAAATAGTACAAGTATATTCACGAACATTTAGAGAGATTTTCTATTTCAAAATCATATTAAAATGATCAAACCCAAATGTCATTAAAATGGAGATAACCCAAAACACCAACTCTTTCCATAAATCTCTTTTATTTTATAAATATCTCCTTTATAAATCTCCAATTCTCCTTATAAATTTTCTTTTATAAATCTTCTAGTTTATTTTATAAAACTCTATTTATAAATCCCCACAATCATTTATAAAACTCCTTTTATAAATCTCAAATGCCATTAAACCAAACTTCTATCCATTTTCCTAAATTTTTTCCAAATCTTATAAATTCTTTAAATGAATTCTTTCCATTAAATAAAACCTTTATATAAACCTTTCCATTTAAAATGATTCTTTTTAAATAAACAGTTTATTGTTTTTAAATACCTTTTATAAAACAATTTATTATCTAAAAACATCTTAATAAATAATTAATTATCTTTTACCATATTTATAACATCAATAATTAACTTTAAAAAAATATTTAAAATATACTTAAATAACTTTAAAACAACATTAATATATTAATAAATTAACTTTTTAAACAATATTAACATAATAATAAATTAACTTTAAATGATATTATTTTTAATAATAAGAATAAACTTCTAAAATATTGATAATATAAAAAATGTCCTTGAATAATATAGTCAACTTCAAAATATAAAATAATTAACTTTATATAATTAACTTAAATAATTAATTTTAAATAAATAATTAAAATATAGTAAAAACAATAATTAAATAACTTTAAAATAATGATTAAATATTTTTAAATAACATTAAGAAATAACTTTTTGGAATCATATTAACAAAATAATTAACTTAAATCATTATTGAACAATTATTAGTTATCTTTAAAACATTATAAATAAATAGTTGTTGCCTTTTTAGTCTTCTTACCAAATAATAATTATCTTTAAACCCTTAAAATAGAAGTTAATTATCCTTAAAATAACATTCAATAATTAACTTTTCAAATATGAAACAGGCTTAACGATCACAATGGTACTTAAGCAAGGTACCATATCATTCAATTTAACTTTCCAAGTTAATAACTGATATTTACATAATCAACGCTTATATAAAAAAAATTAACATTTAACCATCATTGGTTAACACATCACTTATTCAAAGTGGAAAATCAATTTACGATATATAATCAGATGTCCAAATATAACCTGCCCAGCTAATAATAGCAGAATAGTGATTTATTCTGCTAAACAGGTGTTCAATTAATTTAATTAGTGGAATGGGGTTTTATTCTACTAAATAAATGCCCAATTACCATATTTAATCCAATTTAACTCAACAGTATTTTATTTGGCCAAATAAACATCAATAATTAAGGTATATAAAATTTGAACGACGTTATTAATTAAAATAATGTAATTTAAATCATGTCTGTTTCCATATGTCATAATTTTTAAACATCCCAAAAACTACCAACAAATTATACTATAATGTTATACTCGTTAAAACGAGTCTAATGCAAAAATACGTGAGCGAAACGAATCATAGATGAGCAAGTTAGCTTGGCAACATAACATATACTAATTTAATGATTAAATCATATTCAAAACATTTCTCACTAAAATCAGGTATGGCCCAAGGCCCAAAACAAATGTACATCCATCTATGCCCCTTCTTCTTCTTCCATATCCCTTCCTTCTTCCTGAAACTCCAAAAATCAACGTGCTAGTGCACGTGCAAGTGCACGAGCAACACCGCCCATCAACGCCACATACAAGCTCGCAAACATGTCTGCCTTGCCACGCCCATCTCGTTCCCCACCTTGCCACCACCTCTGATCCCCTCATTCAAAATTTGACCGCGATCCACCCAAACCCAAAGGCAATCCTATATCTAATCGAACCAAAAGTCGCGACACAAATTATCTCGAAACTCCATCAAAATCTCACTACAGGCGTGTCTCTTCATCTCGATCACCAATCCAAGCTTCAATTTTTGAATTGCCGCCTATATCTCCGATGAACATAAACCCTAGCCTAGGAGCATAGTCAATCATTGACACGGAATCGTGCCGAAACTTCTCCAAAAATAGTATGCTTTGATACGAACTCAACGATGCTAACGGCTCGAACGATTCGACCCGGATAAGAGATATGAATTTTTGAGTTTTAAAAACAATAATATCTTCTTATTGATTTTTGATGATAACTCGATCGATATTCGACGAAATCAAGTGCCGTTAATTTTTAAAAATAGCTGAGACTAAGATGGACAACTTTCGTTTGGATCATCTTGGCTAATGTAAATAAGATATTGATTTTTGAATGGTTGAAGTGGAGTTTGTTTTCATGGTTTTTGACATTACAGCGAGATGGAAAAGGAAAGTCAATGTAAATAAGTGGAAGAAGATGCTGCAGTGGGTAACATGGATAGATAGACAACACAATGATATATTTTTCCAAACCAGGTTCCATTTGAATAAGGCAAGAGACAAGAAGCAAGGGAGCAGAGGAGTATGCGAGAAACAATGGCTTTTGTGCACAGCTTATCTGTGTACGTTGAAAGAAAAAGGGGTTGTGTGGAAGATGGCAGTGTACTATGTACAATTTGCCTATATGTTTATGGGTTTAAATTTGAATAGATTAGATTGCAACATCCCACCACACCATATCGCATTCACTTACGAGCCATGAACGACAAAAAACAAAATATAATTACACACAACACTGAGACACAATCACAAAAAAAAAGTAAAACACATTGGTTATTAATTCCTGTCAAATCCCAAAAGTACCAACGTTCGATGTAAAATATGTCAAACGAAAATTTAATTAATTTCCAAATTAAAATTTACGGAAAAATTCTATAGATTAAATTTAAGATACGCCATTGAAAATCAAGCAATTATTTGAAACATAAATTTTATTATAAAAATCCTAAATTAAATATTTAAAACAAATTAAATATTCTAGAAATCAAAGTAATAAAATTCCGGGTCGTTACACTGAGTAACTCATTAGAGATAGGATTAGAAATATCCTAGAATGAGTTTGAGTGTAGTATATATATGGGCGCATATTTTTTAGTGCAATAATTGTTTTACATTGTGTGGGTGTTTCTGTTGAGTGGCTTATGAACTCTGGTCGACGCGCCTGGTCAACATTGTCGATAAGGGTTCCCGAATACTTAAGTAGAACAAATAGACACAGTATAGTTTTAAAATGGGTAAATGAAATAATTTTCCCTAGGGTTATATTTCTTATATAAAGGAAATTTCCAAAATTTATATAGTTGTTTGGGTGTCGGTTGGAGGACCGATATGTTTATTTAATATCATTTATAGACAATACCTTCCCAAATATAAGTCTTGCCTAGAAGTGTATTTTGAGGATATCATATTATTATTAGGTGGAAAGAGATGAGCACTAAAAGAAGACGAAGAACAGGAAATGGCAGTATTTCAATCACCGAGAGTCGAGCCCCAACTGCTAGAAATATATGATCATTAGAAGAAATAGCACCTTTACAACCCTGTGTCGACTTTGCATACTTGTGCAAAGATTTTTCTAATTTAGGAGGAAAGCCGTTTAAGGACACATAATCCGTTATTTCAGATGAGAGGAAATGCTTCTTAGTGTCATGGCAGTTACAAGGTCGAGCGGCGACATGGTGGGACTCTGTTACAGCAAATATTCCGAAGGAGGATTTTTCTAGGGCCAGATTTAAGGAAGTGTTTAATGGCCAGTTCATACTTTGAGCGGAGAAGACCTGTTTATATAGGAGTTTCTTGGATCTTAAGAAAGGAGATGGGTCTGTAATAGAATATGAAACTGAGTTCAACGAGTTGTCGCATTTTGGACCAGAGCTCATTGAGACATCTCTTAAGAATAATAAGATGTTTGTAATGGGAATGAGGGAGGAGTTTAAAGAGAAAATAACTGCTTACCTAAAGGGATCTTTCCTAGACCTAGTAGACATGGCTCTGAGTTATGAAGTCCTTGATAAGTGGAAGCTTTAGAAACCTCAAGTGGTGGCAACAGCAACCTAAACAAAAGAAATTTCAACTAACAAGGGAAAGATAAATGGAAAGGTACATCAGGTGGAGGAACTCAAGAGGAGCGGTACAAGAATGTTATTTGCAACAAGTGTAAACAGAAGGGTCATACTCAAAAATTCTGTCAACATGTTGGTCATATTTCTACAATAGTTCAGAAGTCATTCGGTTCAAATTGCTTGCTTATCGAGAAGGGTCAATAGGTCAAAGTTTACATTATCAAGGACGAACCCTCAACTTTTGGAGATTTCAAAGAGAATGGAGTACTGGAAGGCACTTTATTTGTAAATGGCATCTTGATTAAAGTTTTGTTTGATAATGGAGCCTCCTACGGCTTTATTTCTAAAGAATTGGTTGCTAGATTAGGACTTGCCCCAAAATTTGTAGAAACCCCTATTTGTATGACCAACCCTGTAGGTGGTACAATTAATCTATGCATAGTTTGTAAAGATGTATGAGTTTCATACCTAATACATCAATACTCATGTGGCATGTTCATTATGGATTTTAAAGGGCTCGACGTTTTATACAGTATGGAGTTTCTAAAAAAGAATAGCGTTATCCTAGATTGCGTTGGAAGAACGCTATCCTTAAAAACTAAATTAAGAAAATTTATTAAAGTATGATGTGAGGAGCCTAAGGAGTTGTTGGATAGTTTCTTTTATACCTTAGATTCGACCCAGGAAAAGTTGGAATCATTATTGGTTGTTAGAGATTTCTCGAATGTTGGCTCTGTATTTTGGCATGCAAGGAAGACAAAAGGTAAGGAAATGAAAAGGAAACTGGGATGCCGAACCAGGTGTTTGGTTCGGCATCCCCGAAAAATGTCGGACCAGATATCTGGTCCGGCACATCACTAAGATGTCGGACCAAATATCTAGTCCGGCATAACACTAAGATGTCGGACCAGGCATCTGGTCTGACACATTACCTCAACATCAGCATAAGCATTTGGTCCGGTTCTTGGAGCAACCGAACCAAATGTTTGAACCGGCAAGACGACGCACCGACCTCAGGGCAGAAGCGACTCCTAGAGCTCCACATCCCTTGTCGTCGGACCAAGTCCAGAAGAATTCCATGCCAAACCAGATAAGCCCTCATCATGCCGAACTAAGCCTGGGAGGTTATATCTCCACCTGCAACCTTCACAACATCACTCTATAAATACCATAGCTCTGCAACAACAATGGGGATGGAATTTTGAGGAAAAAAGGGAAAAATCTGCTGAGACTTAACCATCTCTATTACTCTAAGTTTTTCTTTTACACTTTCTGATCAAACTTGTATCTGTAATCAAATCAAAAGAGCATAATAAGATGGACAGTGGATGTAGGAACGTTCTGGCCGACCACTATAAAATTTCATGTGACTTATTTCCTTTAACTACTTTCGAATTATGAGTCTATGAACTGTTCTGTGATAATAAAAACTATCTATTAATGGATTGGAACATTAAAAACTCCATATCAACCAACTTAAACGTGACTTAGACAAATTCGAACTTAGAGGTGTTTGCCCAATTTTTGTGCAAACATTTTTGGTGCTTTCACGGAGAATGGTGTAGAGAGCCGAACTCTTATGTCCACTCTCCTTTCAAGCCTTAACTCGGCATTAGAACATGGCTCCCTCTAAGCGCGACACCGATAAGGGTAAGAGCGCGACCACTGCCAGTACACTCAATCCCATCCAAGAATATCAAGAAAACCGAGTTACGCACTCTCAACCTCCAGGCTCAGCTGTCACTTGAGAAGACTTAGATAGGGTTGTGAATGAGATGACTGACCGCTTCGCTTCCCAGCAAAAAGCTTTAGTGGACCAACTCATGACACGCTTGAGAGGCATAGAGGAATCCACTCACAACACTGAATCTCGAGGAGAGTCTCAATCTGAAGAGTCGCGTAGACAGAACATATCCTCTGCATATGAAGAATTCAATCAAGAAGATACATGAACTCGATGCTGAGCCAGGACTCAGCTCGAAGCCGGTCCTGAAAGATCATCAAGAATTGGGCCCAGTCAAGGGGGCACCAGGAAAGGACCGATTGTGGCTGAACCTATCATGCTTCGAGCCAACCATCGCCAATCCAGCCTCTACCAAGGTTCCACGTGCCCTCGGTATCAAAGAGAAGCCCCCACTTCTCCCAGGGCTGTCCCAGAATCCGAGCAGAGGATGACTTGCCTCTTTAAGGAATATCTCAGGCGCGAACAACTCGAAAGAGGGATTGGGACAAGAGTATCCATCCCCTTCACTAGGGATATAGAAGTGATAGCCACTCCTCGAGAATGGAAGATGCCTACCATGGATGCCTACAAAGGCACATCCGGCCCAATCATCCACTTGAAGTGCTACACCCAGCACATGCTCATGAATGGAGCAACAGTGGGTGTGCTATGTAAATGTTTTCCACTGTTCCTGTCAGACTAAGCAACCACATGGTTTGTCGCCTGCCTCATGGCTCTGTTAGATCTTGGGAAATGTTGAAAGAAAAATTCATAACTCAATTCTGAATCCACTTGGAACAACCCAAGGACGCCTATTCCCTGTCAAACGTAAAACAAAATGCATGAAATCCGTTGCAGCAATATCTTACCCGTTTTAACGCTGTCGCAGCAGCAGTACAAAACACCAATGAAAGGCTTACACTGATGGCACTGTGCAGAGGTGTCCACCCGAATTCAAAGCTTGCGAGAAGATTAATGAAGGAAAAGCCTCTAACTCTTCAAGATTTCTTTCATGAAGCTGGAAAGTACATGAGATTGGAGGACGCGGCAGCCTACTGACATAGCGAGCATCCTACAAAGGCTTCCAGCGTCCAAGGAAACATAGGTGCCCCACTCCGAGGGGAGGGGAATAAACAGAACAACGATGGAAAAAATGGCCACAAAGGCAACTCTGGAACTGAAAAAGGCAATAAGCGACGATACAGACCAGGACCAAGATTCGATTCATACACTCCTCTGAACGACACCATGGAGAACACTTACATGGCTATTCAACACGAGTTGAAGTACAAACACTCTTCGTACAAAAAAGATTCAGCAGCCACAATTAGAACAGGAAAATATTATCACTTCCATGGGTCTCATAGGCATAACACCGAAGAATGCCAACATTTGCGGGATCTCATTAAGGAATACATCCGAAAAAAGAAACTAGAGCGATACGTGCAGAAAGGGTGCAATTCTCCCGCTCCGGTCCACAAAGTATATGGGCAATCCCCATAAGGGAACAACAAGTAAGGAGCAGGTACGAGCCGCTCTAACCAAGAAAAGGTAATTGCCTACACCATATCTGGAGGGCCATATACAGCCGATGGAAGTAGGGCCGAAATGGAGAGGTATGGGGAATCCTTGAAAGACAGGGAAGGATATGTTCATTCCGTAACTGAAGGATGCATCACAAAATGGAGAGAAATAGTCAACATAACCTTCAATGATGAAGATTTGGTTGGAAAACAGTATCCGCATACTGATCCTATGGTTATCTCCACCTAGATCGTCCCGGCGAAGGTGTTTTGTATTTTGGTCGATATAGGAAGCTCGGTTAATATTTTATTCAAACATGCATTCAATAAAATGAAGTTATCAATGAAAGATGTATCTCCATGCCATAAGCCCTTACACGGGCTCACTGGGGAAGCCACATGCCACTTGGACAGCTAGACTTGTTCGTTGAGCTAGGAAGTCACCCCAGTCAGTTTTCCGAAAGCAAAAATTCGTGCTGGTAGATGCATACTCTACCTACAAACGCATTCTTGGTAAGGCCCGTGTTTTCAGACTTCCAGATAGTCTTGGAACCATGGTGCTTGAAGATGAAATTTCCAACTGATAACGGAATAGAAGATGTAGAAGGTGACCAAGACCCAGCTCGCGATTGCTATGTGACTGAACTTCGCCAAAACAAGAAGAAGGAAAAAGGAAAATGCATGGGGGTCGCCCTCTGCGCCAAAAATGTGAAAGCATAGCAATCAAAGAAAGCCCCTCCTCTTGAATATACTAGCGACCCATTCAACGAGTTGGACCCCAGAGATAAAGAGGAGGAGGTCAACGCTGAGCCTGTGGAGGCTATGGAACATGTGATGGTAGACGAACGCGACAAAACAAGGCTTTTAAAGATAGGTTCTCAGTTGAACTAGAAGTCCAGCTGATATGATTCCTACAGAAGAACGTGGATGTATTCACATGGACCCATGAAGACATGGTGGGTATATCCCCAGAAATAGCTTGCCATTCCCTCAATATTGACCCAACCAAGATCCCGATCAAACAGAAGAAAAGAAGAATGGAGATAGAATGATCAACTGATCTCAACGAAGAGGTGAAGAACCTACTCGCGAATAGCTTTATTGGCGAAGCCATTTACCCAGAATGGATCTCCAACTCGGTCATGGTGTAGAAGCCCAATGGAAAGTGGAGGACCTACATCGACTTCTCCAACCTTAATGATGCTTGCCCTAAAGACTGTTTTCCTTTACCCCAAACGACCGACTAGTGGACGGAACCATAGGGCATGAGTTGTTGTCATTCATGGACGCATATTCAAGATAAAGCCAGATTCCCATGCATGTGTCGGATCAAGAACATACTAGCTTCATCACGAATCTAGGCCTGTATTGTTACAAGGTCAAGCTCTTTGGGCTTAAGAACTCCGGCGCTACCTATTAACGTCAGGTTAATAAGATGTTCGAGCAACAAATTAGTCACTCCATGGAAGTATATGTTGATGACATGCTTGTCAAATCAAGAAGAGCCATGGATCATCTGAGCCACCTAGATGAAATGTTCCAAGTATTATGCAAATACCAAATGAAGCTAAACCCACTGAAATACTCTTTTGGGGTATCTTTGGGCAAATTCTTAGGTTTCATTGTACACGCTAGAGGGATAGAAGTGAATCTTGAAAAGGTACAAGCTTTAAGGGACGTCAAAATCCCGGCAACACGAAGAGAAATGCAGAGCCTAAACGAAAAGATAGCTGCTCTGAGCAGATTTATATCCAAAGCAAGGAAAAATGCGTCCCATTCTTCGAAGCCTTTAAAAAGGACAAAGGGAAGTTTGAATGGACTGATGAGTGCAACTCAACTTTTCAGAATTTGCTCAAACATCTGTAGAAGCCGCCAATACTCTCCACTCCGAAGGATGGAGAGAGTCTTTACTTATACCTAGTTGTATCCTCCCACGTCCTAAGTGTTGCACTAGTATGAGAGGATGGTCGTATCCAGAGACCGGTATACTTCATATAATAAGAATTTTATTGTAAATAAATCAACAGTACTGAGGAATCCGAATGGATCCCTCCAACTTGCCCCCCTACATCACAACTTATATATATAAGCACACACGCACACACAAATATATATATATATATATAATCAGTGGTGAGGAATCCTATTGGATCCCTCCAACATGTCCCCCTGCATCACAATCATTATATAATTATATAATATGGGTCATCCGCTTTAGGAGCGGGAAAAAATCCAAACTAACTGATAAAAATAGTAAATCATCCAAACATCCAATCAACAATTTTTATTAACTATATAACATACTGGTTAGCGAAAAAGGTGAGTTTAACTCACCAAAATTTTATGTTGTCGCTGAGGCGTTCTAGTTTGGAACTAAAATCGAACGACGTCCAATTTTAGCCTGAATTTCAACTGTCTCCAAATTCATCCACTCCAGCTCCATTGTGAAGCTTTCGTCGTTACCAACGCAATGCAAAATTTCACGCCTCGATTGGACCTCGTATGAGAGAGTTATACAATTTTTAATTAATCGATTTTAAATAAAAAAATTAATAAACTAATTACATATTGTTAAAACTAATCCCTTCCCACCTTCTTCTCCCTCAACCAAAGCCTGCACATGATAAACCCATCACCAAACGTTCATGCACGCTACTCTGCAACCCACACTCGACGAAATCTAATTCTTATTATACCGTTGAACTCCTCGTCCCACGAGCTTCAAGGCGGCCACGGCCACAACTTGCCTGCGTTCGCTAATCGAAAAGCGACACTTTTCCCCTTCTTCGTGTCACTGTAGCGACGCACGCGGCCATTGATGGCCGGGCCTCACCAAATTATGCCCCGAGTTGCTATTCTACTTCTGAAACCCAATTCCAACCTTACTTTCACAAATCAATGGCTTAGATTCATGAATTACCAAATCCTAAATGCTAAAGGCTATTCGACATCGCTATCGAACCTATGAACCATCGCAATTGCCAGAAACCCTCCCACATGAAATTCTATCCTTATACAACTCAAAGAAACAAGAATTGGAATTTTTCCTTTAAAAATGAATTTAGTTTTAACTTTTTAAAGTTCAATAAAACTTTCTGTTATAAAGCAATGCCTTTTGGGCTGAAGAATGCTGGAGTTATTTATCAGAGATTGGTCAACAGAATGTTCAAGGAACGGATTAGATGAAATAAGGATGTTTATGTGGATGACATGCTAGTAAAATCCCATGAAGCTGAGAATCACCTTAAGGATCTTGAAGAAATGTTTGAAGTATTACGGAGGTATCAAATGAGACTGAATCCTAAGAAATGTTCTTTTGGAGTTCATTCCGGAAAATTCTTAGGTTACATCGTTAGTGCACAAGGAATTGGAGCCAGTCCTGACCAGATCCAGGCTATCAAAGACATGGCAGAACCTAAAACCAGCAAAGATGTAATGAGCCTGAATGGTTGAATTGTAGCCTTAAGCAGATTCATCTCCAAGGCAACTGATAAATGCATCCCCTTCTTCAATGTGATTAACAAAAGAAAGAATTTTGAATAGGGAGAACATTGTAAGAAAGCCTTTCAAGAATTAAAAATCATTTAGAAAGTCCCCCTATATTATCCAGCCCCGTAGATGGAGAAAGCCTATATTTATATATGGCAGTTTCAGAACATGCGGTTAGTTCAGTACTGATTAGAGAGGAAATTGAAACTCAACTTCCCATTTATTATGTAAGCAAACAACTAAAGGACGCTGAGGTTCGGTATCTAGTCATAGAAAAGTTAGCTTACTGTCTGGTATTGACAGAGCGGAAACTCAAAGCGTACTTCCAAGCGCATCCAACCAACTTTTTGACCAACTTTCCGCTAAAACAAGTTTTCAGTAAACCTAAGACTTCAGGGAGGTTACTAAAGTGGGGAATTGAACTTAATTAGTATGACATTGAATTTCAGCCATGAGTAGCAATTAAAGGGTGGGTGTTAGCAGACTTTATCAATGAATGTACAAGCTTCGTTAAGGAATAATCAGATAAAGAGAAAGATCAAAAACCCATATGGCAACTATTTGTGGATGGGGCATCAAATGAACAGGGAGCTGGAGCAGGGTACGTCATAATCACACCCGATGGGCATCACTTACATTCTGCAATGAAGCTAGAGTTTGCCGCAACAAATAACGCAGCTATATACGAATCGATGGTAGCAAGATTGACTCTGGCCTTGCAACTTAAAATCCCATGGACTCAAATCTTTAATGACTCTTAACTAATGGTGAATCAAATAAAACAGATATATCAAACCAAAGATGCCAAACTAGCCCTATATGTTAAGAAGGTGCTAAAATGCTTGCCTTATTTGAAGAATTTTTCTATACATCAAGTCCCAAGGGAAGAAAACTCTCAAGCAGATTCATTGGCAAAATTGGCTAGCTCAAGAGGAGCTCCAGAAACTGCATGTACCAGTAGGAATCAAGCAAATCTCAGTAATTAAGTCGAAATGCCTGAACCAGGAAAGGAACTGCTGTATTTAACTAGATTCCAAACCAAGACACAAGAGAGAAAAGGAAGAGAAATTAGTGAGGAAATTCCATATGAGAAGCCAAATCATCCAAAGACTAATAATTGTTATGATAAACTTGGATGACACCTATTATAGAATATCTTACTAGAGGGATATAACCATCTATCAAAATGGAAGCTAGGAAAATCAAACGATACGCTCCGACTTTCACACCAATGGACAGAATTCTTTATAAGAAAGGATATGCCCTTCCTTACTTAAATGTGTGAGTTTGGAGGATAGGATGAAGTTATACGTGGAAGCACATGAAGGATTTTACGAAGATCATTCCAACGGGATAAAGTTGGCTAAGAAAATAATGAGACAGGGTTTCTATTAGCCTCAAATGGCAAGTCAAGCCATGGAGTATGTAAAGAAATGTGAAAGATGCTAGAAATACTCAAAAATTCCTCGTTTACCATCAAGCAAATTAACTACAATCTCTAGTCCATGGCCCTTTGATGTATGGGGAATCGACCTAATTGGACCCTTGTCGATTTACAAAGGAGGAGAAAAATATATTGTAGTGGCCATAGATTACTTTACTAATTGGGTAGAAGCGGAGCCACTCCCCAAAATCACTTCTGGAAAAGTGCTTAGATTCAACATTAGGAACATCATTACTAGATTCGGGATCCCTTACAAGATTATATCGAACAATGGAACACAATTTGAAAGTGAGGAGTTTTCACGATTTTGTCATAAGAATGGGATTATCAAAAGATTTTCTTCCGTCGCACATCCAAAGGCCAATGGAGCCATTGAGGCAGCAAACAAGACTATTAAGATTATCCTGAAAAAAACGATTGAATAAAGCCAAAGGAAATTGGATAGAAAAATTACCACTTGTACTATAGGCTTATCGCACATCTAGTAGAACTACAAAGGGTCATACCCGTTACTCTCTAACATATGGGTGTAAATAAATTATGCCAGTTGAAAATGAGTACCCTCACATCGAAGAATCGCATATGCATTTGATCCAAACCAAGAATTAAAGAAAGAATCATTGGATTTGATACATAAGCTAAGAGATGAAGCTGCTATTCGGACAATAGAATATCATAGGAGAATTTCGAAATACTACAATTCAAGGGTAAAGACAAGATCATTTCAAGAGGGAGATTTAGTACTCCGAAGGGTAACAGCAAACACAAGAAATCTTGCAGATGGACCGCTAGGACCAAACTGGGAAGGTCCCCTAATCATATGCAAAGTAATTCCTCCTGGAGCTTACAAATTATATCGACCGGATGGCAACATGGTTCCTAGAATGTGGAATGCTGAACATTTGCGACCATATTTTCTCATAATGAACGAATAAAGCCCCTTTTTCTTAAGAAAAGTATACGTGGTTGGGGGAAAAATTCTCCTTAAACTTGGAAATTACCTCAAATGGTTACAAGCCATTTTCCACGCCGAGTTGGCTAGGTCAAAGCGCCTCTTGGAGGGAGATTAGAGTAAGCCTTTATTCCTGCCATTCTATGGCTAGGTTAAAGCATCAACAAGCCCTTGATCGCACCATGCTATGGCCAGATCAAGGAGCCCCATGGAGGGAGGATGGAGTAAGCCCTTAGTCCCGCCACGCTATGGCTTGGCCAAGGCACCGAACATGCCTTCAATCCCGCTACGCTATGGCATGGCTGGACTACCTCCTGGAGGAAGGATGGAGTAAGCCCTTGGTGCTGTCACGCTATGGCTTGGATAAGGCATCGAACAAGCCTTCAGTCATGCCTATAAGGCCTGGTTGGAGCACCTCCTGGAGGGAGGTTGGGTAAGTCCTTGGGCCCTTCTTGTGGATAATCTAACTAAGTGCACCAGTCAACAACGGACTAAGACGTCCAAGCCCGAGAAACGGCACACCAAATAATGACAGCAAATGGAGCCTAAAAGATGGCACATATCGAAGGAATAAAAACCCAAAGAATGATGCAAAAAAGGCTCAAATAAGAATCTATAGCCTTCGACTGATTTCCACAAGAGGATTTATGGACTTCATTTATTAATGCCTGAATATTGGTTTCGGGTCTCCTATTATTGATTTCAGGTTTTTAACTTATACCCAAATTCAGGTTTCGGGTCTCTTATCATTGATTTATGGACTTTATTCATAAATTCATGAATCTGGGATTCAAGACCTCTATTATTAAAGAATATATTATGGATTTCTGGACTTTTATTAATTCCTGAGTCTATCTTTCTAATACCTGAATCTGGGTTTTGGATTTTCTACTATATCTAGATAAGAATTTCTGGACTCAAATTATTCATCCCCAAAAGAGGATTCCTAGTCTTCTACGACTTATTTCTAAATAATGATCTCTATACTCTTATTACTAAACAATTATTCTTGGTCTTCTACCAGTTATTTTCATAAGAGGATTTCGAAATTTCTATTATTTATCTCCAAACGAGGATTCCTGGTTTTTTATGACTCATTTTCAGATGATGATTCCTAGACTTTTATTACCAGACCAATGTTATCATCGGAAGAAGATTTTTGAACTTCAATTATTAATGCAAGGTCTAAACTATATGCCCGGTCTTCTATTAATATAACAAGGGTTTAATTTCTGGACATCTTTCATTATGACCAAAGTTGGATATTGGGACTTCTATTATTAATTCCAGTCAATAATTTTGATTTCCAATCATTCCCAACTGTGGATTTCTTGCCACGTATTAACTTCAGGCGAAGGTCTATTAATCTCCATTTTTATAATTCAGGAATTCTGTTATTAAAAATAATAATACTGTTCATCAATTATATTACGAACAAATCATTGAACATATTTTTACATAAATTTTGAACTAACAAAAGAGAATGTTACCTACTTTGTAATTTGCAGGGAGATAAGGTCATTAAGGATGGAATAGAGCAAAAGGAAAGTTATTAGATTTTTGTCCCAAAGAACAAAAGCTTCTTTCATACGGGGGTGCAAAATGTTAACCATAAAACTCACTTAAGAATAAAGGCATGAATGAAGGCCCATTTCAGTCGGGGGGTAGCTGCTTGACCTTTAAAGGACGCTAACACCGCCGCACTCTTATTAAGCTTATGATACTTATTAGAGAGTGCATTATGTTCTTTTAATTGCTTATCCAACTCTATATACAAGCTATTTATTTCTACTTGTTTTCTTTCAAGACTTTTTTATAAAGTTGAATAGATTTCTTCTTTGTCTAAAATAAAAGGATGTCAACTGTTGTTATCTTAGAAGTGAAAGCCATTTAGACAGACAATCCCATACCTGAGAAATAGGAACTGAAGTTTGTGGGGACTGCTTTCTTCCCCCTTGTTCTCAAGCATCGATATTGGCAGCTACTTCATGGAGATCGGAAGGCTCAAGAAGTTTGGATTGATCTCCTTCATGGCCGCTAGGATTGGGGTTAACCTTGTCTGAAGCCCTAGGAATGTCTTCGTCATCCCCTCCATGGGAACCAGCATGATCACCACCACTGCCGCCTGAACCCTGATCTTTATCCCCGTTGTCAAGATCGTCGTCGTCGTCGTCGTTTCCACCATCCTCGGCAACAACTTCATCATCATCTTCTTCGTCAAAATCAAAATATCCTTCTATAGAAGGGACTTCAAAAGATAAGAGTTTGCGGCATCAATTTCTTCTCTCTTGGGTACTTTGATTCCTTGCTCCATTGCTTTGATTTTATCCATGAATCTTTTGACTAGAGCAGGATCGAGTGAGGGGAAGCTTAAGTCTGGACATTTTTCAATGTTGTCTGAATAAGCAAGCATAAGAGTGTCCTTGTAAGAATTCACGATGATGTCATTGAGGGAGGTGCTCAAAAATTATGACACCTTTTGCTTGGCTTCAGAAATAGTATTAATGGCCATTGTCAAATTTTTCTTCTTCCCCAGCATCTTCTTGAGAAGTTTGTTTAGCAACCATCCGAGCCTTCTCTTCCTCGGGCTCTTTTAAAGCCATTTTAAAGCCAAATTTTCATCGGCTAAGAGTTATCTTGCTTTCCTTTCCTTAGAAATAATAAATTTCGCTTGAGCAAGAGAGGCCCCCAACCTTTCTTGTTCTTCACTGCATTATTTTTGGCAGTGGAAAGGGAGTTAATCTGGTTGTTCAAAGTTGAAATTTCTTCTCGATGCTTGGACGTCTCAGCGGAAAACATCGAAGTGCTTTCTTGAATAGAGTACCAGCTGTTAATCCTCTTATTCGCGACTTAACAGGAGACGACTTAAGGAACAGTCCGACCTAACAGTGTACAAGCTAAAGTAGCCTCCGACCTAAACACATACCGACTTAGAAGCAGTGGCCGATCTAAGAAGAAGACCGACTTAACAGGCTACGACCTAAGAAAGCTCCGACTTAATAGTTGCCGATCTAACTACTGAGAAGAGCTGCCGACTTAAGATATGTGCCGACCTAGGAGCCTACCGACTTAAGAAGATAACAGCTCAACGACCTAAGGAGTAACGGGCTAACTTTGCACCGACCTAAAAGCTCACCAACTTAAGGTTGTTGCCAACTTGATGACTTAAGGACCTAAGACCTACGACTTATGTTAAGTCGCTGCCGACCTATGACTTATAACTTATGTTAAGTCGCTCGTATTCAGGAGTAACTAAAAGACAAGAACTCCTACCTCATCGCCGACCTAAGACTACGACTTGCTATAAGTCAGTTCCGACCTATGACTTGTTATAAGTCGGCTCCGACCTAGGACTTGACGAACAGAATCTCACCCAGAACCAATCCTATAAATAGGGCTCCAACTCCAACGATAAGAGGACTTTTGGCCATTCATTTCTTCAAGCGCCGTTACTCTGTCGAACTCTCCACTCATTCAGCAATCAAAGAGCTTCAAACATTCGAGATGCTACAACAAGCTTCGAGAGGAATTCCTTACATCCAACACGGATTCATCGAGTTTCATCGTCGAAGATTGAGCTAGTAGTCAAGATTGTTTTTTGTGATCAAATTGTATTGTTTTCATAAGAGATTTGTATCAATTTGTAACCGGATTCAGTAATAAAGAGATTCAAAGTGGACGTAGGCTTAATCTCAAGTCGAACCACTATAAACTGCTGTCTTTTACTGCTTTTTCTGCTATTTTCCTGCTTAAATTCTGTTCCCGTCACGCGGGTGGTGCTTTCACGACTCAACCACACACACCGGGTGTTAGCGTTCACTTTTTTAGCGTTAACATTTTGGTGCTTTCACTGAGAACCCAACTCAGGCTACTGCTCACCATTGCTTCACAGAAGTTTGCTGAAAGAATTTCCTACAAAACCAGAAGTCTATCAGACATAATGGCTCCTGGAAGGAAACGAAAGTCTATCAGAACTGATGATGACCGTGACAATACTGCCACTTCTCTTTCTCCAAATCAGGCAGCTCCAAGCGTCGGTGTGACGCGACAAGAGTTAGATGCTGCTGTATCCGGACTGTACCAGCAGATTGAAACTCAGAATAATCTGATGATGGAAAAGCTGAATGCTCTATTTGGGGCTAGTCAAAAACCAATAAGTAATGAGGAAAACTTTGCTAATGCTGCTCCCAATTCCGAAGGGAGAAATATTCCTCAAGGGGGATCAGGTGCTGCTGAAGGGGCACCCCTCCAGGCTGAAGGATCCAGGCCGTCACCAGTTCTCCGTGAGCATTTACTTGGACAAACCTCCAAAAAGATGGCCGAGGTCTATTCTGCGAAATCTCTAAACAATGAGGAATATCTCTCTAGCATGGTTCGGCAGATAATGAAGGAAAGCATGCAAAGAAACGAGGATGAGAATGATTGGGGATTCGCCCCGAGTAAAACTCCATTCACTGAAAGGATCTTAAAAGCTGAGTTTCCGAGAAAATTCGTTCCTCCCACCATTCCTTCTTATCGAGGAACGAGTGACCCAAATCAATTCCTATACAAATATGATTGGCACATGATAGGTGCCAGAGCAACTGACGAGATTAAATGCCGGTATTTCCCGGTATACTTAGAAGGAGTGGCGTTACTTTGGTTCACCAAGCTTCCCGTGCGATCTGTCGACCAATTTTCTGATCTGACCCGAAAATTCAAGGAACAATTCAGATTATACATCTCAAGGGCAAAGGATATAATGTCTCTCTCAAGTCTTGAACAGAATCCTGGAGAGCCCATTAAATCCTTCTTGAATCGCTTTAATCTAGCCCTAGCAGAAGTTGATAATGCGGAACCGCGAATGATCTTAACCTACTTGATGCGGGCTATTGACAAGTCTAGCGAGTTTGGAAAATGGTTAAAAATGAAATAACCAAATTCGCTCGAAAAATTCTACAAAAAGTTTGATGAGTTCATGCGCTTAGAGAATCTCTCCGCGTCAGCTAAAGTTGTGACAACAGTGGTGGAAAATAATGCTACAGTTCAGAACAAGAAAGAATCTGCAAATCAGAAAAGGGAGAATAATGGTGGAAAGAAGCAGAAAGATCTCAAAAAGCCCCGCTTCCTCAAACCTTCGGATTTTACTCCTCTGACTGATACCCCGGAGAATATTTTCATCGCCACTAAGGATGCTGTTGATTTTCCAAAACCATCAGCAGTAAAAGTTGGGAAAAATGCTGTTCAAAGCGGAAGATTTTGCAAATTTCATAATCAACCAGGCCACGATACGAACGAATGCCGCCACTTGAAAAACCTAATTGAAGAATTGTTGAGAGAGAATAAGTTGCAGCAGTATGTGAAAAGAAATAGAAAAGACCCGTCTTCATCTAACCAGGGGCAACTACCCCCAGCTCATTCATCTGGTTCAGGAGAGAGGCCTTCTGAAAAAGAAAGACCTGTTATCAATGTAATCACAGGAGGACCTCATCCAGCTGACAGGAGTTGGGGTGAGATGGAAAGGTACGCTAGAGCTTTGAAGTATGCTCCAACTAAAGAAAGTGTCTTGATCTTGGAAGATGCCGCACCTCCAAAGCAGCGGAAGACTTTTCATGATGATATTATGTTCAGAACCAGGGATTCTATTGATGTGGAAGCTCCTACTGAGGACCCTTTGGTTGTTTCTATCGGTATTGGGCCGGCTATTGTCAGAAGAGTTCTGGTTGATAGTGGTGCTTCGTGCAACATACTCTTTAAAAAGACATTTGACCAAATGACAATTCCAATGACAGACGTACAAGCCTCTTCGCACAAGATTGCCGGATTTACAGGAGAGCTGAAACAGCCAATTGGAACGGTGGATTTGTTTGTTGAAATGGGCGAAGGGCATAAGAAGTTGGTTCGAAAGCAAACCTTTGTAATTGTTGATGGATTCTCTGCCTATAATGCTTTCTTGGGTCGGCCTACTCTCGCTGCTTTCAGGGCCGTCCTCGCTCCGTGGTGCTTAACAATGAAATTTCCCACTGATAATGGGGTTGCTGTCATTAAGGGAGATCAGAACGCGGGGCGAGAATGTTATCTTGTAGAGCTCCGTGAGGCCCGAAAAAGAGAGATGGGAAAAGATGCGGCAGCTCCGCTCCGCATTAAAGAACCAACCTTGTAGCAGCTACGGAGTGGCCCCTGTACTGGCGAACACAGCAATGTGAGGAAAGAAATGGACCCTAGAAAAGCCAGTACAGGGGAGAATAGGGTGGTACCTATGGAAGTAACGGTACCAATATCTGTTGATTCAAAGGACCCGAACAAAGTACTCAATGTGGGTTCACAGCTGAGCATAGCAGTTCAAAACACACTGATATCATTCCTAAAAGCCAACCTGGATGTGTTCGCCTGGTGTCATGCTGATATGTGTGGGATCTCCCCAGAAATTGCCGTACATACTTTGAACATTGATCCGAAATTCGCACTAGTGAAACAGAAAAGAAGAACTCAAGGCCCAGAAAGGTCGACAGCACTAAAGGAAGAAGTCAACCGGCTCATGGAAAACGGCTTTATCAGAAACTCCACTTATCCAAATTGGGTTTCAAATCCAGTATTGGTCAAGAAGGCAAATGGAAAGTGGAGAGTATGCATAGATTTCTCAGATCTAAACAAAGCATGCCCCAAAGATTGCTTCCCGCTGCCCAGAATTGATCAACTGGTGGATGGAACAGCTGGGCATGAGTTGTTATCGTTTATGGATGCTTACTCCGGATACAATCAGATTATGATGCATGAGCCGGATCAAGAAGACACAAGCTTTATTACAGATGTGGGTCTCTACTGCTACAAAGTTATGCCTTTCGGATTGAAGAATGCTGGGGCAACCTACCAAAGGCTCGTCAATGCAATGTTCAAGCCTCAGATTGGTAGAACCATGGAAGTTTATGTCGACGATATGTTGGTAAAGTCAAAGAAAGCTGTAGATCACATGGGTCACTTGGAGGAAATGTTCGCAATTCTTCGAAAGTACGGAATGAAGCTCAATCCATTGAAATGTTCGTTTGGAGTAGAGTCCGGAAAATTCTTAGGTTTCATTGTGAGCGCCAGGGGCATTGAAGCCAATCCTACTCAAATCACAGCTCTAAGGGAGGTCAAAGCCCCTAAAACAAAGAAATAAATGCAAAGTCTCAATGGAAAAGTCGCTACTCTGAGTCGCTTCATTTCCAAAGCCACAAACAAATGCATTCCCTTCTTTGACGCTCTAAAGAAAGGAAAGAAAAATTTTGAATGGACTCCCGAATGCCAGAATGCTTTCGATGAACTAATTCGTCATATGGAAACACCTCCGGTTCTTTCCAAGCCTACCGACGGTGAAGACCTTTTCATCTATTTGGCAATTTCATCCCACGCCCTTAGTGCAGCACTTGTACGGGAAGATATGAAAGTACAGCGTCCAGTCTATTACATCAGTAAACGGTTCACTGGGGCAGAGATGAATTATTCGAAGATAGAAAAGCTCGCCTATTGTTTGCTAATTGCTTCCAGGAAATTAAGACCATACTTTCAAGCTCATCCTATCAAGGTTCTTACTGATCAACCTCTAAAGCAAGTCCTGTTTCGTCCTGAAACTTCGGGTCGTCTTTTGAAATGGAACATTGAACTTAGCCAGTATGACATCACTTACAACCCCCGAAGAGCAATCAATGGACAAGCTTTAGCAGATTTCATTGCGGAGTCTACTGACAAAGGTGACAATAAGGAAGAAACAACTGACTGCATTCCAATACGGTGGAAGTTATATGTTGACGGCTCAAGAAATGATTATTGTTCTGGGCAGGGGTTGTACTTGAAACCCCCGAAGGACGATCATTATGTTATGCATTGAGACTGGAATTTCCTTCAACAAACAATGAAGCAGAATATGAAGCACTTATTGCCGGTTTAAAAATCGCTAAGGAACTAAACATCAAAGTGTTACAGATTTTCAGCGATTCTCAGCTTATTGTTTGCCAGGTGAAGAAAGAATTTCAAGCCAAAGGAGGAAATTTGCCTGCATATTTGACAAAAACTTCCGAACTCCTCAATGATTTCGATCACTGTTCAATAAGCCACATACCTCGAGAGGAAAACATGAAGGCAGATTCTCTAGCAAAGTACTCAAGTTTCGGAGAAGCTCAATTACTGGGGTTAGTTCCTGTAGAAGTTCTGTCAGCTCCAAGCATTGATGAAATGGATGTTGATTGGATTATGGCTACGTCTCAAGAGCATGAATCATGGATGACTCCAATCAAAGAATACCTACTCAATGGTTCCCTGCCAGAAAGTTCTAGGGAACGTCGAAAACTATTGAGGAAAGCATCAAGATATGTAATTCAAGATGGCCGATTATATAGACGGGGATTTTCAATGCCACTGCTCCGATGTGTAACTAAGGAAGAAGCCAAGACAATTCTAGCCGAGATACACGGAGGAGAATGTGGAGATCATTCAGCCGGTCAAACTCTCGCCAAGAAAGTCCTCCGATATGGGTACTTCTGGCCCGATATTAATCGAGATGCAGCTATCCACTCCCGAAAATGCAACAAGTGCCAAAGATTTGCAAAGATTCCAAGGGCACCTTCCACTGAACTAACACAAATGGTCAGTCCGTGGCCATTCGCTATTTGGGGGATAGATCTAATCGGACCATTACCAGTTGCCAAAACAGGAATCAAATATGTTATTGTTGTTGTCGATTATTTCACCAAATGGGCTGAAGCTGAACCTTTGGCCACCATTACTTCTAAAAAGATGATAAATTTTGTAACGAAGAATATCATTTGCAGGTATGGTGTGCCACAGAAGATAATCACAGACAACGGTACTCAGTTTGAAAGTGAAGAATTCCAGGATTTTTGCAAACGGTTCAGAATTCGGAAAAGCTTCTCAGCAGTGGCTCATCCGCAGGCAAACGGGCAAGTGGAAGCAGTGAATAAAATCATCAAGTCAACCATCAAAAAGCAACTCGAAAGAGCAAAAGGTGGTTGGGTCGATAAGCTTCCCTTAGCACTATAGGCATACAGAACCACTCACAAAACTGCGACTGGGCACACTCCATTTTCACTGGCATACGGATCAGAAGCAATGATTCCAGTGGAAGTAGAAGTTCCTTCACATAGAAGAGTTCATTTCAACGAAGCTGAAAATGAAAAGCTGCAACTTGAAGCACTTGATTTTCTTGATGAGAAAAGAGAAGAAGCAAGGATCAGAGTTTCAGCTTATCAGCAAAGGATAGCCAGGCACTTCAACTCTAAAGTTCGCCAACGCAGCTTTGAGGTCGGAGACTTAGTTTTGAAAAGGATCATGACGGCAACTGGTGTGTTTGGACCAAACTGGGAAGGACCATATGCCATTGGCAGTAAACTTCTTGATGGCACTTTCAAACTCATAACTATTGAAGGAGATCCAATTCCAAGAGCCTAGAACAGCAACCACTTACGTCCTTATTTTACTTGAAAGAAAAAGCTTTGCTCAAAATTGTAAAATAGTGATGAATGTATCAGTTGCATTGTAAAACATTGTAAATCAGTGTGAATGAATGAAAGCTATAAAGTGGATGTAGGCCCGATTCTTGGCCGAACCACTATAAATCTCGTGTTCTTTACTATTTCATAATGCCTGTTTTATTTCGATATGTAAATACTTTAAATGTATTGCTAAAATGTCGATTCAAAATTACAGGACATTAAAACAAGGCTTGCTCGTCACAAAGCCAAGCGACCTCTATAAATCAACTGTTACGCAAATACCAAGCAACAAAAAATTCCAAATACAAATCCTATGCAAGGAGAACTTCACATAAAAAAAATTTGAGCTTAAGTATAAGTTAGTAAAGAAATATGAAATATACTGGAATCTATTGCTTAATTAGAGATCGACAATTTCCTATCGGGTCAAGAACAGAAGATAAATTGTAAGTACTATGCTTAAGCTACTAGGATGATCCGGACAAATTGGAGCCATGGGAGAAAATTCTTGGGATCACCCAAATACAAGAAACATTTGCTCTTAGAAGTGTGTTGGACAAGAGGGGGTTGTCCAAGAACTCTCTGACCAGTGGGAAGAAGGGAATTTTTTTTAGGATTGGTTGGCGTCAATAGTGTAAGTCTATTCCTAATGCTACTTGAAGCAGTGGTCAATAGCTTTACGATTCTCTTACCCTCATCGTTGAGATCTTTAGAGGTGGGACCTGATAAAGAAATATAGATCAGCAAAAGAAAGTAATTGAATAAAGATAAAGATTATGATTAACTTACGGGGAGAAGAGAAGACTCCACTAATGTTTGGAAAACATTTGATGGAAAAGAACTGCATCTCCCAGTCTCTGAATTTATTTACTCCCTCTGAAATTAGTTTCTTATAGGGGTTAGCTTGAAAATATGGCTATTCAGATTTCTAAGTTTGACCAAGCGTACTAAATAATTGAGAACTTCATTTTTTAGAGAAGGAATGCCTAATTCCAAAGCCATAAGTTCCAAAGACATAAGATATGTGTAAACATTTGGCAATAATTGAATAGGTACAATGCCAAGATAATTCAGGAATCTAGATAAGTAATCTTGGAATGGAATAAAACAGCCATGCCAGATGTGGATGGCAGTATAAGCAAAATATCCTTCGAGGGGATTCTGAATAATATTGTTATCACCAGAAGGAATGGCTTCTACTCTTGTGATTCCAAAGACGTTAAGAATGGCATCGACTTCATCTTGAGAAGATATCAGAGAGTGTCTAGAGATGGCTTCAACCTTTTTCGGTGTAGATTCTGCTTCTAGAGCTTTATCCTTTTCAGGTTTCTTGGAAATCTTTTTCAAACCCTTGATCCTGTCAGGTGAAACTATTTCATTAAAATTATAATTTGTTTCATTATTAACACCTTTTGAAGATGTCGAAGGTCTATTGCAGTAATTCAAATATCCACCAAAGTATATAATTCCATATCTTCGAAAGAGTGTTAAAGTTAATTTGGGTCATGAAATTCATTGAGCTTTCGACAATATCGAAGGGGTAGATGGAGTAGAAACACCTAAACACACCCTTCGACATGTTGAAAGCCCGAAATTTTTTTACTATTAATAGGAATAACTAACCCTGCAATACTAATTTGAATATATACATATATTGTTAGAACTATTAACAACATTCCACGATCAAGCAAATAAACCTTTCGACGGTGTCGAAATCTACAAATTTTATTTTACTCAAAAAATATGAATATTGCTAAAACACTATATTCTCATTAAGTCGAAAGACTTGGATCCAAGTGTTTTTAATACAAATGAAAGGGATTTAGAACATTTCGATAGTGTTTATAAAAATGATAGTTATACTCCTATTAACTATAATCAGTTTCGAGTAAGTCGAAAGGTGGGCAAGGTTTCGAAAGCATACAAACACCTAAACTTGTTTTAATTTGGGAGGTTTTGATCAAGTCAAAAGGCTTGATAAGGTTTTCAACTTTAATAAAATGTACTATTCTCAATCCAATTGATGAAAGGAAGTATAAATTTCTAACTTTTAAACACCTTCTAAAGTAAATCAAAATTGAGCATGAATCTAATGATAAATCAAATCCACTTTTATATACATTAAGCTTTGAATCCTTTAAAATAAAAAAGCTGAGTATATGTTATGTAGCCATTAAATTGAACCCTTTAAAATGACTTTTGCGAAAGGTGACAGAATACATCGAAACATATTTATCCTTTCGAAGAAGTTCATCTCTCGTCGACCATGTCGACCCCTTGAAATGTTTCACTTAATGGTAGATGCTTAACTTCCTTTCAACCCCTTCGAAAGATGTTGAAAAAGCATAGCGAAGTTAACTGTCTCAACCCCTTCGAAAGGGTTGAAAAGTCAAATTACAACAGTGGGTTTTAATTTTTACGACTTAGCCTTCTCTTTGAAGCTACTAGGAAAAGAATTTTCTTCCTAATTCAATTTTTGACCCAATGCTTCTAGAAGCTAACAATCAAATTGATTCAAGCATGAATTTACATTCGACAACAACGAATACCCCTAAATTTAAGTCTAAACCATAATTGATTCTATATATTTAAAAAAAAGGAAAAAGGTTCTTCCCAAATAGATTAGGATTAAGCGTAATAATTATGAGTTTGGGGACGAACATAACAGTGGAAAATAGCCACAAATCTGATGAATTCAAACATAAATTGACATAATAAATTGAGATATAACCATGAAAATGAACTTAAGGATAATTTCATATGAGCAGGAAACTCGAATTATCTTCAAAAATTAGAACGGTAGTACAAATTCGAACCCAAAGAGTTTAAGACTGGAATTAAACGTGTTAAATCGGTTTGAAAGATAAAACAATGGACACATACCATGAATCCGAACTAGTGTTTACTGAAAACGGGAATTTATAAAGAAATTGATATTTCTGATTCTTGCTGTAAGTTTTTAATTGCAGGTAAATGAAAAGGGGGAAGAAGGAAGCATGATTTATAAGAAATGCCAACGCGAAGGACAAACTGTTTGATCAAATTTAAATGAACGGCCAAGATCCATATAGGAATATCAAAGGTCGAGAAATTTTATGCTAAAATGAAGATGGGTTTCGAAACGATTGACTTAGAAAGTCAAGAGCATCCCTTCGCAAGGAAGGGGAAAGTGTTACCATCGGTCTTCACTCCAACCTTGTCGAAACCATGAAGAATATTAAAGAGGAATTCACAAGGAATGATTGCAATAACAAAATCTTTCGAAAGAGTCAAAGGGATGCTTCAAGAAAAGTTAGATGAGCCGAGCACTTTCGAAGGGGTTGAAAGGTGGCAGAGCCACCCTTTTACTTCCATAAACCCCTTTCGAAACAGTAGCTTCTGCATGGATGAAGACGTTTCAAATGAGTTGGGGAACGCCTTTCAAAGGCAACAGATTACAGGCTTTCACATGCGTGCCAAACCTTTCTAAACAGTGGGTTTTTCCTTCATTCACATTCCACAGAAGAACATTTGGCCAGAGTTACCCCTTCGAAAGGATAAATTAGCCTTTCGAACCAGTTGAGACCATTCACCATTATAAAAGAAAGCTTACTTAAGTTCAATATAGCATTTTCATACACCAAAGAATGGGGTTCCGCATCAATCAACAAGTATGCCTTCGAAAGCTACCTTCCGTTTTTAAACCTTCTACGTCCCAACTCCTTCGAAGCCC
The DNA here is from genome assembly GCA_030737815.1 of Allium fistulosum. Taxonomy (NCBI): domain Eukaryota; kingdom Viridiplantae; phylum Streptophyta; class Magnoliopsida; order Asparagales; family Amaryllidaceae; genus Allium; species Allium fistulosum. The sequence goes on along the minus strand of CM060907.1, from coordinate 388,387,173 downwards.
TAAAGATTCACCTATCGACTGAGTCAAAAGCCCATATCCGCCCCTATTTGCAACAACACATCAACAATAAAGTGCGCGCATATACACCTTTTGACCAGCTCGAAAGCACTCAAGTTCAATTTAAAAGCAAAGTAGAAGGATGCCCCAATGTTAACAACAACGAAAGGTCTCCAAGGCCCAATTTCGACTAAGTCGAGAAAACCGATTCGAAAGGGGCCAACTCGCACCTATAAATAAGACCCTATGGGTGGTTTTGGGGATCTGATTTCATTCACTGCATACTTGTTCTTTCTTGAATTTGTAAACCCTAATCCTAAAAGTAGGTTGGGGATTTGACTTCTTTGTATTACTTAAGCTACTAGTAATAAAGGAAAATATAATAAAAGAAAGTTTATGGCATTTTTGGATATGGTAGTTGATTTAATGTTTCTATGTGATTCTGATTATGATCTGCTTGTATCAACATGATCGAAAGGCTACCTTTCGAGGAAGTCGAAACCTCTTTACTCAACTAATATCCTTAGATCATTAGGTCCTAACCTCGAGTCACCTTGACCACTTTGAAAGGATGTTCCGATAGGATCCTAAACCAATTCAACTAGTTCGAAAAGTAATTTCAAAATGGGATTCAGGTGTTTCGACTGCATCAAAAGGTTGTTAAAAAGGAGTTTCAATTGCCGCAGTCTTTTCAAATGGTGGACTTAAGGGAGATCTAAATCACCTAGATTATTGGATAAAAGGATTTGAAAGATTTACACTATCTCTATCTATTCAGAAGGTGGTTTCGAAGGGTTCGATTGCACTTTAAACTTTGCTTTGGGGTGTTGACAAGTTTTCTTGTTAACGGGCACAAACATGCAAGAGATTAAGGTAGAGAATAATATAAAGAATATTAAAGGAAAATGAAATAAAAACGGAACACGCGGAGTTTATAGTGGTTCGGCCAACTAAATCCTACGCCCACCTAGCTTTTCTATTGATTATATGGTTGTTTACAACTTTTGTTCTTATGGATCGGTATGGATGCTTGGAATTACAAGAGAATTGCAAGAAATTAGTAGACAAGTAGAAAGGTCCCTCAAAATGACGCCCCAATCTTCTATATATAGTTGTAGGTCACCTAAAAGTTCTCCTCCATGATCTCCCCTACGTTCTCAATGTCCTGCAACAGTTTAGCTTAAGAAAACGTGGCCATGTCAGCAATCATGATGGATCAGTATCGATCAATAAGAATGAATCGGATCAATCCATAAGCATGGATCGATACCGATCCATAAGATCACCTTATGGACCTCTTACATTGCTTTATATTGATGTGAGTCGTTGTTACCTTCATGTTTTCCATCTTGATTGCTCTTCTAAGGGCTTATTTCTGGGTCAATAAGTTGAATCAATAGAGGAATGGAGTTTTCGACTTTTTAAGTGCTTGAGTCGTTCGATAGCAAGTTGCATGCCATCGATCCTTTGGAGCTTGGAATAGGTTGCTACCAACACTTGGGAATAGAGAGAAACTCGGGCGTTTTAAATAAAGTTCTAGGGATCGATATCGATGCAAAGGGGTGGATCCGTACCGATCCATCACTTTGATGGATTTTGCCATTGAATTTCAATGGTGGCTTTGCTTTCACCTCGTGGCTTTGGTTGTACTTGGTTCCTGGACTTTGTAGTTATCTCTCTAGGCTTCCTCCCTTGATAATTTTCAAGTCCGACACTGCTAAGTTCGCCCAAATACTGTTTGGTCAAAGCGTTGGATAACACTTTCCCTCCAAAGTACATCTTGTTTCTAGCACGATGTGCTTTGATTCGAGACAAGTCGGGATTGTTGAGTCAAGATTTTTATAGAGTTTTGATTTCTGACAAAGGGATAAGCCGTGATCGACAAAAAGAAGTTATTCATTGTTTTAAAGAGACACTAAGAGCTCCATACATTAGAGGTTGATTATTTGGTATGTTAGTAGTGTTATTTATGTTAAAATCTATCCTCAAATAATCTCATACCTTCAGTCTTTGAATAAAAATGTATATATATATATATATGAGTGCACATTAACTGTGCAATCTGGGCTAAACCAGTCGACCGGTTAAAACCAGGCGGTCGACCGTTTCTGCCCATAATGCACAGATAACATGCACAAGTGTACATAACGTATATATATTCAAATTCCTATCTACTGGTCCATTTTGACCTGTCGACTGTTTTCAAACAGAAAGCAACCTTTCGTATAGACACTTCCTTTTCTTCAACGGTTGCTTCTCTTTCTCTTCACCAATGATCATGACCGTTGTTTGTACCTTTTCACAAAGGGTTACAACTGTTTATTTCTTATATAAACATCATGAAATCATTATTCCAATAAGACCAATTCTATTATTCTAATCTCTATTCTATTGATCTCTGTCTTGAACTCTCAAGCACTCGAATTGCTCATATTCTACCATATATCATTTTTAATCCTAGAATTTATTTAACATTCTTTTGATTCAATACGATATCCACTTCCAAATCTTCATATATACAAATATTCTATTTGAGGATAAGATTATAGGAAGTCTGTACTACAAGTGACAAATTTGTGTTAGCAAGAACACATACCGTCAACAAACAATTATATTCATCTTTGTTGAAGTCCTCGGTGTTGTAAGAGGCAAGTGTTGAAGTCCTCAATGTATTAGAGGCGTGAAATCCCATTCATCTGCTCGGGTGTTGTAAACATGTTCCTCCGGGTGAAGCGAGGTAGTTGGTAGTGAAAATCCAGAGAGAAGTCTGGGACTGGACGTAGGACGGTGCTCCGAACCAGTATAAAAATCTCTGGTTTGATTTTTCTATTTTTATTGAATTTTCTATTATCTGTGATTAGTCATATATTTGTGTGTTATACATCATATTACACAATCCGTGTGTACTACATTAGCACGTACACATTTTCAGGGATTGCCATAGCGGGCTCCAATCCATGCTTCAAATAGAAACATAGAATCTCAAAATGCATGGAAATCATATATAATAGAACATAAGATAGTACATACAGTCACTCCCAAAATGAAACATCAGAGTTACAATAAGTACTTCAACCAAGGATAGTTATAACTGTCTGCTCCCATAATGCTGATACATAACTACATACAACAGCAGCGGAAATAAAATAGATAACTAGATAGCGGTAAAGCCTCATGCTCCATGCTTCTTCAAAATGCATCTGTATGAACCTGGACTACTTGGCTACTCAAAAATTAGAGTACCCAAGAGTTTAAGGTAAAGGAAGAAAACTCCAAGCCAAACATGGGTTTAGTGTGAGTAAACTCAAAAAAACATATATTTTAGGAAAAATAAAGTTATCTCGTAAGATTACGCCACACATAAATATGAACAGGTTTTTATCTTACGATAACCCAAACATTTGTATTTAAAATCAAAGATATTATTTTTAATGTCTAGGTTTGAAAATAAATATATAACATAGTTGAAATGCTTACATCTCACATTCTAGTATTGGCACAACTAAGTCCTCAAAGCATGTATTCGAAAAATGGATTTCTAACAATGACAAGGCTATTGGAGTACCATCTATCACAATACACCTCTAGATAAAATGTAGCGAGGGTCCTACCGGGACCCACTACACGGAAAAACCGGCCTACCCCTTACTGGATAATACTGAATATAATCATTTCTTGGTTGCGATCAACAACCGTAACGGACCCAAAGCGTACATCCAAAGAAATATCAATCTAGATCAGGGATGACCATATCATAATGGTAGCGAACCACATAGCCTTACGGTGTATCCCCTGTTTTAGACATTCCTGGGTGTAGGGCTCGAGCCAACGATTACCAATTTTAGCAAACCATCTTGAAATGCTAACACTATCTTCCAAGCAACAATGCAATGCCAGCATTCATCCATACAAGTTATTCCGAGGTCGAACAAACATACTAACCTTACTACCTTCCATTTTGGAATCACCCTTAGGATAGGTAGTACAATCTTTATAGCATACTTTACAATGATTCAGAATATGAAGCATTTATTATTTTGAAGTGGTTCGGATAAACCATACTTACTTGAAACCGGTGTCTCCAAACTAAAGCGATGAATTTTCGACAACTCAATTCTGGTTCTTTTAGAGGTATGTGAACAAATATAGGATTCTCCTTCGGAGGATCTTGAATATACATTCTTAAAAGCGAACTACATTTCATAGGAATAAGTCGTCATTGGAGGATCTCAACCCGTATGAAATCGTGAAACTTTATATACTTCTAAAGTCAAATAGGTTAAGTTATCGATAGTGGGCAAACCACTGCCTAGTGTAAGTATATAGTTTTCATATGGAAAATCAAACATCATATACCTATCACTACTTTTTTATTTCCACCCCGTACTATCCCTCGATTAACGACGAAGTCGGACGAGTTAGATTACTAACCTTTGCCTCGACGACATTCTTAATTTCCACAAATAGAAACGGGCTTAAATACCTCGAAATTTAGTGTCGAGTATAAAATGAAGTACCTTCCATATACTTAATTAATCATGACCTATTTATGGAAATTAACCCTCTTATACTTCTCACATTTTCTATATTTCGCCTTCTCTATCTTTGCCCAGAATCAAAGCTAGGTAGGTCAGGGCATTGGTTGCTCCTAGCCTTGCCTTAGTTAAAAAATTCTGATTCAAGATCTTACATATAGTGAAAAGTCTATTTATCGGCTTTTAGTGCTAAATATAAGATGACTTACATTTCATAAACGTGTCAACATTTTAGTACTACTTATCATATTTGTTTTATGTTACTTAATGACAACGATAAAGAAATCCCTTGTTAAAAGACAAAGTCTTTTCCAAGCCATTAGAAAACCAACTCCATAGACTTATTTCTAGTCTTCAATTTCATGCTAGTTATTGAAAACATTTTCTTAAATTATTTGCTAAACCAAAGCTTGATTCAAAAGACAACATCTTTCCTTTATAAAAGTAAACACCTTTTTAATAGATAAATTCCAAACCACTTTAAAACATCTTTATAAAGAATTTTGAAAACAAGAGTCGAGTTCGAAAAAATCATTTAAAACATTCTTAGAAAAACAAAGTAGTAAACCACTTAAAAGGAAGCACGAGGTTTCAATGTCGCATAAAAATCCATAACATTTCGGTTAACTATAACTAAGCAACATACACAAGCATTTACATAAATAAGTAAATATGTAAATAAAAATCAACAAGGCGAGGAACTCTTTAGAGTCTCTCTATAACTAGAGTTCCCTGTAAATCATGTCATATGCACTTTAAAGTGTTTCATTGCGACATATTCTCTACGAACACTTCGACTTCCAATCTTTTTGCTAGTCCCATGTCTATTCCTTATGTGTCATCCGCTTCCAAGTGTGAATCAATCCAGACAACAATAATAGTTATCACATATAATTCTACACATAAGAAAGACAACAAAATAATTCATTTTTAAAGTTGATTTTAAGTGATTTTAACTCACTTAAACAAACACGAACTCTAACACAGCTATGACTTCTTTGTCGTAAACTTGCAATCAATATACGGACCTAGCTTCCTCTTTCAAACTTACTTCCAAAGCCCTAGTGAACCTCCTTTTTCTCACGCACATAGCCTAAGGTAAATTTTGGCTTCCAAACTTCGGACTTCGGAATAGTGGGAGTGTTAGTAATATTATTATAGGCTTGCTCAAGAATTTTAGAGGAGAAATGGATGAGTTTTGAGGTGATTTTACTTTGAAATATTTTGTGGAGAAAGAATGAAGAAGGAGTTTTAAGAAGTATAAATGAGTTTAAAGGAAAATGAGTGATTTTATGTGTGTGTGTGTGTGTGGAAGTGGATGTGGTGAGTTTTAAGCTTATTCTCACCCCCCTCCATCATCATGAGTTTGGTCACCAAAGCTCACCTCCCCGCCCCGCTCATCATGAGTTTGGTCACCAAGGCTCACCTCCCCCCCTCACATGCCATGTACTCACTTCACATGCTCTTGTGTACTTCCCTTCATGATGACATAAAGGCACAAATATCTAAGCTACAAAAGCCCACTTTCCTAATCCTTTACGTAATTACTTAAGTATCTCCTAGAATATGATTAGATAAAGCCATTTAATTAGTAAAAAGTTTTTTCTTATTGGTATATGTTAGTGCACGTATGTATACTAGTGTGCACAACAAGTTTCAACAACTTTTGTTCGATGAAAAGCTGAAAATCCGAAAAACGATTTTCGGTCACGTTTTCAATCTTTCTCCGAACTACTTATTTTTGTAAACAAAATTTCAATTTTTTTACTACCATTAGTTATTACTTAAAAGAGGTCAATTTTAGTTATAAAATTCATTATTTAGTCATTTAAAATTATATTAAATATTAACATTTTAAGTGACTAAATTACAAGTCGTTACAAATGCAGTATTTAAAAATAGAAATAACAATAGCACTCCTTTTTAATGACATGCATGCCAATGAATCCAATGCTATATTATATATAGGAATTAGAATTTAAAATTTTGTTATTTTGAATATATTATTTATTTCAAATCTTATTGCTTTTAGAAGTCGTAGTCTTACGTTTAAGGGCTTAGTTGATTGGACCCATTAAAATATTGCCCATAAGTCTGTTTGAGGTATATGTAGGTCTATTTCCTCACATGATGCACTTCATACCGAGGTTACTATTTCTCATACGTGTTACTTCTTCTCCCATTGCATACATATGTATATACTAGGTTTATATACATATATATGTTTAAGTCTCACATTATCTACTGAGTTTTTTCAGTTTTAGCTATTGACATGGGACATTCGACTCGGACATTCTTATTCCTTGAATGACCTTGAATGAGCTGAGTTTAGATGTGCTATAGGGCCTTCGATAGCTTATTTGGATTATCTTGACAGTTATCCATACCGTCCACTTTCTCTTTGGAGACTGGACAAGGTTTTCTCTCTCATCATGGCTCCTTCTCCATTACTACTTTCGTCTTTTTAGGCTATCATTTTGTTTATTTTAGTTCTATTCATGCTTTTTAGATTTTTTCTAGGTTTTTTAGGGGATTTTTACATTTATTTATTTGTATAGGTTCATGGGGAATAGTCACCTACCAGGCTTGTTAGTAGCTCCTCTTTAACTACGGAATAAAATTATATGAGTGTTCTTCTCCTCACAAAGGATCATTCATTTTTCTCAAAAAATATGAGACATCAATGATTTTGAGTATAAATTGAATATTTTGAATAATATCTTAATGTTTGAAATAAAAAGAAATTATTTTGAAGTTTACAAATTTATTTTAAAATAGTATTTAATTATACAAACCTTGTGAAATGGTTTCTATAAGATTTTAAAAGTGATTTTGAAGGTTTTGAATATGAATGAGAGATATTGGATATGTGTTATAAGTATTTAAATCCTTTTTTAGTATTGGATAAACAAGATAGAATGATATATTTGATATATATTTATAATTGTTTTAAGAAGGTTTATTTATTTTACAATCCAAATCTCTTTCTTGAATCGAATTGTATATTATGTTTTTTTATATTTCCATGCAACGAGAAATGTGAAAAAACAGAGTTATAATACCATCTGGTATAGGATATTTGGTAATATTTCTTCGGTTATTATTTGGACTCATTATATAGAATAATATTGTGTGGAAATTCTAGATTATAGGGAATTTGAGTAAATGGATTAATAATACCACTTGGTAAGGAATACTTGGTAATATTATTCTGGTTACTCCTACAACCCATGACTTAGAATATTGTAGAAATTGGGTATAGCTTATGAACATTGAATAAACGAATAAATAACATACGATGGTGTGGGACACCATTATGATATTTATTCGATTATTCATTGTAAGTAGACGATACTCATGTGATGGGAATATTGTGTTAGGATAGTACTTACATGAGATGATGCTCATAGTAGTGAGCAAGGTTGGTGCTTATGTATGTAGATACTATGTGTTTGTCTATCGTGATGTACTCCTATTATTAGCGTTGGAGAGAACTAGATTAGGCTAGCATCCATCCTAGTAGCTTGATCATTGGTTCGTGCCCCGGATCCGTGACACACTTTAGTATATCAGGGTAGGCACCCTTTAGCCCTTATGTCACATAGACCAGCTGTATGTTACATAAAAAGGCACTTGTAGGTTCATGACCGAGTCCTCGCGTTGACGAGCATACGGATGGATATGTGTCACGATGACCATCGAGGTAAATAAGGCTATAGAGTTGGGTTAGACGACCTATGGGTGTAACTTTGGAGTAGTCAGACGGTCTTCAGTCTCTCATTTGGTTCTATGCTAAGTAATAGATAAACGTATACTATTTATACACCTCAAGTGACTCTACTTGGGACTTTGTGTTTGTCATACAGTCAATTCCCATCGCTACCTATTGTAAAATTAGGAGAGATTTTTTATGGAATGGTTATAATCCTAATAATAGTTCAAAATGTTTAGTTAATTGGGAAATAGTAAGTAAATCTAAAGATAAGGGAGGGTTGGGTATTATAAATTTACATACTTTAAACACATATTTATTAAGAAAATGGATATGGAAATTTACCAATAATAATGAGAATTTAATTTGGTAACAAATAATATCAAACCAATGGTATAGTGGTATAAATAATCTACATTATATTTCTACTAATAATACAAATAATATTTCTCATTTTTGGAAACCGATAGTAAAAAATTATAAAATCTATAAATTAGGAATTAATAATGTGGTACATTCAAGGAATATTACCTCTTTTTAGCATGATAGTTGGATATCAGTAATTTCACTTAAAGTAGAATTTAATGAACTTTATTAAATTCGTAATGTAAAAAATGTGTTTATTTCAGAAATATATAGACAAAATTTAACTTTTCCATGGGAAATATGTTTTAATTGTACTATAGCTGGAAACAATTATCGAGATTTCCATACTTTGGGTTAAATTAGAATTATATAGCATTGATAATAAAAATGACATTAAAATATGGTGTTGGCATAATAAAAAAATCTAAACTGTGCACTCTTTTTATAACTTACTTAATTTTTCGGGTACAAAATTGAAGATATTTAGATATATTTGGAACGGTAATACTCCACCCAAAGCTAAAATATATATATATATATATATGGTTAATTATATATAGAAAACTAAATACTATAACTCTTTTTACTATAATGTGTTGGTATTTATGGTTTGAAAGGAATCAAAGAGTTCTTGATAATATAAATACTCCAATAGAAATTTATATATATATATATATAATTGCTTTGTTTTGTGTTAATTGGATTCCAAACCCTAGTTATAATAAAGATAATAATATTAGTTTTAATGAATATCTTAAAAAAGTCAAATCTCATATTAATGTGGTTAAGAAAAATGCAATATTCAAAAATAGAAATAACAATAACACTTTAAATACCATTTTAATTGACATGTATGCCAATGAATCCGATGCTATTTTATATTTAGAAAATTAGTTAGATTTTAAAATGTTGCAATTTTGAATATATTATTCATCCTAAAACTAATAATTATTTTGAATAATAGAAAAATAGTAATGAACTAACTTAGCTTCCTTGGACACCTTTACTGATGACACATTTGATATTTCACTATTATTAGGATATTAGCCTTGATTTAGAATTCTTGTTGATTTGTTTCTTTATATGTAATTGGATTGTGTTCTACCCTTTATTGTTTCCTTCTCAGTTTAATCATAATATTGCTTGTTCTGTTTTTTATTAGACTGGTATATTTTTATTTCGCATATATATATATATATGTGTGTGTTTGTATTTATATACATACACACACACACACATATATATATATATATGTGTGTGTGTGTGTGCGTGCGTGTGTGTGTGTCTTGGTCTTACACTTTTGATGTAGTCATTTTTGCAGCCTTAGATATGCTCATCGGACCAGATGGATTCAACTGATTTTGAGGATATGATCACTCATCTGATTTAGTGGATTATACTATTGTATTATTTTATTATGGACCTTAGCTCTCTAAGATTGGGGTTTATTTTTATTTTATTTTATTTCTTTCACATTGTACAGAGTGGGTATTGCTACCTATTAGGCACGTTAACAGCTCCTTTTTTCTAGTCTGGAATAAAATATATGAGTGATATCCTCTTCTAATAGAGAATCACTCATTTCTCTCCAAAAAAATTATAGGCAGATGACCTATACTTTGCAGGAAGATGGCCTATTCTTTATTGATTGATGCATGAATGCTAATGTGATATCATTATGCGTATGATGGACCAGGGAATGTCTAACTTATTATTATGTATGAGTTATACTTCGGCATTGTTATGTGCTAGCTCAATATACTTGATGATTTTCATTTATTGATGATGTTTATATGTTTGGTTGTTTCACCCACTCGACACTATACCACGTGACAAACATATTGATATGATTTTACATGGGCCATTATACTTGTGTATAATTTCAGGGTTGGTTGTTATGTTGAGATATTATTATACCATGACTATTTTTATGAAATATTGACATCTACATTTCAGATATAGTCTGGCCCGTGTGTTATTTATATAATACTAGGGTCAGTCCAAGGGATTTCTGGTTTTGGGACAAAGAGACCAGCTTGTATTTTCTGGGTGTAGAGAAGGCTAGTTATTTAATGTTGTTGTACATCATTTTATATTTTATATAGCCTCTTGTACATATGACATTATGTTGTATTTTTTAAAATACCTTGTATATTATTTTGGAATAGTGGGAATTTGATATATGCTTTTGTATTCCACTTAAACCTAAGTATATTTTCTATTGTATATTTATCGCTACGTTTAATGACTCTGTGTTCTCAATCATTTATTATATATTGTGTATTGTTTTATCCTGGAAATGCACATGTTTATTGCTTTGTGCCAATACTGAGTAAGTATAGGTGTCTTGTTTATTAAATATTTGAAATATATATCAGTGTTAGCCCAAGGGAATACTCACGTGTGACAGCCCAATATCGCCTCATTCTCTGCATTATCAGACAGTATTACCTAGTAATACTCTTTAGTAGTAAGGGAATGGAGGTGGGGTGTTTCATTTAGTATCACAGTAGGTTAAAAATAATACATTATATATACATGTATGAGACACAAGTCTTGACCTTGGATAGGACTTAGGGTCCTTGTCCCCTTGGATGTGTTGGGAAGTTACCCTATAATAAGGGATAATATGTGTATATGATGATTACAGGGGTAATCATCTAAGGACATATGTAACATCCCGCCTTTTGTACGCTTTAAGCAGACACGCATGCCGACTCAAACCATACAGAAGGGCAGATTGTTATTGGTGTGAATAAGAAAAGGAGAAAGAAATATAAAAAACAAAATAGAATCTCGCAGTGGAATGACAAAATATAATAATCAATACAGTTCATGAAGCTGTATACAAACCATTTGATTATACTTATACAATATAGAATCAGAGTTACACATACCATAGATAAAAAAATAATAATGCAGCGGAACAGTATGATGTAGTGGAGTAGTATAGTAAATAATAATACAATCTTCGTCTTCGTCCTCCAGAAACAAGTTTTCGAATCCTGAAATGCTCAGGCTGACCCGAGCGAATTGAAAACACAAAACACTCGAGTCAGAACTAAAAGATCTTATGTGAGTTAAATCAACGGTAAATAAATATGAGTGTAAACAGCATCGGAGATGTTTATGGGGTTTGACATCTCCTATCCAGTGTCTAATGTGAGTGCAGTAACTTAAGAGATGTTTGGGATTCACATCTCCTAAGGATCCGTTAAAATATCTACTATGTAGTACAATACGCTATTATAATATGTCTATAGTAATATAAACTATTAAAATAGCATTAAGGCATTACCCATATCACCCTTAACACATTTTATATATTCCCATAGTCTATACAGTACCGTAATCTCCTCCGTACTGGGCGTCGTCAGAGGGCACTCCATAGGTATGGTACAAAACAAACTCATAGAAGGCGCGCTAGGGTAGGTGACACGACACAACTAGGCAATGCCTGGGTAGATATACCAATTACGCATCCGGACTGTTGGTAACGCATAGCCGCAACTACCGCCCAACTCGAAACACACTCCCGAGTAAAAATCGAAGGGTTCCCACCAAATAAATCAGAAGTCATAATATAGTACCGATGGAAAGTGTCTGATCGGAGGAATGACCTCACTTGGCCCGAGAATTGCTCATATTTTAGCCACCTTAAGCCAACTCATGGGAGTCGGGTCCACGTATATACCTCATATAGGATCGTCGCCACCATCCTACTTCATTCTAGAATCTTCTTCGCGTACACAATTGTCAAAGTGGTTTTCGGTATTGGCAAAGAGTATGACAACATCTGATCCCGGTCTCTTTGACAACCAATCGCTTATTACACACCGGATGGTTCTTTTACATTTCCAAAATCGTTTCATAATTGATATCAAAATATCATGTTCAATTCAAACCATATCACTTTCGAAATCATTACTTACTTTCGAAATCATATTTGCCTTTGAAATCATATCACATTTTAAATCATAGTTCGATTATTATATTTCCTTTTAAAGTCAAATTCATAGTTTATATCGAAATATCGTATTCTCAAAATTGTATCACTTTCAAATCATAACATTTCAAAAATCATAATATCTTCCAAAATCATATTTCCCAAAACAGGTTAAGTCTTTACTTCAAAATCATCATTTCAATTTATTATAACATTCAAAATTCCAACTTAAGTTATAACATCATTTAGCCTTATTCTCTTTTTAAACCAAATTGAAATGAATATAAACTCTTCCACGTACTTAGTTTGGAAATTCAGAAATTTGTTTAAATAGTTATAAATAGTTAAAATGCTCTAGAATAGTTTAATTATAGGTAAAAATATTTTCAATTGATTTAAGATAGTTAAATATATTAAATTTAGATTAAATATAATTTAAAATGGATTAAATAACTTTAAAATAGATTAATCATATTTAAATTAAATTAAAATGGTTTAATTAGTTTAAAATAAATTAAATTGGTTTAAAATAGTCAATAATTTATATAGTTAATATTAGTCAAAATAGTTTAATAAATTTGAAAATCTTAATAATTAGAAATTTTAAAATAATATAATTTTAAAACAGTTTATATTAAAATATGAGTTTGGAATATTTATATCTATTTAAACTATTCATCTCATTTCAACATATTTAAACCATTTCAAATTTCCAAATCGACAAACCAAATTCCAATAAACTATCTGTAACGACCCATAAATTTTGGTAAATAAATTTAGTTAAATTTAAAGAATTTTGTAATTTAATTTAGGAAGAAATTAAAATGTTTATAATTCATATTAAAGTGAATGTAGAAATGAAATGTAACATTTGAAATTTAAAGCTAAGTATTAAAAATAAAAAAAAATAAAAATTACGATGCATTGAAGTAATGGGAATTGTATTCTAGGCTAAGGAATTTAATATAAGCAACAAATGGAAATGTTGAATTAGTAAATCATTAGTAAAAAATATTTACTAGAATGGACTTCTTGAATAAATGAGAATTTGTTGTTCTAGTATTAAAAACTTATGTATAATTGAAACTGTTTCTAATAGAATATAATAGAAAGGAAAGTATTTTAAATAAATGGGTAAAAACTTAAGTAATCAATTGAGAGGCTAAGAAATTTGATTAAGCATAAAAACTATAAATAAATGAATGATAATAAATGAGGTTATGCAATAAAAGAAGAAACTGACACGACATTTATAAATGAAAACGAATATTTGGAAGTAATAAATGAAAATTTTGAAATAAACATTGAACCAATAAATAAAATATATCGAATAGTAGTTGAATGAAAATTAATGTGATAAAGTTAATGTAAATTGATAAGTAACGATATTTGTGCAATAATGCAGTTATAAAGGTTAAAATTGCATGAAATTGTAAATTTGAAGTTAAGTAATAATGGGCATAGTAAAGATGGCAATCAAATCAAATATTTGGGAATCAAATTTTATCTTTATTTTGAAGGTAATCAATAATTAATGAATTAAATGGTAAGTAATTAGGATTAAATTCCACATTAATTGAACTGAATATAGATTTAATGTAATAACGTTAAGGCTAACTAAATTAGCACAATTCAAATTATGGAAACAAATTACAATAAATGTTAGAAAGTAATTTTAAATGGTTATTGTTGATAATAAACCTTACTTTAATGAATATTAATATAGTAATGGAAGAGTAATGAAAATTAAATAGAAACATAAGTTTATTGTAAAGCAGAAATTGGTAAATTGGGGGAAATAGTGGAATTAATTCGCAATGTATATAGAGTAATAAGTTGGTTTAAGGATGAAATTAAGGAAATTTCATTTATTGGTTTAAAACCTTAATTAATGCATTTAATTGACAAGAATACATTTAGGAATATAAATTTATGGAAATTGGGTTATTGCAATTTAAGGAAATTAAATATCTAAATATTACAATAATTTAAATAGGGATGGAGCGTAAGGATATTTATGCTATTATCATAGTTTGTATGTTTATGCTATTTCCTCATTTGTTATGAAATTGTTTATGTTATTTGATTTTCTTTTTTGATGAATAAATTAATTTGACTTTTAATTTGAAAAAAATATATGTATATAATTAAAAGAATGTTTTAATTATAGATCCATGTTTTAAACTCTTAAATCAAATTGCATTTTTTTTAGATCTGAAAGTTTATATACATATAATTTGCATTTGTGCTGAAACAGAAATATTGTATACACATATTGTCACTTTATCTTGAATTGAAAATATCATGAAATTTGAATACTTTGTTGAATAAATTATTTGTTCTTAATCTAATAAATTATAATAGAAGTTTACATATGCTTAATGTAACGACCCCAGATTTTAAATTAATTTAAATTAGTAATTTATTGAATTTTTGAGTTAAATTTTATAATTAAATAAATTTTTGAACAAAAATTTGTAAAATCAATTGATAAATTGATTCGAGTTTCCCCGAATCCCAATTTTATTTGATCAATCATTTAAATTTAAATATTGTATATGTTGAATTTGAGTTTCAAGTAAATAGTTTAAGAATAATTTTAAAATATAGAATGTCATTTATATTACAAGATAAAATGAAAATAAAAGCAAATACAAAATACTTAAGCTAATAAATATAAAGTAAAATAATTATAGAATCTCATTTAAAATAATAGAACAAAAGTATATAAAATAAATAAAACTATAAGTATAAAGATGAATGAAATGAAACAAGTGTATGAAAGCAAGAAACAAAGTATATATCCCTAAGTAACAAAGCAATGTGACTAAAACAAAGAAATCTTTAGCCCAAAACAATATATCAGCCGAAGTCAAAATGAAATAAACAAAATAAAGCAATTAATGCAAGCATATGCCACCATATCTTTTGTACACAACAAAATGTATCAGCCATACCTCCACTTTCATTAAATCAACTTCACCCATGCTATGGCACAAAATATTATCTCCAACCTGTAAATTCATTTCTTTATACATATCAACCAACTTCATTCCATTCGTTCGTTTTCAAACTGAGAAACAAAAATCTGAAATAACAACATCTCAAAACAAGGCAATGTCTTCAGCCTGGAAAAGCTTCAGTTTGCAAATTTTTAAAAAGCTTGTTCAACAAACAACCTCTGTTCTTCTTTGCCAAGTGAGTAACATCACTTAATAACAATTTTAACATATAATTATGATGCATGTGTATGTGAATAAGTGTGTTATACCTTTCTACATGAATGTGCTGTGAATGGTGATATTTTAAGTGCAGGTTGTTTACATTATAAACTCTCTGCTTGATTTTTTTTTCTTCCAATGGCATGTTTTGGTTTAAAAATCATTTCTGCAGAATCAACGCAATGTTAGGACTTAAGATTAAAATGAATAATGTTTGTTTGATCCTAAACTAAGTTCTAAAAATAAATTTAGGTTAAAACAATATATCAATATCTCTGGAACATCAAGAACTGAGTAAATTTTGTTTTTTTATCAAAATTTCGAACCTCTTAAATTTTAGATTCAGGTAAGCAAACTAAATTCTCATGCTGTAACTTGAATTTTAAGGCAAGAATCATGATTTTTCAAAGTGGGAGTCAAGAGAAATTCTTGATTGAACGGAAATGACTTTTCGACCAATTTCCGGTAATCTCGATGATCGGGGAAGACGAGACGTGGTCTGGAAGTGCGGGGGTGATCGGTGGTCAAGGGAAAAATGTTGCGATGGTCAACCAATGACCATGGAAGCGGCGGTTATGGTTTAAAATTTTTAAACCTAGTTTTCGAGGTGCTGGGGTTTTTGTTTCGTTCGACGCGGAGGGTCGATCGAGTGCCGTGGAGTCTCGGGTGGTGGTAGGCTGGACAATGTCGAGTTCAGGGCCGCAGTCGCAGTCGACATGATGGTCGAGGTTGGGTAGGTGATTTGCTTTCCAGGTTTTGGTTGGATGAGGTGTTGCGTTCCAGGTTTCGTAATTACACTCGAATTCGCGTTCGAGTTGAACTGGAGGGTTGGGTGGTTGCGACCGAAGCAGGGGATGGTTGTGACTTGCTCGAAGTTTCGGCGGCAACCGGAGTTGACGGTCGTTGACGTGCACGTGCACGCATATACGTGTGTGTCAGGATGAGTTGATTTGGGAAAGAAGCGAAGAGCTCGGGTTGGTCTCGGGAACATTATCGCGTGGACTCGAAGTAATAAGGCAGAAGGGGTAACTCGAAGTGATGTTCGAGTATTTCAAACATTGGCTCGGGTTTGACTCGAGATTTTCTGAGTTCAAAAATGAAACAGTTTTAAGTTTTATACAAGTCAAGTTTTAAATTTAAAATTTGTTTAACAACCTAAAATATGTAAGTGGGTTGAATTTTAAGAATGCAAATTCAAATTTGAAATGTAAATTTCAAAGCCAAGTTTAATCAAGTGCTTTGATATGAATTAAAATAAATATTTGAATAAATGATTTAGATTCATTTAAAATTAGGAAGTAATTAAAGGTTTAAATCATTAATTAAAGTAAATAATTTGAGAAGAATTTATTTATTAAAGGTTAATAAATAAATGAAAGTGATTAAGAAATTGAATTAATAAGGATTAATCACTAATTGAAATTAATGTTGGATATTTTGATTTATTTAAAGTTAATTAATTATGTAACTGGTTTAAAAGGTTGATTTAATTGATATGTTAAATCAAGAATAATTTAATTAATTAAGGTGATTGATAAATTTATTTATATCAAATGATTTGTAATAAATTAATCAGAATTTGATAATTAATTCATAAGTAATTAATTTACTTGGAAATAAATTGAATAAATCAGGATTAAACGATTAATTGATTCTGCTTATAAATAACTATTGAATACTTGACTTTACTTATGAATGATTATATTATATGAGATGCCTTGAATTGATTGTCCTATCTGATTTGTGATGCTTTGTGATACATCCTGAATTATGTTGTGATCTGAAATTTCTATTCTGTAATATATTACTATGTGAATATGAAACCCTTGACCCATAGAATGACATTTGAATTTCGATGCGACAGGGAGTCGGATTTCAGTTGGTTATCCGAAACCCATATCGAATTGTAATAGTGAATCTTTGTGACTGATAAATTTATTTTATTTATGAATCTGTGAATGAAGATAAGCGTTATTGATTTTACCGCTCATCAATATATCTGTGATGATTGATGTTGCACTATTGTGTGTGAAACCCCTGGACCACACTTTTACACACACAAATATGGATTTCACGTGGAAATCGGTTAAGTCGCAGATAATTTAAATTTGATGTTTCTGAAATTGAAATTTTAATTTCAATTGATTTTGAAATTAGAAATTTGGGTTTAAAGTGAAAAGCTTTTGAAATAGAATTTCAAAGATAAGACTTATTTTTGAATAACTTAATCGAGTTTTGAAAATTTAAATAATTGGATTTAAATTTGAATTCAAGATTTGAAATTGAATCCTATATTTGAAACTAGGATTAAAGATATTATACCAGTTATATATGGGTTAAACTATTTTAAAAATATTGATTTGGAAATGTGAATTTAAATTCAAGAGCTTTAACTCGTGCAAATAAAATTGGATTTTCTTAAACGGAAACTATTTGTTTTCAAATAATAACAGCTTTCATATGAGAAGTGAACTTCCAATTTGTGTTGAAAGGTTTCAAATTTAAAATGAATTGAAATGTTTTGAAAGCTTATGAATGAATTGTTTTGAAAGATATGAATTGAATCTGTTTATTTTTAACAGATTTAAAATGATGATTTATTTAACCCATTCGAAAAATGAAATTGTTTTGAAAACTATTAGTTAAATCTTTGATTTAAAGATTTAACGAATTAATCAAATTGAAATGGAAATCGATTTGGAAAATCTGTGAATGAATCTTTTGTTTAAAAGATAAAATGTGGAAAATTGATAAACCATTTAAGGTTGTTAAAATGAATCTTTTTGTTTAAAGATTTAAAAATGGTAATTTGTTTAAACCATTTGATGAAAAGTTTTGGGTAATAAGTTGTGACTTAATTGAAATCCCAATATCCATATGTTTTTAAAGATTGCGCTCATTATTCGGTTTAGCCGGGAGAGGACCTTTGTGTCATATAACCCATTCCGAATAATGATACGTCGTATATGGATCGCATTTGAAGACCGGTGGTGAAGACCGGATATTTGCGAAAACGAAAGGACAACTCGTCGAATGTCTCTGCATCGAATGGCCCCGATATAGAGATTTTATCACCCTTTGTGATGGGAAGTCCGGACGGGATCGTGAATACCCGGAATTGCAAGGGCTTCGTAAGAAGTGCCTTCGGTTCTGTTCGAACCCAGAACAGACTTGTATGGTTACATGTCTGACATTACACTTTGAGATATAAAGCCGATTTCTTTCAAATACATATCTGTTTGGTGGCGGAGAATTTATTCTCTTAGCTTAACACCCTTCTCTGAGACGTACGAGCTCAGAGGTTATGTAGTTGAAATTTATCAGCGATATATCCCAATTTGGTAATGTGGCATGCTGAGTGTTGTTGTGTGATGATCAGTGTTTGATCATTTGTGATATGATCATTTGTTTGATCATTTATCTTTGTGATCATAGGTTGATCATCTGTTGACCCAAAGCGTGGCTTTTTGAAAAAGCGTAGCTTTGTGGACGAGACTTCGTCGAGCCTCACAACCCGGTAATGGTCGAAACAGGAATTGTGCGGCAAGGTTTTCAGCGGTAGCTCCCCTAGGGTATGACCATTCCTTCTGGAAAAGAGTAGTATCATGGTATGGATCCCAGATACTTACTCATGTGGATACACTTTCTTTATGATGTGTGATGTTGGTTATCGAGCGCTCGGATAAAGGTCCCAAAGGACCGGGGGTGGCATATCTGAGGTTTCTTTTATCCCTTGGGAAAAGGGGTTGCCGGCCTTGTTTGGCAGAGAACAGTTGGTTCTCGGAACGTCCCGCCAGAGGCGTTTCTTTCGTGGAATAGGAAGTTCCTTAGCCTGACCATTTGTTGGAAATCCAAACAAAACAATACGAGCCCTGTACGGTTTTAGTTGTATTACCTGCCATGGAATGTGGTGGTAACCTGCTATTGAACATGGTAGCTATAGTAGGCATAAGTGCGAAATGTCTATGCTGGCTAAGATTTATATTCTACTTTCGAAATTGTTTTCTACACTATGCACTAGTAATAATATCAAATGATTTGATTTTGCGTAGTAAGCATCTTTGACTATCATAAGAAGAAATCTCCTCCAATTCTGCGTTTGCATTGTGTGTGTGGTGGGAGGTCTTATGGTAGTTTCATTTTCCAAAAGCATTACGAATTGACTTTAAAATTCTCTGCTATTTGTTTTAAAGATAAACTGTTTTTGTTGCTCACACCAGTCCCATGACTGATCCGGAGTTTATTGTTTCTTTCCTAAACTCTGGATGCTCAAAATTTTTCTACACGAGCAGTCTAGAGTTTGGTTTTTCAGATAGTCAGATTAGTAGGTTATCTGGAGCTAGTTCAGTCTTTGGATCGGACTGCACTTGCTTATCTTTGTGCCTCGTTATTGGGAGTTCGAGCTATTTATGGATTGGTGCTTTGAAGATCGAGATTATCCGCTGCTGATGTTATCATTTTCTTTTCCGCTGCTATTTGTTGTATCATATCTCTGATGTATATAGATATTCATTGTATCATCATTGTATCTGGATATTGTATCAGATATTGTATATCTATATTCTTTTATTTCCGCTGTGTTGTTTACTTAATGTTGTTATAAGCTCCGGCGACTCGGATTTGAACGCTCGAATCTACGACATTCGAGTACGATGTAAAGTATGGATGTCGATTTTCGAACGCGAAAATCTGGGACGTTACAAGTGGTATCAGAGCTAAGGTTGAACTTTAGCTCAGGAGTATAACATGTTAAGTAGCTCATTAGAGATAGAGTGAAGTAAGCTCTAGAATGAGTATTCTCAGATATCCGTTTGAACGTCTCAGTAAATTCTCTTACTATCCACTGATAGTGAGTATGAGTGCAAGAAGAAAACGAGATAGGAGACAAGGGAATACGACTACAAATAGTCAATACCCTGTAACAGTGGAAACAATTTTCTCATCAATCTTCTTTGATTCGTTTCCAAATTCTTTTGATTTCTTCGTACCAGCTACAAAAAGAAGTTTCGGTGTGATGATGACTTTACGAATCGTTGTAGAAAATCCTTACTTCGTATTTCATCGGTTTCTTATCAGCTTTTCGTTGATTTAAACCTTAACGAATTTGAAATTGGAAATTTTAAATTGAATTAGATTGATTAGTAGAATATGAAGGATAAATTTGAATTAAATCAATAAAACGATATGGTTTGAAACCAAATTTGAAATTTTATTCTAATTTCTTTTGAATACCAAAGTCTGAAGAGGGACAAATCGGTATGTATTCTGTGATATTCTAACTTGAGTTTAGAATTCATATCGTAAGTTTGAGCAATTATAGGAGATCGAATCTATCTATCTTTGTTTTCGTGCCTGCGAATTTCGAGGACGAAATTCTTTTAAGGGGGGAAGTTTGTAATGACCCCAGATTTTAAATTAATTTAAATTAGTAATTTATTGAATTTTTGAGTTAAATTTTATAATTAAATAAATTTTTGAACAAAAATTTGTAAAATCAATTGATAAATTGATTCGAGTTTCCCCGAATCCCAATTTTATTTGATCAATCATTTAAATTTAAATATTGTATATGTTGAATTTGAGTTTCAAGTAAATAGTTTAAGAATAATTTTAAAATATAGAATGTCATTTATATTACAAGATAAAATGAAAATAAAAGCAAATACAAAATACTTAAGCTAATAAATATAAAGTAAAATAATTATAGAATCTCATTTAAAATAATAGAACAAAAGTATATAAAATAAATAAAACTATAAGTATAAAGATGAATGAAATGAAACAAGTGTATGAAAGCAAGAAACAAAGTATATATCCCTAAGTAACAAAGCAATGTGACTAAAACAAAGAAATCTTTAGCCCAAAACAATATATCAGTCGAAGTCAAAATGAAATAAACAAAATAAAGCAATTAATGCAAGCATATGCCACCATATCTTTTGTACACAACAAAATGTATCAGCCATACCTCCACTTTCATTAAATCAACTTCACCCATGCTATGGTACAAAATATTATCTCCAACCTGTAAATTCATTTCTTTATACATATCAACCAACTTCATTCCATTCGTTCGTTTTCAAACTGAGAAACAAAAATCTGAAATAACAACATCTCAAAACAAGGCAATGTCTTCAGCCTGGAAAAGCTTCAGTTTGCAAATTTTTAAAAAGCTTGTTCAACAAACAACCTCTGTTCTTCTTTGCCAAGTGAGTAACATCACTTAATAACAATTTTAACATATAATTATGATGCATGTGTATGTGAATAAGTGTGTTATACCTTTCTACATGAATGTGCTGTGAATGGTGATATTTTAAGTGCAGGTTGTTTACATTATAAACTCTCTGCTTGATTTTTTTTTCTTCCAATGGCATGTTTTGGTTTAAAAATCATTTCTGCAGAATCTACGCAATGTTAGGACTTAAGATTAAAATGAATAATGTTTGTTTGATCCTAAACTAAGTTCTAAAAATAAATTTAGGTTAAAACAATATATCAATATCTCTGGAACATCAAGAACTGAGTAAATTTTGTTTTTTATCAAAATTTCGAACCTCTTAAATTTTAGATTCAGGTAAGCAAACTAAATTCTCATGCTGTAACTTGAATTTTAAGCCAAGAATCATGATTTTTCGAAGTGGGAGTCAAGAGAAATTCTTGATTGAACGGAAATGACTTTTCGACCAATTTCCGGTAATCTCGATGATCGGGGAAGACGAGACGTGGTCTGGAAGTGCGGGGGTGATCGGTGGTCAAGGGAGAAATGTTGCGATGGTCAACCAATGACCATGGAAGCGGCGGTTATGGTTTAAAATTTTTAAACCTAGTTTTCGAGGTGCTGGGGTTTTTGTTTCGTTCGACACGGAGGGTCGATCGAGTGCCGTGGAGTCTCGGGTGGTGGTAGGCTGGACAATGTCGAGTTCAGGGCCGCAGTCGCAGTCGACATGATGGTCGAGGTTGGGTAGGTGATTTGCTTTCCAGGTTTTGGTTGGATGAGGTGTTGCGTTCCAGGTTTCGTAATTACACTCGAATTCGCGTTCGAGTTGAACTGGAGGGTTGGGTGGTTGCGACCGAAGTAGGGGATGGTTGTGACTTGCTCGAAGTTTCGGCGGCAACCGGAGTTGACGGTCGTTGACGTGCATGTGCATGCATATACGTGTGTGTCAAGATGAGTTGATTTGGGAAAGAAGCGAAGAGCTCGGGTTGGTCTCGGGAACATTATCGCGTGGACTCGAAGTAATAAGGCAGAAGGGGTAACTCGAAGTGATGTTCGAGTATTTCAAACATTGGCTCGGGTTTGACTCGAGATTTTCTGAGTTCAAAAATGAAACAGTTTTAAGTTTTATACAAGTCAAGTTTTAAATTTAAAATTTGTTTAACAACCTAAAATATGTAAGTGGGTTGAATTTTAAGAATGCAAATTCAAATTTGAAATGTAAGTTTCAAAGCCAAGTTTAATCAAGTGCTTTGATATGAATTAAAATAAATATTTGAATAAATGATTTAGATTCATTTAAAATTAGGAAGTAATTAAAGGTTTAAATCATTAATTAAAGTAAATAATTTGAGAAGAATTTATTTATTAAAGGTTAATAAATAAATGAAAGTGATTAAGAAATTGAATTAATAAGGATTAATCACTAATTGAAATTAATGTTGGATATTTTGATTTATTTAAAGTTAATTAATTATGTAACTGGTTTAAAAGGTTGATTTAATTGATATGTTAAATCAAGAATAATTTAATTAATTAAGGTGATTGATAAATTTATTTATATCAAATGATTTGTAATAAATTAATCAGAATTTGATAATTAATTCATAAGTAATTAATTTACTTGGAAATAAATTGAATAAATCAGGATTAAACGATTAATTGATTCTGCTTATAAATAACTATTGAATACTTGACTTTACTTATGAATGATTATATTATATGAGATGCCTTGAATTGATTGTCCTATCAGATTTGTGATGCTTTGTGATACATCCTGAATTATGTTGTGATCTGAAATTTCTATTCTGTAATATATTACTATGTGAATATGAAACCCTTGACCCATAGAATGACATTTGAATTTCGATGCGACAGGGAGTCGGATTTCAGTTGGTTATCCGAAACCCACATCGAATTGTAATAGTGAATCTTTGTGACTGATAAATTTATTTTATCTATGAATCTGTGAATGAAGATAAGCGTTATTGATTTTACCGCTCATCAATATATCTGTGATGATTGATGTTGCACTATTGTGTGTGAAACCCCTGGACCACACTTTTACACACACAAATATGGATTTCACGTGGAAATCGGTTAAGTCACAGATAATTTAAATTTGATGTTTCTGAAATTGAAATTTTAATTTCAGTTGATTTTGAAATTAGAAATTTGGGTTTAAAGTGAAAAGCTTTTGAAATAGAATTTCAAAGATAAGACTTATTTTTGAATAACTTAATCGAGTTTTGAAAATTTAAATAATTGGATTTAAATTTGAATTCAAGATTTGAAATTGAATCCTATATTTGAAACTAGGATTAAAGATGTTATACCAGTTATATATGGGTTAAACTATTTTAAAAATATTGATTTGGAAATGTGAATTTAAATTCAAGAGCTTTAACTCGTGCAAATAAAATTGGATTTTCTTAAATGGAAACTATTTGTTTTCAAATAATAACAGCTTTCATATGAGAAGTGAACTTCCAATTTGTGTTGAAAGGTTTCAAATTTAAAATGAATTGAAATGTTTTGAAAGCTTATGAATGAATTGTTTTGAAAGATATGAATTGAATCTGTTTATTTTTAACAGATTTAAAATGATGATTTATTTACCCTATTCGAAAAATGAAATTGTTTTGAAAGCTATTAGTTAAATCTTTGATTTAAAGATTTGACGAATTAATCAAATTGAAATGGAAATTGATTTGGAAAATCTGTGAATGAATCTTTTGTTTAAAAGATAAAATGTGGAAAATTGTTAAACCATTTAAGGTTGTTAAAATGAATCTTTTTGTTTAAAGATTTAAAAATGGTAATTTGTTTAAACCATTTGATGAAAAGTTTTGGGTAATAAGTTGTGACTTAATTGAAATCCCAATATCCATATGTTTTTAAAGATTGCGCTCATTATTCGGTTTAGCCGGGAGAGGACCTTTGTGTCATATAACCCATTCCGAATAATGATACGTCGTATATGGATCGCATTTGAAGACCGGTGGTGAAGACCGGATATTTGCGAAAACGAAAGGACAACTCGTCGAATGTCTCTGCATCGAATGGCCCCGATATAGAGATTTTATCACCCTTTGTGATGGGAAGTCCGGACGGGATCGTGAATACCCGGAATTGCAAGGGCTTCGTAAGAAGTGCCTTCGGTTCTGTTCGAACCCAGAACAGACTTGTATGGTTACATGTCTGACATTACACTTTGAGATATAAAGCCGATTTCTTTCAAATACATATCTGTTTGGTGGCGGAGAATTTATTCTCTTAGCTTAACACCCTTCTCTGAGACGTACGAGCTCAGAGGTTATGTAGTTGAAATTTATCAGCGATATATCCCAATTTGGTAATGTGGCATGCTGAGTGTTGCTGTGTGATGATCAGTGTTTGATCATTTGTGATATGATCATTTGTTTGATCATTTATCTTTGTGATCATAGGTTGATCATCTGTTGACCCAAAGCGTGGCTTTTTGAAAAAGCGTAGCTTTGTGGACGAGACTTCGTCGAGCCTCACAACCCGGTAATGGTCGAAACAGGAATTGTGCGGCAAGGTTTTCAGCGGTAGCTCCCCTAGGGTATGACCATTCCTTCTGGAAAAGGGTAGTATCATGGTATGGAGCCCAGATACTTACTCATGTGGATACACTTTCTTTATGATGTGTGATGTTGGTTATCGAGCGCTCTGATAAAGGTCCCAAAGGACCGGGGGTGGCATATCTGAGGTTTCTTTTATCCCTTGGGAAAAGGGGTTGCCGGCCTTGTTTGGCAGAGAACAGTTGGTTCTCGGAACGTCCCGCCAGAGGCGTTTCTTTCGTGGAATAGGAAGTTCCTTAGCCTGACCATTTGTTGGAAATCCAAACAAAACAATACGAGCCCTGTACGGTTTTAGTTGTATTACCTGCCATGGAATGTGGTGGTAACCTGCTATTGAACATGGTAGCTATAGTAGGCATAAGTGCGAAATGTCTATGCTGGCTAAGATTTATATTCTACTTTCGAAATTGTTTTCTACACTATGCACTAGTAATAATATCAAATGATTTGATTTTGCGTAGTAAGCATCTTTGACTATCATAAGAAGAAATCTCCTCCAATTCTGCGTTTGCATTGTGTGTGTGGTGGGAGGTCTTATGGTAGTTTCATTTTCCAAAAGCATTACGAATTGACTTTAAAATTCTCTGCTATTTGTTTTAAAGATAAACTGTTTTTGTTGCTCACACCAGTCCCATGACTGATCCGGAGTTTATTGTTTCTTTCCTAAACTCTGGATGCTCAAAATTTTTCTACACGAGCAGTCTAGAGTTTGGTTTTTCAGATAGTCAGATTAGTAGGTTATCTGGAGCTAGTTCAGTCTTTGGATCGGACTGCACTTGCTTATCTTTGTGCCTCGTTATTGGGAGTTCGAGCTATTTATGGATTGGTGCTTTGAAGATGGAGATTATCCGCTGCTGATGTTATCATTTTCTTTTCCGCTGCTATTTGTTGTATCATATCTCTGATGTATATAGATATTCATTGTATCATCATTGTATCTGGATATTGTATCAGATATTGTATATCTATATTCTTTTATTTCCGCTGTGTTGTTTACTTAATGTTGTTATAAGCTCCGGCGACTCGGATTTGAACGCTCGAATCTACGACATTCGAGTACGATGTAAAGTATGGATGTCGATTTTCGAACGCGAAAATCTGGGACGTTACACTTAACAATTTTTCGATGATAAATCTAAGCTTTGATTTTGATTACAACAATATTTAAATTTGTTACCTAATTTATTTTCTCAAATGTCCTTATTTAAGGATCTTAAAGGTTTGTTACTATATTGCTTAATTTGTCGTGTCCCACTTTTGTTTTGTTATATAAAAAAATTTATTAAGGTAAAAAGGTTTAATTTATATGTATATATGTATTTTTGACTTCAAGTATACATAAGTTTACAAATGCATTAGACAATTTAATGTGGTATGGAAGTACGCTTTGAATTAATTAATAAGCTTTGGTTTAATCTTTATACTCACATGTATGTGTGTTTGTGTGCATGTGTATACATATAAACATTTAATATTTTAAATTTCAAATTTGTTAAAGCATGATTAAATTTTTATTATTATTATCATACGATTTAAAAGTGAGGTAATATTATATACATATTTATTTATTGTTTGTTGTTTATGTTTTCTAGTCATAATACAACTTGCATGATAATTAAATGTCGTATTAATAAATTTGGCTAAAGTGGGAAAGTGGAATTAATCAATGTCGTCACCTTTTATCTCCTTCCCTATTTGATCCTTATGTGATTGCATCTACATTTATTCTTGTTTATTCCTAAATATTGTCACCAATTAATCGTACCTGATATATGTTTAGAAATTCTGACACATAGTTAAAGTATGAATATATTTATGATGTATTCAAACTTTTCTATATCTAGCACTTAATTAATTTAGAATCAAACTAATAAAACGTAACATTAATTTTTGTCCCTCCATATTCATTCCACAATTATAAATAGCCTACATCTTATTTCTTCATTTACATCTTGTTTCTCCTAACACCTCATATTCAAAGGCTCTTATTCTTGCAAATCCAAAAACATTCTTTTATAAAAATGTTTTTTTTTTCATTTTCGTACACTTCCTGTCATCATCTTAGTTGTTCTTCAAAATTTTCCTGAAGCCTTATCTTGGGAGAACACAACATGAAATTGATTAGTTGAATTTGGAGATTTTTTTTTGTTTTGCGCTTCTGTTTGGATTTTTGGGGCTAAAATCAAAGGTGAGTGTTTTAACCTACTCACAACTTCTAAGATTTCTTATGTTTGTTAAATTAAATTTTGATGTGATTTAAAATTATCTATGATTGTTTGGGCATATATTTAATCATCATCTCAGTTAGATAGCATTTATTTAAATTGAATTGTTATTTAAATTTTTTTTATTTGCATATGATATGATAGTTAAATTTATTTATTATTGCATATAAACTGCCAGTTAAACAGTTATTAATTTTTATTGAATATAAACTATTCGTTGATGCCTGTTATATTTTATATGCTTTATATTGATGTTTTGTTTAAATTGGATGATGATTTTAAATGGTTGTTTATTGATATCTGGATGAATAGATGCTATATTTTATATTGTATAAACTGCAAGTTATTATGCATTTTTTTCCATTCGGGATTGTGGTTTGAAATGATATATAACCGTAAACTTTTATTTTTAAATTACGGGTTGAAATGATAAATATCTGTATCACTTGACCATAGGATAGAAAATTATATACAGGCACCATGGTCTATATATAAAATATTTTAAAGTGAATATTAGGCTCAGGTCCCTAGTAAGTTTCAAAATACACAAAAATCCCAGTAAAAAAAAGTGTGTAAATTAGGTCCCTAGAATTAAGTTACTAAGTAATTGCATATAGTTATGCAATTTTTTTGGTGAATAATTGCGGAATTTTCCGCAACTTTTTGAAAAAATTGCGTAAATTTCCGCAAATTTTTGGGTGAATAATTGCGGAATTTTCCACAATTTTTTGAAAAAATTGCGTAAATTTCCGCAATTTTTTGGATGAATAATTGCAGAATTTTCCGTAATTTTTTGATATAATTGCATAAATGTCTGCAATTATTCTGTAACATCCCGAAAATTTTCGACTTTCGAAAATTCAACATCGATACTCACTTTATCGACTGTCGAACCATCGAATGTCGGAAACCCGAAAAGTTATGGTTTTAAAAGAAAAAGTAGAAGAAAGATAGAAGAGAAAGAGAAGAAAGAAAGAACAACATCATCAGAACAGAAAACAATATCAGAATCTTACACATCGCAGCGGAACAATATATAATAGATAATCACTAGTCTTTTAAAACAAAGAACTATATCAGTTTATACATACATCAATCATCAGAGTCAATATACAACTCAGTACAACAATGGACAGTTATATAACTTGTCCTCATACAGAATACACAGCGGAATAAATACTATTAGATACAAATACTACGTCTCGTCCTCCAGCTTATCTCCAAAGCTCCAGAATATCCAGAATATCCTGATAATATAACTCTAGGCTGCCCGTGTGGAAATTGGTGGGCACCCAGAGTTTAGAAGGGAACAATAAACTCCGAGTCAGTCATGGTGACTGGTGTGAGATCGTAAAACAGTTATTCTTTAAAAATAAACAGCAGAGAATTTTAAAGTCAATTCGCAATGCTTTTTGGAAAATGAGACTACCATAAGACCTCCCACCACACACACAATGCAAACGCAGAATTGGAGGAGATTTCTTCTTATGATAGTCAAGGATGTTTACTACGAAAAAATCAAATTCTTTTTAATATTATTATTAGTGCATAGTGTAGAAATCATTTCGAAAGTATAATATTAATCTTAGCCAACATACGACCAGTATCGTATGCCTACTATAGCTACTATGTTCAATAGCAGGTTACCGCCACATTCCATAGCAGGTAATACAACTAAAACCGTACACGTCACGTATTGTTTCTTTGGATTTCCATCAAATGGTCAGGCTAAGGAACTTCCTATCCACGATGGGTACGTCCCTGGAATAGACGACCCGAGAACCTAACCGGATCTCTGCCAACACAAGGCCGGGTTACCTCTGCAAAAATAGGTAACTACTGACACGCGTATGCCATCCCCCGATCGTCACCGATCTTCCCGAGGATCCCCGATTCGCAACAACCACAAAGAAATAAATTTTGCAGCAACCACAGAGGTTAAGTATCTGGGCTCCATACCATGATACCACCTTTATCCAGAAGGAATGACATACACTAAGGGGCGCTACTCCCTAGAACCTTGCCGCATTCTTCCTGTTTCGACCATTTCCGGGGTGTGAGGCTCGACGAAGTCTCGTCCACAAAGCTACGCTTTCTCAAAAAGCCCTGCTTCGGGTCAAACAAAATGATCAACCCATGATCACAAAGATATAAGATCAAACAAATGATCATATCACAAATGATCAAACACCGATCATTTCACAGCAACACTCAGTATGCCACGTTACCAAATTGGGATATATCGCTGATAAATTTCAACTACATAACCTCTGAGCTCGTACGTCTCAGAGAAGGGTGTTAAGCTAAGAGAATAAATTCTCCGCCACCAACAGAAATGTATTTGAAAGAAATCAGCTTTATATCTCAAATTGTGACGTCAGACACACAATCCATACAAGTCTGTTCCGGGATCGAACAGAACCGAAGGCACTTCTCACGAAGCCCTTGCACATCCGGATAATTTTCAATCACGTCAGGACTTCCCGTTACTAAGGGTGATAAAACCTCTAAATCGAAGATCAGTCGATGTAGAGTAACTCGACGGTAATCCTTCCGTTTTCAAAAATATCCGGTCTTCAACACCGGTCTTCGAATGCGATTCATAACGACGTATCACATATTCGGAATGGGTTATACGACCCCATGGTCCTTTCCCGGCTAACCCGAATAGTGAGCGATTATTCAAAAATAAGTGTGGCATTCAAATTCATCCAATTCACAACAAATACCTATCTAAAGGTAATTATTGATAGT
Organism: Allium fistulosum; assembly: GCA_030737815.1. Lineage (NCBI taxonomy): Eukaryota > Viridiplantae > Streptophyta > Magnoliopsida > Asparagales > Amaryllidaceae > Allium > Allium fistulosum. Next base: position 388,356,595 of record CM060907.1, on the reverse strand, counting down.
CGGTTATTTAACTATCAATAAAGATGCGCAACATCATCAGATTCCAAATAATTTTCCAAATCATTTTATCTTCCAAAATATCTTTACTCGATATAAAATTTCCACACTTAACCATTTGAAAACAATTTCAAATCAATTTCCACATTTCATTTTATCTTTGAAGATAAAATCTCAAAACATTTCATTTCATATTGGAAAAGCATTTCCATACTTATTTAAAAATAAGTATTTCACAAATCATTTATTTTCAACATTTGAAAATATTCAATATACTTAAATCAAATTAAGTATACATTCATTCTTTTAAGGAAATCATAAATTTTAACATCTATTTGAGTCAAAACGAATGTTACGTAAAACATCGTTACGACGACTCAAAAATCACTAGTATAAGGATTCGGATTTTAAGATAGGTATATAAATCCCAATACTACATCAAAACATTTCCTTTCGGAAATCATTTACTATAACAACAGTGTTATAGTCCACCATTTCCTTAAATTTCTCGAAAACGTCTATTTCAACAATAAATGTTGAAATCTATGCTTTCGATTCATAACACATTTTAAAACACCTTTAAAATGTTTAACTTCATTTTTAAAATATTACTTCTTCAAAAATGAATCCATTTTACTTAACCATATATTCACTGTCCAAAATCGTGAATAAAATTTACTTAACCCTATTTCAATCATTTCTACACATTTTTATCACATTCAATCTATTTTCGAATTTATAAGCACGTTTATAAATTCTATTTCTCTTTTTAATAACAACTTCGACTTATAAACCTTCTTTTATCAACTTCTATACTTAACTTATCAAAATAAGTGACTTTGGGTTCATAAACAACTTTTATAAATTTTAATTCCATTTATAAAAGCTTCAATACCAAATCAATTTCAATGTTGATTTCTAATTTTATTTTCAACGTTCGAATAAAATTTCCACATTGATTTCTCAAAAATTCATTCCTAAATATTAAATCAATTACAGATTGATTTCAAATTTTATTTAGCACTACTAAATAAATTCCTTATTGAATTCATTTTACATTGATTTCACAACTTATTTTAATTTACCAATTAAATTTCAAACTGAATTTCCAACTTATCTTCTTTTAAATAAATTCCTTTTTAAGAAAATAAATTTCAATCGTTTCTTCCAATTTATTTAGAAATCCAGATTTTAAATTAATTTCCTCAATTTAAAATCACTATTATACGCAATTCATTTATTTAACATCTTCACTTTATTCTGGAAATAAATTCGATAAGATTATAAAAATTAACTTTTTATACTTTAAAATTCCTTTCTTCGAATTTATTAAATTTCTAAAATCAAATTCATTTAGAAATTTCTATTTTGATTTCCAAAAATTAAATTTCGTTTATTTTTGGAATCCAATGATATCAAACATCCATTCAGCTAAATTTTAGCTTTCAACAATTTTCCAGACATCGATATGATCAATAACATCAATATAATCATTCACAGATTCATATCACAGTATAAATAAATTCAATCAAAGTGAGGGGTCCAGTTGTCTCCCTCCAACCTGTTTCCCTGCATCCAAAGATGTTAGCACAATACCAATTCCGCTCCAGTACGGAATTATCGCGGTATATAGGTTTTTATAAATCCGCTTACTAACGGCGCAATAGGGTCTCATCCGCTATACGAGGCGGGAAATCATCAATCCAATATATACATATGCCAATATGTATATATTGCTATATATAGATATATCCTAAAATATCTAATAGCACATTCAAGCAAAATCAATCAATAACTGCAAATCAAAATTTTCCTTCGAGTGAGAAAATCTCACCTTAGCTTAAATTTGCCATCCAATTCCCATCTTGACTCGATTTCTTGATTTATACCTTGTATAAATATTTATACACAATTGATTAATATTAAAACCAATTAAATAACCAATCTCCATTTTTTTAATTGTTTAAATTAACTGATAGTTTCGTTTTAGACTAATTTTGTCCTTTAATAATTGATTCAAATAAAAATTTAAACTTAAACTAATCTCCCTTTAATAGATTAAATTAACTTATCCTTAAATACAATCTACCCAACCAATTATTAAACTTCTTTTTCTTACCAAAAATTATATTCTAACTAATTTCCCTTTTAAAATTTTATTTAGCTATAATTAAATTTTAAAACTCAATTTTCTTCTTTCTTTTCAAATCATTCAATATTTCATCCTTATACATTAAATAAAACAAAATTTCTTGGTGACAAAAATAATAATGGAGTAAATAAATTTGAACAAATTTTCTTCCTTTTCAAACCTTACTGTATATCTATATATCTGTATATATACTAAATTCAATTGAAATAGCTAATAACTTCTTTACAGTTCACATTTCAAAATCACAGATTAATATTTGTTTGAATAAATTTTTAAATTAACTGTTATACCTCGTCGACACCCATAGAGGAACCACTAACACCACCGTGATCGCCACCTCATCCCAAGGCTGCCGCAATCGACCCCCTGCCACATCGTCTTTCGCCATCACTGTCGTACTATGTCGCGGCAACCATCGCTTTGCCCAGATTTTTCTCGAACTCGAAAACGAGCCAACCCCCAAATTCCAGTCGAACTGCCCTCTGACAAGCGCACGCTACCCTGGCTCTCACGCGATCGCTGCCCTCGGCCTTCGCCGCACTTCGCGACCTAACCCTAATGCCAACTATCGCCGCCCCGAACCTGCTTTCGAATCGCGACACTCAGCTCCAACACGAGCTTTAAGCGAGGCGAACCACTCCAGATCGCAACGCGCTATTCGCCGAGCCCAAGTCGAAGTCGACGAGCATCTCTCTGCCATTTTTCTCGAAAGGGTTTGGTTTGATTTCGAAATTGAAGAGGAGGTTTTATTCTCTTCGGCCATTGTTTTCGTTTTGAACGAGACATTGTTTTCTTTGATTTTGAAACTGGAGAGGGAGATATGGTTTTACACGATTCTATTCGCGATTGCAGGCGCGATTTTAGGCATGAGATAAGGGAAAGGTATCGTGATTGTCTGCGTGGTGGAAAGGAGTGAACGTGTTACAGTTGACCAACTTTTAAATTTAAGTTTGAATTAATTTCAACGCGTTAAATTTCCGTATGCTCTCATATCAACTCCGAAAATTACGAAAATTGAGATCCGGCTAAAATTCAACGTTACGGATCCAATGAAACTGGTTTCGTCGAATTCCGAGACTGTTTGAAAAATGACTATTCTATAAATATCGGTTCGAACGATTTATTCAAAACTGATCAAATCGATTTCAATTTCGATTCTGAAGCTTCAATCATCTTCAGTATTATCATTGCGAAATTTAAAAGCTTTTGAAATATTTTTCTTTAGCTTAAAACTGAAGATTCAAATTTTTATCCAGTTCAATAGATTAAATTACAAAATTTAATCGCCAATTTCTGAATTATATTCGGGATTCAAATTAAATCATCGTTCAAATATTTAAGATAAATTAAATATCCTCAATTTAATTTGTTCAAAATTCCGGGTCGTTACAGACTTCCCCCCTTAAAAGAATTTCGTCCTCGAAATTACAAGTTAGGGACAAAGGTCCTTACTAGTCTACTATTTTTCAACATTCAATAGTTTTATCAATTTATCAAAACAAATCTTCCTACTAAAGATTCGTTATCCATTCAACTAAATTTCCAATCTTTCATAGTTTTCAAACAACATTGTTTACTTCAAAATTCAAATTTAAGTTTAAATTCAAATTTAAACTTTCAAAATTTCTCAAAAATTTTCTAACGCCCTAAATTTCCGAAAAATTTCGCCAGCGTCTCCTTTGCGCGGCTAATACGGCACGACTACAAAACGTCCCTACGGACTCTCAGATTTCAAAAAGAAAAAGAAAAAGCCAAGCGGCTAGAGAGAAATCATCAAAAACTCATATTAAAACTCAAATACATACCTTTTGTCGAGCAATTCAAATTATCTGTGAAATCAAATTCAATTCCTTTACAATACTTGTATATCTACTAGCCATTATATCTAGTTACAGCATTCAAATCATTTTGCAAATTCTATTACAAAATTTCAATATAAACTACTTGTATCATCTTTAGTTCACTATTGAAGTTATATCCATTATCTTCAATTTTACATTTCATATTCATTTGAATTTACTTTACCATTTCAATTCAATTCAATTTGGATTCTATTTATCTCCTGAATATTGAATTTTATCGATTAGTTTCAATTACTAATTTTAGTTTAATACTTCACAATCCAATTCAAATTCAGCCTTACATTCTTTCATTTTCAATTCGAATCCCAATTTTATTCTTTTGTTCAATTATCAACTTAGAATAATTTCAATATCAAGTTTCACTTAAAGAATTTCACTCTTCATTTAATTGATTCACTTATACTTACTTTGATTTAACTTCATTCCTTAAGTTAAATTTATTCGATCAAAATTCAAATTGTATAAGTTATCAACTTAGTTATATTTCATAGTATTCCAGAGTTTTAGCAACATTTCAAAATCATTTTGAAAACAATTCAAATTATCCTTTGAATTTTCTAAAACAAAAATCCAAATTCTCAAGACAACTTTCATTTAAACAATTTGGCAGCGATTCCTCTTTTGGAAACCCGAAAATGAACATCGATAATGCTGCAGTCATTACCGACGTTATTTTCCAGCGACCGAAAAGAGTTTAGAGCTTTTCATTTCTTCAAAACATTTTTCAAAACCCTTGAAATTCATTTTCAAATCAAAAAGATTTAAACTTCCAAATTTCCAAAATTTTCAAATTCTTTCAAAACATTTCCAAAAACTTCTCTGGAATCTCATTTTAAATTACAAATTACATTTATAATTTACATTCTTAAATTTCATTTATATGTGAATTTTATTTCTTAACTTTGGAGTTACGATTTCAATTTCTCCTTTAATTTCAATGATAATAGATTAATATTATCACTTCTAACATCCATGCAACCATATACTATAATAATTCATAGAAAATGATTTCTTTTCTATACAAAAATAGTTTTGGGTAAAATTATTTCATTTACCCTATTTAAAATCAATACTGTGTCAGTTTATCTTGTTTAGAGTTTAGAAACCCCTATCGATTACAGTTAGCTAGACTGCACCGACCAGAATCCATAAACAACCAACCGATAAGTCAACACAATACAAAACAATTTCATATTCAAATAACAAATACGCACTCGTGTCTATTATTACACTCAACTCATTCTAGAGTACTACTGACTCTATCTCTAATGAGTATCACCCAACAGAGCAGGGTTGTCGCTTAACCATATGCTCTGATACCAAATGTAACATCCACAGACAGCGGCCACCGGTAGGCTTTGTAACCATCCCAGTCCCACCGTGGCTTACATTGGCACCTCGCATTTACTTTTACGGCCAGCCTCTCGACTGTCACGGCATCTGCCTAACCAACCCATCCCTCTCAGGGACATGTAGGGGTAAGAGTCCACCGTTCGCCACCAAACTGCGAAGCGAGAACCCCCTATCATGCTGTAATATAGCAAATGCGATCCATAACGATGTATCACATATTCGGAATGGGTTATACGACCCCATGGTCCTTTCCCGGCTAACCCGAATAGTGAGCGATTATTCAAAAATAAGTGTGGCATTCAAATTCATCCAATTCACAACAAATACCTATCTAAAGGTAATTATTGATAGTCGGTTATTTAACTATCAATAAAGATGCGCAACATCATCAGATTCCAAATAATTTTCCAAATCATTTTATCTTCCAAAATATCTTTACTCGATATAAAATTTCCACACTTAACCATTTGAAAACAATTTCAAATCAATTTCCACATTTCATTTTATCTTTGAAGATAAAATCTCAAAACATTTCATTTCATATTGGAAAAGCATTTCCATACTTATTTAAAAATAAGTATTTCACAAATCATTTATTTTCAACATTTGAAAATATTCAATATACTTAAATCAAATTAAGTATACATTCATTCTTTTAAGGAAATCATAAATTTTAACATCTATTTGAGTCAAAACGAATGTTACGTAAAACATCGTTACGACGACTCAAAAATCACTAGTATAAGGATTCGGATTTTAAGATAGGTATATAAATCCCAATACTACATCAAAACATTTCCTTTCGGAAATCATTTACTATAACAACAGTGTTATAGTCCACCATTTCCTTAAATTTCTCGAAAACGTCTATTTCAACAATAAATGTTGAAATCTATGCTTTCGATTCATAACACATTTTAAAACACCTTTAAAATGTTTAACTTCATTTTTAAAATATTACTTCTTCAAAAATGAATCCATTTTACTTAACCATATATTCACTGTCCAAATTCGTGAATAAAATTTACTTAACCCTATTTCAATCATTTCTACACATTTTTATCACATTCAATCTATTTTCGAATTTATAAGCACGTTTATAAATTCTATTTCTCTTTTTAATAACAACTTCGACTTATAAACCTTCTTTTATCAACTTCTATACTTAACTTATCAAAATAAGTGACTTTGGGTTCATAAACAACTTTTATAAATTTTAATTCCATTTATAAAAGCTTCAATACCAAATCAATTTCAATGTTGATTTCTAATTTTATTTTCAACGTTCGAATAAAATTTCCACATTGATTTCTCAAAAATTCATTCCTAAATATTAAATCAATTACAGATTGATTTCAAATTTTATTTAGCACTACTAAATAAATTCCTTATTGAATTCATTTTACATTGATTTCACAACTTATTTTAATTTACCAATTAAATTTCAAACTGAATTTCCAACTTATCTTCTTTTAAATAAATTCCTTTTTAAGAAAATAAATTTCAATCGTTTCTTCCAATTTATTTAGAAATCCAGATTTTAAATTAATTTCCTCAATTTAAAATCACTATTATACGCAATTCATTTATTTAACATCTTCACTTTATTCTGGAAATAAATTCGATAAGATTATAAAAATTAACTTTTTACACTTTAAAATTCCTTTCTTCGAATTTATTAAATTTCTAAAATCAAATTCATTTAGAAATTTCTATTTTGATTTCCAAAAATTAAATTTCGTTTATTTTTGGAATCCAATGATATCAAACATCCATTCAGCTAAATTTTAGCTTTCAACAATTTTCCAGACATCGATATGATCAATAACATCAATATAATCATTCACAGATTCATATCACAGTATAAATAAATTCAATCAAAGTGAGGGGTCCAGTTGGATCCCTCCAACCTGTTTCCCTGCATCCAAAGATGTTAGCACAATACCAATTCCGCTCCAGTACAGAATTATCGCGGTATATAGGTTTTTATAAATCCGCTTACTAACGGCGCAATAGGGTCTCATCCGCTATACGAGGCGGGAAATCATCAATCCAATATATACATATGCCAATATGTATATATTGCTATATATAGATATATCCTAAAATATCTAATAGCACATTCAAGCAAAATCAATCAATAACTGCAAATCAAAATTTTCCTTCGAGTGAGAAAATCTCACCTTAGCTTAAATTTGCCATCCAATTCCCATCTTGACTCGATTTCTTGATTTATACCTTGTATAAATATTTATACACAATTGATTAATATTAAAACCAATTAAATAACCAATCTCCATTTTTTTAATTGTTTAAATTAACTGATAGTTTCGTTTTAGACTAATTTTGTCCTTTAATAATTGATTCAAATAAAAATTTAAACTTAAACTAATCTCCCTTTAATAGATTAAATTAACTTATCCTTAAATACAATCTACCCAACCAATTATTAAACTTCTTTTTCTTACCAAAAATTATATTCTAACTAATTTCCCTTTTAAAATTTTATTTAGCTATAATTAAATTTTAAAACTCAATTTTCTTCTTTCTTTTCAAATCATTCAATATTTCATCCTTATACATTAAATAAAACAAAATTTCTTGGTGACAAAAATAATAATGGAGTAAATAAATTTGAACAAATTTTCTTCCTTTTCAAACCTTACTGTATATCTATATATCTGTATATATACTAAATTCAATTGAAATAGCTAATAACTTCTTTACAGTTCACATTTCAAAATCACAGATTAATATTTGTTTGAATAAATTTTTAAATTAACTGTTATACCTCGTCGACACCCATAGAGGAACCACTAACACCACCGTGATCGCCACCTCATCCCAAGGCTGCCGCAATCGACCCCCTGCCACATCGTCTTTCGCCATCACTGTCGTACTATGTCGCGGCAACCATCGCTTTGCCCAGATTTTTCTCGAACTCGAAAACGAGCCAACCCCCAAATTCCAGTCGAACTGCCCTCTGACAAGCGCACGCTACCCTAGCTCTCACGCGATCGCTGCCCTCGGCCTTCGCCGCACTTCGCGACCTAACCCTAATGCCAACTATCGCCGCCCCGAACCTGCTTTCGAATCGCGACACTCAGCTCCAACACGAGCTTTAAGCGAGGCGAACCACTCCAGATCGCAACGCGCTATTCGCCGAGCCCAAGTCGAAGTCGACGAGCATCTCTCTGCCATTTTTCTCGAAAGGGTTTGGTTTGATTTCGAAATTGAAGAGGAGGTTTTATTCTCTTCGGCCATTGTTTTCGTTTTGAACGAGACATTGTTTTCTTTGATTTTGAAACTGGAGAGGGAGATATGGTTTTACACGATTCTATTCGCGATTGCAGGCGCGATTTTAGGCATGAGATAAGGGAAAGGTATCGTGATTGTCTGTGTGGTGGAAAGGAGTGAACGTGTTACAGTTGACCAACTTTTAAATTTAAGTTCGAATTAATTTCAACGCGTTAAATTTCCATATGCTCTCATATCAACTCCGAAAATTACGAAAATTGAGATCCGGCTAAAATTCAACGTTACGGATCCAATGAAACTGGTTTCGTCGAATTCCGAGACTGTTTGAAAAATGACTATTCTATAAATATCGGTTCGAACGATTTATTCAAAACTGATCAAATCGATTTCAATTTCGATTCTGAAGCTTCAATCATCTTCAGTATTATCATTGCGAAATTTAAAAGCTTTTGAAATATTTTTCTTTAGCTTAAAACTGAAGATTCAAATTTTTATCCAGTTCAATAGATTAAATTACAAAATTTAATCGCCAATTTCTGAATTATATTCGGGATTCAAATTAAATCATCGTTCAAATATTTAAGATAAATTAAATATCCTCAATTTAATTTGTTCAAAATTCCGGGTCGTTACATATTCACTGTATAATTGCATAAGTGTATGTCATTATTCAGTAACTTAATTCTAGGGACCTAATTTACAAACTTTATTTTACTGGGGTTTTTGTGTATTTTGAAACTTATTAGGGACCTGTGCCAAACTGTCCCTATTTTAAAAGTGATTTTCTATGGGTTTTGGAAAATAAGGGTTTATATATATACTAATTTTGATATTATATAAATATTATTTTATATATGGTTAAATTCTAAAATTTAAGCTATGTATAACTTGATGATGTTTTAAGTTTGATTTACGAATATTTCAAGTTTGAGCTTTATTTAAGTGATATTGAATTTATTAAATAAGTATTTCTAAACTAAATAATAGTAAATTGAATTAAGGTATATATGAGATTATCAGATTTGGTTGGGAATTTTGGAAATATTTGAAGTCTTGAAATATATCAAAATTGAAATGTTTTATTGAAATTAAGGTATTATTGTTTTCAAAGTATTGGTTTTCGGAATTGTTATAACTTTGAAAGTAATATGATTTTAAAAATGAATTTATTTGAAATAGAATTTATTTAAGAATTATCTGTGAATATATGGATTTGAAACCTATGGAAATTGAAAATTTAGAAATATGACGTCAAAATGTGGTTTGGGTTTAAGATGATTTAAAAGAATATTTCAAGTTATCAAAATTTAAGAAAGATTAGTGATTGGAAATTTGGTTTTATTTAAATAAGATATTATTGAATTGGTTTCGAAATGGAAATGATATATTATTGAATTGGGTTTTGGAATGGAAATAATACATTGATAATTTGGGTTTGAAATAGTAATAATATTTTGGTTTAAAGTATATACTTTTTTGAAGTAAAGGATATGTTTTGAAATGGAAAAAATATTTTGGTTTTAAAGTATATACTATTTTGAAATAAAGAATATGTTTTGAAAGGGCGATGATTGTGTTTTAAAAGTATATATATTTTTAAATGACCATGGTGTTATAATAACGTTTGGTTGTTAAAGAGACCGGGATCGGATATGGACATACTCTCTGTCGATACCGAAAACCACTTTGACAACTGTGTATGCGGTGGAGTTTCCAGAATGAAGTAGGATGGTGGCGATGATCCTAAGTTATATGCGTGGACCCAACTCCCGTGAGTTGGCATAAGGTGGCTAAAACAGGAGCGATCGACGGGCCAAGGAGGTAGCACCTCTGATCGGACACACTTCTTCGATACCATTCTATTACTTGTGATTGATTTGGTGGCCACCCTTGATTTGGGAGTGTTGTTCGCGTTGGGCGGTAGTGGCTGTTATGCGTCACCACCAGTCCGAATGCGTAATTGGTATATCTACCCTGGCATTGCCTTGTGTGCCGTGTCACCTACCATATCGAGCTTTACTACGATTTGTGATTTCTCCCGTAGCCTGTGGAGTATCGAGGGTAGCCCCCATTTTTGGGAGTATGCTAATACTGGATAGACTACTAGGACTATTACGTGTTAAGGGGAATATTGGGTCACTCCTTAATGCTATTTAAAAGTATGTTTATTTTATATTAGACATTATTATAATTGCGAATATTACTACATAGTAGATAGTTTAACGGATCCTTAAGAGATGTGAATCCCGAACATTTCTTAAGTTACTGCACTCACGTTAGACACTGGATAGGAGATGTCAAACCCCGTAAACATCTCTGACACCGTTTACACTCATATTTATTTCATTGATTTAACTTACATAAGATCTTTTAGTTCTGACTCGAGTGTTTTGTCTTTTCAATTCGCTCGGGTCAGCCTGAGCATTTCAGGATTTGAAGGCCCTATTTCTGAAGGACGAAGACGAAGATTTTATTATTACTATTTGTTATATATTCTACTACACCATTGTATTCCGCTGCATAATTATCATTCTCTGGTATGTGTAACTCTGATATGTATTGTATAAGTATAATCAAATGTTTTGTAAAACAGCTTCATGAACTGTTATTTGATTATTATATTTTATCGTTCCGCTGCAAGATTCTATTTTTTCTTTTATTTCTCCACTTTTTCTTATTTACCCCATAACAATCCACCCTTCTGTATGGTTTAAGTTGGCATGTGTGTCTGCTTAAGCATACAAAAAGGTGGGATGTTACACTATCGAATTTCATATCGTTATATCTGTGTTCAAAATATCAATACGGATTACTCCAATCTCAAAATATTTAAAGTTATTTTAAAACAAATTTAATAACTCAATTTCGATAGAATTTCATTTACGAAAAAGTTTAATTTTTAAGCTTCCCATTTAATTCTTAAAGAAATTCCTTTTTAAACCAATTCACATTTTAACACAAAACTTGATTTTCCAATAATACTTCAATTTATATAAATCAAATTTCATTTCAAAATATCATTTTATTAAATTCAAAATTTTAAGGATTTTAAACAAATCATTTAATTTAACCAATCTGGTGTCCGTATATAATTCTCTACCCTAGGGTCAAATGATACGGATATTTACCATTTCAATCCGCAATTTAATATTTTACGGTTTTCTATCATTTCAAACTGCAATCCCGAATTAAGTAAAAATCCGTAACGAACTTGCAGTTTATAAGAAATGAAATGCAACATCCATTCAACCAACATCAACAATCAACATCCATTACAAACTTCATCCAAATCAATCAATAAATATCAATATTGAACTGATAATCAATAACAGGTATTTAACTGGCAATTTATATTCAATAATAAATTAAATAACGATTTAATTCAAATAAATTCAAATTAACTGAGAAGATGATTTAAAATATACCAAACAGCCATAAATAAATTTCTAATCACATCATAAATTGAATTTAACAAACATAAGAAATTTTAGAAGTTGTGTGTGGGTTAAAACACTCACCTTTGAATTTAAATTGAATTTAAATCCAATTTAAACCCAAAATTTGAACAGTCTCCGAATTTGCCAAACCTGCGTCAAAGTGTCCGAAATTTCGATACGATCCTAGCGGATCAAACCGCGCGTGAATCGGACCTCGTATGCAGAAGTTATGGGTATTAGAACACATTGAACAATTTAATATTTTGAAATGAATAAATAAAATAGTTAAATTTACAAAAACACGTACAGCCACGTCACCGAGCTAACAACATAGAAAACCCTAAGCACAACCGACACGATCGAATCCAGGCAAACGCACTACGCTCACAAGCCATCTCGCCATTGCCAGGTAAGTCGCGACACCCATTGACACACTACCGACCTCGCGCCTCCCCCCCAAAGCTCGACGACCCTTCCAATCAAACCCAAGTCGGCGATCTCGAGAGAAACGGCAACCGCCGCAATATATTCACGTGACCTAATCGAATTTTTGCGTGAAATCTGACCATTGAAACATCAAATAAAGTGCACCGTAGAACTCCACTAGTGAATCTCTACAAAATTATGCCTTCGATTTGTCGATCAGACGAAGTTGATTGACGATCAACGAACAGCTGAGAATTGTTCTTCAATTTCTAGACAACCAGTGGTTCAAATTGGAAAATGAATTACAGACCTGAGATGCGCTCGTCGAGAGCTTCAAATCGATATATAATTCGATATGTATTGAGGAGTTTGAAAATTTCGATTTGATTTTAGATTTGAAGTTGCAATTGGGAACTAGGGTTTGTCTGCCATTGGAAGGAGACGAACAGATGAAATTGTACGTACAAACAAACAAAGTTGAGAACACTAGGATTTATAGCGAGATATTTATAGACAAAAGCTGAAATTACAATGGACCAGATTGATTTGGATTGAAAGTTGAACGGTAAATGGCCCGAAAAGCCCGTTCAGTCTCTGGAACGAAAATGGGTTATCCCATATATCAAAATAGATGTTTTCAAATAATTTAAACTCAATGGAACAGGTTTCAGGTCCTAATTCCATCGTATGAAGAAGTTAAGATAAAATCAGCTTATATCAAATTGATTTCAATTAAATTGATTTCTAGGCGTTTCGAGTCTGTACGATCAAACGACAAGTCTGATTGCTACGAAACTTGAAATCCTATAATAATTTACCGTTATGGATTCGATGAAACTAGTTTCGTCGAAATCCGAGGCAGTGGCCAAAATGGCTATATTTCAGGTTAATTAAATAAATTAATAATTAATTAATTAAATCACTTTTTCTAATTTAAATTCTATAATTAACAAATTTTATCACTTTTGATTACTTAGCCATTTATAACCATTTAAAACAAATTTTCGTGTTGATTTAATGTTAATTATTTCACTAATTCTCATTTTTACTTTAAGTTTCAATAAATTTAGAAATTATAAATGTAATTTTCAATAATTCTATTTAATTGACCTTTCATCCTATTATTCAATCTATTATTATCAAATGGGTGAAATCAACATTGGTTTATGATTTATTACATTAATATTCTCAAATTTCATCCTAATTTCTATTTACGTAATAATTAAATATTAAATTTCATTTAATTGCAATTAGTCCAATTATTATAGTTTAAATTCCAATAATTTGATGAATCTTTATTTCCATACCTTTAATTCAACTAACTGTTATAATATGAATAAAATTAACATTATTTCCAATTATTACCTTAACTTACACCAATATAACATTTAATTTAGATTTATTGCAATTGATTACCAATTTAATTTAATAGACTAACTTATAATAATTGTTACCATTAACGTTTAATTGCACTGATAAGTTATTACCTACAAACAAATGTTACAATTACTTACATAAACCTGTTTTTATCCAATCATCATTAATTATATACTAATTCATAAGTTTATACAACATTTACATTTATTTACATACATTCAATTTATAACCAAGTTTAGCAATTTTATTATTTCAATTCATTGGAATTTCATTCAATTTATCAAAAATTTACTTTAATTTACATTGTTACATTTCATTTTAATATTCATTTCATTATTACATTACAACTTTTTATTTCTTCCAATATTAAATCACAAAATTTAATCAAATTAACAATTTAAATTATCGCAAATTTACGGGTTGTTACAATCTCCCCCACTCAAAACTTTTCGTCCTCGAAAAGGAAAAAGAAGGAATTAAGAAATCAATATATGTTACTCAAAATATTAAATTTATAAACAATAAATTTACGAAATTAAATAATTTAAATAAAATATATTAATTTATAACCATTAAATCCTTTTATACTCAAAGTAATAAAGTTTGGAAAACTTTTCACAAAAAATTTCTAAGTCCAAAATTTTCAGAAAATTTCGGTAGAGTCTCCTTTGTACGGAGTGGCTCGGAAGAAAATATAATATCAAATATAACAATATATTTTATAATTTTCAAAATAATATATCCCAACAGCGGGAAAAATAATATAATATCGCTATAAAAGCGTAATCTGAGAACGTACCTATTTGTCGAGCAATTAACGCTTATATTATGAAACCAAAAGTAGTAACAATTGCTTCCATAACCTGTATTTCACTTATATAATCCAAAAGAGTTAATAATTATATAAAATGAAATATTTAAAGTTGTTTCAACCACTAACAACCAATCAATATAAAACAACAATCACTTTCAACACAGTATACAATCATCATATGAAATCAATACAAATCAATTATCTATCCATATCAACCAAAGCAAATAGTTTGTTCGAGTTAAGACACTTTTAACCGCCTAGAATGACAAATAAACTACTGAGTGCACCATTTACTCAACAGCCTTAGATGAACTCAATAGATTATTCATACATCTTAAAAAATTAAAAGTATCATATCCCAAACAACCCATAAACCAAAACAAACAATAATTTCATTAATCAAGTGCACTCTTATTAATTTCATTTCACAACATTTACAGTTTTTATTTTTCTTTATTTTTTTCTTTTCATTTATACAAGGATTATTTCATTAACTTACATTTATCTCTTACAAAATTTTATTCTCATTCATTCATTCAGTGTTTATTTCATTTTTTTTTATTACATACAAAAATTCATTTTCATTTATTCATATAATGCAAATTTCTCTTATTGCATTACATTCATTTTATTATTTACTTTAATTATAAATAGTTTCAATATTAACTTAAGTTCAAAATCCTTTACTTATAGTGCTCATTTTCTATTTCATTTAATTAATAGTATTACAATTTTAACTCAAGTTTATAACTATTTTCATATCAAATTTCTTATTTATAAAAGTAAATTTCATTGAACACTTCCATTACATAAGTTTTACTTGTAAAAATTTCCATTACATATTCTTTTAACATTTCAACTTTTAATATTTGGTAAGTTAAATTTATGTTTTTAAGAATGCAATTGAAAGTTACACAAGTTTGACTTACTTATTTTAATTAACTTAAGGTTCAATAATTATCATTTCTTATTTTCATATTCTTTTCGTTTACAAGTTACAAATCTCAAATTCCTTGTATATTTCAGTTATAACTTAGCTTATAATTTCTTATTTTCATTTAAAAGTTTTAATTATTAAATAGTTAAAAAATTTATTCCATTTCAATTGTTGAAATCTCTAATTCATAGAAATTTAAGAACTAAATGCCGGGTTCCATTTCAAATCATTTAAAATAATATATACATATATATATATATATACTCATAACTTTTATATCCAATCATATTTAATCTTTAAAAAATTTATTTGTTTATCAAAATAGATCTGTAGTAAAACTACTACAATGGCCTTCCCACTTTGAAACTCGAAAATGAACGTCGATGATGCGTGCACTCATCACCGAAATTATTTTCCAGCGACAGAGAGAGGAGTACAGAACTTATTTCTTTCCAAAATTTCATTAAAACAATTCTTTCAAACTATATTGAAATATTTATATTAGAAAATACTTCCAAATAATTCTACTATATTCTAAAATCCTTTGAAAGAAATTTTCAAAATCCCGGAACTTAAGTTCTAAATTTCCAAATTTCGTTTATTTTATTTTCAAGTCTTATTTCCAACCTATATTTATAAATTTCACTACCTAACAACCAATATTACAACCAAATATATAATTTATAAATCATTATTTTATATACAGAAAATATAATAGGCAAAATTATTTCATTTACACATATTTCAAAACAAATATTGTGTCGGTTTGTCCTATTAAGTGTTTAGAAATCCCTATCGATGTCATAGTGTCCTATGTGCCGACCAGAATTTATAAATACAAAATGGAACAAATTAACACAATATAAAACCTTTTATAACACTAACAAATATGCTCTCTCATATTTATACTCTCAATGACTCATTCTAGGGTATTACTACCCTATTAATAAAGAGTCAGACCCCGCAAAGCTAAGGTTTATCGCTAAACCTGGATCTAATACCAACTATAACATCCCGCCTTTTTATATGCTTTAAGAAAACACGCATGTCGACTCAAACCATACAGAAGGGCAGATTGTTATTGGGGTGAATAAGAAAAAGAGAAAGAAATAAAAAAACAAAACAGAATCTCACAGCAGAATGACAAAATATAATAATCAATACAATTCATGAAGCTGTATACAAACCATTTGATTATACTTATACAATACAGAATCAGAGTTACACATATCAGAGATAAACAAATAATAATGGAGCGGAACAGTATGATGCAGTGGAATAGTATAGTAAATAATAATACAATCTTCATCTTCGTCCTCCAGAAACAAGTCTTCGAACCCTGAAATGTTCAGGCTGACCCGAGCGAATTGAAAGTACAAAACACTCGAGTAACACTAAAAGATCTTATGTGAGTTAAATCAACGGTAAATAAATATGAGTGTAAACGGCGTCGGAGATATTTACGGGGTATGACATCTCCTATCCAGTGTCTAACGTGAGTGCAGTAACTTAAGAGATGTTCGGGATTCACATCTCCTAAGTATCCGTTAAACTATCTACTATGTAGTATAATACGCTATTATAATATGTCTACAGTAATATAAACTATTAAAATAGCCTTAAGGCGTTACCCATATCCCCCTTAACACATTTTATATATTCCCATAGTCTATACAGTACCGTAATCTCCCCCGTACTGGACGTCGTCAGAGGGCACTCCATAGTTATGGTACAAAAAAAACTTGTAGAAGGCACGCTAGGGTAGGTGACACGGCACAACTAGGCAATGCCATGGTAGATATACCAATTACACATCCGGACTGTTGGTAACGCATAGCCGCAACTACCGCCCAACTCAAAACACACTCCCAAGTAAAAATCAAAGGGTGGCCACCAAATAAATCAAAAGTCAGAATATAGTATCGATGGAATGTGTCCGATCGAAGGAATGACCTTACTTGGCCCGAGAATCGCTCCTATTTTAGCCACCTTAAGTCAACTCATGGGAGTCGGGTCCACGTATATACCTCATATAGGATCGTCGCCACCATCCTACTTCATTCTAGAATCTCCACCGCGTACAAAGTTGTCAAAGTGGTTTTCGGTATTGGCAGAGAGTATGACAACATCCGATCCCAGTCTCTTTGACAACCAATCGCTTATTACACACCGGATGGTTCTTTTACATTTCCAAAATCATTTCATAATTGATATCAAAATATCATATTCAATTCAAACCATATCACTTTTGAAATCCTTACTTACTTTCAAAATCATATTTGCCTTTGAAATCATATCACATTTTAAATCATAGTTCGATAATTATATTTCCTTTTTGTGACATCCCACCTCTATACTTACACTAGCCAAGGACACTACGGGGTAATGCTGTCGACTAGCATGAAGAATAAGGCTGCGAGAAGCGACCATCTGTGCAATTGCTTTGTGCGAGTACCGATATGTCAAATAATATGACATGCATTTCATTTCAAGAGGAAATCTGACATATCAAATACAAACTCAAAGCTACTACACAGTGGCTATGTAGGCTTCGGAAACAAATATAGAAATAAGCATAACACAAATCAGTCATAGATATTCATATCACAAAGCCGGAAACAGATATGAATATAACACATAAAAGTGTACATCAAAATAGTGGTCATACAAGATCCACTTCGTCACAAAAGAATAGGTACAGGTGTTAAGCAAAAGAATAATTATACATCAAGGAGTCTCTATCTCAAATGTATAAAAGCAAAAACTACTAAGCTAAAGTAGTTATCCAAAAGTCAGAAGCTATCCCCTGCTAAGAAGTCAAGTGGAAGCACTTGTAACACCTCGGTCTGACCCGAGTATTATTTAAGAAGAGAAATAATAAACGGATCAGTCTAGCTATAAATATCATATGAGATGAGAAAGGATAAGAGATACCACAAAAATGTATGATAACAATAATGCCATACTGTGACAAGTATACATTCAATAACAATAAAAATCATACAATATCTCAAATCTCGTCAAATATCCAAAAAGAATATCACATTCTTTAGCTTATTCACCAAACCCCAAATATTGACAAAACATGTCAATGTCAATCGCAAAAATTGGTGAAATGCAAATTCTAGAAATCATCAATTAGAAATCCAGAAATCACAAGGAGGGAGGCCTATCAAAAACAGGAGCATGAAAACTCACCAACACGTGTATCACAAACGGGTCGCTATCCCATGGTCGCTAACCATAGAGCCGGTGCAACGGCGTAGTGCAATAACGGTACACCCGAGGAACCTGAAACTCAAATGAGCCGGAACAACGACGTAGTGCAATATCGGTACGCCCGATGACCTGATAAGCTAGGACAACGACGTAGTACAATAACGGTACGCCCGATGAACCGAACTCCATAAAACCATAGGTCGCTAGCCTATAAAAAGGAATGAGACAAAGCTTCATAAAACGAGGTACAGTCCCCCACGTGGACAAAGATACATCGCATATCGCTAGTCTAAACAGTAAAATGATCACCATTGACCAATAAAAAGTGTAGATTAAACTAAGCTAGTAAATAAATGAGTTTAGCTTCATGTCCCATAACCACTAGCTTAACTTAAATATTTACGAACAAATTGTAGATTTCCACACGAAAATTGTCACAAGATTTCAATCGAACAAGTCTAAGAATTAATCGACGCAGTAAACGCAAGCGTTTCATACCACTTGTTTTGCTAAGTCGTTTAATTAGATTTCTCGTACGAATGAGGTAAAGTTTTGTATATACTAATAGATTGAAAAACGGTTTTAAAAATGAGCTTTGTATTTAAAAGTAAATGTTGAAATCATTTTTGTAAAAGAGTTTGAGTATTTACTACTAGTATAAAAACCTTTTGTATTTTAAAGTGATAAATCACAGAAATGATTGTAGAAACAATAAATCACCAAAAATTCACATTCGAAGACGTGAATCAAAACCATAAAAATCGATATCAATCCCATCAAATTGATATTCCCAAAAATCCCGAAAAGAAGTCATCAAAGTCGATAATAAATGACAACACCTAATCGGATCAATAAAAATCGATTAAAATGGAAATCCATTCAAAACGGGTAAGTTGGCTGAAATAAGCAGCTCCAGACGTCTGGTGGTTATCCCAGACGTCTGAGCTAAAGCTCTGGAATTTTCTTCCAGATCGCCCAAACATTTGGGAAGTAAGCTCAGACATCTGAGCTGAAAGACTAGAATTTTATTCTTGTAGCATCAGACGTCTGAGCTTATTACCAGACGTCTGAGCTGAAGCTCAGGCAATTTTTTTTGCCAAGGCCATTGATGGCCAAATCAAATTCGAAACAAACGAATGAGCGACGATGGCTAGAGATTGATGTCAAGCGACAACCCAACCTTATAAACACATCAATACACTCCAAATAACATGTCCAAACATCCATATAAGGATTTTCATAGATTTTGACTTCAAAATACCAAAAATTGGAAAATTCACCAATCCAATTCAATTCAAAAGCAAATGAACATGAAATAGGTGTTGGGAATTCATACCTAACAACTATCAAAGGTATAGACATAGATGTGAGTTCAAAAACTCACCTTTAAACCCAAAAACACGAATGAGAAGCTCTAAAACAAAACAAAAACAAAGGTCATTTCCTCTTCAACTCAAGAAGCTCCAATCTAAGCTCATAAGAAAATATTTCCTAAGTTAGGGTTTAGGAATTTCTGAAAATTGAAGAGAGATTGAGATGGAGAAGATGAAGAGGATGCTTACCTAAGCTTCTCTTTGATTTCTAGAGCTTGAATTTGAATTTCCTAGTAATCTAGGGTTTAGTAATTCTAATTTCCCTTTCTCTTCCCTATTTTTCTTTTAGCTTGAAAGTGTTAGGAAATGAAAATGAATGAAGAGGAGTTGGAGGAGGAGTTAGGGTATTATGTTGGGTTAGTGGGCTGAAACCCAAACCCAAAAACCCAAAATAGAAAATTAGCAAAATTCTACTCAACTTCAAACATATCGATGTTTATACTCAAAAAGGTCGCAAACGCCATTTTGGACTTAATGGAGGAGGTCTCCAGTCCTAATTCGACTGTTTACAAAAAGTAGCATTTTGGACTTTAATCCGACTAACGATGCCATATTTAAATTTCAACATTTAAATATTCAATCGTAAAATATGCGGGTTGTTACACTTTCAAAGTCAAATTCACAGTTTATATCGAAATATCGTATTCTCAGAATTATATCACTTTCAAATCATATCGTTTCAAAAATCATAATTTCTTCCAAAATCATATTTCCAAAAACAGGTTAAGTCCTTACTTAAAAATCATCATTTCAATTTATTATAACATTCAAAATTCCAACTTAAGTTATAACATCATTTAGCCTTATTCTCTTTTTAAACCAAATTGAAATGAATATACACTCTTCCACGTACTTAGTTTGGAAATTCAGAAATTTGTTTAAATAGTTATAAATAGTTAAAATGCTCTAGAATAGTTTAATTATAGGTAAAAATATTTTAAGTTGATTTAAGATAGTTAAATAGATTAAATATAATTTAAAATAGATTAAATAACTTTAAAATAGATTAATCATATTTAAATTAAATTAAAATGGTTAAATTAGTTTATAATAAATTAAATTGGTTTAAAATTGTCAAATAATTTATATAGTTAATATTAGTCAAAATAGTTTAATAAATTTGAAAATCTTAATAATTAGAAATTTTAAAATAATATAATTTTAAAACAGTTTATATTAAAATATGAGTTTGGAATTTTTATATCAGTTTAAACTGTTCATCTCATTTCAACATATTTGAACCATTTCAAATTTCCAAATCGACAAACCAAATTCCAATAAACTATCGAATTTCATATCGTTATATCCGTGTTCAAAATATCAATACGGATTACTCCAATCTCAAAATATTTAAAGTTATTTTCAAAAAAATTAATAACTCAATTTCGATAGAATTTCATTTACGAAAAAGTTTAATTTTTAAACTTCCCATTTAATTCTTAAAGAAATTCCTTTTTAAACCAATTCACATTTCAACGCAAATATTGATTTTCCAATAATACTTCAATTTATATAAATCAAATTTCATTTCAAAATATCATTTTATTAAATTCAAAATTTTAAGGATTTAAAAAAAATCATTTAATTTAACCAATGCGGTGTCCGTATATAATTCTCTACCCTGGGATTAAATGATACGGATATTTACTAATTTAATCTGCAATTTAATATTTTACGGTTTTCTATCATTTCAAACTGTAATTCCGAATTAAGTAAAAATCCATAATGAACTTTCAGTTTATACGAAATGAAATGCAACATCCATTCAACCTACATCAAAAATCAACGTCCATTACAAACATCATCCAAATCAATCAATAAATATCAATATAGAACTGATAATCAATAACAGGTATTTAACTGGCAATTTTTATATTCAATATGGGTATTTATTTAGAAATTTATATTCAATAAAATTAAATAACGATTTAATTCAAATAAATTCAAATTAAGTAAGATAAAGATTTAAAATATACCAAATAGCCATAAATAAATTTCTAATCACATCATAAATTGAATTTAACAAACATAAGAAATTTTAGAAGTTGTGAGTGGGTTAAAACACTCACCTTTGAATTTAAATTGAATTTAAATCCAATTTAAACCCAAAATTTGAACAGTCTCCGAATTCATCCAAACAAGCATCAAAGTGTCCAAAAATTCGATATGATCCTAGCGGATCAAACCTCGCGTTAATCGGACCTCGTATGCACAAGTTATGGGTATTAGAACACATTGAACAATTTAATATTTTGAAATGAATAAATAAAATAGTTAAATTTACAAAAACACGTACAGCCACGTCACCGAGCTAACAGCACAGCAACCCTAAGCACAACCAACACGATCGAATCCAGGCAAATGCACTGCGCTCACAAGCCATCTCGCTGTCGCCAGGCAAGTCGCAACACCCATTGACACGCTGCCGACCTCGCGCCTCCCCCCAAAGCTCGACGACCCTTCCGATCAAACCCAGGTCGACAATCTCGAGAGAAACGGCAGCCTCCATCATATATTCACGTGACCTAATTGAAATTTTGCATGAAATATGACCGTTGAAACATCAAATAAAGTGCACCATAGAACTCCACTTGTGAATCTCTACAAAACTGTGCCTTCGATTTGTCGATCAGACGAAGATGAGCGACGATCAATGAACGGTCGAGAATTGTTCTTCAATTTCTGGACAACCAGTGGTTCAAATTGGAAAATGAATTACAGACCTGAGAAGCGCTCGTCGAGAGCTTCAAATCGATATATAATTCGATATGTATTGAGGAGTTTGAAATTTTCGATTTAATTTTTGATTTGAAGTTGCAATTAGGAATTAGGGTTTGTCTGCCATTGGAAGGAGAGGAACAGATGAAATTGTACATACATACAAACTTAGTTGAGAACACTAGGGTTTATAGCAAGATATTTATAGTCAAAAGCTGAAATTAGAATGGACCAGATTGATTTGGATTGAAAGTTGAACGATAAATGGCCCGAAAAGCCCGTTCTGTCTCTGGAACGAAAATGGGTAATCCCATATATCAAAATAGATGTTTTCAAATAATTTAAACTCAATGGAACGGGTTTCAGGTCCTAATTCCATCGTATGAAGGAGTTAAGATAAAATCAACTTATTTCAAATTGATTTCAGTTGATTTCAATTAAATTGATTTCTAGGCGTTTCGAGTCTGTACGATCAAATGACAAGTCTGATTGCTACGAAACTTGAAATCCTATAATCATTTGCTGTTACGGATCCGATGAAACTGCTTTCGTCGAAATTCGAGTCAGTGGCCAAAATGGCTATATTTCAGGTTAATTAAATAAATTAATAATTAATTAATTAAATCACTTTTTCCAATTTAAATTCTATAATTAACAAATTTTATCACTTTTGATTACTTAGCCATTTATAACCATTTAAAACAAATTTTCATGTTGATTCAATGTTAATTATTTCACTAATTTCATGTTTACTTTAAATTTCAATAAATTCAGAAATTATAAATGTAATTTTCAATAATTCTATTTAATTGACCTTTCATCCTATTATTCAATCTATTATTATCAAATGGGTGAAATCAAAATTGGTTCATGATTTATTACATTAATATTCTCAATTTTCATCTTAATTTCTATTTACGTAATAATTAAATATTAAATTTCATTTAATTGCAATTAGTCCAATTATTATAGTTTAAATTCCAATAAATTGATGAATCTTTATTTCCATACCTTTAATTCAACTAATTGTTATAATATGAATAAAATTAACATTATTTCCAATTATTACCATAACTTACACCAACATAACATTTAATTTAGATTTATTACAATTGATTACCAATTTTAATTTAATAGACTAATAAATGGTTAACTTGTAATAATTGTTACCATTAACATTTAATTACACTGATAAGTTATTACTTACAAACAAATGTTACAATTGCTTACATAACCCTGTTTTTATCCAATCATCATTAATTATATATTAATTCATAAGTTTATACAACATTTACATTTATTTACGTACATTCAATGTATAACAAGGTTTAGCATTTTTATTATTTCAATTCATTGTAATTTCATTCAATTTATCAAAAATTTACTTTAATTTACATTGTTACATTTCATTTTAATATACATTTCATTATTACATTACAACTTTTTATTTCTTCCAATATTAAATCACAAAATTTAATCAAATTAACAATTTAAATTATCGCAAATTTACGGGTTGTTACAACATATTTGTTATGTTTATATATAATATCTTTACTTATGAAAATAAATTTCTATATGAAACATATAATTATTGTTGTGGTGGTAAAGATGGAAGATTTAGCCCGACCAATAGAGTTGATGTTGAACACTAAACCTCTTATGGTTTGGTATAGAACTGTTGTACCTTGATTTGTAAGTGATCAGAATGGCACAGTGTAAGCATATGAATTGCTTTCCACTAAGTGCATTGATTATATGTGCCTTGTGTATGCTTGTTAGATGTATTGAATTTTAAATAATTATTTAACATTAAGATTGAGTAGGAATCATCATTTGAAGGTTATGAACTGACTCAAATATTAATAATAAGAGACCTTGAGGTGTTTTTAACAGTGAAGTTACCTCTAAGGATTGAGAATCGTATCTCATTAAAAATAATATAATGAATTAAAATTGTAATATGGATTTAAATTTGATACTTGCTTGATGAAGTGTGATGTTTGAACTATTGAAAGTGATTTATTATTTTAGTGTGTATATAGAGAGCATTTGTAAATATTCCAATGTAAGCAAGCATATTTTTAGAAGAAAAAATTCTTTTGACTCATATATATAAGGTATTAGAACATGCTTTTATAAAAGCAAGTAAATGTTTTAAATTAGAAATCTTTTTTTATAAAATATATGTATATAAATATGATATTTGATTGTAACACCCCATATTTTTAGTAACATTATTTAGAATGTTTAATTAGCTAAATTAAATAAAATAATGTAAGATGGTTAATAGATTGATATTTGGTTTAACCAAGGATAGCCATGCCATGTTAAATGTAAAAACAAGATAACATGAATAAAAGTACTAGGAAATAAGGGAGGGCAAAATAGGAAAATGATAGAACTTATACCCTAAACCGTTAGAGAATTAAACACACATTCTTTCATTTTTCTCAAGCAAAAATATTCTAAGGCCGGCCACCATTTTCAATCTTAAGAGAAGATGAAGCTAGGAGTTTCAAGAGGAAGGAGTAAATAAACTTATTCAACATCAAATCTAACACCTTTAATCACAAAGCTAAGGTGAATGATTACTACATTCCATTTTTCTTATATAGTTTTCGGATTTAAGGGTAAACCGAAATGATTTTGCATGATACTGCCATGTTTTGGATGATGGGAAGTTTATATATACTTGTTGACGATTTATACATGTTTATATTAGCTTTTATGATATGTTTGTTATGAAAACCTTATTAATATTCAAATGCCTTGTAAATTTTTATGTAGATCAAAGATGATATTTTAGAGATAGGTTTCAATTTTCATAATTTTCTAAAGTATGGTGGATTTTATATTAATTTTCTATTGAAGAAAATGATGTATTAGGTTATAAATTATTTACAGTAAGATAAATAATTATTTGGGTCCGAAATTTATATATGTTAGAAAACATAATGAAAAGTATTTTCTGGAATTTTTATAGAATTTTCCTAAGTGTTTTGATGAATATATAAAATTATTTAAGGCATGAGACTTAAATGTTTTATAAATTTAAATAAGGAGAAGGGGCATTTCGCAAAAGATTTAAATTAATTAATTGGTTCTGAAATGTGCAGCGCTTTTTAGTGGTAAAGAAAAGAGTCAACCAATCAAAATTTTACACGTAAAGCAAGTTAGGTGAAAAGAACTATTTATTTCAGGCTTTTTAACTGTTTTATTGCTTTCGGCACCTGCTTCCACCTTGGTTGGCTTTCGACCAAGTCCCTCCGCCCTCAACTCCATCGAAACCAATGCACCTGGTATCAAGAAATTGGTATGTAGCGAATTGGATAGAAGGAGAAAGGTATGAGGTCAAAACTATAGGTTCCGAACGGGTCAAAGCATCACTTTGTTTTTAAATTAAAATGCGCCTGCTTGCTTTCAACTAAATGGCTTTCGACTCAGTTAGCTTTCGAATGGGTCAATGGATTTAAAAGAAATGGTTTCGAATGGGTTGCACTTTAGTTTTGAACGTTTGCTTTCGACTAAGCCGAAACCCCTAGCTACCGCCTTTCTACCTTTCGAAGCCAATGGTTTCGGGAGGTATACTTAGTTTTTAAAAATCAACCACTTCTCCAATGCTTTCGACACCGTCACTTCTTTACTTAAGAAATGGTTTCGAAACAAAAGTTTTCGACTTCAATGGTTTCGAAAGAGATAGTTTTAATGGTTTCGAAAGAACTGCCTTCGACTTCAATGGGCTTCTTATCCTTTTGCTCTACTTGAAGACATAATTCAAAAGGTTACGACCGAGACGGTTTTTAAAGAAGAAGTAAACTATGAATGGTTTCAAAAAGTTTCCATATGTTTTAAATTGAGCCCAAAGGCTTTTGAAAGGTTTAGTGTTTTAATGCTTTCGAAAGAGTTTTAATGAATGGTTTCAAAGGGGTGGTTCCCTAGGGTTTCAAAGGGGTAGAAAGGGAAGGTTTTCCTTTTGTTTTTGAAGCTTTCGATGAAAAGAAAGGAAGGATTATTCCAATGTTTTCAAAAGGCGATGTTTAAATGTTTCAAAGAGGGATGTCTATGATTTTGAAGCTTTCAGAGAAAAGAACGGAAAGGATTTTCCAATGTTTTTGAAAGACAAGGTTTACTGGTTTTAGAAAGGGGTAAATGTTTTCATCAATAAGGGGTTGAGTAAAATATATATATATATATAACATGGCAAGGTGATTTTGAGTAAAGCATGGAGAATATGTATTTTCCTTGTGAAGTATGATTTAAAGATTTAAATCAATTTGAAAGAGTTTTTCAAGGAAAATTAAGGGAAGTTATCCCTAAGTGAAAAGGACTCAAATATTAGAATACCAGATGGGACTGAAATAGGGTCGCGCCCTATACATTAGCTATTGGCCCCAGCTAATTTAGTCTAATATTCCAGTGTGTAGGTCTTTGTCACAGGTAATACTAAAATTATGATTACACACAGAAGGGAATATATTTTTGTATACAGATAGGTTATTGGTGAGCCTGCAAAACTATTAGGATCAGGTGACCTTGGGAGACGTTAAGTTAGGGGCAGACTCTCCAGAAGAGATTTATTTAACAAGTAGTTATGGACAGACTATCTAGAAGAGGTGTGTCTAACAGATGTTAGATAAATTTTGATACTTTGTCTGGTAGGCCTGAGTCAGCCAAAGGTTAATAGTAAGCCAAACAAAACTATAGTGTTTAGACAGATAGTCCATTTGTTACCTGATATGTATGTTTACAAAATAATGCTTTACATTTTTAACCAGTTTTGGTTGCATGATAAAGTTTTGCAAAAGATATGTTTTAAAAGAATGTTAGTGAGGGGAGACCCGTTCTGCTAAGTGGCATGGTCTCACTTAACATTAATAACCGGGATGTATAGTATTATTCACACCAGGCTTTATGTCTGACTCGAAGTTTATGTTTTTCCCTTAAACTCACGGGTGCTCAAAATCAATTTGAGTAGGCTGAGGGTTGAGGTTCTTTTAGATTTCAGTAGAATGACGAATAAAGCCATCAGAGGCGAGCAGGAGGCTAATGGATAGCTATTTAGTAATGTATTTTTTTGTTGTTTATTTCCGTTGTGTGTGTATTAAGTCAATTATGACTATATGACCCTGATTATCCAAGGGGACATCTTCATATGTCGTTGTTGGTGTATTTTGTAAAAGTATATTTTATCGTTGCCTGGGAAACGTTTGGGATTATGTAATCTGAATATGGAACACTAGTTTTGAAATGTAATGGAAAACTCTATTTTTTTTAAATCTGTGATTTTTTTTCATATTCAAGTGCTTCTATATTATAAACACCATTAACATAGCCGTATTTAGTCATTGGAAGTTAATATTATAGATAACTGCAGCATCTGTAGCGCTTAGCTTTGGGCCTCTAGATAGGGGATGTTACATTGATTATGTTTTGAGACAGAAGCAAATAATTATTTTTATAAAAGTAAGATTATTAAAAAGGTATAAACAAACTTAAAGGAATTTTGAAGTAGATTTGTGTTAATATGTCCGTTGGGCGATTTAAGGATTATGGTCGATGTGTTTGGCCAATATTGTTGATAGGGATTCCTAAACACTAGTAAGGGACATTTGGACACGATGTTTTGAAAAGCTTGAAATGATTTGAAAAGATTACAACATTTTGTAAAGATTAGAATGTTTTGGAAAGATTAAAATGTATTTAAAGAATCAAATATTTTTTACAATATAGAAGCAATGTTTTGAGTGATAATATAATGATTTGGAAAGTTTTGTAAATAATATTTTTCGAAACCAAATAATTTTTTTGAGAAAAGTTAAATTATTTTGGAAGAAGTGAATGTTTGAAAAATGAATATCAGCAATAAATTTTTGAAAGATGTTTTGAAATTAAAGTAGATTTTTTAAAGAATGAAGAGCTATGTTTTTTAAAGAAGAATTCCTATAGTGTTTTGATAAATCATATAAAGTAGTTTGATAAGAAAGTGTATATTATTTGGAAAAGTAAAGTATTATTTGGAAAGATATAGTATGAATTTAAAATGAAGTTCAGAGTGATGAAACATTTTATTTTGAAGAAAAGAGGATCTCCTTTTGTTTTATGTTTACTGTTAATTGCTAGAAGATTGAATTTTTGTAGTTCTTGATTTTCAAAGAAGAAATGTAATTTGAATGGAAATTAAAAGTTAAATAGTGATTGGAATTTTTAAGATTCTTCTTTGAAGTGGAAAAGAAATTCTATATGAAATAAATTTTATGATAAATTACTTTGAATATTGTGAAGTTTATAATATTTATTGAAGACATACATATATATATTAGAGGTCGAGTTTTGGTAAGAAATATAGTTTCTAATTTTGAAGTATAAAATTTTATAAATGTTTTTAAAGTCCTCTATAATATATATAAAATTTAAAATTTTATCATAGTTTTGATAAAAAGAAATTAAAAAATACAAAGAAACAATTATAATTTTTTTGTTGGAACACAGTTTCAAACTTATAACCTTATTTACATTCTAAAATCTCCATTTGGAAATAGATGTTAATTTTGGTTCTTTGTGGGATTTGAACTCCTGACCTTTGGTTTGCATATAAGGGTATTTTTGAAACTTTGTGGTTGGACCAATGGATTGTGCTTCTATTCCAACTATTAATAAAGCTATATGTTTGAAGGAATTTGACAGGAATTAAAACACCATGAAGTTTTAATAATTTAATAAAAAAGGTGTTTGTTTATAAATGAATGTAAAATGTTTGTGTAAAATAGTTTTCAAGTTTTAAATAGGAGATATTTGAAGTTTGAAGAATATTTTATAACAGTGATGTGTATTAACAAAATTATTTACTGAGTGATGAATAAGTAAGATTTTATAAAATGAATTATTGGAAATGAATATTTTGGGAAGTGTTTATATTATTTATAAAAATGGAATTTTGGAGAAAAGTATTTGGGAAGAGATTTGTTCAAGATGAAGTTTTTTGTAATTATTGAAAGCGATTTCAAATTTTGGTAAATATTCTAGAAAAGAAAGTGATTTACATATTACTATTTATCTATATCTTTGAAAAGTAATCATGAGTCAAATATTTTTGCATTTTAAAGATAATTTAGATGTTCTTTTGTAAATATGAAAGAATTTGTTTAAGAATTGATGTGATGGATTTATACTTGTTTGAGTGTTCTGAATTCCAGGATATACTTCGTGCCATATAGATGACTCTAAATCTTCCCAAAATTATGATATATGGAAAATATTTTGATTAGTTGTTTAAGTATTGTAATCTTCCAAATGAGTTCGTTCGAAATCATCGTCCATGATTGAAGACAGTGGGCATGGAAGGTAAATGTGAGTCTTGTGATAAGCCACCAATGAAAGTTCTAATCATTGATTTTGTGTTGCTCTATTTAAATACTTGATGGGTCGAAGCAGATTACTATACGTGCTAACCCAAAATGGTAAAATGGAGCATAATGTGATACGTCTGGTTGATTGATTGTTTGCATTTGAGTGTAAAATGTAGATGGTGCACTTAAGCAAGACGTTATAAGCTTAGTTATACATTTTCCCCGTAGAGAAATTACAAAGATGCAATTTTCTTAAGAGGAGAGTCTGAAGAACCCGGTGTTGAGAAGCAATTATTAAAAATTTATAATAGTGATTTAATTAATTAAAAAGGATTTTAAAGATTTAATGAGATTTTTGGATTTGTTTGGAAATATTGGAATTTGATGATAAAAAATTTAGTGGTGATATATATATATATATTGAAAGGAAATATTTATTTGCAATAAATTATTTTGGAAGTTAAGTATATTGAGTTCGTGAATTATTAATAAATGATGAATTTAATTATTTTGAAGAATACTAATATATTAAGTTGAAATGATTATAATTGTATTAAAAGTGGTTAACTAATTTTTATAAAGTTTTACATTGGTGGAAAATAAGATTAGAAATGTATTTCGAAAGGAAAAGAAATTTTATTTTAATTAAATAAGGAGTTATGGAAATTTATTTAATAAATAGGTTTAAAATGCAATTAAGGAATGACTAAAATAAAAGAGTTAAAATATGAAAATAATATTTTATAAAATTATTAATGAATAAGAAATGGAGATTTAAGTAAGAAATAATTTTTTTGTGGAAATCGAAATCAATGTGGGTGAATAAATGAATTTTAATTAAATTGGGACAAATAAAATTGTTATGAAATAATTGATTAAAATAAAAGAATTTGTGGAAAATAAATTCTATAAAAATTTCATAATGTTGTTCAATCACTTAAGAATTATAAATACGATTTTATTTAGGATTTGATATCAATTTGACTTAAGTAAGAATTAATGATGAAGTAAAATAAAAGAGGGAAATGAAAAGAAATTGTTATCATGAGAAACAAGCCCAAATGAAAGCCTAAAACCCATGTGTCTTGTATCTAAACTTTTCATTGTCTAGAGTTTTCTCCTCTCTACCACCTTCATGAAAATTGCTCATATATACTTCTTCCTCATCATTTTCAACTTCTAACTTCATAAAACAAAAATTGGTAAAAAAACACTTCCTCCTTTTCATAAATAAAAATAAAATAAATTCTAATAAATTCCTAAATTAATATATAAGAATATCAACACTACACTACACCCTTAGACATGAAGAAGTTGAGAACTTGATCAAGTTTTGAAGCTATGGAAATTTTAAAGTAAGAGAGAAAGTGGAGAATGATGGAAGCAAAAGAAGAAGTTGAAGTTTCTCTAAGCTAAGGTGAGTGATTATTCTCACAATTCTATGTCTAAACATGAATTAGTATATGTGCATCATGGCATGGAATGTGCATTAACAATCAAAATCTAGAACCCAATATTTGCAACAACAAAAAAAAACTCAAAACTCTTGAATTCAAGCTTGATATGGATGATTGATGATGTTATTGAGTTGTGTATTTGTTGCTATAATGTATATCTGTGTACATATTCATGGTCAGATAAATAATTATCATAGAAATTAACTTGAAGACGAGAATTCGACTTTATAAGAAGTTTTGGATACTGCCAAAAATGCATCACCGGTGCATTGCACGCTGGTCCACCAGTGGGAGCATTTTCTATAGCCATGTCGATAAACACACACACACACACACACACACACACACACACACATATATATATATATTATAAATTTAGGTATATTATTAACTATATGATTTTACTTTAATTTTTAATTTTTGAAAATTATATGTATTAATAAAGTAATTAATTTATTGAAGGGAAATTGATTTTTGGTTTTAAATAATAATATAAATTCTTATTTAATTTAAGAAAATATGAAATGCATTCTAATTAATATTTTAAGTGTTTTAAAGGGTATTTCATGATTTATGAGATATACAAGAGTTTTGATATTGTATTCTATGAATTTTTAGTAAAAGGAAATTTAATTTAGTATTTATAAAATCAATTAAATATTTAATTTCTAGTAATTATGAAATGATTTATGTACATTATTAAGTGAATTTTCATATGAGATATCAATGATTTTGAGTATAAAGTGAATATTTTAAATTATATCTTATGGTTTGAAATAAAAGGAAATTATTTTGAAGTTTATAAATTATTTTAAAATAGTATTTAATTGTAGAAAATTATGAAATGATTTCTATAAATTATATTTGATTTGAAAAGTAATTTTGAAGGTTTTGAATATGAAAGAGAGATTTTGGAAGTGTGTTATAAGTAATAAATCCTTATTTTAGTATTAAATAAAGAGATAGAATGATATATTTGGTATACATAATTGTTTTTAGAAGTTTATATTTTACAAATTCAAATCTCTTTCCTAAATCGAATTGTATGCTATGATTATTTATATTTCAGTGAAACAGGAAATATCACTAAACATAGTTATAATACCGTCTAATATGGGACATTCGGTAATATTTGTCATGTTATTATTTGGACTCCTTATATAGAATAATATTGTGGGGAAATTCTAGATTGTGATAAATTTGAGTAAACATATTAGTAATACCACTTGGTGTGAGATACTTGGTAATATTATTCCAATTACTCCTATGACTCATGATATAGAACGTTGTGGAAATTGAGTGTAGTTTACGAACATTGAATAAACGAATGGCTAACACGCGATGGTATGAGAGGCCATTGTGATATTTATTCGATTATTCTTGTAAGTACTGGACACTCATGTGATGGGAATATTGTGTTGGGATAGAACATACGTAAGGTGATGGTTGTGAGGACCGCCCTACACCTCCGACACCAAATATACCTATATCATGCGCTGCAGCGGTGCCCGACCGGTGTAGGATGATTTTCAATATTGAAAAGTAGATAAACAACAACAAAATCTATTGTATATCTCACAGCGCATGGAATAAAAATATAATAATCATTGTAGATATAAAACAAGCGGGATAGTGATAACTAAATGAACCCCACACAGTGCACGGGTTCACAGAGTTATACAAAATAGAAGTAGAGTTTATACAAATGGAAATAAAATTAAATACATCTGTCTTGATAATATAGAAGACGCTGTCTAGGTTCCACAGTGTCGCACGGTGGAATAAGCATACGTAAGTCACATATAGATAAGAGAAAGCACCATTTTCTTCTCGTCCTTCATACAACACTGCGTATCTCCCAAACCCGTTATCTAGTCTACTCTTTTAATAGCATCCGAGATAATAAGAAGCAAAGCATAAAGCCTCGTGTCAAACAACAGTTTGATGTGAGCGATAGGCGAATCTCAAAATGCTATACAAATCGATATAGTAAGGAACATAGGTATAAGAATCATACCTGACCTATCTCTGTATCCAAAGATTCAGCTCGTAACAACTATAATATGCTACTCTACTATCATCATCATATGGTATAAAAACATCTTGGTATACTATAGGGCATTAATATATCGATCTACTGGATACCTACGCCATATGACATCCCTAAAGTGACAATTGACAACTATAAAAATCATGGAAAATATAGCATCCATCAAAAATCATCACTGTCACTCAATATGCCCTGGATATATGATATCTCGTATGGCCATTCCTTGCCAGGAACTAATGGAAAAGTCTCTGTTTTTTGTGTACTTGAACACCATCCTAAAGTTGAAACTAGATCTTCCTCGATCCAGGGTATACGGATCCCTTCAACAATCTCGGTAGCCATTCCATGTACCTAATGAGTGTCCTCACCATACCCATTTTCCCGAGTACAATAGAAAATACTTCGAGTATCAATGATCCCTTAGCACGCATATTGGAGCCCTTCCTCACTCCATCTATTTTTTGTTCATCATCATGGAACCCTTCAACATTCCATCTTTTCATGATAGAAACCTTCAATGTTCTATCACTGGGTTCCCTTCCTCGAACCCGCCTTTGTAGATAATCATCATTACGACTCCATCAACATCGAGTCGTTCTCTCTAGAACACTTCAAGGCATCCACATCGATCATAGAACAAGCATATCAAATTCCCTAAGCCACCACATCGAAGCACCTCAACATTCTTCATCCATCAGTCATCATCCTTCATCGTGCTACCATGGCGCAATCGAACATCAAACGAACACCTCCAAAATGACCTCTAGGACCTTCTTAATGCACTTTGGAAGTTTGGCCTAGATTGGCCACTCCCATTCATGTCGGTACTGACATGAATGGGTTGATGTTGGTGCTAATATGAATTACTTAGCCAATAGTTTGGTTAAGTACTTCATGTCTCAATATCTTTACTCATTTGCTTTCATGAAGCCCCTCCTTCCACTTTACTAAAGTCCATGCCCCTACACACTTTCTTAAAAGGATGTCGGTACCGACCTGATGATACTGGTACCGAATTGAATTTGCCCTCCCAAATTGGAAGCTAAGTCCTAAAACTTCCTTTCTTCCCTCAACTCGAGCCTACCTCAAAGTTTCCTTGCTCTTGACCCTAAATTACTTCACTACCGAGATGAAATGCATCTACAACCGACCAGAATTGCAACCTCAACTGACATGAATTTTGCTACCAATAAACTCCAACCCTCATGGGAATTGATTTGTAGGCTTCTCTACACTTCAAGGACACTACCTCTAAGTTATATCACGTTTTGAGCATTTTTGACATCATTTTGCCCAAATCGACATCAATATCCTAACTTCGCTAAAAATAACTAACAGACATATCAAAATAATCCATACAGTGTCAACCATCATTCATAAGCATTCAAATAACACATCCAATTCATCCAAGCATGGTTAATATATAAGATATTGCTTAGATCTAGTTCTATGCAAAAGTGATAACATGGTTCATAAAGGGTGTAAAATTATTTTAAATCCATTCTTATCTTTTTAGATTTGGCCATAAACATGTCATTAAGGTTGGACTAAAGTTTGAAAATGTTTTAGCACATAAATCATATTAAAAACATCATTTCTATCAATGTAATATGCATAGTATAGTGAGAGATATCAAATCATTTACTTGTTACCAAATCTACCTTTAATTTGAAATGGAAAACAGACTTGCAGATTCCAATGTAGCCAAAAAGTTAAATCAAAATCTACCCATTCCTAATTACCCCTTAATTATGGATTAAGTAAGATTTAGTATGAGAACGATGGTTTTTTTTATAGAATATAGGTTACCGGTGGTTTGGACTTGTTTTGCGGAAGTGGGAATTGATTTGGATTTGTCATATCAACCCAATTAGGCACAAATCCCAGCATGGGTTAGTGGGCTCAAGTTTGAGCTTAACTAATTACCCATTAATTTGGCCAGCAACAATCCAAACTTAAAACGGCCATATCTCCTTAATGTTAAGTCTATTTTCCTATTATGACCACTCTACGAAAAAAGAAACCATCATCTTGATCTAATGGAAGTGGTTTCAGACCCTAAATCAACTCCTATCAAACGTTATAGGCTTCACAAATTTTTTCTTTCAAATAGACCTATAAAATTCCTAAGGATGGAAGATGTCCCTTGCAGTCATTTCCTAAAATTATAGTCATACGGCCTCATATGAATTAAATAATTATATTCTACAATCATCCGATATGAAAAATATGGATCATTACACTCTCCCTACCCCTTTTAGGATTTCTACTCTCAAAATTCCCAAATAAATCAAGGAATAGTCAACTATAGTTACCCAGCATGCCAAACAATCATATACAACCATTAAACATGTAGCCATGCAATCAATAATGTAGATAAAACTATCCTAACATGCGAGATACTACACTGTCCTATATGATATTAAAAGTGAAAGTAAATACAATAGACATCAAGGCTTAGCATGCAAAGAGCTCTGGATATGCAAAATTTATGTCATCCTCGATTTACCACGTGCAATCACCTTCACTTTCACCCTATATAACCTTCACTAACTCCAGGGTCTTCATCATAAGTTGTTTCATATCACATCCAATAATATGAATCGGCTTATGAGGTCTCGAAACTTCTAATTCAATCTCGATATCATCAAGCTGATCAGGTGTAATCTTCATGCCTGAGTCATGCACAAACTTCTACAAGTAGGGGACATGGAATATGTTGTGCACACTCGCCATCTTTTGAGATAAGTTGACCCATATGCTTGGTTCTCAATCCTCTCTACTACTGGAAAAGGACCTACAAATCTCAACGCCAACTTGCCCTTTGTTACAATCGAATCGAACGACATTCTTCAATAGAGAAATATTCACAAACACTGTATCGCCAATAGAGAACTCCAAATCTCTACTTCTCCTATCAACGTAGGTCTTCTGCCTATCTTAGGCAGTCTTCATTCTTTGTCGGATGACTTCAATCTTCTTCAAAGTCTCTCTGATCATACCTGGCTCATGTACCAGTTTCTTGCTCGCTTCCCACCAACATGAAGGCGCATTACACGGTCGGCCATACAATGCTTCAAATGGTGCCATACCGATATACTCCATCAAATGCAAATGGTCGTCCTACGAGTCTCTGAAATCGGGTATATAAGCTCGCAAGAGATCTTCCAATATACAATTCACCCTCTTAGTCTGTTGATCGGTTTAAGGGTGATAAGCTATACTATGTTGCAGCTCGGTCCTCAATGCCTCTTATAAGCTTTTCTAAAACCCACTAATGAATAAAGGGTCTCGGTCACCCACAATGCTCTTCGGCACACCATGGAATCGCACCATCCATTTCACAAGCAACTCAGTCAATTTGGACGTCGTTCTACTCTACTTAACGGGCATGAATTGAGCACTCCTTGGCAATTTATCGACTATTACCCAAATGATAGCATGCCCTCCTTTGGTCCTTGGCAATCCATCAATGAAGTCCATCGATACTTGTTCCCATTTCCACTCATGAACCTTAAATTGTTTCATCAACCCACTTGGTTTTTCTACACTTCCTTTACCAACTGGCAGTTCATACCCTTCCAGATGAATGTCCCGACATACTTTTTCATCCCCTTCTAATAATATGTCTACTTCATATCACAGTACATCTTATTACCACTAGGATGTATAGTCAATCTAAAGTGATGGCACTTTCGTAGTACCTTATCCCATAATCCATCAAAATCAGGAATAAACAATATCCCATCCTTACGGAGCCAACCAACTCGGTCGAGTTTGTACTGCTCATCTCCTTGGACTCCACTCCTCCTTTTATATTTCCTATCATCTCTGCTAGTCTAGTGTCTCGCTTTTGACTAGTACCAATCCTCTCAATCAAAGTCGGTCCAATGGTCAAACTCGTCAACATTTCTGGTTCTAACTCGCACTGAGGTGTGACAACCGCCTTACACCACCGGCTCCCGATATAACTAAATAATGCGATATTAACGTGCCTGGCCGATGTAGGACGGTTGTTAATGATTGAAAATGAAGTAAAACATCATAGAACCTGTCGTATATCTCATAGTGCATGGAATGAAATATAATACACATCACGGATATAAAACCGGGGAGATGGTAATAACTAAGTGTCCAAATATTAGAATACTGATTCATAGTGTTATACATCGACTAATAGAGTTTATACAAATGGGAATAAACTCAAACAACTGTCTCTTAATAAAAGAAATAAGAAAGCACTGTCAAGGTTCCACGGTGTTGCATAGTGGAATAAACATAGAAATCCATATATAATACGAGATAGCTCCATCCAGCTCGTCCTTTGCACAACTATTGCACCACACCTATATTTTCTATCTAGTCTACTCATTTAAGAGTACCCGAGATAATAAGAAGCAAACTATAAAACCTCGAGTTAGACAAAAGTCTGGTGTGAGCGGTAACTGAATCTCAAAATACTATACAAGTCGATATAGTAAGGAAGAAGGTTAAATGAACCACACCTGACCTGTTCCTGCAACCAAAGAGTTAGCACATAATAAACATAATATGCTACTCTACAAACATAGTAAAGGTATACTACAAACCAAGTATGATGACGGGTGTCTAGGTATCCCTATCCCCAATATTTGTCTCCAATAACATCCCTATAGCGATAGACCATGGAAGAGAATAACCAAAGCAACCATAGCATCCATCAAACAATCCTCATTATCACTTGATGTGCTCTAGACATATAATAACTCATACGGCCATTCCAATGCCAGGGACTAATATTGGAAATCCTAATTTTCAACGTACTCCTCTTTAGACCAAAGCTGATATTAGCCCTAATTCCGTCGATCCAAGGTATACAGATCCAAACTGCCATTCCGGGCTAGCCTTTCAATGAACCCATGAGTGCACTCATAATACCACTGCTTTGAGTACAACTGAAAACACTCCAAGTATCAATGATCCCTTAACATGCGTATCTGAGCCTATTCCTTGCTCTATCTAATTTCCATTATCCTCGAGGAACCATTCCACATTCCTCCATTCCACGATAGAAACATTCTCACGTTCTACCCATTAGTCACCCTTCCTAGAATCCGCCCTTTGTGGACGAACGTACTCCCGACTCATTTCCCCATCGAGCCGCCATCATCGGAACCTAACTCCATTCACCATCGAGTTGCCATCATCAAAGTCCCAAAGTTATCACCGTGCTATTACATTGCCATCAAACCCTAAGAGAACAAAC
The DNA here is from genome assembly GCA_030737815.1 of Allium fistulosum. NCBI lineage: Eukaryota > Viridiplantae > Streptophyta > Magnoliopsida > Asparagales > Amaryllidaceae > Allium > Allium fistulosum. The sequence goes on along the minus strand of CM060907.1, from coordinate 388,317,574 downwards.
AAATACCTTAAGCATTACCTACAGGACTTATATTTATCTCCTTAGAAGTTTCACCATGACCCATCAAACAAAACCTCTTGGTATCGAACGAAAGCTTCCGGTACCGAGTTGGGTACTTAGCCAATTTTGGCTTTCCCTACTTCTAGTATTCCATCTTCCAGATTCTTTGACACCGACCGCACCTCTCAAAAGCTCTCAGCATCAACTCCAAAGCTCCTAATGCAAACTCCAAAGCTCTTGTTTCCACGCCCTCCAAAGCTCTCAGTATGAAGTCTAATACTTAGTCAAATTATTACACTTAACCTTCACACATCACCCTTAGCCTTGACTTGAAGAACCAAACATCCACCGAGCACTTTGCACCAATAAAAAGCACTCGGTACCGACCAAAAGCTCTTGGCACCGAGTCCTCTCGTTAGCCCCAATATTGGTGCGACTTGAATCTTGGGCTCCTCCCATGCTCCAGAACCCCTCCTCTAAGTTTCATCCAATTCCGACCATCTTTGCCTTCAATTTGTCAATTCAACCACTCTTTTCCTTACTACCTAAAAGTACTAGCAAAACATATCAAAGCACAACATGCAAATATGAAATATCACCTACATACATCCATACACATATGCAATTCATATAAACATGATAATTAAGCAAATCCTATTCTAGATCTAGCGTTTGCACTAATATGTCCATGAGAAAAAGGTGTTGAAAACCACTTAAAAACCATCTTAAAACCTTTAGAATTTGACCATAAACATTTAGGAAAATGTGATTAAGGTTATAATACATTTTAGGATCAAAATCATGTTAAAAACACCAATTTTAACTGTATAAACATGCACAGTAGAGTGAGAGATCAAGAACCACTCATCTAATACTCAAAATACCAATTTCTCCTTAGATCTGAAGTGGACAATAAGGAATGATAATCTCAAGTTTCTATAGGCTAATGACCCCTCTAATTTATGATTTGGCTAAGATTAATAAGGGAAAGATAGACTTTTTGATGAAATTAGGGTTAATGAAGATTTAGAGCTATTTTAGGTAAGATGGAAATGACTTAGATCAATTCCTACAGCCTCCCCTTAGTGCAATTTTCGAGATAGGTTAGTGGACCTAAGCACGGGCTAAGCTAATTACCCATTAATGCAGGCCAATAGCAGCCAAAACTTAAAACCGCTATAACTTTCAAATGGTAAATCTATTTTTCTATTATGACCACTCTACGGAATAGAAAACTATCACTCCAAAGCAATAGAAATGGTTTGAGAACCTAACTCAGCTCCTATTAAAATTTATAGTTCAAACAAGGTTTTTAGGCTTAAAATGGTCACATAGAAATTCAGAAAAAATATTAGATGTGGAAAATGTCCCTAAGAGTCACTTCCCAAAAAATTTTGAGTCATACGACCTCATATGTATAAAATAGAAATATTTTACGGTCCTCCGATACGTAAAATAAGGGTTATTATACTCTCCCCTTTTAGGAATTTCGCCCTTGGAATCCCCAAATAAGTCAAAAAAAGTTACCCTGCATGCCTAACAATCATATGCAATCATTATACATAGAAACAAGCAACCATGCAATCAATAGTGTAGGTGAACCTACCCTAGCATGCAGGATACTAAACTTCCATATATGATATCGAAGGTGAAAGTAAATACGATAAATACGATAAACAATAGGCCTTACCATGCAAAGAGCTTCGGATGTGTGGCCCTAATGCTCTCTTTGGTTTCCCACTTATAATCGCCTTCACTTTTTCCTTATTGAACCTTCACTAACTCTACTGTCTTCCTTCTAAGTTGTTTCGTATCGCATCCGACAGTATGAACCGACCTACGAGGTCTCGAAGCTTCTGGTTCAATCTCGATATCATAAAGTTGATCTGATGCAATTATTACGCCTGAGTCATGCACATTTTGAAATGAGAAACGTAGAGGACATTGTGCACAGCCGACATCTTTTGAGGTAAATCAACCCCTATATGCTAGGTTCCCAGTCCTCTCTATCATCGGAAAAGGACTTAGGAATATTGACTAATGAATCGAATAACATTCTCTAAAGGAGAAATCTTCACAAACACCATACTACCGACGGAGAACTCCACATCCCTATGTCTTCTATCAGCGTAGCTCTTTCTGCCTATCCTGAGCAACTTTCACTCATTGCCGAATGATCGCTATCTTCTCCAAAGTTTCTCTAATCATATCTGGCCCACTCATAAGTTTTTTGCCGCTTCCAACCAATACGAAGGGGCATTACACGGTTGGCCATACAATGTTTCATACCGTCCATACCGATACTAGACTAATAGCAGTTGTTGTATGCGAACTCCACCAAATGCAAGTGATCATCCCATGAGCCTTGGAAATCGAGAATGCAAGCTCAGAAGAGATTCTCCAACATACGATTCACTCTCTCGGTCTACCCATCCGTTTATGGGTGATAAGCTGTACTAAGATGCGGCTCGGTAGCCAATGCCTCTTGTTAGCTCTTCCAAAATCTACTAGTGGACAGCAGGTCTCGATCGTTCATAATGCTCTTCAGCACACCATGAAATCGTACAACCCATTTCACATACAACTCGGCCAGTTTGGCTGCCGTGCTACTTAACTTGACGGGTATAACTCTAGCGAATTTGGTTGACCGATCGTCTATAACCCAAATTCTATCATACCTTGCTCGAGTCCTTGGTGGTCCATCAATAAAATCCATTAATACTTGCTCTCACTTCCACTCGGGAACTTCAAACGGTTGCTATAACCCACTTAGCTTCTTTTGCTCTGCTTTCACCAACTGGCAGTTCATAAACTTTGAGATAAATGTCCTGACATCCTTCTTCATCCCCTCCCAATAATAGTCTGCTTCATACCACAGTACATCTTAGTACTGCCAAGATGTATGGTCAACCTAGAATGGTGGCACTCCCATAGTTCCTCATCTCGCAATCCATCAACATCGGTAATATGTAATCTCTTATCCTTATAGAGCCAACCTTCTCGGTCGAGTCTGTACTGCTTCATATCCTCAAACTCTACTACTTCTTCTATTCTCACCATGATCTCTGCTAGTCTAGCATCTCGCCTCCGACTAGTACCGATCCGCTCAATTAAAGTATGTCTGATCGTCAAACTCGCTAATATCTCTAGCACTAATTTGCAATGAGGTTTGACGTCATGGCCATCAATATACTTCACCTGCTTCCACTCTATGACCATTGCTCATAAACTGGCATGTCTTCTACTTAATGCATCGATGGCCGCATTTTCCTTACCAGGCATATAGGAAATGGCAAAGTCATAGGAGGCTAAGGATTCCAACCGCCGCTGCTGGCGAAGGTTGAGATCCTTCTAGGAGAAAAGGTACTTCAAGGATTTATGGTCCGTGAATAGCTCGAACATTTCTCCTAATAAGCAGTGCCTCTAAATCTTCAAAACAAACACTATCGCCACCAACTCCAAATCAAGAGTTAGATGCTTCCGCTCATGCGGCTTCAACTGTCGACTGGCATAGGCGACAAACTTTCCCTTCTACATCAATACTGCACCTAATCCAGTAACATAGGCGTTTGTGTATACTATCATCTCCTCATTCCCGCTCGAAATGGTTAATACTGATGCACTCGTCAACCTCTCCTTTAGACTCATAAACACATGCTTACACTTCACATCCCAAACAAAAGTCTGATTCTTCTTCGTCAAATTGGTCAACGGTGCGGCCACCTTCGAGAAGTCTTCAATTAAGCACTTATAATATCCCGCCAATTCTAGGAAACTCCTCATATATATAGCATTCTTAGGTTGGCTTCAATCCTGAACCACTGCCACCTCGGCAAGATCTATTGCGATGCCCTGCATAGAGATGAAGTGACCTAAGAATCCCACTTTCCTTCTCTAGAAGTGACATTTCAAAATCTTCACTTTCAACTTATGCCTCCTCAACACTTCAAGCACAATCCTCAAGGATGCCTTGTGTTCCTTTTTTGTCCTAGAGTAGAACAGAATATCATTCACGAACACAAGCATGAACTTGTTTAGCTGATCCCTGAAGACGCGGTTCATGAGATCAACAACGTATGCCGGAGCATTCGTTATCTCTAATGGCATAACCAACCACTCATAGAAACCAACGGCATACGAAATGCGAAGATCGACACACTCTTCTTCGCTACTGTCAACTGGTGAAACCCCATCACCAAATCTAATTAGGGGAACACCTTTACCATGGAGATGATCGAATAAGTCATCAATACATGGGAGTGGATACTTGTTCTTCTTCGTCATCTTAATTAGCTCACGGTAATCTACACACAACCTCAAATAGCTATCTTTCTTAGTAGTGAATACTACAGGTGCACTCCACTCTGAAATACTTCTTCGAATGGACCCTCTCTTCAACAGGTCATTTACTTGCACCTCCAACTCCTTCTGCACTCTAGGTGCCATATGCCACAAAGCATAACTATCGGTCTGTCATCCTTTGCTAAGTCTATACGAAACTCAATCTCTCGAAGCGACGGTAATCTGGTCACCTCCTCAAACACATCTGGATACTCTCTAACGTTAGGCACAGATGACAACCCGTTCTGTGGAACCTCGAGCGAATATAAAATGCTAAGCATAACCCCATCCTTTGGTAGGCAGCCAATCACTATCGTCTGCCCCTCCACTTCCTCGATCGTCACCAACAGCTTCTCGTAATCCACTACTACCACATACTTCCTTAGCCAATCCATCCCCAAGATAATCCCGAACCCAATGAAATTCAAAATAAAGCAATCACAAACAAAAAAGCATTCATGACTCTATAAGGTCAAACCATGACAAACCATGCATAAGCTAGTGGAGCCTCCAACATGGTTCTTCACAATCAAGGGTCGATCAACTATTTTGGGTTTCTATCCCAATCTATCTACTAGGTCACTAGATATGAAGCAATGTTAAGCCTCGGTATTGAATAAACACGTATGGGAACGTTATAATTGGAAACCATACCTTGAATAACAACGTTCTTCCCTTCTCTTTCGTCGAGGGAGCACTCGATGAAATCAAAATAGCATCCAAAGCATATGCCTTCACAACCTACTGCTAATGTGCTGGTTTTGGACAATTATTCTGCATATGTCCAAACTTGCCAGAATTATAACACTTCTTCTTCCCATCAGCTTTGTAGTCTCTAATTAGATGACCCTTATCTCCACAACCAAAACAAATGGGCTCTCATTTACCCTTTTTTAGCATTCTTTCCCTAAGACTGAGGGAGACTACTTCCTCTTTCTGTTCCATCTCTTCTTGCTTCCACCACCTTGATGCAGTTTTTGCTCTTCCTTAACAACAACAGCTGATTTGGACTTGGGGTATAAACTCTCCTGAATGAATATCTTTCTCGATAAGTCTCTCGAATGGTTCATCGATGTGACTTGCCAACTTCTTCCTCAAATAATCGTCAAAACCCATGATAAATTTTTCATTCTTCCTCGATGGAGTGCCGATGAAAGACAATCCATACTTCGATAAAGCATCGAACTTGGCAATAACTTAGAGACAGACATGTCTCCTTGCTTCAAATCAGCAAATCTCTTGAATAGCACTAAGAAGCTGAAACGAACTTCATCCCAAACCTAGCCTTGAACTGGTCCCAAGTGAATTGATCCTTAGGTGTAGCAATAGTAATGGCATTACACTAGTTCATGACCAGCCATAGAAGCTATCTAGAGGCCACCTTCCTTTTCATGGTATAATCTACCTCCATGTTACCAAAAATATGCTCGCAGGTGTCCAACCAATCCTGCACTTCGATGGCCCACTGTAACATCCCGAAAATTTCCGACTTTCGAAAATTCGACATCGATACTCACTTTACCGACTGCCGAGCCATCGAATGCCGGAAACCCGAAAAGTTATGGTTTTAAAAAGAAGAAAAAGTAGAAGAAGAAGAAAGCAGAAGGAAGAGAGTAGAAAAAGAAAAGAAGAACAACACATCAGAACAGAAACAGAAAACAATATCAGAATCTCACATATCGCAGCGGAACAATATATAATAGATAACACTAGTCTTTTAAAACAAAGAACTATATCGGTTTATACATACATCAATCAGAGTCATATACAACAATGGACAGTTATATAACTTGTCCTCATACAGAATACACAGCGGAATAATACAAAAATATAGGTGATACGTTTCGCCATCTAGCTTGCTTCCAAAGCTCCAGAATATCCAGAATATCCTGATAACATAACTCTAGGCTGCCCGTGTGGAAATTGGTGGGCACCCAGAGTTTAGAAGGGAAACAATAAACTCCGAGTTAGTCATGGTGACTGGTGTGAGATCGTAAAACAGTTATTTTTCACAAAGAAAATAAAACAAATTCGCAATGCTTTTGGAAAATGAAACTACCATAAGAGCTCCCGCCACACACACAATGTAAACGCAGAATTGGAGGAGATTTCTTCTTATGATAGTCAAAGATGCTTACTACGCAAAATCAAATTCTTTTTGATATTATTATTAGTGCATAGTGTAGAAAACATTTCGAAAGTATAATATTAATCTTAGCCAACATACGTACCATTATAGTATGCCTACTATAGCTACCATATTAGATGGCAGGTTCTACAACTAAAACCGTACAAGTCACGTATTGGAGTTTGGATTTCCTACAAATGGTCAGGCTAAGGAACTTCCTATGCCATGATGGGTACGTCCCTGGAATAGACGACCCGAGAACCTAACCGGATCTCTGCCAACACAAGGCCGGGTTACCTCTACAAAAATAGGTAACTACTGACACGCGTATGCCATCCCCCGATCGTCACCGATCTTCCCGAGGATCCCCGATTCGCAACAACCACAAAGTAATAAATTTGCAGCAACCACAGAGGTTAAGTATCTGGGCTCCATACCATGATACCACCTTTATCCAAAAGGAATGACATAAACTAAGGGGCGCTACTCCTTAGAACCTTGCTGCATCCTTCCTGTTTTGACCATTTCCGGGGTGTGAGGCTCGACGAAGTCTCGTCCACAAAGCTACGCTTTCTACAAAGCCCTGCTTCGGGTCAAACAAATGATCAACCTATGATCACAAAGATATAAGATCAAACAAATGATCATATCGCAAATGATCAAACACTGATCATTTCACAGCAACACTTAGTATGCCACGTTACCAAATTGGGAGTATATCGCTGATAAATTTCAACTACATAACCTCTGAGCTCGTACGTCTCAAAGAAGGGTGTTAAGCTAAGAGAATAAATTCTCCGCCACCAACAGATATGTATTTGAAAGAAATCAGCTCAATATCTCAAATTGTAACGTCATACACACAATCCATACAAGTCTGTTCCGGGATCGAACAGAACCGAAGGCACTTCTCACGAAGCCCTTGCACATCCGGATAAATTTCTAATCACGTCCGGACTTCCCATCACTAAGGGTGATAAAACCTCTAAATCGGAGATCAGCCGATGTAGAGTAACTCGACGGTAATCCTTCCGTTTTCAAAAATATCCGGTCTTCAACACCGGTCTTCAAATGCAATTCATAACGACGTATCACATATTCGGAATGGGTTATACAACCCCATGGTCCTTTCCCGGTTAACCCGAATAGTGAGCGCTTATTCAAAAATAAGTGTGGCATTCAAATTCATCCAATTCACAACAAATACCTATCTAAAGGTAATTATTGATAGTCGGTTATTTAACTATCAATAAAGATGCGCAACATCATCAGATTCCAAATAATTTTCCAAATTATTTATTTTCCAAAAATATCTTTACTAGATATAAAATTTCCACACTTTAAAAATAAATCAATATTTATTTTTAAAACGAATTTCCATTTCTTTTATAAATTCCATAGTGAATTTATATTTTCAAATATCTACTGATATACGATTTTCAAATCGATTTCAAATATTCACTTTCAATTTATCTTTACAAAGATAAATTCTTAACAAGCATTTCATTTCATTTTGGAAAAGCATTTTCATACTTATTTAATAATAAGTATTTCACAAATCATTTATTTTCAACACTTGGAATATATTCTATATACCTAAATCAAATTAAGTATATATTCATTCTTTTAGGAAATCATTTACCATAACAACATTTATTTGAGTCAAAATGAATGTTACGTAAAACATCGTTACGACGACTCAAAATCACTAGTATAGGGATTCGGATTTAGATAGATATATAAATCCCAATACTACATTAAAAACATTTCCTTTTGGAAATCATTTACTATAACAACAGTGTTATAGTCCACCATTTCCTTATTTTTCGAAAACGTCTATTTCAACAATAAATGTTGAAATCTATGATTTCGATAGTTCACACGTTTTAAAACATCTTTTAAAACAATTAACTTCATTTATAATATCGCTTTCCCAAACATACTATTTTTTTTCAATAATATATTCACTGTCCAAAATCGTGAATATACTTCAATAACCAAGTTTCAATCCCTTTTTACATATTTATTTCAAGAATTATCCACTGTCCAAAATCGTGGATAAAATTCCCTTAATAATCTCTATATTTAAAATCAATCAAATTTGATTTATTTTCGAATTTATAAAAACAACGTTTATAAATTCTATTTCCATTTTATAACAACTTCGATTTATACATCTTCTTTAATGACCCATTCAATTTATAAGTTAATATAACTTATAATTCATTTATTTTAAAAGAAATCGTTCTTTTAAACTTCACAAAATTTAAAACTTTCAGATTTCATTAACTTATGAAACCCCATTTACACTTCATTTTAACCCTTATAAAAACTTGTCTTATACTCCCAATATGTCAAATTCATAAATATCCAATTTTGTACATCTTTTAAATAAACCGTTTATAATACTAGAAATCCCAATTTAAACCATTTCATAAATTTCTTAACTTTTATTTCAAAAATCACACTTTGATTTTATTTCACAAAAATCTTAACTTTTATAACTTTAAAATTTTAGACGTTTATTTATTTGAAATAAACCAATTCAAAAATTCAATAAAACGTCTACTTTCAAAAATCACTTTAAAACCATTTTAAAGTAAAAGATGTTATTTTTAAAACTTCAAAACTGAATCCGATGATGCAACAGCATCAATTAGTCAATCATAACATTCAATATCATATATCAATATGATAACAGCATATACATCAATATCTGTAAATAAATAACTATTGGTGAGGAATCCAGTTGGATCCCTCCAACCTGTTTCCCTGCATCCACAGACGTTAGCACAATACCAATTCCACTTCGAGGTGGAATATCGCGGTATATGGGTTTTATAAAAATATCCGCTTACTAACGGCGCAATAGGGTCTCATCCGCTATACGAGGCGGGAAATCAATCAATCCAATATATACATATGCCAATATGTATATATTGCTATATATAATAGATATATCCTACTATATATAATACCACATCCAAATAGCAATCAATCAAATCAATAATAACTGTACTTCATTTTGAGTGAGAAAAATCTCACCTTTGCTTTTTAATTTGCCATCCATTTCCATTTTGATCGATTCTTCATTTTAGACCTTGTATAACAATTTTAGACAATCGATTAATATTCGAATTAAATCGAGTAACCAATTTTTCGCTTTGATAGTTTTAATCATTCAATGATTTTTATTTTAAACCAGTTTCTTTTAATAAAATTTGTTTGACTAAAAGTTAACTCTAAAATTAAATTTCCTGCTAATATCCCTACTTATTTCTTTTAAATTAAACAGATATTTCTTAACTTAAATTCTTATATCCAAATCTTATATATATGTATTTCCGGGTTTAAACCAAATTAAATTAAATTAAAAACTGTTTTAAAACTTTACTGTAACATATATTTTCTTCCTGTATTTATGATTTATACCCTACTGTGAATTACTTCCTAATGTATATACATACATTTACACTCATTGAAATCTTCTTTACTGTAAAAGCCTTTCGTCCTTAATATATATAAATAAAATTTGTAAAAATAGTAATTTCATTTCTCTGGATTAGATAAAATGTTTAAAACATCTGTTATTAACTAAATAAATTCAGAAGTATAACTAGAATTAGATTTAGCAAAAATAATTCAGGCTAAAATCATTACCAGGACCCTCTCAACTAGCAACTACCCATCGATCCCGGCCTCTTCACCCAATCAAAGTCGAGCCACCAAGAACGATGCTGCCTCCATCAAGCCTGCCATTGCCTTCCACCATCCCTCGCATCGCGTCGCGTGAACCATTGTGTGACGACCCGACTTTCCACTCCCGGAAAATCGCATCGACAGTAAGAAAGAAAGGGGTGAGAAATAGAAAAGAGAAGAAGAGAAAAGAAAACAACAACAGATACTCACAGCGGAAACGAAACGAAATATAATATATCACATAAATATTACATAGTATCATATACATCATCTATCAGAGTTACACAGATTACACATCACATACTAGACAGTTATAAACATCTGTCTAGTTATTACATCTCAACACAATACAGACCAATACAAAGATCAACACAGCGGAAAACTACTATCTATATCTACAACGCCGAAGCCTCCTGCTCCATTGCTCCTCCAGATTACACGTCAAAGCTAAACCTGAATCCCTTGGCTACTCGTAAAAATTTGAGTACCCAAGAGTTTATAAAACAGAAATAAACAACTTGGGTCAGACATGGGTCTGGTGTGAGTAACAGGTTAAACTTGTTTAACTTCAAAAACCTTTTGAAAGAAAAGGTATCACGTAAGACTCCCCACCAGTAAATATGGGTAAGTTTTTACCTTACGCTAACCAAAACATTTGATAGGAAATTCGATTGTATTATAATAGGTCTAGGGTTTTCAAATAAATATGAAATAGCTGAAATTGTTACATTATTAAATTCCAGCATACTAGCCACAAAGTGGGTTATACAATCAATTCCGTTATCACTTATTGGAAATTGGATTCCATACAATGGCAGGGCTACCGGGGTACCGCCCGTCACAGTACGTGGCCTAGATCACCGTACCGAGGATCACTCCCAATCCCCTGCAACACAAGGCCGGAACATCCCTTACTGGATAATTCCCGCACAAGATATCCCAGCAGTTGGAGCTCACAACTGCCCACACAGCCGAATAATAATAAGAAGGGACCTCTAGACAGAGATAATCTTGTCCTACTTGGGTGCTACCCACTAACCTTGCTGCACCTCCCCTGTTTTAGCCATTCCCGGTTTGTGAGGCTTGAGGTCACGATTACCTTAGAAAAGAACACATCACTTAGAATGCTCATCGTCCACCTGACGATGTTCTGAAAGCATTCAATCCATACAAGTTCGTTCCGGGTTCGAACGAAACCGAAGGCATTATCTCGTTACACTCGTATTGGAATCACCCTCAGAGTTAACGACAATAACCCTTGCACTCTAAATCTTTATCTCGAATCTGAAAGTACTATCTCCGTCAACTCATTACGGAATCACCCACAGAGTTATACTGACAAAGAATCGTTCTTACACCTCGAGTCTTCACTTGCTCCATTTGGATTTCACGACCTAACGTAAATTTGGATCGATGTGGTATTCGGGTCTCCAGACCTGGAAATCCGGTATACGGAAACCCGATCCCGGTCTCATCGAAATCCAAAACGTATCTTTTAAGGCCAAGTTGTTTTAAAGGTTAAAACAATTTAATTCAATTATCTTTATACACTTAGAAAGATAATTCACAATAGATAATCAACATTATCAATATCATCAGATAATCCATATTATCACAATTCAACTAAACATCCATATCACATAGCATATATCTCATCAGAGATATCAATCAAATGCAAAGCATTCAGTATTATCATCCATTCATAAGTAATGATTTATATCATCTCTAATTAACTTAAAGTGAATTAAATTAATTACTTTTATTTTATAAATCCTTCTTACTTAAACATTAATTAATTACAAATTAATTAATTATCCTCTAATTACCTTTTTCAATTAATCATCTTTGATTAATTATCTTTTAATTACCTTTAAGTTATTTATCTTTAATTAATTACTCAAATTAATTAACCTTAACCACTTATAGTAATTAACCTTTAATTACTTCATTAATTAATTAACTATAATTAATTAAATTAATCACTATAATCAATTATATTAAACCTTAATTAATTACATTAATTAATCACTTCATTTATTAATTATACTTAATTAATCGATCTTAATTACATGATTTATTAATTAATGATCCTTAATTACAACTTAATTATTAATTACTTTAATTAAATTAATTACATTAAGTAATTAAACTTTAATTAAAACACATTTATTAATCACTTTTGATTAATCTCCTTCAATCAGTAATTAACTACCCTTAATTACTTTCATTTACTAAATTAATTACTCCTTAATTAATTTCTTAATTAATCCCTTGATTAATTAACAAGTAATTAAACTCAAATTACTTTCCTTAATACATAACCAATCAATTAATTACATCAAGTAATTATCTATTATTTACTTCTTAAATAATCATACCTTAATAATTACATTAAGTAATTATTATTAAATCATCTCTTGATTATCCTAAATTAATTAAACTTAATTAATTAACTTAACTAAATCAAATTAACTCCATTAATTACAAATGAGTAATTAATTCCTTAATTACTTTTATTTAGTAATTACATTTAAACCATTTTCACAAATGATTATCTTTAAATCAATTTATCTAATTAATTATCAAAATTAATCACATTAATTAGTTATTTAAATAATCACAAGTTAATGACCTACATTAACTATTAACAACCCTTTAATTACTTTTCTTAAGTAATTAACTTAGATTAATTATTATTAATTTCAAATTAATAAATCTTAATAACCAATTTAATTAACCTAATTTATTTAGTTAATTAAGTGTTAACCATAACTTAATTAATATTTAATTACTTTATAAATTAATTCTTAATCATTAATTAATATTCTAATTATAATCCTTAATTACAAATTTATTAATCTTAATCACTAATTAATTAGTTTAAACCATTAATTACCTATTTAATTAATCCAAATGATTAATTAATCAATTAAATAAATTATCCATTAAATTTCCTAATAAATTTAATGAACACAAATCTCTAATTACTTTAAGATAAAACTTGTTCTTATTAATAATCAAGTTATCATTTACAAAGTATTTTAAATCAATTTACTTTAATTCTATCTTCAAAATTTCATTTAAATTTAAAGATTTAAAATGAAACAAATTATCTTTAACCATGTTTAAAACAACATTTCTAAAACTCTTTTAATTTACAAGTGAAAGAAATACTCATCTTATAAAATAACTTAAGAATTTGAATCAAATTTACTTTTAAATTTCAATCATTTAATATATATTTTAAAAAATTAGTTATGCAAATAATTAAATTCAAAAACTTTCTTTTATTACAAATCTGGGATACAGATTTAAATTAAATTCCAGATTACATTTAGATTTAAACTTACTTCCAATTTAAAACTCAATTTTTAAATTTAATTATCTAAACCTTTTAATGGTTGCTAAAATATCTAAATTTCAACAACTTATTTCATTTTTGAACTTAAATTCAATTTAAACTGGCATCAGATTTAAATCTAAATTTTAGACTTGTTTAAAACCCTTACTTAAATCATTTAAACTCAGTTTTAAAATTTTAAAACAGTTTAGTTTATAAAATCTGGAACCCAGACTTTTACCCGAGCCTTTGCAATTCTACTTCGAGTCGCATCCCCTTAAACCCGAGTCTCCCTCGAAATAACTCGAACAAAACGCGAGACCTCCCTCTTTAAAAACAGACTTCACCAAAACCCAAATTTCCGTGCACCGTGCACATGCACCAGAGACGTAGTCACCTCCGACCATCGCCGAGTATCCCCACCCATCGACGTTCATCCCTATACCAGAATCCACCCTCTCGATCATTAAAACTAAAACGAAACAAAATCGAGCCTAAACAAAACCTGGAACAGAAACTACCTATTCCCCCAAACCTGGCAACAACCCCTCGAACTCGAGATTCCGACCACCGGAGTTGCTGAAACTCCAGTCACGACCTCGCCTATGCCCTATCTACCATTTCCCAAAATATGGTAGCACTCGGTCCACCAGAGACATCACATCGATCATCTACGTCCAGCCTATTCAAACTAGGTTAAAAATCAAAATCGATTCCCTGTCGTCGCCACAGTGTTTTGATAACCTTCCTGACATTTTTTCTCGAGTCTCCGACCACTCTACTATCTTCAAAAAGAATTCCGACCTCCCAAAACATCTAGATCACCAGTTCTCACCAAAATACCATTTTTAGTTAAAAACTGAACTGCTCCTTCATTACTAAACTAAAAATTATGATTACATTCTTAAAAATCATTTTTAGGATTAAGGATTCAGTTTATATTCCTGAATTGATGAATTAAGAAGTTTGAATTTCAACACAACATACAAACTTGCACTGTTCTTTTTAGTTTCCAGAGAACTACAAATTTAATGTACTTAAATAAAATTTTAAACCTAAATCTATGATTAAGCAAACATATTTGTATGAAACTTAAGTCCTAACAGAGATTAGTTTGGAGATAATAAATTTTAATCAAAATCCTAACTTAAAAACAAAGAACAGAGGGTCACAGATAACAGGCATACACATATATCCATACATCCATATATATAAACTCACATATATATACACACAAAAACATACTTTCTTTCAGAAGTTAACATGCAAATAGATTTCTTATTTTTAAGCTCTTAAAAAAATGTTACTCACCTTTATAAAGATGAACAGAGCCTAATCTTTGAAACTGCTTTTGAATTTTAAAAACTTTGAGTTGCTGGAAAGATACTTTTGCTTTTAAAACTTGAAACTGAGAAACTTGCATTCCTTATCTTCTTTGATTTTAAACTTGAGTTGTTGAAGCTTTTAATTGCTTTGAACATGATTCCAGAGATGAAAGAATTTCAGCAGGCTGAAGACTTGATTGTGAAAATGAGATAGGTTTTGATCTTTGATTTAAAAGAGTGATTTTGATTTTGGGTTGGAGGCATAATTGTTTACTGATTATCAGATTTGCATTAGAGAGGAAGATGGTTTCTTGTTTTTGAAAAGGAAAATAGAAAAGAATGAAATAAAGAAGATATGCAAATGTTTATATATGTGAATTTATGATTTTATAAAAATAAAAGAAAAAGAAAAATAAATTAAGACACTTGTCACTTTCATTGATTACTTACATTACACATGTTAAAACAATAACTTAAGATAATGACATATGTCTCTTAAGTAGTTTTTTACATATTTATTTATTTTAGAAGTATATAAAATGGATTTTCTTATTTATAAAATACTTATCTATATATATACAAATTACTTTTTAAAGAAAGAAAACTAAATTTATTTATAACTAAAAGTTTATACAATTTTCTAAACTCTACAACAAATTAAAATATTTATTCCATTGAATTTCAAAACTTAATTTCAAATTCAATTTTAATTAAATCCTAAGATTCGATTTAAAAGTCAAGTTATATATATATTCATATACAACTACTTATTCAATTAAATAACAATTTCATATTCTTTAAATCCATTCATATTAATAAAAATAATACATTATACTTATTATATGAAATTAACATATTTGATATTTAAATAATTTATATAAGAGATTATATTATCAAGTGATATTTTAAAAAGAAACAAAACAAGCCTTTTTGTTAACTCTTATATAATTTTAAACTTAAGTAAAAATATCTTAAGCAATTAAAGTATTTTAAAACTATAAATTTACTAATTTAAATAACTTTGAAAAGTCATATTAAATTAAATCTAAATTCCCAATTTACCCAAAGCTTCTATTTACAATATATATAAATAAATATATATATTCAAATAGAAAATTATCTTATTAACTTTTAAAAGATAAAATCACCAATTAATACTAATTTAATCAGATTATTAAATTAAATACAAATTTTATTATCAAAGATCATCAATATCAATTTAATTATTTAACAGATTATTAAATTGATATTGTTAAAATTTCCGGGATATTACATTCCTTCCCCCTTAAAATAATTTCGTCCCCGAAATTTAAACAAAGGTAATTTAATAATCTTATTAAAGATTTTAAATTTTAAAACACAAGCATATACTATCATCCATATGCTAACAACCATAGCAACCAATTCATCCAATCAATCAAATCTAACTATCCAAACAAAATTCTAGATAGAATTCCTCGAGTTTCCCCAAGTATATATATACCGGGATACTCGCTCTACAACAATCTAAACTACTAAGCTATAGATCTTCTACTCATCTAGATCTACAGAACTAAACAGAATATCAGACTACAAACGAGTCTGCCTCAACAACTAAACCTTCCAGAATTGCTGATTCTAAAACCAGAGATAGATCTTACACGTACCTCTCAGAGATACATAAAATTCAATGAATTCCAATTGTCCAAACTGACAATTCAATCCTGAAAACCCAATACTTATCCAAATCAGAACACAGAAGAGATCCAAACATAACTTTACTTCACAACATCACTAGATTCCAAACTTACTTCTTCTATCCAGAGATATACTCCAAACTGCTTTCGCTGCTCAATTCTGATCTGAGGTAGAACACAAGCACAGACTGGACAACTCATTCCAGAAATAAGGTTCACTGATCCATAAATAAAACTCAGATACTTTATCAAAACTTGAGTTGCTGCACCAACTCTATCTCTAGAAGACATCCTTCAACTAGACTGAACTACCGGTACTACTCCTGGAATCCAGTTGATAAGAAAACTCAACCTTCAGATGCGGACAACTCCTGACTTCTCTGAAGATACTCAGAAAAACTCTGATAACCCAAGAGAACCCTCAAACTATCGCAAGTCACTTTTGCGATCAACCCAGCCTATTTCCAAAGAAAACTGTTCCTCTTAACAAATCAGAACAGCCCATACTTAACTATCCAATCCATCGAAGAAATGGATGCACCCTGCTGCTTCTGAATTTTACCTCCAGAAAAACTGCTCAGCCAGAAAACTTCCTGCCAACACAGAACACTCCAAGCTGCACTGCTGATACTGATGCCAAGGACTTTCTATCCAAAGATCTTTGAGAAACTCGAACTCCAAACCAAACAGAAACACCATGCTGAACTCAGCCACAACACTAAAGCAGACACACTTCCACAACTTGTTCCAAAGAAAACATCTTCGGAAACATCCATATTCACTGCGTCTTATCACACAGCTACTATTACCTGAGGTATCAAGGTACCATCACTTGCTTCTGTTCAACCGATAGATCCAAACTCTACTCATCAAACTTTACAGATAAACTCCGAACCTTAACAGGTTTCCTTCAGAGATTCGATGAAATCCTTCATCACAGCAAAACTTACTCGAGACAGTATTGGGTCTACAGTCTCGATAAATACACTTCCAACCTTAATTCCAACCATTGGTAGTCGTGTTTCATACACTACTACCCTATCTACCTTTATATCTTATATTGGAGAACCTGTACGGGTAACCCAACAATATAGGTAGAATATATATATATATATATATAGTTATATAAAAATTACAAATACGCTCTCTCACGATAGATACCACTCCAGAGCTAGGTATTCACTCAACCAATAGCTCTGATATTCACTTAACCAAAAGCTTAGGCATTCGCTCAACCTCGCTCTGATACCACGTGTGACGACCCGACTTTCCACTCCCGGAAAATCGCATCGACAGTAAGAAAGAAAGGGGTGAGAAATAGAAAAGAGAAGAAGAGAAAAGAAAACAACAACAGATACTCACAGCGGAAACGAAACGAAATATAATATATCACATAAATATTACATAGTATCATATACATCATCTATCAGAGTTACACAGATTACACATCACATACTAGACAGTTATAAACATCTGTCTAGTTATTACATCTCAACACAATACAGACCAATACAAAGATCAACACAGCGGAAAACTACTATCTATATCTACAACGCCGAAGCCTCCTGCTCCATTGCTCCTCCAGATTACACGTCAAAGCTAAACCTGAATCCCTTGGCTACTCGTAAAAATTTGAGTACCCAAGAGTTTATAAAACAGAAATAAACAACTTGGGTCAGACATGGGTCTGGTGTGAGTAACAGGTTAAACTTGTTTAACTTCAAAAACCTTTTGAAAGAAAAGGTATCACGTAAGACTCCCCACCAGTAAATATGGGTAAGTTTTTACCTTACGCTAACCAAAACATTTGATAGGAAATTCGATTGTATTATAATAGGTCTAGGGTTTTCAAATAAATATGAAATAGCTGAAATTGTTACATTATTAAATTCCAGCATACTAGCCACAAAGTGGGTTATACAATCAAGTCCGTTATCACTTATTGGAAATTAGATTCCATACAATGGCAGGGCTACCGGGGTACCGCCCGTCACAGTACGTGGCCTAGATCACCGTACCGAGGATCACTCCCAATCCCCTGCAACACAAGGCCGGAACATCCCTTACTGGATAATTCCCGCACAAGATATCCCAGCAGTTGGAGCTCACAACTGCCCACACAGCCGAATAATAATAAGAAGGGACCTCTAGACAGAGATAATCCTGTCCTACTTGGGTGCTACCCACTAACCTTGCTGCACCTCCCCTGTTTTAGCCATTCCCGGTTTGTGAGGCTTGAGGTCACGATTACCTTAGAAAAGAACACATCACTTAGAATGCTCATCGTCCACCTGACGATGTTCTGAAAGCATTCAATCCATACAAGTTCGTTCCGGGTTCGAACGAAACCGAAGGCATTATCTCGTTACACTCGTATTGGAATCACCCTCAGAGTTAACGACAATAACCCTTGCACTCTAAATCTTTATCTCGAATCTGAAAGTACTATCTCCGTCAACTCATTACGGAATCACCCACAGAGTTATACTGACAAAGAATCGTTCTTACACCTCGAGTCTTCACTTGCTCCATTTGGATTTCACGACCTAACGTAAATTTGGATCGATGTGGTATTCGGGTCTCCAGACCTGGAAATCCGGTATACGGAAACCCGATCCCGGTCTCATCGAAATCCAAAACGTATCTTTTAAGGCCAAGTTGTTTTAAAGGTTAAAACAATTTAATTCAATTATCTTTATACACTTAGAAAGATAATTCACAATAGATAATCAACATTATCAATATCATCAGATAATCCATATTATCACAATTCAACTAAACATCCATATCACATAGCATATATCTCATCAGAGATATCAATCAAATGCAAAGCATTCAGTATTATCATCCATTCATAAGTAATGATTTATATCATCTCTAATTAACTTAAAGTGAATTAAATTAATTACTTTTATTTTATAAATCCTTCTTACTTAAACATTAATTAATTACAAATTAATTAATTATCCTCTAATTACCTTTTTCAATTAATCATCTTTGATTAATTATCTTTTAATTACCTTTAAGTTATTTATCTTTAATTAATTACTCAAATTAATTAACCTTAACCACTTATAGTAATTAACCTTTAATTACTTCATTAATTAATTAACTATAATTAATTAAATTAATCACTATAATCAATTATATTAAACCTTAATTAATTACATTAATTAATCACTTCATTTATTAATTATACTTAATTAATCGATCTTAATTACATCATTTATTAATTAATGATCCTTAATTACAACTTAATTATTAATTACTTTAATTAAATTAATTACATTAAGTAATTAAACTTTAATTAAAACACATTTATTAATCACTTTTGATTAATCTCCTTCAATCAGTAATTAACTACCCTTAATTACTTTCATTTACTAAATTAATTACTCCTTAATTAATTTCTTAATTAATCCCTTGATTAATTAACAAGTAATTAAACTCAAATTACTTTCCTTAATACATAACCAATCAATTAATTACATCAAGTAATTATCTATTATTTACTTCTTAAATAATCATACCTTAATAATTACATTAAGTAATTATTATTAAATCATCTCTTGATTATCCTAAATTAATTAAACTTAATTAATTAACTTAACTAAATCAAATTAACTCCATTAATTACAAATGAGTAATTAATTCCTTAATTACTTTTATTTAGTAATTACATTTAAACCATTTTCACAAATGATTATCTTTAAATCAATTTATCTAATTAATTATCAAAATTAATCACATTAATTAGTTATTTAAATAATCACAAGTTAATGACCTACATTAACTATTAACAACCCTTTAATTACTTTTCTTAAGTAATTAACTTAGATTAATTATTATTAATTTCAAATTAATAAATCTTAATAACCAATTTAATTAACCTAATTTATTTAGTTAATTAAGTGTTAACCATAACTTAATTAATATTTAATTACTTTATAAATTAATTCTTAATCATTAATTAATATTCTAATTATAATCCTTAATTACAAATTTATTAATCTTAATCACTAATTAATTAGTTTAAACCATTAATTACCTATTTAATTAATCCAAATGATTAATTAATCAATTAAATAAATTATCCATTAAATTTCCTAATAAATTTAATGAACACAAATCTCTAATTACTTTAAGATAAAACTTGTTCTTATTAATAATCAAGTTATCATTTACAAAGTATTTTAAATCAATTTACTTTAATTCTATCTTCAAAATTTCATTTAAATTTAAAGATTTAAAATGAAACAAATTATCTTTAACCATGTTTAAAACAACATTTCTAAAACTCTTTTAATTTACAAGTGAAAGAAATACTCATCTTATAAAATAACTTAAGAATTTGAATCAAATTTACTTTTAAATTTCAATCATTTAATATATATTTTAAAAAATTAGTTATGCAAATAATTAAATTCAAAAACTTTCTTTTATTACAAATCTGGGATACAGATTTAAATTAAATTCCAGATTACATTTAGATTTAAACTTACTTCCAATTTAAAACTCAATTTTTAAATTTAATTATCTAAACCTTTTAATGGTTGCTAAAATATCTAAATTTCAACAACTTATTTCATTTTTGAACTTAAATTCAATTTAAACTGGCATCAGATTTAAATCTAAATTTTAGACTTGTTTAAAACCCTTACTTAAATCATTTAAACTCAGTTTTAAAATTTTAAAACAGTTTAGTTTATAAAATCTGGAACCCAGACTTTTACCCGAGCCTTTGCAATTCTACTTCGAGTCGCATCCCCTTAAACCCGAGTCTCCCTCGAAATAACTCGAACAAAACGCGAGACCTCCCTCTTTAAAAACAGACTTCACCAAAACCCAAATTTCCGTGCACCGTGCACATGCACCAGAGACGTAGTCACCTCCGACCATCGCCGAGTATCCCCACCCATCGACGTTCATCCCTATACCAGAATCCACCCTCTCGATCATTAAAACTAAAACGAAACAAAATCGAGCCTAAACAAAACCTAGAACAGAAACTACCTATTCCCCCAAACCTGGCAACAACCCCTCGAACTCGAGATTCCGACCACCGGAGTTGCTGAAACTCCAGTCACGACCTCGCCTATGCCCTATCTACCATTTCCCAAAATATGGTAGCACTCGGTCCACCAGAGACATCACATCGATCATCTACGTCCAGCCTATTCAAACTAGGTTAAAAATCAAAATCGATTCCCTGTCGTCGCCACAGTGTTTTGATAACCTTCCTGACATTTTTTCTCGAGTCTCCGACCACTCTACTATCTTCAAAAAGAATTCCGACCTCCCAAAACATCTAGATCACCAGTTCTCACCAAAATACCATTTTTAGTTAAAAACTGAACTGCTCCTTCATTACTAAACTAAAAATTATGATTACATTCTTAAAAATCATTTTTAGGATTAAGGATTCAGTTTATATTCCTGAATTGATGAATTAAGAAGTTTGAATTTCAACACAACATACAAACTTGCACTGTTCTTTTTAGTTTCCAGAGAACTACAAATTTAATGTACTTAAATAAAATTTTAAACCTAAATCTATGATTAAGCAAACATATTTGTATGAAACTTAAGTCCTAACAGAGATTAGTTTGGAGATAATAAATTTTGATCAAAATCCTAACTTAAAAACAAAGAACAGAGGGTCACAGATAACAGGCATACACATATATCCATACATCCATATATATAAACTCACATATATATACACACAAAAACATACTTTCTTTCAGAAGTTAACATGCAAATAGATTTCTTATTTTTAAGCTCTTAAAAAAATGTTACTCACCTTTATAAAGATGAACAGAGCCTAATCTTTGAAACTGCTTTTGAATTTTAAAAACTTTGAGTTGCTGGAAAGATACTTTTGCTTTTAAAACTTGAAACTGAGAAACTTGCATTCCTTATCTTCTTTGATTTTAAACTTGAGTTGTTGAAGCTTTTAATTGCTTTGAACATGATTCCAGAGATGAAAGAATTTCAGCAGGCTGAAGACTTGATTGTGAAAATGAGATAGGTTTTGATCTTTGATTTAAAAGAGTGATTTTGATTTTGGGTTGGAGGCATAATTGTTTACTGATTATCAGATTTGCATTAGAGAGGAAGATGGTTTCTTGTTTTTGAAAAGGAAAATAGAAAAGAATGAAATAAAGAAGATATGCAAATGTTTATATATGTGAATTTATGATTTTATAAAAATAAAAGAAAAAGAAAAATAAATTAAGACACTTGTCACTTTCATTGATTACTTACATTACACATGTTAAAACAATAACTTAAGATAATGACATATGTCTCTTAAGTAGTTTTTTACATATTTATTTATTTTAGAAGTATATAAAATGGCTTTTCTTATTTATAAAATACTTATCTATATATATACAAATTACTTTTTAAAGAAAGAAAACTAAATTTATTTATAACTAAAAGTTTATACAATTTTCTAAACTCTACAACAAATTAAAATATTTATTCCATTGAATTTCAAAACTTAATTTCAAATTCAATTTTAATTAAATCCTAAGATTCGATTTAAAAGTCAAGTTATATATATATTCATATACAACTACTTATTCAATTAAATAACAATTTCATATTCTTTAAATCCATTCATATTAATAAAAATAATACATTATACTTATTATATGAAATTAACATATTTGATATTTAAATAATTTATATAAGAGATTATATTATCAAGTGATATTTTAAAAAGAAACAAAACAAGCCTTTTTGTTAACTCTTATATAATTTTAAACTTAAGTAAAAATATCTTAAGCAATTAAAGTATTTTAAAACTATAAATTTACTAATTTAAATAACTTTGAAAAGTCATATTAAATTAAATCTAAATTCCCAATTTACCCAAAGCTTCTATTTACAATATATATAAATAAATATATATCTTCAAATAGAAAATTATCTTATTAACTTTTAAAAGATAAAATCACCAATTAATACTAATTTAATCAGATTATTAAATTAAATACAAATTTTATTATCAAAGATCATCAATATCAATTTAATTATTTAATAGATTATTAAATTGATATTGTTAAAACTTTCCGGGATATTACACATTGCTTTGCCCAGATTGCTCGAACTCGAAAACGAGCCAACCCCCTAACTCATACGCGCGCCTCCTTGTCTTCGCTTGCCCAAATCGAACGACCGCTTCGTCGAAGTCGCCGCCATCAAATCGACGAACCCAGAGAAACCGGTGTCATGCCGTATCCCCTCGCAAAAATCGACTAAGCCGTCGAACTCCAACTGCCCTCGCAAGAGCATCACTTCCTCTCGCCTTCGACCTCTAGTCCTCGCCACCACGTCGCGGCCAAAGACACGTTCGTCCAAACCGATCGCGCCCTATACCCTTCCCTGATTTGATTGAATTTGATTTCGACCATCCCCCTTTTTTTTTTAACTGAGAGGATTTCGATTTCTTCTCAGGCTTCGGCCATTTTTATTTATTTCGTTTGAATTAAAAACTGGAGAGGGAAAGGAAGATTGTTATTTAAGATTGAAAGGAGGATGGTTGGCACGATCTTATTCCGTGATTCTCGACTTGATTTTAGGCGTAAAGTTAGGAGATAATATGCTAATGCTGACCAAATTTTAATTTAAATTTAAATTGAATTCATTTTGAAATTTCAACGCGTTTAACTATCGTATGGTCACATAACAACTCCAAATGCTACGAAATTTGAAATCCGGTAATAATTCAATATTATGGACCCAATGGAACTGGTTTCGTCGAATTCCGAGACTGTGCCTCGGACGGCTATTTTTAAATATCGGCTGAACGATATAATTTTCAAAACTAAACAAATAACTATAAACTTCAATTCTGAAGCTTCTATTATCTTCAGTGTTATCAATACGAATTTTAAAAGCTTTTCGAAATATTTTTCTTCAACTTAAAATTGAAGATATAAATTTTTATTCAGTTCAATAGATTAAATTATAAAATTTAATCGTCAAATTCAAAGTTACATTCGGAATTCAAATTAAATTATCGTTCAAATATTTAAAATAAATTAAATATTTCCAATTTAATTCGTTCAAAATTCTGGGTCGTTACAAACTTCCCTCCTTAAAAGAATTTCGTCCCCGAAATTACAAGTCAGGAAGAAATGTCCTTAACTCGTCTACTATCTTTCAACATCTAATAGTTTTATCAAATTTCAAAACAAATCTTTCTACTAAAGATTCGTTATCATTCAACTCGTTTTCCAACTTCAATTATAAGTTTCAAAACAACATTGTTTCTTAACAATTTAAATTTAAGTTTAAAGTCAAATTTCAAACTTCCAAAATTTTCTCAAAAATTTTCTAACACTCGAAATTTTCGAAAAAATTCGCCAGCGTCTCCTTTGCGCGGCTAATACGGCACGACTACAAAACGTCCCTACGGACTCTCAGATTTCAAAAAGAAAAGAAAAAGCCAAGCGGCTAGACAAGAAATCATCAAAAACTCATATCGAAATTCAAATACTTACCTTTTGTCGAGCAATTCGAATTTATCTTTGAAATCAAAATTCCAATTCCTTTCATAACACATGTATGTCCTACTAGCCATAATATCTAGTTACATATTCAAACCATTTTGTAAATTCTATTACAAAAATTTCAATATAAACTGCTTCTTATACTATCTCTAATTCACTATTGGAGTTACATAACCATTTTCATTCAATTTTACATTTCACATTCATTTGAATTCAATTCACAATTTTAACTCTATTTGGATTCAGTTTACTTTCAATTCTAAAATATTGAATTTTTATCTTTCAATTTACCACTTCGGTTAAACCTCCTTACATTTAAACTGGATTTCCAATTCGAATTCAATTTACTTTCCTTTTATAATTATAAGCCTTTCTTTTATAATCATTGAATTTAATTCGTTCCAAACCTTACTCATTTGGCCCATAATCAATTAGCTTCACTTACTAATTTTAGTTTAATACTTCACTTCATTTTCCATAAACCAAATTCAATTCAAGTTTTATTCACTTACAAATTCATTCTACTAATGAATTTTAATTTCAATTATCTTTTCTGGAATTCCATTTTCCAATTATAAATTCACTTACAAATTCATATTTACAATTTTATTCATATATGAATTCATCTCTTTATATTCTTAATTCACATTAATAATTCTCATTTGTTAAATGAATTTATTTTCAAATCTTTGGTTATTATTTTATTTCTCATTTTATAAGTTATATAACTTATACTTACTTTAATTCAACTTAAAATTCCTTAAGTTAAATTTATTCAATCAAAATGCAAATTGTATAAGTTATCAACTCATTTCTTGTTCCCATAAATATTTTAAATAGGATTCCAGAGTCTTTTCAACTTTTTTTCAAAATCATTTTGAAAACAATTCAAATTATCCTTTTGAATTTCCAAAACAAAACCCAAATTTTCAAACAACTTCCATTTAAAACAATTTGGCAACAATTCCTCTTTTGGAAACCCGAAAATGAATTCTAATGATGTGGCCATCATCATCAGGATTATTTTCCAGCGACCTAAAAGAGTTTAGAGCTTTTAACTCTCCAAAATACCTTTCAAACCCTTTGAAATTCATTTTCAAATCAAAAAAGATTTAAACTTTCCAAATCTCCAAAATTTTCAAATTCTTTTCAAAACATTTCCAAATATTTCTCTGGAATTCTACTTCCAATTATAAGTCACAATTATAATTTACATTCTTAAATTTCATTTGTATATGAATTTATTTCTTAACTTTGGAGTTATGATTTCAATTTCTTATCCGATTTCATATAATAATGATAATATTTCAATGTTATTATTTCCTAACAACCAAGCATCCATATACTATGATAATTCATAGAAAATCATTTCTTTTCTATACAAAAATAGTTTTGGGCAAAATTATTTCATTCACCCTATTTAAAATGATACTATGTCGTCTTGCCTCGTTTAAGTGTTTAGAAATCCCTATCGATAATATGGCGTCCCACATACCGACCAAAATTCACAAACATCTCAACGGATAAGCAAACACAATATAAAACATTTTTATATTCACTAACAAATACGCGCTCGTATCTATTATTACACTCAACTCATTCTAGAGTACTACTGACTCTATCTCTAATGAGTAACACCCAACAGAGCAGGGTTGTCGCTTAACCATATGCTCTGATACCAAATGTAACATCCCGAAAATTTTCGACTTTCGAAAATTCGACATCGATACTCACTTTACCGACTGCCGAGCCATCGAATGCCGGAAACCCGAAAAGTTATGGTTTTAAAAAGAAGAAAAAGTAGAATAAGAAGAAAGCAGAAGGAAGAGAGTAGAAAAAGAAAAGAAGAACAACACATCAGAACAGAAACAGAAAACAATATCAGAATCTCACATATCGCAGCGGAACAATATATAATAGATAACACTAGTCTTTTAAAACAAAGAACTATATCAGTTTATACATACATCAATCAGAGTCATATACAACAATGGACAGTTATATAACTTGTTCTCATACAGAATACACAGCGGAATAATACAAAAATATAGGTGATACGTTTCGCCATCCAGCTTGCTTCCAAAGCTCCAGAATATCCAGAATATCCTGATAACATAACTCTAGGCTGCCCGTGTGGAAATTGGTGGGCACCCAGAGTTTAGAAGGGAAACAATAAACTCCGAGTCAGTC
The DNA here is from genome assembly GCA_030737815.1 of Allium fistulosum. NCBI lineage: Eukaryota > Viridiplantae > Streptophyta > Magnoliopsida > Asparagales > Amaryllidaceae > Allium > Allium fistulosum. The sequence continues at coordinate 388,290,353 of CM060907.1, read as the reverse complement.
ATGGTGACTGGTGTGAGATCGTAAAACAGTTATTTTTCACAAAGAAAATAAAACAAATTCGCAATGCTTTTGGAAAATGAAACTACCATAAGACCTCCCGCCACACACACAATGCAAACGCAGAATTGGAGGAGATTTCTTCTTATGATAGTCAAAGATGCTTACTACGCAAAATCAAATTCTTTTTGATATTATTATTAGTGCATAGTGTAGAAAACATTTCGAAAGTATAATATTAATCTTAGCCAACATACGTACCATTATAGTATGCCTACTATAGCTACCATATTAGATGGCAGGTTCTACAACTAAAACCGTACAAGTCACGTATTGGAGTTTGGATTTCCAACAAATGGTCAGGCTAAGGAACTTCCTATGCCACGATGGGTACGTCCCTGGAATAGACGACCCGAGAACCTAACCGGATCTCTGCCAACACAAGGCCGAGTTACCTCTGCAAAAATAGGTAACTACTGACACGCGTATGCCATCCCCCGATCGTCACCGATCTTCCCGAGGATCCCCGATTCGCAACAACCACAAAGTAATAAATTTGCAGCAACCACAGAGGTTAAGTATCTGGGCTCCATACCATGACACCACCTTTATCCAGAAGGAATGACATACACTAAGGGGCGCTACTCCCTAGAACCTTGCTGCATCCTTCCTGTTTTGACCATTTCCGGGGTGTGAGGCTCGACGAAGTCTCGTCCACAAAGCTACGCTTTCTACAAAGCCCTGCTTCGGGTCAAACAAATGATCAACCTATGATCACAAAGATATAAGATCAAACAAATGATCATATCGCAAATGATCAAACACTGATCATTTCAGAGCAACACTTAGTGTGCCACGTTACCAAATTGGGAGTATATCGCTGATAAATTTCAACTACATAACCTCTGAGCTCGTACGTCTCAGAGAAGGGTGTTAAGCTAAGAGAATAAATTCTCCGCCACCAACAGATATGTATTTGAAAGAAATCAGCTCAATATCTCAAATTGTAACGTCAAACACACAATCCATACAAGTCTGTTCCGGGATCGAACAGAACCGAAGGCACTTCTCACGAAGCCCTTGCACATCTGGATAAATTTCTAATCACGTCCGGACTTCCCGTCACTAAGGGTGATAAAACCTCTAAATCGGAGATCAGCCGATGTAGAGTAACTCGACGGTAATCCTTCCGTTTTCAAAAATATCCGGTCTTCAACACCGGTCTTCAAATGTAATTCATAACGACGTATCACATATTCGGAATGGGTTATACGACCCCATGGTCCTTTCCCGGTTAACCCGAATAGTGAGCGCTTATTCAAAAATAAGTGTGGCATTCAAATTCATCCAATTCACAACAAATACCTATCTTAATTTAATTATTGATAGTCGGTTATTTAACTATCAATAAAGATGCGCAACATCATCAGATTCCAAATAATTTTCCAAATTATTTATTTTCCAAAAATATCTTTACTAGATATAAAATTTCCACACTTTAAAAAAAAATCAATATTTATTTTTAAAACGAATTTCCATTTCTTTTATAAATTCCATAGTGAATTTATATTTTCAAATATCTACTGATATACGATTTTCAAATCGATTTCAAATATTCACTTTCGATTTATCTTTACAAAGATAAATTCTTAACAAGCATTTCATTTCATTTTGGAAAAGCATTTTCATACTTATTTAATAATAAGTATTTCACAAATCATTTATTTTCAACACTTGGAAAATATTCTATATACCTAAATAAAATTAAGTATATATTCATTCTTTTAGGAAATCATTTACCATAACAACATTTATTTGAGTCAAAACGAATGTTACGTAAAACATCGTTACGACGACTCAAAATCACTAGTATAGGGATTCGGATTTAGATAGATATATAAATCCCAATACTACATTAAAAACATTTCCTTTTGGAAATCATTTACTATAACAACAGTGTTATAGTCCACCATTTCCTTATTTTTCGAAAACGTCTATTTCAACAATAAATGTTGAAATCTATGATTTCGATAGTTCACACGTTTTAAAACATCTTTTAAAACAATTAACTTCATTTATAATATCGCTTTCCCAAACATACTATTTTTTTTCAATAATATATTCACTGTCCAAAATCGTGAATATACTTCAATAACCAAGTTTCAATCCCTTTTTACATATTTATTTCAAGAATTATCCACTGTCCAAAATCGTGGATAAAATTCCCTTAATAATCTCTATATTTAAAATCAATTAAATTTGATTTATTTTCGAATTTATAAAAACAACGTTTATAAATTCTATTTCCATTTTATAACAACTTCGATTTATACATCTTCTTTAATGACCCATTCAATTTATAAGTTAATATAACTTATAATTCATTTATTTTAAAAGAAATCGTTCTTTTAAACTTCACAAAATTTAAAACTTTCAGATTTCATTAACTTATGAAACCCCATTTACACTTCATTTTAACCCTTATAAAAACTTGTCTTATACTCCCAATATTTCAAATTCATAAATATCCAATTTTGTACATCTTTTAAATAAACCGTTTATAATACTAGAAATCCCAATTTAAACCATTTCATAAATTTCTTAACTTTTATTTCAAAAATCACACTTTGATTTTATTTCACAAAAATCTTAACTTTTATAACTTTAAAATTTTAGACGTTTATTTATTTGAAATAAACCAATTCAAAAATTCAATAAAACGTCTACTTTCAAAAATCACTTTAAAACCCTTTTAAAGTAAAAGATGTTATTTTTAAAACTTCAAAACTGAATCCGATGATGCAACAGCATCAATTAGTCAATCATAACATTCAATATCATATATCAATATGATAACAGCATATACATCAATATCTGTAAATAAATAACTACTGGTGAGGAATCCAGTTGGATCCCTCCAACCTGTTTCCCTGCATCCACAGACGTTAGCACAATACCAATTCCACTTCGAGGTGGAATATCGCGGTATATGGGTTTTATAAAAATATCCGCTTACTAACGGCGCAATAGGGTCTCATCCGCTATACGAGGCGGGAAATCAATCAATCCAATATATACATATGCCAATATGTATATATTGCTATATATAATAGATATATCCTACTATATCTAATACCACATCCAAATAGCAATCAATCAAATCAATAATAACTGTACTTCATTTTGAGTGAGAAAAATCTCACCTTTGCTTTTTAATTTGCCATTCATTTCCATTTTGATCGATTCTTCATTTTAGACCTTGTATAACAATTTTAGACAATCGATTAATATTCGAATTAAATCGAGTAACCAATTTTTCGCTTTGATAGTTTTAATCATTCAATGATTTTTATTTTAAACCAGTTTCTTTTAATAAAATTTGTTTGACTAAAAGTTAACTCTAAAATTAAATTTCCTGCTAATATCCCTACTTATTTCTTTTAAATTAAACAGATATTTCTTAACTTAAATTCTTATATCCAAATCTTATAGATATGTATTTCCGGGTTTAAACCAAATTAAATTAAAAACTGTTTTAAAACTTTACTGTAACATATATTTTCTTCCTGTATTTATGATTTATACCCTACTGTGAATTACTTCCTAATGTATATACATACATTTACACTCATTGAAATCTTCTTTACTGTAAAAGCCTTTCGTCCTTAATATATATAAATAAAATTTGTAAAAATAGTAATTTCATTTCTCTGGATTAGATAAAATGTTTAAAACATCTGTTATTAACTAAATAAATTCAGAAGTATAACTAGAATTAGATTTAGCAAAAATAATTCAGGCTAAAATCATTACCGGGACCCTCTCAACTAGCAACTACCCATCGATCCCGGCCTCTTCACCCAATCAAAGGCGAGCCACCAAGAACGATGCTGCCTCCATCAAGCCTGCCATTGCCTTCCACCATCCCTCGCATCGCGTCGCGTGAACCATTCCTTTCCCTTTCCCTTTCTCCTTCGTCGAGGGAGCACTTGATTAAGTCGAGGTTGCATCTAAAGCATATGCTTTCACCATCTGCTTCTACTTCACCGTCTTAGGATAGCTCCTCCACATATGGCCAGTCTTACCACAGTTATAACACTTATTCCTTCAGATTTCCAGTCTCTACTCATATGACCCCGATCACCATAACTATAGCAAACATGATTCCATTTTGCCTTCTTCTGGACATCCTTCCCCTGCGACTACTTCCTCTTACCATTTCATTTCTTCTTGTCTCCACCGCCTTGTTGCAGCCTGGCTCTTGCTTTGCAACAACAATGGACTTGGGTTTAGGGTACAAACTCTCAAGTCGAAGGGCTTTCTCAACTATCATGTCAAATGACTCATCAATGTGCCCAACAAGCTTCTACCCCAAGTAATTATCCAAACTCATAATAAGCTTTTCATTCTTCTTTAGCGGAGTATCGATGAAAGACATCCCGTGGATGAAGACTCGGCCGACCTTAACACATTGAGGAGCTCCATGAGGCTTACACTCAATTGGTTCATAATATAATTTAATATGAATGGTTCATACTGGGGAGTAAGAGACCCAAGGATCAAGTATACTTGCATCTCGTTGCTTATCGTTACGTCTAATTATGAAAGTCTATCAATATAGCCTTTCATCATTAGAATGTAATCGTCCACTTGCTGTCCCTTGGTCATTTTTGTAATGAATAGTTTCTTCATAAGTTTGTACGTTGCGGAATAAGTTTATTCACCGTATAGAGCTTTGAGACTACCGAAAATCCCATGGATAGATATGTTTTCATGCTACCTCTGTAATGGTTTGTTTAACGTAGTTAGCATGTAAACTTAGGCGATTTCAGGGTCTGATACCCATTTGCAATAAGCTAATCATAGTTTAGGGTTTGTATCATCAATGGGTCTAATTTAGTTGGTTCAATTATCGATTACCAAAACCGTTCATAAGTTAATGTTATCTTTATCGCTCTTGGTTAGTCAATGTAGTTTGGGCTGGTGAGTTTGTCATTTTCAAAAAATAACTTAGTTGTAGACATTTTTCTGCAGATTTTAACTTAGTAGATTATGACAGTTTCGAGTAGGGTTCTTAGAATATTAGTAATGCTAAACATTTCATTTCATTTTACTAACAAGCTCGTACTAGTCTTTTATGTTTCTCCAAACCCTGAGATGAAACATAGAAGTCCTTTTGACTTCAATGGTGGGTGTCAGGGCTCGTTTGTATTGGGATTCTGACTTTGAGTTTGCTCAATAAGTCACAACCCTACAAATGATGGATAGATCCTTACCGGTTGTATCACATGCAACTCCTAACCCGCGGTTGTCCTAATCTCATTTTGGCCTTGGATTTTCTCACCAAATCGAAACAGATTATTCACTCGTATCTATAATTTCACGATGGCTTAAGTGTAGTATATGTACCTTCAATTTGCTTAACAAATACACATAGCTTTCTTACCTTTCTATCCTATATATTAATAATACTACACGTAACATCTCTAGCTTGAGTTTGCTCGATAATTAAAGAGTATGCAAGTAATTTATTAACATATAAATGGTGTAGGACAACTTTATATTAATGATTTATAATCTTTAATATATTAAATTAAGTGATATCAACTTATGGAATAATGTGTTTCTTGACATATCAGAAATCACGGTATATGTACTATACATATGTATTTATCCATTAAGTCTATTTAGGGTTTCATTGTTCCACCTTTAATTATACATTCATATTATATAAGTTTTAACTATTATATAACTTTTATTATTTTAATTTACCTATATAATAGTCTTATATATAACATTATATTAATTAAATCTTATTTACTTATTTTAATTAATTAACACATTAATTAATTATACATTATTCAATTAAACACTTTATATTGAATATTTATACTATAATATATACAGTTACACAAACACACACACACACACACACACACATATATATATATATATATATATATATCTATGTGTGTGTGTGTATTTTATTGTTCATTAATTAACCTTTGATTAATATATTTAAATAAAAAATTTAATTAATTACTAATTTCAAAATTTTCTTATATATACATATATATTTACATCATCTTAAACTATGATAATGCAACATATGTCATTATATATATACTTTAATTAATTAACAATGTCATTAAAAAAAAATTTGAATACAAGTTCAAACTTTTCTATTAAAGAGGAACTATAAGAAAATATTTACAAGAGTCAAAAAGCAAGACCAAAGCAAAGCTAAGCCAGCTTCTAAACAAACAGGACAGACCCGAACAATTCATTCAACACTATCGGCCCAAAGCCCACCAAGCAATGAGCAAATGCTAGAAACTTCGAGACTGTTCTCAAAGTAGAAAAGGCAATACGACACTTCATCTACTTCATTTACTCATCTCGAAAGAAAAAATAAAAAAGAACAAAAAAACAAAACAAAAACAAAAAGAACAAAAATGGCGACGAGCGAGGAAGAACGAGAAACACATTCTAAATTACTAAAAGATCGAAGCTACTGTCGAAGATCTACTAGTACTCGAGGCTTCCTCTACTACTTTTAGATCGGAGCTTCTATCAAATCAATTCCAGATTCCTCGTGAAGAAATATTTCCTTTGAAACTGAGGAGAACAACAACAAGGAATCGAAGGACAGCAACTAACAAGAGATCTTCGATCCATCCAGAACTGACAAGACAAGTATAAGATCTGAGATAACCTTCTAAATAAATCTCATAACTTCAGAATATAACTTTTTTTGTGACCAGGACGTGATTACGAGCACTCGGAGCAACCTAAATCACTTCAAGGTCGACTGTTGCTCGAACCTCGTCTTCTGCTTCCAGATCTAAGCTACTATCGAAACAATGGAAGCAAATCTAGAAACCAGCACTTCCTCTTGAAGAACAGAGAAGATCTTAATAAGATAAGTCTCTAATACCCAAAAAGGAAACTTCTTTAAGCTTTAAGTGAAATAATTTCCTTTGAATCTGCTTCCAGATCTGTAATGAATGCAATTCTAGGGATATCGAGGCTGCAATCATGAATCGAGGGATGATAGCAAGCCAAGGATGTTGGATCCCTCCAGAATTGGCAAGACAGGTATAAAATCTGAAAAATGCCTTCAAAAATAAATCTCATAACTCAAGCTAAAAATTCTTCTATGACCAGGACGTGATTACAAGCACTCGGAGCAACCTGCAAAACTGCAACCTTATAAACTAATTCAATAATTATTGTTAATTGTAAATTATTATGTAATTTAAGTGAGAGGAGGTGAGGACACTGTAAATAATACAGGTTCGCCGAACCTAGAGCCAGGAAACATAGGAACAGGAAGATGGCAGGAGAACAATACTTATGATAAAGCAGATGATGCCCCAATTCAGTGTTAGGAGGTATATCCCCATTTCAATGCTATTGCTTCATTCATGCCAGTAATGTTCTTAAAATGTTTTGATTTTTCCATTCTGATATTCATTGTCTGGAAAATTTTGGTACAAATCTACGACCTTTCAGTAAAACGATTCTGAAAAATCCTATCGTTCCTTTCTTTCCAAATATGCCAAACACAAACAAAAAGAGATAGTTGGAAAAAGTCTGAACTGAGACTTTTTAAGCTAGAGATAGAAACAATTTTCTGTAAGTCATCTTTCAAAGAGAAAGAGAATAGACTTTTCGGCGTTTGAAAACAAAATTTACAGCTCCAAAGCCAAACGTTTTCTGTAAAATTACATTGAAAAAATAAATGGCCTATGTTTTCAATATGATTATTACAAAAGATGCAGTTATGGTCCACGGCTATCTGCTTCTGAAGTAATCTTTCTTTTGTCAATAGATAGTCATTAATGGCTTTAAACAGGCATACCGCCATTTTAGGAACGTGAATTTTGTTCCAGACCAAAGATGCCCAGTACTTAATTTCAAAACTGGATCTAACCGTGTTCCAAACTTTTTTAAATTGATACAAACCATCCTTAGAACACTTCCAAGACCAGAAATCCCTCTCCCTATTCTTGTGAACCTTGAAACCTTCAATTTCTACATGTATTTGAAATAAAAACTATGCGAATCCCACTTCCACTCACCATTTCTTAAAATCCTGCTGAGAGACAAATTTTCTGTACCAGTTCTGAAAGCTGTGTCTCTACCGATACGTTCCATAATAGTACTTCCATTTAGCCATGGATCATACCATAGAGAAGTAGTTTTACCGTCTGCAATGTTAAGAGAAAGGCAATTCAAAGCTTCATGTCTATTCTTTAAAATGAATTTCCACACTCCCTAGTCGTTCGATCGCTGGTTAATTTCCCAAAAACTTTTATGACCGATATATTTACAATGCATAAGTTCCGCCCAAATTCCTTCTGAATTGATTACTTTCCATATCAATTTGATATATAACGCTCGGTTCATCTCTTCTAAATTTCTCAATCCCATTCCTCCTTCTTCATTTTTCCTACACAAAACCTCCCAAGGAATCTTACTGCTGTGACTTTTCCAAAAAAAGTTTAGAATCAAGTGTTTAATTTTTTGAACTGTAGAGGCTGGGAGACAAAAACATTGCATCCAGAATTGTATTATGGGGTAAATGGTAGATTTAATAAGTTCAAGTCTCCCAGGTAAGCTAAGCATTCTTGTTTCCCATCTACCAATCCTTAACTTGATCTTCTCTATTAAAGGAGAACAATCCTTATCCCTCAAATTAGCACTAGACAAAGGAATACCCAAATACCTTATTGGGAGATCCGATTGCTAAATATTGAGGATCATACTATTATCAGTACAACAATCCACCCCTTTCCCAAAGAAAACGTTAGATTTCTCAAAACTTAACTCCAAGCTAGTAACCCTCTTCATGGTCTTAAAAACATCACTAATAGCAATTGCAGTTTGGGCATTGGCTTTAGTAAAAACAATAATGTCGTCAGCATAAATAAGGTGAGTCAACTTATTGTCAAAGTCTGTAATTGGGGAAATAAGACCTACCCTGACTTTTTCATCCATCAATAATGTAAAATATTCCATAACCAAGGTGAAAAGTATAGGGGATAGCGGGTCACCTTGTCTAAGCCCATTAGAACTCTTGAAATAACCGTGCACTTCTCCGTTTGCAATGATAGAAAAAACAGGAGTCTTAATAATATTTTCAATAATTTTCACCCATTTGTCTGGGAAACCCAAGCTTATTAGCATATGTATAACAAAAGATCGATTAATCGAATCATATGCTTTCTTTAAATCAACTTTGATACACATATATTTGTTATCCTTTCTTCTGAGACCCCTGATAATTTCATGAGCAAACAAAATTCCATCCCCTATTGATCTTCCTTTGATAAATGCCGTCTGATTCAGGGACACCAACTTATCCAAAAAAGGACCCAGTCTGTTACACAGGATTTTGGTGAAAACCTTATATAAAGTATTACAACAGGCAATGGGTCTAAAATCTTGAATACATATGGAATGGTCTTTTTTTAAAATCAAGTGTATGAACGTATGATTCCACTCGTTGATTATAAGACCCTTTTGAAAAATATCGTTCAAAGCTTTGAAAATTAAGTCTTTCGAAAGATTCCAATGAGTTTTAAAAAACAGTGAGTTAAAACCGTCCGGACCTGGAGAGATGGTATCTTTAATATCCCACAGTGCAAATTTAATTTCTTCCAAAGATATACCATCGTTCAAAAAATTAGCACTGTAATCAGTAATAATCGATTTACAAATAACTTCAGGGAAATGTTCACATAAGGGAAGGTTAAAGATTCGTTTGTAGAAATCAGTAGCCGATTCAACAAACTTATCTTCCGAAACCACCTTTCCATTGACAACAATGTTGGTCAAACGCTTTCTGCTTCTTTTACTAGACATTTTAGCGTAGAAAAAAGAAGAAGCCTCGTCACCCATCATCAACCATTCACATTTCGCCTTTTGTTTGGCATCCAGAAATTCTTTCTTGAGTGCTAAATCCAGATTTATCTTGGCGTTTTGAAATTCCATAGCTAAATTGTGATCATGTGTTTTTTCCTGAAGTTTCTGAAGTCTTGAACAATTCTCTCTCTGAACATTAACCTCTTGTTTGATATTACGTGATTTAGCACTCCAACTCTTAAGCTCTCTCTTGATATTCTTGAGAATACTAATGATTTGATACAAAGGACTGTCTGTATGATTAGAAATCCAGTGTTTCTCGATCAGAGGAAAGTATTGATCACATAAAGACTAATGATTCATGTATCTGAAAGGTCTATTCTTGTCCCTAGGTTTAGTGAAAAGCGAGACGAGAACGGCATTATGATCGCTCATAGAAGGAAGCAAATATTCAGCCGATAAATCTGTGAATAAGTTGATCCAATCTAGGTTTGCAAAAACCCTGTCAATTTTAGAAAATATGTTTCGACTCGGACCAGACCACCAAGAAAATTCATAACCTTTAATATTGATCTCATTAAGACCAGTATAGTTAGACATATCATCTAATTCAAACAAGTTACCAAATGTCACTGGGTTACCTCCCTTTCTTTCTGAGGGACTACGAATGCAATTAAAGTCCCCAAGAACCGGCCATGGTCTGTAAATATTGATAGCATCCTCCTGTAAATTCTTTCATAATCTTTTCCTGAATTCAACAAAATTATGAGCGTAGACAAAGGTTAGATTACATTTGAATTTCGAGGTATTGATCAATTCAATGGTAATGTGTTGATCACTCATACTAATATAGTTGAAATCCTAAGAATCTCCGTCAATGAGGACCATAATCCTGCACTTAAAATAACAAGAGACGTTACTTATTATTTTCCATCTGTCATCCAACGCTCTTTCCAGCTTTAGAATATCCGAAAACAACAGCTTATTTTCCAAAACACCGAAACAACTTATTTTATACTTATCAATGAGATTTCTCACTTCTCCCATTCGTTGGGGTTATGAAACCCTCTAACATTCCAGCAAGCTACTGACATTATGTAACCTTGTTATTGCGGGTCCTCAATGACCTACTGCTGGAGGACTCCCCTTTGTCTTCCGTAGGAATGCCTACCATCTGAACCCACTTGGGATTCTTACGAACAAGCTTATCCTTCTGAATATTCTCAAACTCTATATCTTGAGGCTTAGGAAGAGGTTGCTCCACAAATACCTCCTGAACTGGGTCTGCATTATCATAAGTATTCTGTTTCTCTACCACTTCTGTCGTTCCTATATCCTGATCCAGATTATCGTGCACTTGTAAGTCAATACGAGGTTCAGTGCCTCTCCTAAAATTAACATTATTAATTATATAATCATCAATAAATATATCGTTAGAAAATAAAGAGTTTGGAAAAGAAGGAGAATCCGATGATGACGAAGGGCGTTTGAGAAAGTTATGTGGGTCGAAGGTGACTTCGGAGGTGATGTTCTCGGATCTCTGGCTCCCGGGGTAGTTGTAGACACGGGAATGAATGGCTCACTAGTTCCTTGATCAGGAGGAACTTTTGACCTGGCTAGAGGAATAGTGAAGCAATCTTCACTGACTCCTACTTCGGTAAGAGTAACAGGTTCTGACTCTGGTGCTTCTGAGATTGCCCCCTCACCGCTCTTTTGAGGATGCAGCTCTTTCTAAAATCCGATCCGAGGGTAAAACTTCTGTTTGCTTTTGTTCTGAAATGGACTTTACCCTAATTTCTGTCTCCAGCCCATTAGAAGTTATCTGGTACCTATCCCGAGACCCATAAATAGGTGGGCAGTCTACAATTAGGTTTTGATTTTCTTGATGCACTTCTGACTATAAGATTTCGGTCATACCATCACCACATGAGACCTCCGCCACAAAATTCCTGATTTCTCCATTAGACAAATGACCATCTTGTAGTATTTCAGAATTAAGGGAATCAGTGGGACAGCCATCATTCAACTACTTTTCGAGATCATAAGAAATCTCAATTCCACCTTCCTCCCTTACAATTTCCGCACGACCAACAAAACTTGGATCCACAGGGCTTTCCTTATCAGAGTTGACAGCTTGGGTCAGTTTAGGAACCCAAGACTTGGTCATTGGGCATTCATCAGTTACGTGTCCGAAACACACGCACTTTCCACATATGGGAGGAGGATCTCATATTCCACTTCCTGAATAAAACTCCTCCCATTGTCATCCATGCCTTCAATGGTGTTAGGCATACCATAAGTAGCATTAACCTCAACCAAAACTCTAGCGTAGGCTAATCTAGATTTATTTTTCGTGGCCTCGTCCATCTTTATGGGAACTCCAATGGTACTTGTTAGTGCGCTAATTGCCTTATTGCCCCATAACTTAAAACTTAAACTAGGAAGTCTGACCCACATATGCAAGGATGTAAGTAGATCTCTATCCGTTCTCATGTCTAGGGATAGTCGCTTCATGATGATCAAGTTCCGGTCCATGAACCAAGGACCTGATTTCAAAATCTTGTTGCAATCCTCCTCAGAGCCAAATCTCACTACAAAGAATCCATTATTCCTTGAGTGAACTGAAAACGACTTTTTTGTAGCCCAAACCCTGTTGGCATATCCCTCAAAAGTTCTAAGCCATGGTTTATACCCAACCACATACAATAATATACATAAATCCCAGCCTCCCTCCGCTTCTTTGATAGCTTCAGAAGAAAGGGTACCAATCCTTTTACCATCCGCTAATGTAGGCTCAATAAACACAAGATCTAGGTTTCCTAAATCTCCTACTGCTCCTGCTTTCACTGCCTCACTATATGAAAAAAATTAGCGTTCTCTGAAACAGTGAATTTGATTTTTGGGTTGCTTCCTGGCAGCAATTCTTTCTGCTTTATTGTTTTCGAAAATTTTGTTGATGTCCGCCCAGCATGATCCGCCTGCGCCCTCCTCCCCGTGTTCCGATCTGGAATAGCCCCAGATCTGCTCGGTCTTTGCCCTCCCAGGTTGAGCCTTTGTTCAGGACCCAGAGACGCTGGAGCCTTACTCCTTTTCCTTCTCACCTCCTCCCAGCCTTCATCATCCCACAAAGATCCCATGATTTAACTATGACGTCCAGGTTTGAGGAGATAGAAGTGAAGACAGAAAATAGAAATAAGCAGAGAAAAGCAAGATTACTTGGAAAAATCGAAAGAAAATAGGAGAAAAGGGAGAAACCCTAATCTCCAGATCTAGATCTGGAAGCCATTAAAAAGAACTGAAAAAAAACCCTTAATGTCATTAATTTATTTAATTTATTAGTCTAATTATTATTTTAAAACTTTTCAAAATATATTTATTGTATTTTCAAAACACTTCTGAAAATTATATATAAAATTTATAATATATATTTCTTATTTTAAATTTCACTTTTGAATTTTTTCAGTTTCAAAACAATTTTGAAAATTTGCTCAAGGCCCAGTTTAGATTTGGCTTTTTCTATTATGGACAACTTTTGGGCTCACTTCACCTTTCAGGCCAGGCCAGTAGCCAAGTAGGGCATAGTACTTGATTATCCAAACCCAGCCTAGACACTACTTTTCTAGACACCCTACTAAATGGAAAACCTTAAATACTTAGCCCTAGCATGACTAATTTAGAGCACATAAGTGATTTGGTTCTAACACCATTGTTGGATCCAACATAACGGGTTAAATGGGTAAATGTTAAAAAAAATTCCATTTTGGATCTTATTGGACCTATGAAGTCTAAATTTATTTAGATCTGATCTAGATTAATTTTAAATAAAGTCAATATTTTATTTGAGTTCTAATAAATTTTTGTTTTAATGTTATATTTATATTATATAATATAACATGCGCATCATATATACATGTGTGTGTACGTGCATATGCAACATATATAATACACAAGGTTTAACATGTGTAACAGACATGTTAGTCCATCCATATGCATACGTATTGTCCAATATATATATATATATATATATAATTATATTTGTTAAAAATAAACTTTTACATATATAAGTGACATTATAATATAAAATAATTATAAATATTAACATAAGTAATTTTGAATTTAAATTCTCAAATCTAAATCTGCATAATAGAATATCTACTAATTTCAAATTCAAATTACTATATTAACTTTTAAACAAGTTATATATATATATATATTATTTCAAAAATAATTTTTTTAAATATATAAACATATAATTTTATATACATATTAAATTAATACCTAGAAACTATATATAAAATAACTATATATATGTTTTTAATTATAAATATATATATATATATATATATGAAAAAAACATGGTGGAAAATGCATTCAAGTGGGTATGGTTAGCCCTGATAAATCACCTCTAGAACCACCTGTTCGAAACCAACCTCCACCATCTTCCTAGAGATGTTCATAGGTTGAGACTACCAAGGGTTCAAGAGCAGATCCTTTAATTGAAGAGGATATAGATCTACAATTTATAGTCCCTCTTTCTAACGGCAATCAAGTATGTTTTCCATTCCTCAATCGAGAAAGGAGATTTCCAAAACCAAATGGAGAAATTCGTTAATTACATATATTCTTGGGAGTCGACCGTCTATGGCCACTTCCAGAAATATATTGAAAATGTATGGAAACTTGAAGAAAATTGTAAGGGCCTGGAATTTTGGCCACTTCATATTTAAACATCTTAATCTATTTTGAATATTTGAAGCTTGGATCAAATTTTATTAAAATGATTTAGTAAGCTTTTAATCCCCTTTTAAATCATAAGTAATGATGGTAAATTTATTTTGGAAAAAATTTGACAAAAATAAATACTTTGAAAAAATATCGATAATGTGACTGAAAATCGTTTATCGGTAAACAGCTTCTCGATCGATATAAGTTGTTCAAACTCTTATGCACTTGTCTAATGATCAAATGAAAACATTAGAAACTAATTAACACACGCTCCTCTTCATTAAGCATGGAACATTTTATAACCTTCCTTTAGGATAAGAGATATAATCATGGTAAGGGTATAAGTGTAATTTGCATAAAAGAGAAGTGACTTAAAGGACAAGTGATGGGAGGTAAGGCTTCCATGGCATGGTGGGGGGTGTAAATGCAATCTTATGCAACACCATTTTGATCCTATATAAGAAGGGGTATACCCTTAGGAATTAATCACAAATTCACAAATGAAAACTAAGCTTTTTAATTGCTTCCTTCTCCTTCTTTCCTCTCTAACTTTCTCATATCTTATTCAAACGAACTCTAATTACAACCAAACTTTCCCAAAGACCTTAGAATATCATTAGAATATGGCTTAACATCTAAAAAGTTAAAGAATGATGGAGTGAATGGGAGAACCAATCTTGGTTGTGAGCAATGATGGGGCGGGAAGGCATGGTTTTGAGATTTTGGAGGCAAAGGTGGTTGCTTTGGTGATGAGGTAATGGTAGGAAGGGTTGCCTTGGTTCTTGTGCTTTGATATGGCTGTTAACTTGGATCTAAGTGAGTTATTTCACTATCTTATAAGTATATATTGTGTATATATATGTTGTGTGCAAATTATAATGTTAAAGTGACATTAACTAATTAAAGCTATAAACTTTGGACCCCTCTTGCTTTTGAAAGCAAATTACAACTTTATATTGTATAACATCGCTTTTATTACCCTCTTAAACTTGCGCCGTGACCTTCACTCGATGTTTAAATGGTTGTTTAACTTGTGTGTTAAAATGAAATATGTCTGAAAGTGTTTGAAAACGAGAATAGTCGTTATAAGTGCACTTCGATATCCCTTAACTTTAACTTGTGCAAATTGTAAATTTATGATCATAACTTGTGATTATTTGATTTTGGTTGTTCTCTATACATATTTTGATGTGTTGGACAGTAAATAAATTGTTTGGAAAGTTATAGAAATGGTGAATAAAAGTTGTGAAAGTTAGAACAAAAAGGTGGTTATAAATACACTTTGTAAATATAGCCTATTTTCGAGAAATTTTATAAATAAATTGGAAGATATTCTTAAGGGTTTCTTTCCATAGTTTCTAAGCACCCTAAGAGTAGTACTTACTACAAAAATTTCAAGTCTTATATCATTTATTAAAATGGTTAAAACTAGTCACAAAGATGGTGCTTTTCAATGTTGTTTTAACAAGGACTTTAACATCGTTTATAAATGTTGTAGTATGTCGCTTATGGTTTTAAGTGTTTAAAATGTGACATTTTGACTTAATTTCGTGATTTAAATTGTTTCTAAAAATTTTTATTTATAAAATATTTTTATGGAAGTTATAATAAAATGTATTTGAGTTAAAAAAGATTAGAAGTTTAAATATATTTTTAATGATTATTTACGAATTTTGAAAGTAAAGTGCTGCAAAATGTAAAATATGTTTTTGTTGATTTCTCATCAAATTATAAATTAGTTATTTTCAAGTAATATTTTACACAGATATTTAAATCTCTTTTTAAGTATTTTTAAAGTATATATAAGTTTTGAAAAAGGTAATTGATTAGGCTTAACACTAAAAGTCAAAGAGGTAGACTTCTCTATTTCTAAGAGTTAAGATTGATGTTGAGTAGGGATATGAGCAAGAGAGCTCTAACCTACCAGGCTTCCCTCTTGAACAAGGAATAGTTAAGTTGGAATATTGAAAATGTGTTAATCTTGTTGTTTGCTTACTTGTTTAAAAGGTAATTAACTTTGCTTAACACTAAAAGCCGATGAAGTTGGCTTCTCTATTTCTGAGAGTTAAGATTGATGTCGAATAGGGACGGAGAATAGGGCTTTAACCTACCGGGCTTCCCTCTTGAACAAGAAACATTTAAGTTGGGAATGTTGAAACTAGGTTAATTATGTTGTTTATTACTTATTTATGGAAATCATTAATACTATATTTAACATTAAAAGCTGACGAGTATGCTTGTATATTTGTGAGATTCAAGAATGAACTGTCTAGGCAAGGCATTGATGCAACCAGTGCTTTAACTTACCTGGATTCACTCTTGGATGATGAATAGTTAAGTTGAATGTCGGAAACGAGTTAAGTATACGAACATTGATTTGTATAATAATTGTTTTGACTAGATAACTGATTAATCGACTATCAGACTTAACTAGATATTATCTTGGATCTTTAAAAAAGAACGTTTTTAAAGATAATACAAGTATGGAATGGTTTTGAGTTTGTTGTGGCAATGTATTAATAACATTCATCTTTAACCCTTTTTGATTACACTTATGAATGTAAATACATTTTTAAAAGAATGTTTTAAAGATAAGCATAAGTGAAATGGTTTTTGGGTTTGTAGTGATAATGGTTAAGTAATAATAGTCTTAAACCTTTTGAATGGATTTGTGAAAGTACTTAGATTCTTAAAATAGATATTTTGAAGGAAATTATAAGTAAGGAATCTTTTGGAAAAAGATAGAAAAAAAAGGTTTAAAGTAATAAATCTTGTTAATTATTTATGAATATACTTATACCATTTAGATATGTATATGAATACTTTTTGAAATATTAAAAAAGAAAAGGTTTAAAGTAAGGAATCTTGTTAATGATTTGTGAATATACTTGTACCATTTGGGATAAGTATATGCATACTTTCTGAAGTATTGAAAAGAGTGCAAATGAATAGTAAAAATTGATAATGATGTTTTGTTAGATAAAAGAATTTTTACTAATAAAATATGTTTTAATTAATAAAATGCTAAATTTAACAAAAGTGAATTAGAAGTCGCGACTTGATTGTGCTTTGTGTGACTTCATCATGCTTTGTATGTTTGCTTGTTTATGGAAATCATTTAGTCGTATACTTAGCACTAAAACCGAGAAAGTAGGCTTGTCTATCGATAGGAATTAATACAGATGTTCATGTAGGGACATGAGCAATAGAGCTCTAAACTACAGGCTTCGCTCTTGATTGAGGGATAGTGTGAGATAAAAATATCGAAAACTTGATAACTTTATGAGACTTGGTTTTCAAATGCAATTGTTCTCACTATTATTGAATAACCAAATTTGTTGATTCAATCTTGAAGAGACCAAGATCGGTAAGTGTTTTACTTATCGAAGACGGCTTCAACACTGAGATACATGTTCTATCTCTTCAAAGTTGATCTATTCGAGATGTTGAAATCCATGTGTGGTTTTGAGATCTCTTCGAGATGTGACAGTCCAATTTGGGATTCGTGTTTTGTTAGAGTGATGAATACTCGTGTGGCAGATGCCAAACGTAACCTCGACATCAGAAATGGCTAAAAACAAAGTAGGATGCACAATCTGGGGTTTTACCATCCTGCGACGGGGTATATCAACTCCATATCTAGAGTATGCTTATCGATTGTTGTGCGCGGGAGTTAATGATACTTGGTTCCACATGGTTCGGGTTCGCTCATTCGGGCGTGGCCAATTGTGTTTACCTAAAGGCATATTTTATCTAGAGATATACGTCGCTCGGAAGTACTTTCTGACCCTTATGCAGAAGATTGGATTCGACGTCAACCGGAGAGATCTCCACTAAAAATCCAATATGAGAATGTCCCTTATCGGATTTGCTTGTACTCCTAATATGCTATAAAATGTAACCATTCCAACTATTTTTTTGATTTATATTCTTCACCCCAGACATTATCTAATATATCACCTTATGTACTTATTAGATGGTGGTTATTTTGAGGGGTAACCATTATGGCATTCCATGCAATCTCAAAAGTATTGTTACATGCTAGCTAATATTTCTTGAGTTTCTCATACCATACTTATGGCTGACACATGGATTTTGTTTTCCTTAAATTCCTCGTACGCTCTATCTAGTAGTCTAAGAATGGCAGGTTTTTGTTGATGTTCATTGGAGCTCGAGAAGATGAGATGGATGTTTCACTGCCTAATATTCCTATTTCTGCTGCATTACAATAGTATGTATTAGTATTGAGAGGACATGCAGTTATAACTGTCCAGGCTGATGATGGTACTTAGTTTTTGGTAACTCCGAAATTTCTGTATCAAAGTAACCCTTTGTATTGTTCTTTTAAAATTATATATTATCGTTCCGCTAGTGAGATTCTAATGTTGTGTTTTCTTCTTTCTTGTTCTATTTCTTTTTATTTTACCATAACTTTTCATCTTTTCGAAACTTAGGTGCTTGGCACGTGAATGCCGTGGATGTATTAGTGTCGACATTCAGGGGTCGAAAAGTCAAATCGTTACACTTGGTATCAGAGCTAAAGGTTAAGCAGGAACTTTAGCTTTGGTGGGTATGACTCACTAAGAGATAGGGTAATGCAATTCCCTAGCATGAGTTGAGTGTATTATACATATGAGAGCATATTTGTAATTGTTATAAATGTATACCTTAATGGTAATTATAACTGCGAAAATTAAAGGTCATATATAAGGTGACTTATATAAGTGAATTATCAAAGTATAGTTCAATTAATGTAGGGGTTAATGATGTTTATCTATTATCCCTCGTGAATTAGTTTAGTTATGCTTGGCTAATTTATGAGCATTGATTATCATTTGTTGATTATTGATTTATGCTCGACCAATTTATGAGCGGCTTTACCTTTTCACTGCATGGAATGGGTAGACAATATTTACATTGCATGGGTTGGGTAGACAATATTTGTAGATGCACTGAAACGAACACCTTGTGAATTTAGTTTCACGGTTTGATTATAAGGCGTTCGATGGCAGTGTTGGTTTAAAAGTTAACTTTAGTAAGAGTTGTTTATTTAATATGAGGAAAGATAAGATATTTTATGAAATAAACATTTGTGAAAAGAATTTATATAAGAAAGTGATTTTATATAAGTATGGTTTATAAAACATGATTTATAAACAAGAAGAATTTAACTGATAATTTGATAACTTAAATCCTGGTGTCTTTGAAGATGTTTTTCAAGATTTTGGAGAAAATATAGTAGTATTATTTGAAAGTAAGTATTTGGAAAATTAGGCTATGAAATTGAGATCATGGTACATAGTAATATTTACGAAGTATTTGATACCGTTTTGAAATGATTTTGGTTAAGTCCGAAAGGCATGAATTGGATGTACTGAACTCACTTCTGTTGCCTGAAAATAATTTTGGTAATGACTTCAACATCATTGGCATTCGTTATTCGGTTTGTAAGTGGGGAATGCTACAGGGTTGTTTTGGTAAAACAGATTTCTATTTGATTTCAAAAGTATGACTTGTTATACAAAAGATGTATGAATGTATTTTTATTATTTCAAAATGAGTTGAAATAAACCCAGTGTTTAGTTCTAAAGTTTTTCTTTAAAATATTTTGATATGAACTCTTTAATATAGAGAAGATTTGTATGTATGCTATGTAGGGTGCTCGAGTGGTAGTGGCATAGCCTGGAATAAATGTTGGAACTTTTCAAGTTTTCCCTTTTCGGGTAAAGTGTGTTTAATAAATTATTGAAATTTGTTAAACTATTTTATGGGCACATGTAGCCCATGCATTAGGATTATACAGTATGTGCATCTTGTTATGATATGTTGTTTGCTAGATTTCAATTGTTAAAATGAAACGGGATTTTCGACGATTTTGGACAGTTGGAAACTTCCAAATTATTATAGAACTTGAAGCTAAGTGTTTTGTGAAAATATATAGATGAGTTTATATAACACTTGAATTGAGACGATAGTATGAAAACAAGTTTAAATTGGTTAAGCATGCTTGTTAAGTAAAAAAATCTAATGTTTTATACATACTCTTAGGATGTCATGGAGTATTATACGAATACAAACTTAAGTTATAACTATATATAAACTTGAAGTTATGCTTTATGGACTGTTTCATCAATGATTTTAGTATTATGACATACTATTTGTATAAAAGAGTATGATAAAAGATACTGGTATAGTTAAGAAACCAATATGATAAGTACGTAAGTTGTACGTAGATCGTTTTATTTTCATGACTGTTCTTGATCTTGTATTCGAGTACATGATCTCGAGGTGGTTTATACCGGTCCGAACAAGGATTTTTCACTGGATTCTTGAGGGCGAAGACTTAATACTAATTCTTGATATGATATGAAGTTTTCTATCATATTATATGGCTTTGTAAGGAGTACGGAGGTTTCTAATCAAAGAATCTAATTAGAGTCTGCACTAGAGAGGTCAAGTGATCTATACTAGTTAGGAAGTGAAATTTATGCAATCGAGCAAATGATCAGAATTGATATTGCGTATGGATGGTTCATGTGCATCGTATGAGTTTTAGTATATGCATACTATATTTTGTTGTCTTATGTAGAGTTTAGATGATAACTATTCAATTTGTTATGAGGTAGCATGAATTAGCTACTAAGTAATTACCTGAGGCTATTGAGTGTACGGTACACTTAGTAGGTTGTTTGTCATCCTTGTGTGATGAGAGGATTTGAACTTAAGCAAACCACGAGTTTTGTTTTCTAAGTGATTTTAAATGATGTTAAGTATTGCTATGTGGTTATTTATTTGGTTGCTCGTGTTGAAATTTCAAGAATGAAATATTCTAAATGAGGGAGAATGTAACGACCAGGAATTTTGGGTACTTCGTATTTAAATGTCTAAACTACCTAAATATTTAAATCTTAGAATAGATGTTATTAAAAAAATTAATAAGCTTTTTAATGCCCTTTTAAATCATAGGTAATAATGGTAAACTTTTTTTGGAAAAATGTTTACAAAAATAAATACTTCGAAATATATCGATAATGTGACCGAAAATCGGTTTATCGGTAAACAGCTTTTCGATCGATATAAGTTGTCCAAACTTTTGTGCTCTTGTCTAATAATCAAATGAACACATTAGCAACTAATTAATACACACTCCTCTTCATAAAGTATGGAACATTCTAGAACCATCCTCTAGGATAGGAGATATTATCATGGTAAGGGTATAAGTGTAATTTGCATAAAGGAGAAGTAACTTAAAGGAGAAGTGATGGGAGGTAAGGCTTCCATGGCATGGTGGGGGGTTGAATGCAAGCTTATGCAAACCATTTTGATCCTATATAAGGACGGTCATACCCCTAGGAATTAATCATAAATTCACAAATGAAAACTAAGATTTTTAATGGCTTCCTTCTCCTTCTTTTCCTCTCTAACTTTCTTAATTTTATTCAAAACAACTCCAATCACAACCAAACATTCCCAAAAACCTTAGAATATCATTAGAACATGATTTAGCATCTAAGAAGTTGAAGAATAATGGAGTAGAGGGGGGAACCTATCTTGGCCGTGAGCAATGATGGGGTGGGAAGGCATGGTTTTGAGATTTTGAAGGAAAAGGCAGTTGCTTTGGTAATGAGGTGATGTAGGAAGGGTCTCCTTGGTTCTTGTTCTTTGATTTGGCATTTAACTTGGACCTAAGTGAGTTATCTTGCTTTCTTATAAGTTATATTGTGTGTGTATATGTTGTGTTCAAATTATAAAGTTAAAGTGACATTAACTAATTAAAGTTATAAACTTTGGACCCCTCTTACTTTTGAAAGCAAATGACAACTTTATATTTCATAACATCACTTTATTACCCTCTTAAACATGTGGCATGGCCTCCACTTGATGTTTAAATGGTTGTTTAACTTGTGTGTTAAAATGAAGTATGTTTGAAAGTGTTAGAAAACGAGAATAGTCATCATAATTGCACTTCGATATCCTTTAACTTTAACATGTGTAAATTGTATATTTATGATTTTAACTTAGAATAATTTGATTTGGTTGTTCTTTACACATATTTTGGTGTGTTGGATAGTAAAAAAATGGTGTGGAAAGTTATAGTAATGTTGAATAAAAGTTGTGAAAGTTAGAACAAAAAGGTTGTTATAAATACACTTTGTAAATATAGCCTGTTTTCAAGAATTTTTATAAATAAATTGTAAGATATTCTTAAGGGTTTCTTTCCATGGTTTTTAAGTAGCCTACGGGTAGTACTTACTATAAAATAGTCTTAAATCATTTGTTTGAGTGGTTAAAACTAGTCGCAAAGATGGTGTTTTTCAATGTTGTTTTAACAAGGACTTTAACAGCATTTATAAATGATGTAGTACGTCGATTATGGTTTTAAGTGTTTAAAATGCGACGTTTTGACTTGTTTTTCATGATTTAAATGGTTCCTAAATTGTTTTCTTCGTAAAATATTTTATGGAAGTTCTAATAAAATGTATTTGAGTTTGAAAAAAGATTAGAAGTTTAAATATAGTTTTAATGATTATTTAATAATTTTGGAAGTAAAGTGCTATAAAATATAAAATATGTTTTTGTTGATTTTTCATCAAATTATAAGTTATTTATTTTCAAGTAACATTTTACATAGATGTAACCTATTTACATGTATTTTTAAAATATATATAAGTTTTGAAAAAGGTAATTGACTAGGCTTAACACTAAAAGCCGACGGGTATGCTTCTCTATTTCTGAGAGTTAAGATTGACGTCGAGTGGGGATATGAGCAATAGAGCTCTAATATACTTGGTTTCCCTCTTAAATGAGGAATATTTAAGTTGGAATGTTGGAAACATGTTAATCTTGTTGTTTGTTTACTTGTTTAAAAGGTAATTAACTTTGTTGAATGCTAAAACACGACGAAGTAGGCTTCTCTATTTTTAAGAGTTAAGATTGATGTCAATTAGGGACGGAGCACTACCGGGCTTCCCTCTTGAATGAGAAATAGTTTAGTTGGGAAGGTTGTAAATGGGTTAATCATGTTGTTTGTTATTAGTTTATGGAAATCATCAATACTATACTTAACACTAAAAGCCGACGAGTATGCTTGTCTATTTGTGATATTCAACAATGAAGTGCCTAGGTAAGGCTTTGATGAAACTAGTGCTCTAAATTATCTAGCTTCACTCTTAGATAATGAATAGTTAAGTTGAAATGTCGAAAATGAGTTGAGTATACGAACATTGATTTGCATAAGCAATTGTTTTGACTTGATAATCGATTAGTCGACTACCAAACTTAACTAGATATTATTATGGATAATTAAAAAGAATATTTTTAAAGATAATACAAGTATGGAATGGTTTTGGGTTTGTTGTGGCAATGTGTTAATAATATTCATCTTTAACCCTTTTTGGTTAAATTTATGACTGTAAATAGATCTTTAAAAGAATGTTTTAAAGGTAAGCATAAGTGAGATGTTTTTAGGTTAGTATTGACAATGTTTAAGTAACATTAGTCTTAAACCTTTTGAATGGATTTGTGAATGTTTTGGGTTTGTAGTGAAAATGTTTAAGTAACATTAGTCCAAAACCTTTTGAATGGATTGTGAAAGTACTTAGATCCTTAAAATAGATACTTGACAATGTTTAAGTAACATTAGTCTAAAACCTTTTGAATGGATTTGTGAAAGTACTTAGACCTTAAAATGAATATTTTAAAGGAAATTATAAGTAAGGAATCTTTTGGAAAAAGACAGGAAAAGAGAAGGTTTAAAGTAAGAAATCTTGTTAGTGATTTGTGAATATACTTATACCATTTGAGATATGTATGTGAATACTTTTTGAAACATAGAAAAACGAAAAGGTTTAAAGTAAGGAATCTTGTTAATGATTTATGAATATACTTGTACCATTTGAGGTAAGTATATGCATACTTTTTGAAGTATTGAAAACAGTGCAAATGAATAGCAAAAATTGATAATGATGTTTTGTTAGATAAAAGAATTTTTACTACTAAAAGAGGTTTTAATTGATAAAAAAAATTAATTAAACAAAAGGGGATTTGAAGTCACTTATTTGACTTGATCGTGCTTTATGTGACTTGATCGTGCTTTGTGTGTTCACATATTTATGGAAATCATTTAGTCGTATACTTAACACTAAAAGCCGATGAAGTGGGCTTGTTTATCTTTGAGAATTAAGGCTGATGTTCGTGTAGGGATATGAGTAATAGACCTCTGACCTACTGGCTTCACTCTTGGTCAAGAGATAGTGTGAGATAAAAATATCAGAAACGTGATAAGTATACAAGACTTGGTTTCGATATGTGATCGTTTTCATTATTATTAAATAACCAAATTTGTCAATTCAGTCTTAAAGAGACCTAGGTTCTTAAGTGTTTTACTTATCGAAAACTACTTCAAGACCGAGATTGTAACAACCGGGGATTTTAAAATCTTTAATCATCGTCAAAAATGACGATCAAACCGGTTGCAAATTGTTATTGGAATTTAAATCTGGTAATTCTCTTGAAAATTGTTAAATATGTAGGTGGGCTTTAAAGTGGAATTGGTAGCCCACGTTTTCATTCGTTGTTCTAAGGCCGAGATGATAATATTCGATCGTTTTCCCCTTTTCGTTCATTTTTCCTCACTTTCGAAAAACCCTTAATCAAAATAAAATCGAACGAGAGAAAAAGAAAAAAAAAATGGTGGCGCTCGTTCTCTTCTTCGTCCCTCTGGAAAACTAGGGTTTCAAAAATAAATGCTGCTCGTCCTTCGCTCGTCCTTCAATTCAATAACTAGGGCTTCCGATTTAACCCAGTTGAGTCGACGATAATTGCTGCGGCAGTCTCTTCTACATCGAAGCAAAGGTGAGTAATTGTTGTTACTCACATCTAATTCAAAGAACTCCTACCTATGACTTGTGATTCTCACTGCTTTGGATTCGTGGGTTTTTCGTTGTATACGAATGTTTGAGTCGTTTTGATTTTTCTTGGCCATTTTATGCTTGGGATTGACCTCTGACTTATTCGAATTACTCGAATGGAATGGTGTCGATTTCTAACTTGTTCGGTTTCTTTGCCACTGCGATCTATTTATTTTCTGTTTTGACTACCCCTGTTTTGACGATTTCGAATTTATATTCTCGAATTTGTCCAACCTTTTGCTTTGGCCATTTCTTCTTGGCTATCACTGTTTTGATGAGTTCTAACTTGCTCCGTGCGTTTCTCGGTTGGCATTGGTCTTGACATTGAACTGTTTTTATTATGACTTAGGCAATTGTTTGGTTTTGGACTGTTGTTCTTGGCATTTTCATGACTGTTGATTTTGTATTGTCCCTCTGGCATTCTCGACTAGGTTCAAGTTCACTTGCGAGTGGGTTTATGGTTGGGTGATAATGTTATTTTCTGCTTCAACTTGTTTTCGTCACCTGATTCTGGCTTTCATAAAAATAAGAAATTGATGTTCCATGATTTGAGCGTGTAAGCAATTCAATACTACTTAGTACTTACATCGATTGGTTGCACCCGATCCTGTACTTGAAGGCTTGCATTGTTTCGTTTGTTTGGTTGACTTCGACTTTATCATTTGCTTATGTTCTGACTTGATAATGTATTTGACTCTGATGCTTTGATACTGTGGTTTCAAGTTAGTTCAACGTTGTATTGATTCTTTCTGTGGCACGTTGCAGTGTTTCACTTGAGCAGTCTTGACCATTTGATTTTGTTGCAATTTAACATTGCTTCGATTTTTGGTTTTGCTGGCCACCACAATATCGACTTATGACTTGTTCAACTTCGACTTCGATTTTGTAATAATATTTTGACTTAGGCCATAGTTGCCGTGAACTGTTTAAAATAGTTCGACATTTATTTCGACTTGGTCTTATGGAGTTTGAGTTGCTTCACCCTGTACAGCGCACTTGTATATATTATCCCTTGCTCTTTGATACATGTTTGAACTGACTGTTCATTTGCTTAGTGCATTGGTTTGGGGTAGAATCCTGGTTATACTTTTGGTTTCTTTGAGGTTGTTTATGTCTGCATCCTGTGGTTGCCACTGTGTTGCATCGAGTTCAGTTAGTTGTCAGAGTAGCTTGATCATTTGGGTCATTCACTGTATACTGTTTTCTTCCCTCTGTCCATGTAGCTCTCTGTCTTTAATCTTCACATGATTACAACTGGTCATTTCTCTTTGGGTTGATGTCATTTGCAGTTACACTTGAGCAGCTGGACTTGAGTTCTTTGTTGAGTTTCTTGGAGTCTCCATTGTTAGTGAACTTGTATTTTATAGTTTACTAGCCCTGGCCTTAGTTCTCAAGTATCACTGCATACTATGTCGCCACTCCGGCAGTTGCAGTTCACTAACATATGCAGGACCATTCCAATTGAGGGGTTGTAGCTGCTATCCATATGAGTTTTTGCAGTGATTATCATATTCACATAGTGGCAATTAGTTTGCAATTGTGTTCATGTGCCTTCCTTGATTTGCACTGCACTTGTATTCATTCACTGAGTCACCTGGTTGAGGCTGCCATCGACTCGTACATGGCCTCATCTCTGTTTTGATACTGAAGCTTTGTCTTGTGATCTTCTCTTTACAATGGTGCGAGATAGCTTGTATATAAATTAGCGGTCTCGACCACTTGAGATATTTGGATTTGTTTTCGAACCTCCTTGAGTTGAACCCGATTTCGGGGTTTGACCTTGTGATCAGTTGTGACTTTCACTGAACTTTTGTGTATCCCCTATGATAGTGGCGAGGCAGTGCACGCGTGCGTGTACTGCAGCCCTATCAGATTTGACAGTTTTAAATTGACGTTTCAATTGTTTAAATTGCTTTGGATTTCTGTTTTGTGGATTAACACTGTTTAGTGTTATAGCTGCCGTTATCCGGTTCTCTTATCGAGAAGTTGGGTATACGAGATTTCTGTGACTGTCGTCTATGTGATATTTGATTATTACTGCCTATATGCACTAATAAACTGGTTTGAATTAGACTGACCTGGGTATTATTTTCTTTTGAATGTAATACTCGGGTCAGACCCGAGTTATTTCAGGTTGTAGATTTTCTTCTTTGAGTTGCTGTTCAGGATATGAAGACCTTTCACATCGTCTGAAGTTGTCAGCGTCTTTTTGTAGTAGTCGTGTCATTGTATAGAACGATATGTATTCATGTATATTAGTCGATAATGTACTTGTATATATAACTTCTAGAGTCGACAGTTGTAGTTGTATCATATGTATTGTGTCAACTATGTATTAACTGACATCAGTTATATATATATGAGACTTTTGTTTTTATCTGTGTTCCGCATTTATATTATCTGTGTTTTCGTTATATCTAATGTCCTAAACTATTATGAACCATCGTAGTTTGTTTTATACTGATAATTGGGTGTGTCGATGGGAGTAAATAAATAAGATGAAAAATAAAAAGTATATACCACTCCTATCGAGATAACCAATATTAGCGTAAGACCAATTACGGATGGTCGCTCCTATCCAGCCTTATTCTTCGTAATAATAGACAGTATTTCTTTTAATACTCTTTGTTATTATGAGCATAGAGGTGGGGCGCTACAGTTGGTATCAGAGCTTGGGGTTTATGGACATAATATAAAACTTAACTCGGAAGGAACATATGTTACAACTATTGGTCGGTGTTTTATTTGTACTTTGAGTCAAAACTAAAGTTTTGAAATTTGGATGAAATTTTTAAATAACTTTATTTAAAAATAAAAGTGAAACTGAGTTTTGTTGATTTGATTGAATTGTGTTCTGTTTATCAGAGTGCGCAGCGGAAACTGTCTTCGCTGAGTACAACTGATAATCTTTTTGATTTAAGAATCAAAATATGAAATTGATATGAATTTCATTTGTTGTTCACATACTTGTAATTATTTTGTTTCTTTGAGAATTTCGAATCCGAATTGAGGGTTCGAAGAAATTGCAGATATGTGATTTTGTTGAAATTTCCGCTGGCTTTCTTTTGTACTAATCATCTAGTGATTAGATTTTTGCTGTTTTGAAATATCTTCATTGAAGATACATTTGAATGATTTCTTTGTTCATTTTGTAGTACGTGCAAAAATTTGAATTGCACGTTATTGCATTTATTTTACGTTGAACCGATGCTTGGTTAGGATACGTATTTTGTTGCCGTTATTTTTATAACGGACTTTTTACACCAATGCTGAATTTTTGAGGCACGGTGTTTTGTTGACAATTTTAATGAATGAAAATTCACTGATGTCACATTTTGATGTGAATTCTTTTGATGAGATATTCGACGTTTTAAAATTTCTGTCGCTTTGACTTCAGTAACAACCAAATTTTTTTTTAAAAAAAAAGTGGATTTTCAAGCGGTTATTCCGCAATACTGATGTGTAACCGTTTTTACGGTATTTTGAGAAGTACAATTTCCTTATCGAAATTGTTACTGATTTGCTGTTTTAATCACGTGAATGGAAAATCGTTTTAAAAACGAAAATTGTTTTATAAATTTTTAACGATTTGCGTTTTCAAAAGGATGAGAAAGTGACTTAAACGATTCAGAAAAATCGAGGATTATGACCCCTTTCTTTTACTGTTTCGCTTAACTCCGGACTTGTCCAGTTGAGAATATAAATTGTTATTTTTACAAAATAAATAAAATTGTTTTCAAGAATTTTAACAGTTTGCGCTTTCAAAAGAATGAGGAAGCGATTTAAACGTTTCAGCAAAATCGAGGACTATGACCCCTTTCTTTTACTGATTCGCTTAATTCCGGACTTGTCCGTTTGAGAATGTAAAGTGTATTTTTATAAAATACACAATTTTGCACTTTCAAGGAAACGATGAAGAGATTTAAACGATTTAGCAAAAGTGCGGAGTATGGAACCACACTTTTACTTTTTCGGTTAATTCCGGACTCGTTAATTGAATATCTGTTGTTTTGATGATTTTGATGAATTTTGCACTTTCAAGGAAACGATGAAGAGATTTAAACGATTTAGCAAAAGTGCGGAGTATGGAACCACACTTTTACTTTTTCGGTTAATTCCGGACTCGTTAATTGAATATCTGTTGTTTTGATGATTTTGATGAATTTCACACTTTCAAGGAAACGATGAAGAGAATCAAACGATTTAGTAAAACACGTGGTATGGGACATGTGCGTTTGCTATTTCGGTTAATTCCGGACTCGTTAATTGAAACATTTTGATGCTTTCGTGTGCTTTCGAGCCACTATGAGGACCTTCGGGTCATTTGTTGGGCTTTCGGGCCACCCTGCGGACCTTCGGGTCAAATACCAGTACTAGACCTTCGGGTCACTCTGCGGACCTCCGGGTCAATCTGATGGGCGCCAAAAATTATGTTGAGTACTTGGTAGGCTTCGGCCACTTTGAGATGCACGTGCGGCGAATTAAAAACTCGCCATCTGATGGGATCGATCCAAGCTTTTATGTTGATTTTCTAGTCTTCTTAATTGATTTCTAGATATTTGTTGTTTCTAATTATCTGCAGGTAATTAGATATCTGATGTTATGAGATTTAATTATCGTATCGATAATTAAATATTTGTTGTTTCTAATTATCGCTTGTGATAATTAGATATTTGTTGATATGAGTTCTGATTATCGTTTTTGATAATCAGATATTTGTTGTTTCTAATTATCGCTTGTGATAATTAGATATTTGTTGATATGAGTTCTGATTATCGTTTTTGATAATCAGATATTTGTTGTTTCTAATTATCGCTTGTGATAATTAGATATTTGTTGATATGAGTTCTGATTATCGTTTTTGATAATCAGATATTTGTTGTTTCTAATTATCGCTTGTGATAATTAGATATTTGTTGATATGAGTTCTGATTATCGTTTTTGATAATCAGATATTTGTTGTTTCTAATTATCGCTTGTGATAATTAGATATTTGTTGATATGAGTTCTGATTATCGTTTTTGATAATCAGATATTTGTTGTTTCTAATTATCGCTTTAGATAATTAAATATTTGTTAATTTCAAATTTAATTATCGCTTTAGATAATTAAATATTTGCTGAATTGAGATTTAATTATCGCTTTAGATAATTAAATATTTGTTGCTTTGAGATTTAATTATCGTTTTAGATAATTAAATATTTGCTAATTTCGAATTTAATTATCGCTTTAGATAATTAAATATTTGCTGATTTGAGATTTAATTATCGCTTTAGATAATTAAATATTTACGATTTTTGAGATTTGAGCTTCGTCTTTTTCTCTGGCGATTCAGGTGAGTAATTTGATTTACTCACATTCAATTCGTGCTCTGTATGGGATTTCTGCTCTGTTTTTCCTTCTCTTTTAGTTGCTGGAACTCGATTGTTCTTGCTTTAGTTAGTCGTCTGATTTTGATCCCTGATTCCCAGAGGTTGATTCTTTTGATTTGAAGCGGTCGAACCTTTCGATTTCTTATCTAATACTTCCCTGCTGACATTTGCTTTGCTTATGCATTCGATATGGCCATGCTCTTTGGGTTGTTACCTTTTTGTCCATTTATTCCTTATGATTGCGAGGACGCAATTTTTATAAGGAGGGGAGTCTGTAACAATCGGGGATTTTAAAATCTTTAATCATCGTCAAAAATGACGATCAAACCGGTTGCAAATTGTTATTGGAATTTAAATCTGGTAATTCTCTTGAAAATTGTTAAATATGTAGGTGGGCTTTAAAGTGGAATTGGTAGCCCACGTTTTCATTCGTTGTTCTAAGGCCGAGATGATAATATTCGATCGTTTTCCCCTTTTCGTTCATTTTTCCTCACTTTCGAAAAACCCTTAATCAAAATAAAATCGAACGAGAGAAAAAGAAAAAAAATGGTGGCGCTCGTTCTCTTCTTTGTCCCTCTGGAAAAATAGGGTTTCAAAAATAAAGGCTGCTCGTCCTTCGCTCGTCCTTCAATTCAATAACTAGGGCTTCCGATTTAACCCAGTTGAGTCGACGATAATTGCTGCGGCAGTCTCTTCTACATCGAAGCAAAGGTGAGTAATTGTTGTTACTCACATCTAATTCAAAGAACTCCTACCTATGACTTGTGATTCTCACTGCTTTGGATTCGTGGGTTTTTCGTTGTATACGAATGTTTGAGTCGTTTTGATTTTTCTTGGCCATTTTATGCTTGCGATTGACCTCTGACTTATTCGAATTACTCGAATGGAATGGTGTCGATTTCTAACTTGTTCGGTTTCTTTGCCACTGCGATCTATTTATTTTCTGTTTTGACTACCCCTGTTTTGACGATTTCGAATTTATATTCTCGAATTTGTCCAACCTTTTGCTTTGGCCATTTCTTCTTGGCTATCACTGTTTTGATGAGTTCTAACTTGCTCCGTGCGTTTCTCGGTTGGCATTGGTCTTGACATTGAACTGTTTTTATTATGACTTAGGCAATTGTTTGGTTTTGGACTGTTGTTCTTGGCATTTTCATGACTGTTGATTTTGTATTGT
Organism: Allium fistulosum; assembly: GCA_030737815.1. Classification (NCBI taxonomy): domain Eukaryota; kingdom Viridiplantae; phylum Streptophyta; class Magnoliopsida; order Asparagales; family Amaryllidaceae; genus Allium; species Allium fistulosum. The sequence continues at coordinate 388,258,302 of CM060907.1, read as the reverse complement.
CCCTCTGGCATTCTCGACTAGGTTCAAGTTCACTTGCGAGTGGGTTTATGGTTGGGTGATAATGTTATTTTCTGCTTCAACTTGTTTTCGTCACCTGATTCTGGCTTTCATAAAAATAAGAAATTGATGTTCCATGATTTGAGCGTGTAAGCAATTCAATACTACTTAGTACTTACATCGATTGGTTGCACCCGATCCTGTACTTGAAGGCTTGCATTGTTTCGTTTGTTTGGTTGACTTCGACTTTATCATTTGCTTATGTTCTGACTTGATAATGTATTTGACTCTGATGCTTTGATACTGTGGTTTCAAGTTAGTTCAACGTTGTATTGATTCTTTCTGTGGCACGTTGCAGTGTTTCACTTGAGCAGTCTTGACCATTTGATTTTGTTGCAATTTAACATTGCTTCGATTTTTGGTTTTGCTGGCCACCACAATATCGACTTATGACTTGTTCAACTTCGACTTCGATTTTGTAATAATATTTTGACTTAGGCCATAGTTGCCGTGAACTGTTTAAAATAGTTCGACATTTATTTCGACTTGGTCTTATGGAGTTTGAGTTGCTTCACCCTGTACAGCGCACTTGTATATATTATCCCTTGCTCTTTGATACATGTTTGAACTGACTGTTCATTTGCTTAGTGCATTGGTTTGGGGTAGAATCCTGGTTATACTTTTGGTTTCTTTGAGGTTGTTTATGTCTGCATCCTGTGGTTGCCACTGTGTTGCATCGAGTTCAGTTAGTTGTCAGAGTAGCTTGATCATTTGGGTCATTCACTGTATACTGTTTTCTTCCCTCTGTCCATGTAGCTCTCTGTCTTTAATCTTCACATGATTACAACTGGTCATTTCTCTTTGGGTTGATGTCATTTGCAGTTACACTTGAGCAGCTGGACTTGAGTTCTTTGTTGAGTTTCTTGGAGTCTCCATTGTTAGTGAACTTGTATTTTATAGTTTACTAGCCCTGGCCTTAGTTCTCAAGTATCACTGCATACTATGTCGCCACTCCGGCAGTTGCAGTTCACTAACATATGCAGGACCATTCCAATTGAGGGGTTGTAGCTGCTATCCATATGAGTTTTTGCAGTGATTATCATATTCACATAGTGGCAATTAGTTTGCAATTGTGTTCATGTGCCTTCCTTGATTTGCACTGCACTTGTATTCATTCACTGAGTCACCTGGTTGAGGCTGCCATCGACTCGTACATGGCCTCATCTCTGTTTTGATACTGAAGCTTTGTCTTGTGATCTTCTCTTTACAATGGTGCGAGATAGCTTGTATATAAATTAGCGGTCTCGACCACTTGAGATATTTGGATTTGTTTTCGAACCTCCTTGAGTTGAACCCGATTTCGGGGTTTGACCTTGTGATCAGTTGTGACTTTCACTGAACTTTTGTGTATCCCCTATGATAGTGGCGAGGCAGTGCACGCGTGCGTGTACTGCAGCCCTATCAGATTTGACAGTTTTAAATTGACGTTTCAATTGTTTAAATTGCTTTGGATTTCTGTTTTGTGGATTAACACTGTTTAGTGTTATATCTGCCGTTATCCGGTTCTCTTATCGAGAAGTTGGGTATACGAGATTTCTGTGACTGTCGTCTATGTGATATTTGATTATTACTGCCTATATGCACTAATAAACTGGTTTGAATTAGACTGACCTGGGTATTATTTTCTTTTGAATGTAATACTCGGGTCAAACCCGAGTTATTTCAGGTTGTAGATTTTCTTCTTTGAGTTGCTGTTCAGGATATGAAGACCTTTCACATCGTCTGAAGTTGTCAGCGTCTTTTTGTAGTAGTCGTGTCATTGTATAGAACGATATGTATTCATGTATATTAGTCGATAATGTACTTGTATATATAACTTCTAGAGTCGACAGTTGTAGTTGTATCATATGTATTGTGTCAACTATGTATTAACTGACATCAGTTATATATATATGAGACTTTTGTTTTTATCTGTGTTCCGCATTTATATTATCTGTGTTTTCGTTATATCTAATGTCCTAAACTATTATGAACCATCGTAGTTTGTTTTATACTGATAATTGGGTGTGTCGATGGGAGTAAATAAATAAGATGAAAAATAAAAAGTATATACCACTCCTATCGAGATAACCAATATCAGCGTAAGACCAATTACGGATGGTCGCTCCTATCCAGCCTTATTCTTCGTAATAATAGACAGTATTTCTTTTAATACTCTTTGTTATTATGAGCATAGAGGTGGGGCGCTACAGAGATACATTTTATATCTCTTGGAATGGATCTGTCCTAGATGTTGCAATCCATGTGTTATTTCGAGATCTATTCGAGATGTGAGAATCCAATTTGGGATTCCTTTTTATTCGAGCGATGAAGACTCGTGTGGAAGATGTCGAACGTAACCTTGACATCGGAAATAGCTAAAAGCAGAGTATATTAACTCATATCTTGAGTATGCTTATCGATTACAGTGCTTGGGAGTTGATGATACTTGGTTCCACATGGATGGGTTCGCTCGTATGAGCATGGGCAAGTTGTGTTTACCTAAATGTATATTTTATCTAGAGATATACGTCGCTCGGCGGTACTTTCTGACCCTTGTGCAGGAGATTAGATTCAATGTCGAACAAAGAGATCTCCATGGAAAATTCAATATGCAAATGTTCCTTATCGGATTTGATTATACTCCTAATATGTTGTTTAATGTAACCCATGTAACCATTCCAGCTATTTTTTTGATTAATACTCTTCACCCTTGACATTATCTAATATATCACCTTATGTACTTATTAGATGGTGGTTCTTTTGGTGGGATAACCGTTGTGGCATTCCATGCGGTCTCAAAAATATTGTTACATGCTAGCTATGTATTTCTTGAGTTTCTCATACCAGACTTATGTCTGACATGTGGCTTTTACTTTCCCTAAACTCCTCGTGTGCTCTTTCAAGTAGTCTAAGAAATGCAGGTTTTTATTGATATTCGTTGGAGCTCAAGAAGACAAGATGGATGTTTCACCTACTATAGTATTCCTATTTCCGCTGCATTTCTATAGCATATATCAGTATTGTAAAGACAGACAGTTAAAACTATCCAGGCTGATGATGGTACTTAGTTCTTGGTAACCTTGAAATTTCTGTATCGGAGTAATCATTTTTACCGTTTTTTGATATTATATATTACTATTTCATTGGTGAGATCTGATGTTGTGTTCTCTTCTTTCTTGTTCTTGTTCTTTTTATTTTATCCTAACTTTGTGCCTTTTTGGCACTTGGATGGTTGGCACATGAATACCGTGGATGTATTAGTGTCGACATTCAGGGGTAGGAAGGTCGAATCATTACAGAAATTGTGATATCTGGTATAAAACTAATGGTCTTATTATCATTCGATTTGAAACAAATGAAGAATGTGATGTGCACGTAAAAAAGTATAATTTTACTCTCATACTTAATCTTCTATTATTAAAATAAATGGCATATTATGGTGTTTTTACATGTTTTAAACCAAAATATAAAAGTTCTTTCAAATCATCATTCACTCATCTACATTTGGGAAAAACGGTAATTTTATATGTGAATTAATTTGGAAAAAAATTATTTATAAATTTTATTTTTTATTTTGTAGGAAATTGAGTGCAAATTGGAAGTGGCTTCATGGACATATGTATGCACAAGTAGTGGAAGCCTAAAGAAGGAAGAAAACAAAAGAATTCATGCAACATGGAGAAGCCCATTTACCCACTAACTAACAGACCAACATTAAAAAGCGAAAACATGTGTTAGTGGAGATTAATTAATTTCTTAATGATTACTTGGAGACTACATAAAGTGAAGGACAATTTTGATGGCTCCCTAAAATATATTAGGGTTTTAGAACATGTATAAATAACCCTCTTATGTTCATGCAATATATTTTTTTATGCATAAAGTTGTAATCAAAAATAGAAATAAAAGCTTCTCTTTAATGGCTTCTTAGCCATCTTCTTTTTATGCAACTTTCTTCCTATGTCTTTTATTTCATGCTCTTTTCTTTTATGTTATTTTTATAACATGCACTCTTTTATTTCATGTTAGTAGATTAGATTTATTTCATGCCAATAGCTTAGTTTTATTTTATGCAAGTTAGTTAGCACTTGTTCTCTTTACTTATTTTTCCTTTCCTTTTTGTTTATGTTGAAATTAATTTATATTAATATGTATTCAAATATGAGAAGCTAAACTCCTTCAACTTATGGCTAATGAAGCTCTCATGGATCATATAAAATTAACATAATGATTTTATTTATGATCTCTTGTTTTGTGTTTAATGGAAACTTTGATGTTAATGGAATTTTGTTGTTTATTAATGAATTTGATAGTCTATGTTGTTCATAACAAATAGGTTATAATTAACCAAATAGAAACACAAATTACATCTTCATCTAAATATGATTTTGATAATGAAAGTGAAACTATAATCAAAATTTGATACTCTATGTTACTAGTTCATAGTAAATAGATCATGCATAAAATATATTTTATTTTTAATTTCATAATTATTTTCATTAGATTTGACAAGTGGGTTAAGGGGGTGTATTAATGTTTGATGGTTTTAGTTGTGTTAGTTAATATCACAATTAGACCATACTTATAATATATGCATCAACTAATTCTACAAGTGGTTAAAAAGAGAGATCATAAATTCATTTTGTGTTGATTTGTATGATCATGAGAAAAGATTTGCCTCTAAATTGCCTTCTAATTTCATAGTTTTAAATTCCATTTTTCTCTTGTTTTTAACACCATCCTTCAACAAACTACAGCTTCATCCCCTTCCTAAGCACATCTTCCTCAAAACCCAAACCAGCCTACTCAAACTACAAACTGAAACCACCTCGTCTACAGTATTCCTGCACCTGAAGCAACCCTTGCTCCAGTACACAAACACCAAAAATCCACAACCACAACCACATTGCCAACCTCCTGCAACCTCCTTGCATGTTCGTCCCCACCTCCCAAAGTCAACCAAGTGCCAATTCGAAACTTCCTACGAACCTGCTACATCAATTACACCAAACATCCGAAGTCACCACCACTCACACCAATCGAACAACCAGTAACCACCGCAATCTCCTATACCAATGCAAATCTCCTACCCCGCCTTCAACCAAAACCGTAGAACCATAATTCTCAACCTTCAACCTCTAACGCCACCAAAACACGCACACAAATTCCACCAGTATCCTCACCTTTAACCACCTCTATCCCAAACTCCGGCGCCTAAAACCCGCGACCTAAATCGACCTGAACCAAACGAAATTTGAATCAAATCTGTGACCTCAACAAGGTTTGATTTGAGAATTTCGAATTTGTTTTGGTTGAGTTGAGGAATTTTTTTCTTTGGGTTGCTAAATTCTATAGTGTGTTTATTTTGATTAAGTGGGCTTGTGGGCATTCGTTTGCATTTTTAAAAGTTTTCTTTTTAAAAAAAAATTACTTTCATTAGGCTTGGTAATTCGAGTTTAGTTGTTTAGATTTCAAAAACAACGTTCTTTCTTTCTAGCATTTAAAAAAACTCTATATATCTTGTTCGAACTTTTAGGTGGAAAAATGCAGGAAATCAAAGGAGAAAATCGCTTACTCTGCTTTGCTTGCCAAACGAATTGCACTAAAAAAATTCTGCTTTTAAATAAATAAATAATTCTGCACACTTTGGTATCGGTTCTTATCTCTTGATTTATTTTTCTTGCATTGTTGGTAGCTTGCATTAAAAAAACAAAATAAATATTCATTTGTAGTTGCATTGTTAACGCACGCTTAAATTCGGTTTTGCATCATTTCACTTTGTTTTTGTTTTCTAAGGGCAACATCCAAATCAACATAAAGTGGGGATTTCATCGCCCTTTTCTTGGTCCACAAATTGCATTTAATTGTATAAAATTGAATTAATAATAAAGATTAGATGTTGGACTTAAGGGCGTCATGGGCTCATCTAGGGCAAATCTGTATTTTGACAGGTTGATTTCTTTTAACAAATTATTTCTCAGTGTCTAAGGCAATGGCAAAGCAATAATCATTTATAATTATTACAGTGATTCATAAGATATTATAGTGATTGTTTCTCTAAAGGTACTTAAACCTTTAGCTACATTGCTACGGCGATTCGTGATGCACTGATAACCTCTATTCGTTACCGGGCTAAGAACTGTTTTGTTGAATTAAGTCAAAGTGTGGTTATAAAATTTTGGGTTAGGAGCTACTAAGGACGGAAAATTTCTAATTAAATCCTTGCATTCATTTTGTTGCATTAGTTTCATGCATATATAAAAAAATAACAAAAATTACAGAAATTACAAAAAAAACATTTTCTTTTAAACATTTTTTTAAGTAAAAAAATACTAAAACAAAACAATATTCCTTGTTTAAAAAGAAAAAAATACAAAAAAATCAACAACAAAAAAAACGGGAAAAACCATATTTTTAGCAAAAAAAAATCACTTCATTCTTACTCTCATTATCCTTATTTTTTATCTCTTTCTCTCCTTAATCTTTTCACTTGTGCATGTGTGTTTGAATTCATGACACGTCAATGAATCGTTTAACTCGAACAAACAATCTTTCCATAATAGTGAACAAAAACCTCTCTCGAACTCTCATGGATAAAATCTTCCCCGATCGAATTTCTATCCCTTCTTGCATTACCTCACCCGCCCTATGAGTAATCACTTTGAGATTCATTCAAGCCATATTAACATGCTTCCAAATTTGGCAATTTTGAAAATGACGATCCCTATATCATTTTAACAAAATTTGAACAAGTTTATGCAACTTTTAAACTTCAACAATTATGCGATGATGGAATCAAACTTAGATTAATCCCATTCGCACTTACCGATTATGCCGAAAAATGGTTGTATAGCTTACCTTCGAATTCAATTAGAACTTAAGACGAATTTGCAAAAAATTTCTTAAAGAAAATTTACCTCTTGGAAAAAACAACCAAAATTCGAAATGAAATTGTAAACTTTCATCAATTTGGGAGTGAATTTCTTTGGAAAATATTTTGAAAGATTGAAGGGACCTTTAATAAAATGTCCACATCACAATTTTGAAGAATGGACTATTTTCCAAATTTTATATGATGGACTTGAAAATAACTCTCGAACAATGCTTGAATCAATGTGCCAAGGAAACTTTTACCACAACAGCAAGATGTCGCTTGGCAATTTCTTAAAAACCTAGCCAAAAAATCATCACAATGGGAACGATCTAACGAGAAATCAACTTATTCGAGATCGAGCGCACATTCAATAGGATCTTCATTAGCCTTAGAAGCAAAAATCGATGCGATGATTAACAAATTTGATAACATTCTTTCATCTACTCAAATGAATCTCAAGTCTCGTGTTATAAATGTAATGATCCAAACCACATCGCCGATTAATGTCCTCACCTGTTAGAACAAATAAACACTTTTAACAAAGTTAGAAATGATTCGTTCTCTCAAATGTATAATCCCGGTTGGAGAAATCATCCTTGTGACATCCCGGATTTTGGGCAGTATATATTTAATTTAATTAATTAAAGATGCAGCTTATTATTTAAAAACAAATATATATAAAATATATATATGTATATATGTATTTGGGGGGAAACTATGGTTTGGAATTAAAATAAAAGTTCTAAATATTTTAAACATGAAATCTATCTTATTTAACTTTATTAATATGTGATTTAAATATATATACATGATATAATCTGGATAATGATGGTTCAAGTAAAATGAATCTTATCAATATTAAATTTAAGTATAAATAGATATATTATTTGAAAATAAATATAATTATTATAGGCTTAAGAAACTATGATGTTAACATAAGTAGAATGAAAAAATAAATAATAAGTAATAAATTAAATGTTAGATAGTTAAATTTTAAAAAGGAAATAAAATAAGGGTTAATGTTAAATAAATATCTCAAATAAATTTGTAGTTATGTAAAATATGAAATGATCATATAAATTAATTCTAGAAATATATAAACTATTGAAATAAATAAAATATAAATATATATGTAGAAATACGAGACAATGGATATTTAAGTTAGAAATTAGTATTAAGTTAGAAATAGAAGATAAACATATATAAGGTAAATTATCTATAAAAAGTCAATACATTAGAATAAATCCTAACATCATGTTAAAAATAGAAGGGTATTCATACTACAAAGTATAAGACAAAGGAAGACACAAATACATTCAGATATGTTCATCAATCAAAGGAAATATATATATATATATATATATATATTAGCTTGTAAAGGAAGACAATGATATATATTCAAGTATGAACAAAACTGGATAAGTATGAGAAGAAGAAAGATACAAATCTAAATAGAATAAGTATAAATTGTACAAGGCCATTAATGCAGCACACAACATATAACATATCAGCCACCAAAATAAGTTGTCAGCCACCAAACAAGAAAAAAAAATCTCTGGTATATGGCACAAAATACATCACCCCATATTGTACAATAAAAATGTATATCCTGTAAGCTTCTTCCCTATGTATAAACTCTCCATCTTTTCGTTCATTCAAGGCAAAGGCAATCTGAGAAAAATCATATTAGACTTCAACAACAAATTAAACTTAAACAACAATCTGCTTCAAAATTCAAACCAGAGATCAAGAGAGGTTTCCAACTTACAATTTCAAGCCTGTTCGAACATAAGAGGAACTCTGTTCATTTTTCTGGAATCAGGTGAGTAATACTCTTCTAAAAAAAAAACTTAAGTCTTTGAATAAATCTGGTTGTAGGCTATGGTTCTAAATCAGATTATGATTGTTGTGAATTCCTTGGCATTTTTATTTGTGAATATGAATGAATGAATATATGTCTTCGTATGCTGCTGTGTATTGTTGCATTTGCCAGGCTCCAGTTTAAATTAAAAACCTTTTCCTCATGAGCTAATCTATATTAGAGATTCAGTTTCGAACAAAATATGTTTTGTTGTAGTTAGGCTAAGGAATAAAAGTTTATTTAAGTCAAGTACCTTTGTAATATCTCTGGAAAGCAAAACAACAGGGCAAGTTGAATACAAATGGGAATTTCGAATATCTTAATTTAGCAATTCAGGAATGTAAACTGGTTCCTTATCGAAAAACATGATTTTTAAATGAAAAATCAAAATTTTTAGTGATAGATTTTAGGTACAGTTCTTGTTCGAACTAAAAATAAAATTTGGGGTTTCCTAGTGTTCTCATGGATCTGGGAGATTGGAACTTTCTGTGGTGATGGAGGAATGATCGGAGTTTGGGAAGAAATTGTCTGGAAGTCGATCAGAGCACGGGGGAGGTGGTGATTGCTCTATGAAATCTGCAACCCTAGTTTCTATTGGGTCGAGTGTTTTGATTAGTTGAGTTCCTCTGTTTGTTCGAGTGTAACCAAACTCAGGGAAATGGTGGTAGATGAGTCAATGATGGAGTAGCCGGAGTTGTAGACTTGCAGATGGCCGGAGAATCGTGAACGAGGTAGTTTTCAGGTTTGGAGGTGGTTGTTCCAGGTTTGGATAATGCGTTCGATTTTGATTTCGAGTCGTATATGGGGATTTGATGGTCGTTGTTCGATCTGAGGGTGATCGGCGACTGGCTCAAGGCGGCGGCAATCGGAGAGGGTCGGAGCCACCGTGCATATGCATGGTGCATTGTTTGAGTCTGGAGGTATTTCTTTCGGTTGTTGTAGAAATTTATACTCGAGTTTATCTCGAGTGGTTCGAGTGTTTGCTCGAAGTCTGGGTGTTTTTGGCTCGAAGGATTTTGCTCTGGCTCGGGTTAAAGGAAGGACAGGTTTAAAACCCTATCAGTACATTAAATTCTTTAAAATGATGGTTAAAATTTTAAAACAAGGATTTAAACTAAGATTGTTTAATCAGTTATAAGTATGAGTTCAACTGAGTTGTATCCTAGTTTAAAAATTTAATTTAGTTTATAAATTAAATTGCTTAATTTTGTTAAATTAATTTTGTATTCATTGGGAATCTTAGATTTAAAATGAGATTTAAAATGGAATTTGAAAGTAGATTTGGAAGTAAAATGTTTTAAATGTGTGTGAATGATAATTATCATTAATAAGGAAATATTTTATTCTTAAATTAAATAAAGACTTAATGTTTGTGATACAATAAAATATTAAGATAATTAAACTGGGTAATTTATTGATTTAATTAATTAACAATTTGGATTGATTAAATTTGTAACTAGAAGATAGATAATTAATTAAAGTTTAAGATTAATTATTTTAGGAATAATAAATTTTTAATTAAGAATCATTTATTAGATAAGATTAGCTTTTAAGTTAACGATTAAGAATTAATTAAATGGAAGTGATTATTAATCACTTCGTGTAATTAATTAAAGGATTATTTAATATAATTAATTAAAGGGATAAGGTAATTAATTAAAAGAGTAATTAATTAATGAAGTAATTTAAGTTAATTAATGGAAGTAATTTAAGTTAATTATTGAGAATGGTTAAGGATAATTACTTATTGTAATTAAGAGATAATTAATCAAGGAAGATTAATTTAGATAAATAAATAAGAGGTGATTAATTAATTTGGAATTAAATTAATGTTAAGAAAGGTGAATTAAGGTAATCCAAGTGATTAAAGGTTAGTAATTAATTTAAGTAGAGATTAATTAAATTAATTAAGAGTGAATCAACTTGTTATGGATGGTTGAATGATATTGAATTGATTTTATCTCTGATGGGTGGAATGAGATGTGTTGTGATATGAATGGGTTAAACTGTGATAGTGTAGTTTACCTATTTGAGTTGAATTGTTGTAAGATATCCTGAATGTGAATTGTATTGTTTAAAACTTAAACTTTTGGTTTAATAAATGACATGGGATTCGAAGAGACCGGAGTCGGGTATTAGCTAATACCCGAAACCACTTCGACTCTTTAAAGAATTGATATGTGAAATTAATAAGTTGGAATGGAATGATTTAAGTGAATTTGACCATTTAATCTAAGTTTTGGGTGCCTAGAAATTGATGTGTGAAATAAGTGTCGTCTTTAACAAATTGTGAAATTGTAAATTTACACGAGCTACCCCGGGTTTTATGTAAGTTTTATGCTGATGTATTCCATGTTAGATGGGTTTACTCACGCTGGTTTCCAGCCTGACCCGGGTGTTACTTTGATGTAATGCTCGGGTCAGACCGAGTATTACAGATTTTCAAGTAAGGACGTTCGGGAGCTCAGGAGACGAGCTGGATGGCAGGAACGTATGGAGTGTATCCCGCTGTGATATATTGTTGTATATTTGGACATGTTGATTATATATGTCCAGTGATTGTGTATAAGTTGTAACTCTGATGTATTAAAGTGTAATTTAACTAATACAGTTTCTTTGTATAAATGGTATTATATGATATTATATTTTGATCCGCTGCGAATGTGAGATTCTGTGACTTGTTTTCTGTTTCTTCTTCTTCTATCTCTTTCTTCTTTCCCTAACTATCTGGAATTTTCGGGATCGAAAATTCAGGGTCGTTACAGTTGGTATCAGAGCTGAAAGGTTAAGCGAGAACCTTGGCTCTGGTGGGGGATACTCATTAAGGATAGGGTAAATGGTACCCTAGAATTAGTTGAGTGTATATATATATATATATATGAGAGTGTACTTGTTATTTTCTTATATAAAGATTTTAAATAATTTTATACAAGCTTATATTTTAATATATAAAGCAATAATTTTTCTAATATTAAGTTAATTGGTTGTTAAATCATTGGAATTAAATAGAAACAATGAGAACTAAGTGACAATAGAAATACAACCAAACTGAAATTTGAATAAAGATAAGTTTGAAATGGATTCAAACTGAAATTAAAATCTTGGATTCGAAGAAGAATTTTTAGAAATAGATAATATTTATTGGTTTCCAGTTGCAATAACCTTGGTTATTTTCCTAAAATGATGAAATGTTTGTTAATGATTTAGCAAAAATAAAATGTTTATGGAAGTAAACATTTAGGTGAGTATGACTTATGAATTGAAATTGAAAAGGGTTTAAATGGTGAATTATTAAATCTAAGTCCAGAAAATATGGGAATTTGTTCCAAGTGTTTGAAAGAAAAAATAAATAGTGTTATTTGAATAAAAGAGCTAGATTCAAACAAGAGTTGTTTGAAAATTTATAGGAACATGTTTTGAATTTAAAACCAAAGGTGGTTTAAAATTTAAAGTAATTTGGTGTGTAAAGGAAATAAATATGTATATTTGAAATAAACTCTAAGATTGAGTTTTGAATAATCCTTGGAAAGTGATGTGAAACCCAAAGTGATATAAGTTTTGAACTAATGAGTAAGAATGAATATTATTAGAAATTTGAAAATTTGAAGTAGAAATTCAAATTTGAGTAAGGTTGACTGAATGAATGAATTGAATTTAACTTAGGGGAAGTTAAATAAGAACAACCTAAATTGGAAATTTCAAGATGAAATTAAAATTTTACTTAGTGAAGTTAAATGGGTTGTTTTGAAATGGGAGTTATGTGTGATCTCAAACGGATTTGAGATCTGGAAATGGGAAATGTGTGTTATTGATGGATGCTGTTTTAAATAACCTGGATGTTTATTTACTTTGGCTTATCCCGATATCATCCTTTTGTTATTAATAATCCACGAAACTATGAATTGGATTATTCTAATTAAATTAAGAAATGGATTGAGGTAATATACATCCATTGCAGAAATTTAATGGAATCACTTTGAACATAAGAATTAAATGTGTAAATTAAAATTGTTTAAGAACTGGTTTCAAAATGGAAGATAAAATTTGGGTGATAAATTGAATTTTTAAGATAAAATTGTTTTGAACTCTTATTTGAACTTTGAAATAAGTTAAGTAAAGATAATTTAAAATGGAATTTTTAGAATTCGACTCAGAATTAAATTGTTTAAAGATTTGGATTATTGATTTAAAAATAAAGGTTAGTTTGATTTAAGGGGTTAAATCAACATTTGAAAATTTAACTCGAATATATATAATTCGAGATGGTTTAAAATCGAGATTTAAATTGAGTTAGTTCAAACTGAATTTGATTTGAATTAATGGGAAAATTTGAATTGGATTAATTTAAAATAAAAATGAAGATTAAATGAGTTCTAATTCAAATGGGAATTGGGATTAATTCGTATAGAAATTGAGGTTGATTCAACTTGAATTGGGATTAAACCAATTTCAGTGGAAACTGAAATTATTTAAATTGGGATTGGAAGTTGAGAATTGAACAGTTTGACTTTGGAATATTCTCAAAATAAATTGTTTTAGTACAAATCATTTTTTTCAAGCTATTTATTATATATACAACCTTTCTTTTTAAAGCCAAACTATCTTATACTTATTTTACAATTATTTTTGGAACTGTTTAAAAAAATTTCAACTATTTTCTAAACTAATTGCTATTTTTCAACTATTTTACAAATTAATTATTATTTTACAGCTATTTTGCAACTATTTGAAACTATTTAACTATTTTCAACTATTCTACAATTACTTAACTATTTTACAACTATTTTACCAACTAATAATTATTTTTCAACTACTTATTCATTTTAAAATTTTCCAAGCTATTTTCAAAATTTAATTGGATAGAGTTCAGACTGTTTATGATTGAATATCCATTTGGGAAGGATTAAAATGATAATCCAATGGAATGGAAACAATTGTGATTATGTGAATATAAATTAAAGGAAATGTGAACAGAAAGAGAAATTGATTTAGTTAATAATCAAGGAAGATGAATACGTAGGATGTACGTATATTATTCTATTCGCATAGTGATTTGATCCAGATTCGAGCACAGAATTTCGAGATAGTATTATCGACCCGAGTTGGGATTTTTCGCTTGATTTTCAACGGCGAACCTGGATATGGATTTTTGATTGGTTCTGGATATTCTCTATCGTAGTTGTGACTATGCAAGGAGAATAACGGTTTCGGATCAAGAAACCAGATCTGAGTCCGCACTAGGAAGTCGGGTGGACAATACTGGTTCGGAAGTGAAATTGTGTGATCGAGTGAACGATCAGATTGATATAGCGTACGGATTATATGTGTACATCGTACGGGTTTCAATAAAATTGATATTGAAAATTTGTGGATAAGCACTGTAAATGATTTTTGAAATTAAAAGGATATTTTGAGAAATAAATGGTGAAGTAAATTGGAGATTGAATATCTCTATGATTAAAATTTACTTTATAAAAGTAAGTAATTTGGCAAGTGACTTTATAAGTAATTTAATTTGAATATTTGATTTAGGATAAATAAAATTATATATCTTGTTATATAAAATAAATCTTCCCTTATTGAATCTATAGCCAAAAAAAAGAAAAAAAAATGGGGTTTTAAAATATTTGAAAGTATTTAAAGTATAAAAGTGAATTTATACAAGTACAAATTGATTCAAAGATTTTTCAAAACTTTTATATATACGTATTTATAAAAAATGATTTTGTGAAAATGATCTTGAGGAAAAAAAATTTGGAACCTTTGGATTTTGGAAGGGCTTTTGATTTTTGAGGAAAATCAAATTTGGAATTTGGAAAAGCCTAATTTGAGAATTATCGATTTTGAGAAAGGAGCTTTATATGAGATTCATACTTGGTGTATGATTTGGAAAATACTATATGTGTATAGTATAAAGTGTTTTGAGATTTGGCTCTGGAGAAAAAGGCGCTCCCTTGAATGAACTTCTCAGGAGTGCCACTGAGTGGTACTGCCTTGAGCCTCTAAAGGGGAGGTTCTAAAGTTGATCCTGTGAGGAGTCCGGACAAAACTAGTTCCTAAGGATTATTTGGTAGCAAAAGTCGATGGCGCTGATGCCTATAGGGGCATTTGGGTTATGCTGTGACGACAGTGTAATTCGATGTCGCTGCGATCTACTGTGTGGACCATAGCGAAAATCGTGTGGAGGATGAGTGCCAACAGTCTACACTTGATTTTGCCGGGATGGCAGCGCAACATCGGTAGACTGCGGTCTATGGTCAAGTGGAGGAGTTTCATTCTTTTGGCAGCGAAATTCGGTGGCGCTGATGCCTACAGTTATATGGGTTTGTGTTGTGATAGCAACGTAAGGCCCGGGTATAACTGCGATTTGTAGCTGGTTCCATGGCGTAATCGAGTGGCGGGGAGACCTACAGTTATCTATGGATTTTGCCGGGACGGAAACGTAACCATCGGGTTAACTGCAACCATGGATGGGGGTGATGATTTCCAGAGCATTTTTACCAAGATATTTCCTCTATTTTCGAAAACTGTTTCGATATTTTCAATAAAATTATTTTCCAAAGTGTTTTCACTGGGTGTTAAAACGAGTTTACCAAGTACTTATAGATTTTCAGTCCTACGCCTGATCAACGTATGACCGAATTTCTGTGAGAACAAGGATGAACTTGTCGAAACATCGAGTTATAAAAGTATTTTTATAAAAATTATTTTAGTAATATTATGTATAGATTTTTTTTTAAAAAAGCATTTTAAACATGGTCAGAGAAAATTTATCTGATTTTAAGCATTTTAATAATTTTGGGTTTCGTATCTTTTCGAGGACGAAAAGTTTTAAGGGGGGAGGGATGTGACATCCCGGATTTTGGGCAGTATATATTTAATTTAATTAATTAAAGATGCAGCTTATTATTTTAAAACAAATATATATAATATATATATATATATGTATTTGGGGGGAAACTATGGTTTGGAATTAAAATAAAAGTTCTAAATATTTTAAACATGAAATCTATCTTATTTAACTTTATTAATATGTGATTTAAATATATATACATGATATAATCTGGATAATGATGGTTCAAGTAAAATAAATCTTATCAATATTAAATTTAAGTATAAACAGATATATTATTTGAAAATAAATATAATTATTATAGGCTTAAGAAACTATGATGTTAACATAAGTAGAATGAAAAAAATAAATAATAAGTAATAAATTAAATGTTAGATAGTTAAATTTTAAAAAGGAAATAAAATAAGGGTTGATGTTAAATAAATATCTCAAATAAATTTGTAGTTATGTAAAATATGAAATGATCATATAAAATAATTCTAGAAATATATAAACTATTGAAATAAATAAAATATAAATATATATGTAGAAATACGAGACAATGGATATTTAAGTTAGAAATTAGTATTAAGTTAGAAATAGAAGATAAACATATATAAGGTAAATTATCTATAAAAAGTCAATACAATAGAATAAATCCTAACATCATGTTAAAAATAGAAGGGTATTCATACTACAAAGTATAAGACAAAGGAAGACACAAATACATTCAGATATGTTCAGCAATCAAAGGAAATATATATATATATATATAGATTAGCTTGTAAAGGAAGACAATGATATATATTCAAGTATGAACAAAACTGGATAAGTATGAGAAGAAGAAAGATACAAATCTAAATAGAATAAGTATAAATTGTACAAGGCCATTAATGCATCACACAACATATAACATATCAGCCACCAAAATAAGTTGTCAGCCACCAAACAAGAAAAAAAAATCTCTGGTATATGGCACAAAATACATCACCCCATATTGTACAATAAAAATGTATATCCTGTAAGCTTCTTCCCTATGTATAAACTCTCCATCTTTTCGTTCATTCAAGGCTAAGGCAATCTGAGAAAAATCATATTAGACTTCAACAACAAATTAAACTTAAACAACAATCTGCTTCAAAATTCAAACCAGAGATCAAAAGAGGTTTCCAACTTACAATTTCAAGCCTGTTCGAACATAAGAGGAACTCTGTTCATTTTTCTGGAATCAGGTGAGTAATACTCTTCTAAAAATAAAAAAAAAACTTAAGTCTTTGAATAAATCTGGTTGTAGGCTATGGTTCTAAATCAGATTATGATTGTTGTGAATTCCTTGGCATTTTTATTTGTGAATATGAATGAATGAATATCTGTCTTCGTATGCTGCTGTGTATTGTTGCATTTGCCAGGCTCCAGTTTAAATTAAAAACCTTTTCCTCATGAGCTAATCTATATTAGAGATTCAGTTTCGAACAAAATATGTTTTGTTGTAGTTAGGCTAAGGAATAAAAGTTTATTTAAGTCAAGTACCTTTGTAATATCTCTGGAAAGCAAAACAACAGGGCAAGTTGAATACAAGTGGGAATTTCGAATATCTTAATTTAGTAATTCAGGAATGTAAACAGGTTCCTTATCGAAAAACATGATTTTTAAATGAAAAATCAAAATTTTTAGTGATAGATTTTAGGTACAGTTCTTGTTCGAACTAAAAATAAAATTTGGGGTTTCCTAGTGTTCTCATGGATCTGGGAGATTGGAAATTTCTGTGGTGATGGAGGAATGATCGGAGTTTGGGAAGAAATTGTCTGGAAGTCGATCAGAGCACGGGGAGGTGGTGATTGCTCTATGAAATCTGCAACCCTAGTTTCTACTGGGTCGAGTGTTTTGATTAGTTGAGTTCCTCTGTTTGTTCGAGTGTAACCAAACTCAGGGAAATGGTGGTAGATGAGTCAATGATGGAGTAGTCAGAGTTGTAGACTCGCAGATGGCCGGAGAATCGTGAAAGAGGTAGTTTTCAGGTTTGGAGGTGGTTGTTCCAGGTTTGGATAATGCGTTCGATTTTGATTTCGAGTCGTATATGGGGATTTGATGGTCGTTGTTCGATCTGAGGGTGATCGGCGACTGGCTCAAGGCGGCGGCGGCAATCAGAGAGGGTCGGAGCCGCCGTGCATATGCACGGTGCATTGTTTGAGTCTGAAGGTATTTCTTTCGGTTGTTGTAGAAATTTATACTCGAGTTTATCTCGAGTGGTTCGAGTGTTTGCTCGAAGTCTGGGTGTTTTTGGCTCGAAGGATTTTGCTCTGGCTCGGTTTAAAGGAAGGACAGGTTTAAAACCCTGTCAGTACATTAAATTCTTTAAAATGATGGTTAAAATTTTAAAACAAGGATTTAAACTAAGATTGTTTAATCAGTTATAAGTATGAGTTCAACTGAGTTGTATCCTAGTTTTAAAATTTAATTCAGTTTATAAATTAAATTGCTTAATTTTGTTAAATTAATTTTGTATTCATTGGGAATCTTAGATTTAAAATGAGATTTAAAATGGAATTTGAAAGTTGATTTGGAAGTAAAATGTTTTAAATGTGTGTGAATGATAATTATCATTAATAAGGAAATATTTTATTCTTAAGTTAAATAAAGACTTAATGTTTGTGATATAATAAAATATTAAGATAATTAAACTGGGTAATTTATTGATTTAATTAATTAACAATTTGGATTGATTAAATTTGTAACTAGAAGATAGATAATTAATTAAAGTTTAAGATTAATTATTTTAGGAATAATAAATTTGTAATTAAGAATCATTTATTAGATAAGATTAGCTTTAAAGTTAACGATTAAGAATTAATTAAATGGAAGTGATTATTAATCACTTCGTGTAATTAATTAAAGGATTATTTAATATAATTAATTAAAGGGATAAGGTAATTAATTAAAAGAGTAATTAATTAATGAAGTAATTTAAGTTAATTAATGGAAGTAATTTAAGTTAATTATTGAGAATGGTTAAGGATAATTACTTATTGTAATTAAGAGATAATTAATCAAGGAAGATTAATTTAGATAAATAAATAAGATGTGATTAATTAATTTTGAATTAAATTAATGTTAAGAAAGGTGGATTAAGGTAATCCAAGTGATTAAAGGTTAGTAATTAATTTAAATAGAGATTAATTAAATTAATTAAGAGTGAATCAACTTGTTATGGATGGTTGAATGATATTGAATTGATTTTATCTCTGATGGGTGGAATGAGATGTGTTGTGATATGAATGGGTTAAACTATGATAGTGTAGGTTACCTATCTGAGTTGAATTGTTGTAAGATATCCTGAATATGAATTGTATTGTTTAAAACTTAAACTTTTGGTTTAATAAATGACATGGGATTCAAAGAGACCGGAGTCGGGTATTAGCTAATACCCGAAACCACTTCGACTCTTTAAAGAATTGATATGTGAAATTAATAATTTGGAATGGAATGATTTAAGTGAATTTGACCATTTAATCTAAGTTTTGGATGCCTAGAAATTGATGTGTGAAATAAGTGTCGTCTTTAACAAATTGTGAAATTGTAAATTTACACGAGCTACCCCGGGTTTTATGTAAGTTTTATGCTGATGTATTCCATGTTAGATGGGTTTACTCACGCTGGTTTCCAGCCTGACCCGGGTGTTACTTTGATGTAATGCTCGGGTCAGACCGAGTATTACAGATTTTCAAGTATGGACGTTCGGGAGCTCAACAGACGAGTTGGATGGCAGGAACGTATGGAGTGTATCCCGCTGTGATATATTGTTGTATATTTGGACATGTTGATTATATATGTCCAGTGATTGTGTATAAGTTGTAACTCTGATGTATTAAAGTGTAATTTAACTAATACAGTTTCTTTGTATAAATGGTATTATATGATATTATATTTTGATCCGCTGCGAATGTGAGATTCTGTGACTTGTTTTCTGTTTCTTCTTCTTCTATCTCTTTCTTCTTTCCCTAACTATCTGGAATTTTCGGGATCGAAAATTCCGGGTCGTTACAATCCTAACTTCGCTTGGAACTAAAGCAATTCGAACATGAATTTGGTTTGACCATCTTTTCAAGCATTTCTGAACAATGCTTCAAATCCTCCTTTCAACCAAATCAATTTCAACAAAATTTTCTGCCACCTTCTCAAAACCAAGCACAACAATCTTTTGCTCCTCAAGACGTCAAATGAATGACTTCACTTGAGAAAAATTTAGAAACTTTGGTTAAAGCGACCACTCAAAACCTTTAATCAAATAGCAATTTGCAAAATTTGTTAACCTCGTACATGCAAAATACAAGTCAATTGATCGTAAAACTTGAAATGCAAATGAGTTAATTAGCCACTTTTGTGAGTGAATAGGAAAGAGGTACGTTCCCGAGTCAACCTGTTCCAAACCTTAGAAATCAAAACACAAACTCGAACCAAGCTCATGTCGTTCAAGATAGCAATTTGAATCAAATGAATGCTATCACCACTTTGCGATCCGGTAAGCAAATCGATAACCAAATTGTCAATCCTAATGACTTAACGGAAATTTCTTCCGAATCTACAATACCCTCGACCGAGTCCAATCCAAACATTAAATCCAATTCTGAATCTCGTCCTTTACCGACTCAAGTATACTGACCTACTGAGTCTCGAGTTCCATTTCCACATCGACTTCGACCTAAGAAACATTCAGTCACATGGAAAATGTGTAAGTATTTTTAAGCAAGTCAAGGCCAACATTCCTCTTTTAGACATAATTCGATAAGTCCTAACCTATGCTAAGTTTTAAAGGACTTGTGCACACAAAAACGACACACTCAAGTGCCTAAAAAGTCTCCTTAGTGGTCGGTCAAAGTGAAGTCTTGTCTCGTTCCAATTTGGTAAAATACAAAGATCCTAGTTGCCCCCATAATCCCGTGTACGATAAGAGACAAGACGATTAATAAATGCTTCCTAGAATTAGGTGCGAGTGTAAACTTGATTCCATACTCCGTGTTTAACAATTAGGCTTAGGCGAGCTTAAACCGACAAAAGTTACCCTTCAATTTGCCGATCGTTCTATAAAGAAACCCATAGGAGAAATCGAGGATGTACTCATTAAAGTAGGGCAATTCATATTTTCAGTTGACTTCATCATCCTTAAAACACAACCGGTAAACAATTCTATGCGTCAAATTCCGTTGATTTTAGGACAACCATTCTTAGCCACCTCGAGTTAATCAATTGTCGAAATGGTTTGATGAAAATTTCCTTTGGTAACATGACCTTAGATCTTAACATCTTCAATTTAGAAAATCAATCGAACGAACCATTCGACTGCACATTGGAAGTTAGTGCTATTCAAGAAAACTTTGAAAGTGAAACGATTGACCTTAATAAAGAAAGCGAGTTTGAGTCACGTTTATTTCAAAACATGCCAAACGAGACCGTAGATACGCTTCCTGTCGAAACTCTCACGGTTGAGTCCGAAAATCAACCGATTTCTTGGACTGAGCAACCCCCTAGGTTAGATCTAAAACCTTTTCCTTCTCATCGAGCTTTCTCTTGACTAAGAAGCGTCTCTTCTTTCAATGAAGGCTTAACCCCAAAATAAAAGATGTGGTTCAAGAAGAAATTTTTAAGCTCCTTGATAATGGTATCATATATCTCATCTCCGATAGTTGTGGTTTAGCCCAATTCATGTCGTGCCTAAAAAATCTGGACTCGCCATTATCATAAATCACGCTAATGAACTCATTCTGACCCATACTCAAACAGATTGGCGTGTTTGCATTGATTATCAAAAATTAAATTCTGCAACACGTAAAGATAATTTCCCTCTTCCTTTCATCGACCAAATGCTTGAACGATTAGCCGGTCATGAATTCTATCATTTTCTTGATGGTTATTATGGTTATAACCAAATTCCAATCGCTCCCGAAGACCAAGAAAAAACAACTTTCTCGTTTTCTTTCGGCACCTTTGCTTATCGGCATATGCCATTCGGACTTTGTAATGCTGGGACACTTTCCAATGATGCATGGTTGGCATCTTTCCTTACATGATTGAAAGCTTTCAAGAAATTTTTATGGATGATTTCTCTATCTTTGGAGATTCTTTTTTCGAGTGCTTACATCATCTCGAGTTGGTTCTAAATCGATGTAAAGAGAAACATTTAACTTTGAATTGGGAAAAATGTCATTTCATGGTCTAACAAGGCATAGTCATAGTCCTCGGGCATGTCATTTCAAATAAGGGCATTGAGGTAGATAAATCAAAAATTGATATCATTTCAAATCTACTCATTCCCAAATCCGTTATGGATATTCGATCATTCCTAGAACTTGCTGGCTTTTATTGACGCTTTGTAAAGGACTTTAGCAAATTTGCTTGACCTTTGACCACACTTTTGGGAAAAGATGTTCCTTTCGATTTTAATTCAGTTTGTGTCTCTTCTTTTGAATGTCATAAAAATGAACTTATTTCTGCTCCAATCATCTACTTACCCAATTGGGATCTTCTATGTAACGACCCGGATTTTCCGTCGTTTAATTTTGAATATTTAAATGGTTTTAAATATTGGACTTGGAATAGAAATTGATTTCTAAATATGAAGATTTGGTTGAAATTATAGAATGAATTTAAATTTCAAATATAACGATTTATCGTAATACGGAAATGGTGAATTATTGAATTTGAGTTGAATATGAATCAAAATGATTCTAATGTTGATATAAATTCTATTTGAATTACAATTGAGTTAATAAGTTTTTAAAACTGGGATTTCAAGCGATTTCGTAAATTTTTGAAATCGTCGATTTAATCGACGCATTAAAATAGCGATCTGAGGCACAGTCTCGAAATTCGACGAAACCAGTTCCATTGGATCCATAATGGTGTATTATTATCGGATTTCAAATTTCATGGCATTTGGATTTACCGTTTGGTCATGAGATTTAAAAACGCTTAGAAATAATTTAATTGAACTTAATTTAAATATTCGATTTAAAAAGCTATCTTCCACATACGATCAAATTAGGCTTCGAAACTTGTTCCATTGCGTTCGTAATAGGGGTATAACATTAGGAACGCCAGGCGGCACACCTCAATAGGGGTTCGAAATTTCGAGATATGCAAACGAAACATTTGAATATTTAAATAATTATAAAACAATCAGGGCTCAATCCAACCACCCTATAATCGTACTCGAGCCACCCTAGCACCTGAATTGCGTGGACCTACCCTTCCTCTTCTCGTTTGAATCCAAATTTCCTTCTTTCTTTCCCAGTTCAAAATCAATTCACGCTTCATATAAAAAAGATATCGCGATCGATGTGGCGATTGGAGTAGCCGCACGCGCGATGGTTGGAGTGGAAGGCGACGTTGATTGATGTACGCAACTTAGGGGTTGCTCGATTTAAAGGTGGAGCGACAGCAGCAGCCGGGTTGGGTCGCGATCGAGGAGTGTTGTTCGTATTCGGTTAGGGTTGCTGGGGACTTTGAGGTGGTGGAGGCAGTGGTCATGGAGGGACGTGATAGAGATAGGCGCTGGAAGTCGGAGCTGGGGCATCTGAGGATGAGGGATGGACATGAGTCGTAGGGTGGCCAAGGCAGGGAGGTTTGAGGCGATGTTGATACTAGGGAGGAGGAACGATGGCCAGATGAAGCTGCGGTCATGGTACAGTCGACTGGAGCACGCGGCGGTTGATGGTCATTGGGGTGGCCACAGTTTGGAGGAGTAGAGATCGTTTTTGGGTGTATTAGCGTGCAGGCAAATATTTGGGGGAAAGGATTATCTTGTTAGTAAGGTAATTTTATTTAAAATCAAATTGTAAATTTAAGTTAATTATAAATAAAATTATTTCTTAGTTCATTAATCCATAATCAATTCATACGAGATCCAAAAAAAATTGTGAACAAGTCGAGTTTGGTTTGTAGCTGTGAAATCTATGCGATAGAATTAAAATTGGAATGGATGGAAAATAAAAATCAAGGTGAGTAAATCTCACTCAATTTGGTTGACTAGTTTAATTTATAATAATTTAAATTAATTATTGGATGATTGGTTGAATTGATATTATTATTATCAGTTGGACGTTATATTATATATAGTAGTATATATATTAGTAGTTGGGTATATTCCCGCCGATTGGAGCGGATGAGACACTATGCGCCCCGCATAATAGCGGATGATCCTATATTACCGCGGTATCCCGCCTCGAAGCGGGATTGATATTTTATGTTATCTGACATCTATGAATACAGGGAAACAGGTTGGAGGGATCCAACTGGATTTCTCAAAATGTTGATTAGAATTTCATATATAGTGATATATGATTTGTGTTAATAATCTGATATAGATTGTGTTGTGATTGAATTATTGGACGCTATAGTAGCATTGGCCTTAATTTTTGGTATTTTAAATACCATAAATATTAATTTTAAATTTGAAGGGATTAAAAGGAATTTCGGATATAAAAATATTTATATTAGAATTTGGATTATTTTAAAGGAAATTGAGTTGGATGAAAAATATATAATTCAATTTTGGGTTGTACTTAACTATTCATAAATTGTTTTAAATTAAGATTTTTGAAATAATTTATATAAAGGGATTTTTAAAGGGTATTCTGAAAAATATAAAAAGGAGTTGAAATCGATATTTAAAATAGATTTGAAAATAAAGGGAATTTATAAAGAAATGGTTTTATAAAATGGAATTTTACAAATGATATTATTATTACAAACAAGTAAAACCCAAATGAGTTTATAAATTTATAAACAATGTTTATAAATAAGGGAAGGATATCAGTTGATAAATTGGGAATACAATTTCACAATGTGAATTTATTTCGAGTTATGGAAATCGTTTTGGAAAAAAATAGTGGAATCTAATTTTTTGAATGTGAGAATGATTATGAAATTGAGATGTAGTCGATGGGATATGAATCAAGAGGGATTTATAAATTGAAATTGGAATATTTGATTTTTAAAATAAATTTTGTCAAGAAATTAAAATTGTTTCAAAATGGGATTTCTATTTAATAAACTATATAGTTAAGCTGTTTAGTATTGAAATATTTCGAAAAATGGATTATTCAAATATTTAATATTAATTGAAATAAATTCTAATTTTTATAATAGTTTTGTAAATCGATTAGTTTTATTTAAAAGTAAATTGGAAATGAGTTATCGATGTTTATTTAAGTGTTTTATGATTTTAAATAATTACTTAAACATGTTTTAAAAATATATTATTATTATTTAAAAATACTTATTATATATATAGAGAGTTTTGAAATGATTGAAATTTATTTATAAATCCTCTCGAGATTTGTAAACGGGGTTTATTTAACGAATATGATTTTTATAAGAGAAATCTTATAGTGAAATTCTGGGAACTTAAGGAAATTTCCAAAGTATTTAAATATAGAACCTTCGAAAGTGAATTAAAATTCATAAAAAGGAAGATAGAAATGGGTAGTTGAAATTATAGACGAGTATAATTGATTTTGGAAATTTTAAAGGGGATTAATTAATGAATTCCGGAAACTTTTCGAATCCGTTATAAATGGGTTAAGGAAATTTCAAGTGGATTATAAGGAATTTGAGAAGTATGAAATAAAGGGAATATTTATTAATTATTGGAAATAAAGTGATTTTAGGAAAACATACTTATAAATATTTTTAAATTATTAAACTGGGAGGATTTGAAATATTTAACTACGAGATTATTATTTTAGAAATATTTCTCAAAAGGTTGAATTATAAATGGGATTGAAAGAAATATTCTAAGTGTTGATATGGATTTAAATATCCTGTTATGGATATAAGAATTTGAATTGTTTCAATTATTGAATATATTGGAAGAGATTTAAATATATATCTTTGTAAAGATATTTTGAATGAATGTTTTGACGATGTATAAAATAAGGCCTAGTGACTGCTTGTGGATGTTATTTGATAGTTAAATAACCGACTATCAAATCTAGTCAAATTCGTTAATCGTTTCGAAGAGACCGGGATCGGATTTTATTATCCGAAAACCACTTCGATCCGGTTTGTGCGTTACGAATTGTGATATCGTGAAGATAATGGAGATGGTGATTTTGAAGGAGATTCGGTTTGTACAGACCCAGAACAACTTGTATGGATGAATGCTGTCATTGCATTGTTGCTTAGAAGGCAGTATTAGCATTCCAAGTTGAATGCTATTCTAAAGATAAACGTAAGCCTCAAGCCTCATCAACCGGGAATGACTAAAACAGGGGAGATGCAGTAGGGCTAAGTGGGTCGCACCCAAGTAGGGTATGTTATCACTTTTCTAGATACGCTCAAATATATATTATAATTATGGACATGGTTGTGCATGGAAAAAAGAGCGCTCGATTAGGGTGGGAACACCCGGGGTGATAACATATTCAGTACTATCCAGGTTAGGGGTAGGTCGGTCCTATGTTGGCAGGGGATCCAGGAGAGGTCCTCGGTATATTTTTCTAGAGATGTATTGTAACAGGCGGTACCACGGTAGCCCAGTCATTGTATGGAATCCAATATCCACTACGAGCCCTTACGGTTTTGATTGTAGAGCCTAGTATGCTGGAATTTAATTAATGTAACAATTTCGGCTATTTTAATAAGTATTTGTACTTAGACACTATTATAATATCAGATGATTTTGATATAAAATGTTTTGGTTATCGTAAGGTAAAAACCCATTATGTTTATGTGTGACGCGGTCTTACGAGATACTTTTGTTTTCAAAGGATTCTGATAACAGTAATAATTCAAATTGAGTGTGTTTTCTCATGTTGGTTTTCCAGACTGACTCGGGTGTTATTTATTATAATGCTCGGGTTAGACCGAGTATTATAGATTTAAGGTAGGATGCTATGGAGCATAGGAGACGTGCTGGAGGATTTCAAGCGTATTTCACGTACTTGTTTATATTCCGCTTTGTGTGTAGACTGTATAGTCGGCACTGGTAAGGACAAGTTGTTAGTGCCAAAATTGGTCACTAGCACTCAAATGTAAATGAAAGCACCACCTAACAGTCGCAAATAATAAATAGAGTGTATGTAGAGAGTATAAATATGAAGAGCGGTAAAAATTAAAAAGAAAGTAGAAAAAATAGTGGATTTATAGTGGTTCGGCTGACTCTGGCCTACGTCCACTCCAAAAATTTTCCTTTTTATTTATATGAGAATCAATTACAGTTACAATTTGTAGTTTTCAAAACACTTATGGCAGAGTAGCCTTAATGAGGAAGAAGAAGGGAAACAGAATGAAGACCCCTTTTCTGAAGCCCCGCTTGCTGTATTTATAGGAAAAACCTGAGTTACCGGGCTTCTTGAATTATCCGGGCCCATCAACACCAATGCTGATCCGAAAATGCCGATCCAGAAATGCTGAACCAGAAATGCCGAACCAGAAATGACGAACCACAAATGACGAACTAGAAATGACGATCCAGAAAGGACGATCCAGAAATGACCAACCAGAAATGACCAACCAGAAACGACGACCCAGAAACAACGACCCAGAAACGACGAACCAGAAATGACGAACCAGAAATAACGAACCAGAAATGACGATCCAGAAATGACGAACCAGAAATGACAAACCAGAAAGGACAACCCAGAAATGACGACCCAGAAATGACGACCCAGAAATGATGACCCAGAAATGACGACCCAGAAATGACGACCCAGAAACGACGACCCAGAAATGACGAACCAGAAATGACGAACCAGAAAGGACGATCCAGAAATGACGACCCAAAAATGACGACCCAAAAATGACGAACCAGAAATGACGACCCAGAAATGACGAACCAGAAATGACGAACCAGAATTGACGAACCAGAAATGAGAAACCAGAAATGACGAACCAGAAATGACGAACCAGAAATGAGGAACTAGAAATGACTAAACAGATCACCACCGAGCCACATCTACCGACCCACTCAGGTCGAGCCACTCGTGACTTTCCACCCTTGACCGAGCCATACTAGCCTTCATACCTCCAATCCTTTCCTAACTCGATACTCGTTCGAGCCCGATCATATTTTCTGCAACTATCGTCTTGTAGCCAGGTAACACTATTGATTTTAGTTAAATCCGCCTGTCCACGGCCTTGCCAAAAGGCGGGTTAACATTTGTCCCCCAAAACATGCCTTGCGGTATGAAGGCGTGTTTTGAATAGCTTTTGATCTGTCATCCAAAGTCCATATGTCATCCATAGCCATTTAAAGCCAAAATCTGAATCCGTAATCTTTCCGGGTTCTTGCCAAGCGCACTCCACACTCGACGACCTGTGTTAAGTAATGCCATAGTATTCCTGGTTCAGTGTCCCCAAACGTTGAGTAATGCCAGGGCTTAAGTCCTAAGCCGAATCCTGGTCGCTCCGGACCCTTGCCGAGCACAGTCCACACTCGACGACCTGAAATTGTAACCGATAGATAATATGGGGCCTAAGTCCAAGGCCGAATCCTGGTCGCTCCGGACCCTTGCCGAGCATAGTCCATGCTCGCCGACCTTTAAGCCAAAAACCAAAAAAAGGGTCAATCAAAATCTAATCCGAAATCTGGATTCAAACCAGAAAACCATAAACCCATATCAAAAGTCCAAACCAAAAGGAAAACGTCCAAACTAAAATCCAAATCATAAAACAAACAAAACCGGGAGTTCAAATCAAACTCCAAAACCAAACCAGAAAAGGAAAGTGTCCAAGCCAAAAAGAAAAAATGGATTTCACAAACCAGAGCGGCACGGTTTATCATCATCTCAGAGCATGCCTAGGGGTTGTCTCTGTCCCCGTACATGAGTAAGTGACTCAGCCGTCTGCCTAGAGTTTGCTACTTATTCCAAACCATCACGATTAGTTGATGACCAACCGACCACCATTCCTAGGCCTTGTACCATTATCGTTCAAGGTAGGCGGTGGCTGCTCCTATTCCACTACCTCATTCCGAGTTTTGACATATTGCCGCAACTGACCATTCCTTACATGCTCCTTGATTATATCCTTTAGATGCCTGCGGCTGTTAATATCATGCCCGTCCAGATCATGAAATAGACAGTGCTTTCCCGATGCCCTTTCGCATTTTGAGGGTTCCCTCCTTACCGGCCTTCGATAAGGAAGGCGATCTCGAGTGTCCAAGTATATTCGTTCCAATGTTTCATTCAGTCCTGTGTAAGTGGAGAATTTTGGTTCTTCCCAGCGCTTCCTCTTCCCTTTATCCTTATCTTTACCCAAGCTTTCACCGGACGGTTCTCCATCCTTAACCATGTTTACTTCCTTTGACTTCATATCTAAACATGCATCCTCTTGTCGAAGAAACGTTTCAGCTTCATGAAAGAATTCCCCGAGATCCATTGGTGGATCCCATATCAACGATACTTTGAAATCTGAATTATCCCTGACTCCTGATACCGCCGCCATTAGAACCATTGATGGATCCGGCCGATCCACTGAAGCAACTGTTGCATTAAACCGAGTCAAAAATGTCCTAAGCAATTCTCCCGTCTTCTGCTTCACCGACGTCAGTGTCATCACATTCTTCGGCCTTTTGATGTGAACTCGAAACTGTTTCAAAAACCTATCCACCAATTCTGTCCATGCTCCGATTGATGCATCTTCCAGCTGTCTGAACCACATAGCAGCTATATCGGTTAAGTACAGGGGAAAACATCGGGCCATAACCTCCTCTGATGCCCCCAGCACTTCCATATGTCTTGTATACCTCATCAAGTGGTCAGTGGGATCCGTCTTACCGTTGTATACTTCCAGAGTGGGCAGCTTGAAATCAGGTGGATTCCTTGCCATCCTGGTGTTACGGTTAAACAGACTTTTGTTTACTCCTTCCAAATCCCTGTTTGTCAGACCTCCGCGAATAGTTCGCCTGATAATGTCGGATAATCCAGTGTTACCTACCAAGGGTTGCCCCCCATCTACATTTCCTAATTGCCCTCCAGGTCCTCGAGGGAATTCCGGTACATACTCCTCATCACGCACTCCTGTATCCCTGTTGGAGCCAGGTTGCGCCGTGCCATCTGGTATCCCTCCATGGATTGGTCTTGCATTACCTAGTGGTATGCCCCCAAGTCTAAGTTCATCTGGGTTGACAGATGTTTGCCGATCAGGGGCTACCCCCCTGCCGAACCACTCCATCTGCTTACCGGTTGAGTCCTTCTAATCCAGCTCCATGGATCGGAGTTCCTGCAGCTCCTACTTGTCCAAATTGTCTGAGAAGGGTCTGCATTATTTCCTCTTGCCTTTTCATCAACTGCTCCTACATGGAATTTATCATGACCTGCATTTCGTCCCTAGTGATATAGATCGAGGCTTGATTAGCTCCAGAGGAAGCCTCTTGACTTCCCTCTTGTTGACTCCTTTCCGTCCTTTGTCTCCTGTCGATTGCCTTGCCATAGTCTCCAGAATCCAAGCTCTTAGGCCTTTAAATCCAAAATCCAAGCTTATGAATCCCTGAGTGCTAGCTTTCTCAGTGAAAGCACCAAAATGTTAGCGCCAAAATTGGTCACTAACACCCAAACGTAAATGAAAGCACCAACTAACAGTCACAAATAACAAATAGAGTGCATGTAGAGAGTATAAATATAAAGAGCAGTAAAAATTAAAAAGAAAGCAGAAAAAACAATGGATTTATAGTAATTTGGCTGACTCTGGCCTACGTCCACTCCAAAAAATTTCTTTTTTTTATATGAGAATCAATTACAGTTACAATCCGGAGTTTTCAAAACACTTATGGCAGAGTAGCTTTAATGAGGAAGAAGAAGGGAAACAGAATGAAGACCCCTTTTCTGAAGCCCCGCTTGCTGTATTTATAGGCAAAACTTGAGTTACTGGGCTTCTTGAATGATCCGGGCACATCAACACCAATGCCGATCCAGAAATGCCGATCCAGAAATGCCGAACCAGAAATGATGAACAAGAAACGACGAACCAGAAATGACGAACCAGAAATGACGACCCACCAGAAATGACAACCCAGAAATGACGAACCAGAAATGACGAACCAGAAATAACGACCCAGAAACGACAACCTAGAAATGACGAACCAGAAACGACGAACCAGAAATGACGATCCAGAAATGACGATCCAGAAAGGACGATCCAGAAAGGACGACCCAGAAGGGACAACCTAGAAAGGACGACCCAGAAAGGACGACCCTGAAAGGACGACCCAGAAACGATGAACCAGAAATGACGAACCAGAAACAACGACCCAGAAACGACGACCCAGAAACGACGACCCAGAAACGACGACCCAGAAACGACGACCCAGAAATGACGAACCAGAAATGACGACCCAGAAATGACGACCCAGAATGACGAACCAGAAATGACGAACCAGAAACGAGGAACCGGAAATGATGAACCAGGAATGACTAAACAGATCACCAGCGAGCCACATCTACCGACCCACTCAGGCCGAGCCACTCGTGACATTCCACCCTTGACCGAGCCATACTAGCCTTCATACCTCTAATCCTTTCCTAACTCGATACTCGTTCGAGCCCGATCATATTTTCTACAACTATCATCTTGTAGCCAGGTAACACTGTTGATTTTAGTTAAGTACGCCTGTCCACGGCCTTGCCAAAAGGCGGGTTAACACAAGTTATAATAACAGTCCATATTGATGTATTGATTGTTGTACTCTGATGATTGTATGTATATTAACAGATACAGTTTCTTTTGTATAAAAATATGTTATTATATTTTGTATTTTGTTCCGCTACGATTGTGAGATTCTATGTCATTTTTTCTGTTTTCTTCTCTCTCTCCTTTTCTTTTTCCCTAACAATCAGGTTTTCCGGCAATCGATTCCTCGGCATGTAATACGGTGAACGTATTATTGTCGATTTTCGAGGGTCAAAAATCCCATTCGTTGCATTCCATTCGAAATTATGTGTAACGTTTCTAACTTTGCGGTTGTTACTGTCCTAGGACAACGCATCAATAAAATCCTTCACGTTATCTACTATGCTAGTATAACTTCGAACGATGCTCAACTCAACTACCCAACAACCGAAAAAGAGCTTCTAGCCGTATTTTTTGCACTAGAAAAGTTTTGACCTTATTTGATAGGCTCACACATCACGATTTACACTAACCATTCTACTCTTAGGTACCTTTTTGCTAAAAGATGCTAAGTCTAGTTTGATTCGTTGGATCCTTTTACTCAAGTAATTTAATCTTACAATCGAAGATAAAAAAGGATCCGCAATGTCATTGCTGATCACTTGTCCTGTCTTCCGAACGTACCATTTTCTTTGCCCATCAATGAGAATTTTTCCTACGAACAACTCTTTTTAGTTTCCATCGATCCGTGGTTTGCCGATATAGTGAACTATTTAATCACCAAGGAAACTCCTTTGTTTTGGTCTAAACAAGATAAATACAACTTTCTATCCCAAGTGATATATTTCTATTGGAACGATCCATACTTGTTTAAGTATTGCTCTCACCAAATCATTCGACGATGTGTCCCAAATAGCGAAATGAAGAGTGTCCTTTCGCTCTATCATGACCAAGCGTGTGGTGGACATTTCGGTCCTAAGAAAACTGTGGAAAAAGTTCTCCAATGTGGCTTTTATTGACTTACACTTTTCAAAGATGCATTTGAGTTTTATAAAGCATCCGATCATTGTCAAATGTTAGGAAAACCCTATTGAAGAAACAAGATGCCTTTAACCCCCATCCTTACGGGCGAAATTTTTGACATTTGGCAAATTGACTTTATGAGGCCATATCCTAACTCTTTCTAAAATCTCTATATTCTTCTTGCTGTCGATTATGTTTCTAATTGGGTTGAACTCGTTCCGTTAAAACAAATAACCACAAAGTTATTATGAAATTCATAAAAGAAAACATCTTTTCTGGGTCTGGCACGCCTCGCACAATAATAAATGATAATAGAACCCATTTTTGTAATCAACCTTTCCGATCTTTAATGAAGAAATACTCAATAACCCATAAGTTATCCATTCCTTATCATCGTCAAACTTGTGGCCAAGTCAAAGTTCCGAATCATCAAATCATACAAATTTTGGAGAAAAGATTAAAAAAATTGGAAAGATTAGTCTCAAAATTGACAGATTAGTCTCAAAATTGACAGATGGGTTTTGGGCTTATAGAACCCCATTTAAAACTAATCTTGGAATGTCCCCTTTCCGATTAATATATGGTAAAACATGTCACATACCAGTCGAACTTGAACATAAAGCGTTATAGGCAACAAAGAACATAAACTTTAACCTTAAAAAGGCTAGCGAAAATAGAAAATTGCAACTCAATGAATTAAAAGAGATTGTTAACGTGAAAAATGTACGCTAACACCCCAGTGTAATTTGCGATATAGTGAAAGCACCACCCGTTGGTACGGGAACTAAAAGTAAGCAGAGAATAGCAGAAAACAGTAAAAAGACAACAGTTTTATAGTGGTTCGGCTCAGAATCAAGCCTACGTCCACTTAATCTCTTCTATGACTAATTCGATTACAGATTTTACAATAACTCTTTGATTACAACACAATCGAGACAAGTAATCAGAACTTTGATGTAGAAAAGCTCTTTCGATTCATGTTGAATGAACTTGATTCTTTTCGAAGATTCTTTGAAGTATCCTTTGCCTTTGAAGTGTTGAAGTCAGTAGAGAAATCAGCAGAGTCTTGGCGTTTCCAAAAATTCGTCCCCCTTTCAAGTGCGGAGTTGGCGGGGTATTTATAGGTGAAACTGGGCTTAGGTCGGCTGTATTTTAGGTCGTGAGCGACCTAAGAGTGATCACGAGATAGCTTAAGTCGTTGACGACTTAACGGAACCATTCTGGGCAAGATAAAGGCTGAGAGCAACCTAGTATGAGTAGTGCATGTTAACATTAAAAAGTGAACGCTAACACCCGGTGTGTGTAATAGAATCGTGAAAGCACCACCCGTGTGACGGGAACAGAATTTAAGCAGTAAACTAGCAGAAAAGCAGTAAAAGACAGTACTTTATAGTGGTTCGGCTTGAGATTAAGCCTACGTCCACTTTGAATCTCTTTATTACTGAATTTGGTTACAAATCGGTACAAATCTCTTATGAAAACAGTATAATTTGATCACAAGAAACAATCTTGACTACTAGCTCAATCTTCGATGATGAAACTCGATGAATCCGTGTTGGATGTAAGGAATTCCTCTCGAAGTTTGTTGTAGTGTCTTGAATGCTTGAAGATCTTTGATTGCTGAATGAGTGGAGAATTCGACAGAGTAACGGCGCTTGAAGAAATGAATGGCCAAAAGTCCCCTCCTTGTTGGAGGTTGGGGGGTATTTATAGGGCAGAATCCGAATAGGAAAAATCCTCTAAGTTCTAAGTCGTAGCCGACTTATAGTAAGTCGTAGGTCTTAAGTCGGCCACGAGATAGACATGCACTAATTACTCTTGAACGTCCAGAATGAGCTAAGTCATAAGTCGGCAACGACTTAGCATATGTCGTAGGTCTTAACTCGGAGACTTATGTATCTCGTAGACTTTTAAGTCGGAGCTTACTTCAAGTGGGTGTGTTTTAGGTCGGTCCTGTGGTTAAGTAGGTGAGAGCCTTGAGTCGGAGCCGTAGCTAAGTCGGAGCTTTCTTTAACAGCTAGGTCGGTATGGCTTTAGGTCGGAGCCTTCCTTTAACTCGGAGCTTTCTTAACTCGGAGCTTCCTTTAACTCGGAGCTTTCTTAACTCGGAGCTTCCTTTAACTCGGAGCTTTCTTAACTCGGAGCTTCCTTTAAATCGGCACATTTGTTAAATCGGCACACTTGTTAAGTCGGTCTTCCTCTTAAGTCGGTCACATTTTTAACTCGTTATGTCGTGAATCAAAGAGGATTAACATTTGCCCCTCGAAGTACACGCCTAAGTCGTAGGTCGTGTGCTTCGATTCCCCTAGCTTGCTCTGTGAACGACTTAAGATGAGTCGTAGGTCGTAAGTCGTACGTACCGATTCGTCTTCTACTACCCCAGTATATAAATAGTTTAAGTCGTTACTTCTTTTCCTTCACCTGCTCTCGTTACTTCATTCCGCCATTAACAAGCATTTGAAATCTTCGAAGGCGAAATCAATTACCCAATCACCAGTTATTCTCATCGTTGTATTGCGTAAGTGAAATCGGCTTCCCCATTCAATCTTCGACTGTCACTAAATTGCGAATTCCATCTCTGACTTATTCTTCTTATGTCATGCTCCATTGCAATCTACGTTTCAATTGATTATCGATGGATTCGAGACGATTTGTCTTGGACTTGGACAATCTGTACGAACGAGGCGACAGATTGCAGCGATTCAGCTTGTCTGACTCGTGGTTCGCGATGAAGTAACATCACACCGATTTTATGGCGATTCTATTGATTGAATGCATTGAGAGGACGAGAGTTTTGGTTGAAGAAGAGGTTAATGGGTTAACGGGTTAAGACTGTGTTGAATTGGTGTACCGAAAAGACGGACGACTTAAGGCCTTAAAAATCACGACTTAACTTTTGATGACCTGGTGAATTGTGTACGACTTAAAGTAGGTTGTAAGTCGTAAGTCGGTCGATGACCTAGGACATGGATTTTTGCGCTTCTCCTGAAATCCTTTATCACAGCATGACTTAAAGAACTGACGCCGACTTAACTCGTAGCTCGTTCCTTAGGCCGTAGACGAGATAGGACTTAGTGAAATTTTTGAACTTGCATTCTTTAACTTGGAACATACTTTTGACATGAATTCTTGACTTGAAATGCTGGAACAGACTGTCTAATTTTAACTGCTTGAACCTTCCCACGTGCCATATTTATCTTACAGATCAACAACCTGTTTACTCACAACATTCACCGAATATTGGGACGAATATACTGCCACTGATTGCCCGCATCAAATGACAGATTAGTCGATAAAGAAAAAATCAAATTAAATGCACTGCATGAATGAAATGTTGTACAATAACCAATTCAAGTGAAGTATTAAAGCAAAATCGTAATAGCCAACTGAAACTGATTTGTTTACATTAACACTGTACTTAGATATTAACAAGTTCTGAAATCTCATAATCAACCGATTGTCGACTAGTTTAATTCCAGTTGTGTTTACTTGTTATTTTTTTTATTGGTTCTTCACAACACTTCACACTTTTTAGGAAACGTGCACCTTAATATTTGATCATCCAGTTCCTTGTGTAGAATGACATCTCAACATGAAGATTTGGAACCAGCTAGAGGAGTTTTTCCAATCGCTACTCCATTAAACGATCCTCTAGAAAGGACTCCTACTACTTTGAGCCATAAAGCCTTTTGTCAATCATGCACCCAGTTTGGCATTGCCGAAGCTGACGCTTTGCTCCCTGGAATAGATGATACTGCTGATAGACCGCCCCATGGCTTTGTCGCAGTTAACCGCCAAATGTGCTCGAGTGGAGCTATCCCCCCATTTAATGACTGCCTTCGAGAAATTCTTCTCCGACTATCTATCTCCCCTTTTCAATTACACCCTAATGGCTACGCCATGCTGCTGGGACTGTGTGTGATTTTTAGGAGAACGCTGGACTGTTTTCCCAATTTTGGAGAAATTCGCTTCCTGTGCACATTTACAAAGCACAAAGACCATCCTTCCATTACAGTTGTGAGAAGTGTTAGAAATCGTAAGTTGATCGTTGTTCTCCCCGACAGTGTTCACAATTTCCTAAGTGAGTTTTTCTATGTCCGCTGTCCTCCAGGATTTTACGCCATCTGGAGAGTAGGGAGTAAGATCATTTGTCTCTGTTTCTTATGTTTTTTCGAACTTGTCGAAGTTCGAGTTATCGAGTATTAACTTTGCCCTTTTCTTTTCAGCACTTCCTCCTCCTTCTAGAAATCCCGGTCACAAAGCGACTTTTGAGAGGCTTATGGCGGTACCGGTTGAGGAAAGGAGTATCCAGTTTCTATTGACAGACGAATTTTTACATCAATTCGGTCTTTTACACTCTTCTCACTTTACCCAGCCTCGTGAAGTTTCTAATCTTCCAGCGCAAACATCAGATGCCCCAGCTTCAACGGAAGATATGGCTTCAAAGGAGCCAACTGTAGACACTACATTAGTAAAGTGTTCTACTTCTATTGGTGTTGCGGGAACGTCCAGCAAACCGGCGCTTGCTCCAATTATTGAAGAGGAAGAAAATCCTCGAATTTCTGAAAAATCAGCCGATGTGGAAGTTGAAAAGGAGAATTCTGCTGAGCATCATAATGATGACACCTTTGATGACTTGAGTGACATAATGATAACTTCTCAAGAGCTTTTCAAGGATAATCATCCAAAGGCAAACTCTCCTGTCGTTGAAGCGACTTCCTCTTTGAAACAAACTTCGACGCCTTCTACACCTGTCGTCTCCGTTCCCGCACTAAAGCATGGTTTGTAGTTTGACGCACGTAGTTCGCACGCCGCACACACTTAGAATTTTTCAGCACTTATAAGCATTTATCCTCTTTTTCTGGAAATTTCTAAACTTTACTTCTTTTTCGGTTTTCAGATTCTCCAATGGGGCGTACCGGCTCATATTATGACTCATTTCAGCGTCATGAAGGCCGTGGATCTTATGACTTTATGAGATATCTTGGTGACCAGAGAGAGACAGATGAGGAAAGGGCTCAAAGGAAGGCTCAAGAAAAATGGGATTATGAGCAGCGACAGAGAAGAAGAGACGCTGATCGATATGACTCTTCTTACAGAAGTTACGATTCTCATAAGCGAAAGTCTTATGATGACAAAGGGAAGACTCATATTACTGACGAATCAAGCAAGCGGTCCAAGCCAAGTGACACATCTGCAATCTCTGAGAAAACTGATGCTCCTATCCCTTCTGATATTCCGGCCGGTTCTCCTCCTTTAAAGAAAACTGATATCCAAACGATCATCAGCAGGCCCCAATATCAGGTTAAAGACGGCCCTCCAACACTTCAAAGCCGGTTTCCGAACTGGTGCTTAAAAGGAGTGCGTTTTGACCTGGATTTGGTCCCAATCGATAAGCAAGACATGCTTAAAAGTCTCGATGCAGTTCGGCTTAACATTGAGAGAATGTCGCAATGGCAGAAACTTGTTGATGAACTCCAGAGAGTCAACCATATGAATCTTGAAAACATGCTGACTCTGGAGAATGATAAAGCTGAATGGGATAAATGGTGCAAGCAGCATGACGCGGAGATGACGAACATCGCGGATGACAATGCAAGGCTTGAATCTGAAGTTAAGCAGCTTAAGGAAAATCTCGCCTCTTCTTCTGCATCACATACTCAAAAATAAGAAGTCTTTCAGAAGCAAGTGCGGGATGCACATGCTGCACAAAGAGATGTCGAAATGAAGCTTGCCGCTGAGCAGCACATTACTGAGAAATATCGCACAGAAAACGCCGAACTGCGGGAAAAGGTCACCTCCCAGAACGTGGAGGTTGAGTTACTAAAGTCTCGACTCGCTAAAGCTGAGACAGAGCATGATGAGGCTATTACTGGTCGGATTGCTGCCGTTGCCGAAAAAGAAGCGGCTGAGCAATCACATGAGGCAACGAAAGCAAACATCAGCTCTACCTTATTTGACTTTTATTTACACAGCCTTCTGGGTCGTGGGAGCCTTGCTTTTCTGGGTCCTGATTATGAAATCACTCTGGCTGAAGTGTGGGAAGCCGCAATTGATATGTTTAAAGGTGCCGGCTATGATGAAGCAGAACTCGAGGCTCGCTATCTTGATGATGAGGCTCGCGCCGCTCTTGTTAAAGGGAAGGAGCAGCTTGCTAAAGCACGGGCTGAATCATTGGGAGAATAGCTTTCAAAAGAGGAAGCTCCTTTAACTGCCCCTGTTCATACTTCCACTTCGGCCGATGTAAACATTACGGATTCCGGCTCCCATTCTTCACTCCCAGCTAAAATTGCCCAAGAAACTGCGACCACTCCCACTGAGGATGAGGCACCGGACGATACTGAAGCCGAGAAATTCGAGATTGACCTTGCGAAGCCAACTCCTTCAGGTAATTTTGGCGTCGTCCCGGGCCCAATGAACCAGTTATTTGATTTAACCGAGTTTGATGACCTTCTTACTTGTTACTTAAACTTTGGTGAACCGATACCCTCTCTATTTTCGGGAGATGTTGATTTTAACTT
Organism: Allium fistulosum; assembly: GCA_030737815.1. NCBI lineage: Eukaryota > Viridiplantae > Streptophyta > Magnoliopsida > Asparagales > Amaryllidaceae > Allium > Allium fistulosum. Next base: position 388,219,546 of record CM060907.1, on the reverse strand, counting down.
CTTTTCTTCTACAGCGGAGGCACCAAACACTGCACAAGTTTCCACTCCTTCAGTTGCCGTCCCTCCATCTTTGCAGATTACTCCTCCTTCTACTTCCCAACCGGGATCGCAGGCAGAAAAAATCGAAGCTCTTCAAGGCCTGGACGATCCGGCTGTTTCGCAGGAGCAGAAGGCGGAGGATCTTGAAGACATTGAGAAGACCCGGAGCGGTCTCTAGATGATGACCTGAAGCTTTCAACATTGCTTGCTACTCCGGGGAGCGAATCTTCTTCGAAGAGGAAGGGGAAGCATGCCATAAGGAAGAAGAAGAGAGGTGCTATGACTGGGGAAGACAAAACAGAAGAAGACCCAACCACTCCTCCTTCTCCGTCCCGCCCACATCGGATTCCGAAATTAACTATTAGGCCAAGCAAAGGCTCCAAGGGTGGCGGAAAGAAGGAGTGACAAGCTGAACTTTCTACTTCTTATTTTGCTTTTTACATGTATAGACCGGAGATTGTGTGGGTACCGGTCCCTGCTTTTCCTTTTTTGAGATATCTGCACATGTAAAGAATTTTCATAGTACTAAATAAAACAGTAATTTTACTTGTACAAATTCTTGTGTATGTGAGAACGCATCTGTTTCTCTTTTTTGGTGTAGAATAAACGATTCCTTTTACTTGTACAAACTTTTTGTTTGTGTTTGGGAATACATTTATTCCACATCTATTTTTTGTGATATTGCAATGAACTTGTGGCATGTTGCTTTTATTAATATAATTGAATTGTATAGTGTTGCCCCCATACCACAAGTGCATTGCAATATTTCTAGCTTTTACAAGACTGATATTCTCACTTCAGAGAATAACAATTCCACTTTTAGGGGAGGAGTCATCTTGCTTTTAATAGAGTATATCTCATTTTTTGGAGAAATTTTTATTTTTTCTTTCTTTCTGAAGAACACTTCAACTATCGGGGATGATCACTTTCATTTGTCAAAAAAGAAAGTAGATTTCCCTATGTAGTGAAATGAACTTTTCTGAAAGAATTTTGTAGCATTTCAACTTTTTTAGGAGGAACTTTTTGAGATGAACAAGTTAACCTTCCTTTGATAGTTGAACTGTGCTTCCGGAGAAGGCTTTTCGTTCGAGCATTCTATTTTGGGACATGCCTCCGGAGAGGGCTCCTCTTAAAGAGTTGTGCCTCCGAAGAGGTCTTGTGCCTCCGAAAAGGGCTTGTGCCTCCAAAGAGGGCTTGTGCCTCCGAAGAGGGCTTGCGGTGCCTTGGGAAAGGGCTTTTGCCTCCGAAGAGGTCATGTGCCTCCGAAGAGGGCTTGTGGTGCCTTGGGAAAGGGCTTTTGCCTCCGAAGAGGTCATGTGCCTCCGAAGAGGGCTTGTGCCTCCGAAGAGGGCTTTTTGATTGCCTGGAAGTTACTTTCTCATGGTTGAGTGGATCCACGGGGCGGACGCAAGTTTCTTGATTGGATGTTCGTTTGCACAAACGATCATAATTAACTAACAAGGGCCCTGTTCCTTCAGCTTGGGAAGGTGCCCCTCCGGTGGTTCCACCAATCTTTTTTGATTGAGGAAAGCACTTTCATTTTTTGGCGTGTTTCGTTAGAGGGCTTTGTTGACCTTTGAGAAGGAGCGTTGGTTGGTTGGTGTGCCAGGAAGGTTGCGTCTCAGGGGCAAGTAGATCCACGGGACGGACGCAAGCTGCCTGATTGGATGCATCACGATCAGTTAGCAAGGGCCCTGTTCCTTTTGCTTGGGAAAGTGTCCCTTCAGTGGTTCTTACTAGCCCTTTTATTGAGAAGCATACCTCCTTTTGGCTGCTTCTTTGTTTGCTTGGCAATGTTCTCTCATCATCTGCTCGTTAGCGATCTTTTATTATCGTTTCCAAGCGCATCTTCTTTCCTTACATTGCTGTGTTCGAAGAAGTGGACTTCACTGTTGAACGACTTCACGGGACAAACGCAAGTTATTTAGTTGGATGTTTGTTCATATCGACAATCTCAACCAATTAACGAAGGTTTGTCATAGTGGAGTCGCCAACTTTTTATGTGAAGTTCTCCTTGTATAGGATTTGTATTTGGAATTTTTTGTCGCTTGGTATTTGCATAACAGGTGATTTATAGAGGTCGCTTGGCTTTGTGACGAGCAAGCCTTGTTTTAATGTCCTGCAATTTTGAATCGACATTTTAGCAATACATTTAAAGTATTTACATATCGAAATAAAACAGGCATTATGAAATAGTAAGGAACACAAGATTTATAGTGGTTCGGCCAAGAATCGGGCCTACATCCACTTTATAGCTTTCATTCATTCACACTGATTTACAATTTTTTACAATACAACTGATACATTCATCACTATTTTACAATTTTGAGCAAAGCTTTTTCTTTCAAGTAAAATAAGGACGTAAGTGGTTGTTGTTCCAGGCTCTTGGAATTGGATCTCCTTCAACAGTTATGAGTTTGAAAGTGCCATTAAGAAGTTTACTGCCAATGGCATATGGTCCTTCCCAGTTTGGTCCAAACACACCAGTTGACGTCATGATCTTTTTCAAAACTAAGTCCCCGACCTCAAAGCTGCGTTGGCGAACTTTAGAGTTGAAGTGCCTGGCTATCCTTTGCTGATAAGCTGAAACTCTGAGCCTAGCTTCTTCTCTTTTCTCATCAAGAAAATCAAGTGCTTCAAGTTGCAGCTTTTCATTTTCAGCTTCGTTGAAATGAACTCTTCTATGTGAAGGAAATTCTACTTCCACTGGAATCATTGCTTCTGATCCGTATGCCAGTGAAAATGGAGTATGCCCAGTTGCAGTTTTGTGAGTAGTCCTGTATGCCCATAGTGCTAATGGAAGCTTATCAACCCAACCACCTTTTGCTCTTTCGAGTTGCTTTTTGATGGTTGACTTGATGATTTTATTTACTACTTCCACTTGCCCGTTTGCCTGCGGATGAGCCACTGCTGAGAAGCTTTTCCGAATTCTGAATCGTTTGCAAAAATTCTGGAACTCTTCACTTTCAAACTGAGTACCGTTGTCTGTAATTATTTTCTTTGGCACACCATATCTGCAAATGATATTTTTCGTTACAAAATTTATCATCTTTTTAGAGGTAATGGTGGCCAAAGGTTCAGCTTCAGCCCACTTGGTGAAATAATCAACAGCTACGATAGCATATTTGATTCTTGATTTGGCAACTGGTAATGGTCCGATTAGATCTATCCCCCAAATGGCGAATGGCCATGGGCTGACCATCTGTGTGAGTTCGGTGGAAGGTGCTTTTGGGATTTTTGCAAATCTTTGACATTTGTCGCACTTTCTAGAGTAAATAGCAGCATCCTGGTTAATGTCAGGCCAGAAATACCCATATCGGAGAACTTTCTTGGCTAAAGTTTGACCAGCTGAATGATCTCTGCATTCTCCTCCGTGTATCTCGGCTAGAATTGTCTTGGCTTCTTCCTTAGTTACACATCGGAGCAGAGGCATTGAAAATCCTCGTCTGTATAGTCGGCCATCTTGAATTATATACCTTGATGCTTTCCTCAATAGTTTTCGACGTTCCTTAGAACTTTCTGGCAGGGAACCACTGAGTTGGTATTCTTTGATTGGAGTCATCCATGATTCATGCTCTTGAGACGTAGCCATAATCCAATCAACATCCATTTCATCAATGCTTAGAGCTGACAGAACTTCTACAGGAACTAATCCCAGTAATTGAGCTTCTCCAGAACTTGAGTACTTTGCTAGAGAATCTGCTTTCATGTTCTCTACCCGAGGAATATGACTTATCGTGTAGTGATTGAAATCTTCGAGAAGTTCACATGCCTTAGACAAATATGCGGGCAGATTTCCACCTTTAGCCTGAAACTCTTTCTTTACCTGGCAAACAATGAGTTGAGAATCGCTGAAGATTTGTAACACTTTAATGTTTAGTTCCTTGGCAATTTTTAAGCCAGCAATAAGAGCCTCATACTCCGCTTCATTGTTTGTTGAAGGAAATTCCAGTCTCAATGCATAACACAATGATCGTCCTTCGGGGGTTTCAAGCACAACCCCTGCCCTAGAACAGTAATCATTCCTCGATCCGTCAACATACAACTTCCACTGGATTGGAATGTCGTCAGTTGTTCCATTTCCGCTATCGCCTCTGTCAATAGATTCTGCGATGAAATATGCTAAGGCTTGTCCGTTGATTGCTCTCCGGGGATGGTATGTGATGTCATACTGGCTGAGTTCAATGTTCCATTTCAAAAGACGACCCGAAGTTTCAGGACGAAACAGGACTTGCTTTAGAGGTTGATCAGTAAGAACCTTGATAGGATGAGCTTGAAAGTATGGTCTCAATTTCCTGAAAGCAATTAGTAAACAATAGGCGAGCTTTTCTATCTTTGAATAATTCATCTCCGCCCCAGTGAACCGTTTACTGATGTAATAGACTGGACGCTGTACTTTCATATCCTCCCGTACAAGTGCTGTACCGAGGGCGTGAGATGAAATTGCTAAATAGATGAAAAGGTCTTTACCGTCAGTAGGCTTGGAGAGAACCGGAGGTGTTTCCATATGATGAATTAGTTCATCGAAAGCATTCTGGCATTCGGAAGTCCATTCAAAATTTTTCTTTCCTTTCTTTAGAGCGTCAAAGAAGGGAATGCATTTGTCTGTGGCTTTGGAAATGAAGCGACTCAGAGCAGCGACTTTTCCATTGAGACTCAGAGCAGTGATTTGAGTAGGATTGGCTTCAATGCCCCTGGCGCTCACAATGGAGCCCAAAAATTTCCCAGATTCTACTCCAAATGAACATTTCAATGGATTGAGCTTCATTCCGTACTTTCGAAGAATTGCGAACATTTCCTCCAAGTGTCCCATGTGATCTACAGCTTTCTTTGATTTTACCAACATATCGTCGACATAAACTTCCATGGTTTTACCAATCTGAGGCTTGAACATTGCATTGACGAGCCTTTGGTAGGTTGCCCCAGCATTTTTCAATCCGAAAGGCATAACTTTGTAGCAGTAGAGACCCACATCTGTAATAAAGCTTGTGTCTTCCTGATCCGGCTCATGCATCATAATCTGATTGTATCCAAAGTAAGCATCCATAAATGATAACAACTCATGCCCAGCTGTTCCATCCACCAATTGATCAATTCTGGGCAGCGGGAAGCAATCTTTGGGGCATGCTTTGTTTAAATCTGAGAAATCTATGCATACTCTCCACTTTCCATTTGCCTTCTTGACCAATACTGGATTTGAAACCCAATTTGGATAAGTGGAGTTTCTGATAAAGCCGTTCTCCATGAGCCGATCGACTTCTTCCTTTAGTGCTGTCGATCTTTCTGGGCCTTGAGTTCTTCTTTTCTGTTTCACTGGCGTGAATTTTGGATCAATGTTCAGAGTATGTACAGCAATTTCCGGGGAGATCCCACACATATCAGCGTGACACCAAGCGAACACATCTAGATTGGCTTTTAAGAATGATATCAGCGTGTTTTGAACTGTTATGCTTAGCTCTGAACCCACATTGAGTACTTTGTTCGGGTCTTTCGAGTCAACAGATATTGGTACCGTTACCTCCATGGGTACCACTCTATTCTCCCCTGTACTGGCTTTCCTGGGATCCATTTCTTTTCTTGCATTCCTGTGTTCGCCAGTACAGTGGCCACTCCGTAGTTGCTACAGGGTTGGTTCCTTGATGCGGAGCGGAGCTGCCGCATCTTTCCCCATTTCTCTTTTCCTGGCCTCTCGGAGTTCTACAAGATAACATTCTCGTCCTGCATTCTGATCTCCTTTAATAACAGCAATCCCATTATCAGTAGGAAATTTCATTGTTAAGCACCATGGAGCGAGGACGGCCCTGAAAGCAGTAAGAGTAGGCCGACCCAAAAAAGCGTTATAGGCGGAGAATCCATCAATAATTACAAAAGTTTGCTTTCGAACCAACTTCTTCTGCCCTTCGCCCATTTCAACAAACAAGTCCACCGTTCCAATTGGCTGTTTCAGCTCTCCTGTAAATCCGGCAATTTTGTGTGAAGAGGCTTGTACATCTGTCATTGGAATTTTTATTTGGTCAAATGTCTTTTTAAAGAGTATGTTGCACGAAGAACCACTATCAACCAGAACTCTTCTGACAATAGCCGGCCCAATACCGACAGAAACAACTAAAGGGTCCTCAGTAGGAGCTTCCACATCAATAGAATCCCTGGTTCTGAACATAATATCATCGTGAAAAGTCTTCTGCTGCTTTAGAGGTGCAGCATCTTCCAAGATCAAGACACTTTCTTCAGTCGGAGCATACTTCAAAGCTCTAGCATAACTTTCCATCTCACCCCAACTCCTGCCAGCTGGATGAGGTCTTCCTGTGATCACATTGATAACAGGTCTTTCCTTTTCAGCAGGCCTCTCTCCTGAACCAGATGAATGAGCTGGGGGTAGTTGCCCCTGGTTAGATGAAGACGGGTCTTTTCTATTCCTCTTGACGTACTGTTGCAACTTATTCTCTCTTAACAATTCTTCAATCAGGCTTTTCAAGTGGCGGCACTCATTGGTATCATGCCCTGGTTGGTTGTGAAACTTGCAAAATCTTCCGCTTTGAACAGCATTCTTCCCAACCTTCACGGCCGGTGGTTTTGGAAATTCGACAGCATCCTTAGTGGCGATGAAAATATTCTCCGGGGTATCGGTCAGAGGAGTAAAGTCTGAAGGTTTGAGGAAGCGGGGCTTTTTGAGATCTTTTTGCCTCTTCCCACCATTACTTTCCCTTTTTTGATTTGCAGGTTCTTTCTTGCTTTGAACTGTAGCATTATTTTCCACCACTGTTGTCGCAACTTTAGCTGGTGCGGAAAGATTCTATAGGCGTATAAATTCGTCAGCCTTTTTGTAGAATTTCTCAAGCGAATTTGGCTCCTTCATCTTCAGCCATTTTCCAAATTCGCTCGATTTGTCGATAGCACGCATCAAATAGGTCAAGATCATTCGTGGCTCTGCGTTATCGACTTCTGCCAGAGCTAAATTGAAGCGGTTCAGGAATGACTTAATAGGCTCTCCCAGATTCTGTTCAAGACTGGACAGTGACATTATGTCTTTTGCCTTTGAAGCGTATAGCCTGAATTGCTCTTTGAATTTTCGGGTCAGATCGGAAAACTGATCTATAGATCGGACAGGAAGCTTGGTAAACCAGAGAAGTGCTACACCTTCCAAATATACTGGGAAATATCGGCACTTTATTTCATCAGTTGCTCTTGCGCCGGTCATGTGCCAGTCGTATTTATACAAGAATTGATTTGGATCACTTGTTCCCCTATAAGCAGGAATGGTGGGGGGAAAAATTTTCTAGGAAATTCAGCCTTTAGAATCTTCTCGGTAAACGGAGTACTCGGTGCGAATCCCCATTCGCTCTCATCTTCATCTCTTTGCATGCTCTCTGTCATTATTTGCTTGATCATGCCAGAAAGATATTCCTCATTGTTTAGAGATTTCGCAGAATAGACCTCGGCCATCTTTTCGGGGGTTTGTCCAGGTAAATGCTCACGAAGAACTGGTGACGGCCTGGATCCTTCAGCCTGGAGGGGTGCCCCTTCAGTAGCACCTGATCCCCCGTGAGGAATATTTCTCCCCTTGGAATTGGGAGCAGCATTAGAAAAGTTTTCCTCATTACTTACTGGTCTTTGATTCGCCCCAAATAGAGCATTCAGCTTTTCCATCATCAGATTATTCTGAGTTTCAATCTGCTGGTACAGTCCGAATACAGCAGCGTCTAACTCTTGTCGCGTCACACCGACGCTTGGAGCTGCCTGATTTGGAGAGAGAGAAGTGGGAGTATTGTCACGGTCATCATCAGTTCTGACAGACTTTCGTTTCCTTCCAGGAGCCATTATGTCTGATAGACTTTTCGTTTTGTAGGAAATTCTTTCAGCAAACTTCTGTGAAGCAATGGTGAGTAGTAGCCTGAGTTGGGTTCTCAGTGAAAGCACCAAAATGTTAACGTTAAAAAGTGAACGCTAACACCCGGTGTGTGTAATAGAATCGTGAAAGCACCACCCGTGTGACGGGAACAGAATTTAAGCAGTAAACTAGCAGAAAAGCAGTAAAAGACAGCACTTTATAGTGGTTCGGCTTGAGATTAAGCCTACGTCCACTTTGAATCTCTTTATTACTGAATTTGGTTACAAATCGGTACAAATCTCTTATGAAAACAGTATAATTTGATCACAAGAAACAATCTTGACTACTAGCTCAATCTTCGATGATGAAACTCGATGAATCCGTGTTGGATGTAAGGAATTCCTCTCGAAGTTTGTTGTAGTGTCTTGAATGCTTGAAGATCTTTGATTGCTGAATGAGTGGAGAATTCGACAGAGTAACGGCGCTTGAAGAAATGAATGGCCAAAAGTCCCCTCCTTGTTGGAGGTTGGGGGTATTTATAGGGCAGAATCTGAATAGGAAAACTCCTCTAAGTTCTAAGTCGTAGCCGACTTATAGTAAGTCGTAGGTCTTAAGTCGGCCACGAGATAGACATGCACTGGTTACTCTTGAACGTCCAGAATGAGCTAAGTCATAAGTCGGCAACGACTTAGCATATGTCGTAGGTCTTAACTCGGAGACTTGTGTATCTCGTAGACTTTTAAGTCGGAGCTTACTTCAAGTGGGTGTGTTTTAGGTCGGTCCTGTGGTTAAGTAGGTGAGAGCCTTGAGTCGGAGCCGTAGCTAAGTCGGAGCTTTCTTTAACAGCTAGGTCGGTATGGCTTTAGGTCGGAGCCTTCCTTTAACTCGGAGCTTTCTTAACTCGGAGCTTCCTTTAACTCGGAGCTTTCTTAACTCGGAGCTTCCTTTAACTCGGAGCTTTCTTAACTCGGAGCTTCCTTTAAATCGGCACATTTGTTAAATCGGCACACTTGTTAAGTCGGTCTTCCTCTTAAGTCGGTCACATTTTTAACTCGTTATGTCGCGAATCAAAGAGGATTAACAGTGCAGAAGTTATCTTGGTTGGTTTATGTCGTTAGCGACCTAAAGGAAGAAACAGTGAGCACATGGCTTAACTCTAGAGCTTTAACTCGATAGGTCGCTGCCGCTTTAACTCGTTAGGTCGCTGCCGCTTTAACTTGTTAGGTCACTCTGTCTTTACTCAGCTGCTTTGTGCTATAGGTCGCTAACTCGTTAGGTCGCTGTCGCTTTAACTCGTTAGGTCGTAGGAGTCTCTTTAGGTTACTAAGTCTCTACTTCCTTATCTCGTTAGGTCGTTAACCTATTATAGATTGTTAAGTCGCATATGCCTTAGGTCGCTAAGTCGTTGGGTTGGGTAGGTCTCTAAGTCGCCGAATAAAAGAGGGTTAACACTTGCCCCTCGAAGTATACGCCTAAGAGTTAGGTCGTGTGCTTCGATATCTCTTAACTCGTACCATCCTGAATCGTTAGGTCGTGAACGACTTATGAGAGAGTCAAGTCGTTCGTGCTGATTCGTGTTCCTCTGCCCCTTTATATAAGTCGTTGAGACCACTCCTTCTTCTCTTTGCCTGCTCTAACACTTTAACCCGCCTTCGAAAGATTTCCAAGCTCTCGAAGAAGAATTCGAATCTACCTGTCGCCGATCATCTCTACAACCACACTACGTAAGTGAATTCCGACCATTATCCAACCACGACCATCACCAAATTGTGAATCCCCCAATTTTCGACCCTATCCCGATTTCACATGCTGCATTTCGCTATGAATCATGTTACGATCGACTTTTGATCGTTATTGGACATGTTGTCGCTGTGATTCATGAGAGCACAACAGTGCATCGGGTTTATGATGGATTCGAGGCGATTTGAATTGGTTTTGGATGATCTGGTGGTGTGGAGAGATGGTGGATTTTATTGTAGAGAGGCTAACAGGTTATTGGGTTAACGGGTTAGTGGGTTTAGGCGATTTGTTGAAAGAAGAGGAGTTAGCGAGTTAAGGAGAGTTAGGTCGTGTCCGACTTAGGAGCCTTGAACGACCTAGGGGTTTAGCAGTTTGGACATGAATCGCACGACTTAACTCTGTGAACGACTTAGCGATTTAATCATCAAACTCTGAGCGACATAAGGGACTGCAACTTAACTTACCAGAATAGCATACGACTTAAAGCTGAACGACTTAAAGAACCAACGACCTAACTTAACTCACAGCATAGCTTTAACTTGTAGGATCATAACTGATGAACTTTATGACTCGAGCAGAGCGACTTAGGGAAGCCCGACCTATGTTAGGTCGTTTGGACATGAACTGGATGACTTAAAAGAATCTCGAGCTATCTTAAGTCGTTCCTGCGACTTAAGGGATGGACAGCATTTGAACACTTGCAGATTAGCCAGGACTTGATTGAACTTCCAATTTGAACCGCCAGAATGAACTGCTTGAACTTGTTGAACTTTTTTCACAGATTATATTGACTTTTAAGCTAATAACCTGTTAAACACAACATTTGCAGAAAACTAGGACGAATATACTCATCATCGACTGCCCACATCGAGTGATGGATTAAGTCAAAGAGAAAATAATATGAATCTAATTAAAAGTGAAATGCTGTGAATCAACTAACTTAAATGGAGCATCAACGCAAAACCCATACAGTTATAACTGCTTATTGTTGAATATTATCTGCATTGATACTACACTTAATTTTGATATAATAACAAGTCTTGAATCTTCCTGAATTGACGCACGCCAACCAGTATTATTTCAAGTTTTACTTTATTTACTTGTTATTTTCAGTAGCTTTGCACAAAACTTCACACACTTTTTAGGAAACGTGCACCTTCATATTTGAATATCCATTTCCTTGTGTAGAATGACTTCTCAAAAAGTACAAGAAGAGACAGTAGATCAGATCGATGAAGTTTTTCCGATTGCTGCTCCTTTGGATAATCCTCCGGAAAGGGTTCCAACCACACTGAACCAACGGACCTTCAACCAACTATGTATTCCATTTGGTATTGACGAAGCGGATGCTCTGCTCCCTGGAGCAAATTACACTGCCGACAGGCCGCCACATGGCTTCATTGTAGTTAATCGTCACATGTGTCTGAAAAGAGCTATTCCTCCCTTCAATGATTTCCTCGGAACACTTCTCCTTTGATTAACCATTTCTCCGTTCCAGTTGCACCCCAATGGCTATGCCATTTTGATGGGGTTGTGCGTACTATTCAGGAGGACGCTTGACCGCCTCCCAAGCTTTGAGGAGATCTGTTATCTTTGTACATTTGCGAGGAACAAAGATCATCCTTCTATTATTCTGGTAAGGAGCGCCAGGAACCGTAAGTTAATTACGGATCTACTCGAGAGTGCCCACGGGTTTCTAAATCAATTCTTCTATGTCCGTTGCCCCCCGGGATTCTACGACATCTGGAGAGTAGGAAGTAAGACTGCTTATCTCCGCGTACTTCATTTCTGAGGCTTTCAAAATTTGAGTTGTCAAGTGCTCACTTCATTCTTTACTTTTGCAGCAATTCCTCCTCTCTCTAAAGATTTTACTCACAAGTCAACTTTCGAAATATTGAGTGTTATAGCTGCCAACGAGAGAAGTATCAAATTTCTTCAGAGGAACGAATTTCTGCATCAATTCGGACTCTTGCATTCCTCTCGACCTATTCAACCTCGTGACGCTCCCAGCTCTCAAACAGAAGCATCAGATGCTCCAGCTTCCGCAGAGGAATCCGCATCGAAAGAACCCATTATAGAGACTTCACTAGTGAAATGTTCTGGTTCCGGTGCGGGGTTATCTGACAAGTCTAAACTTCCCCCCGTTATTGAAGAAGAGGAACTCCCTCAACATTCCGGGAAGACTACTAAAGAGGCTGATGAGGAGGCTGAGAAAGACAGCTCCGCTACGGAGAGCGTGGAACACATTAAAGAGGGCACTACTGATATAACCCCTTCCGTTGGGCATAATGGTGATGACATCTTTGGGGGATTGAGTGATTTTATGGTGACTTCCCAAGAGCTTTTTAAAGACGATACCACCGCTTCCAAGCTTGTCTCTCCATCGGTTGAAGCAACATCCGTCTTGCGACCACTCCCGTCAACCCAAGAGTTGACTCCTATTGCAAAAGCCGACATCACTCCTAAGCTGAAGAGTGGTTTGTAGCTTGACGCGCGTACTTTGCACGCCACACACACACTTAGGACTTTTAGCAATTACGTGCACTTAGCTTCTTTAATTCGAAGATTTCTAAATTTTTGTCTGTTCTTTACTTTCAGGTTCTCCCATGGGACGCAGCGGCTCGTATTATGATGATTTTCTACGCCATGCAAGGCGTGACACTTATGATCCCAAACGCTATCTTCCTGCCCCTAGGGAGACTGACGAAGAGAGAGCAGCTAGGAAGGCTCGTGAAAGACATGCTTATGAAGAGCGGTATGGAAGGAGAGACAACCGTCATGACTCCTACCAAAGAGATGACGACTCTCACAAAAGAAAGTCTCACGATGATAGAGGAAAGAGTCATATAACTGAGGATCCAAGTAAGCGGGCCAAACTTGACGACAAGTCTTCATCTGAAATTTCTAAAGTGCCCGCTACTTCTATCTCTTTAAACATCCCTTCCAGCTCTCTTGCTCTTAAAAAAGCTGATATTCAATCAATCATCAATAGGCCTCCTTATCAAGTTGAGAAGCCTCCGACTGCACTCCAAAGCCGATTTCCGCATTGGTGCTTGAAAGGAGTGCTCTTCGATCTGGACTTAGTTCCAATTGATAAACAAGCCATGCTGAGAAATCTTGATGCCATCAAGCTCGATATTGAAAGAATGTCCGGTTGGCAAAAACTGGTCGATGAGCTTCAGAGAATAAATCGCTTAAATCTTGAGGCTATGCTGACCATGGAGAGTGACAAGTCTGAGTGGCAGAAAGTTCTTAATCAGCATGATGTGGAGATGAAGAGCATCACCGCTTACAACGAGGAGCTTGAGGCTAAAGTTAAGAAACTTAAAGATGATCTTGCCACCTCTTCCACTTCTTATACACAAAAGGAAGAGGTTCTCCAAAAGCAAGTAAGAGATGCCCACGCTGCTCAGCGTGATGTTGAGGCCAAACTTGAGGCAGAGCAGAAAATTGTTGAAAAGTACCGCAAAGATGCTGCTCAGCTGCGGGAAAAAACTAGCTCTCAAGACGCGGAGATTGCAATGCTGAAGATCCAGCTTGCTAAAGCTGAAAAAGAACGTGACGACGCCGTTTTTGGAAAAGAGGCAGCTGAACATTCGCACAAGGCGACTAAAGCCAACATCAGCTCCACTCTATTTGAGTTTTACGTTCTCAGTGTCTTGGGGAAAGGCAGTCTTTCTTTCTTGGGCCTGAAGTATGAGATTACATGGCTGGAGTGTGTGAAGCAGCAGTTGAAGTGCTCAAAGATGCTGGCTACACCGAAGAGGATTTTGAGGCTAATTATTTGGACGACGAGGGTCGTGCCGCCCTTGCGAGAGGGAAAGAACAACTTGCTAATCAGCAAGCCGAAGTAGCGGAAGGAGAACGTCCAGGGAAGGCACTTTTGACCGACCCAACCCATCCTTCGTCTTCGGTCGACGTTGATATTATTGGCTCAAGTTCCCATTCTCCTCCTCCTGTTAAAACCGAAGCCGAAGCTAAAACTGCTCACGCCGAAGATGAAGCCCAAGAAAGCACCGACGCTCAAGACTATGAAATTGACGTGATAAAGCCAACTTCTCTAGGTAACTTCAACATTGATCTAGCTAAAGTGGACTACTCGTTTGCCTCACATGAGCTCGATGAATTTCTTGCTTATTACTTAAGTCTCGGTACGTGCCATTGTCTCCTCTCTTTTGCGAGGAATACTAACTTTTAACTTTTCTTCTTCTGTAGTGAAATCATTAAGTGCTGTACAGGCTTCGCCTCCTCCCGTTGTTGCCCCTCCACCTCTTCAAGTTACTCCTCCTTCTGCTTCTCAACCGGGATCACAAGAAGAAAAAATAGAAGCTATTCAAGGTTTAGATGAACCGGCGGCTTCACCAGAGCAGAAGGCCGAAGAATTTGAGGAGGGTGAGAGGTCCCCGGATAAATTCACTGCCGATGAACAAAGCTTTCTGATCTTATCTCTCTAGGCAGCGAATCTTCTTCGAAAAAGAGGGGAAAGTGCAGAGTTTCAAAGAAAAAGAAGGACGCTCCTGTTGGCGATGAGAAAGCAGAAGAGGACCCAATTGCACCTCTTTCTCCTTCTTCCTCGAAGAGTTCAAACCAACCTAAGAAGTTAACCATTAGGCCAGGTGAGGGCTCAAAAGGCGACGGGAGGAAGAAGAATTGAGTCTGGCTTTATCCTTCTTGCTCTCTTTTTTTGGTTGTATCTAAAGATTTGTATCGACCAGAGATTATGCGGGTACTGGCCCCCGCTTTTTGAAATCTGCACATGTATAAAAACTTTTTATAGTATGGAATAAAATGATTCTTTTTACTTGTACAATCTTTTGTCAGTATTCGTGACTGCATTTATTCCCTATTTTAGCACAAGTTTCTTTATTTTCTTTGCATGATATTGCAGTGAGCTCGTGGTATGTTGTTTGAGCGTTGTTTTTGCTAATGTAGTTGTATTGCCCCCATACCACGGCTTATTGCAATATTCTCTATTTTGAAAAGACTTGTACTCTTATTCTAGATAATAATTCTTCCGTTTTGAGGAAATATCATTCTGCTTTAGTAGAGTGTGCTTTGTATCGGAGAAGTTTTTCTCTCTTCTTTTTTTTAAAAACACTTCAACTTTCGGAGATGGTCACTTTTATTTTTGAAAAGTGGATTCTCCTACGCGGTGAAGCGGGTCTCCATAGAGGGCTTTGATTTGTTGCTCAGAAAGTTATATTTTATCTCTAAATGGTCCCACGGGACATGCGTCAGCTGCTTTATCGGACATTTGGTTTGCACAAACGATCGCAAGCAGTTAACTACGGCCTAGAACCTTCTTTTTGAGAAGGTGTCCATTTGGTGGTTCCATCAGCGATTTTTTTAGAGATAATATTTCTTTTTCTGGGCGTGCCTCGTTAGAGGGCTTGATTTGGCATTTCAACTTGTGGAAGTGTGCCTCCGGAGAGGGCTTTATTTGGCATTTCAACTTGTGGAAGTGTAACTCTGGAGAGGGCTTTATTTGTTTGCCTGAAATTCATTTCTCACAGTTAAATGGATCCATGGGGCGGACGCAAGCAACCTAATTGGATGTTCGTTTGCACAAACGATCGCAATTAACTAGCAAGAGCCCGGTGCTTTCACTTTGGGAAGGTGCCCCTTCGGTGGTACCACCAACCTTGTTATTTGAGAAAAACATTTCATTTTACAACGTGCCTCGTTAGAGGGCTTTATATGGCACTTCAACTTTTTTGGGGAAGACCGTTCCCATGAGAGTAGAAGTGTTCCTCCGAAGAGGGCTTTATTTGTTTGCCTGAAAGTCATTTCTCATAGTTAAATGGATCCATGGGGCGGACGCAAGCAACCTAATTGGATGTTCGTTTGCAAAAATGATCGCAATTAACTAGCAAGGGCCCGGTGCCTTCGCTTTGGGAAGGTGCCCCTTCGGTGGTACCACCAACCTTGTTATTTGAGAAAAACATTTCATTTTACAGCATGCCTCGTTAGAGGGCTTTATATGGCACTTCAACTTTTTTGGGGAAGACCGTTCCCATGAGAGTAGAAGTGTGCCTCCGAAGAGAGCTTAATTTGTTTGCCTGAAAGTGATTTCTTACAGTTAAATGGATCCACGGGGCGGACGCAAGCAACCTAATTGGATGTTCGTTTGCACAAACGATCGCAATTAACTAGCAAGGGCCCGGTGCCTTCACTTTGGGAAGGTGCCCCTTCGGTGGTACCACCAACCTTGTTATTTGAGAAAAACATTTCATTTTACAGTGTGCCTCGTTAGAGGGCTTTCAATTGTGCCTCCGGAGAGGGCTTTGAATTGTTCCTCCGGAGAGGGCTTTACTTGTTCCGTTTGCCAGGAAGGTTCTATCTCACAGTTAAGTGGATCCACGGAGCAGACGCAAACTACCTAACTGGATGTTTGTTTGCACAAACAATCGCAATTAACTAGTAAGGGCCTGGAACCTCCCCTTTGGGAAGGTTCCCCTTCGGTGGTTCCACCAACCTTTTTGTTAAGAGACAAGGTCCCATTTTGGCTTTTTTTTTTACTGCTTGCCCATATCTTTTCACCATCTGTTTCTTAGCGATTGCTCGTTATCATTCCCATGCACATGTTCCTTTCTTTTGCAGGTTGTTTAATTCTTCCAAAGAAGTGTACTTCATTGTTAAGTGAATCCACGGGGCAGATGCAAGTTACTTAACCGGATGTCTATTTGCACAAATGATCGCAATCAGCTAGTAAGGGCCTTGAACCTTCACTTTGGGAAGGTGCCCCTTCGGTGGAATCACCAACTGTTTATGAGAAGCACTTCTTATGTAGGAATTGAACATGGAATTTTTGTGGCTTGACATTTGTTTGTCAAGTGATTTGTGGGAATCGCTTGGCCTTGCGATGTATTGAATAGGTAAGCTTTGCTTTGATAGCCTGCAATATTAAATCAACATTTTAGCAACATATTTAAGATGTTTGCACATTGAAATGAGACAGGCATTTTATAGTAGTAGAAGACACAAGATTTATAGTGGTTCGGCCAAGAATTGGGCCTACATCCACTTTATAGTTCTTATTGCTGAGTCACACTGATTTTACAATGGCTTACAATACAAGAATGATACATCCATAATTATTTTACAAATTTGAGCATAGCTTCTAAGTAAAATATGGACGTAAGTGATTGCTGTTCCAGGCTCTTGGAATTGGATCTCCTTCGACAGTTGTGAGTTTGAAAGTGTCATCAAGAAGTTTTTTGCCTATGACATATGGCCCTTCCCAGTTTGGCCCAAACACTCCTGTTGCTATCATGATCCTTTTCAAGACTAGATCCCCAATTTCAAAGCTGCGTTAGCATACTTTAGAATTGAAGTGCCTGGCTATCCTTTGCTGATGAGCTGCAACTCTAAGCTCAGTCTCTTTCCTTCTTTCGTCAAGTAAGTCAAGTGCTTCAAGTTGCAGCTTTTCATTTTCAGCTTGGTTGAAATGAATTCTCCTGTGTGAGGGGACCTATATCTCCACGGGAATCATGGCTTCTGATCCATATGCTAATGAAAATGGAGTGTGCCCAGTCGTAGTTTTGTGGGTAGTTCTATAAGCCCATAGTGCTAGCGGCAGTTTATCGACCCAACCACCTTTTGCTTTTTCCAGTTGTTTTTTGATGGATGATTTGATAATTTTGTTCACTGCTTCCACTTGCCCGTTTGCCTGTGGATGGGCCACTACTGAGAAGCTTTTTCGGATCTTGAATCGCCTGCAAAAATCCTGAACTTCTTCACTTTCGAATTGGGTACCATTGTCTGTGATTATCTTCTGAGGCACACCATAACTGCAAATGATATTTTCAGTCACAAAATTTATCATCTTTTTAGAGGTAATAGTAGCCAATGGTTCAGCTTCAGCCCATTTAGTGAAATAATCAACAGCAACAATAGCATATTTGATTCCGGACTTGGCAATCGGCAAAGGTCCGATGAGATCTATCCCCCAAATGGCGAATGGCCATGGACTGACCATCTGTGTTAGCACGGTGGAAGGTGCTCTTGGGGTTTTGCAAATCTTTGGCATCTGTCACACTTTCGGGAGTAGCTAGCAGCATCTCGATTAATATCTGGCCAAAAATACCCATAACGGAGAATTTTCTTTGCAAGAGTTTGGCCACATGAATGATCCCCACACTCTCCTCCGTGCACCTCAGCTAAAATTGTCTTAGCCTCTTCTTTGGTTACACATCGGAGTAATGGCATCGAGAATCCTCGCCTGTACAAATGGCCGTCTTGAATTACATATCTCGGGGCTTTTCTTAACAGCTTCTGGCGCTCTTTTGAGTTTTCTAGCAAGGAGCCGTTGAGTAGATATTCCTTGATAGGGGTCATCCACGACTCTTGTTCTTGAGATACAGTCATGATCCAGTCAATATTCATCTCATCAGTACTTGGAGCTGACAAGACTTCCACAGGGACCAATCCTAATAATTGAGCTTCGCCAGAGCTTGAATATTTTACGAGAGAATCTGCCTTCATGTTCTCTTCCCGGGGTATATGGCTGATTATATAATGGTCAAAATCATCGAGAAGCCCCCAGGCCTTTGACAAGTAAGCAGGCAGATTTCCTTCTTTAGTTTGAAACTCTTTCTTGACTTGGCATACAATAAGCTGGGAATCACTGAAGATCTGCAATACTTTGATGTTTAGTTCTTTAGCAATTTTCAAGCCGGCAATAAGAGCTTCATATCCTGCTTCATTATTTGTCGAAGGAAATTCTAATCTCAATGCATAACATAATGACCGCCCTTCGGGGGTTTCAAGCACAACCCCAGCTCCGGAACAATAATCATTTCTTGCACCGTCAACATACAATTTCCATCGGATCGGGACGTCATTAGTCATCTCTTCCTCACTGCCACCTTTATTTGTGTATTCTGCAATGAAATCTTATAAAGCTTGTCCATTGATTTCTCTTCGGGGATGGTAGGTAATATCGTATTGACTAAGTTCAATATTCTACTTTAGAAGACGACCCGAAGTTTCAGGGCGAAATAGGACTTGCTTTAAAGGTTGATCAGTGAGGACTTTGATAGGATGAGCCTGGAAATATGGCCTCAACTTTCTGGACGCAATTAACAAACAATAGGCGAGCTTTTCCAGCTTTGAATAGTTCATCTCTGCCCCAGTGAACCTTTTGCTGATGTAATAAACCGGGTGCTGAACTTTTGCGTCTTCCCGTACCAATGCTGCACTGAGAGCATGAGATGAAACCGCTAAGTATATGAAAAGATCTTCACCATTGCTGGGCTGAGAAAGTATTGGAGGCTTTTCCATGTGACGAATCAGTTCTTCAAAAGCTTTCTGACATTCGGGAGTCCATTCAAAGTTTTTCTTTCCTTTCTTCAGAGCATCAAAGAAGGGAATGCATTTATCAGTGACCCTGGAAATGAACCAACTTAAAGCAGCTACTTTCCCGTTAAAGCTTTGAAATTCCTTCTTTGTTCTAGGGGCTTTGACTTCTCTTAAAGCAGTAATCTGAGCAGGATTAGCTTCGATGCCCCTAGCACTCACAATGAAACCCAAGAATTTTCCGGACTCTACCCCGAACGAACATTTCAGAGGACTTAGCTTCATCCCGTACTTTTGGAGAATCGCGAACATTTCTGCCAAATGATCCATGTGATCCACTGCTTTCTTCGATTTCACTAACATATCATCGACATACACTTCCATAGTCTTGCCAATCTGAGGTTTGAACATGGCATTAACAAGTCTTTGATAAGTTGCCCCTGCGTTCTTTAGTCCGAAGGGCATGACTTTATAGCAGTAAAGACCAACATCAGTGATGAAGCTTGTGTCCTCCTGATCTGGCTCATGCATCATGATTTGATTATATCCTGAGTAAGCATCCATAAAAGACATTAATTCATGCCTGGCTGTTCCATCTACCAACTGATCAATTCTGGGCAATGGGAAACAGTCTTTGGGGCATGCTTTCAGGTCTGAAAAGTCGATGCACACTCTCCACTTCCCATTTGCTTTTTTAACCAACACCGGATTAGAGACCCAATTTGGGTAAGTGGATTCTTTGATGAAGCCGTTTTCCATGAGCCGATCTACTTCTTCTTTTAATGTTGTCGACCTTTCAAGACCTTGGGTTCTTCTTTTCTGCTTTACAGGTGTGAATTTCGGATCAATATTCAAAGCATGCACTGCGATTTCTGGAGATATTCCACACATGTCAGCATGACTCCAAGCGAATACATCCAGATTTGCTTTCAAGAATGATATCAGCATATTCTGGACCGTCATACCAAGTTGTGAACCCACATTCAGCACCTTGTTCGGGTCATTCAGGTCAACAGATATCAGCACCGTTACTTCCACCGGTACCACTCTACTTTCCCCTGCACTGGTTTTTCTAGGATCAATCTCTTTTCGTGCACCACTGTGCTCACCAGTGCAGGGTCCACCCCGTAATTGCTACAAGGTGGGTTCTTTGATGCGGAGTGGAGCTGCCGCACCTTTACCCATTTCTCTTTTTCTTCTTTCCCGCAACTCTGTGAAATAGCATTCTCGCCCGGCATTTTGGTCCCCCTTCACAACACCGACACCATTATCAATGGGGAACTTCATAGTCAGGCACCATGGGGCGAGAATGACCTTGAATGCGGCAAGAGTTGGTCGACCCAAGAAGGCATTGTAAGCGGAGAATTCATCGACAATCACAAATGTTTGTTTTTGGACCACTTTCTTTTCCCCTTCCCCGAGCTCTACAAACAAGTCAATAGTCCCAATTGGCTGTTTTGGTGTTCCAGTGAATCCAACAATCTTCTACGAGGAAGCTTGGACGTCAGCTATGGGAATTTTCATCTGATAAAATGTCTTTCTGAAGAGGATATTGCAAGAGGTGCCGCAGTCAACAAGCACCCTTCTTACAATAGCTGACCCGATGCCTGCAGATATTACCAAAGGATCTATGGTAGGAGATTCAATACCAATAGAGTCTCTGGCCTGGAATATAATGTCATCGTTAAAAGTTCTTTGCTGCTTCAAAGGGGCAGCATCTTCTAAGACAAAAACATTTTCTTCCGCCGGAGCATATTTCAAAGAGTGAGCGTATCTCTCCATCTTACCCCAGCTTCTGCCCGCTGGGTGAGGACCCCCTGTGATAACAATGATGATGGGCCTTTTCAGAATCCTGTGCTGCAGTCCTCTCACCTGAGTTGGATTGATGAGTAGGAACTTGTTGCCCCTGAGTAGATGAAGTTGGGTCACTTCTGTTTCTCTTCACATATTGTTGTAGTTTATTCTGTCTTAGAAGCTCTTCAATCAAAATCTTGAAATGGCGACATTCATTAGTGTCGTGGCCAGGCTGATTGTGAAACCGACAGAATCTTCCGTTATGCAAAGCATTTTTCCCAAGCTTCATCTCAGGTGGTTTGGGGTATTCGACTGCATCCTTGGTTGCGAAAAAGATGTTTTCTGGAGTATCAGTTAAGGGAGTAAAATCTGAAGGTTTAAAGAAGCGAAGTTTCTTCATATCTTTCTGCCCTTTCCTACCGTCATTCTCCCTCTTCTAACCACCAGATTCCTTTTTGTTAGTGGCAACATTGTTATTCTTGACTTCAGCCACGTCTACTTTTGCTTATACATGAAGGCTCTCTAAGCGCATGAATTCATCATCTTTCTTATAGAACTTCTCAAGTGAGTTTGGCTCTTTCATCTTTAGCCATTTTCCGAATTCACTTGATTTATCAATAGCTCGCATCAAGTAGGTCAGAATCATTCTAGGCTCTGCATTATCAATTTCGGCCAAGGCTATATTGAAGCGGTTTAAGAAAGATTTGATAGATTCTCCGGGGTTTTGTTCGAGGCTGGATAGTGACATTATGTCCTTGGCCTTCGAAGCATATAACCTAAATTGATCTTTGAATTTCCGAGTTAGATCGGAGAACTGATCTGCAGATCGAACTGGCAGCTTTGTGAACCAAAGCAAGGCAACTCCCTCTAAGTACACAGGAAAATATCTGCACTTGATCTCATCCGTTGCCCTGGCACCTGTCATATGCCAGTCATAATTGTATAAAAATTAGTTAGGATCACTTGTCCCCCTATAAGCTGGAATGGTGGGAGGGACAAACTTCCTTGGAAATTCAGCCTTCAAAATTCTTTCAGTAAAAGGAGTTTTGCTTGGAGCAAACCCCCAATCATTTTCATCTTCCTAGCTTCTCATGCTTTCTTTCATAATCTGTCGAATCATTCCCGAGAGATATTCCTCATTGTTTAGAGGCTCCGCGGGACAGACGTCAGCTACTTTTTCGGAAGTTTGCCTGGGCAAACGTTCACGAACAGTTGGCTGCGGCCTTGAACCTCCAACTTGGGGATGTGCCCCTTCGGCGGTGCCAACTATCCTTTGAGGAATACTTTTCCCTTGGGGATCATGAACATCTTCAGCAAAGGTTTCTCCATTGTTTTCTGGTGGTTGGTTAACTCCAAGTAAAGCATTCAATTTGTCCAACATCAAAGCATTTTGGGCTTCCATCTGTTGATACAATCCAGAAACTACGACATCTAATTCCGCCCTTGTGACTCCAACACTAGGAGCCGCTTGATTTGATGCGGGAGAAGTGGCGGTGTTGTCATGAGCAACTCCAGATCTAGTAGATTTACTTTTCCTTCCAGGAGCCATAATTTCAGATAGACTTCTGGTTCTTAGGGAGAGTCTTTCCACAAATCTTTGTGAAGTAATGATGAAAGCACTCCTGAGTTGGGTTCTCAGTGAAAGCACCAAAAATGTTAACGTGAAAAATGTACGCTAACACCCCAGTGTAATTTGTGATATTGTGAAAGCACCACCCGTTAGTACGGGAACTAAAAGTAAGTAGAGAATAGCAGAAAACAGTAAAAAGACAACAGTTTTATAGTGGTTCGGCTCAAAATCAAGCCTACGTCCACTTAATCTCTTCTATGACTGATTCGATTACAGATTTTACAATAACTCTTTGATTACAACACAATTGAGACAAGTAATCAAAACTTTGATGTAGAAAAGCTCTTTCGATTCATGTTGAATGAACTTGATTCTTTTCGAAGATTCTTTGAAGTATCCTTTGCCTTTGAAGTGTTGAAGTCAGTAGAGAAATCAGTAGAGTCTTGGCGTTTCCAAAAATTCGCCCCCCTTTCAAGTGCGGAGTTGGCGGGGTATTTATATGTGAAACTGGGCTTAGGTCGGCTGTATTTTAGGTCGTGAGCGACCTAAGAGTGATCACGAGATAGCTTCAGTCGTTGACGACTTAACGGAACCATTCTAGGTGAGATAAATGCTGAGAGCGACCTAGTATGAGTAGTGTAGAAGTTATCTTGGTTGGTTTATGTCGTTAGCGACCTAAAGGAAGAAACAATGAGCATGTGGCTTAACTCTGGAGCTTTAACTCGTTAGGTCGCTGCCGCTTTAACTCGTTAGGTCGCTGCCGCTTTAACTCGTTAGGTCGCTCTGTCTTTACTCAACTGCTTTGTGCTATAGGTCGCTAACTCGTTAGGTCTCTGCCGCTTTAACTCGTTAGGTCGCTCTATCTTTACTCAACTGCTTTGTGCTATAGGTCGCTAACTCGTTAGGTCGTAGGAGTCTCTTTACTCAGCTGCTTTGTGCTATAGGTCGCTAACTCGTTAGGTCGCTGCCGCTTTAACTCGTTAGGTCGCTGCCGCTTTAACTCGTTAGGTCGCTCTGTCTTTACTCAGCTGCTTTGTGCTATAGGTCGCTAACTCGTTAGGTCGCTCCCGCTTTAACTCGTTAGGTCGTAGGAGTCTCTTTAGGTTACTAAGTCGCTACTCCCTTATCTCGTTAGTTTGTTAACCTGTTATAGATCGTTAAGTCGCTTATGCCTTAGGTCGCTAAGTCGTTGGGTTGGGTAGGTCGCTAGGTCGCTGAATAAAAGAGGGTTAACAGATATTAGAAATTATGTGTATGAAAACTCAAAAATTTACAAGAAAAAACCACAATTTTTCATAACAAGTCAATCCTAAGAAAAACGTTTTCGCCAAATCAAAAAGTTCTTTTGTATGACTCTTGACTTCATTTATTCCCTATGAAATTAAAATCAAGATGGACCGGACCATACATGGTACATACTGTTTTTCACACGGTGCTATAGAAATAGAAACCCTAGGGATGAATCAATTTTTAAAGTCAATGGTCATCGTTTAAAGCCGTACTTGGAATTTGCAAGTGATCGAGAGGAGGAGTTCATGATTCTTCATGAGCCACACTACATCTAGTAAGGAATTTTAACCCACTCTTGTAAATATGCATTCTCCTTTACACTTATTATATCATGCATTGACTGTAGAGACACAGTCAAAATCAAGTGTGGGGGAGTCTTATTTTCATTTTGAATTTACATAGTTTGATTTTTACATTTTCTTTCCCTTTCTTTCAAAAAAAGAATTTTTTTTTGCATATTAATTTACCTTTGAATAGGCACGATAAAGTAAGCATACTGTTTTGGTCATTAGATTGAAATTTTTGGAAAATTACTTATCTCGACGAATAATATAAAGAAAAGTTTAAATTAAAAGCAACCATGGTGTAACTAGTATATAGGGAGATCCATAGATGATTGTTATGAAGTTATTCTAAATTGTAGTCTTCGTTTAAAAAGTGGTTGATTTAAAGTACATGCGTTAACCTTTTTTAATCTTTAAAGTTAAGTGATGCTAAGATGATTTTGCTTAACTCTCTCTTCTCCTATAAAAAACCAAAACAAAATTCAGAAAAAAATACCTAAAGTCATGTGTCCACACATAAGTACACTCATTATGCTCTATACTCTTCTCACGTAAGCCCACAAGGTAGTGCATGAATGGTATATCTGGCCTCGGTTTTCTGAGTTATGTGTATGTATATAGAAATTAAAAATAATAAACACCAGAGTTAAGTGTACACACCTAGATGTGGACACGTGCCATGCTCTGTACTCTTCTCACATAAGCCCGAAAAGCAGTGCATGAATAGTATATCTGGCCTCAGTTTTCCGAGTTAGGTGTATATAAATAATAATAATGTTAATATATTTTTTTTCAAATAAGGAGAGAGAAGCAATTGAAATCCAAGCATTGTCCTAACTTTACTAATTTGACTTATTATACAAATAAAAATGAAAATACCACTTTACAAACTCCGACAATCAATTAAATAATTTATTTCATAGTTGCACTATATTATTAACCAAAACAACTAGCCAAACTAGAGTTAAAATGTAATGAAAACAATTTTTATTGGAAGTTTTGATTAGTTAAAGACTGAAATTTCTTGAAAATGACCGAGACTTGTATATTACTATTTGTGTCAATTTAAAAGCAAATTCTTCATTTTGTAAAAAAAACTTGCATTCATATCTTTGTAAATAAAACTTCCATTAGGAACTTTGCATATTGCATTTGGATTTTGTGGGTAGCATCCGCTGAAAACCCTCATGAAGCAATGCTCATCCTACAAGTGATACCTAGAGGTTTAACAGCTTGTTGATACGCTTAATGCAATCGTGCTTCCTACGAAAGTGGGTTTATCCCGGTTTTAATTTATTCGAGGATGAATAAAAAAATAAGTGTGCGAGTATTTGATGTGCACGTAAAAACGTATAATTTTACTCTCATACTTAATCTTCTATTATTAAAATAAATGACATATTAGGGTGTTTTTACATGTTTTAAACCAAAATATAAAAGTGCTTTCAAATTATCATTAACTCATCGACGTTTGGGTAAAACGGTAATTTTGTGTGTGAATTAATTTGAAAAAAGTTTATTTGTACATTTTATTTTTGTTTTGTAAGAAATTGAGTGCAAATTGGAAGTGGCTTCATGGACATATGCATGCACAAGTAGTGGAAGCCTGAAGAAAGAAGAAAACAAAAGAATTCATGCAACATGGAGGTGCCCATCTACCCATTAACTAATGGGCCAACATTAAAAAGCAAAAGCACATGTTAGTGGAGATTAATTAATTCCATAATGATTACTTGGAGGCTACATAAAGTGAAGGACAATTTTGGTAGCCCCCCAAAAAATATTAGAGTTTTAGAACATGTACAAATAACCCTCTTATGTTCATGTAATATCTCTTTTTTTATGCATATAATTGTAATCAAGTATTAGAAATAAAAGCTTCTTTTTATTTGCTTCTTAGCCATCTTCTTTTTATGCAAATTTCTTTCTATGTTTTTTATTTCTTATATTTTCTTCTATGTTATTTTTATTACATGCTCTCTTTCATTTCATGTCAGTAAATTAGATTGATTTTCATGCAAGTAGCTAAGTTTTATTTTATACGAGTTAGTTAGCTCTTGTTCCCTTTACTCAGTTTTCCTTTCCTTTTTTGTTTATGTTGAAATTAATTTATGTTCACATGTATTCAAATATGAGAAGCTAAATCCCTTCAATTTAGAGTCACTACAAGAAAAATGGTCTTTCGCAGCGTTTTAAAAACGCTGTGAAATCCTTTCGCAGCGTTATGAAGAACGCTCTCTAACGACAAGCTGTAATAGAGTCAAGACATATAACAGCGTTTTTCAAAGGCTGCAAAATCAGCAACATATTGCAGCGTTTTCGTCATTACAGCGTTTTTAAAAGGCTGCAAAATCAGCAACATATTGCAGCGTTTTTGTTATTACAGCGTTTCTTAAAGGCTGCAAAATCAGCAACATATTGCAGCGTTTTTGTTATTACAGCGTTTCAATATTGGCTGTAATATGTCCTTACCCATTGCTTCTTCTTTCGTTAGACAACATTTTCAAAAACGCTGTTACAGTTTTCCACAGCGTTTATAAAAGCTTATAAATAAACATTTAACAGCTCTAAAAAAACGCTGCATATGGATTTACATTTCACAGCGTTTTCCTTTTGCCTGAGATACTGCAGCGTTTTTCAGATTCCGCAGGGTTTTTAAAACGCTGTTAAATATGAATATTACCATGCACAAACTTTTACATTTACAAACATCCCACCCGCTATAAAATTTTATATCAAGAGATAAATATAATCTTTGTATGTTATATTAAACATAATTAAAGTTGCACTAACTCCATACTCAAAATAAACAATAATCGTATACAACATTTAATACATAATGTTTGTAAGCAAATATGATAGTAACATTGTTTTACATAAATAGCATATTAAATTAAGCAAAATATGAGTTGTGAGAGTCCAAGCTAGTCCTCTTCAACAATTCACCCTCCACTAGCTAAGTCAGCCAAATTACATAAGCATGCTCACTTTGGAACTGCGAAGATGTAAGAAAAAACATGTTAATAGGTCATTCTTGCAAGAAAAAACAAAAATGCATATGGTGATTTTTGGATTTTAGATGCATGATAACTACCTTTACGTCCTCTCAAGAGTGTGTGTAATTTAAGAAAAAGAATGTTAAGGTGACTGTACATTTCATTAGTTTGCTATGCGCTGTTTAGCCTCTGTTTCCATACATTCACATTTCTAGTTTTTTACTCACATTCTTGTTTACATCTCGATTTCTGTTTTTTACTGAAAACCATTTAATTATTGCACTATGCACTCTGTCCACATTTTATACTCACCACATCCCCTACTCATCTTCATAATAGCCAAACCATCACAACCCCACAACATTGCTCAATACTGTCAACCCACAACTTCACAACCTTCTCCCTGTCAATTACAGACCATCAACTCACCCTTGCAACATCTTCTTTCACTTACCCATACCATTTCAATCTGCACTTCATACAACTTTCATTTCAAACAATACAACAGTGCCTTCCTGCCCCTGTCACACACCAAAACTGCTGTCACTGCCTTCATATCCCCATCTCCACAACACTGACCAACATTACACACCCCTGACCACCATCACAAACAAATATCATCACAACTGCAATTACTCATTCACCACCTCTGTTAACTTCTACCTCAACATTCATTTGACCTGAACAACCCAACTTCAGATAACCATTGTCACCATACCACTGTTACATTTTATACCACACAACTGTAACATAACTGAGAACAGAAAAGCTGAAGCAAAACACACTCTTGGGTTCAGTGCACAACAAAACAAAAAGGTAACAATTAATACTATGAACATGTCCAGTTCAATCATATTACCACAACATCTGACATCAGAACTTATACTACACCATTTCCTATCCATGGTTGGTGTGAGCATCAATGATTCATACCTATGATATCCATACAAAAATGGTTTCTTATAAACTGATGGAATTATATACATTCTGTATGTGAAACCCACTATAACGAGAAGTAAAAGGATATCGAAGTGCGGCCTCCATAAGTCACGATAAAAGTCAAATTCCATTAGACAGCCCATTCTACTACTGAACCACAAGTAAAGGCCATATATAACATTCTAAATTCTCTACTGTTACAACGTCACTTGCTATAACTAACACATTTTATTTAATGATATCATATTTTACTTTACCTACAGGTATGCAATAAGCAATAACCAGAACATCCAGTGTGATGCTTACTCCAATTTTACCACTTCCATATTCTAATTATTATTGAAAAAATGACTTCTGCAAACATGTTCGTATATTCGTTTACATTTTCACCTAAATAGAATATGTCTTAATTCCTACTGGCCTACATGAGCCATCAATAATCCTTGAACAAACTACTCCTAAACCAATCCCTGACTGTAGCAATCGACTCTGCCATCAATAATCCTTGAACACCTCAATCGACTCACCTTAAAACATTCTTCAATACATCCAAACCATCTACCAGCAAGTACAAACATTATCCACCACTGCCTCTACGCACCATCTCCTTCTCTAACTTTATCATGTTGCCAATACTGTGCTTTCATCGACAAACAAGTTTTACCATTCACTCCAGTGCCTGTACATCCACCAAGCCTTCTGATCACCTCTGTCATTCACCCATCATCCACAGCCATAACCGTCTTTCATCATCATACAAACTTCATTTCCAAACATTCTGCCTTACTGCTACAACTGACTTCACTGCTACAACACTACAATCCATACTTCATTGCTTCGACAGGTACTGTGTCTGTGCCATCATACTTCAACAAAACCGCCTCTACAGACTTCCCACCCATACTTCAACCAATTCACTGTGCCACAATCCACTGGTAAACTAACCTCTTCCAAGCTACAACTTACTCCTACATCCACAGTGCACTACCGTACAAGCACCGACTGCTATCATCCACCCACACTTCATTAACACAACTATACCATCTCTTCCAGCACTGGCCACGGTTCTATACTTCAACCTCCACTTGCATCTTCAACATTCAGCAAAAAGTCCAGCCATAGCATTGCTCATCAACCAGTGCACATCAAACTCAACCACATCACATTAGTTTAACAATACATTGTGGATCCCAACAGTTAAATCAGTCATATGATAAACGATTTATTGGTTCAGATTAGATTGAACGTATGAGAGGACGTATAACTTCAAAACAGAGTAATTCATCTCGACAAGAGCGAAACTGATTATAGTTAAAGAACAAATATGATTTTTTTTTCGTTTACACTGTTTTTGTTAAAATTTTCAACAAAACACTTCCCAACAATTGGTTAGAAGTTAGAACACCTTCTCGATGATATTACAAGTCCGGAACCACATTAGCATGGAATCACAAATCAACATGCATGCTTGTTTAACAAGTACCAAAGCTCTTAAAACTGCTGAGCAAGTGTGCTCAACTAAGTCAACTTACACACCATACCATAGTACGGGTTCGGGCCTAACCTTACTGTATAAAATGGATTCGTATACGAAGATGATAATGACTGAGAATGCTAAAGTAGTTTTGCGTGGCGTGATTGTGAGATTGTGAGGAAAAGAGGAGTTGCTGTTCCATTGTACTAGCTATATTTATATCAGTTAGTTTTTCCCTCAAAAATTTATGTAAAATAACTGTATTACTATTTTCAAAGTATGGCAAACCAATATCCAAAATCATCCATGAAACAACATAAGTTGTTTGATTCCTCAACATGGTCATATATTATGACTATTGGTTATTTAGGCTCAACGGATTCATTTTAGCCAACTGCGTCGTTCGACAGTATACTACTTGCACAGGAACAGTCACACCCATTTTGCACTTCACTAACAGAAGACTGAAGCATTCAACTAAGTTCCATTATTTGCAGAAGAAACATGATTCTCAGAGTCCACAGCATGCACAGCGTGCATATATCATCATGTGTACTTCGAATACACTCAACAATAATCTCTTCATTTGCAGAAAAAACCTCACCACCAACTTCATCTATTTGCACAGCATAAACAACATTATTAGCACTGGCCTCATCACCAAATAGTGCAACATTACCAAACATCCCATCTACAAAATCTGGCAAACTCCTCATATTCATATAATCATCCAACCTTAAACTACCAACAGCAATACCCCTACACTTCTACAACTTCACCACCAGCCTGTCATATCACCAGCAACCCAGCCCAACAACTAGACCACCTACATCAACTTCAAGTTAAAGAGACAGTGACTACATCAAGTTCAACACCCGAACAATCAACTCCCCATTCACAACCACAGTTCACTGCAACTACAACCAAACCCCTTTCTCCAATCAGCAAACACTTGAACGACACAGTGGTATTTGATCTATTTGATGGTTACTCAAATATCGACTGTGGGGTTTTTTCTCTAACATAAGTTTTTTGTGATTATATTTGTATTCATCATCTTATTTGTTTATTTAATAATTCTTACATCGATCTACTGAAAATAACAAAATAAGCATATTATTCTTTGATATTGCGCATTACTAACGGAATCTTCAAAGTAAAATCATGTAGCCATCAATATATTGTACTTCGAAGCACTTTTTATATTTCAAAGTTTAACTCGGCATCTATGCTAGTCATGTAAAATGTAATTCCAAAGTCAATGAAGCCACATATTAGCTCCATAACAGTCAACCGAGCCTACCACCACTCAATTTTTTGTTAAATACTATTATCATTTTTTTAAACTATATTTTACTTAGTTCATTATACGTAGGATGTGATAAGCATAATAAATTATATCGCAAGAAAAAAAAAGATAATTCATACTTACTTGAAGTTGATTCAGTTATAATATTCGTGGAAGGCCAAGCTATCATCGAACCAAGTGCATCTTCAATAAACTCAAAATAAGAAGTAGGTCTCCACAAAGGCGCATTTGGAACTTTTATAACATCAACCCAAACTTTGACTGCGTTTTCCCCTAGTGGAACAAAATGGACCAATGCTTTAGGGTCGGTTGAAGCCACACGCCCTTCAGCAATTACTTCTTTGGCTCCTTGAACGCTGATCAGCTTGCATTTCATATCTGTCTTGGAGTTTGCGCTCTGTCATGCAACAAATGAAACCGTTTAAATAAGTTTTGAAAATAAAAGTGATCCTAAAAATAAAAGCTTGTCAATGCATATGTTTTGATAAATCAATATGTAAAGTATACACATTACCGTTGAAGATAATACAACATTAGACGTATGAGCAGACGTTGTAGCATTAACATTCTCAACAACCACATTTGTTTCTGGCCAAGCTATTTTGATGCCAATAGCTTCTCCAACATATGTCATACCAGCTGGAGGTCTCCACAAGAATGCATCTGGTTTTTTGGCCTCATCGATCAAAACAAGCACGGCGGATGGTCCTAGAGGAATATTATTCACAAGCTGATTTGGATCACTAGAGTAAAACCTTCCTTCAGCAACTAGATCTTTGTTTCTGGTCCAATCATACAGCTTGCATTTGATATTTGTACTGCCACTATTACTCTATAAAAACAAATTAGAACATATGAAAACAAAAAAAAGTATAAATTTTGTATTCAATTCATAAAGGTACCGAATAAATAAAAAAAATTAAGTTTACCATAATGTCATCCTTTTCAAAGTGACTCATCGTATGCAAAACAACTCTATCAGATGGCCATGCTACTATCTCATTCTTAGCTTCTCCAATATGTGAGAGCATCTTAGGCGTAGACCTCCATAAGAAAGCATCTAATTTCTTTGGAATAACTATCAAAATTTTCATGGCTTTCGGTCCAAGAGGGATGTTATATAGAAGCTCTTCCGGATCAGTTGAAAGAACTCTTCCTTCAGCAACTATTTCATCAACCCCAGTCCAATCCAATAAATCACAGTGGGCGTTTGTGTTGTCATACTTGTTCTAAAATTAATCAAAAACAATCACGCTAAATACTTAACTAAAAATTCAAACTCAAATTCAAATGATGTCACACGAATAATATAAATAACTTTACCGCTTGAGACGCATTCTCATCTTCGACCCTTCTTGGTTGCTCGTCCTTTCTTGATTGCTGCATTAGCTGAATCATAACAAAAATATACTGTCAAAAAAATGAATAACTTATAGAGTGTGTCTGATCAAATACTACCAAAAAAATGAATAAATATACTGTTAAAAAATTGGATGGGTAGCAGAATGTGTCGCAGCAGTGTGGTAGGTTGAGTTAAGAAATGTATTTGTGTGTCTGATGCATACAGAGTGTGTCTGAATTAAATTTATAACTCACAATTCACAATTTGTTCACCTTTTAATAAACCATAGAGAAATTGAAAAATTGAACTAAATTTATATCTCATAGATATAAATGCAAACTAAATAAATGCACAGTTTGATTCACATTTAATTTAGGTCACATATAATTGATGATCAAATACAACCAGACTAAATGATCAAAACAAACCGACTAACTGTAAATTAGGTGTTAATGTGCATTTCAATATCAGCTAACTATATCAAATTTGAACACTTATATCAAAGCCTTGGTGATTTAGATAGAAAAAACCAAAGAAAGAAAGAAAAAGTTTGTATTGAGCTTTAAAATCTGAAAATATAATGCATACTGTGTGCATGTCATTACTACCTAATTTGCATGTCATTACTATTATTATTTATCAAGGTATATGATAGTTCATTATAACATTGTACAAAAATGTATTACTGTATTTTTTTCTTATATTATGTTTCAGGCTGGTAGAGGTCTTGTGAACGATGTAACCTTCCAAGACATTAATTTTACCTCGGTTGAAAATCCAATAATAATGGATCAATACTACCATGCACGCCCTGACAATGAATATTCACAGCTGAATGTAAGTTTTTGACTTTCTATGTTTTCTGAATAAATATTTCAAGATAAAAATGTGATTTTGAAATGCACATTAATACTTTTTAAATAACAGGGAGCAGTTAATGTAATTTTGAAATGCACATTAATACTTTTTAAATAACAGCTTTTTGTACTGGTCAGTGCAAAAAGATTTTCATTGATCGGTACAAACTCTTCACGCTACTCAATGTAACCTAGTTTGAACTGGTCTGTGCAAATCTAATCGGCGCAAGCATAAAACCTACCTTATTTTGTAGCATTAGCACCGTCTTCTCCAAATCGCTTACTCTATTTTGAAGTTGCGTTTCTTGTTTTTTATTAGCTTGTGCCACAATAAACTTGGTGTAGGTCATGCTTCTTCCCATTCCTCTTAATC
This sequence comes from Allium fistulosum, assembly GCA_030737815.1. Lineage (NCBI taxonomy): Eukaryota > Viridiplantae > Streptophyta > Magnoliopsida > Asparagales > Amaryllidaceae > Allium > Allium fistulosum. The sequence continues at coordinate 388,186,414 of CM060907.1, read as the reverse complement.
GTCCGGGTCTATCCTGTCCCAGCACTACTGAAAGAGCATCTTCTCGCACATTAGTTTTTGAGCTGGATTGTGATTCGGTGTCAATTTTTTTAATTTGATCCTGCATATGTTAACATTTATTATAATTTCCATAATTATTACACTCTAAAGTGATTTGATAATAATCAAATTGAAACAAAAGCACATACTATTGTATCTTGAATGGCCAAACTCACTGGTTCGCCATTTTTTCGAGTGTGAGATCTAATCCAAACATGAGTTCTGGAAATGGAAGAGGGATTGGAACTCTCTTTTTTCTACATTTACAAAAATTGAATAAAACAATTATCATAACTATAGAAATAGATGGCGTGACAAAAATTGAATAGGACAATTCTCACCATATCCGCAGCTAATCGAGCCATTCCTTTACGGCTACATGTGTGTGGCACTTGCTTGCGCCTGAAAGCCTTGTACATGTCACTTTTTATCTGAATTAAAAAAAATAAGAATACATCAAAAAGTTATCTCATTCATTGAAAGAATGACCAATTAGATGTAATTTACCTTAAATTTTGAACTAGTTTTCAAGCTGATAAAATCATTCCACTCCGTCATACTTCCAATATTATCTGGTTTAAGTTGAAGTCTTTCCTCCTTTGACTTTGCTTTTACTAATTGATTAACTAATCTACATTTTGAACACCTAAAAATACAACCCATTTGCTGAAATATAGAGACCTTTTGCCATTCCTCATCCAACTTAAATCAAGTCTGTATCCATTAATTGGTTGAAGCGAAATTAGCACATTCGTAAATAAATCAAATATGATTATATTGGAGTGGCTGTTCGCATAACAGATACAAAACTTAAAATGATTAAAACAGCAAACCAGAAGTTCGTATCATTCACATGACACTGAAAGTGGAGTAGAAAAGGTAAAAAGATATGATTATATTGGGCTGTCTTCCTGCATACTGATTATTCCCTTTGTGATTCATATATGCCACTGAAAGTGGAGTAAAAAGATATGACACTGAAACAAATAGGATTCGTCACCTTTTATATGCCTCATATATGCATACAAATATGACACTGAAACAAATATGACACTCATTCATATATGCATACTGATATGACAATTTTTTATTTTGGAATTTCTAAACAATGATTGGGTTTGCCAAATCAAAGGTTTTGTGTAATAAATATAAAATCGAAAACTACCACATACATAATATGCTCCAATCCATTGTTGCTATAGTATTTAAATAATCAAATAAAAGGGAAAGAAATAATAAAATTGAACACTTCAAGTTGTTCCATACACCATTCATCTTGCAGAATTATTTAATTTTCTAGATAAGAGATAAATTCATTTCAGATTTGTTACCGTTGTTTTTATAGAGAAAGTTTAGGAGTAGATGAGAATATTAATGAAATTGTAAATCAACGTTTGGAATTGGAAATAATCAAGATGGATCGCGGATTTGTTTTCACTGAATGAAGAAACAAATATCCAAAAGCATGTCGCAAGTAAAAACTGTTAAAATTTCCAATCACGGATTATTTTCCGGATTCAATCATCACTTATTGTAATCAAACATATGTCAAAACTAGATATTTGAAAGTCCAAGTGATGCCAAACTAAAACTTGATAGGCCTGAAATGATGGTTATTTAATAGCTTCATGCAACTATTTTGAAAATTCAAATAATTTGTTCATATGTTGGAATGATAAGTAGTTTCATTCTAGGCTGTTAAAGGTGCTGCTGGGATGCCGCGTCAATTTTAATGCCTTTTTGCTTTTTAGCACTTTATTTTCTGTGATACACTTTCTGAGCACCTTTATGAGCTGAGAGCATTAAAAAAATATTTAACGGTCGGTTATTAAGTTACAATAGTATTTTGTTTTTCTAAAAAGAATTGCGGCCGATAAACTTAAACAGTATATACATCACTGATATTTCAATAATAAACATCGAAGTTCTAATCAATACAAATTGAGTTTCTCTATTAATGCTGTTACTATTTCTTTGGCTACTTAACGTAAATTTATTTATACAAAATTATGCAGTGAAAGTTTATTTATGTCCAAGTTCCACCTGAATTCCCAACTAGACTTTAAAGACATTGTAGCGTCTAGCGGTCCGTTTCGTCTTAAACAACTTAGCTTTCATTTGATAAATCAAATAAATAAATAAATAAAATAACCAAGAAAAACTATAATATATATTTACATAATTAATATTACAAATTTAAATAATAATACATATACAGCTTTTTTGCACAATTGTCATGAAAAGATTGCAATTTCTGCATTCGATTCTTAAACATGTTAAATGAATTGACTAATTTTGAGATAAAATATAATCAGTGCCAAAATAAATATATCATATGGCTATATAACTTTAACGACTTTCAATCATACTAATCTCTAAACATTAATAATTCTGATTTAATCTAGTGCTTATAAATAATGAACTTTATTTGAATTTATAAATTGATGCAAAGTAACCTTTTATCCAGATTCAACAATCTGTTGACATGCTGGAATAATAAACAATATATTTAACTTTGCAACTCAATATAAACCTATTTATATAATACTATTAAGGTTAAGATACTTACCGTTTAAGCGAACTTGATGTTTGTGCCTGAGCCTATTGATGATGCTAACTTCAGCCAAGAAATCGTTACTAGATGTTTACACCAACATATTACTGTTAATGTCATTTTTTTACTCTCCCATATGTTGTATGTGCAAATGATATTAACAGTAATTTCAAGTTATTTTGGAAAGATACTGTCGAATGTATACACTGAAAAAAGACACACTATCACTATAAATAAATATACCTGAATGCAATCCCATAAAACGGCTTTCAAATCATCACCAAGATGTCTCCAATCAGTAAGCGTGACTGGAACATGCTCTCGTACGAGTGGCCCTAGATAAGAAGATAAGTGGATTGACCCTTCTCCTATTGGAATGCCACTCTCATTAAATTCATGTGATATCCCGGGATTTCGGGGAATTTTAAATGTGATAATCTTTTAAATTAATTGGTAAAGTAGTTATTTTCAAACAATAATAATAATGAGTTGTTTTTAAATATAGTTATAAATAGATTTTAATTAAACATATTATTTCAAAATAATAGTGTGTTTGTTTAAATGTATATATATATGTATATTTAAATTGATTTTAATAGGATAATCATTGATTTTTAATTTGGATTTTAAATTGACTTTGAAATTGAATTTAAAAAATTGAATTTAAAGATATATATATCTTAAAATGAAAATAATACTATAGTTTGAATTTAAATAAAAGTTTTTATTTAAAATAAGATTTGTTTTGTATTATTTTCTTTAAAGAAATATATTTATAGAAATTGGAAGAGTATTTATTTAATAGGAATAAATACAAAAGCTTTTAAATTAGCATTTTAAAATGAGCTTAAAATATTTTATATGGTTTTTATTTAAATCATAATTGGTTTATATTCTATTTTCTTTAAACATTGTATTTATGTAAAAAATTAGAAAGCATTTATTAAAGTACAAATGTATTTATTAATTAGGAAATAAATATAAAAGTTTTTAAAATCTTTTAAAATAAATAAAAATGCTTAAATGACAAGTGTTAGGATAATAGAGCTTGTAAGTATATGTGTTAAATGAATAAGTAGTGTATGAGACAAGTGTCATTCCTTTTATTTTTATTTTCTCTAATTTTAATAAATCATTATATAAACAAACATATACCTTCTCCTTTTCTTTTCTATCTGCTCATTTTCTAAACTCAAGAAAACCAAACCTGTTAAACCCTTTCTCAACCCAAAAGATCAAACCTGTAACCAATTTCCAGTTCGAACTCTGTAAAATTCCTCAAATCAAAACCAAGAACCCTGCAACATTTTTCCAAAATCTGTAAGCAGGCAACCCTAGATCCTTTTCAAAAGCAGTAACTAAAGCATTCGGTTTTAAAAGAAATCAAAGGCCTGTTTCTGTTTCAAACATGCAAATCCATTTTCAAAAGCAAGAACAAAAGCCTGTAATTCAAATAATCTCTGAATTCAAAGTTTTCAAAGTTCCAGTTTCAAACTTTCAAGCTTCAACCTTCTCAAAGCAACATCAAGTAGATTTCAGTTAAACAAGGACTAAGCAAATTCAAGTTCAGTTTCAAGTTTTCAAAGCAAATTCAGTTTTTCAAAGATTCCAGTTTATCACTTCTCTGTTCAACATTAAATAGGTGAGTAAATATTTATTTTAAAAACAGTTTGAAACTTGGGATTTAAACTTAGTTGCTTGTGATGGAATGATATAAATGTTTATAGAAAATGCCTTGTTATGAATGCATGTATTGCCTCTGTTTCTCTGTTTTATAACCTGTGAGTAAACCTATATACTCGATGCTTGAATCTATATATATAGTTGTTGTTTGTGACCATGCTTGAAGTAAAAATTGCAACATGTTTATATGTATACAAATCTGTATATATTTGCCTATGCATGTCTGGAACAAGAAATGTTTGCCTCTGTTCTCAGTTCCAGGTTTCAAAAACCTGTCTATAATCAAACTCTCTTCCTATAATTCTTGTTAGGCTTAAAAATCTAAACAAAACATGTTTATAAAATCAAGATTGAAGTTACAAAAATAATCTTGAGTTGAAACTGGAAGTAAATTTTGTCTGGGAAGAGGATAAACAGTGAAATACAAAAATATGTCAAAATTCGAATGTTACAATTACTTGATTTACTTATACCATTCATCTCGTCTTGAAAAATCATGATTTTTAAAAGTAAATTCAGAATTTTTAGTGACCTATTGATTAAGAAATTCAATGTTGAACGGATTTGGGTCTTTTGGCCATTTCTGATCATCGGAGCGATAAGGGAGGTTGGGTTTTGGTCTGGAGGTGGCCGAAGTGATGGAGAGTTAGGGAAAAATGCTGAGGGATTTTTCTAATGGCCATGGTGGCCAGGCGGGGGAGATATAGGGTTTGGTTGCCTGTTTTTGTCGAAGTAGCTTCGGTGGAAAATGCGCCGCCGTGAAGATGCTGGTGACGATCGCGATGGGGGGGGAATCATTGCTGGGGTCGAGGCGAAGCTTCGGTGACATTGACGTGAACGTTGGTGGTAGGATCGTCGGTGGCGAGGAGATTTTCCAGTGATCGATGACTTTCTGTTTTCAAGTGAGTTACTCGATTTTGATCGACAGTGAACTGATGGGTTCTGAGGGGTGGTGATGGTCGGAGAGACGTTCAGTGATGTGTTGAGGCTCTTGACAATGATCGGAGTTGATCTGTTCATCTGTGCACGTGAACGTGCATGTTATCGTGTACATTTTGTACACTAGGGATTTTGAGTTTTTGGGGAGACGAGTTGGACTCGGGAAAGTTTCGTGAAGATTGCAGTTCGACTCGAAGCAGGTGAGGCTACGGGAGAACTCGGGAAAGACGCGTGTTTTTGTGGGGTTTTTCTCGGTGGTTCTGGGTTTTTAAACTGACTGTTGATTTACAAATGTTTTCGAGTTTAAAAGCAAAGTAAAAACAAGATTTCAAGTGGAAGTTATATTCAAGGAATGTTTTAATTAGATTTAGAATATAGTTAAATGAATAAGTTTAAAAGATATGAAATTTGAGATTTCCAAAGTTAAATAATTGTTTTATTTAATTTAAATCAAACATATTTGAAATATTTTAAGTATGTTTAAATTAAGTGTTTGAATTGTTATGTTTAAAAACAAATCATATTTAAAAATTGATTTTTAAAAAGGGGTTTTAATAAAGTAAATAAATGGAGTACGTATTTAAAAGTAAATACCAGTATTCTTAATTAGTTAAGTTGAGATTAATTAAGAATAGTAAATTAATAAAATAAAATTATAGCTTAAATACTTATTTGTAATTAAGAATAATCACTTAATGAAGCAATTAGTGGAAATGAATGTAATTAAGAAATAAATTAATTAAAGATTAAGTGATGATTAATAGAGTAATTAATTAATGTAATTAATTTTAGGTTAATTAATTAGTCTAATTAATTAAAGATAATCACTTATAATTAATTAAGTGTAATCACTTAGTGAAGTAATTAATAAATAATTACTAAATGCAATTAATTTAAGAAGAAATACTTATGGAAGTAATTAGTGAGTAATTAATTAATGGAAGTCTTTAAATAGAAGTGATTAAGGGTTAGTCACTTAATGTTATTTATTAAAGAATTTATTAATATAATTAATTAAAGAGTAATTAATTAATTAAAGAGTAATTAATTAAGGTAAGTAATTACAAGATGGTTAATTACTGATTATGATTAATTAAGACTAATTAATGAAGGTGGTTAATTAAAGATTAATTAATTAAAAGGTTAATTAATTAATAAAGTAATTAAAGGATTATTAATTAATATAATTAATAAAATTAATCAAGGTTGATTAATAAAAGTGATTAATTAAAGTATGATTAATTAATTGTAATTAATTAAGGTTTAATGTAATTAATTATAGTTAATTAATTAATGGAAGCAAATGAAGAATCATTAATTATTGTAATTTAATTAATGGTTAATTACTGTATATGGTTAAGGATAATTACTTGAATGTAATTAAAGATAATTAATCAAGGAGGATCATTAAGAAATGATTTATTAATTAATTTGTAATTAATTAATGTTAGTAAGCAGGATTAAGATAATCCAAGTGATTTAAGGATAGTAATTAATTTAATTAAAGGTTAATTAAATTGATTAAGAATTAATCAAACCTGCTTATGGATGATTGATTGATATTGGATGATTGATATTGGATGATTTGGATATGATATCTCTGATATGTGATATATGCTGCTTTGTGAGATGAATGTTTGATAGGAATTATCTATTGGGATAATGTGATTTATCTATCTGTTTATATCATCCTGAATATAAGTTAAATGTTTAAAACCTTTAAACAACTTGGCCTTAAAAGATACGTTTTGGATTTCGATGAGACCGGGATCGGGTTTCCGTATACCGGAATTCCAGGTCTGGAGACCCGAATACCACATCGATCCAAATTTACGATAGGTCGTGAATCTCAAGTGAAGATGAAGATTCAGAGTGCAAGGGTTATTGTCGTTAACTCTGAGGGTGATTCCAAAACGAGTGTAACGAGATAATGCCTTCGGTTTCGTTCGAACCCGGAACGAACTTGTATGGATTGAATGCTTTCAGCACATCGTCAGGCGGACGATGAGCATTCTAAGTGATATGTTCTGATTAAAGGTAATCGTAACCTCAAGCCTCATCAACCGGGAATGGCTAAAACAGGGGAGGTGCAGCAAGGCTTCGTGGGTAGCACCCACTGAGAGCAAGATAGATCCCTGTCTAGAGGTCCCTTTTCTTTTTATTCGGCTTAGTGTGTGGTTGGTCGCGCCAACTACGGGATTATCTTGTTCGGGATTATCCAGTAAGGGATGGTTCCGGCTTTGTGTTGCAGGGGAGCGGGCGTACTCCTCGGTACGGTGATCTAGGCCACGTACCGTGACGGGCGGTACCCCAGTAGCCCTGCCATTGTATGGAATCCAAACTCCAACAAGTGCCGTACGTATTAGTTGTGCCCAACTATGTTGGAATGTGAGATGTAAGCATTTCAGCTATTTCCGTATTTTACTTGAAAACCCTAGACCCTATTATAATATAACTGGATTTCCTATCAAATGATTTGGTTAGCGTAAGGTAAAAACTTTTCCATGTTTATGTGTGGGAAGTCTTACGTGATACCTTTGTTTTCAAAAGGTTTTGAAGTTAAACAATTTTAACCCGTTTACTCACACCAGACCCATGTCTGACCCAAGTGTTTATTTTCTGTTTTATTAAACCTTGGGTACTCAAATTTTTACGAGTAGCCAAGGGATTCAGGTTTAGCTTTGACGAATATTCTGGAGGAGCAATGGAGCAGGAAGCTTCGGCGTTCGTAGATATAGTATTCCGCTGTGTTGATATCTGTGATAGTGTCTTGTCTTGTATTTGAGTTGTAATGTCTAGACAGATGTTTATAACTGTCTAGTAAGTGATGTATATGCTATGTAACTCTGTAAATTGTTGTATACTATGTAATAGTTTATGTTATTAATATAATTTATTCGTTCCGCTGTGAGATCGTTGTTGTTGTTTCTTTCCTTCTTCTCTTCTTTTCTCTTTCTATCCCCTTCTTTCTTATTAACGATGCGACTTTCTGTGGAGAGAAAGTCGTGGTCGTTACAGTGGTATCAGAGCATAGGTTGAGCGAATGCCTAAGCTTTTGGTTAAGTGAATATCAGAACACTAGGTTGAGTGAATACCTAGGTTCGGAAGGGTTGTTCATTAGAAATAGGATCTGTAGCAACCTGTTTGAGTCCGAGTGTATATATATATATATATATATGAGAGCGCGTATTTGTTAGTTATATAAAAATGGTTTTATATTGTGTTAATTGATCGGTTGAGTGGTATATGGATTCTGGTCAATACGAGTAGCTAACGTTATTGATAGGGATCTCTAAACACTTGAACCAGGCCAACGGACACAATATTGTTTTAAAGAGGTAGATGAAATAATTTTACCCAGAAATAATTTCTATATAAAAAAAAATATATCATTTTAAATATATATATTTATGTATTTCTACCTATTTATTGGGTTACCTGTTCGGGTTTTCCAATATAAGTTATAAAGGTAGATAAGGTGGTAGTGTGTGTAACACAATTACCAATAGTTGGAGTTTGAATGTTGAGGTTGGAAGTGTATCTGTCGAGACTGTAGACCTAATACTGTCTCGAGTAAGCTTTGCTGTGATGAAGGATTTCATCGATCTCCGAAGGAAACTGTAATGGTTCGGAGTTTATCTTTGAAGTGTGGATAAGTAGAGTTGGATCTGTCGAATGTGCAGAAGTGTGTGATGGTATCTTGATACCTCAGGTAATAGTAGCTGTATGATGAGATACAGTGACGATGGATGTTCCTGAAGATGTTTTCTTTGGAACAAGATTAAGGAAGTGTGTATGCTTCGGTGTTGTGGCTGAGTTCAGCATGGAGTTTCTGCTTTGGTTTGGAGTCCGAGTTTCTCGAAGAGCTTTGAATAAGAGCATCAGTGTCAGCAGTGCAGCTCGGAGTATTCTGTGATGGCAGGAAGTTTTCTAGATGAGCAGTTTTTCTGGAAGTGAAGTTCAGAAGCAGCAGAGTGGATCCATTTCTTCGATAAATTGGATAAATAAGTGTAAGCTGTTTTGATTGGTAAAGAGAGAACAGTCTGTTTGGAATTAGGATGGGTTGATCGCAAAAGTGACTTGCGATTGTCTGAGTGTTCTCTTGGGTTGTCAGAATTTTTCTGGATGTCTTCAGGGAAGTCAGGAGTTGTCCGCATCTGAAGGTTGAGTTTTCTTATCGACTGGATTCCATGAGTGATACCAGTGGTTCAGTCTAGTTGAAGGATGTTTTCCTAGAGATAGAGTTTGGTGAAGCAGCTCAAGTTTGATGGAGTATTTGAGTTTTCTTTTATGGATCTGTTGAACCATTTTTACGGGATAAGTTGTCTAGTTTGTGCTCGAGTTCATCGACGGCATTCTTATCTACTCCAGATCAGAGTTGTGCAGCGGAAGCAAGGTGGCAGCTGTTCTAGAGTGGAAACAACCGGAAGTTGTAGTGTTTGGATTGGAAATTTGTTCTGGATTAGAGTCCAGCTTGGCAGTGCATCTGTTTTGTCTTTTCCGGATAGGAGAAGTAAGTTGTAGTCTACTGATGTTGATAGAGTAGAGTTTGTGCTCTGGATTTTTGGTAGATCTTGAGAGGATCATTTAGTTGAGTTATTTTTGATCCAGTTTGTTTCAAGAAGCATCAGCAAAGGTTGAGCTGATCGGTAAGGATGTAGGCAGCCAGGGTCGTCGGAAGAGTTCTGAAGATAAGAGACGGAGGAATTTGGAATTCGAAGTTGGAGACTTTGTTGTTATTGAGATTTTCTTCGGTAAAGGGAGCAATAAGATTGGGTAAGACCGGAAGTTAGCTCCGTAGTATATTAGATTCTTCTGAGTTTTGTAAGGATCAGTATTTGGCTTAGAAGGTTTGAATTACCAGTTTGGATAACTGGGATTCAATGTATTTCGCGTATCTCTGAAGGAATACGTGTGTGATCTATCTCTGGTTTTGAACCAGAAATTCAGGAAGGTTTGGTTGTAGAGTCAGACTCGTCTGTAGTCTGATATCCTGTTTAGTTTTGTAGATCTAGATGAGTAGGAGCTCAGTAGCTTAATGGTATAACTAGTTTGGATGCAGTAGAGCGAGTATTCCGGTATCTGTACCTGGGGAACTCGAGGAAATTTAGGAAGCTTATCCGGATCTTTGTCCAGATAGTTAGAATTGTTGTTTGATTGAATTGTTTGTTTGGATGAAATTGGTTGTTAGTTTGTGTTGGCTAATATGTATGCTAAAATTGTTTGAAAATTTTTAAAATAAAATAAAAACATTGGGTTATCTTCTGTTTTAAATTTCGAGGACGAAATTATTTTAAGGGGGGAGGAATGTGATATCCCGGGATTTCGGGGAATTTTAAATGTGATAATCTTTTAAATTAATTGGTAAAGTAGTTATTTTCAAACAATAATAATAATGAGTTGTTTTTAAATATAGTTATAAATAGATTTTAATTAAACATATTATTTCAAAATAATAGTGTGTTTGTTTAAATGTATATATATATGTATATTTAAATTGATTTTAATAGGATAATCATTGATTTTTAATTTGGATTTTAAATTGACTTTGAAATTGAATTTAAAAAATTGAATTTAAAGATATATATATATCTTAAAATGAAAATAATACTATAGTTTGAATTTAAATAAAAGTTTTTATTTAAAATAAAATTTGTTTTGTATTATTTTCTTTAAAGAAATATATTTATAGAAATTGGAAGAGTATTTATTTAATAGGAATAAATACAAAAGCTTTTAAATTAGCATTTTAAAATGAGCTTAAAATATTTTATATGGTTTTTATTTAAATCATAATTGGTTTATATTCTATTTTCTTTAAACATTGTATTTATGTAAAAAATTAGAAAGCATTTATTAAAGTACAAATGTATTTATTAATTAGGAAATAAATATAAAAGTTTTTAAAATCTTTTAAAATAAATAAAAATGCTTAAATGACAAGTGTTAGGATAATAGAGCTTGTAAGTATATGTGTTAAATGAATAAGTAGTGTATGAGACAAGTGTCATTCCTTTTATTTTTATTTTCTCTAATTTTAATAAATCATTATATAAACAAACATATACCTTCTCCTTTTCTTTTCTATCTGCTCATTTTCTAAACTCAAGAAAACCAAACCTGTTAAACCCTTTCTCAACCCAAAAGATCAAACCTGTAACCAATTTCCAGTTCGAACTCTGTAAAATTCCTCAAATCAAAACCAAGAACCCTGCAACATTTTTCCAAAATCTGTAAGCAGGCAACCCTAGATCCTTTTCAAAAGCAGTAACTAAAGCAATCGGTTTTAAAAGAAATCAAAGGCCTGTTTCTGTTTCAAACATGCAAATCCATTTTCAAAAGCAAGAACAAAAGCCTGTAATTCAAATAATCTCTGCAATTCAAAGTTTTCAAAGTTCCAGTTTCAAACTTTCAAGCTTCAACCTTCTCAAAGCAACATCAAGTAGATTTCAGCTAAACAAGGACTAAGCAAATTCAAGTTCAGTTTCAAGTTTTCAAAGCAAATTCAGTTTTTCAAAGATTCCAGTTTATCACTTCTCTATTCAACATTAAATAGGTGAGTAAATATTTATTTTAAAAACAGTTTGAAACTTGGGATTTAAACTTAGTTGCTTGTGATGGAATGATATAAATGTTTATAGAAAATGCCTTGTTATGAATGCATGTATTGCTTCTGTTTCTCTGTTTTATAACCTGTGAGTAAACCTATATACTCGATGCTTGAATCTATATATATAGTTGTTGTTTGTGACCATGCTTGAAGTAAAAATTGCAACATGTTTATATGTATACAAATCTGTATATATTTGCCTATGCATGTCTGGAACAAGAAATGTTTGCCTCTGTTCTCAGTTCCAGGTTTCAAAAACCTGTCTATAATCAAACTCTCTTCCTATAATTCTTGTTAGGCTTAAAAATCTAAACAAAACATGTTTATAAAATCAAGATTGAAGTTACAAAAATAATCTTGAGTTGAAACTGGAAGTAAATTTTGTCTGGGAAGAGGATAAACAGTGAAATACAAAAATATGTCAAAATTCGAATGTTACAATTACTTGATTTACTTATACCATTCATCTCGTCTTGAAAAATCATGATTTTTAAAAGTAAATTCAGAATTTTTAGTGACCTATTGATTAAGAAATTCAATGTTGAACGGATTTGGGTCTTTTGGCCATTTCTGATCATCGGAGCGATAAGGGAGGTTGGGTTTTGGTCTGGAGGTGGCCGAAGTGATGGAGAGTTAGGGAAAAATGCTGAGGGATTATTCTAATGGCCATGGTGGCCAGGCGGGGGAGATATAGGGTTTGGTTGCCTGTTTTTGTCGAAGTAGCTTCGGTGGAAAATGCGCCGCCGTGAAGATGCTGGTGACGATCGCGATGGGGGGGGGGAATCATTGCTGGGGTCGAGGCGAAGCTTCAGTGACATTGACGTGAACGCTGGTGGTAGGATCGTCGGTGGCGAGGAGATTTTCCAGTGATCGATGACTTTCTGTTTTCAAGTGAGTTACTCGATTTTGATCGACAGTGAACTGATGGGTTCTGAGGGGTGGTGATGGTCGGAGAGACGTTCAGTGATGTGTTGAGGCTCTTGACAATGATCGGAGTTGATCTGTTCATCTGTGCACGTGAACGTGCACGTTATCGTGTACATTTTGTACACTAGGGATTTTGAGTTTTTGGGGAGACGAGTTGGACTCGGGAAAGTTTCGTGAAGATTGCAGTTCGACTCGAAGCAGGTGAGGCTACGGGAGAACTCGGGAAAGACGCGTGTTTTTGTGGGGTTTTTCTCGGTGGTTCTGGGTTTTTAAACTGACTGTTGATTTACAAATGTTTTCGAGTTTAAAAGCAAAGTAAAAACAAGATTTCAAGTGGAAGTTATATTCAAGGAATGTTTTAATTAGATTTAGAATATAGTTAAATGAATAAGTTTAAAAGATATGAAATTTGAGATTTCCAAAGTTAAATAATTGTTTTATTTAATTTAAATCAAACATATTTGAAATATTTTAAGTATGTTTAAATTAAGTGTTTGAATTGTTATGTTTAAAAACAAATCATATTTAAAAATTGATTTTTAAAAAGGGGTTTTAATAAAGTAAATAAATGGAGTACGTATTTAAAAGTAAATACCAGTATTCTTAATTAGTTAAGTTGAGATTAATTAAGAATAGTAAATTAATAAAATAAAATTATAGCTTAAATACTTATTTGTAATTAAGAATAATCACTTAATGAAGCAATTAGTGGAAATGAATGTAATTAAGAAATAAATTAATTAAAGATTAAGTGATGATTAATAGAGTAATTAATTAATGTAATTAATTTTAGGTTAATTAATTAGTCTAATTAATTAAAGATAATCACTTATAATTAATTAAGTGTAATCACTTAGTGAAGTAATTAATAAATAATTACTAAATGCAATTAATTTAAGAAGAAATACTTATGGAAGTAATTAGTGAGTAATTAATTAATGGAAGTCTTTAAATAGAAGTGATTAAGGGTTAGTCACTTAATGTTATTTATTAAAGAATTTATTAATATAATTAATTAAAGAGTAATTAATTAATTAAAGAGTAATTAATTAAGGTAAGTAATTACAAGATGGTTAATTACTGATTATGATTAATTAAGACTAATTAATGAAGGTGGTTAATTAAAGATTAATTAATTAAAAGGTTAATTAATTAATAAAGTAATTAAAGGATTATTAATTAATATAATTAATAAAATTAATCAAGGTTGATTAATAAAAGTGATTAATTAAAGTATGATTAATTAATTGTAATTAATTAAGGTTTAATGTAATTAATTATAGTTAATTAATTAATGGAAGCAAATGAAGAATCATTAATTATTGTAATTTAATTAATGGTTAATTACTGTATATGGTTAAGGATAATTACTTGAATGTAATTAAAGATAATTAATCAAGGAGGATCATTAAGAAATGATTTATTAATTAATTTGTAATTAATTAATGTTAGTAAGCATGATTAAGATAATCCAAGTGATTTAAGGATAGTAATTAATTTAATTAAAGGTTAATTAAATTGATTAAGAATTAATCAAACCTGCTTATGGATGATTGATTGATATTGGATGATTGATATTGGATGATTTGGATATGATATCTCTGATATGTGATATATGCTGCTTTGTGAGATGAATGTTTGATAGGAATTATCTATTGGGATAATGTGATTTATCTATCTGTTTATATCATCCTGAATATAAGTTAAATGTTTAAAACCTTTAAACAACTTGGCCTTAAAAGATACGTTTTGGATTTCGATGAGACCGGGATCGGGTTTCCGTATACCGGAATTCCAGGTCTGGAGACCCGAATACCACATCGATCCAAATTTACGATAGGTCGTGAATCTCAAGTGAAGATGAAGATTCAGAGTGCAAGGGTTATTGTCGTTAACTCTGAGGGTGATTCCAAAACGAGTGTAACGAGATAATGCCTTCGGTTTCGTTCGAACCCGGAACGAACTTGTATGGATTGAATGCTTTCAGCACATCGTCAGGCGGACGATGAGCATTCTAAGTGATATGTTCTGATTAAAGGTAATCGTAACCTCAAGCCTCATCAACCGGGAATGGCTAAAACAGGGGAGGTGCAGCAAGGCTTCGTGGGTAGCACCCACTGAGAGCAAGATAGATCCCTGTCTAGAGGTCCCTTTTCTTTTTATTCGGCTTAGTGTGTGGTTGGTCGCGCCAACTACGGGATTATCTTGTTCGGGATTATCCAGTAAGGGATGGTTCCGGCTTTGTGTTGCAGGGGAGCGGGCGTACTCCTCGGTACGGTGATCTAGGCCACGTACCGTGACGGGCGGTACCCCAGTAGCCCTGCCATTGTATGGAATCCAAACTCCAATAAGTGCTGTACGTATTAGTTGTGCCCAACTATGTTGGAATGTGAGATGTAAGCATTTCAGCTATTTCCGTATTTTACTTGAAAACCCTAGACCCTATTATAATATAACTGGATTTCCTATCAAATGATTTGGTTAGCGTAAGGTAAAAACTTTTCCATGTTTATGTGTGGGAAGTCTTACGTGATACCTTTGTTTTAAAAAGGTTTTGAAGTTAAACAATTTTAACCCGTTTACTCACACCAGACCCATGTCTGACCCAAGTGTTTATTTTCTGTTTTATTAAACCTTGGGTACTCAAATTTTTACGAGTAGCCAAGGGATTCAGGTTTAGCTTTGACGAATATTCTGGAGGAGCAATGGAGCAGGAGGCTTCGGCGTTCGTAGATATAGTATTCCGCTGTGTTGATATCTATGATAGTGTCTTGTCTTGTATTTGAGTTGTAATGTCTAGACAGATGTTTATAACTGTCTAGTAAGTGATGTATATGCTATGTAACTCTGTAAATTGTTGTATACTATGTAATAGTTTATGTTATTAATATAATTTATTCGTTCCGCTGTGAGATCGTTGTTGTTGTTTTTTTCCTTCTTCTCTTCTTTTCTCTTTCTATCCCCTTCTTTCTTATTAACGATGCGACTTTCTGTGGAGAGAAAGTCGTGGTCGTTACAATTCAACTTCAACGCGATTTGCGAAATTTGAAGGAAGTCTCTTCATTTTAGTAGGACCTCTAGCAATTCTTTTCCGAACTAAATTTTCGCTCACATCTTGAATAGATCTATCGGTTTCCATCATGTCTTCCACATTGTGTTCATTTTGCATTGTATTGTCTTCAAGTGCACAAGGATTGTCTTTATTTTGATTATTGCCTTCAACTAAATGTCGATTATCTTCAATTTGAATGTTGTTGTCTTCATTTTGAACGTTGTTGTCTTCAACATGCTTATTCTGTTCATTAGACTCCTTGAGTACAATTTCAACCTCTTTTGCTTTTTTTGTTTTTGAGTAATCCTCTTCATTTCCTGTATAGATATGAAGCAAAAATGAAAAATGAACCAATTGTGCTAGAGGCTTCAAAAGCTGCTACACTCTTTTATCAGTGGCTAGCTTGTTTGATTAAAAATTTGTAAACTGTATTGTCTTCACATATTGCTTGTAGGCATTCGTTGTTTAAGAAATGTATTTTTGCAATGGTTGCTATTATATTTCCAGTGAACCAGTTGTTGTAAGTTGTATCAAAGTAGTCTCTGGACAGATCAAGGAAGTTTTGTAAACTGAGCTACACTTGGTTTTGTAAACTAAGCGTTACTTATTATAAAATGATTATTACATTTTCTGCACAGTTGTGCTTTAGATTGTACTTTTCCTGGCTATGTAGCAGTAATCACCACATTTAAGTACAAATTTAAGGGATATGCATAGATCTTGAGAAAGGAAAAATGAATCCAGAAATGAAATAAGGTACATAATGACACTATTCAAATGACTGAAGACAAACTAATCGATACACGAAATAAAGTTCAAAATCAAATCCAAATTTTCAACTATTCCATACAGGAAATAAAAATCAAAATCAAAATAAATACAGGAAAATGATAAATACCTGAAGGATTAAAGTGGGAATGACAGTTACCCTTGACAAAGTGATAGCAGTTACCCTTGACAAAGCGATGGCTGTTATCCTTGATAAATGTTAATTTGCAGAAAGCAGATTAACATTTGCAAACATGCTTTTACTACTTCAAAGATCAATCATATTCCCATTTTGTGCTATTATGAGTACCAGTATTAACATTTGCAGACAAGAATATGTCAGAACCCGAAGGATGTCAACATTCATGCTGTAATTTAAGTGAAAGCCAAATATATTCATGCTACAAGCCCCAATCATCCTAACTACACAGTATATAAATTTTGGTTAAACCAAGTGCTGCCTCTTAATCAAATTTATTGTCATATCAACTAATCATATTTTTATTTGTTTAATCATTCAATAACGATAAGATTATGCTTTTCTGGTACTAGTGTGTATAATGAGCTAAAAGTTAATCAAATTTTTCTTACATTAACAGCGAAATGATGCGCTCAATTGTAAAATTAAGTGCTAACTGCTAGCATAATCAAATATAACACTGAGATATATATAGACCTATATCAACATGGTTAATTTCCAAAAACTATATATGAAAAACAAGTCATTACATACAGACATATTACTTAACCAAAGAAGATAGAGAGTAAAGTCTAATATAATTAAAACTAGATAGCAAAATAATTAAACTACTCAAATATGCCTTCACAATCTTCCCTAACATAACTAATATCCTCAATAAAATCATCAACATCCATGTCAATATCTTCGTAATTCTCTATAGCAAAGCTAACTTCCTCAAATGGTTCGTCTATATCTATCTCATGAAAACCTCTTGATGGCGCCTTCATCACAACATACCAATTAGAAGAATCGTCTTCTCTTGAATAAAAAATTTGTTTCGCTTGAGATGCAAGAATATATGGATCTTTTGAAAATGAGGCTTGGTTTTGATGTAAGTTAACAAGGGTGAATCCATCTTCTACCTTCACACCATTTCCTATGTTTGCCCAATGACATTTAAAAACAGGAACATAAAAAAGATGATAATCTAACAAAATTATATCAGTCAATATCCCATAATAAGTAACAACATCAACTACTTGAGAAGTATCTTTTGCACTTGCTCTACACATAGTAGTCGCATCGTAAGTGACGCCACTATTTTGAGTTTCTCTCTCAATGTCTTTTGTGTGAAAACGTTGTCCATTAATGATATATCCACTATAGGATAATGCACTACTCCTCGGACCATATGCAATCCATTTTAACATCGTGTCATGGTCCTTTGAATCAATGGGTATCTATAAAAAAATAGCTATTTAAAATGGATCTCAATAATAATAAATCTAAAGTTAATGAGATAATATTTCAAAATTCCACTCACCTTCTTTTTAATCCAATCAGCAAAGTTATCTGTATGAGTTTTCCAAAGTAAAGTTGCATTTTTTTCCATGCGCTTGTTTGAGTGTTGTAACTCCTCCAAATGCAAACTATTGTAGCACAAAAAAAATTACCAAGTTGTATTTGCTGATACAAATTGTATGAAACGGTAATAACAAATTGTAATAGTTACTTACTCTAGAAATGGTTCCACTACAGTCATATTCATTAACACAGCCAAATGTGCAATCTGTTTCTCATTGGCGGACAATGTAATTGTTTTACAAGCTGAAATTGGTCGTCCTTCGAGTATGGAATCATCTTCATAATCTTCATTTCAGACTTCCTTCTCCTCTATTTGTATTGATTTCTTTAAAAATTCACTAAAAAATCTCATGCACTCTTCTGCAAGATAGGATTCTGCAATACAACCCTCGGGACGTGCATGATTTCTTACATAATGTTTAAGTGTCTTCATATATCGTTCAAAAGGGTACATCCAATGGAAATGAACTGGTCCACACAATCGGGCTTCCCTTTCAAGATGAACGGTCAAGTGTATCATTATATCAAAGAAAGAAGGTGGAAAATATCGTTCAATTTCACACAAAATTATAATAATTTCATCATCAAGTTGTTGCAATTTTTCTTTATCAAGAACACGCTGGCATAATTTATTGAAAAACGAACATAAACGAATTATTGTTCTCCTTGGCTTTTTCGGCAACAATCCTCTTATTGCAACTGGTAATAACTGTTGCATTAGAACATGGTAGTCATGTGACTTCATGGCGATAATTTTACAATCCTCCAATGACACAGAACTTCTAAAATTTGAGCAATAGCCATCAGGTCCCTTGAAATCATATAACCTTTGGCAAAATAATTTTTTCTCCAAATTGGACAATGTATACGGAGCTGGTGGAAGATATGTTTTTTTCCCACGAGCTTGTGCAAAAAGGCCATGCCTGATTCTCCAATCTTCCAAATCTTTTCTACAATTAATTCCGTCTTTTGATTTGCTATCATGCAACATCGTCGCTATTATGCTTTCACCAACATTTTTTTCTACATGCATTACGTCTAAACTATGACGCAAGGGAAGTTCCTACAAAAATAATATTGTTATACTTCATTAATATATATATATATATATATATATATAATTCATTCATTAAAAAATAATAGCACTAACCTCCCAATATGGTAAATCAAAGAATATTGATCGTTTTTTCCATCTTGATAGTTCTATTTTTGCAGGATCATCATCTTGTTTGAAAGTAGAATTTTTTCTTTTCTTACTATATTGCTTCTTAGTTGGCTTCTTTTTACCCTTCCCTTTCTTGCTGTTATAATCTCCATTTTTTATTTTTTTTCCAAAATTATTTGGAAAGTTTTTCAAAATGATAGAGATGTTTCTTCCGGTTAAAATTCTAGGTCTACGACCATTTTCTATAGTGTTATCAAACCAGGATTTTTGTTTTCTCAACGAATCCGATGGTGGTAAGAATCTCCTATGACCCATGTAGACATTTTTCCGACTATACTTCAACCATCGATGATGAGTGTTGACACCGCATAATGGACAACCTTTTTTACCCTTCACACAACATCCAGCCAGATTACCATATGCAGGAAAGTCATTAATCGTCCATAGTAAAATTGCTCTTATAGTAAAAAGCGATCTACTAAATGCATCATAAGTTTGAACTCCATTAATCCATAAGTGTTGCAGATCTTCTACCAATGGTGCCAAATATATATCTATATCATTTCCTGGTTGCTTTGGACCAGGAATCAACAATGTTAATATGATATTTTCTTTTTTCATGCATAACAGTGGCGAGAGATTGTATGTCACTAGCATCACGGGCCAACAACTATATTTGGAACTCAATGTCAAAAATGGATTAAAACCATCAGTAGCAAGGCCAAGCCTTAGGTTGCGTGGATCTGCTGCAAACGATTCCCATTTCTCAT
Source organism: Allium fistulosum (assembly GCA_030737815.1). Taxonomy (NCBI): domain Eukaryota; kingdom Viridiplantae; phylum Streptophyta; class Magnoliopsida; order Asparagales; family Amaryllidaceae; genus Allium; species Allium fistulosum. Next base: position 388,166,361 of record CM060907.1, on the reverse strand, counting down.
CTACCACATTCCATGTTATAGAATCAACAGGATGACGCATTTTTCCATCATTACTTTTATTGTTAAAATGCCATCTTAAATCTTCTGCTATTTTTTGAGATCTAAACATTCTTCTGAATCTTGGAATGATTGGAAAATACCTCAAAACTTTAACCGGAATACCATGCATAATTTCATTTGTACGTTCGTTCCTCTTCCATCTCGAAAACCCACATTTTGGACAACTATCCAAATCTTTGTACTCTCTTCTAAAGAGACAACAATCATTCTGACAAGCATGAATTTTCTCAAAACCCATATCGAATACTTTAAGAAATTTTTTCACCTCGTAAATATTCCTAGGAAGTACGTTATCCTTTGGCAACAATAGTTGTTGCACATTTAGAAGTTTATCGAATCCATTATCGGACAACCCAGTCTCACATTTTACATTATATAAGGCAATAATGGAAGATAATTTTGTTTGATCGGTACAACCAGGATACAACGGGGTTTCGGCATCCTCCAAGTTTTTTAATAAATCATCCTCTCGTTTTTGTGCGCTATCTTCATCTTTATCATCATCGGAATATGTATGATTGATGAAATCCTCATCTTCATAATGAATGGATTTGAGTAAATCATAAGTGTCATTAGACTCGATATCTTTGCTTATAGTTATTTGTTCGCCATGATTGTACCACCTACCATCCATGTATAGCGGATCCATTCCTCTTATAATCAAATGCTCAACAACAATCTTCCCATACTGATGACTAAGATTTCGACAATCTAAGCAAGGACATAAAATCTTTTCTGGATTTCTTGAAATTCTCAATGCAGCATGCACAAACTTCCAAGCTCCTTGCTCATACTCAGTACTAGTTCTATTAATAAAATAGAATAACTATTAATTTTGACGTTAAAATATAAGATTTGACTCTCAAAATATATTTAGTATAATATAGTTACCTGTGTAGATGTACCCAATTTTTATCCATCATCAACCAATATGTGAGGAAGTAAATTTCTAAAATTTAAAGTAATAATCAGTTATTGAATGCAAGCAAAATAACATAATCGTAATTGAATGCAAACAAAATGAAAAACAACAAGGAAGACAAAGAATGTCAAACAACAAATCAATAAGTCAAGTTCAAAGCCCTGTTTCATGCAAAAAAAATTAAAACAACAAGAATGAAAACGAAAGAGTCGTGTAACCCATTTTTTAACAAGAATGCATTACCCCTCTCCTGATACTTAGCTTGCGCTATTAACAACAATTTTATCCGCTTATACAACAATATCAGAACCATATACAACATTAGCACCAAACTGTTTTCAAAAAATTTGCCATTACAACGACGTCATTTTGTAGCACCGGAGTAATGTCTATGCATTACCCCTCTCCTGATACTTGGCTTGCGCCATTAACAACAATTTTATCCACTTATACAACAATGTCAAAATCATATACAACATTAATACATTAGCACCAAACTATTTCTGAAGCATGCACCTATGAAAAGAGTCTTGAAAAAGAAACTAAAAAGGTAGACAATAACTCAATGCTCCAAATAACAAAACATAATCCAATATGATACTTTACGTGAATACTAGTTTAGCATCAATCACTCATAATCATTTAGATTGTAAGTGTTAATTGTTGGAAATCTTGTGAGAATATTTCATTCAGATTGCAAGTGTCAATTTGTTGGGAATCTTGTGAGAATATTTACAAACAATTTTGCTTGGTGGATTCAATAATGAGTTTGACCTATATAATCACTCGACTAATTTATGATTCTCATAGTCATTACCCACTAAATATACATAGAACAATAGAATCAAATCATCAACTTTTACAGCCACATCAAACCCACCAACAAAATAATACAATCATTTATAAGAAAAGAAAAGAGACTGGTCTTTGAAAACAAAATTATACAAGTAGATGGTGGTGCCAAACGCATTTTAAAAGTTTTTTCCTTTGCCTTTTATATAGCAGACTTATCTGCCGAATGAAAAGGTTAATTTACTAGCAAGCATAGTGAAAAATAAATAAATGGTAAATGGTAAATTGTTACTAACATATGAGCCTATCTAATTATTGTCATTTGTTACACAAATTTTAATATTCTACATAATAAGTAGGTTATGGGCATACACTATGAGCCATCAATCGCTTTAATTAGATGGAAACCAACTTTCAGAAATTCTTATCATTTGAACTTTTAATTACTGGTACTCTGCATTAATGGAATTGATTTGTTGATATCAACACATGGTTGTTGCCACAACCATATCGAAGACCTAACAGGAGAATGACACATACACATATATAATAAAAAAGGGTATGCACCAAGCCTGCATATATAATCTTACCGAGGTGTATATCGCTGTTCAAGAAATAGTTTAATGAGAAAAGAAATAAAAACCAGTTCCATTGATTCAATACGGGTGGCAGTAAAATGGACAGATATATAAGCATTTAATTATATTGAATGAGGGAGCCCAAATGAGGATAAACCTTTTATTTATTTGTTAATTTGTTAATACTATATTTATAACTAAATTTATAAACTTAATATGGGATATATGCACTTTTGTTTGGCTCTGTATTTTGTGAATGCAATTTAGGCCTCGCAGATGAACACTGTGACCTATTTCACAACAAAATAAGTTTGTTTCCAGTTACATAAAGTAGTAGTATTGCATACCAATTTTTATGGAATAACAAAAATAGAATTCAACAGAAATTTCTTTTGCTCTGGACTATACAGGCAGTTTATGTAAGAAGGGGAGTGCATGAGATAATTTTAAACCTAAAAACAACCACAGGTTCTTCAAAATGAAATTCAAGAGAAACATGACATATTATTAACAGTAATTTTGCTTTATCTGAAATAGACATTCTTTTCATATTATTCATAGTGCTTGCTTGAATTTTTTTTCCAAAATTATTATCGTCCGAAAATTTCTTTTGTAATTTAGAAGGCAACTTATATTGTTTTCCTAAATTCTTTATTTGTTGTGGAGTATTTCGTCATTATTCCCTTCTTATCCAACCTCTCTTCTATTCATTTAAAATTGGTACATACTCAAAATTTATGTGTGATATAGCATTCATTGGAAAACCTTAAACATATAAAAGAACAGGATATATTCAAATACTGATATCCATAAATGAAATTAAATATACACCTGAAAACAATTGATATAGACGTTAAAGATATAATGTATGTTTGAGGATTTGTGTATGCTTAGAAATGGATAATCTTTAAAATGGTACGTGTATCTAAAATCTTGTCCTCAATTTTCAGAACTCACTGCTTATGCTCAGCACACATGTATATCTAAAATGAAACCTGGAAGTATATGAAATGCATATATGTAAAACATACTTTGCAAATATATATAAACTGAAATACTTGTATTCGTAAATCTTATTATATCTTCCAAAGTTTGTTAACTTTAAAGCCACACAGATTATTTATATTCAAAGTTTGAAGTAAGAATACTTACAAAATTATATGTGAAACTGTGTCTCAAAACCATGTATATACATCTAAAATCAATATATAACCAAGGTCAAATGATATGGTGATTTAATGCCAAATAGACTTCATATCCCAAATTTAGAAAGTTGAAACTTTTACGTGTTTAAGAACTGCATATGTTCAATTGATACATATGGAAATCCACTCATACACAAAATTGCATTCTTTTGAAAACTAAATTACATGACAATTTCAAAATTCGAATGAAACATATACATGGTTTTAGATTTGACAGGGATAGTGAATGCATACATATAATTTGAGTAAAAAATGCATAAATAAACAACAATGTCAGATTAAGGTGTGAACAGATGTGTGAGTGCATCTAGCCAAATGCACATACTTCACCAAGACCATAGTTCCAGCACACTAATCACCACATCAACCAGCTTCTGATCAACTACTCATCGCCAAACACCTAGTCCTACCCCTTACGAAGGCAGTCCAGTAATCAAAAAACCAAACTCCATTAACAAAAAAATCACTACATCAACAATTCATTTGAAGCGTACATCGCATTAATTTCAATTCATTTGAAGCGTACATCCATATCCACGTTAATACGAGGACCAAAGTTGAGTATTCGAATTAAGTGAATTACCTTATCGACGCCAACGACTCGAGCGATGAACTGAAGACGTGAATGATGATGAAAGGGGACGGCGCCAACGACTCGAGCGACGTACTTGCAGAGCGATGGAGCGATGGATTTGAGATTTGCGGGATTTGCAGAGCGATGTAACGACTCGGGCGATGGATTTTCGGAGCGATGGATTTGCGGAGCGATTGATTTGTCAATTTGAGATGAAGGGTTATTTGGTGGGAAGGGAAAAGAATAAAAACGTGGCCGCGAAAACACTCAATCTCCCCGCCAAAAGAAATGTGATTAGGCAGCGTTTTCTTTTTTATATTTAATTATAAATGAAACTAAATTTGAACAATTACAGCTTGGACGTCAGCTATGGGAATTTTCATCTGATCAAATGTCTTTCTAAAGAAGATATTGCAAGAGGCGCCGCAGTCAACAAGCACCCTTCTTACAATAGCTGACCCGATGCCTGCAGATATTACCAAAGGATCTATGGTAGGAGATTCAATACCAATAGAGTCTCTGGCCCGGAATATAATGTCATCGTTAAAAGTTCTTTGCTGCTTCAAAGGGGCAGCATCTTCTAAGACAAAAACATTTTCTTCTGCGGGAGCATATTTCAAAGAGTGAGCGTATCTCTCCATCTCACCCCAGCTTCTGCCCGCTGGGTGAGGACCCCCTGTGATAACAATGATGATGGGCCTTTTCAGAATCCTGTGCTGCAGTCCTCTCACCTGAGTTGGATTGATGAGTAGGAACTTGTTGCCCCTGAGTAGATGAAGTTGGGGCACTTCTGTTTCTCTTCACATATTGTTGTAGTTTATTCTGTCTTAGAAGCTCTTCAATCAAAATCTTTAAATGGCGACATTCATTAGTGTCGTGGCCAGGCTGATTGTGAAACCGACAGAATCTTCCGTTATGCAAAGCATTTTTCCCAAGCTTCATATCAGGTGGTTTGGGGTATTCGACAGCATCCTTGGTTGCGAAAAAGATGTTTTCTGGAGTATCAGTTAAGGGAGTAAAATCTGAAGGTTTAAAGAAGCGAAGTTTCTTCATATCTTTCTGCCCTTTCCTACCGTCATTCTCCCTCTTCTGACCACCAGATTCCTTTTTGTTAGTGGCAACATTGTTATTCTTGACTTCAGCCACGTCTACTTTTGCTTATACATGAAGGCTCTCTAAGCACATGAATTCATCAGCTTTCTTATAGAACTTCTCAAGTGAGTTTGGCTCTTTCATCTTTAGCCATTTTCCGAATTCACTTGATTTATCAATAGCTCGCATCAAGTAGGTCAGAATCATTCTAGGCTCTGCATTATCAATTTCGGCCAAGGCTATATTGAAGCGGTTTAAGAAAGATTTGATAGATTCTCCGGGGTTTTGTTCGAGGCTGGATAGTGACATTATGTCCTTGGCCTTCGAAGCATATAACCTAAATTGATCTTTGAATTTCCGAGTTAGATCGGAGAACTGATCTGCAGATCGAACTGGCAGCTTTGTGAACCAAAGCAAGGCAACTCCCTCTAAGTACACAGGAAAATATCTGCACTTGATCTCATCCGTTGTCCTGGCACCTGTCATATGCCAGTCATAATTGTATAAAAATTAGTTAGGATCACTTGTCCCGCTATAAGCTGGAATGGTGGGAGGGACAAACTTCCTTGGAAATTCAGCCTTCAAAATTCTTTCAGTAAAAGGAGTTTTGCTTGGAGCAAACCCCCAATCATTTTCATCTTCCTTGCTTCTCATGCTTTCTTTCATAATCTGTCGAATCATTCCCGAGAGATATTCCTCATTGTTTAGAGGCTCCGCGGGACAGACGTCAGCTACTTTTTCGGAAGTTTGCCTAGGCAAACGTTCACGAACAGTTGGCTGCGGCCTTGAACCTCCAACTTGGGGATGTGCCCCTTCGGCGGTGCCAACTGTCCTTTGAGGAATACTTTTCCCTTGGGGATCATGAACATCTTCAGCAAAGGTTTCTCCATTGTTTTCTGGTGGTTGGTTAACTCCAAGTAAAGCATTCAATTTGTCCAACATCAAAGCATTTTGGGCTTCCATCTGTTGATACAATCCAGACACTACGACATCTAATTCCGCCCTTGTGACTCCAACACTAGGAGCCGCTTGATTTGATGCGGGAGAAGTGGCGGTGTTGTCATGAGCAACTTCAGATCTGGTAGATTTACTTTTCCTTCCAGGAGCCATAATTTCAGATAGACTTCTGGTTCTTAGGGAGAGTCTTTCCACAAATCTTTGTGAAGTAATGATGAAAGCACTCCTGAGTTGGGTTCTCAGTGAAAGCACCAAAAATGTTAACGTGAAAAATGTATGCTAACACCCCGGTGTAATTTGTGATATAGTGAAAGCACCACCCGTTAGTACGGGAACTAAAAGTAAGTAGAGAATAGCAGAAAACAGTAAAAAGACAACAGTTTTATAGTGGTTCGGCTCAAAATCAAGCCTACGTCCACTTAATCTCTTCTATGACTGATTCGATTACAGATTTTACAATAACTCTTTGATTACAACACAATTGAGACAAGTAATCAGAACTTTGATGTAGAAAAGCTCTTTCGATTCATGTTGAATGAACTTGATTCTTTTCGAAGATTCTTTGAAGTATCCTTTGCCTTTGAAGTGTTGAAGTCAGTAGAGAAATCAGTAGAGTCTTGGCGTTTCCAAAAATTCGCCCCCCTTTCAAGTGCGGAGTTGGCGGGGTATTTATATGTGAAACTGGGCTTAGGTCGGCTGCATTTTAGGTCGTGAGCGACCTAAGAGTGATCACGAGATAGCTTCAGTCGTTGATGACTTAACGGAACCATTCTAGGTGAGATAAAGGCTGAGAGCGACCTAGTATGAGTAGTGTAGAAGTTATCTTGGTTGGTTTATGTCGTTAGCGACCTAAAGGAAGAAACAGTGAGCATGTGGCTTAACTCTGGAGCTTTAACTCGATAGGTCGCTGTCGCTTTAACTCGTTAGGTCGTTGCCGCTTTAACTCGTTAGGTCGCTCTGTCTTTACTCAACTGCTTTGTGCTATAGGTCGCTAACTCGTTAGGTCTCTGCCGCTTTAACTCGTTAGGTCGCTCTGTCTTTACTCAACTGCTTTGTGCTATAGGTCGCTAACTCGTTAGGTCGTAGGAGTCTCTTTACTCAGCTGCTTTGTGCTATAGGTCGCTAACTCGTTAGGTCGCTGCCGCTTTAACTCGTTAGGTCGCTGCCGCTTTAACTCGTTAGGTCGCTCTGTCTTTACTCAGCTGCTTTGTGCTATAGGTCGCTAACTCGTTAGGTCGCTCCCGCTTTAACTCGTTAGGTCGTAGGAGTCTCTTTAGGTTACTAAGTCGCTACTCCCTTATCTCGTTAGTTTGTTAACCTGTTATAGATCGTTAAGTCGCTTATGCCTTAGGTCGCTAAGTCGTTGGGTTGGGTAGGTCGCTAGGTCGCTGAATAAAAGAGGGTTAACAGATATTAGAAATTATGTGTATGAAAACTCGAAAATTTACAAGAAAAAACCACAATTTTTCATAACAAGTCAATCCTAAGAAAAACGTTTTCGCCAAATCAAAAAGTTCTTTTGTATGACTCTTGACTTCATTTATTCCCTATGAAATTAAAATCAAGATGGACCGGACCATACATGGTACATACTGTTTTTCACACGGTGCTATAGAAATAGAAACTCTAGGGATGAATCAATTTTTAAAGTCAATGGTCATCGTTTAAAGCCGTACTTGGAATTTGCAAGTGATCAAGAGGAGGAGTTCATGATTCTTCATGAGCCACACTACATCTAGTAAGGAATTTTAACCCACTCTTGTAAATATGCATTCTCCTTTACACTTATTATATCATGCATTGACTGTAGAGACACAGTCAAAATCAAGTGTGGGGGAGTCTTATTTTCATTTTGAATTTACATAGTTTGATTTTTACATTTTCTTTCCCTTTCTTTCAAAAAAAGAATTTTTTTTGCATATTAATTTACCTTTGAATAGGCACGATAAAGTAAGCATACTGTTTTGGTCATTAGATTGAAATTTTTGGAAAATTACTTATCTCGACGAATAATATAAAGAAAAGTTTAAATTAAAAGCAACCATGGTGTAACTAGTATATAGGGAGATCCATAGATGATTGTTATGAAGTTATTCTAAATTGTAGTCTTCGTTTAAAAAGTGGTTGATTTAAAGTACATGCGTTAACCTTTTTTAATCTTTAAAGTTAAGTGATGCTAAGATGATTTTGCTTAACTCTCTCTTCTCCTATAGAAAACCAAAACAAAATTCAGAAAAAAATACCTAAAGTCATGTGTCCACACATAAGTACACTCATTATGCTCTATACTCTTCTCACGTAAGCCCACGAGGTAGTGCATGAATGGTATATCTGGCCTCGGTTTTCTGAGTTATGTGTATGTATATAGAAATTAAAAATAATAAACACCAGAGTTAAGTGTACACACCTAGATGTGGACACTCGCCATGCTCTGTACTCTTCTCACATAAGCCCGAAAAGCAGTGCATGAATAGTATATCTGGCCTCAGTTTTCCGAGTTAGGTGTATATAAATAATAATAATGTTAATATATTTTTTTTCAAATAAGGAGAGAGAAGCAATTGAAATCCAAGCATTGTCCTAACTTTACTAATTTGACTTATTATACAAATAAAAATGAAAATACCACTTTACAAACTCCGACAATCAATTAAATAATTTATTTCATAGTTGCACTATATTATTAACCAAAACAACTAGCCAAACTAGAGTTAAAATGTAATGAAAACAATTTTTATTGGAAGTTTTGATTAGTTAAAGACTGAAATTTCTTGAAAATGACCGAGACTTGTATATTACTATTTGTGTCAATTTAAAAGCAAATTCTTCATTTTGTAAAAAAAACTTGCATTCATATCTTTGTAAATAAAACTTCCATTAGGAACTTTGCATATTGCATTTGGATTTTGTGGGTAGCATCCGCTGAAAACCCTCATGAAGCAATGCTCATCCTACAAGTGATACCTAGAGGTTTAACAGCTTGTTGATACGCTTAATGCAATCGTGCTTCCTACGAAAGTGGGTTTATCCCAGTTTTAATTTATTCGAGGATGAATAAAAAAATAAGTGTGCGAGTATTTGATGTGCACGTAAAAACGTATAATTTTACTCTCATACTTAATCTTCTATTATTAAAATAAATGACATATTAGGGTGTTTTTACATGTTTTAAACCAAAATATAAAAGTGCTTTCAAATTATCATTAACTCATCGACGTTTGGGTAAAACGGTAATTTTGTGTGTGAATTAATTTGAAAAAAGTTTATTTGTACATTTTATTTTTGTTTTGTAAGAAATTGAGTGCAAATTGGAAGTGGCTTCATGGACATATGCATGCACAAGTAGTGGAAGCCTGAAGAAAGAAGAAAACAAAAGAATTCATGCAACATGGAGGTGCCCATCTACCCATTAACTAGTGGGCCAACATTAAAAAGCAAAAGCACATGTTAGTGGAGATTAATTAATTCCATAATGATTACTTGGAGGCTACATAAAGTGAAGGACAATTTTGGTAGCCCCCCAAAAAATATTAGAGTTTTAGAACATGTACAAATAACCCTCTTATGTTCATGTAATATCTCTTTTTTTATGCATATAATTGTAATCAAGTATTAGAAATAAAAGCTTCTTTTTATTTGCTTCTTAGCCATCTTCTTTTTATGCAAATTTCTTTCTATGTTTTTTATTTCTTATATTTTCTTCTATGTTATTTTTATTACATGCTCTCTTTCATTTTATGTTAGTAAATTAGATTGATTTTCATGCAAGTAGCTAAGTTTTATTTTATACGAGTTAGTTAGCTCTTGTTCCCTTTACTCAGTTTTCCTTTCCTTTTTTGTTTATGTTGAAATTAATTTATGTTAACATGTATTCAAATATGAGAAGCTAAATCCCTTCAATTTAGAGTTAATGAAGCTCTCACAGTTCATATAAAATTAACATAGTGATTTCATTTATGATCTCTTGTTTTGTGCTTAAATGAACTATGGTTTTAATGAAATTTTATTGTTTATTAGTGAATTTAATAGCATATCCTATTCATAACAAATAAGCTATACTTAATTCAATAGAAACACAAATTACATCTTCATCTAAATATGATTTTGATAATGAAAGTGAAACTAGAATCAAAATTTGATGCTCTATTTTACTAGTTCATAGTAAATAGATCATGCTTAAAATAGATTTTATTTTTAATTTCATAATCATTTTCGTTAGATTTGGCAAGTGGGTTAAGAGGGTGTATTAAAGTTTGATGGTTTAAGTTGTGTTAGTAAATATCACAATTAGACCATACTTATAATAAATACATCAACTAATTCCACAAGTGGCTAAAAAGAGAGATCATAAATTCATTTTGTATTGATTTGTATAATCATGAGAAGAGATTTGCCTCTAAATTGCCTTGTAATCTCATAGTTTTAAATTCCATTTTTCTCTTGTTTTTAATAACTTTTAGTTAACAAATTTCAAACCTTTGGGAGGATTTGATTGAGTGATTATAAAAATTTTGCTTTTCTCATGGGATCGACCCATACTCGCATACATACTACGATTGTACGTCGTGCGCTTTTGGTTTTTATAATGATATAATTTGGCAGTTTTCTTATCGATAGAAAGTCTGCTTCGAATAGAATGCAATAGAGTGATAAAAACTGGGCCTTATACATACAACTCCGAAATTATTATCATGAAGAAATGGTCACCCGGTATGAAACTTACAGGCGAATACTTTTATACCATTCCTATATGGATTGAACAATAAGATTTAATTTTTGAGTTGTGGAACAAAGAAGTTATCAGTTGTATTGTTAGTACTCTAGGAGACCCTACCAAAATGGATAATAATATTGCAAAGAATGTATGGTTGCACTATGCAAGAGTATTAGTACAAGTTGATCCTAACTTTAATTACCCGCTTCTATTCATGGAGTGAACTATGATGGAGAACAATTTGAAATATAAGTTGTTTATGAATATAAACATAAAGTATGTGGTTATTGTAAATCATTTGGTCACGGTACACAAAATTGCAGAATCTCTTACACTTAATCTTGGAAACTAAAGAATATATTCACTAATACTCAGACTTATAGTAATACTGAATCACACACTAATACAACAACTGAGTTCGATGAGAGGCCCACTTCCCCTCTTAAACAGGTGGGACTTGGATCACACACTCATACAACAACTATGTATGTGTGGATGTAAATAAAACCGTTACCTTGCTATGACCTAGTTGTAACATGTTGAAATGTTGAATCAGTTGACTCCTTGGGTCTATATCTAAAGCTTCCAAAGAGAGCTACCAAACCGAAAGCACCAACCACTGGTGTCCTATTTTTATTTAATACTGTGTTTTAATTACTTGGAACAATGGAGGTAGGAAGGGGATAGGGCCAACCAGAAATGGTTAGGAAGAGGCAAAAACTAAGAGATCCAAAAGTTGGGTTTGAGGTGTTTAAATAGTGAAGATACAGAGGAGCCAAAAATGGATCCAGATCCATACTTTCCTCTCACTATTTCACGACTTTTGTATCAATATTTACACAAATATCCTACCCTCTATAGTCGACCGTGCTTCCCCATCTCTAGGCCTCCAAACAGCTTCAAGCCTGATCAAATAAATATGGATTTAAATCTTATCGATATGTGTGTATGCAGCTTTTATATATGCACTACTTTAACACTGATCAACAAAAATCAAATAAAATTTTATAATTAATATTAATAAATATTAGTTGACTTAATTAATTTATAACAATTATAATTAATCAAATCAAGTGGTAGTCAAAGTATTCAAAATATCGGTTGCATGACTCTTAGGTGTAAATTCGATCAGCAATTAATATCGAACAATTCGAATATTAATGTTCATACATCACCTTAGCCAGTGGTATGACATTATGGCTAAATTTACTACTTCATAGCTTCGATAAAATCCAATTTTACTTATTTTAAGTGTTACCCGATAATAGCAATTATTTACACCAATTCTCTTCATCAAAACAATATCACATTAGGACTTGTGGAATTTAGTAATGGTCAAAATTCCATTATCATCCATATTCAACTTTATAATCTAAGCACAAAGTCTTTGGTTCAATAATGACAATTATTATTAACCGGACTGCTCTGCCCAAAGACTTTGACTTTGAGTTAACTTCAGTTGACCATGGTACTGATCTCATATAACCGAGGAGACAAATCCTCTATTGAATAGTGTTTCACTTTCAATGCTTCCGCTTGACCCAACTATAGTCGTTCGATGAACATCGTGCCACGATTTAACTATAGTTAAAGAAAAATTTTCATATTGAAGATTAATAGTTTTCTAAAGTCGAAAGAAATATTATCGCATAGAAATTTTTATTATATAATAGTGGTTTTGAAGGAAATGGTCATTATTTATTTATAAATGCTTTCGAGATTAATAAGTAGAGGTTTATTAATAGACTTGGGTTTATAAGAAGATTTTTATAAAATGGTTAGGAGGCTTAAAGGAAGAATATTCACAATATATAAGAAGTTATAAATGATTTTAGAATTGTATAAAAGGGACCCTTTCTCTATTTGTGAATATACTTATACCATTGAGGTAAGTATATGGATATTTTCCAAGCATTGAAGGATAAGGTTTGTGGATGAATCTTTGTAAAAGTATCTTGATACAATTATTACAAAGTGATATTAATTAGTGAAAATATTATTCCAGGAGACTAGTGGTCGCTTATTTGCTTAACCAATGTTTTTTTTCGTTTAAAATAAATCCCCGATTTGGATATATGTTTGTTGATAGTTAAATAACCGACTATCAAACGTGTACCCAAAATGTAACTTTGGAAATATCTATGGAAATACGTGAGTTATATGGCACGATCATCTTTGATGATGCTGTACTGTGCGTATAAATCTCATTTTGTTCTCCAAGGACAAATGATAAGTATATCCATCCACTAACGGCTAGGAAGTAATCTCCACACTTATCTTTGGCCGTTTATTTCCTCAAGAACCAGGGTTGAGTTTACCTTGAAACTATCGAATGTTGTTTCGAAGAGACTAGGATCAGATATGTTAATCGTAAACCACTTTGATCAAACTCAAGCATTTCAAAGTAAAGACATCTTAATGATGATGGAATTAAAGATGGAGCTCTCAAGCATTTCGTTCAGTCCCAAAACGAACTTGTACGGATGAATACTGGTATTTCATTGTTGCCTAGATGGCAATGTTAGCATTCCAAATGGAAAGTGCTATATTAAAGGTAAAATGTAGCCTCAAGCCTCATCAACCGAGAATGACTAAAAAAAGGGACATGCAGTAGGGCTAAGTGGGTCGCTCCCAAGTAGGGTATGGCCATCCATATCTAGAGTAGATATTATCTCTCATTTGTATGCTTCGGGGCCCATAAACAGAGGAGTGATCGTATTTGGTAATACTAGTCAAGTGGTAGAAAGGTCCTATATTAGCAGGCGTTATCTTATCAGAGATGCACCTTGACAGGCGGTACCTCTGTAGCCCAATCATCGTATGGAATTCATTCTCCAAAACGAGCCTTTACGGTTTTAGTTGTATACCTATAATGCTGGAATTTAATTAATAAAACAATTTTGGCTATGATTAATAGGTATTTGTATCTTATATACTATTATAATATTACTGGATTTTCATAGAAAATGGTCTGGTTATCGTAAGATAAAAACCTATCCTTCTTTATGTGCGGCGTAGTTTTACGAGATACTATTGATTTTCAAAGATTTTTTATAACTTTAAAATCCAGTTGGGTGTGTTTTCTCACACTGGTTTTTCAAACTAACTCGTGTGTTATTTTATTATAATGCTCGGGTCAGACCGTGCATATTACAGATTCTTTGGACGCAATGGAGCTGGGGAGAGGAGCTGGAGGTCCAAGATGTATCTACGTATTTCCTTATGTCTCGTTGTGTTATCTGTTGGTTGTTTTTATCAGCAATTGTAAGGACAGGCTATTATAACCGTCTAGCCTAAAATAGGTTAGTGTGCTTTGATTGGTGTATGTTATTACATTTTTTATGTAAAGTTTTGTTGTATATTATAGATTATTAGTTCCACTGTGAGATTCTATGTTGTTTAGTTTTCTTCTTTCTTCCTTCCTTTTTCTTTTCACCTAATAATCTAGTTTTCTAGCATTCAATTGCTCGGCATGCAATACAGTGGACATATTAGTGTTGATTTTTGAGGGTCGAAAATCCTGAGTTGTTACACTCGCCAATATTATTTAACTTATATTCTGATGTTGCTTATACTGTTATTTGGTTTAAATATTAATGACATATTGTTTAATTGTTTAAGTGTCATTGCATCGACTATCGTTGTACCATCAGTTATGAAATATCATCTCCTTAAACCCTTGTTGTGTGTTAAACTTGGGCTTCTATTTTAAAAAAATAAATTTTTGGTCATGTTTTGCATTTTAGAAGTAGCTTAAACTATATTTTCAAATATTTTCATAATTTTTAAAGTAAATGATAAGTGTTGATTAAAATTTATAAATGGAGTTATAAATTTGAAAGATAATTAACGCTGCTCTATTATTTATAAAGAGATTATAAAATTTGATTAATTATCTCTCAAGATAATTATTGTTGTTATAAATTTATAAAAGATTATAAATTGGATTTAAGTGTCTTCCGGGATAATTAATGTTGTTTAAATTTATACCAGTTATTTACCCTAAATATTTTGTAAATTCTTTTCAAATGGGTTTGTAAGGACTGTATAAGTGTTTGAAAAGAATTGGAGATTTAAATATATTCTTAATTATTATTTAACTATAGTAAAGCTAATTGATAAATTTATTTATGATGTCTAAGGTTAAATGATCATTTTAATAATGGTGTTCAAATTCAGTTAATCATTTTTGATAATGATGTTTAAGATTAGTTAATCATTTTAATAAATGATATTTAAATTTAATTAATTATTTTAAATAAATATGTTTAAAATAAATTATCGAATTTAATAAAAGTCTTTTAATGATTATTTAACTAATTTAATAAAAGTGATTAAAGTTAGTTAATTGATTTAATAAAGGTGTTTAAAGTTAATTAATTGAATTATTAAAGGGTTTATAAGTTTGATTAATTATCTATTGGGATAACTAATGTGGTTTTAAAGTAATTAATGATTATACAATTATCTTTTCATATGATTAACATTTTTTTATTTATAAAAGCATTTTAATCGATCTATTATCTTTCGGGATAATAAAAGTTGTTTGAAATTTACAAATGATAGTTTATAAATGATAAAATCTTTTAAAATGTAATTTTTTAAAGAGTGTTTTTAAAGCACATTACAAATAGTTGTGATGTGAAATTCAAGCACAAGTTCGATTTTTAAAAAGTTTAAAAAGTTTGATTCAGTTACGGAAAGGATAAAAAAGTTAACTTCCACAAACAGTATCACTTATATGGAAAGATTTTAGTCGTACTCGTAGTAGTAAACATCGAGGTATGGAAATTTGTTTCTTTCTCGAAGATTAAAATTGTTATCAAGGCAATGCCTGGAGGCAACACTACCTTCACTTGCCTGGCTTCATTTTTAACCGAGGATAGTGCAATTTTGAAATCAACGAGTGTGGTAAGTGTATGAAATTTGATTTTCATATACGATCATTTTAATTATTCTCAGTAGTTGATTTAGTGATTATCAATTCAGCTTTCTTCTGTGTTTATCATTAATTTAAGATGATTTGTTGCTCATTTGAGCATTGATATCCTTTGTTGGAAATGACTAAAACCAAAGCATGAGTGAGTGCCAAGCAATGTGGGGTTGCTCCTATTATAGTATGTTCACATCTACTCTAGATTGGTTTCAGTGGTACGCGCGCAAAGATGTAAAATACTCGAATTATCAGTAAGGTTGGCAGGGTCTGCCTTGGAGTTCGCGAGAAAGTTCCATAGTACATGACTCTTTCAAGTATATTTCTAGAGGTATACTTTCGATGTGGGGGTCGCATCCTCTTAGTCATTATTGGAAAATTCTTTTCCTAGTTGTTGATTTAAATCTTTAAACTATTTTCCTAATTTCATCGAGAAGTGGTTGGAGCTCTTCTCGATGTTTAATTATTTGTATCCATTTTTTAACTTTAGATTTTGACCATATTTATACCCGTCCTTTCAAGTTTGGGTTTTTTGGTTCATTTCCATCCATTCATGCGTGGAAGTTGTTCTTGTAAGGTAAAACTCATTCTGTGTTTGGTGGCGTGGTCTCATGAAATTATTTTATGTTCATCATATGACTTAAGTTTTCTAACGTTGGTATTTCCAATTTGATCCTGGTGTTAATTTATTATAATGCTCAGGTCATAACGAGTATTTTTCTAAGTTGTCGTTAATAGGACATGGATCTCATGGAGTAGAGCTAGATGTTCACCTACCATAGTATTTTTATTTCTGCTGTATTAGTATATATACCCATCAGCAATTGTAAGGCTAGGAAGTTATAATCGTCCAGGCTGATGCGGTTTGTTTTTAACTCTGACATACGATGTATTTTAGAGTGACAACTTTTACTATCTTTTTTATATTATATGTGATCATTCCGCTATGAGATTCTACTGGTCCTCTTATTTTTCTTTTTCTTTTTTCCCTAACAATCTACATTTCTAGCGATTAGATGTTCAACATTTTAATACCGTGGATGTATTGAGTGCCAAATTTTGATGGTCGAAAAGGCAGTCGTTACAGTATCAGTGTACAATACTTTTTTGGCAACAGTAGCATTATGGAATTTATACTTTGCCACTACACCCCTTTCCCTGAGTTGCATATGTCAACATTGAATTTTTCCACTTTTCCCTTCGGAAACTTTGACCAGCAAATTGATGGGATCCACCATTCTTCCTCGCTTATTTCTCTTTTTCTTCACTACTTCCATCCAACCTTCCACGCCCTCCACTTTCCCTTCTCCACTTCCACCGTGGGCCTTGCCAAAATCCACGAGGAAAGAAAATTAAGAATGAAAAATTAAGGTAGAAGAATTGAAGAAATATAATAGAAAGAAAATTAATAAATAAAAATGTTAAGGCGGGGAATTTAGGCTTCTTAGAACCAAAGCCACCATGAGATTTTCATTTGTATAATTTTTCCCATCTTTACTTTCATTTATTTTAGTTTAAATAAATAAAATTACAAAATAGATTTGTGAATAATGTTTATAACTAAAACAGGACTTGGAAATCCATTTTTGTAAAAATAAAATATTTTTTTCTTTTAAACGAGTTTCATACCACCATTTAAAATATACTTTTAATATTAAATAGGAGTTATAAAAACTTTCAGGTAGATTTTTATTTGATAACCTTTCTACTCACTATGCTAAAAATGGAGTAATTCCAACCATTTTTGTCTTTTCCTTATTCCAATTCCAACTGTTTGAGCATGATGAAGTGAAACAAAATCAGGGTCATTTTAACTTTATCCTAGTTACATTTTTCTCTTAAACACTTGTTGCTCTAGTTGGTCTTCACAATCGAAATACTTCTAATTCTCGATACTAGTTAGTAATGATTGATAATACCACATTTTCATGGCTTTGTTATGGTTAAACTTATTTTATCTCATTTTGAGTTAAAATATATAACAAGTATTTTTCACTTTCTCATAATTATTAAACCCCGTTATCATATTTTTTTTATTTAAGGGTTAAATAACTCACGCAATTGTTATTTTTTGTATTACTAGAATTCACCACTGCATATAAAAAAGTCGTGAAATAGTAATAGAAATTACCAAAACGATCACACATGAAACATCCTTAAATTAATTTATTCATACCATATGAAAATAGAGCTATATGTCCATATTTTCAAACGTTCGTTTTTTCAGAAGATAACAAGCAGTAGTGCAAATGTCAATGCATATAGGTTTTCCTTCACAGGTAGAAGGTACACAAGCATAAAAGATTGTTGTGCAAAGTTCATCACAAGCTTTAGCTTTTTCTTCATCACTGCAGTTTACTCGATCCATCTGTTGCATCATAAGGATCATAACAAGAATGATACTTACGATATCACCTAAGTTGAATTTCATATTGTTATAAATGGAAAATTCTAGAGTTAAATTATATTTGTATATGTGTGTATGTAATCAATGTGGTTGTTTATATAATAAGCATTAGGATGTTAGTGTCAATCTTGATTGGGTTCTATTTACACATTTACTGAGCTTTAATTAAATTTGATAATATATTTTATCTATTCAGAAAATAAATATATTACTGCATCTTCTATAATTTGTTAGCATTTTGATTTGGCTGGAGCTAGTAAGCCTTTAATGGATTAAGAATATGACTATTTCATAACATAGATACATCACTTTGCCTTGATATATAATTTGTTAGAAATTGATCTTTTAATAAGCAAGTATTTTCTAGAATATAAGTTGGAGCAAAACACCGCCAAAACACACACACCCTTCACACACGCACACAAGCATATATGTGTATATTAAAATTTATGTACAAAATGTCTTTGAATTTTAATATACATTATTTTACCCTATAAAATTAATGAGTAACTACAATATAATAGTTTTTTACGTGTACTTTAACAATTAACCTTATAGATTTTTGCAAAAGATCATAAAATCTTTGGTTTGGGCATTTTGTGGAAAAAGAAACTATACTTATTTCTTGTGTCGTCTTGTTATGTCCATTAAACATGTGAAGCTTAGACTAAAAATCATAAAATTCTTTACTTGAAATAATTTTTAGTGATTTTTCTAATTAAATATTTATGATCTTTGTGATCTAATATTCATGAGAATTTTGAAAAACCAAATAAAATATGTTGAAACTATTAGAAAAGGATATAATACTCAATTTGGAGAGTGGTACACAACAAGTCATTCTCAACATTGATTATTTCACTAAACTGATGGAAGTTGAACACATAAGAACAATTACATATCAAAAGATTATCAACTTTGTATTGAAAAAGATTGTGGACTGATATGGGATCATTCTGATTAAGGTGGCTTCATTATTCTCATTTTGATCTTAGAAGCAAGTCACCTTTTATTTTCTTGTCACATAAAATGTTTAACTGGACCTAAGAAATATTAATTTGCATTAGGGTTCTATTATCGAAACAAAAAATACATCTCTTCTTTTTATCTTAAACTTTAGTGATAACTTGACAATACTTTTCGACTACCCCTATTTGTTTAGCATAGTAATTTCATTTCTTAGTTTTAATTTGAAGCATGACATAGAGAACCTTTTTTGATTCCCTATGTCGCTTTATCTAGACAAGAAAAGTTACCGTCCCTATCCTTGCCCTTTTGTAAATGAGCAGTTAATTATCGCTCAACCTTGAATATACCTAAAAGGAAATAAATATATTTCTCCCAAGATGAACAAGTTCAATCCTCTTCTAAAACTTGTTTTTTACTTGAAACTCGCTTCTTTGTTGAACATGATTTGTACAATTGTGGTCATAAAAGTTCAAGCTGAACAAGGAGTGATGAAGAATCTTCCAAGGTGGCAAAGTGGTCCCTAACAACAAACAACTGGGCCAAAATGATAGGAAGTATTGTATAATGTATAATGATTATTTTTTATTTGCAATAATTCATTATTTAATAAACTTAATTAATAAAAAATTTGGAAGAAATAAGAGAAACTCGAATTCAAATGTAATACAAAACACAAACACCTATTATAAATTCAAACGCAAGTTCAAATCAATGTGACCTAATATATAAAATTTGAAAAATAAATAGTAAATCTAACTGCGGTAATCCATGTTAAACACGCGGACAATCTCAATAAATGTCTTAGGATAACCGAGCACCAACATCGACTTAGCTAAGTCTAATTTTTCTATATCCAACAATAAGAGACCAGTAATAAAATATTCCTATTTAGATAATTGTCCAATATCACACAATTGTTTCATAACTTCACCCCACCGGTTTAAGCATGCACAAGCAGGAGCAAAAACCAAGGAAGATCCAAAAGCATCATTACCCTTTGCTTTTCAACGAGGGAGGTGGTGTACAATAAGACAGCTAGGTTGGTTCATTAACATATCATCTAGAGGGAAAAATATATCGTCAAGCTGATTAAAGTTAGTTGATCATGCCGCATCATTATTTCTTCAGTACTCTCATCATTCCTTATCGACCTGTAACGACCCAGAATTTCCGTCATTTGAAATTCGTATATTTAATTGATTTTAAATATTGACAAGTTAATATTATTAATTTAGTAACTTATATTTGAGATATAGTGATTTTATTAGATAATTAAATTATTAATTTAATATTTGAAATTGCAGAAAAAATTGGAAATTGAATTTAATGTGAATAAAAATGATTTTTAACGTTGTAATAAATTCTATTTGAATTAGAATGATGTTACAGAACTTTTAAAATTGAATTAAAAGTAAAATTGTAGAAATTGAATATTTTAATATTTAATTGATGAGTAAAATAGCCATTTTTCATACAGTCTCGGATTTCGACGAAACTAATTTAATTGGATCCGTAACGTTATATTATTGTAAGATTTCAAATTTCGTGTCAATCGGATTTACGGTTTGTCCGGGGCAAGCTAAAACGCGTAGAAATCGGTTTAAGTGAATTTTAAATTTAAATATTCGATTCGAAAACCTATCTTTCAAATACAATCGAATTGGCTTCCGATATATATTCCATTGCATTTGAAATAGGGGTAAAACATTATAAACACCGAGTGGCATGCTTCGTTTCGAGTTTGAAAATTTTCCGGATGAATAGTGCACGAATATTTTCTATAAAAGGACGTATAATCTTCATTTTTGCAAAACCATAAAACAACTAGGGCTGGCCGCCACCTTCTTTTCAATGGCCAGAAAACTCCGTCCTTCCTCCTCGATTATCTTCAAATCCGTGAATAATTAACACAAACTTTCAACTACAAAGATGAAGAGGATGAGGAGATGTTGCGATCCAACGGGTACGATCGAAAATTAAGCAAAGAATCAATGGCGATTTGTGTTTGAAGGGGTCATGTTCCATCGCGTTTTTCGAAGCCGTCACGCAACTGAGCGTCTCGTGGTTCTGGCCAAGGGTATGTCGTATGTAGGCGGTGGTTGTGGGAAGCTCTGATCGACGTCTAGTCGAGTAAAGGGGGGCGGCATCGAAGGTTTCGAACATGATGATGGGTTTCACGTTCAAATTGGAACGAAGGAGAAGAAACTAAGAGCAATGGCCAGATTCTCATCAAGCATAAACAAACGACCATGATATTAAAGGTTTAAAAAAATAAAATAAAATTGTAAATAATATATATAAATTCGTATAACTTTGTAATGCTATAACTTTGCCATACGAGGTCCGTTTTTGACGAAACGAATTGTGTTGGGTCCGTATTGACGAACACTACGCGATGGAACTGGTTTGGAGTTTATTGGAGCTAGTGTAGATTTTGGGTAAAATTAAACGGTTGTTTAATTTTATTCGGAATAAAACACTTGGACTGCTATTGGAAGCAATGTGAGTACAACTCACTCTTTCTGACTCACTGATATTTTTATATAAGTGAGATAAATCTTATTTATGATGATTCATGATTGTTTGGATGATATATGATATATTGTATATATATTGATTGGTATTTGGATATATACCTGCCTATTGGAGCAGATGAGACCCTATACGTTCCCGTGTATGAGCGAATGACCCTTTGTACGCGCGTCTGCCTCAAAGCGGACATTGTACACATATTCTCATATGTATATTTGTTGCAGGTGACAGGTTGGAGGGATCCAACTGTATTCCTCACCAGTATTGATTTATTTACAGATATTGATATATATATATATATATGCTGTTATCATATGATATATGATGTTTTGGATGCTGTGATTGATGTATTTAGTGCTGTTGCAGCATTGGGCCTATATTTTGGAATTTAAAAATGGTAAAGTGATGATTTCCAAATTTAAAAGGATTTTTTAAAAGTGATTTTGAAAATATATGTTTTGTTGAATTTTGAAGTGTTAAGTAAATTGAATTTATTTTTAATAAATAAATGTTATAATTTTTATGTTATAAAAATTATGATTTTTGGGAAATAATACTTAAGTATGATTTTTGAGTTATATAAGCTTTAATAACGATTTGTAAATTATTAAAAGAATTGGTTTATTTAAATTGAGATTTTTGATTTATTTTAAATGGCTTATATATAAGATTTATAAAATTGATATTTTATAAATCAAAATATTGGGATTATAAAGGAATTTTGTAAGTGGTAAAATGGAGTATAAATGGTTTTATAAGTAAAAAAAGGATTTATAATTGTGAAATTATAAAATGAATGGATTTTGTTAAATAAAGAGAATTATAAGTAATTAACATATAATTTGGATTTTGGCATTTAAATGAGATTTAAATAGAATTGGTTAATAAAGTTATTTTATAAGTTGATTTTTATAAAATATAAATGTTGATTATATAAACATTGTTTTATAAATGCAAAACCAATTGAATTTGATAAGTTAAATAGTGGAATTTTTTTAAAGGAAGTATATTCACGATTTTGGACAGTAGATAATCCTTTAATAAATATGTAGAAGTAATGGATTTGGTAAAGGAGATATATTCATGATTTTGGACAGTGAATTATCCTTTAATTAAATGTTGCAATAATAAAGAATTTGGTTAGGCATTATATTCACGATTTTGGACAGTGAATAATATTTTAAATTAAATGGATATTTTTGGGAAGTAATATTTTAAATGAAGTTAAATGGTTTAAAGATGTTTTAAAATATGTTAGGGATCGAAACCATAGATTTCAACATTAATTGTTGAAATAGACATTTTTGAGAAATAAGGAAATGATGGACTATAACTCCATTGTTATAGTAAATGATTTCTGAAAGGAAATGTTTTTCTATAGTATTTGGGATTTATATATCTATTTTATTTTCGAATCCCTATACTGTTGATTTTGGGTTGTCGTAACGATGTTTTATGCAACATTCGTTTTGACCCAAATAAATGTGTTTAAAGAGAATGTTTTACTTAAAGAATAAAATATATACTTAATCCTGATTTAAGTATATGCAATATTTTCTAACTGTTGAAAATAAGAGATTTGTGAATATGCTTATATTTTTTAAATATGTATATGGAAATGTTTTCCAAATGGTGAAATATTGAAATGGTTTTGACATTATATCTTTATAAAGATAATTTGAAGTGAATATTTGGCAAGTGATTTAATTAATAAATGATTAATTAAAAGGGCCTAGTGATTGTTATGGTGCTAAATATTTGTTTGTTTGCTTTTATAGTTAAAAAAACCGACTATCAAATTGGCCCAAATTTTAGTTTCTCGACTTGATGTGGGAACTATTTAGTCGTACACTTAGTACGTAGCCTTCTGTGTAGGCTTGATTTTCGTTTGTGTTGAGGATGATGATTCGTGTAGTGCGGAGTATTACTCCAATCTATCGAGCTTCCTTCTTGGCCGAAGGATAGCAAGTTGAAAGTTGGAAACGTGATAAGTCTATGAGACTTAGTTTCTGTGTGAGGTTGACAAACGCTTTTGCGTTGTTGGTGCGAAGAGACCGGGATCGGTTTATCCGAAAACCACTTTGGACCAACGTATATGCGTTCGATTATGTAGGTTATTGATGATATTGATATTCCAGATTTTCATAGTGGAGGACTGCTTGTTGATCGTTTGGGGTTAAAATCCCAATTTACATCCAGTATCAGTAGTCTCTTCATTATGAAATATCCAATGCAAGGACTATTCGCTACTAATCCTATGGATTTCTCGACAGGATGTGGTAGGAGAGTACCTTCCGTATGTCCTGTTCCTGGACAACTTGTACGGATGTTTTTCTGACATTGCATTTCTAAAGATTACGTACATTGGTTTTTACAAACGTACATCCGTTTGGTGGCGAAGAAGGCAACTTCTCTTAGCTTAACACCCTTCCTTGAGACGTACGAGCTCAAGGGTTGTATTTTTGTGGAAGGCAATTAGTAGTCAACAGAAATGGCCATGTGGCATTCAAAGTGATATGTGATATGTGAAAGGTAAATCGTTACCTCAGGCCTCATCAACCGGAAATGACCGAAACAGGGTTTGATGCGGCAAGGCTAAGTGGGTCGCTCCCAAGTAGGATATGATCATCCTCTTCTAGATATATCTTTACACGCTATGACGTCGTGTATCTGATTATTGTGGTTTGTATGCTATGAGGGCCCTCGGTAAAGGTCGGTAACGACCGGAGGATGATATATTCGGTACCATCTAGTTATAGAGGTGGGCCGGTCTAGTGTTGGTAGAGGATCCTTTGTGATGGTCCTCGGCACATTCCTCTAGAGATGTACTACCGGAAGGTATTCCCTTCACCTAGTCATTTGTATGAAAATCCAAACCCCACTACGAGCTGCGATTTTGTTTGTAAGGCGTAATGAATAGCCTCGAAATGCTATATGGGTAACCATTTCGACTATGATTAATATTATTTGTATATCGTAGACACTACTATAATATAAGAGGATTGGATATGGAAGAAATGTTTTAGTTATCATAAGGTAAAAACATGTCCGTGTTTATGTGTGGACTTGTCTTTCGGGATACTTTTGTTTTGATAAAGGAAAAGTTTGGTAATTTAATAAAATTCAGTTGAGTGTGTTTCTCACGCTAGTTTACCAGACTCATCCGGGTGTTCTCCCTTTCAATGCTCGGGTCAGACCAAGTATATTTACAGGTTTAGATTGGTGCTTTTGGAGCTTCAGCAGGAGAGTTGGAGATCTTCAATTCGTATACACGTACCTGTTTTGCTTGATTATCCGCTGTGCTTAGTTGTTGTATATTACCGGCAATTGTGAGGACAGGTTATTATAACTATCCAGGCTGATAACTATTGATTGATTATAGAACTTTGATTGATGTATGTATACACAGTTTCTGTTTTGTAAAGATCATGGATATGATATTATAGGTTTTCCGCTGCGATGTGAGATTTTGTATTGTTCTGTTCAATTATATCTTCTCTCTTTCTTCTCTTCTCTTCTTCTCTCTTCTTTTCTTTCTCTTGACTTTACGTCAGTCTATGCTTTTTGGGTCGGACATGTGTGGATTATTGTCGATTCAAAGGGTACGGATTTGCGGGTCGTCACACAACCTATCTAGATGCAAAGCTTTATTGCATTATAAATATCATAGGATTGTAACATTAATCTGATCACCAAATGGAAACTTCCCTTAACGATATGTCCCTCCAGCAGATAATTCATCACCTCTCTACCATATAGAGAAGGTCATTTGAAAACCGTCAGTAACTATCAAACTATGCTTCTGATTAAGCCCACAAATTATCATCACCCATGATGATTTTTATTTCAGCATCCCAGTTGGCTCCCTCAAAAACAAGTTTCCACTTTAGACCGTTCTTGAATTGGCTTATTGTTGGATTAAGCCGAAGATGATGAAGCCACTTTTTACCTTTTTGGTTAAAGAGGAGAGAAAGGATAAATTGTATTTTTGATATGTTTTCAACTTCAGCTCCCAGGTTTACTTATATCTGAATTTATCTCTTATGTATCAGGGTTATGTTCTACATAAATGTCATGTTTGAGAGAATTAGCGGTATGTCCAAGGGCCAACTTTTTAACTTTTTATAAATTATCTAACTTTGTAATAGATCTCTTTCGAAATAAAAGGTGTTGGATTCCTTATATATGCTTGTTATATTTTGATATAAATTATTAAGTAACAGATTTTAGTATGTTTATAAGAATGTCCTTAAATAAAATATTATGTGTTTTAAATTGCAAACAGTTGTAATCATGAGTAACTGATCACAACACAAATAATATATTTTGTTTTAAATATTCTTAGCAGAATGTTTCGAGAAAGAACATCGATACATCTATTAAGGACAAAGTACATAACACACTCCCAATGTTAGGTAGCGCATTACTCATGGATGTCTAAGGGAATCAAGGGCTACATACTTAGAGTTACTAGATAACTATGAAATGATTCATCTAAGAGTTTCATGTTGGTTAATAACAACTAGGTCAAATGGTAAATCCCAAAGTGACAATGTTACATAGTTCTCTTGACTTGAGGATATCGTTGAACTTCAATGTGGACACTCCACTTTGATTATAGTTTAATCATGGCATAATAACCATCGAGCGACTAAAGTTAGGTGTGAGTTGAACCATTGAAGGTGAAACATTATTCAATAGAGAATTCGTCTTCTCATTCGTGTGAAGTTAGTATCATGCTCAACTATAGTCAACTCAAAATCAAAATCTTTGGCTAGAATACTATGGTTAATAGTAAATATTATTGTTGAATCAAGGACTTTTAATATGGACTAACCTGGTTGAATATGGATAATATTTGACTTTTGAACAAAACCAAATTTCATACATCCAAAAGTGATTCGTGTTAATAAAGAGAACATGTTTAAGTAATAGTTACTAAAATAAACCACATGAATTTGTAAAACTGAATTTTACCAATGAGAATTGTAAGAGTAAGGTCGGTCGAATAGTCGCATCACTTATTAAGGTGATGTATGAACATTAGCATTTGAACTGTTCAAATATTAATTGTTGAATGAATTCAAACATATGAGTCGCATAACTGAATTCATTTTAGTCTCCGAAAAATGCTCGATTTAATTAGTTTAAAAAGTGTTATAAATTAATTAAATTAATTAATATTTAAAGAAATATTAATTATTATTGTACTTAATATTTGGGCTGTATTTAATAAATGTGGTATCTTCTAGGAATTTTCTGAGTGCTATTAGTAATTAATTGAGTGTGTATATAAACGTTATGTATGGCATATCGATTGATAAGAATTTAAGTCATATTTAAATAGAGTTAATTACTAAGGGGCTTAATGCCAATTTAATCCTTTAAATACTAAAGTATAGGCCGATGAAAAGAAGGAGAGGAGCTCATAGGGTATGGCTTGGTAAGAGGGGATGGTGGAAGATATTTTCTACGGGATCCTTTATTTTATTGAGCTAAGTCTTCATTTTTTACACTCATTCCTTTTTCTCTACCTCTCCTACACTTAGCCACTATAAACCCAGCCATTTTCCTCCTCTTAGCAAAGCATTGCATCACCCATATCAAATACCAAATTCATTTTAAGTGGTGTCACTTCAAAGTTGTACCTTTGGAAAAGGGATCTAGGAGATGATTCGAATCGACGTGTAAAACAAAGACTACTTCTCTTAGTTATACTCTTTATTCTATATATATTGTTCATCATATGTTGTTTATATTATCATTTTTATATATGTCATTTCCTTGATTTTATAATATTTGTTAAAAATTTAATAACTAGTTAAGAGTAAGCGTTGACTTTGATACAACATCAAATTGATGTGTATGTCTATATATATGAATATTTATAAATTTATTTTTGACCACGAATGTTATAAATTATGCAAATTGGTTTCCCAAATTGCAAAGTAAAATTTCTCTAATTTTAAACTATTAATTACGTCCTTGATAAAAACCGGGAAATTTAGTATAGTTGTCAACGGTATTCTAAAAAACAAAATTTGATCCAAACACGGTCGTAGATAAGGATATCCCTTATCGCCCTTGTTGGTCAACCTAGCTATGATTCCCCACCTCTATACTCACAGTAGCCGAGGACACTACGATGTAATGCCGTCAACTAGCGTGAAGAATAAGGCTGTTGAGGAGCGACCATCTGTGTAATTGCTTTGTGCGAGTACCGATATGTCAGATAATATGACTTGCATTTCATTTCAAGAGGAAATCCGACATATCAAATACAGACTCAAAACTACTACACAGTGACTATGTAGGCTTTGGAAACAAATATAGAAATAAGCATAACACAAATTAGTCACAGATATTCATTTCACAAAGGCGGAAACAGATATGAATATGACACATAAAAGTGTACATCAAAATAGTGGTCATACAAGATCCATAACATCACAAAAGAATAAGTATACATCAAGGAGTCTCAATCTAAAATGTATAAAAGCAAAAACTACTAAGTTAAAGTAGTTAGCCAAAATTCAGAAGCAAGCCCCTACTAAGAAGTCAAGTGGAAGCACCAGTAACACCTCGGTCTGACCCGAGTATTATTTAAGAAGAAAAATAATAATTGGATCAGTCTAGCTATAAATATCATATAGGATGAGGATAAGAGATACAACAAATATATATATATGATAACAATAATGCTATGCTTTGACAAGCATACATTTGATAACAACAAAAATCATACCGTATCTCAAATCGTCTCAAATATCCAAAAGAATATCACATTCTTAGCTTATTTAACAAACCTCAAATATTGAAAAAACATATCAATGCCAATCACAAAAATCGGTGAAACACAAATTCCAGAAATCAATAATTAGGAATCTAGAAAACACAAAGAAGGGTAGGCCTAACATAAACGGGATGTTATCCCATGGGTCGCTAACCCATAAAATGAGCTGAACATCGATGCACCTAAAAAGATACGCCACATGCACAGTCGAACATCGACGTACCTAAAAAGATACGCCCCATGCATAAACGAACATTGACACACCTAAAAAGATACGCCCCATGTATAAACGAACATAAACGCACCTAAAAAGATACGCCCCATGTATAAACGAACATCGATGCACCTAAAAAGATACGCCCCATGCATAAACGAACATCGACGCACCTAAAAAGATACGCTCCATCCATAAACAAACATCGACGCACCTAAAAAGATACGCCCCATGCACAATCAAACATCGACGCACCTAAAAGATGCGCCCCATGCACCGACTTATCGAGTCGATTGCTCCACGGATGGTCAAAAGACCCTGGGTTGTTGTTAGTCCCATAAAATGAGACGAAGCTCCACAAAACGGGGTATAGTCCCCCATGCGGACAAAGAGACATCGCATATCGCTAGTCTAATCCATAAAATGATCATCATTGATCAACAAGAAGTTTGAATTACACTAAGCTAGTAAATAAATGAGTTTAGCTTCATGTCCCATAACCATTGGCTTAACTTAAATATTTACGAACAAAATTGTAGATTCCCACTCGAAAATTGTCACAAGATTTCAATCGAACAAGTCTATGAATTAACCGACGAAGTAAACGCAAGCGTTTCATACCACTTGTTTTGCTAAGTCGTTTAATTGGATTTCTCATACGAATGAGGTAAAGGTTTTATATACTAATAGATTGGAAAATGGTTTTAAAAACGAGCTTTGTATTTAAAAGTAGTGTTGAAATCATTTTTGTGAAAGAGTTTGAGCATTTACTACTAGTGTAGAAACCTTTGCATTTTAAAGTGACAAATCATAGAAATGATCGTAAAAACAATCAATCACCAAAAATTCACATTCGATGACGTTAATCAAAACCATAGAAATCAATATCGAATCCATCAAATGGAAACTCCAAAAATCTAGAAAAGAGGTCATCAAAGTTGACGATAAATAACAATGACCAACCGGATCAACCAAAAATCGATAAAACAGAAATCAACTCAAAAATAGGTAATTTAGCCGAAATAAAAAACTCTAGACGTCTGGTAGACTTCCCAGACGTCTGAGCGGAAAGACTGGAAATTTTCTTCCAGATTGCCCAGACGTCTGGGAAGTAAGCTCAGACGTCTGAATTGAAATACTGGAATTTTATTCCCGTAGCATCAGACGTCTGAGCTTATTACCAAACGTCTGAGCTGAAGCTCAGGGCAATTTTTGCCATGGCCATTGATGGCCAAATCAAATTCGCAACAAGGGAATGAGCAACGATGGCTAGAGATTGATGTCAAGCGGCAACCCAACCCTATAAACACATCAATACACTTCGAATAACATGTCCAAACATCCATATAAGGATTTTCATAGATTTTGACTTCAAAATACCAAAAATTGGAAAATTCACCAATCCAATTCAATTCAAAATCAAACGAACATGAAGTAGGTGTTAGGAATTCATACCTAACAACTATCAAAAGTATAGACATAGATGTGAGTTCAAAACTCACCTTTAAACCCAAAAACAGCAAGTGAGAAGCTTTTAAACGAAGCAAAGATCAACCACTATACAACTTCAACTCAAGAGGCTCCAAATCTAAGATAATAAGCAAATATTCCTAAACTAGGTTATCGGAATTTTCTGAAAATTGGAGAGGAATTGAGATGGAGAAGATGAAGAGGATGCTTACCTAAGCTTCTCCTTGATTTCTAGAGCTTGAATTGGAATTTCCTAATAATCTAGGGCTTAGGAATTTTTATTTCTTTTCTTTTCCACCATTTTTTGCTTTTAGGGCTTGAGTATTAAGAAATTGGAAATGAAATGAATGAAGAGGAGTTGGAGGAGGAGTTAGGGTATTATGTTGGGTTGGTGGGCTGAAACCCAAAGCCAAAAATAGAAAAATAGCAAAATTCTACCCAACTCCAAACATATCGATGTTTATACTAAAAAAGGTCGCAAACGCCATTTTGGACTCAATGGATGGGGTCTCAAGTCCTAATTCGGCTGTTTACAAAAAGTAGCATTTCGGACTTTAATCCAACTAATGATGCCATATTTAAATTTCAACATTTAAATATACAATCGCAAAATATGCGGGTTGTTATAGACTCCCCTCATTAAAAAAATTGCATCCTCGCAATACTTAAGAAGAAAATAAAAAGTAACAATCATACTAAGGCATAACAACACATAAGAAGAAATTTTGAAATGAGAAGTTCACCTTAAGGAGCACGAGAAAGTAAGTTCGGATGTGTTCGCTCGATGAATTCTCTGGATTCCCAAGAGCAATCCTTAGGATTTGAGGACCATTGAACTTTCACAAGAGGAACATCTTTATTTCGAAGGCGTTTAACCTCCGTAGCAATGATACGAATAGGATGTTGCTCATAAGTCAAATTAGGTGAAACTTCTATTTCTTCAATAACACCGGGCTCAAGAATAGAATCAAAATCTCTAAGGCATTTCCGTAATTGAGAGACGTGGAAAACGTCATGAATAGCAGAAAATTAAGCCGGTAATGAAAGGCGATAAGCCACGGAACCAATGCGTTCGGTGATGGGGAATGGAACAATATATCGAGGTGCTAATTTTCACGATCGACTGAAACGCACAACACCCATCATAGGTGAAACACGATCACTAAATCTCTGACAGAAAATTCTAATTTCCTTCTTCGATTATCGGCATAGGATTTTTGTCTACTTTGAGATTCTTTCATCCTATGACGAATAAGGTCAATCTTTTCTGTGGCATCACGAATAAAATCTGGATCTAAAACCAGCTTCAAGCCAACACGAAGGAGATCAGCACGACCTTCCGTAGAGTTCCTCGAAAGGAGCCATACCAATACTAGATTGGAAGCTATTATTATAGGAAAACTCAACAAGAGAAATATGATCTTCCCAACTTCCACCAAAATCAAGAACACATGCACGAAGGAGATCTTCAAGAGTTTGATTCACACGCTCAGTTTGTCCATCGAAGTGAGAATGATAAGTGGTGCTAAAATTAAGCTTCGTTCCCAAAGCTTTTTGAAGACCCTTCCAATATCCACTAGTAAATAATAGATCACGATCGCTAACAATAGAAGTTGAAACTCCATGCAATTAAACAATTTCTTTAACATAGAGTTTGGCCAAAAGAGGTTCGGTCCGGTTGTACCGAACTGGAAGAAAATGGGCGGATTTTGTAAGTCTATCTACTATCACCCATAGGCTATCATGACCCGAACGAGAATGGGGAAGACCATCAATAAAGTCCATAGAGACTTGATCCCACTTCCAGACGGGAATGTCTAAAAGTTGCAATAACCCACAGGGCCTTTGATGCTCGGCCTTTATGAGTTGGCAATTCATGCAATGCTTAATAAAGTTAGCAATATCAGATTTCATTCCATCCCAATAATAAAGTCGCTTTATGTTCGCGTACATTTTACTACTACCGTGATGAATGGTAAATTTAGAACGATGAGAATCTTCTAAAATGTCTTTACAAAGATCAACAATATTTGGCATGATAAGTCTACCAAATTTTCGAATGCCTCCGCGAGCATCAATATCAAAGTCTTTCAAACCATCAACCTTATTTTTATCCCTACAACTTTGGCTAAGAAGAGCCAATTCGGGATCTTGCTTTTGAGCTTCAAGGATGTTTTCCAAAAGAGAAGGATGAGCCTCAAGGCTACATAAAACAAGAGATGAACATGAATCAGATTCACGATCTCGAATCTCACAAGTGGATAAAGTCTCGAGATCATTCCATTCGGATATCATCATGGAAACAACCGCTTGTTGCTTACAACTAAGGGCATCGGTATAAACAATAAAGTCTTGGTTACCATTCGGGAATCACAAGAATAGGAGCATCGGAAAGGAGTTCTTTTAAATGATCCTCATTCCCGAAAAGCTAAGACATTCCAAATTATAATGAACTTTATGTAATCATCTTTTTTAAAAAAATTACTTTTTACAAGTCAATTTACTATGTCTAACTGTCTCATCATAACATTTAGGAGATTCCTATCGATAACGTTGATCCGGCGCATCGACCAGAATTCTTAAAGCACTCAATGGGCAATACAACACAAAATCATCTTCTATTTGATAAACATGTCTCTTAAAAATTTTACGAATATTCTTTGCTCGTTTTAACAACAAAATCCAATTATACTTATAAATATCTTATTTAAAAAGATTTGCAATTTTAAATTGTTGTTTTCACCCATAATCAATGAATACAAGGATAGACTCATCGAGATATTCACATAATACTCGATTCATAAGATGGATGAAATAAGCTGGAAGGTTCGTCAAACTGAATGACACAACGAACCACTCATAAAAATCATAACGAGTGCAGAATGCGGTAAGGGGAACCCTACCCTCTACAACTCGTAGCTGATGAAAACCTATAGCAAGGTCGAGCTGAAAAGAACTTAGCGC
The DNA here is from genome assembly GCA_030737815.1 of Allium fistulosum. NCBI lineage: Eukaryota > Viridiplantae > Streptophyta > Magnoliopsida > Asparagales > Amaryllidaceae > Allium > Allium fistulosum. The sequence goes on along the minus strand of CM060907.1, from coordinate 388,133,185 downwards.
CACTCAATAGATTGTTTAGGTGATAATCCTAAAACAAGCTCAAATATATTGGGAAGTTCACAAACTACTTGAATGAGAGAAATAACATTTTCCTCATCATGTGAGTTTATAAATAAAACGATGCCACCGAATTGGAATCGAAATCATTAAGAAAAATTAAAAACCTCCTTAACAGATTGAGAATGCCGAAGATGGATAGTCCTCTCGGGACATGAATGGATCAAGAAGTTAAGGGATGGAACGAAAAGCGATGACTTGAAGGATTTTAGTCTTGACCAGAATGAGTGGTTGAGAAAGAAAGCAAGGTTGTGTGTTCCGAATGTGGGAGACATTAGGAAGTTTTGGAGGAATGCCATCGTTCGAAGTTAACTATTCATCCAGGAGGAACTAAGATGTATCAGGACATGAAGAGAAGTTTCTTTTAGGAACGTATGAAGAGGGATGTTGGCTTATGGGTGAAGTAGTGTTTGAACTGAAAACAGGTAAAAGCCGAACATCAGAAGCCAAGTGGGTTGCTTCAGCCATTAGATATTCCGATTCGGAAATGGGATTCTATTTCTATGGATTTTATTGATGGGTTGCCAAGATCTAGTAGAGGAAATGAAAGTATATGAGTCATAGTGGATAGACTGACCAAGAGTGCCCATTTCATTCTAGTTAAGTCAACTAGGATGGCACCTGTTTTGGCTAAGTTATTTATGAAGAATGTGGTTAGACTGCACGGAATTCCTAGAAGTATTGTTAGTGATAGAGTTTCCTTGTTCAAATAGCGAGTTCTGGAGAAGTCTATAGGATATTTTAGGAACCAAGCTCAAGATCAGTACCGCTTACCATACAAATGGGCAAACGGAAAGAGTTAAAAAAATCTTAGAGAACTTTTTATGATCTTGTGTATTAGATTTTAAGGGATCATGGGAAGGCCATCTACACTTAGTCGAGTATTCATATAACAAAAGCTATCAGACTAGTATAGGGATGGCACCGTCTGAAGCACTGTATGGAAGGCCAAGCAAATCTCCCATTTTTTGGTTAAAGACCGAGGATAGGTTGGTTATTGGACCAGATTTAGTGAGGGAAGCTACAGAGAAGATTTAGTTGATTCGAGCTAGAATGAAGGAGGCACGGTGTATGTAGAAAAGTTACGCAGATAGAAGAAGAAAAGACATAGAGTTCTTTATTGGAGATTATGTGTTTATTAAGGTGTCATCGATGAAGGGTGTTATTCAATTCAGAAAATCGGTGAAGTTGGCACCAAGATTCATTGGACCTTTTCGTATTGCAGAAAGGATCGGGAAACTCGCACATAGAGTAGGGTTACCGAATAGTTTGGTAGGAATCCATGATGTCTTCTATGTTTCTCATCTGAGGAAGTGTGTTATAGACTCGGAGACTACTGTAGCACTGACCGTGTTAGACGACTTAGTAGTAGAGCCGGACTTGACTATAGCTAGAAAGCCGATTCCTATAGCCACGAGAGATGAGAAGAGGCTAAGGAACAAGACATTAGATTAGTGAAAATCCAGTGGAGCGACAATGAGAGAGACTGTACTTAGGAGACCGAGAGCAGGGTTAGAGATGCTTATCCTGATTTGTTTGATGGTATGTTTTACCTTTTTGATTGATTTTTTATGTACCTTATCATAATTTCGTGGACGAAATTGATGGGAGTCTGTAACAACCCTAATTTTTAGTAACATTATTTAGGATTTTTAATTAACTAAATTAATAAAATAATGTGATGATTAGGGGTGTGAGATTTGATTTTAATTGAAGTAGCTGTGCCATGATAACAAATGAACTACAATAAAATGGTTAAGTGTAATAGGAGAGGGCAAACTGGGAAAAAGGATATTCTTATACCCTAAACGCCTAGGAATTTGATTCACTCATTCATTTCATTAACAAAAATTAAACTAAGAGGTCGGCCATCATTAGAAGCAACTAGAGGAATGTAAAGAAATCAAGGGGAAGCTTAATCAACACAAACCCATCCAAATCTCAAACTCCTTAATCTCAAAGCTAAGGTGAATAATGACTGCATCTCATTTCTCTAATTATTTATGTTTAAGATGAATCCGATGTGTTTTGCAATGTTTTTCTATGATTTTGAATGTTAGAATGTTTATATATACTTGTTGATGATTTATGGCTATTCATGTAGATTTTATGATACGTTTTGATGTGAAAACCCTATTAAATGACATCCAAATGCCTTGCGAACTTAGATTTAGATCAGAAATGATGTTTTAGGGATGTGTTTCAATTTTCCTAATTTTCTGAATTATTGTGGATTTTATATTAATGTTTTAGTAAAGAAAATGTTCATTTGGATTTAAAATAATTACGGCTAAATTATTTATTATTTGGGTTTGAAATTAATATATGTTAGAAAACAATCAAAAATGATTTTTTGGAATTTTTGTAGAATTTTCCTAAGTGTTTTAATAGATATATAAAATTATTTAATGTATGGGACTTAAATATTTTATAAATTTATAAAAGGAGAAGGGGTATTCTGTAAATAATTTAAATTGTTTACTTCTGAAATTTTGGCAGCAATTTTAGAAAAGAAAATTAGCAACCAATAAGAATTTTACAAACATAGTAGGTTAGTTGAAATGTATTTCTTTTTAAAGTTAAAAACATATTTTACATGCTTTTGGCATGTTTCGCCTCTTTTGGCACAGGGGTTTTGATTGAGTGCTTTCGCCTACATTGCCATCGAAACCAATGTGCATTGTATCAATATACTTAGTACGTAACGAATTGGACAAAGGCGGAAGGTACTGGGTCGAAACGTTGGGTTCCGATAGGGTCGAAGCATGACTTTGTATTAAATGAAAACACACCTGGTTAGCTTTAGAAGGGTTGGCTTACGACTTTGTTGGCTTTTGACCCAGTCAAACTATTTTAAAGGAAAGGTTTCGAATGGGTTGCGCCTTTTGTTTTAAGTAATGCTTTCGAAGGGGTCGAAACCCCAAGCTTCCGCTTTTCTTACCTTTCGAAGTTAATGGTTTCGAAAGGTGTACTTTATTTTTAAATTTAGCCACTTCTCCATTGCTTTCGAAAGGTTGGTTTTGACAACATCACTTCCTTACGTAGGAATTACTTTTAAAAGGAATGCTTACGACTTAAATGGTTTTAATGACCCATTTGCTCAGTTGAAGTACAACCCAAAGGTTTTGAAGAAGACAGTTTTAAATAGTTTCGAAAGGTGTTTCCACATGTTTTAAATTATACTGAAATGCTTTCGAAAGGTTTATTGATTACAAAGGTTTTGATGATTTCCAAAGGTTTTTAATGAAGGTTTTGAAGGGTGGTTCCCCAATGGTTTCGAAAGGTTTGTTGTTTACAAAGGAGTTTATGTTGTTGAAAGGTTTAAAAAAAATAGTTTCGAAGGGGTGGTTCCCCAATGGTTTCGAAAGGTTTGAAAGGAAAGGTTTTCCAATGTTTTCGAAAGGTAGTTTTAAAGTGTTTTAAAGATGGAATGTCTAAGGTTTTAGAGCTTTCAATGGGAAGGTTTTACTATGTTTTCGAAAGGAAGATTATGAATTGTTTCGAAAGGAATGTTTTGGCCTTTCGGCCTAAGTTATAAAAAAGGATTTACTTGGTTTTGAAAGGGGTACCTTCATTGGTTTCAAAAGGGGTACTTTCAATGGATTCGAAAGGGGTACTTTCAAAGGTGTAAATATTTTCATCAACAAAGATTTGGTAAAGTATATATAACATGGCAAGGTGATTTTGAGTAAAGAATAGAGTATTTAGTTTCCGATTTAAAGGTTTTAAATCAGTTTGATAAGAAGAGGTTTTTAAGGAAAATTTAAAGGAAGATTACCCTAAGTAAAATGACTCGGATATTTATATACCAGATGGGACTGGTATAGGGTCACACCCTATAAATTAGCTATTAGCCCCAGCTAATTTAGTCCAAAATTCCAATGTGTAGGGCTTTGTCATAGGTAAGACTAAAATCACACAGAAGGGAATATATATTTGTATATAAATAGGTAATTGGTGAGTCCGCAGAACCATTAAGATCAGGTGACCCTGGGAGAAGATAAGTTAGGGACAGACCGTCCAGAAGAGGAGTACCTAACAGATAAGTTAGGGATAGACTGTCAAGAAGAGGAGTGTCTAAAGTGTTAGATTATTTGTTTATATTGTTTGGTAGACCCGAGTCAGCCAAAGGTTAGTAGTAAGCCAAACAAAACTATGGTGTTCAGACAGATAGTTCATTTGTTACCTGATATGTATGTTTATATAATAATGCTTTACAGTTTTAACCAGTTTTGGTTGCAGGATAAAGATTTGCAAAATATATGTTTTAAAAGGATGTTAGTGAGGGGAAATCCATTCTGCTAAGTGGCGTGATCTTACTTAATATCAAATAACCGAGATGTATATTATTATTCACACCAGGCTTTATATCTGACTCGAAGTTTATGTTTTCCTCTTAAACTCTCGGGTGCTCAAATTGATTTGAGTAGGCTGAGGGTTGAGATTTACAGGTTTTAGAAGGATGACAAATAAAGCTACCGCAGACGAGCCGAAGGCTGACGGATAGCTAATTAGGAGTTGCTGTTTTATTTTGTTTGATTCCGCTGTGTTGTATTATGTCTGTTATGACAGTATATTACTCTAGTCAACTAAGGAGCATCATCATATGTTGCTCTTTACGTATTTATGTAATATATTTGATCCTTATCTGGAAAATGTTATGGGATTGTGTAATCTGGATATGGAACATGTGTTTTGAAATGTAATGAAAAATGTTGTTTTGAAATCAGTGATTTTGTTTCATACTCAAGCGCTTCTGATATTATGGATACCATTAAGATAGTCGTATTTAGTCAGTGGAAGTTAATACTATAGATGAATGCAGCATCTGTAGGGCTTAGCTTTGGGCCTCTAGATAAGGGATTTAACAATACTTCAGATGAAAAATCACTTTGATATTATTATTAATGACATCAGTTATAAAAGACATACAAATAAATATATATATATATACAAAGTAAGTATCAATACCCAGACTATGGTAATATATCAGGACTAGGTCAACGGAATATACCGGATGGAATATATGACACCAAAAGGGGTAGCTGAAATGTTTGTAAAGCACTAAAGTTATGTTAACAAGAAAACTTGTCAACACCCCAAGGTTGATGTAATATGGAAGGTTAATCCTTTTGGTCTCTTTTGGTTTATTGGAGAGAGCTAGGATATGTACTTCTTTTAGATCACCTTTCGAATCAGATGTTATTATGAAATTTCCTTCTTAATGACCTTTTGACTCGGTCGAAAGGCTTAAGTTATCTTATTTTGGTTTTCTGAGCGGAATAGGGAAGTTTGGCTTTCCCTTCGAAACAGTCCTTTCGAAGAAGTTGCGGAAGCCTAATGGATGGCTCAAAGATTCAAGGTTATGATCAGTTTTGAATGGTTTTGACCTTGTCAAAAGCTGAAATCTTAAATGACTTTGGTTTGAATTGGGAATCACTGGTGAAACTGTCTTGGGTTAAGGTTTTGATCCACTAGAAGGTAGAAGTCCAGTGGAAGGTGGCCTGGAGTTGATGAATGGAATTACTTAAAATGCAGGGGTTTCGACCAAGTCGGAAGGTGTCTTATGATGGGGTCGATACCTGGAAAACAGAGTTAGATCTAATAAAAGTTTTTGAAACAACTAAGTAATCTGGAATAATCAAAACTTCCCTTTCGTAACTCAACAAAGCCTTTATTGAAAATTTTGCCTAATTCGATTTACAAATTAGGGTTTACAACTTTTCAGAATTCAGAAAATACAAGTGTAAAATGAGTGAGTTCGGATCCCAAAAACCAGACCCCTTGGGTCTTATTTATAGATGCAGGTCGGCACCTTTCGACCTAGTGCTTTCGACCTGGTCGAAAGGTGGCTTCAGAATTGTCTTTAGAATGCTTTTGATTCCTTTAATACTTGCGCATCCCTCTATAATGCCTTCGATTGGGCTTGAATGCTTCCATCTTAGTCGAAAGGGATGGTTGCGCCTGTCTCTTCATGTTGCTTTATAGGAGCTTTTGACTCTATCGATAGGCTATCACTAGGGGTTTCAAAGGTGTTGAAGTGCTGATGATTTCGACAATGTTAATAGCTTCCAAACTATTGCTTGTGACTTGATGCAGAACCTTCCCTGGATATCAATAGCTTTGACCGGTTCAAAAGGCTTGGTTTGGCTTTAGAAAGGGTTGTTCTGATCAAGGCACATTTCTAAGTGGTTTGAATGAAGGCGAAATCTTTGGTTTCTAAAGGTTTAGCGCGCATATGAAGAGTTGTCACTCTTCGTCATCGAAATGTTTGGCGTGCATATGAAGAGTTGTCACTCCTTGTCTTCGAAAGGTGTTGCTTTAACTCATTCGAAAGGTCTTCATGCATGCGGAAGCACCTGCTTTAAAAGGTGGTCATTGGAGCGATAGGGTGCTTTCGACCCCTTCGAAGGGTCCTGATACTTCTAGACTTTTGGGTGTAGCATCCCTTCGACTCCTTCGAAAGGTCTTGCTATAGCTTATCTCTCTTGTTCTTCTTTGTCTTCCATTCAACTGGTTTCAACAAGGTCAAAAGGAATTTTGGTAGTAATCGTTTGGCACCCCCCTCCCCCGCGAAGGGATGCCCATGACTTTCCAAGTTTATCATTTCAAAACCTTGAATGTTTCCCACCATTTGGTTTTCCAGCATGAATTTGGACCGTTCATTTAAATCTAATCGAACGGCTCGCCGTCTTAGCCGACTTTTCTTATAAATCACGTTTTCCTCCTCTCTTCTTTCATTTACCTGCAAAAAAACAAACTTGGAGCAAAATCAAAGTTCTCAAAGCTTCAACTAGTCTTTGTTTTCCACAATCAAAATTTCAGATCTAGAGTAAGTTTATGTATTCTTGTTTCTTCTCATTTTTTTTACAGTAAATCTCAATTTCATAAACTTTCACAGTTTGGATTTTGAATTATTATTTTGATTTACTAGAAAGTGTTTGAGTTTCTATTTGCTTGAAAGCTTCATTTAATTTAGTTTCATGGTTCGACTCGATTTGCTTTTTTTATCAATCCAAGTTTTAATCTTACTTGATTTATTACATTGCTATAGTGTGTTTTTAGAGAATTCGAACCTTTATCTCAAATATCTCAAAATTTTCGGTAGTTGATTCACATTTAAATCCATTTGTTTAAAATTTTTTTAAATTTATGGATTTAAATTGAATTTGGGGAAGAAGGAATCTTCGATGAACTTCGCCTAGAAGTTTTCAGATGTACGAATCAAAAATTGGCTCTGGAATTTTTCCTTTCTACCCCTTCGAAAGGGATAAAGGCGGCATTTTTCTGTTTTGCTTTTTTAGCCACTTTCGATGGGGTTGAAAAGTAAACAAGAGCCTTAATTAGATGACCTTGTCGGAAGGTTGCCCATTTCATACGAAGACGGACTCTTCGAAAGCCATTTTGTGCTTTTGACCCTAATACCTTTCGAATAGGTTAGTTGTTGCATCCTAACTCACATTTTCGAAAGTATAAATTTTGTCCTATGGGTTTCGCAACCCTTCTTATAAACTTACTTTAATTTTTTTAAGTTAGAGATAAACAAATTTTTTTAATTGGGTTGAAGAAAGCATACTTTTTTTAATTCATACATCAAACCAAATGTTTCGACTTAGTCGAAACCTGTTGTATTGATAGACATTTAATTGTTGGTAGGCTTTCGAAACTATGAACCCCTTTCGATTCTGTCGACGAAGCCTCTTGTTACTAATGAGTCGAAACCTCCAATAACTACCTAGGATTTAATCATCATATTTCTCCAATATCGTTGAAACATCCCAAGTCCTTTTATTATTTTTTATCAATATTACTTTAACTTTGAACCTTTCGACTCAATTAGTATATAAGGTTTCGACAGCATTCATATTCCCTTAGAAAAACTTAGGTCATGGGTTTCGACAGTGTCTAAGGATTTTTTATCTTCTTTATTGAATATTGGTAGTGTATCCTTTTTTCAAATTATTATGTAGTTTTGACTATTCCTTTCTAATAACAAATCTCTTATTAAGCTTTAGACAATGTCGAAGAGTGTCGGTTAGACATATGCTTTAGCTTTCCCTTTCAACCCTGTGGAAAGCTCAGTAGATGTTTATATTTAGGCTTTTGACATTTTTGTAGGTTGTTTGTTAAGTGTTAACTTCTATTTTCCTTTCAACTCTGTCGAAAGCTCAATAAAAGCTTATTTTTAACTTTACTATTCTTTCATGAATAAGTTTTATATTTTGTTTGATGTTTAAATTGTTGTGATAGGTTTCTAGTAATCCTTGAAAGAATGTTAATTTCATAACAAACTGTAATTTCTAACTGAAACGTTTTCACCTGGCAGAATCATGAGTTCTCTTAAGAAGGTTGAAGCTACTTCCAAGTGCTCCTTGATATCCACTTAAGATGAAGTGGATGCGATCCTTAATGACTTCGGGGGTGGAAGCCATTCCATCCACTGAAAATGAAACCTTTAACAGTCCTCCTTAAGGATTCTTTACTTACACTGAAATCCACATCTGGCATGGTGGATTCATTCCTTTTCCAGACTTCCTATCCAATTCTTAGCTTACCTTTGAATTGCTCTGATTCAGTTATTTCCCAACGTGTATGCTTATCTTTTATCATTGAAGTTAATGGCGCTAGACCCCAGCATTCCCACTTTGAATGTTGAAGTATTGAATCACCTCGTCCGGTTGGTTAAGCTCAGCAACCTTAACGACCAAATCATTCGGGCAAATCCTCCCAAGAAATTTATATCTTAGGGAGTGAACAAGTTTAGAGACTGGGAGAATCAGTTCTTCTTTGTTAGATGCTTCACAAATGTTAGTAGGCTTTTTCTACTCCACTTTTAAGCTCAAATTTCATTATTTTCCTTCTATCTAGTTACTTTTCTTTGCTGATTTATGCATTATTTCAGCTGCTCCTGCTAAAGAACTAAGTAAGGTAGACAAGAGAATAGTGGAGTCTCTAATTGCAGCTTCAAGCAGGATCAGCAACCGATTGATCCTGCTAAATTACACACATTTGCAGAAGTACTCTCTCCTTCCGACCGGTCAAAGGATTCTTGGCCAACCTCCTTTGATTCAACACACATCCCAAAGAAAATGCTTCATTTCTCTAGAAGATCCTACAAATTTTTTCCCTATTTCTCCTATTTGCCATGACCGCTCCGATAAGTTATAAACGTTGCTCTTGTTATCTATTGCTGTGTTGCCTTTCAAATTATTTTGCTGGCTTATAATTTGTTTGAATTATCTATAGTTGTTCCTCAAGTTGAAAAACCTATCAGAGGTCCGGCTCTTTCCTCTATGACTTCTCGTGTGCCGTTCTTTTCTCAGTCTCTCGCTAAAACAAAGATGGTCGTCAAGAGAAAATTGGTCAAATCAACTGTGGTGGAACCACCTTTAAAGATAGCAAAAATAGTTGAAGTTCCTGATTCATAGGGGGAGGAGTCTTTAAACCTTGATAAAGCTTTGGAGAGTCCGACTATTGTAGCTCCTCTCGACAAACCCAAGAAGACTACCACTGTAGTTGATCCTCTTTCTCGCATCGTTGTTTCAAGCTCTCCAAGCGTGATTGAGCAGATGCAGAAGGCTTTGGAGATGACCCCTTCTCAAAAACACGTTCCTCCTAGACCATCATATCCTATATCCTCAAATAATTTTGAAGAGATAGTTCAATCTATCTTAAGTTCTACATCTTTTGCCTCCATCCACCCGCCTACTTCTATTTCTTACTTAGCGGGTCAAGGTCATTTTTTAATAGAACAACAACTCTTGGTAAGTTTATCTTCACTGGATTTTATCGTTACTGTTCTTCTTTAAGTTTTTGACTTATGCTGTACTTTTTTTTTCATATTCCAACAGTTGGTTACCTTTGTAAGAACATGCGTCCAGATCTTCTACCAAATCCACTAACCTTCAAGAGGAAATTTCTGGCTTAAAGAATGAAGTTTCCTCTTTATCCCTAGAAAAAGATGAAGATATGGCTGAACTGGAGCGATTGAGAGCTTCTCTCACCCAGTCGGAATCCATTATCTCAGAGGAAAGGAAAGCCCTCCAACTCCTCGCCGATGAAAACTTGGCAATGAAAATGACCTTAAAAGAATCTGACGAGGAAAAGATCTGAATGGCGGCAAAGCAAGCCTCTTTAAAGGGAAAGTTGGAAAAGAACAAAGCTTCTTTGAAATTGGCAGTCGACACCATCTCTGATGCAAAGCGGAAAGTGTCACAATTTCTAGACACCACTCCTGAAGATATTATGATGAATTCTTCTGAAGTGCTTTGATGCTCGCTTACACTGACAACATCGACAAATGCCCTAAATTAAACTTTCCTTCGCTTGACCCTGGTCTTGTTGATAAGGTTATGGGCAAGATCAAACAAATGCAATAGGGAATTGAAGTTGCTAAAAAGGAGGAGATCATCGCCTCTAAAATACTCTCTTTTGACGTTCCTTCCTTCGAAGTTGAATCTGACTCCGAAGATGAAGGCGATAAAGATGAGGTCGTCGAAGAAGAGGGTGACGACAATGATGATAACAATGATGATGATAATGATGATAACATCAATGGCGAACAAGGTTCAGGCGGAGATAGAGGTGGCCATACTGAGGCCTTTGACAAAGATGAGGACGATAATACAAGGGATTCTGAAAAAGATCCATCTCCTTATGAAGCAGTCCTACCTGAATCTACCGTACACTCTGGCCCTCAAGAAGAGCCTGCTTTCATTGACGTTGAAGTGCCGAAAGAGAAAGAGCAGGTTTCTCAAGCATTAGTCCCGGTATCTCACGTATGGGGTTCCCTATTCAAACTTCTTTCGCTTTGAATATAATAATAGTGTAAACCACTTATTTTAGATAAGGAAGAAATCTGTCCACCCCTATAAAACCAAGCTTGAAAGGAAACAAGCGGAGATAAATAGTTTATATAGGAAGTTAGAAAAGAAATTAAAGGAGCACAATATTATTTCTGATAAATATCATAGACTCAATAGAAGTGCGGAAGTGTTAGCATCTTTTAAACATCAAGAAGCTACCCCACGACAAAGGATAGTGTGCCTTCGCTATGACGCTCTTTTGAAAGAGAACCGGGAGTTGATTACCCTATTCTGGATGTTGATTGAGAAGAGGGACATTTTGGTTAATTTCTTATACAAGGCCTATTGTCGACACCCTACTGTTGACTTTTCATATTTAGGTGATTTTAGTAGTGGTCTACTTATGCGTTTACACAAAAGATACTTGGACGAATTCAGATCTGACCCGCATCCTGGAGCATGTTGGAACTTTCCACGAGTTAGATCAATTCCCGAAGATCTACCTCCTGAAAAACTTAAGTATTATAAGGACAAATTTATTTTAGAATTATTTACTAAGTCAATGAACCGGATGAATGATTATGAATGTGTAATAACATTGATTTGTAAATTTTTGTTTTAGTCCTGCTTTTTATAGTTAGCTATATTTTATTGTGTTATCACAGAGTGAACATTCCTCAGGAAATCTTGTCTCTAAAGATTACCTAAGCCAATATGTTAAATTAAGAAGATTTTATCTTGAAAAGGCATCAATATTGAAATCTTCAAAATTAGCAAGATATTGTTTTCTTAGAGATTTACAAAAAGCTTTGGTTTCCTTGGTGATGAGAAAGTAAAGCTACTTAAGGAGATCTGGACATTCCATACTAAACTAATTTCTGGTCGTGATAGTCTTCTAGCAGGGGAATGGGACTATAGCAAATATCCCCCGGTGATTACTCCGTAAGGACTTAACGTCCCCTTTGACTCTACAGTTATTCTTTCTGCCAATTCATTGAATAAAGTTACGCTTTTTCTCATCTTTAGATATAAAACAAATGTCTATTGTATCTTTTAGTTACAATTTTACTTGAGTTGTAATCATTTATTGTAGTAATAAAGAGATTGATCATTCTGGTTTTGACTTCATTCTTTTTTCCTTTTTATTTAAATAGGAGTTACAATTATCAGCAACACCTCTCTCATTAGATTCAGTGTCTTGTTTTATTAATCTTAAGGATAAGCTTTTAGTGGATCTTGAAAAGAGTAAAATTCTTGAAGATACTTTACTTGCTCATTTTCACGGCAATGTCGAAGCTTTAAGATGGCACAAAAGTTTCTTACTTCGGAAAACTATTGTCAGAAATATTAAGGATCACATTGTCAGTTTAGAAGCTAGCGTCAGTAGCAAAAATGAAATAAGCGATTTCAAAATGATTTCCGTGCTGAAGCGACAAGTTAAATCAAATCCTTCAATCGACTTCGACCACAGCATGTTGGAACTTTTTCAACAAATAAGCGATTTGGAAATGAAATTGAAGCATAGTCAAGCTCAGCGTGAATCGTTGCAATTTATTATGGGGGATAATATCCCGAGTATCGATTTACCTATTCCTCATGCTACCCCATCTGTTGCTAAGTCTACAAGATTTACTTCCCTTGCTATCCAGAGATTCCCCTCTATGACTAATCCTCCTTATGGCTTAGACGAGAAAGTAGTGGGTGAGTGGTGTAGGAAAGTTAAAATCAAAATAAATGGCAAAGTATTTTGACGAACAGCCAAAAGTTAAATACTCACAGCGCATAAACGAATATGCTACTAGAATTTAAGAACTCGAACGCGACAAATATTCCCTTTCGAAGCGCATTGCTGAATTGGAAAGAGAAAATAAAACCCTTAGAGGTGCAAATAGAGCTTTCCATCGCGTTTTGAAAACTAATATTAATGTAATTGAAGACTACTTATGATTTATGAAAGATTCACATTTATGAAATGTATATACTTGTTCTGTACAGTTGTAAATAATTTCATAAGTTATGTAAATCATGTAAATTTTGTAAATATCACCTGGTTTATGATCCTTTTTGGTATTTTTATTTCTGAATCACTCGTATGATAGCTTATACCATAATTTCTGTGTTTGCTGGATCTTTCATTCTTCTTTACTACTCAGATTTCCTAAAAAGTATGAAGCAAACAACATTTCTCATTGTTAGATTGAAATTGATATAAAAGTCTTTCTATATTATTTGCAAAGATTAACAAATCATTATGTTAGTCATATGATAATAAGTGCAAAGTAATTGTATTTGATTATACGTCTTGAAACCCATCTTTGGTTATAATAAGAAATAATGAAGACTTTAAAGTTAACCCATATTGCTGGAATATCTGAAATCCATTGGCAAGAAATCTTATCCTTAATCAGGGGTATAAATGATTTTAGAGAATCATCTTCTAGAGATAGTTAATAGTGAGCTAAATATGATTAAGTAATAGAAATCCAGAAATCATTATCTGAAAATTTGTAGTAGAAATCCAATGACCCATATTCGGGTATTAATGAATGAAATTTGAAAGTTTAAAAGTCTGAAACCCAGATTCGGGAATTAGTGGATGATAAGCGGAAATTCATAATAATGATCTTCTTGATAGAAGTCTTTGACCCAGATTAGGGAATTAGTAGTGGATAATCAGAAATCCATAATTAAAATCTCTAGCCCAGATTAGGTCAATAATAAATTAAGTTGAGTAATGGTCTCGAAACCCATATTCGGGTATAATAAATGCCATAAGTGATTAATAAAGACCCGAAACCCAGATTTGGGTATTAATAGATGAAATTTAGAAATGAGAGACCCAAAACCTAGATTCGGTTATTAAAAAGTGAAGTTCTGTTCTACTCCTTAGATTATGTCTTCTTCGGCATGTATAAACCCTTTAAGCCTTGTGCGTAGTTGCTATTTGATTGGCTGCTTCTCGAGTTTGGACGTCTTAGTCCGTAATCTGATATGCCACTTCTTGGACCTGGACATCTTAATTCTTTGGAGATATGCCACTTCTTAGGCTTGAACATCTTAGTCCTTTGGAGATATGCTGCTTCTTAGGGTTGGACATCTTAGTCCATTGTTTGATGAGCCGCTTCTTGGGCTTGGACATCTTAGTCCGTTGTTTGGTGAGCCTCTTCTTGGTCTTGGACGTCTTAGTCCGTTGTTGTTTGGTGCTCTTGGTTAGCTCATTCTTAGATGCTGGAACCAAGGACTTACCCAACCTCCCTCCAGGAGGCACCTTGACCTGACCAGAGGCGCGGCCAAGGGCTTTTCGATGCTTTAACTTAGCCATAGCGTAGCATGGATAAAGGCTTACACTCCTCCCTCCGTCCTTAACTATTATTCTTCTTGGAGTTTCTTACCATTAGCTGTCTCTGGGAAAAATCCTATTAAGTGTTGTTTCAAGGATCCTTGCTTCGTTTTTTTGTTTTGTTGGCCATGATGAAGCAAGGCCTAGAATGTGCAAGCTTGGAATAAAGTTGGGTAAGAGGTATGTGGTGTTGGGTGTTCAACAGAGTCGGAGGTTCAAGCCCATCTTTTAGCGCCAAAATGTTGACAAGAAAACTTGTCAACACCTCAAGGTTGATGTAATAGGGAAGGTTAATCCGTTTGGTCTCTTTTGGTTTATTGGGGAGAGCTAGGATATAAATGTCTTGTTTTAGATCACCTTTTGAATCAGATGTTATTGTGAAATGTATTTCTTATTGACCTTTCAACTCAGTCGAATGGCTTAAGTTCTCTTATTTTTGGTCTTCCGAGCTGAATAGGGTAGTTTGACTTTTCCTTTGAAACAGTCTTTTTGAAGCAGTTGCGGAAGCCTATTGATGGCTCAAAGATTCAAGGTTATGATCAATTTTGAATGGGTTCGACCTTGTCGAAAGCTGAAATCTTAAATGGCTTGGGTTTGGATCGGGAATCAATGGTGCAACTGGCTTAGGTTAAGGTTTCGATCCACTAAAAGGTAGAAGTCCAGTGGAAGGTTGCTTGGAGTTGATGAATGGAATTACTTAAAAATGCAGGGGTTTCAAGCAAGTAGGAAGGTGTCTTACGATGGGGTCGATGCTTGGAAAACAGAGTTAGATCTAATAAAAGTTTTTGAAACAACTAAGTAATCGAGAATAATGAAGACTTCCCTTTCATAACTCAATAAAACCTTTATTGAACAATTTTCCTTACTTCAATTTGCAAATTAGGATTTACAACTTTTCATAATCCAGAAAATACAAGTGTAGAATGAGTGAGTTTAGATCCCCAAAACCAAACCCCTTAGGTCTTATTTATAGATGCAAGTCAGCACCTTTCGACCTAATGCTTTCGACCTGGTTGAAAGGTGGCTTCCGAATTTTCATTAGAATGCTTTCGATTCCTTTACACTTGTGCATCCCTCTGCAATGCCTTCGAATGGGCTTGAATGCTTCCGTCTTAGTCGAAAGGGATGGTTGCGCCTTTCTTCTTCATGTTGCTTTGTAGGAGCTTACGAATCTATCAATAGGCTACCTTCAGGGGTTTCGAACGTGTTGAAGTGCTGATGGTTTTGACACTGCTAATAGCTTCCAAACTTTTTTTTGAGACTTGATGTGGAACCTTCCTTGGATATCAATGACTTCGACCAGTTTGAAAGGCTTGGTTTGGCTTTTGAAATGGCTATTTTGATCAAGGCATGTTTCTGAGTGGTTTGAATGAAGGCGAAACCTTTGGTGTCGAAAGGTTTGGCGTGCATATGAAGTGTTGTCGCTCCTTGTCTTCGAAAGGTGTTGCTTTAACTCACTCGAAAGGTCTTCATGCATGTGAAAGCACCTGCTTTGAAAGGTGGTCATTGGAGCGATAGGGTGCTTTCGACCCCTTCGAAGGGTCCTGATACTTCTAGACTTATGCTGTAGGATCCCTTCGACTCCTTCGAAAGGTCTTGCTAGAGCTTCTCTCTCTTGTTCTTCTAGACATATGCCTTGCGTCAATAGATGCCCTTCATTTCTCATAACTGATAGCCTAAAATATATCCCGCAAACCATATAGTATCCCGTATAATTCTTGGGATGTGAGGCTCGTGAGGCTACGCTTTTTTTCATAGAGCCATACTTTGTTTTTCATAATGTCGCACTTTATTTTTCCACAAAGCAGATTCCAGTTAGAATGCTAAATTGCCATTCCTTAATCACACAACTTATTTCTACAAACGTATAACTCCTGAGCTCGTATGTCTTTGAAAAGGGTGTTAAGCTAAGAGAAGTTGCATCCTCTACCGCCAGGCAGATAATATGTTGATAGAAATCAATTAATATGATCATAAAAGCACTGTCAAACACTCGTCCATGCAAGTTCATTCTGAGACTGAATGAAACCGAAGGCACTTCTCCTACCACATCCTTTTTTTAGGAATGTCCCCTAGGATCAATAGCTTGTAGACCTTGCATTACGGAGATTTCAAAACATGACGGAATCACTGTTGTAATAAATATTTCTATATTGGGAGCGACCTAGAGAATGTCAACAAGCAGTCCTTCTGCTATGAAGATCTTCGGCCTTCAATACAACGAAGATTTCAGAATGCATATACCACTGCCATATAAATATAATATGGGTAAACCCTTGGGACTCATGATAGCAATCCCTATATTCTTAAGATCTCCAGTCTTCAATAATCATCATCTTCAACACGTCTTCACTTCCGATTGTATACATTGGTTCAAAGTGGTTTTTGGATAGGAATTACCCAAATCCGACCACGGTTTCTCCGAACTAACCATCGATAAAAAGGGATTTAGGTATATAGGTGATTAGCGCATAGTATTCAATTAATTAACTATTTTATTAAAATCAATTTTCTCTTAAGAGATATATTCATTAAATCATTTCTTTATCTTTTTCAGAGTATATGGAATCATT
Organism: Allium fistulosum; assembly: GCA_030737815.1. NCBI lineage: Eukaryota > Viridiplantae > Streptophyta > Magnoliopsida > Asparagales > Amaryllidaceae > Allium > Allium fistulosum. The sequence goes on along the minus strand of CM060907.1, from coordinate 388,116,410 downwards.
GAGCCTTGTTTATCAAATCTTTTGGTTAATTAAAAGCCTTTTTAAATCTTGGAATGATTCTAAATCATTTCACTTTTTACTTTGGAAAAAAATTTTCAAATCATTTATTTAAATCTCATATTGGAAAACATTATTGAGTAAAAACGATCATGGAAATTATAAAAATTCTACTCAATATCAATTTCCATGTTCAACCTTTACTATCCGTCGAATAACGGTGAAATCACCTTTTAAATTCATATGGATAGTACGCGTTCCCTCCTCGAAATTTATCAAGTATATGAAGATCATTTCTATGCAATCCAAGTTGTTTGTTGGAAAATTATATCTTTTACTTTGGGAAATTTTGATCCGAGTAAACCAAATTTAATATCCTCTCTGTCGGGCCAGTCCGTGTAGCTAGGGAGGGCAGGCAACCGGTTTCCCAAACCTAAGCCTAGGGACTACCTCTCTATCACCCATAAGGTAGTCAAGTTATTTGATCAACTTTAAATCTTTTAACATACTTAATTTACTTTTAATTATTTTAGAGCATCCGGGCTTTCCCTCCAATCTATTCCATTCCTCGATTTATGACGCTTACGAATGGAACAAATGTACTTGTCATTTATACATATTCATTTTTAAACCACTCAATCATCTTTAAATTATTTATTTATTTACTTGAAATGGTATATAAAAGATTCGGGAATTAATAATTAAGTTAAAAACATTGTTTGCAAAAGTCATTAAAAAGTGCTGCAAATAGTGTTTTAAAAGCTTATTGGGTTAAAATAACTTTTCTATCATTTTGGAAATCCATATTTATGACTCAAGTTTCTTTTAAGACATTTAAATAGATTTATAAAATTTATTTAATATTTTTAAACATTTAAAAATATTCATTTTGAATTAATTTAAAATTCGGGGTTTAAACTACAAAATCGCGATTTTTTTGAAAACTTGTTTTACATATATTTCAAAGTCTACTTAATAAAATCTTGATTTTCTCTCTTCATTTAAAAACTATGGATGTAGTAGTCTGGAATATTCTTATCTCGAAGAATTCCAAGCTATATTCCATTCTCTTTACTTGTTTTGAATTCTACGGCGAGAAATAGCGAACTACCGTTACGCGACGCCCCTAGTTTTGACTTGTTTTTCAATTTCATTTCAACTTCATGAAAATACTTTTAAATATTTATAAAATATTTCTAAATCATTTTAACCTCATTTTAACAAATACTTCTCATATTTTAAAATTCATTTTTCATTTCATTTCATTGTTATAATATTATATTACTATAATATTCATTTCAACTCTTTTTTTATATTTAAAACCAATAAGAGGCTAAACAACTTCATACACATATTATTTATAGATTCAATTTCCATTTAATTAACTATAGTTAATTAGTAACCATTTATCTTATCATTTACCAAACCACGTTATCATCTATATCACAACCATATAACCAATCATAATATCGACCAAGTTATCATCCAATATTTAAACATCCAAATCATTATACTTGAAATAATTTAAAGATTAATTAGTAAATGTGAGTACTCACCTTTGACTCCAAGTAATTCTTCCTACCGACATTTTATCCAACAACACTTCACTAAACCATTGTTAACTTTACTTAAACAATTCCTAAGCCACTCCTCATTGCTTTGTACTCGCGGCCAAGCTTCCCTGCCACCAAAATGCTCACGGCCTTGACTCTACAATACCTCTAATACTCAAGCAATCCCTCCTCCAAGCTTCAATTCCTCACATCCTTGGCCCTCCCTCGCTCAATAGCTCTGGCTTATGTGTGGGCCGTGGGTTTTAAAGAGGAAAAGGTGGTGTTTTGGTTTTGTTTTTGAAGTGTGGAGTGAATGTATGTATATAATATTATTTTCTTTTCTACTAAAATTTCTTTATAATTTCTTTAAGGAAGAAGCCATTAAAATGGAGAGGAAGGAGAAGAAGCTAAGAAAATTATAAATGGAAGTGTGAAGAAATGAAAGCATAAGGGTCCATATTTATAGCCTTAGAATCCTTAACTCTTAAGCTTTGTCCAATGACACAAATACACTTCCTTAATTTTTAAGTGAAACATACTTTTTCAACACTTACCATCTTCACATCTCATCATTACTTTATGTCTTCTATACTTGATACTTAAGAGATGAACCTAGTTGGAAAAGTGGACTAAGGTAGAGATTTTTTTATTTGCTTTTGTTTTGATGTGATTTGATTTGGTATGTGTTGGATTTGGTTTGAACAAAACATTGATTTTTGACAAAACGTTTTGTAGTCACATTTTCTGTTTTTAATCAAACTATTTATTTATTCAAAAAAACTTGATAATTTATTTGCTATCATCCTTAAATAATTAAAGCAGGATAAATTGAGTTACAAAACCATATTAAAATCCAATTATAAAATACGACATTGATTGGTCGAAGTGCGACGAAGTTTGTCTATCTTTATAAAACAAGTGTGTCTATATAAATATATATATATATATATAAGTTTTATCAATCAATTATTATCATTTTATAATGATTTAAAGGAGTTATTTATCATTTAAATCAAAAATTGAATGCATATTCAATTTTGTTGAAAACCGGCTTTTGTCAATTTTACGACGAAACTCCAAAATCCCTTATTTTTGTAAACCAATTCTAAAAATAAGTTCACCATTCATATTTTTCACATAAAACATGATTATTTGAGTTTGAAAATTCCATATTGAATATTTAAAGTAAGATAAATGTTCCATTTAAAAGTGATAAAATTACGGGTCGTTATAAGTTATATACATAACCATCTAGTCAACCAATAGTGCAATGTGATTATGTACTACAGACTTACTAAAATAAGCTCAATCCTAGTGTGAGTGTGCAATCGTGTCACGAAAGTATGTATGCAAATACTCTGAACATGCATAAAAATTTCTACATGAGTGTAAAGTGGTTATGAAAAAGTGTAGCAACCAACTCTTAACATCCAATCTTGCAACCACGACGCAACCACGACGTAGAGTCCGCATGTCTCTCATCAGATTTTCTCACCATTATACTCAGACCAATCTAATTTTTTATTGAGGTGCTTTCGAGTTCCATACTCTACAATGCATGTAGTGGCATGGGACGCTATTGGCTCAATCTTACAATCCTCCGGTTGATTAGGCTCTACAACAATTGTTATGCTATGAAGGTACTTCCACAAATGCAAAAATGTCATGACTTCGACCAACATAAATGTTTTCTTGTTTTTTCCCTATATTGGGAAAGGCCCAATAAATCTGGTGCCTACATTACAACTACCCAAATCATACGTTGCCTAATCTATTCTGACTTTCTAAAGTTTCGTAACACAAATACGGTCCGAGTAGAATTTATTGGTGGTTTCCCACCCACAATTTGGAGATATGCCTGGCCTCCAAAAAAACGCTTCAAGGGTGCCATACCAATCGTCTATTGATGACTGCAATCCTACTGTATTCTACCAAGGGTAAGCACTACTCCTAGGGTCCTTCAAAATTTTCTTGGTTTTTCAAAACGGAACTTATGGAAAACTGTCCTTTTCAATAGCTACTAAAATATGAATTTACTCCTTTCTGAAAATAGAATTTTTAACAAAAAAGATTCAAAAATAATTATCTTTCCAAAATATTATGTTAGACCATTTTTGTTTCAAAGAGCTTTCTAGCTACAAGAATTATCGTTTTCAGAATATTAAATTTTTCACTATCATCAATTTAAAATAATAGTTATTTCCTTCTAAATCAAACAATAATATTTATTTCCTTAATACTCAAAATATATTGTGAATTATGTCTTGTAAGCTCGAACGTGGTTGCAAGCTCGAACGAAGATCCATAGGAAATTTCTACCACCTTCTTCTTAATCTTAGATCCATAGGAAATTCCATTTTCATTCCTTTACATTTTCTCCATTCCTTGCATGGTGGCATTTTATGAAATAAATCTCTTATGTTTCCCAAAATCTAAAGTTTTAAGATTGAAACGTTTACTCACTTTAGGCTGCTAACCTAATTTCCTCACTAACTTCCAGTTCTACCTATGGTCTATCATTAGTTAATTGTTCCCATAAAATTTCTTTATTTACTTTGCTTCCAAACATTTATCAAGTGGTTTAAATCTAATTCATAAAGTCTACCAATGAATAAAATGGGAATATATCTTATACTACATCATCCACTTTTCCAATAACTAAGGAAGACAACTAGCGACCATAATCCAAGAATTCCAAAATAAAATTTTACTAGAAGTTGCCATTTATCAGTTAATATAAATGGTGCTGAGGTCCTAACACTCCTTTCTTAATTAAGATGGGCTATCTTTAATATTTCATTCCATTGCTACACGTTTTCTAAATTTCCCTTTTTTCGGTCTTTAAAAAATGCGGTCCATTTATTGCTTTAGTTAATGTCCATAGTAGCCGATCGTTACTATCAGAATTGGACCATTTCTAATTAATCCTTCTTTAATCTTTTAAACTTCTTTAGGTTTCCCAAATCCATTCATTACTCAAATTTCTTTCTTCCATAAAAGCACAATCAAGTTTACTTAATCAGTTTCCATTAGATTACCTTACCTCTCACTAATTAAAAATTTATTGCCCGTTAAATTTGTAATTAATATCTATAAATACTAATCTGTCAATTACTAACTAATACGAACATATAGTCGTCGTCTATGCTATTTATATATATTCTAGTTGTAACAACCCGGAGTTTTATAACAATTGATTATCGTCAAATGATGATTAAAATTGTTGGCTTATTGCTGTTGGAGTTTTAATCGGTTTAATTCTTTAAAAATTGGGTTGAAATTCTTTTAATAATTCGTTGACTATTGGTGGGCTTTAAAAATTGAATCGTGGCCCATGTTTTATTTTGGGGGCCATGAACATTTTCAAAATAAAATACCCATCCCCTTTTCATTTTTCGTTTATTCGAAAACCTAATTAAAGCATACGAAAAGAATGAAAAATGGCGGCTCTATTCTTTCTTCGTTCGATCAAAAATTAAGGCTTCGTTCCTTTGTTCCAAATTGGGGTTTCGATTCCGATGTTTGTTCGTCTTTGCTTGCCGATCGATGGATCTGCGCGCGTCAAATGAAAAGGTGAGTAATTTTTATTACTCACATCTAATTCAGAGTCATATGATCTTTTGTTTCTTGGTTTCCATGGGTTTTGATTTTGGTTGGAAATTGCTGCTTTGAATTCTCTGGCCTTCGAGTTGATTTATTTGGTCTTCGGCCATTTTTTTTGTGAAACCCACTACTTGGTTACTTTGAAACTTCTAGTGTTAAAAATGTGACCTTGACTCCGGCCTGGTTTGCATTTGATTTCGTTGATGTTGTCGACTTTAGACCTTGTTCATTTGATTGTTGCTTTGAATACTTTGTTGCTTTTAGCTTGATACACGCGGTTTCGAACGTTTCGATTTTTGATAAACTCGTCTCTGGCCTGTTCATCCCCTTATTGGATCACGGCTTTGACTTGGTCCGATGTTGACTTCGATTTTGATTCAAATTCTTGCTGTAGCATTCTTGACTTGTCTGATTTTTACTCGATGTTCCTTTTGACTTCGGCACTGAACTGTTCGACCTTTTTCTGGTCACCACGTCTCTGACTATGGTTGATTCATGATTGTGACTTAATTTGAATTAGTTACACTATTTTAGTAACTGCTGTTAACAGCAGTTTCTTCGTTCGAGCTTGCAACCACGCTCGGAAATGCTTTGACGATGTTCCTTGGTCATCATGTATTTGTGAATTTGCTGATTCTTAGTTGACTTCGGACATTATGATTTTGTTGACATTTGAACTTGTTCAATTCTTTGCTTTGAAACTGCTGTGACTCTTTCATTGTTTTTCGACCTGATACTCGATCACCGTTCATTCTTGGAGTTTAGTAGTTTGCATTGGTTACACTTGTATACAGTTGCATTCATTAGACTTCACGTCAACCGTTGGTTGCATATCGAGTTGTTTCACTGATGCATCATGTATGGCCATTCACTTGAATTCTCTGTTGGTTCATGCCTTGACATTGACAGTAGATTGATTTTTTTTTATGTGAGCAGCTTTTTTAATAACAGATGGTGATTTGTCGAACATCAATTATATGCATACATATATATGCTCCACTGTTATTTCACTGGTATGTGCTGTCTACACTTGATTCTTCTCATCTTCAACAATGATGTTTTGAGTCATGTTAGCTTGAGTATGTTGTAGTCTTTATATAGGGTTTTCATGATGACTCTGGTCTGTTGGCTTTGCTGTCTTCATACATTTGCAGTTTTTAGTGTTTTGGTTGTTGCACAGTCTATATGAACGTGGTTCATATTTATGCTGTGCCTTGAGCATTGCTCTGTATTTTAAATTTGCCTGACCACTTTGGTTGCCATTTTGGTCTGGTTCCTTCATGTTGTTGTACTTGACTCATTACTGTTGTGTGCTGTGGTGCCATAATTTTGGTGCTCTCACCCTCATTCTGCTGTCTTCTTGTAGTTTGTACCACTGCCTTGTGCACTTGGTCATTTGAGTAGAGTTGTTTTGTTGTATTCATTAGTCTTGCTCCCATGTCTAGACAGGAGCTTTGCACTTGTAATCTTCACTCTGACATGTTTCACTGTCAGGCTATTTATATGTGGTCTTGTTCTTAGTGTCTGCGCCTTGAGTGTGCTTTCATCTGAGTTTTTTGTCGTAGTCTTGCCCTTGTGATCTTGTGGTGGCTGCAGTTTTTGGTTGCAATTTGCCCTTGTGTTCTTGTGGTGGCTGCAGTTTCTTTTGTTGCAATATTTCCCTTGTTGGTTTGCATTGCATTGATGCACTGTATCATTTGCATTTTGATTCGCTGAGCTTTTGTGTATTTCAGGTTGTAGTGGCGAGGCTGTACACGCGTGCATGTACTGCAGCCCTACCAGATTGATGTTTAATCAATGTTTTCAATTGTTGGAATTGTTTTGTGTTGCCAATTCAATATATTTTGAATCGTAGTTTGATTTGGTTTAATTTGATGGTTTTGTGATATCTAATTATCTTTATGATAATTAGATTATGAGTTTCTAATTATTTATTAATAATTAGATTTTTGATGTTAATTGCCATTTAGGCAATTTTGTTGCTTTCTAAATTATCTTCATTGATAATCCTTTCATTTATCTTCGTTGATAATTTGAATTTGCTGATTTGTTGTTCAACACTATTATGTGTTATTGTAACGACCCTGAATTTTGGATATTTGAAATATGAATATTTAATTGAGTTTAAATATTCGAATGATAATTTAATTTGAAATTCAAATATCAGAATGGTATTTGTCAATTAAATTATTGAATTTAATTGTTGAAATTGGATAAAAATTTGTATCTTCAGTTTTAAGCTGATAAAAAATAATATGAAGACTTAGAATATTCATATTGATTATACTGAAGATAATAAAAGTTTCAGAATTCAATTTGAAACTATTTTGTTCAATTTTGAATTTTATTGTTTAAATTGAATTTAAAAATAGCGGTCCGGGGCCCAGTCTCGGATTTTGACGAAACCAGTTCCATTGGATCTGTAATATTGTATTATTACCGGGTTTCAATTTTTGTAGTGATCAGAGTTATCGTGTGATTGTACGATAAGCAAACGCGCTGATATAATATAACAGATATTTTTGAATATAAAAATATAAATTTTTAATCAACTTTTTATACCGACTTACTTTTTCTCTGTTAATCACGTACTCCTGTCCCTTATTTCTTCTCACGCAATCTTTCTCTTTATTACTGAGTTAAAACATTTCAAACGAAAAGAAAACAAAATATCATCGTTCCTTCCCTCTGTCTTCTTCAACTCAAAACAGCCAAAGCCTTCCATTCAAAGAAAAAATTATATACGAAAGAAGATAATCTCGTTCAAAAATTTAAACCCATGGCCGAAGTCTCCTCCTTTTCAAAACTCCCCTCTCGTAAACAAAAATGGTCGAACTCATTGGAATTAGAATTGTGAGAGAGAAAAATCAAACAGAGTGAGTTCCTTTATCCTCTTCAACCCAGTGAAATTCAAATTCAATTTCAACCGAGCTAATCCCCTCGTCCCAATTCGAAGTCGAGTCGAAATTTGTTCGCTTCAAACCATTGGTGACTGCGCGGTAGGGATTGGGGGTCGCGAGGCGTGTTCGCAGGAGGGTGCGGCGGCGCGAGATGGAGACTGGGGGCGAAGCAGTCTCGAGAAGGCTTCGGAGTTAGGGTTAGGTTGTGGTAGGACGTCACGTCGACATCGTGACGTGGAATCGAGCTCGGGCTCGAGCACTATGGGTTGGGGATTTCTGGTGATGAACTTCCGTTTGAGGGCAGTCGCGTGTACATAGCTGCGCAGCGATGAAGAACTCGGCGGTTCACGTGGTGGAAGGGGTGCCGAGTTTGGGGTCTGTCAGGCAGTGAGGTATCGATTTGTTTTTATTTTCTTTATTATCCTTTTCATTTTAAATTTAGATGTATATATCTATATACATAATCAGTAAGGGAGATAAATTTATTTAATAAACTTCTCATTCATTTTAGTATCAAAAACATTTTATTAAAAAAAAGAATTAATTTAAAATTTAATTATCGATTTAAAATAAAATCACTGGTTAATCAAAAGTATCAAATGAAAATTCATTATTCGATTTAATTCGAATATTAATAAATTTTATAAATTATTTATACAAGGTTAAAGTCGAGAAAACAAAAGAAGGATTGGAATGGGATAGCAAATAAATTCAAAGGTGAGATCTTCTCACTCAGATTTAATTTTGAATTGCAGTTATTGATTGTGTGATTGCTATTGATTGTGATATTAGATATAGTAGGATATATCTATATATATAGCAATATATACATATTGGCATATGTATATATTGGATTGATTGATTTCCCGCCTTGTATAGCGGATGAGACCTTATTGCGCCGTTAGTAAGCGGATGATTTTTATAAAACCCATATACCGCGATATTCCACCTCGAAGTGGAATTGGTATTGTGCAAACGTCTGTGGATGCAGGGAAACAGGTTGGAGGGATCCAACTGGATTCCTCAGCTGTATTTATTTATTTACAGATATTGTGGTATATTCTGTTATCATATTGATATATGATGTTTGCTGTTGTGATTGACTAATTGGTGTTGTTGCATCATCGGATTCAATTTTGAAGTTTAAAAATAACGACTTTTACTTTAAAAGGATTCTTAAAGTGATTTTTGAAAGTAGAAGTTTTATTGAATTTTTGAATTGATTTATTTCAATAAATAAAGTTTGAAATTTTAAAGTTAAGATTTTTGGTGAAATATAACCAAATTGTGATTTATAAAATGGGTTAAATTGAGAATTTTTAAGTATTATAAACGGTTTATTGAAAAGATGTACAAAATTGATATTTATAACTTTAAAATATTGGTATTATAAAACAAGTTTTTATAAGCGTTAAAATGAATTTTTAAGAATTCATAAGTAAATGAAATTTATAAATTGTGAACTTATAAATGAAAATGATTTTGTAAAATAAATGAATTATAAGTATTTAACTTATAATATGGATTTTTGGTATATACATTGAGTTATAAATTGAATTGGTCGTTAAAGGAGATTTATAAAATCGATGTTAGAAAATAGAAATAGAATTTATAAACGTTGTTTTATAAATTTTAAATCAATTGAATTTGATAAATTAAATGTAGAAGGTTATTAAAGGAAATATATTCGCGATTTTGGATAGCGAATTATCCTTGAAATAAAATGTGTAGAGAGTATTGAAATATAGTTAAGTGAATTATATTCACGATTTTGGACAGTGAATATATTATTGAATAAAATGGTTATGTTTGGGAAAGCAATATTTGAAATGAAGTTAATTGTTTTAACAATGTTTTAAATTGTGGTAAATATCCAAATCATAGATTTCAACATTTATTGTTGAAATAGACGTTTTCGAGAAATAAGGAAATGGTGGACTATAACACTGTTGTTATAGTAAATGATTTCTGAAAGGAAATGTTTTTATGTAGTATTAGGATTTATACATCTATCTTAAAAATTCGAATCCCTATACTAGTGATTTTGAGTCGTCGTAACGATGTTTTACGCCACATTCGTTTTGACTCAAATAGATTTCCTTAAAGAATGAAATGTATAGTTAATATTGTTTTAAGTATATTGAATATTTTCAAATGTTGAAAATAAATAGATTTGTGAATTACTTATTATTAAATAAGTATGGAAATGGTTTTCCAAAATGAAATGAAACGTTTTGAGAATTTATCTTTGTAAAGATAAATCGAAAGTGAATATTTGAAATCGATTGAAAATCGTATATGAGTAGATATTTGAAAATATAAATTCACTATGGAATTTATAAAGGAAAGGGAAATTGTTAGAAAAATAAATGTTGATTTATTTTTGAAGTGTGGAAATTTTATATCTAGTAAAGATATTTTGGAAAATAAATAAATTGGAGAATTATTTGGAATCTGATGATGTTGCGCATCTTTATTGATGGTTAAATAACCGACTATCAATAATTACCTTGAATGGGTATTTGTTGTGAATTGGATGAATTTGAATGCCACACTTATTTTTGAATAAGCGCTCACTATTCGGGTTAGCCGGGAAAGGACCATGGGGTCGTATAACCCATTCCGAATATGTGATACGTCGTTATGAATCGCATTTGATGACCGGTGTTAAAGACCGGATATTTTTGAAAACGGAAGGATTACCGTCGAGTTACTCTACATCGGTAGATCTCCAATTTAGAGGTTTTATCACCCTTAGTGACGGGAAGTCCGGACGTGATTGGAAATTATCCGGATTTGCAAGGGCTTCGTGAGAAGTGCCTTCGGTTCTGTTCGATCCCGGAACAGACTTGTATGGTTACGTGTCTGACATTACAATTTGAGATGTAAAGCTGATTTCTTTCAAATACATTTCTGTTGGTGGCGGAGAATTTATTCTCTTAGCTTAACACCCTTCTCTGAGACGTACGATCTCAGAGGTTATGTAGTTGAAATTTATCAGCGATATATCCCAATTTGGTAATGTGGCATGCTGAGTGTTGCTGTGTGATGATCAGTGTTTGATCATTTGTGATATGATCATTTGTTTGATCATTTATCTTTGTGATCATAGGTTGATCATCTGTTGACCCAAAGCGTGGCTTTTTGAAAAAGCGTAGCTTTGTGGACGAGACTTCATCAGGGCCTCAACAACTCGGAAATGGTCGAAACAGGAATGTTGCGGCAAGGTTATGAGGGTCACGCCCTTTAGGGTATGTCATTTCCTTCTGGAAAGGGGTGGTATCATGGTATGGAGCCCAGATACTTACTCATGTGGATACACTTATTTATTATGTGTGATGATGCTACCGAGCGCTCGGATAAAGGTCCTAAAGGACCGGGTGATGACATATTCGTGAGTTACCTGTTACAGGGGTAACCCGGCCTTGTTTGGTAGAGAGCAGTTTGTCTCTCGGGACGTCCAGCCAGAGGCGATCCTATTCGGCAGGAGGAAAGGAAGTTCCTTAGCCTGACCATTTATTGGAAAATCCAAAGAAACAATACTAACCTTGTACGGTATTAGTTGTAGAACCTGCCATTTACTTATGGTGGTGCCCCACTGTTTAGATAGTAGCTATAGTAGGCATAGTTCGGAATGTCTATGCTGGCTAAGATTAATATTATACTTTCGAAATGTTTTCTACACTAGACATTAATAATAATATCCAATGATTGGCGTAGTAAGCATCTTTGACTATCATAAGAAGAAATCTCCTCCAATTCTGCGTTTGCATTGTGTGTGTGGCGGGAGGTCTTATGGTAGTTTCATTTTCCAAAAGCATTGCGAATCTATTTTATTTTCTTTGTGAAAATAACTGTTTTACGATCTCACACCAGTCACCATGACTGACTCGGAGTTTATTGTTCCCTTCTAAACTCTAGGTGCCCATAATTTTCCACACGGGCAGCCTAGAGTTATTTTTATCAGGATATTCTGGATATTCTGGAGCTTTGGGGATAAGCTGGATGGTGAAGCGTACTTCCGTACTTGTTATTTATTTCCGCTGTGTATTCGGTATGAGGACAGGTTTATGTAACTGTCCATTGTTGTATTGAGTTGTATATTGACTCTGATTGATGTATGTATAAACTAATATAGTTCTTTGTTTAAAAGACAAGTGATTATCTATTATATTTTGTTCCGCTGCGAAATGTGAGATTCTGATATTGTTTCTGTTTCTGTTTCTTTCTTTTCTTCTGTCTTCTTCTACCTCTTCTTTTAACCCTAATGGTTCGGTTTTCCGGCATTCGATTGTGCGGCATTTGATACAGTGGACGTATTATTGTTGACTTTCGAGCGTCGAAAAATCAGATCGTTACAGTTATATTTACCGTTATCCGATTTCCTTATTAAAGGATCAGATAGACGAGATTTATTTTTGACTGTCGTCTAATTGTTGTTTAATTATTATTGCTTCCGTGCATTAATAACTGAATTTGAATTAGACTGACCCGTGTATTATTTTCTTTTGAATTTAATACTCGGGTCAGACCCGAGTTATTTCAGGTTGTAGATATCTTGCTTTGGGTTGCTGTTTGAGCTATGAACACTTTTCATATCTTTTGAAGTAGTCGTGTCATAGTATAGGTTGATATGTATTCATGTATATTAGTCGATAATGTACTTGTATATATAACTTCCAGAGTCGACAGTTGTAGTTGTATCATATGTATCATGTCAAATGTATTGTAACTGATATCAGTTATATATATATATATGGGACTTGTGTTATCTGTTCCGCATTTTTATTATCTATGTTATTATTATATATATTATCCTAAACTATTATGAACCATCGTAGTTCATTTTATACTGGAATTGGGTATGTCGATGGGAGTAAATAAATAAGAGACGAAAATTGAAAAATATATACCACTCCTATCGAGGTAACCAATACTAGTGTAAGGCCAACTACGGATGGCCGCTCCTATCCAGCCTTAATCTTCGTGATAACAGACTGTATTTCTTTTAATACTCTTTGTTATTGTGAGCATAGAGGTGGGTCGTCACACTAGTCATTTAGCATAGATGTACAATATCTATATATAACTGCTAATTCTACAACTAGAGTACTTATTTCCATATTTTGATTCGTTAAAGCTATCCTTCTAAAAAGATTACTGTCATAAATTAACCACAATTAAGATTTTTGCTTTGTTTGAAATTACAAGGAATTATTTCTTTTCTTATTATTGAAACAGACATTGTAAACTATGGAAAAGAATATCCATCTCTTACACATCTCTTTCCTTTTTAGTGTATTCCTTATTACTTCAAACAATGCACTTTTATACAAATTTTTGAGAATTGGAAATTACACGGAAATTGTTCCAAAATTAAAAAAATTGAAATCCATATCCTATGGGCAGCCTAATTCATAACCCAATTATAGATCTGGAATATCTTTAAACATTACCAACTTCTTCAAATAGAGGTTTGGAACCGAGTTCAAATTTCTAGATCAGGTTGTACATTCTGTTTATATTTTACTCATATCCTAAAAAACCATAGTCTATCCTATCTTGGTCATAATCCGTATCTACTCCATAAATTTTTATAAAATCATAACTTTCGCACACAAAATATAATATCTTCATACCAATGAAATTATTTTAAAATAATCGTTTATTACTTCATTTCTTTGAATATTTAAAACATGAAGTATCAAATTCAATATCTCCATCTTTGAAAATTTAAAATTTAATAAAAATCTTTATCAAAGATTCAAAATTCTTTTATTCCCAAATAGGAATAAAATAATCTTCCTTTTTAAACTTTACATAACAAAACTTTTCCCTTAAAAGTTAGTATTTCTAATTTGTGACATTCAAAATTTTCTTGGTTTTTCAAAACGGAACTTATGAAAAACTGTCCTTTTCAATAGCTACTAAAATATGAATTTACTCCTTTTTGAAAATAGAATTTTTAACAAAAAAGATTCAAAAATAATTATCTTTCCAAAATATTATGTTAGACCATTTTTGTTTCAAAGAGCTTTCTAGCTACAAGAATTATCGTTTTCAGAATAGTAAATTTTTCACTATCATCAATTAAAAATAACAGTTATTTCCTTCTGAATCAAACAATAATATTTATTTCCTTAATACTCAAAATATATTGTGAATTATATCTTGTAAGCTCGAACGTGGTTGCAAGCTCGAACGAAGATCCATAGGAAATTTCTGCCACCTTCTTCTTAATCTTAGATCCATAGGAAATTCCATTTTCATTCCTTTACATTTTATCCATTCCTTGCATGGTGGCATTTTATGAAATAAATCTCTTATGTTTCCCAAAATCTAAAGTTTTAAGATTGAAACATTTACTCACTTTAGGCTGCTAACCTAATTTCCTCACTAACTTCCAGTTCTACCTATGGTCTATCATTAGTTAATTGTTCCCATAAAATTTCTTTATTTACTTTGCTTCCAAACATTTATCAAGTGGTTTAAATCTAATTCATAAAGTCCACCAATGAATAAAATGGGAATATATCTTATACTACATCATCCACTTTTCCAATAACTAAGGAAGACAACTAGCGACCATAATCCAAGAATTCCAAAATAAAATTTTACTAGAAGTTGCCATTTAACAGTTAATATAAATGGTGCTGAGGTCCTAACACTCCTTTCTTAATTAAGATGGGCTATCTTTAATATTTCATTCCATTGCTACACGTTTTCTAAATTTCCCTTTTTTCGGTCTTTAAAAAATGCGGTCCATTTATTGCTTTAGTTAATGTCCATAGTAGCCAATCGTTACTATCAGAATTGGACCATTTCTAATTAATCCTTCTTCAATCTTTTAAACTTCTTTAGGTTTCCCAAATCCATTCATTACTCAAATTTCTTTCTTCCATAAAAGCACAATCAAGTTTACTTAATCAGTTTCCATTAGATTACCTTACCTCTCACTAATTAAAAATTTATTGCCCGTTAAATTTGTAATTAATATCTATAAATACTAATCTGTCAATTACTAACTAATACGAACATATAGTCGTCGTCTATGCTATTTATATATATTCTATTTGTAACAACCCGGAGTTTTATAACAATTGATTATCGTCAAATGACGATTAAAATTGCTGGCTTATTGTTGTTGGAGTTTTAATCGGTTTAATTCTTTAAAAATTGGGTTGAAATTATTTTAATAATTCGTTGACTATTGGTGGGCTTTAAAAATTGAATCGTGGCCCATGTTTTATTTTGGGGGCCATGAACATTTTCAAAATAAAATACCCATCCCCTTTTCATTTTTCGTTTATTCGAAAACCTAATTAAAGCATACGAAAAGAATGAAAAATGGCGGCTCTGTTCTTTCTTCGTTCGATCAAAAATTAAGGCTTCGTTACTTTGTTCCAAATTGGGGTTTCGATTCCGATGTTTGTTCGTCTTTGCTTGCCGATCGATGGATCTGCGCGCGTCAAATGAAAAGGTGAGTAATTTTTATTACTCACATCTAATTCAGAGTCATATGATCTTTTGTTTCTTGGTTTCCATGGGTTTTGATTTTGGTTGGAAATTGCTGCTTTGAATTCTCTGGCCTTCGAGTTGATTTATTTGGTCTTCGTCCATTTTTTTTTGTGAAACCCACTGCTTGATTACTTTGAAACTTCTAGTGTTAAAAATGTGACCTTGACTCCGGCCTGGTTTGCATTTGAATTCGTTGATGTTGTTCGACTTTAGACCTTGTTCATTTGATTGTTGCTTTGAATACTTTGTTGCTTTTAGCTTGATACACGCGGTTTTGAACGTTTCGATTTTTGATAACCTCGTCTCTGGCCTGTTCATCCCCTTATTGGATCACGGCTTTGACTTGGTCCGATGTTGACTTCGATTTTGATTCAAATTCTTGCTGTAGCATTCTTGACTTGTTTGATTTTTACTCGATGTTCCTTTTGACTTCGGCACTGAACTGTTCGACCTTTTTCTGGTCGCCACGTCTCTGACTATGGTTGATTCATGATTGTGACTTAATTTGAATTAGTTAGACTATTTTAGTAACTGCTGTTAACAGCAGTTTCTTCGTTCGAGCTTGCAACCACGCTCGGAAATGCTTTGACGATGTTCCTTGGTCATCATGTATTTGTGAATTTGCTGATTCTTAGTTGACTTCGGACATTATGATTTTGTTGACATTTGAACTTGTTCAATTCTTTGCTTTGAAACTGCTGTGACTCTTTCATTGTTTTTCAACCTGATACTCGATCACCGTTCATTCTTGGAGTTTAGTAGTTTGCATTGGTTACACTTGTATATAGTTGCATTCGTTAGACTTCACGGCAACCGTTGGTTGCATATCGAGTTGTTTCACTGATGCATCATGTATGGCCATTCACTTGAATTCTCTGTTGGTTCATGCCTTGACATTGACAGTAGATTGATTTTTGTTTATGTGAGCTGCTGTTTTAATAACAGATGGTGATTTGTCGAACATCAATTATATGCATACATATATATGCTCCATTGTTATTTCACTGGTATGTGCTGTCTACACTTGATTCTTCTCATCTTCAACAATGATGTTTTGAGTCATGTTAGCTTGAGTATGTTGTAGTCTTTATATAGGGTTTTCATGATGACTCTGGTCTGTTGGCTTTGCTGTCTTCATACATTTGCAGTTTTTAGTGTTTTGGTTGTTGCACAGTCTATATGAACGTGGTTCATATTTATGCTGTGCCTTGAGCATTGCTCTGTATTTTAAATTTGCCTGACCACTTTGGTTGCCATTTTGGTCTGGTTCCTTCATGTTGTTGTACTTGACTCATTACTGTTGTGTGCTGTGGTGCCATAAGTTTGGTGCTCTCACCCTCATTCTGCTGTCTTCTTGTAGTTTGTACCACTGCCTTGTGCACTTGGTCATTTGAGTAGAGTTGTTTTGTTGTATTCATTAGTCTTGCTCCCATGTCTAGACAGGAGCTTTGCACTTGTAATCTTCACTCTGACATGTTTCACTATCAGGCTATTTATATGTGGTCTTGTTCTTAGTGTCTGCGCCTTGAATGTGCTTGCATCTGAGTTTTTTGTCGTAGTCTTGCCCTTGTGATCTTGTGGTGGCTACAGTTTTTGGTTGCAGTTTGCCCTTGTGTTCTTGTGGTGGCTGCAGTTTCTTTTGTTGCAATATTTCCCTTGTTGGTTTGCATTGCATTGATGCACTGTATCATTTGCATTTTGATTCGCTGAGCTTTTGTGTATTTCAGGTTGTAGTGGCGAGGCAGTACACGCGTGCATGTACTGCAGCCCTACCAGATTGATGTTTAATCAATGTTTTCAATTGTTGGAATTGTTTTGTGTTGCCAATTCAATATATTTTGAATCGTAGTTTGATT
Organism: Allium fistulosum; assembly: GCA_030737815.1. NCBI lineage: Eukaryota > Viridiplantae > Streptophyta > Magnoliopsida > Asparagales > Amaryllidaceae > Allium > Allium fistulosum. The sequence goes on along the minus strand of CM060907.1, from coordinate 388,098,983 downwards.
TGGTTTAATTTGATGGTTTTGTGATATCTAATTATCTTTATGATAATTAGATTATGAGTTTCTAATTATTTATTAATAATTAGATTTTTGATGTTAATTGCCATTTAGGCAATTTTGTTGCTTTCTAAATTATCTTCATTGATAATCCTTTCGTTTATCTTCGTTGATAATTTGAATTTGCTGATTTGTTGTTCAACACTATTATGTGTTATATTTACCGTTATCCGATTTCCTTATTAAAGGATCGGATAGACGAGATTTATTTTTGACTGTCGTCTAATTGTTGTTTAATTATTATTGCTTCCGTGCATTAATAACTGAATTTGAATTAGACTGACCCGTGTATTATTTTCTTTTGAATTTAATACTCGGGTCAGACCCGAGTTATTTCAGGTTGTAGATATCTTACTTTGGGTTGCTGTTTGAGCTATGAAGACTTTTCATATCTTTTGAAGTAGTCGTGTCATAGTATAGGTTGATATGTATTCATGTATATTAGTCGATAATGTACTTGTATATATAACTTCCAGAGTCGACAGTTGTAGTTGTATCATATGTATCATGTCAAATGTATTGTAACTGATATCAGTTATATATATATATATGGGACTTGTGTTATCTGTTCCGCATTTTTATTATCTATGTTATTATTATATATATTATCCTAAACTATTATGAACCATCGTAGTTCATTTTATACTGGAATTGGGTATGTCGATGGGAGTAAATAAATAAGAGACGAAAATTGAAAAATATATACCACTCCTATCGAGGTAACCAATACTAGTGTAAGGCCAACTACGGATGGCCGCTCCTATCCAGCCTTAATCTTCGTGATAACAGACTGTATTTCTTTTAATACTCTTTGTTATTGTGAGCATAGAGGTGGGTCGTCACACTAGTCATTTAGCATAGATGTACAATATCTATATATAACTGCTAATTCTACAACTAGAGTACTTATTTCCATATTTTGATTCGTTAAAGCTATCCTTCTAAAAAGATTACTGTCATAAATTAACCACAATTAAGATTTTTGCTTTGTTTGAAATTACAAGGAATTATTTCTTTTCTTATTATTGAAACAGACATTGTAAACTATGGAAAAGAATATCCATCTCTTACACATCTCTTTCCTTTTTAGTGTATTCCTTATTACTTCAAATAATGCACTTTTATACAAATTTTTGAGAATTGGAAATTACACGGAAATTGTTCCAAAATTAAAAAAAATTGAAATTCATATCCTATGGGCAGCCTAATTCATAACCCAATTACAGATCTGGAATATCTTTAAACATTACCAACTTCTTCAAATAGAGGTTTGGAACCGAGTTCAAATTTCTAGATCAGGTTGTACATTCTGTTTATATTTTACTCATATCCTAAAAAACCATAGTCTATCTTATCTTGGTCATAATCCGTATCTACTCCATAAATTTTTATAAAATCATAACTTTCGCACACAAAATATAATATCTTCATACCAATGAAATTATTTTAAAATAAGCGTTTATTACTTCATTTCTTTGAATATTTAAAACATGAAGTATCAAATTCAATATCTCCATCTTTGAAAATTTAAAATTTAATAAAAATCTTTATCAAAGATTCAAAATTCTTTTATTCCCAAATAGGAATAAAATAATCTTCCTTGTTAAACTTTACATAACAAAACTTTTCCCTTAAAAGTTAGTATTTCTAATTTGTGACATTCAAATTTTTCTTGGTTTTTCAAAACGGAACTTATGAAAAACTGTCCTTCTCAATAGCTACTAAAATATGAATTTACTCCTTTTTGAAAATAGAATTTTTTACAAAAAAGATTCAAAAATAATTATCTTTCCAAAATATTATGTTAGACCATTTTTGTTTCAAAGAGCTTTCTAGCTACAAGAATTATCGTTTTCCGAATAGTAAATTTTTCACTATCATCAATTTAAAATAACAGTTATTTCCTTCTAAATCAAACAATAATATTTATTTCCTTAATACTCAAAATATATTGTGAATTATATCTTGTAACTTTGCTAAAAACTCTTAAAATCTCTTGCAACACTTTTATTTATCAAATCCAATATTATTATTATTCAAATAACTTTTGTATTCAAATTAGGAAAAGCATATAAAATTCTCATCTTTACATAAATGCATCTCCTTATACAAAATCATCTAACTTATTTATTAATCATCATTTAAATCCAACCAATGGTCAAAGATTCATTTTATAACTTTATAAGATAGAAAAATATATGGGGTAGACAAAATTAACTTTTATCTTACTCTATTACTCATTTCAATATCTCATCTACAAGAATTCACAATTCTATTATTACCTAAATTCCAGCCATTATTCTCTTCATCATCTTATATGGGAATGCTCTCCTTCATACACTATCATACATTCCTATCTTTCTATTTTCTATTATCTATCCCAAAATAGGTATTATTTCTGTCAATAAACCCCTAAAAAGAGTTAAAGAAAGGACTTACGGGTTTCTAAACAAGGAAAAATAGAAGGGTCAAAGAACTAATAATTAAAACCTTTTTATTCAAATTAAAATGGTTAACGAATGAAAACTTTTCAAAGTCATTAATTTATAATTAAAACCATCCACCATTTTGGCTTAAAGAAACTCACCACTTTGAAAAAAATTACATTACCTTTCCAAACTTTTTAAAAACTAACGGTGGTATATTTTCGAAGCTGTCTAAAACCATATTTATTTTTTCAAAAATTTCCAACTTATACAGCCTCTAAGAAGTTATAGAGGGAGGAACTTTCAAATTTATTGCATAGGAAATATTACATAGAAAAATAGAAGAACGCAAAATAAATAATTTGAAAGCTTTTCTAATCCAATCAAATTTTAAATTGTGAAGTTAATAAACAAAAAAAAAATCAATTTCTCAAGTCACCAAATTTCTTTTAAAATTAAAATCGCTTACCAAAAATGTTCCACAACCCTTTTTAAATTTACAACCACTTTTCAAATTTTTACAAAATAAATGGTGGCATAATTTAAAAGTTATCTAAAATCACTTTTTATCAAAAAAAATCTAACTTATAAGATTTTCATTTCAAAATATTTTGAAAGGCACTTTGAATATTTTCAAGGGTGTTTTCAAAGAAACTTTTTTATCAATTATGTCTCAAATTGTAGGATTAAAATTTGTTCTTTCTTTTAAACCTTTGTACTCTACCTTTTAAAAATCTAATTTTCACCTTGTGGTGATAAATATATTCCGCCATATAGAAGTTTGCTTCATTCCTTCTGTATTTTATTAATACATAACACCTTCATTTGTTACCTTCATAAATGTTAATTTATCTGTATTAATTGTCAGCCTAACGGACGTTTCTTTAAGGTCATTTATTTCTTATCAACCTATCCATCTACTATTCATATCCCTCATACCTTAATACATATAGGGCCTATAACGATAAGGAAGTCTATGTCCTATAAAGAAGTATACATTTAACTCTATTTATTTTCCAACTCATAGTTGCTTCGTCCACCCTTTCGGAATATGGTAACAGCTACTTCTATAGACGGAATTTATAGATTTAAGCGTAAATTAAAAATAAATATATATATATATATAGTATGAGTTTTTGGAAAATATTTTAGAAAACCTTTTTCAAAAATAATAAGTATGCCACTCCTATGCATAGTATACTTTCCTCGTTGATCGGGTAACCTAGGCTCTGATATGAAACATAACAACCCACCCCGGAACAGGCCTAAATTTTGACCCAGAAAGCCCAATCAAAACTTAGATCCATTCTAGGGCAAGCTATTGGTAGAACTAAGTAATAACATTACAATGCCATAAATAAGCTTTCAGAACTCACAACGGATGGAATAAATATAATAGAAAAGTGTACCATTTCTTTCAAAACCATAAAAATGTCAAAACACAACATTCCATAAAAACCGTAACATAATATCTATTACAACAATTGTCTATATCCATGGGTACACATAAAAAAAAATACTACCACAAGCCAAGCTTCTCCATCTCTAAGCATCGTCACCGCCATCACTCCATCATTAACTTATGTTGTAATGAGGATAAAGTCAAAACAATAAGTTTCTAGTGAATAAAACCTCAAGTCTTACCTTTTCAGTAATTGGGTAGTATATTTCAAAATAAGAATATGTCTACGAACATAAAACCATTAAAATCATTTAGTACTTCTTTATAAGGAAAGGAGGCGGGTCCAACTACTTAATACATTCCATTCCAGAAGCAGGTTTCTAAAATCCTATACCCCAATCATACGTCATAAATAGCTAATAATGTGGGAGATGGTACTCAAGCCACTTAATACCTTTTATTTAAAAATAGGTAGATCTGGACATTTAATACCTTAATTAAGGCACACCACATCATTTGTGACCTGTTTCCAATACGTGCTCCTCAATGGTAATATCTAGCTGACATCCTATGGAATCTCACAGGCCACATAATACTTCCAAGTGGAAAATAGCCAAACTCTAGTCCTTTAATATCTTAATTAAGGCAGACACCATCATTTAAGACCTGCATAAGCGGACCCCGGTAGAGATACCATCTATCGTGTCCCCTTCGCCATTTAATACTTCATTTGGGGAAAAGAGGCAGGTCCAACCACTTAATACCTCAAAACCCCAAAGCAGGACCTTCATCTTATGCCCCATACTCATAATGACGTCTCACATTAGTCCGCTATTTGTAGGAACTAGTAGCCAGATTAGCTGGATAAATTTCCCCAACATAATTTGGGACCAACCACGTGTATAACACCCCTAATTTTTTATAACATTATTCCGGAGATTTAATTAGAATAAATTAAATAGAATAATGTAGAATGATAAGGAGATTGAGATTGGTAAATGAATATTAGTGGTCATGCTTATTTAAAATGAATAAACTTATAAATGGTTAAGTGTTAGCTAATTAATCATAAGGGCATTAGGGTCATTGCCGCCCATGTTCTCCACCCTTATACTATTATCCCTTAGCCATATACGTTCATTTTAACATAAGTAAAATTATAAACGTAAGAAGTAAAGGAGCCGGCCATTAGGAGGAAGCTAAGAAGAGAAAATTCAAGTAAAGCTTAGGATTCAAGCTAGAAGAAATCAATCTCAAATTTACTTATCAAAACCAAGGTGAATAATAATCACTACATCTCTATTTTGGTTTTTAGAATCATATGATTTCGGATTTAAGGGTAAATTCATTTATGATATATTGGATGATGATATGCTTGATTTATAATTTATATGGTTTAAATAAGAATGTTTAAAAGAGGATATGCATGGTTTTATGGCAAAACAGAGATTTAATGAAGTTTAAATTCCATGGGAAAATTTTTTGTCATGAGAAATAAGATTTTGGAGTTGGATTTAAATTTTTATAATTTTCCAAGCCGTGAAGAATTAATTATGAATTTTAAAAGGAAAAGATGGTTAATTGGGTTTATAAATTTATTTTGGAAAACATATTGAGAATTTGGGTCTGAAATTTTGATATGTTATATAACATAATTAAAGTGATTTTCTGGAATTTTTGGGGATTTTCACTAAGTGATTTAGGTTGGAAATTAAATTATTTTAAAAGGAGGTCCTAAATGATCTAATTGTTTTGTTAATAGGAAGGGCTTATTTGTTAAATGTTATTTGGTTTTAGATTTGAGAAAAATGAGGCAAATATTAGCAAAATAATTTGAAAGTTTTATGTAACCAATCAAGTGCTTACAAGTGGGCAAGTTTGTTACAAAAAGTTTACTTTATTTGGTAAAAACAGCCTTTTACTAAGAAAAGTGGGTCCCGCCTTCTTTGGAAGGAGATTTCAAACCAGAGATTTTGCCTCCAACCTAGACGAAACCTTATAGGTCGCAACTAGTAAACCAATACACATGGTATCATTTAGATGGTACATAGTGGATTGGAGAAAGGCGGAAGGTAGGGTGTCGAAACGTAGCTTCCAAAAGGGTTGGTTCCTTTGTTTTGTTTTGTCTTTAAATGAAAAAATGCTTGCCTGTTTACAATAGGGTTTCGAAGTAGTCGAAACCAATGGTTTCAAAAGGGTATTTCAAAAGAAGCTTTCGAATGAGAGCTGCAGCCTTTGTTTTAAAGTAGTAGCTTCCGAAGGGGTTACTTAAATTTTTATTGAAGCTTTCAGAAGGGGTAGTTTCGACCAAGTCAAAACCCTTCTATGATTTGATGCCTTTTGCTGGTATTGAAGACATCAATGCTGTCAAAAGGTACAGTTGTTTTATAAATATAAGCCACTTCCTATTGCTTTCGAAAGGGGTTAGCGGTTTCGAAGGCAATGGTTTCGGAAGGGGTTTCGAAGCCAATCTTTAATTGTTTTACCCAGATGTTTTAATGCTTTCGAAAGGATGGTTTCAACACCATCAGGTTTCCCCAATACATTTGAAATAAAGAATGTTTCGAAAGAGATGCTTTCGCTTATGTTCACATTAACCTGAAAATGTTATTTTAAATATAAACCCAATGGCTTCGAAAGGTATTTGTTTCGAAGGGTAACCTTCAATGGTTTCGGAAGGGGTATTTTTGCATGGTTTCGAAGCTATTCTTCCATAATTATTGGATAATACTTTAACACAGTCGAAAGGTTTTGAAAGAGTTGTTTTAAAGTATTCGAAAGGCAGGAGCCTAATGTTTTAAAGATAGAATTTAATGCTTTCAATGGAGGTTATCCAATGAAGTCGAAAGCAAGGTTCTGAGGTGTCGAAAGGATTTTTTTACCCAAACTCATTTTTAAAGGAAAAACCCATTGATAAATAAAGGAGTTTCAAAAGGGTTTCAAGTATGTAAAATTAAAGAAGTATTTCCTTGATAAAAATATAGGTTAAAGGGATTAACTATGAAAAGTATTTCAAGGATCATAAACCCACAGGAGTGGTATTGTTTTGTTACTATGTTTACTTCTTCAAATATAAATATATTCACATGATAAAGGACCCATAACTGTATCTTGGGGATAAAGGGGTGGAACAACCACTAGGTTAACCCAGTACTGAATATAAATTGATTAAACTCTTGAATGAGTAGAATTGCATCTAAGGAATCGGGGAGACCAAAGTATAGGATGCTTAAACCTTGAATTTGTCTGGGAGATAAGTTCATAGTAAGCCAATGAAAACTATGTATTAAGGATGGTTGGCAGGGGCCAATTTGTTTATAGTGAACCCATGAAAACTATATCAAGATTAAGTACTGATATCGGTCAAAAGGTTCCTAGTCAACCCATGAAAACTAGGATAACAAAGAAGTTAATGGAGGCATCAGTAGGTTCCTAGTCAACCCATGAAAACTAGGATAAGAAAGGAGTTACTGAAGTTATCCATAGGTTCTTAGTCAACCCATGTAAACTAGGATAAAAGATGAGTTATTGGAATGACCAATAGGTTCAGAGGAACCCATGAATTAATTAAGTTAGTTGGCAGGGGCCTATAGGTTCTTAGTGATCCCATGAAAGCTATAAAATAGGATAGGGTGTCCATAAATTATGAAAAGGTTATTAGTAAACCCATGAAAACTAATAGGTTAATAGTGACCCTAGAAACTATAAATATGACGGGGATTCAATTAAACCGGGGATGGGAAATCCAAGATGCTTATATATGCATCTCATCATAATGTTTTTAAATGCCATGTTTTAACCATTGTGGATGCAGGAGCACGGTATATGGTTTTGAAAAGGTTTTAGGATACTAGTGAGGGAAAAACCCATCCCGCTAAGCGACGTGGTCTCACTGGATATCCAAATGGATCAAGATGTTAGATTATTATTCATACAAGGCTTTAAGTCTAACTTGAAGTTTTTGTTTTCCCCTTAAACTCTTGGGTACTCAATTGAATTTTTTGAGTAGTTTGATCTTTAGGGTTTTCAGGTTCTTCTCTTAGACGAATAAAGCTTCCGAAGGCATGTAGGAGGCATTCAGTTATTTAGAGTTGTTTTTCCCTTATTTATTTTGGATGTAAAGGCAGACTTATTAGCCTTATTATATACTTTGATCAACCAAAGGGTCATCTTCATATGTCGCTCTTGGCGTATGTGTAATTATTATATTTTTATGAACGTGGTTAACGTTTTTAGGATTTTGTAATGAATATGAAAAGTTTTGGATGGAATGTGAAAATGTGTTTTTAAATTTGTTAAAAAAATTTCCATATTCTTGTGATCTGTATATCAATGTATCTAACACCGCCGTATTTGCTCGCCGAGGATTAATAACTATGGATGACTGCAGCATCCGTATCCATTAGTTTTTGGCCTCCAAGTAGGGGGATGTTACAAGTTGGTATCAAAGCATAGTTTTTTGAAACTTTAAAAGAAAAGTTAAACCTAAAAGCTTTTTGACAACATAATCCAATGAATTAGAAATATGATCGGTGTTTGTGTTAATGCTATAGTAACGTACTTGTATTTGATACATAGATATATATATCTAAGTACGTGTTCCCTTCTCTCCTAAACCGTTCTTCTGTATCTTACTAAGGCTCATATGCAGATTAATAAGAAAGAGGATATAGAAGTAGGAAACTGAAAAGGTAATCTAAGTGTAGGAAGACCACAACCAATAGATATGCTCGACCTAATACTAGGAGGAACCAAGGTCGACAGGCTAATGCTAACCAAAATGCTGAAGCCAATGCAGTTGCTGGAAATCCGCTAGTAGATGCGGGGATGATGTGTCAATTATTGGCCAATCTTTTGCAAGCCGTGTTGCCGGTAATATTGGATGAGCTAATCCTGTAGCTCCATCTGGATATAACTATGCTAGACTAAGCAGAGACTACACCAGTTTGGGTGGAAAGCCATTTATGGGAATGGAGGATGCTATTGAGGTTGAGAATTGGCTGTTAAGTTGTGAAAGGATCTTTACTGATTTAGGATTGGATGATGGGGAAAAGAGAAGGCTAGCCTCTAGACGGTTGCAAAGGGCAGCGCTTCACTGGTGGAATAGTGTGACAACCGAGTTCTGGAGGAAGAATTGACATGGGCTGATTTTAGAAGAAAGTTTGAGCAGAGGTTCTTATCTGAGGTTGTCAAGTTGGCGTTGATGAGGAAGTTCATGGATCTTTTTCAGGGAGATATGTCGGTAATCGGGTATGCTGATAAGTTTGATGAGCTATCTCGATATGGATATGCCACGATAGACAATGACATAAGGAGGAATGAAAGGTTCATCTGAGGTCTGAGGCCAGAGCTAGCTAGAACGACCATGACTCATATCAGAGAGCCATGTAATGTGGTGGTGAAGATGGCTATTCGCCATGAAGAGATGCTTGCTGTTTCGGTTAGAGAGAAGCCAGTTGAGTCCCAGGGTCCTCAAGGAAAGAAGAGGAAATTCTTTAAGAAGAAGGGAGCCCAGAAAGGGGATGCTGCCAAGAAGGCAATGGCTGATTTAGTGTGCTACAAGTGTGATAAGAAAGGTCATTATGCTTACGAGTGCAGAACAGAAAAAGGAAAGAAGCTTGTAGAGAAGAAGAATGTGAAATGCTTCAACTGTGACCAGGTTGGGCATTATAAGAACCAGTGTCCAGAGCCAGTCAGGGCAGATAGAGAGAAGGTGTTTGCTATTGAACAACCATCTTCTTCTAGGCCTACTGCAGCAGAAAAAAGGAAAACTGTGATGGAAGGCATGCTTTTGGTTCAGAGTATACCAGTTAGGGTACTATTTGACACTGGTGCATCGCACTCATTTATATCACAGTATTTGGTCGATAGGTTATGCATGGAACCCACATACCTTGTTACTTCCTTAAGGGTTGCAAATCCAATAGGAGGGTATGCAACTCTAGGGATGAGATGTGACCAGTTAGAACTGGATTTGTTTGGTCATAAGTTTGCATGAAGTTTGTATGTTTTTGATTTTGTAGATTTTGGGATCATTTTGGGTATGGATTGGTTGGGTAAGTATGAGGCTAGGATATTATGCTAGGATAGGGAAATATCATTGAGACACCCAGATAGTCATAACCGAATCATCTTCTTAGTGGAGACTTCCAGCAGAAGTGTTTGTGCTTTGTTAAGTGCCATGGAGGTTGGAGAAGACCTAAGTCAGGTTCGAGTAGTAAGGGAATTTGCAGATGTCTTTGAGCCGGTTATGGGATTACCACTAAAATGAGCTGTTGAGTTTCGAATAGATCTTGTACTGGGAGCTGAACCTATGAGCAAACCACCTAGCAGGATGACACCGACAAAGATGAAGGAATTAAAGGTGCAGCTAGTGGGTCTTGAAGGAAGGAACTTTATTAGACCAAGCAGTTCGCCTTGGGGAGCGACTGTGGTATTCGTGAAGAAACCAGATGGTTCGTTAAGGATGTGCATCGACTATCGTAAGCTAACTGAAATGATGATCAAGAATAGGTACCCTCTACCGAGGATAGATGATTTGTTTGATCAGCTAAGTGCTGCTAGAGTGTTTTTCCAATTGGATTTGGCGACGGGGTTCCATCAATTGACAGTGGCGGAGGATAGCATTCCTATAACACCATTTTGGACAAGGTATGGTTCGTATGAGTGGTTAGTGATGCCATTTGGATTGACTAATGCACCTGCTTTGGTCGTAGATTTGATGAACCGGGTTTTCCGAGAGCTCTTGAATAGGTTCGTGTTGGTATTCATTGATGACATTTTAGTATACTCGAAAGATGAAAGAGAGCATGAGATTCACCTTAGAGTGGTGCTTGAAACGCTGAGGCCGAATCAGCTGAAGGCGAAGTTTTTCAAGTGTCATTTTTGGAAGAAAGAGGTTAAGTTTTTTGGTCATGTGGTTTCAGAGGAGGGCTTGTCAGTCGACCCATTTAAGATCGAAGTTGTCAACATTGGGAAGAGACCATAGACGGTGACCGAGATCAGGAGTTTTCTTGGACTTGCTGGCTATTACCGGAGATTTATTAAGGATTTCTTGCGGATGCAGCACCATTGACTAAGTTGACCAGGAAAGATGTGAAGTTTGTTTGGTCCGACGAACGCGAGGAAGGGTTCCTTAAGTTAGAGCATTTGTTGACTAATGCACCAGTGCTAGTAGTTCCAGATGGAAACCAAGGGTTGGTAGTGTACACTGATGCATGTAGAACTGGATTGGGAGCAGTATTGATGCAGAAGGGTAAAGTCATTGCCTATGCATCCAGACAGCTTAGACCGCACGAAGTAAGATACCCTACTCATGACTTGGAGTTGGCTGTGGTGATCTTTGCCTTGAATATTTAGAGGCATTATCCCTTGGGAGAGAGATTTGAGTTATATATCGATCATAAGTCTTTAAGATACTTATTCTCTCAGAAGGAGTTGAATATGAGGCTGAAGAGGTGGCTGGAGTTTTTGGTTGCTTATGATTTCGGTATAGAATATACTCCCAGGAAAGGAAATAAGGTAGCTGATGCTCTTATAGAAAACAACAGAATGTGTTGTTATCTATGTTTGTAGAATGGAAGGATCTAGAAGCCTTGGTCAGTTGTGGTGCGCAGTTAAGATGTACTGCTAGTTCTACTCAGGGTACTGCCATGTTTCCTTGTTTAGAAGTTCGACCGGTGTTAATCGAGAGGATAGCTTCTAAACAGAGAGAAGATCCAGATTTAGCCGAGAGGATAAGAAGGCTTGAGGTAGGATTAGAGATTGATGTTCCAAAGGATTTTAGTCTTTATCAAAGAGGATGGTTGAGAAAGAAGGGGCGGTTATGTGTTCCGAATGTAGAGAACTTAAGGAGGGAAGTTCTTGAGGAATGTCATTGATCCAAGTTTACGATTCATCCTGGAGGAACCAAGATGTATTGGGATATGAAGAGGAGCTTCTATTGGGAAGGCATGAAGAGGGATGTTGGCTTGTGGGTTAGGCAATGTGCAAACTGTCAACAAGTGAAAGCCGAACTTCAAAAGCCGAGCGGATTGCTTCAACCTTTAGAACTTCTAGTATGGAAATGGGATTCGATATCGATGGATTTCATAGACGGGTTGCCAAGGTCGAGTAGGGGAAATGAAAGATTATGGGTTATAGTGGACAAGTTGACCAAGAGCGCCCATTTCATTCCAGTCAAGTCAACCAGGACAGCACCTGTTTTGGAGAAGTTGTTCATGAAGAACATAGTTAGGCCCATGGGATTCCTAGTTTCATAGTCAGTGACAGAGATGCATTATTCACTAGTGAATTTTGGACGAGTCTACAAGAAGTATTAGGTACCAAGCTCAAGATGAGTACAGCATATCACCCACAGATGGATGGGCAGACAGAGAAAGTCAATAAGGTTCTCGAGGATTTGTTGAGAGCTTGTGTATTGGACTTTGGTGGACCTTAAGAGGATCACCAACATTTGATTGAGTTTTCCTAAAATAATAGCTATCATACTAGTATAGGAATGGGGCCTTTTGAAGCTTTGTATGGAAGGCCATGCAAATCGCAGGCATGTTGGTTAGAGACGGAAGACAGATTTGTCTTAGGTCCAGATTTGGTTAGAGAGGCGTCAGAAAGGATTGAGTTAATCTGAGGTCGGATGTAGGAAGCTCAATCTAGAAAGAAGAGTTACGCAGATAAGAGTCGTAAAGACCCAGAGTTCTTAGTGGGAGACAGGGTTTTCATTAAGGTATCATCGATGAAGGGTGTAGTACAGTTTGGAAAGTTGGCCCCAAGATATGTTGGTCTATTCCAGATTATAGAAAGGATCGAAAAGCTCGCGTATAGGGTAGAGTTACCGAGCAGCTTGACAAGTGTCCATAATTTATTCCATGTGTCTCATCTTTGCAAGTTTGTGCGTGATCCAGAGATTACTATTCCTCATATAGAGTTCGGGGACTAGGTAGTAGAGCCTGATTTGACTTTTGTTAGACAACCAGTTCGGGTTGTAGCGAGAGATGAGAAAAGATTCAAGACCAAGACAGTTAAGTTGGTGAAAGTTCAGTGGAGCGATAATGAGAAGGACTGTACTTGGGAGACAGAGGACATGATTTGAGATGCTTATCCTGATCTGCTTTGATGGTATGTCTATATTAGATTTATATAGATTAGTTGCTAGTCAGGTAGGCTAATATGGATGTTAGGAGTCGTTAAAGATAATTGATATGTTCGCTATTTAGTCCTTACTGAATTTCGAGGATGAAATTCTTTAAGGAGGGGAGCTTGTAACACCCCTAATTTTTGATAACATTATTTAGGAGATTTAATTAGAATAAATTAAATAGAATAATGTAGAGTGATAAGGAGATTGAGATTAGTAAAAGAATATTAGTGGTCATGCTTATTTAAAATGAATAAACTAATAAAGGGTTAAGTGTTATATAATTAATCATAAGGGCATTATGATCATTGCCGCCCACATTCTCCACCATTATACTATTATCCCTTAGCCATATACATTCATTTTAACATAACCAAAATTATAAATGTAAGAAGAAAAGGAGCCGGCCATTAGAAGGAAGCTAAGAAGAGAAAAATCAAGTAAAGCTTAAGATTCAAGCTAGAAGAAATCAATCTCAATCAATCTTCAATTTCCTTATCCAAACCAAGGTGAATAATAATCATTATATCTATATTTTGGTTTTTATAAACATATGATTTCAGATTTAAGGGTAAATTCGTTTTGTGATATATTGGATGATGATATACTTGATTTATAATTTATATGGTTTATACAAGAATGTTTAAAAGAGGATATGCAAGGTTTTAGGGAAAACCCGAGATTTAATGATGTTTAAATGCCATGGGAAAATTTTATGTTATGAGAAATATTATTTTGGTGTTGGGTTTATATGTTTATAATTTTCCAAGCCGTGGAGAATTAATTATGAATTTTTAGAGGAAAATATGGTTAATTGGGTTTATAAATTTATTTTGGAAAATATATTGAGAATTTGGATCTAAAATTTTTATATGTTAGACAACATGATTATAGAGAATTTCTGAAATTTTTGAGGATTTTTACCAAGTGATTTAAATTATTTTAAAAGGAGGACTTAAATGATTTAATTGTTTTGTTAATAGGACGGGCTTATTTATTAAATGTTTTTTGGTTTGAGATATGAGAAAAATATGGCAAATATTAGCAAAATAATTTGAAATTTTTGCGTAACCAATCAAATGTTTACAAGTGGGCAAGTTTGTCACAAAAAGTTTACTTTATTTGGGGAAAAACAGCATTTTGCTCAGAAAAGTGGGTTCTGCCTCATTTGGAAGGAGCTTTCTACTCAGAGCTTCGGCCTCCAGCCTAGTCGAAACTAGTAAACTAATACACGTGGTATCATTTAGATGGTACGTAGTAGATTGGAGAAAGATGGAAGGTAGGGTGTCGAAACGTAGCTTTTGAAAGGGTTGGTTCCCTTTTTGTTTTGTCTTTAAAAGAAAAAAATGCTTGCCTATTTACAAAAGGGTTTCGAATTAGTCGAAAGAAATGGTTTCGAAAGGGTATTTCAAAAGAAGCTTTCGAAGGAGAGCCACCGCCTTTGTTTTAAAGTAGTAGCTTTCAAAGGAGTAACTTAGATTTTTATTGAAGCTTTCGGAAGGGGTAGTTTCAACCAAGTCGAAACCCTTCTGTGATTTGATGCCTTTTGATGTTATTAAAGCCATCAATGCTGTCGAAAGGTACAGTTGTTTTATAAGTATAAGCCACTTCCTACTGCTTTCGAAAGAGGTTACGGGTTTTGAAGGTAATGGTTTCGGAAGGGGTTACGAAGGCAATATTCAATTGTTTTACCCAGATGTTTTTAAAACTTTTGAAAAAATGGTTTCGACACCATCAGGTTTCCCCAATACTTTTTGAAATAAAGAATGGTTTCGAAAGAGATGCTTTTGCTTATGTTCACTTTGACCCAAAAATGTTATTTTAAATATAAACCTAGTGGCTTCAAAAGTTATTGGCTTCGAAGGGTAACCTTTAATGGTTTCGAAAGCGATATTTTTAAATGTTTTCGAAGCTGTGCTTCCATACTTATAGGATAATACCTTAACATGGTCGAAAGGTTTTGAAAGAGATGTTTTAAAGTATTCGAAAGGCAGGAGCCTAATGTTTTAAAGATAGAATTTAATGCTTTCGAAGGAGGTTATCCAATGAAGTCGAAAGCAAGGTTTCGAAGGTGTCGAAAGGCTTTTTTTATCCAAACTCATTTTTAAAGGAAAAACCCATGGCTAAATAAAGGAGTTTCAAAAGGGTTTCAACTATGTAAAATTAAAGAAGTATTTCCTTGATAAAAATATAGGTTAAAGGGATTAACTATGAAAAGTATTTCAAGGACCATAAACCCACATAAGTGGTATTGTTTTGTTACTATGTTTACTTCTTCAAATTTCAATATATTCACATGATAAAGGACCCATAACTGTATCTTGGGGATAAAGGGGTAGAAGAACTAGTAGGTTAACCCAGTACTGAATATAAATTGGTTAAACTCCTGAATGAGTATTGACATCAGTCAAAAGGTTCCTAGTCAATCCATGAAAACTAGGATAAGAAAGAATTTAATGAAGGCATCAGTAGGTTCCTAGTCAACCCATAAAAACTAGGATAAGAAGGGAGTTACTGAAGTAATCCATAGGTTTCTAGTAAACCCATGAAAACTAGAATAAAAGATGAGTTATTGGAATGACTAATAGGTTCAGAGGAACACATAAATTAATTAAGTTAATTGGCAGAGGCCTATAGGTTCTTAGTGATCCCATGAAAACTGTGAAATAGGATAGGGTGTCCATAAATTATGAAAAGGTTATTAGTAAACCCATGAAAACTAATAGGTTAATAGTGACCCTAGAAACTATAAATATGATGGGGAGTCAATTAAAACGAGGATGGGAAATCCAAGATGCTTATATATGCATATCATCATAATGTTTGAAATGCTATGTTTTAACCATTGTGGATGTAGGAGCACAGTATATGGTTTTGAAAAGGTTTTAGGATACTAGTGAGGGGAAAAGCTGTTCCGCTAAGCGGCATAGTCCCACTAGATATCCAAATGGATCAAGATGTTAGATTATTAGTCATACCAGGCTTTATGTCTGACTCAAAGTTTTTGTTTTCCCCTTAAACTCTCGGGTACTCAATTGAATTTGAGTAGTTTGAGGTTCAGGGTTTTCAGGTTCTCTTCTTAGACGGATAAAGCTTCTAGAGGCATGTAGGAGGGAGTTAGTTATTTAGAGTTGTTTTTTCCCGCTGTGTATTTTGGATGTAAAGGCAGACTTATTAGCCTTATTATATACTCTGATCAACCAAGAGGGCATCTTCATATGTCGCTCTTGGCGTATGTGTAATAATTGTATTTTTTTGAACGTGGTTAACGTTTTTAGAACTATGTAATGAACATGAAATGTTTTGAAGGGAATGTGGAAATGTGTTTTTAAATTTGTTAATTTTTTTTCATAGTCTTGTGATATGTGTATCGATGTATCTAACACCACCGTATTTGGTCCCCAAGGATTAATAACTATGGATGACTACAACATCCATAGCCATTAGTTTTGGGCCTCTAAGTAAGGGGATGTTACATCGTGTCATTACAAATATTTATCATAAGGATATCTCACATCAATAAAAGTATATATAACTGCCGGTAGCCTTAAAGTGAAGGGTAGACTTCTATCATGTAACTCTATTGACGTCGCATCCCTATGACTTACCACAAATCAATTACTCTATATATATATGTATGTATGTATGTATGTATGTATGTATACATATACACACACACACATACATATACATGCATACATACATATAAACTCATCCTACCATCGTAAAAATGGCTTTATAAGGAATCCTCCTTATTACGCCTTAAAATACTAATTTGGTTATATACAAGTTTCTTCTTATTTTCGCCTCACAATCAATTACCTTCCTAATGGCGGAAATAAATGTAAATAAATGTCTAATTAACTATGCCATATACGCAATAATTATACATTAATTACGTAAATAATAATAATTGCACATAATAAGTTTAAAACGCATGGATTTTACGCCCTGACCTAGCGTTAAATATCAATTCCCTAACCAATTATTAGCACAAGTCCTTTTTCTTCAGATTTCCAAGATTTCGTGAGATTCTAATATCCAAAGTAGGGAATAAATATTCGTAACCAAAACTGCAATAACAGACTTGTTAATAAAATTGAAATTGAATTTGTTACACCAATTCAATGGAATATCTTAAACAATTAGAACTGTAATCTAGACCCCATATTCTATTCAACTCCTCTTTTACAAAGATATAAAAAAGAATAAATGGTGTAAACTACGCATAGATTTCATAATCTAAACCTTTTATTTTATTGAAGAATCACAACTTAACCCAACGAAGAAGGAGAAGTGGAATAAACTATGAAATTATCAAAAAATTACATAAACGAAACAAATTCCATCAAATTAATGTAAGTATTGGGAATCTCAGCATAGAATTGACATATCAAAACAAAAAGGAATTTTGGTGGATTTTATCTATCCTCTTTTCGAAATCTCAAAAGCCTTAAGGAATATTCAAATCCAAAAAGAAATACCCTAAACAATTGTTGAAAAGAAATACTAAGGTTTCCGCTCACATAATAGCCTTATCTTCGCCTTCCTTTTATTTGCATGCCTCAAAATCTCTTCCAGAATCTCTCTATTGATATATACACACACAAAATAGGGAAGAGGTATATATATTTATCAAACTTAGAATAGTTGGAGGAGAATAGAATAAGAATAGGTTGGAGGAAGAAGAAATAAATAAAAAATAGATTGGATTCTTACCTGAATTCTCCATGGAGTTTCTAAATCTAATTTGGAGAGATAACAAAGGCAGAGTTGTGCTATTATTACCAAAATATTTATGGGTAAAAGTGAAAGATCCAGGGTCTAATTTATAGTGGTTGGAAACGCACCAGAACCATTGAATGAGAATAGACTAAAAATGGATAAATATGGAACATACAACACATCAAAATAGGCTCCATAATAAGGAAGTGGTCGACCCCCATGCTCCAAGCGGTCGACCCCTATGATCGACCCTTAAGGTCGACCTCTAGGTCGGCCACTTGAGGTGTTAGGTCGACTTCTTCCCTCATTTTAGGAAGGTATTTATTTTATTTTACTATTGCTTGATTATTTATTGATTTCATACTCTAGTTAACTTTTAACATTAACTGCTAATTTTTAAAGTTACTTAACCCCAAAATCTAATCACAATCAATTCCAAATTAGGGAATTAATTATTTATTAGAATCCTATTCAAAATAATTTAAATACGAAAACTTCAAACGCTCATAACTTCTTCGTTCGAGCTTCGTTTCAGCTTATTATATATAGAAATTAATTAGAATTTTACCACGAACGCAACGGTATAACTTTCGTGGTCAAATTCCAACTTTTATAAAATCTTTGATTTCTACCTTATCACATTTAATTTAATTTACTTTAATTATTTATGGTTCATGTTATGGTGTGTTACAAGAAAGTAAGGTATAGCCCATGGATGTCCGGTGGGCTATTTATGTTCTATTGTTTTTGGCTGCCTATTCCTATTTGGCTATCTCTGTTAGATTGTTCCTACTAGCTACTTCTACTAGGCTTATCCTATTAGCTACTCCTGCTAGGCAGTGCCTACTAGTTGTTACTGCCAGTCTGGGCCTGCTAGATATCCCCTGCTAGCCTCTGACTTATCTGCCTTGTAAGCATGGCTCTCTAGCCTTCACTCTATTGTTGTTGGATGCTTTGGTATTTATATGAGTGAAGTGATGGTGTGGTTAATCCGAAACGTTTGGAAGTTTCCATGTGTATGATGGTTAGAGGGAATATTCCTAAATAAGCCATCTACGGTTATTTAATTCCTCATTCCATATATGCACTGTTTGGCATGGCTGGGAGCGTTGTCCGGGGTAAGTTGTTTCAGTGATATGCACGTGGATGGGATGTTGTCCATGTTCGTTCACTTCGGTTTGGCTCGACCTGCTTGGTTCGATGGGTGGCTTCCTCCTTGGTTCGACATGTAGCCTAGGTTCCTGGTTTGGTTGGTAGCATACAGGATCTTGTTCGATGGGTGACTTCCTCCTTATTCGGCGGTGCTCAACTACCAAACAAAAGGTCTTGCTCGGTGGGTGCCCAAGCAACGAATAGAAGATCTTGTTCGGTGGTGCTCAACCACCGAATAGAAGATCCTGTTCGGTGGGCGCCTAACCACCAAACAGAAGATTCGTTTGGTGGGTGGCCAACCACCAAATAGGAGATCTTGTTCTGTGGGTGCCCAACCACCGAACATAAGATCTTTTTCGGTGGTGGGCAACCAACGAACAAAAGATTATGTTTAGTGGGTACCCAACCACCGAACAAAAGACTATGTTTGGTGGTGACTAACCATCAAATAGAAGATCCAGTTCAGTGGGTGCCCAACCACCGAATAGAAGATCATGGTTGGTGTTGCACAACTAACGAATAGAAGATTCAATTCGGTGGGTGGCCAACCACCGAACAGGGATCGGCTATGAGTCCTAGAATTCTTTCTTGATCTTTAAATCTTCTTCCCTAGCTTGGCCTCTTCCTTGCCTAGCATCTCTTCTTTCCTTACATTGGAAATGGTTAGGCATTCAATAATTAGATTCCCTACCGATTCATTTCTCCCATTCAATATAAATAATATGTTTGCTAGGACTCGAACCCGATTGGTTTGGTTGAAAGGAACAAGTCTTTACCATTGTGCTACACATGCTTTTAGGCTATAACTCCTTCATTTCAAGTCAGAATTGAATGAAATTTGAACCAGTAGCTTCGTATCATTAAGTAGAGTATTCCAATGCCTCTGAATGCTTTATTTGCCTAAATTAGGTAGCAGCTCTCAAAGTTAAGGCCCGAGTCGGTTAGGCGATGAACAAATTTTTATCATATCTCTCAATCTGTAGCTCGGATTGAGATGCATTTTCGACCTATGTGCATGTCCTGACCTTAGGAACATTTTTCAAGTGCTTTAACTATATTTTCAACTATGCCAAATTTTCTTCTAGCACTTCTCCCTGCCCATGTGATTACATTATGGCACCTCTGTTATGCACCTTTCGGTCATTTCTATGCTTCTTGATGTCTTTTCATATTCACCATGTTGTGTGCGAAAGTGCCCATAACAACTTATTTTTTTAATTAAAACTTATTATTAACTAAACTTCATTATTAATGAAACTTCTCTATTACTTAAACTTTTTTTATTAATTAAACTTCACTATTACTTAAAATTCTTTTACTAATTAACTTCCATTATTAATTGAAGTTCTTTTATTAACTAAACTTAAATTACTAATCAAAATTATTTTATTAATTAAACATCTTTTACTGATTAAACTTCCATTATTAATTAAACTTCTTTTATTAATACTTGATATATTTAATTTCTCTTTATAAATGATATATACATGTATTCTACCATTCATGTATTTTGCTTTTTACGTAAACTGTATTTTGCTATTCATTTATACTTTTTCCTACACTTTAAAAGTTTTCATACACTTATCCTAGTTGGTATAAGTATATTCAGAAATAATTTACAAGATTTACTTACTTTTAAATATAATCAAAGTAGCTAAAAACAAATGGTACTTAAACATTTGTTACTATAAATCCCTTCTTATTCATAAGTTAAACTTCTACTTTTCTATCTTTTAAAAAAAGATTCCATACTTATGATTATGTTTAAAATTCCATTATTAAAGATCTAATTATATTCTTAAGGGTTAAATACACGTGTTACTTAAACATTGCCAAAACAAACCCAAACCCATTTGAAACTTAACTATTTTCTTTAAAACTTGATTTTAAACATTTAATTATGCTTATAAGTGTTAATGACAATTGCTACTCAAACATTTGTCACTACAAACCCAAAACCATTTACTTATAGTTATCTTTAAAATATTGGTTATTAAATATCTAATTATATTCCTAACTATAATTAACAAGAAGGGTTAAAAACGAATGTTGCTAAAATATTGTTTACTACAACCCAAAAATATTTTTTACTTATCATTAACTTTAGGACATTTATTTAAAAATCAAAGCATATCAACACTTATTAATTTAGGTAATACACTTTTAATTTAACTTCTCAAAACCATTTATTTAACTTAAGAGTCAAAAATTCGAACTTCCTTTGCTACATTTATAAATTACTTAACTTACTTTCTAAAACTTATATTTATATAAATACTTTTAAAATACTTATAATTTTTTTAGAACACTTTTAAATCACCATAAATATATTATAATTATCTATATAGAATATTATGTAAAAATAGAAAATTTTGAATGTTAAACCGGAATTTAATTCAACGTAAAACATATGTGTTTAAGAAGGCATGTTCAAAGAAATTATAATAGTGGAAATTAGGTTGAAGGGCTTCTTATTTCAGGGTAATAAGTTTTAAGGACAACAATTTTGAATATTAGTTTTAAGGACAATTTGTAGAAAAATGATAAATTCATTTATCTTTTTAAGTTATATAGTAAAAATATAAATTCATTTACCATTATTTTTGTATAAGTGAAAATGATAAATTCATCTATCTTTTTCCTGTAATTTGTCTTTAAAACTAATTTTTCAGAATTGTTGTCCTTAAAACTTATTACCCTGCACAAAGAAGCCCTTCGAGTGAAAATCCCCATTCTAATAATACCCCTTGGTTTTATGATAATTGACAAAAATAATTGATTCGTAGTCCATAAGTTAAAAAAGGTAAAGTAGGCAAGTCCATAAGTCAATAGGAAAATATGCAAGTTCATAAGTTAATAGACAATATGCTCCAGTCATGTCCATTATTCAATCATGAATCTGTTACAAATGGGAAAATATCCATTTACCTAATTGTTCAAGTCCTTATATGTAAATTTTCATATGTCATCTCCTTCTTCGTTGACCATTTTCCATTACAATAGTTCTCAAGCTCTTGGAAGAGCTTAGAAAAGTGCTAGTCAAAAAGTGATTTATGCTAAGAGAGGAAAAGAGGTTAGGGGCCCCTTTCCATGAAAGGGTGCATCTCTATTTAAAATGGTTGAAGGGAGGTAAGCTTGCTCCAATTGGCAACGTAGGACTTTTGGTGCCATTTGACACTATCTTGGTGTTGGCTCCAACATAGAACTTGTAGTGGATTGTGAAGGCCTTTGAAACTGTTAGCAAGGAAAGTACAACAAACTCTCTTGAACTCCTTATTATGAATGATTTTATTCACCTTTTCTTGTGTGATTTTTCACATCCCATAACATGAATATTGTGTGTCATGTAAAATTCATGGAATATGACATTGATTATTACACGGATTTTATCATGTTGGTGGTTTTCATCATGGGGTGATGTTGACAGTGATACAGAGTAGCATTGTTAATGATGTGATGTTGATGCGCAGTGGAATTAGTAATGAAGTGGCCTCGATTACCATCCCATCTTCATGGACGTCAACGATATTCATCATCGATGTCGCGAGAATATTGTGACGATACTCCCAAAGTGAGGTATTGATAACAGCCTATTCCTATGAGATTTGGCATTATTCAAGGGGAAACTTCAATAGGAAGCACAAAGGATGACTTGCGGCATCGATTGGGAGTGACAACATCGAAGTTGTATAGGCAAAGTTGACTTCGGCAACAATAATATGCAACATCATCTCACGGTGGAATATATGAGGGGTGGTATCAATTCACTCGATATCATCTTTTCCTTGAAGAGGTGCAGCGTTCTGCTTTTCCTAATTGGTGGAATGTAGTAATGAAGTGCGATATGGATAAGAGATGACATTGTTGATATGCGACATCGCTAGATGTCGATTGATGTTAATTCTTATTTATGGCGACATCAATCTTGGCTTTACTGATATGCCAAGGTGCTTGGAAAGTGATATTGAGGAATAATGGTGTGAGATAGAGGCGACACCAAAGAGAAGCAGTATTGATTCCTTTGTGATGTCGTAACTTATAGCATTACTTTTGACATTGAAATTATGTGGATAACATCTTCCCCCCTCCTTGTATAAAAGAAGCTTTGTAATCTTTAGGGTAGAACCAAGAATTCATTTGAATCGTCGATTCTTCATAGGACTTTCTTGCTAATCCTATTTTCCTACAATAAAAAATAAACAATAATTTTTATTATAACTTAGTATTTAAATCTATAGTGATCCTTTATGAATTTTGTCAGTCCATGAATTAACATGCAGTTGGGAATTTCCCGCATTTTTTACATGAGTCGAGATTATTTTTAATATACTAATAGTTTTCTGAATAGAAGCTTAGGAAATCATGTAGTGGTCTTAATTTCTTGAATAATAAATTAAAAAGTAATATGATAATATTATAGAAGGGAAAACTGGCAATTCATTTTGGCCATGGAACAAATATCTCGAATAAAAATCCAAAAAACTTTCTAGCACTAATGGAAGACCAAAAAATTCTTCTAATGATAATAGAAGACTAGAAAATCCATTTGGCAATAATATAATACAAGAAAATTCATTTGGCAATAATAGAAGACTACAAAATTCAACTGGCAATAATAAAAGACCAGAATTCATCTGATAATTATAGAAGACTAGAAACTCTTATCTGGTAACAATAATAGAAGACCAGAAAATCCATCCGGTAATAATAATAGTAGACCAGAAATCCTTATTTGGTAATAGTAATAAAAGACAAGAAATACTTATCTGGAAATAATAATTGAAGACCAAAAATCCATCAGGAAATAATAGAAGACTATAAAATCCATCTAGGAATAATAGTAGTAGACCAGAAATCCTTATCTGGAAATAATAATAGAAGACCAAAAAATCAATCTGAAAATAATAATAGAAGACCAAAAAATCGATTTGGCAATAATAAAAGAAGACCAAAAATCCTAATAGAAGACGAGAATCATTATCTAGCAATAATAATAGAAGACTAGAAATCTTTATCTGACAATAGTAATAGAAGACTAGAAAGCAATAATAAAAGACCAAAAATCCTATCTGGCAATAATAATAGACCAGAAATCCTAGCAATATTAACAGAAGATCAGAAATCCTTATCTAGCAATAATAGAAGACTAGAAATCCATATTAGAATAATAGAAGACTAAAAATCCAATCCAGCAATAATAATAGAAGACCAAAAATCCTATCTAGTAATAAATACAAAGACTAGAAATCCTATCTGGAAAATTAGATGACCATAAATCCATCTAATAATAATTGAAGACTAGAAATCCAATATGGGAATAATAATAAAAGACCAGAAATCCTATCTGGTAATAATAATGGAAGACCTGAAATCTTAGATAGCAATAATAGAAGACTAGAAATCCCATCTGGCAGTAATAATAGACCAGAAATCCTCATCTGGCAATAGAAGATTGCGTTTGTTGATTAGCACAAATTGCTCATAGTCGATGGATCTTTCTCTAGAAGATTGTTTGACTTGGAGCACTAACTGGCTCTGATTTTTGATATATCTTCCTCTAGAAGATTGATTGATTTGGAGCACTACTTAGCTTTGATTTTTGATAAGTCTTCCTCTAAAATATTGACTGATTTGGAGAGCTACTTAGCACTGATCTTGATTGATTTGTTTGGCACCATCTTAGGTGATGATTTCTACATAGATCGAACCCTTTATCACCGTCTTAGGTGATAATTTAGGCATGTTGTCCAATGTGTTTGGTTAGCTATCTTAAGCAGAACTAAAGATTTACCCGACCTCCCTTTTCAGGTGTTTTAGTGAGGCCATTGGTGACGGCACTAAAGAATGATTCGACTATTTGGACAGGCCAAAGGCTTGCCTATCCTCATTTCTAGGAGGTGCTTTAGTAAGGAATTTAATGATGGCATTGAAGGCTGGTTCGATGCATTAGTGAACCCTTTGATGATGGCGCTAAAGGCTTACTCTATCATCCTTCTGAGAGGCGCTTCGGTGAGGCCTTTGATGACTGCACTAAAGGCTTGCTCTATCATCCCTCTAGAAGGCGCTTCAGTGAGGCCTTTGATGACGGCACCAACCACTGATGAGGGCACTAAAGGCTTACTACATCCTTCCTCAAAGAGGCGCTTTGACCAGGCAAACTTAGCAAGGGTCAAAGGATTTGCCTCTTACTACCATCTTAGGTAGTGTTTAGGCATTTCCATTATTTTAGGAGAGTCTTGCTCCTCAACCATGTAGATACGCTTATTTTTTCAGAAGATTTCCTCATACTCATCTACTGTTGAAAAATATGGTCAATACATTTGATGTTTCACTTTTATTATAGTATCGCCATCATATTGGTGTAGTGGTGAGTTTCCGATGAGGTTTTTTTTAGCGTAATCTTCTAGAGCACCCAATTTCCTTTTCAATGGTTTTTCCTTAATTTATGGTCGACGTTTCTTGACATCCTTTGTCAACATTCAAGCAATTATTTGACCGCCTTATTCTGTAGTTCGTTCTTTAAATTCAAATATTTTCCTTTTTATCTCTTAACCTTTTATGGGATCCAATCTCAAGTTCGATTGGAAGCATTACTTCTCGTATATAGGAATTTATCTTGTCATGGCTTGCAATGCCCAAAGTATGAGTGGTAGTTTTCCCATCTAATTTTCTTTGTAGTAAGAGTTGGGAAGTTCTCCTTTATATATGTAACCCTTTAGCGAATCCATGCCTTTTAGGGGTAATTTTCCTTTTCATTGCACTTTGTGATTTCATTGATAATTGACACTCTTGCTCTTGTAGATGGAAATCATGAAAGCTTTTAGAACTCGATATAGTTATGTTTGAGCCACACGATTCCAAGTAAAAATCGAGATTATAAGTGTTTTGAAATTCGAAGCAAGCTATAATCCGAGATATCTTTTATCTCTTTGTAATCTTTTTATCCTTTTTCAAATCATTTTTGTAGATCTAGTTTTGAAACTTGTAGCTTGAAAATTACAACACTGGGTAGCAATTTTACTTCCGAGTTCTTGAGTTTCTTCCTTACTTTGTCTTGATGTAATAATCATCTTGCCAATGATTTCTTGTTTTTTTTTTTGCTCTACTTGAATAAGATAATCCATATACAAATCCTTGTTGAACCTTTCCTTTCTCAATAAATTCCGATTTGATGGATCTGTTCCCTATTAACGGCTCATGATCATGATTCTTGATGAATGCTTTTCCATTCTTTGGAAGTTGTTTAGAGCATCTTTACGGCCTAGATAAGAGATTTTGCTTCCAATAATCAAGGTTTAAAGGAAATTTTGTAAAACTTATAATAACTCAATAGAAATGTAAATCTCGAATCAGGGACCGAGCGGTCATGATTCATGAACTGCTAGTCCTTTATACGAGAATGGACTCTTCTAATTTGAGTTTTATCGACACAAATGGACAATGATGGTTTTGAAACTTTTTTGAAAGATATGGCCTTCAATAATATTCGCTTCAAATATTTCTATATTTCTTTTGAAATAGATAGATATATATTTTTCTAATTCATGGAGTAACTAGTAATATTTCCTTTAATTTACAAAGAATATTTTCCCAAAGATTTATATGGAAAAATCCTTTTAACAAATATTGGTGTATATTATTTCACCTATTGTAAGATGTAAAATTGTACCGCCTTAGGTTCAACTTATTGAAAAGAAATATCTTGTTTGTAGGTGCGAAAAGTCATGATTTATGAACTGAAAGACTCTATAGACATGAACATGATTTTCTATAAGAATCCTTTCTTTTCAAATAACATTTATTCAGAAAATGGCCTATAACAAAGAAGTGATTTTGATCCGGGAGCCCACAAATAATTCCATAATTAAGTATAAATCAAAACTTTGAGAAGAAGGATCAGAGTCTTATTCCGACCATTTAAATCGTCCTTTGTGGAAGAACTCTTGTAATCCATTTAACATATTATAATTCCGTCTAATGTACTAATCAACTCTCTGGTATAAGAAATTTAAAAATCCATTTTCCGATAAGAAAATCTAGAAAACCCATCTGATAAGTGGGATTCTCGTCATACTTTTATAGGAAAATCCACGGTTTCTCCAATGTTCACTAACAGTAGATAAATCTTGTTTTGTCCTGTAAAGAAGTTTGAATTTTGCGTTAGTACGTAATGAGTTTTATGTATAAACAAAAGGAATTTAGAAGAGTAGAGCTGATTCATAGTGAACAATAGCTATAATATTTCATTGTTGAACTCGTTAAATTACAAATTTCCTTTTGCAGTGTACTTGTAAAACATTAGCTATTACAATTTAAAAACATCAGACATGAAAACACAGTAGCAACTGTTAGCCATAAAATCCACTTAAGCATAGAATTATGAAAGAAGGTTAATGAAAATGTCAAGCTCTGATGTAGTTACAGGCATAGGTTTCGATAAAGGTCACAAAAGAACGTTTTGAAGGCATTAAGAAGGCTTTCGAAGGAGTCGGAGGCACCAGGCACCCTTACAAGTAATAAACAGTGTGAAAGCTTTCGGGTCAGAAGGAAAAGAAATGGAGGACTACCCTTCCGCCACTTTCAACCTTTCGATGCAGATGGGTTCACATATTTAAAGAAAGCAAGGACAGGCTCAGAGACACCTTTCGAAGGCAATGAACATCAACCACTCATATGTGTGCCAAACCTTTTGAACCAAAGGATTCGCCTTTATAACAACCCTTTTGAAATCATATCCAAGCCTTTCGAACCGGTCGAAGCCAATGACATCAGGAGAAGGTTCCGCGTCAATTCATAGGAATACATTCGGAAGCTACCGACTACATCGAAGCCATTGGTACTGTAACATCTTCAAAGCCCCTATGGACAACCTATCGACAAAGTCGAAAGCTCCTATCTTTACTTCTAATGACAGCAAAGCAACATGAAGAAAAAGGCACATTTGAGAACCTTTTGACAGCGTGGAAATGAGTTTTGGAGAAAGCTAGAAAAGGAATACCCGAAGAGTCAACAAAGGCGAAAGGCTGATAAAAGACCTTTTTGACTTAGTCGAAAGGTCTGGAGTAAGATAAGGAAAGCGCAAGGGTGGGTTAATGAATTCAAAAAAAATGCCTTTCGACTGCATCGAAGGCAGATGAGGCCTTTCGACCAAGTGGAAAGGAATGAGGCGGCATATAAAAACGGGCCTTTTGATTGGGTTGAAAGCATAAGCGCGGAAGGGGGGCCGACCTACATCTATAAATAAGACCCAAGGGGTCCAGTTTTTGTGACCGGATTTTGTAATTCTAAACTCATTTCTTTTACTCCAATTTCTTAGCTACAACAAAATCTTTGTCAACCCTAAATCAATTTGAGGAAAAAGCTCTCATAATTGTAACTAATTTTGGATTAATAAATATGGAGAGATGGCAGGTTCATTAAGGATTTAGATTATGAGGATGATCATTATGATCATTAGCTAGACTAATGATCCATTGCACATGATTCTATCTTATTCTCTTAACTTCCTTTTGTCTATGCAATATATAAAACTGACTTGGATAAATACATTCGAAATACATCACCGTCGAAACCAATATTAGACAATGGATGTAAGAAGGGTGACGGTGTTTCAACATTGATGAATTTATAAACTTAGAAGTATCCAGGCCGATCTTATACATAGTAAACTGACTGTAGCTTAGGCAACTGCAATCTGGATCTGTTTCGAAAGGATGAAGCTCCTTTCAACCTGGTCGAAAGAGGTGTTTCGAGGGGAATCTAGTCTGTAGATGGCAAGTGAATGTCAAGAAAGGAATTCCTTCGAAAGGGGTTTACCCCCCACTACATCTTCAACCCTTTCAAAGGGGTTCATCAACCAAAGAGGTGAAACCAATGAAGTCGAGAGTAGCTATCTCATTTTAATAAACATGCATACCTTTTGACGGGGTCGAAAGGGTCATAACAAACCTTTCGACCTGGTCGAAAACCTTTATAAATAGCTAACTTCGACTCTTTCAGAAGAAAGGTTTCGCGTTGAATGCTTCTT
Organism: Allium fistulosum; assembly: GCA_030737815.1. Lineage (NCBI taxonomy): Eukaryota > Viridiplantae > Streptophyta > Magnoliopsida > Asparagales > Amaryllidaceae > Allium > Allium fistulosum. The sequence continues at coordinate 388,070,061 of CM060907.1, read as the reverse complement.
CCTTAGCCTGCATTTCTAATTTAACCACCAAAACTATTTCGACTTAGTCAATCAGGTCGAAAGGTGGGTTTCCAAAGAAGCAAATTCTTTGACCTCCTAATCTTATATGACTTATTTGGTTATTCATATAACTTTGGCGATGTTGAAAAGATTTCTTGTTAACATTTTTGGTGCTAGAAGGAGATATCAAACTTCCAACCTTGTTACTATCTTATAGACTAATTTTGGACCATTTGACTTGACGTAGGACAATGAGATCTAAATGACTAAGCAGAATGGATGAAGTGGTTATCCACACAACAATCCTTGAGGAGAATATAGCTCCATCCTTTAATTTAGATGGGGTTGTTCAAGGGAAGCCTTCGTCACCAGCTAAACAGGATGAGAATACCACAAAGATCAAACACTTAGAGCAGTAGCTGCAAGAAATGCAAGAGCTCCTCAAAATGGAATTATCCCAGAAGTCTTCAAAAACAGCAAAGCCAACTCAAGGGGCGAGGTGGTTTTTCCCAGAAGAAACTTGAAATCTCTCTCCAATGAAAATAAAAGCAAGACATATCTAACATCCTCTAAGAAGAAGGAATGCCCTCAGTCTAATGCTAATCATCAAGGGAGGCTGCTTGATAAATCGCTGGAACAATTCGGAAGCTCTACATCAAAAGAATACTTTTCAGACTAGAAAAATTATCGCAATGTTGATGCTTATCTGAAAGATACAACCGAGAAAGCAATCAAGGATGCAATGAATACAAAAGGGAAGAGGACTATGGATGAAAATGCTAATGATAACGAATGAGTGCCACCCTTTACAGAGGAGATAATGGCAACAGTTAACCCATCCTATGTGAAGATTCCAATAATAAAATACCATGGAGTTACAGATCCAGATGATCATTTAATCACTTTCGATTGCCAAATGGATTTATACAATGCATCATGAGCTGTCAGATGTCGGTTATTCCCTGTCACTATCCAAGGAGCAGCGTCCAAATGGTACAGGCAGTATCGAGAGAAAACCATCTATTCCTAGAAGTAGTTCTCTTATGAATTTTTTGCCCAGTTCTGCATTTGTAAAGATCCCACTATAGATTATACTGTCTTGGCCAACTTAAATCAAAGGCAGGGAGAATACTTGGGAGACTATCTTAGGAGATTCAACGTTGAAGCACTAAAAGCAAAGGACGTGAATGATCGAGACAAGCTTATCGCGGTAAATTTTGGCTTAATAGAGAACACCCCCTTTTGGAAGCAGCTCTTCGTTAATGGGTGTAAAGATTTACAAGTTTTCCACTTCCAGGCTGACAAGTTCATTCAGATGGATGAACTTTATTATGTTAAAAGAAAAATGGTTCCTAAAAAGGAAGGGGGAAGGTTTGGTCTGGATTGGGAATAGAAGAGGACGAAATGGGAAGAGTCAATTGCTAACGCAGTCACTTTAAACAAGCCACTGTCTTACGTTTATGTCATAGAGAAGGAAAAAGTCGACTTCCTAACTTCCTTCAAGGCTCGGAATAACCCCGAGCAAAGGAAAAGAGGAGATCACTGTGCATATCAGAAGACAAACAGTCACAAGACCAATGAGTGTAGAGTTCTAGCTGGAATCATCCAGAAATTGATCCGTGAGGGTCATTTGAAAGAATTTAATCAGGATAAGCAGAAAGCTCAATGGATAGGGGATGTTCCATAAAAGCACCTTGGTAATGCCATTGATATACTGGAAAATGAAGACCTACTGAGCTGAAGCTCGACAATAAATAGAATTGACGTAATTTATGGTGGGCCACATCTGGTGGGAAATAGCAAAGGGACCCGAAATAGATACATCAAGGAAGCTAAAAAAGGCGTCTTCTCTGTCCAAGAAAAGCCACCATTGAAGAGTACATGACTCAGCATTCAAATGTCGAATCTTATTATCACCCCTCAAGAGCTGAAAAAGGGGTTCACCATCCGCACAACGATCCACTGATTATTATTGCTCAAATCGGGTTGTCCAACATCTCTAAAATTCTTGTAGACACTGGCAGTGCAGTCAATGTTATCTTCAAGCATGCCTTCGATCAAATGAATATCCCCGAGGACAAATTAGAGCCAGCATGGAACCCATCTTCGGATTCAATAACAAAGGGTTAACTCCGGTGGGGCAAGTGAAGTTGCTTGTGCAAATGGAGGTGCCAACATCTTGCAGAACCTTCAAGACTACATCACCTTCTTTGGCAAGCCAGCACTTGATGAAATAGATGCTTTTGTCTCCCCAAAGTATCTAATGGTAAAATTATGGACAAGGAGAGGATGGGGCATCATCCGAGGGGAGCAGTTCAGCTCCCAAGAGATGTATTTTGCTACCCTAGATCAGTATAAAAGGGGGTATTCTGCTTACTTTGATTCTTCCACTATTTTACAACTTTCAAATGATGGATTTTTACATCCAACATTCGAAGAAAAAGTTAAAATTAATAAATCTAACAAGCGTATGTATGAAAGGTACATTCCACCTGGAGGCAAAAGGAAGAGAATCGATGCTAATTATGCTGAAGAAAGCCCAATCATCACTGAATTCGATGTAGGGGAAACAAAATGGATAAAACCTATAGAGGACCTTGAGGAGGCGTACATAAATTTAGATGATAATACAAAGATAGTCAAAGTGGGAAAAGAATTGGATGGTGACTTAAAAAAGGATTTGGTCCAATTTCTAAAGCTCAATAAGGATGTATTTTCCTGGTCACATTCTGACATGGTGGGGATCGATCCGACAGTCATGTGTCATGCACTCAACATCAATCCAAAAGGAACCCCAGTTAGACAGAAAAAGAGACAGTTAGACAAGGTACTATCAGATGCTTTGAAAGAAGAAGTTAATTGACTCCTTGAGAATGGGTTTGTTCGGGAAATATACTACCCAAAGTGGTTAGCCAATCTAGTTGTGGTAAAGAAATCAAATGGAAAATGGAGAACTTGCATTGACTATATAGACCTAATCAAAGCGTGTCCGAAAAATTATTTCCCGCCACCACGAATTGATCAGTTAGTAGATGCAACAAGCGGGCACAAATTATTGTCTCTCATGGATGCCTATTCAGGGTACAGTCAAATACCCACGTTCAAGCCAGAAGAGGAACACACTAGCTTCATAACTGAATGGGGAGTTTATTGTTACAAAGCGATGCCATTTGGGCTAAAGAATGCAGGCGCAACATAACAAAGGCTGGTCAACAGAATGTTTAAAGAGAAAATTGGCCAGAATATGGACGTTTATGTGGATGACATGCAAGTAAATTCTAGTGAGGCTAAGGATCATCTTAAAGATTTAGAAGAGATGTTCAGGATATTGCGGAAATATCAAATGAAATTGAACCCAAAAAAGTGCTCTTTTGGAGTCCATTCGAGAAAGTTTTTAGGCTACCCTATAAGTGCCCAAGGGATTGAAACTAGTCCTAACCAAATTCAAGCCATTAAGTACGTGGTCGAACCCAAAACCAACAAGGAGGTAATGAGTTTGAATAGAAGGATGGCCGCCCTAAGTAGGTTCATTTAAAAAGCTACCAATAAGTGTATTCCCTTCTTTGACGTGATTAAGAAAAAGAAGAACTTTGAATGGGAGGAAGATTGCAGAAAAGCTTTTCAAGAATTAAAAAGCCTTCTGGAAAAGCCACCGATACTTTCTAGTCCCGAGAATGGAGAAGTCTTATACTTATATATGGCAGTTTCAGAGCAGGTGGTCTGCTTAGTATTGATTACAAAAGGAATTGGAGCTCAACTTCCTATCTATTATGTGAGCAGACGATAGAAGGATGCGATACCCAGTGATAGAAAAGCTAGCCTATTGCTTGATTCTCACAGCATGAAAACTTAGAGCATATTTTCAAGCACATCCGATCAAGGTATTGACCACTTTCCCCCTTAAGCAAGTTTTCAGTAAACTAGAAACTTCAGGAAGGTAGGTGAAATGGGGAATCGAGCTCAGTCAATATGATATAGAATTTCAGCCGCGAGCCACAATCAAGGGGCAAGCATTGGCAGATTTCATTAACGAATGCACTAATTTCATTAAAGAACAATCAGAAAAGGAAAAGAATCAGAGGCCTATGTGGCAATTGTTTGTTGATGGTGCGTCAAATGAACAGGGGCCGACGTAGGATATGTGATAACACGCCAGATGGGCACCGCTTACATTACGCCAAGAAATTAGGGTTCCTTACAACGAACAATGTGGCAGAATATAAATCTATGGTAGCGGGATTAACCTTGGCTTTGGAACTCAAGATTCCACAAACTCGGACCTTTATTGATCCCTAGCTAATGGTAAATCAAGTGAAACAGATATATCAAACAAAGGACTCCAAGCTATCTTTATACATGAAGAAGATACTGAAAATGCTTTGTTTCAAGACTTTTCAATACACCAAATCCCAAGAGCGGACAACTCACAAGAAGATTCGCTAGTGAAACTAGCAAGCTCAAGGGGAAACCCGGAGACACGAATTATTCCGGTAGGATATCAGGAAATTCCAAGTGTTGGAGAGGAAGCATCCGAACAAGGAAAGGAACTATTGGTTATGTCAAGGTCTCGAGCTAAGTTACAAGAGGAAGAGGGAAGAGAAATTGATAGAGAAATATTAGATGAAAGGGTTGACCAATCAAGAGCAAATGACTCGTATGATAACACCTGGATGTCACCCATCATTGAATATCTTATTAAATGGATATTTCCATCTGACAAAGGCGAAGCAAGGAAAATCAAGTAACAAGCTCCAACCTTCAAAATAATGGATGGATCCTCTATAAGAAGGGATATGCCCTTCCCTATCTAAGATGCATAAGCCTGGATGATTGAGTAAAATTAATGGAAGAAGCACATGAGGGATTCTGTGGGGACCACTCGAATGGAACAAAATTGGCAAAGAAGATAATAAGACAAGGATTTTATTGGCCTCGTATGGTAAGCCAAGCCATCGAGTATGTAAGAAGATGCGAGAAATGTCATAATACTCAAAGGTTCCCAGACTACTCCTAAGTCAGTTAACTCTAATTGCAAGTCCATGTCCCTTTGACGTATGGGGAATAGATTTAATCGGCCCATTGCCAATCTCAAAAGGAGGAGCAAAGTATGCCGTAGTCGCCATAGATTACTTCACTAAATGGATTCAAGTGGAACCACTTCTAAAGATTACTTCTGGGAAGGTACTCAAATTCATCATCAAAAATATCATAACTAGATTTGGAATTCCCTAGAAGATAATTTTGGACAACGGAACACAATTTGAGAGCGAAGAATTCTCTCACTTTTGCCACAAGAATGGGATCATTAAGGGATTTTCCTTCGTCGCACATCCAAAAGCAAATGGGGGCAGTTGAGGCTACAAACAAAACTATAAAGACAATTCTGAAAAAGTGACTAAAAAAGCAAAAGTAAATTGGGTAGAAACATTACCACTTGTGTTATGGGCTTATCGAACATCTACTAAAACGGCGATGGGCCATACTCCCTACTCTTTAACATATGGGTGTGAGGCGATGTTACCAATCGAAATTGAAATACCCTTACACTGAAGAATCGCCTAAGCATTCGATATGAATTAAGAACTGAAAAGGGAACCCTGGATTTGATACATGAGCTGAGACGAAGTAGCAATAAGAACAGCGGAGTATCAAAGAAGAATCTCAAAGTACTATAACTTAAAAGTGAGAACACGGTCATTTCAAGAAGGAGATATGGTACTCCAAAGAGTAATGGCAAATACAAGAAACCCCATAAATGGACCCCTGGGACCAAACTGGGAAGGACCCTTAATCATTGACAAAGTAATCCCCCAAGGAGCTTACAAGTTATGCCAACCAGACTGCAATATGGTTCTGGGAACATGGAATGTCGAACATTTGAGACCATATTTTCCAAAGATGAATGAATAAAGCATCACTTTCTTCAAAAGGAAAATCTATAAGGTTGGGAGTGAAATACTCATTGTATTTGGATACTACCTAAGATGGTAGAATACTACCAAAGGCGGTAGAAAGCCTCTGTCTGTGCCTAGTTGGCCAATGCAGAGCTCCTCCTGGAGGGAGGGCGGAGTAAGGCTTTAACCGCGCCACTCTATGGCTAGGTTAAAGCACCAGACAAGCCCTTGGTCGCACCTCTGGTCATGTCAAGGCACCTCCTGGAGAGAGGACGGAGTAAACCTTTATCCCGGCCACACTATGGCAAGGATATATCACCGAACAAGCCCTTGTCCGTGCCACGCTATGGCCAGGGTAGGGTGACTCCTAAAGGGAGGACATAGTAAGCCTTTATCCGTGCCACGCTATGGCCAGGTTAAAGCACCGAACAATCCCATGTCCCCACCACGCTATGGCCAGGGTAGGGCACCTCCTAGAGGGAGGTTGGGTAAGTCCTTGGTTCTAGCCTCTAAGATGAACTAACCAAGAGCACCAGACAACAATGGACAAAGATGTCCAAGCCCAAGAAGTGGCTCATCAAGTAACGGGCTAAGATATCCAAGCCCAAAAAGAGTCACATTGAATAATAGACTAAGATATCCAAGCCCAAGAAGAGGCTTATCAAATAATGGGCTAAGATGTCTAAACCTCAGAGACGATATATCTCCAATGGACTAAGATGTCCTGGCCCATGAAGTGGCACATCAGATTATGGACTAAGACGTCTAAGCTTGAGAAGCAGCCATTAAGAATATTACTATATACAAGGCCTAAAGAGTTTATACATGTGAAAGGAGACAGAATCTAAGGAGTAAAGCAGAACTCCGTCTATTAAATACTCGATTCTGGGTTTCGGGACTTTCATTTCTAAATTTCATCTATTAATACCTGAATCTGGGTTTCGGGTCTTTATCAATCATTTACGGTCTTTATTATACCCGAATTGGGGTTTCGGGATTATTATTCAACTTCACTTTAATTCCCTAATCTACGCTAAGGATTTCTATTTTAAAAACAATCACTATGGATTTCTACCTACCTAACATATGCCCTAATCTGGGCTAAGGATTCCTATTATGAAGATAATGATTACGGGATTCTAGTTATCCCACATATGCCCAAATCTGCTAAAGATTCTTATTACCAAGATAAATGATGATAATTTTTAATTATCCAACATATGCCTTGATCTAGGCTCTGGATTTTTGACATGAAGACAATTATTACTAATTTTTGATTATCCACTATAAATACCCGAATCTGGTTTGAGAATTCCATTCTGGAAATTATTTCTGATTCTTCCTTATTAAGACCCGAATCTGGGTGCTGGATATCTTACTATTAACTTCTAAACTCCAATAGCTAATACCCTAATCTGGTTCAGGTTCCATAATCTCATAATTCCTTAATTTGAATTTTTGGTCTTTATCATCAATTGTAATTTCTATCAATCGAATCTCGAGCCTGAGGTTTAAAGTAGTAGTATTGAAGCTACCATGGATGTTTAAGTCATCAATCAGAAGCTTCAAGCTGGCCTTCTTAATACCCAAACCAGGGATATTAGTTTACAAGTTTAAATGATGATCATCAACATCTAAATTAAGATTCTGGGATCATTCTTATCTCTAAGGAAAATCTCAAAGCACACATTAAAAAAATTACGAGTTACAAAGGCTTATCACCAGATAATAGCTAACAACTTCCTATTTCCTAGCATCGGATATCTTCAGCGGGGAGTTCTTAGAATTTAATTGTTATGTGAAGGGATAACTATTAATTGCAGACCTCATATCCTTTGTTGAATCAAGCCTATGATTAACTAACTAATTAAATTTATAAGAACCCCTATGCTAACTTATCATGAGGCATATTTATAAGATAATGGGTGAGTTATAGAGAATGTCACTTACTTTGATTTTTGCAAGAAGATAGATTAATTAAGAGCAAGAGAGTTTTAAAATTTTTGTCCTAAAGAACAAAAGCAAAATGTTAGCCATAAAATCCACTTAAGCACAGAAGTATGAAAGAAGGTTAATGAAAATGTCAGGCTCTGCTGGAATTACAAAGTTTCTATAAAGGTCACAAAAGAACGTTTCGAAGGCATTAAGAAGGCTTTCGAAGGAGTCGGAGGCACCAGGCACCCTTACAAGTAATAAACAATGTGAAAGCTTTCGGGTCAGATGGAAAAGAAAGGCAGGACTACCCTTCCGCCACTTCAACCTTTCGATGCAGATGGGTTCACGAGTTTAAAGAAAGCAAGGACAAGCACGGAACCACCTTTCAAAGGCAATGAACATCAACCACTCATATGCATGCCAAACCTTTCGGAACCAAAGGTTTCGTCTTTATAACAACCCTTTCGAAAGCATACCCATGCCTTTCGAACCGGTCGAAGCGAATGACATAAGGAGAAGGTTTTGCATCAATTCACAAGCATGCATTCGAAAGCTACCCATTGCATCGAAGCAATTGGTACTTCAGCATCTTCGAAGTCCCAATGGACAACCTATCGACAGAGTTGAAAGCTCCTATCTTTAATTCTAATGACAGCAAAGCAACATGAAGAAAAAAGCGCATTTAATTTGAGGACCTTTTGACGACTTTGAAAGGAGTTCTGGAGAAAGCAAGAAAAGGAATACTGAAGACTCAACAAAAGCAAAAGGCTGATAAAAGACCCTTTCGACTTAGTCGAAAGGTCTGGAGTAAGATGAGGAAAGTGCAGGGTTGAGTTAAAGAATTCAAAAGAGATGCCTTTCGACTGTGTCGAAGGCAGATGTGTCCTTTCGACCAAGTCAAAAGGAATGAGGCGACATATAAAAAGGGGCCTATCGATTGGGTCGAAAGCATAAGCATGGAAGGGGGGCGACCTGCATCTATAAATAAGACCCATGGGGTCCAGTTTTGGGGACCGGATTTTGGAATCTTAAACTCATTTATTTTCTCCAATTTCTTAGCTACGACAAAATCATTGTAAAGCCTAAATCAATTTAAGGAAAAAGCTCTCATAATTGTAACTCATTTTGGATTAATAAATATGGAGAGATGGTGGATTCATTAAGGATTTCGATTACGGGGAAGATCATTATAATCATTAGCTAGACTAATGATCCATTGCACATGATTCTATCTTATTCTCTTAACATCTTTTTGTCTATGCAACATATAAGATTGACTTGGATATATACATTCAAAGCACATCACCGTCGAAGCCAATATCAGACAATGGAAGTAATAAGGGTGATGATATTTCAACATTGATGAATATATAAACTTAGAAGTATCCAGGCCGATCTTATACAGAGTAAACTGAATGTAGCTTAGGCAACTGCAATCTGGATATGTTTCAAAAGGATGAAGCTCCTTTCGACCTGGTCGAAAGGGGTGTTCCGAGGGGAATCCAGTCTGTAGTTGGAAAGTGAATGTCAAGAAAGGAATTCCTTCGAAAGGAGTTTACCCCCCACTACATCTTCAACTCTTTCGAAGGGGTTCGTCAACAAAATAGGCGAAACTAATGAAGTCGAGAGCAGCTATCTCATTTTAATAAAACATGTATACATTCTAACGGGGTCAGAAGGGTCAAAATGAACCTTTCTACCTTGGCGAAAGCCTTTATAAATAGCTGACTTTGACTCTTTCAAAAGACAGGTTTCGAGTTGAATGCTTCTTCCTAAGCCTGCATTTCTAATTTTACCACCAAATCTGTTTCGACTTGCTCAATCAGGTCGAAAGGTAGGTTTCGAAAGAAGCAACTTCTTTGACCTCCTAATCTTATATGACCTATTTGGTTATTCATATAGCTTTAGGGATGTTGACAAGATTTCTTGTTAAAAGTAATGATATAATATATTCATGTTTGCCAAATAATAACAAATTCAGTGTGCATCTAAGTAAAAACTCTTAATTAGAATGCATGATCATTCATTTTTATGCTTGGTATGCGTACTCTGTAAAGACCCATTATTTAATCACTTTAAATAGGGATATTTTAATATATTCTTAAATAATTAGTTCATGGATTTTATAACTCTAATAAATCGCTTTTTATTTATAACTAGTGATGGTGAAAAAGTTTTCAAATTTTGTTTAATAAAACATTTAGTTTGAAGAAAAAATAAAAATGTGACCGAAAATCGTTTTCCAAATTTTTGACTTTTCGATGTCTAAAAGTTACCGGAATACATTGTGCGGGGTTGAGTTAATATACATACACATTTATATATAAGTTAGAACACATTTTGATATATATGTATATATATATCCATATATATATATATATATGTTTATAAAAATATGATGTGACTTTGTATGAAAAAGTTTAAATAAGTTTAAAAAGAGAAGAAGTCATAACATGTCAGTTCTCACAAAACATAAGTTCACTAAGTATAAGTGAATATTGGAAAAAAATGAAAGAGGGGGGACAAGGGTATTCACCTGAGCAAGGGGATGGGAGACAAGGGTGGTGAGGTGGCAAAATTCAAGTGGGGATTATGTACCTAAGGATAATTTACTAATTTTGTCATTTCATGTCACATAAAAAAACCAATTTTCATTTTTTTACTCATTTGATCACTTCATTCTCATTTCCTAAAAACCTCTCCAAGCTTCATAAAAACTTTCATGGCTTCCCTTGTTTCTAAAAATTAAAAATCTTATCTTCTTCCATTTTTATGCCTTGAAAAAGTCAGTTAAAATACTCCCTCTTCACTTCTACATACCCTCCTTTCAAGCACAAGCCCTTAGTGCCCCTCTTCAATTAAGGCCATACACCCACACTCCCTAGCTGAACACTTCTCCACCCTTAAGCTCACTAAAATATCATTTTTCCAAGTTAAAAGTGAAGTTCTAGGTCACTTTCTAAAAATAGTGGAAGGTCAGGTTAATTTAGTTAGCTTTTTGGCGAGTAAAGCTAACTTTGTATTTAAATTTTCTAACTTTTATTATGATGTATACCTTGTTGTTTAATCATTACTTGATTGGTTGAATATGATGTTGATTTGTATGTATACATATATACTAGGAAGTGATAGTTAGTTCGACTTAAAAATTAAAGTTTAAAATTCATGAATGGATGGAATGTTGTAATCTTGCTTATGGTTTGTTAGTATGGTGAAAATATATATATGATCTTGTGTGAAAGTGTATATGCTAAAGGAAGTTGGCATAAAGACTTGTGTAAGCAGCAATGGAAATTCCTTGCTTTTAATAATTTGTTTTACCTAAGTGCTTACTAAAAAGTTTTATAAAATTTTAAAACTTTACTTTTATGTTTCAAAAACATTTTATAACATTTTAAAATGGGTTTGAGTAAAAGCGTAAGGTTTTAACACTATCTAATACATAAAAAATAGTTTTGGAATTTAAAAATCATATAACGATAGTCGTTGTGGATGTTTGTAAAAACGAACTATTTTTGAAATCTAAAAGTGTTTCACTTATTTATATTTTAGAAAGGTGTTTTCAAAAATATTATAATTAATAAAAAAGTATTGATTATTTATTTAATTAATGATTATTTAATTAACTATTTAAGTAAGGTAATTAGTACTTAATCACTACTTAACAAAGGCAATTAGTGCTTAAGTGTCACCCATGTAAATGAATTATAATTAGTTAATAACTTAAAATTTAATTATTATTTAGTTATTTATTAAATATTAATTATTTATTAAAAAGGGGTTTAATTATTAATTTATTACTAATTAAGTTAAATTTAGTTAAGATTTGATTAAAACTTAATTAAGATTTAATTATTATTATTATATAAGGATTAGTTTAAAATTAAATAATAAAGGTTTAGTTTGTTTTAAATTAATTAATAAAGCTTTTGATTTTTAAAGTCGCTTTATTTCAAAAGATTGATTTTGTTAAATGAAGTTTCCTTTTGAAAAAATATTTCAAACCAAGGGATTTTTATGTCGATTATCCTTTAGTAACCTCAAATGATTATGAAACCAAATGACATTTGTTTAGCAGAACAAAACATCATTATGCTATTATAATAATTTATACATGTGTTTAGCATAACAAATCCTCATCAGCAATTATAATGATTTGGACATTTCATATGTATTAATTGGTTGTTGTCTATTGATCCCTTTTACATATCTGCTTGTTATGTAAATACTCCTGTTATAACTTGGAAAGTTTAAATAAAATTGAATAAACTATTGTGGTCACTAAGCCTCTTATGAATTTTGAAAATTATTCTTTTAATCTTATTTCTTTTTAAATAAGGGTTTGTAGATAATTATTATGGTTTGAAGTAAAGTTATTATGTAATTGAAATTTTTAAGGTTTATCACCATTTCAATAAGATATTTTAAAGATAACTCATTAACTATTTCATTTAAAGTGTTGAAGTTAGTTTAATTAAAAACAATTTGTTACTTAAAAGTTATTTTAAATAATTAATTGTTTATTAAAAGGGAACTTGATCGAATAAGATTTATTAAAGAAAATTTTGTTTTAAATAAGGAAAGTTCATCAAAATGTGTTTTATAAATTGAAAGGGATTTTGAAATTTGAAAATAAATTTTCTAGATGATTTTGGATATTTATAAATGAGTATTATAAATAGACTTAGAGATTTATAAAGAGTTTTATAAATGAATTTGGAACTTTTGTAAAGGAGATTTTCATAAATGAAAGAGGTTTATTAAAAGGATTTATTAAAGAAATTTATAAAAGAATTTGAGATTGGATTTCCTTTAACTGACATTCTTAATTTTTGTGGTATGGATATTCGTTCTACACTTAACACCAAAGGAATAGTGTTTGAGGTTATCCTTATCTTCAATTTAGATAACTTTTGTTGTAATCCTTTTAATGTGATTTTGAAGTAAGAAATCTTTCGCAATGTTTTGTGAATATACTTATGCTAGTAAGATAATGTACGAATATTATGATAAATGTTTTGAAAAGAGATTAAAATAAGTGAAATAATTATTTTGAGGCTTAGTGGTTGCTATGAGTAATCAAATCTCTGAATTGTTGTTGTTTGTGTATTTGATAGTTAAATAACCGAATATCAAATCTCGGCCAATTTTGACTTAAGAAATAAATAAGAGCTTCACGTGTTTATACGGTTTGAGTTCTCTCGGGAGAAATCATTCGATGAGATGTCTTTAGCTTTAAGGGATATATTAGAGACCCTTTTGGGACTCTAGTATAGTTCGCTTACTTCCAAAAGAACTGGGAATGAGTCAATTGAAAATTATTGGTTGTTGGTTTGGAGAGACCAGGATTGGATATATTATCTGAAAACCACTACGAACCTATGTGTTTGAGTGGAAGACATCTTGAGGACGATCTAAGATGAAGCTCTTTGAAGTGCTAGGTGTACTTGCTACTGACCGTGAGGGTGATTCTGAAATGGATGTAGTAGAGATAGTGCCTTCGGTTTCGTTCAAACCCAGAACAAACTTGTATGGATGAATGGCATTGCATCATTGCATGGAGGGCACTGTTAGCATTCCAAGTTGGAATTTCTAAAAGAAGGTAAATCGTTGCCTCAAGCCTTACACCTCGGTAATCACTAAAACATGGTAGATGAAGCAGGGATATGTGGGTCACTCCCATTAGGGTATGATCTTCCCTTATCTAGAGTCGATATTGTCTCTTCTGTATGCTTTGAGGCCTATTTTGGTTGTTGATCACGACCTAGGGGTGATCATAATCGGTACTCACCAGTCAGGGATAGGTCAGTCCTATATTGGTAAGGTTGTAAAGGTAACTACGACCTCCAATACATTTTATCTAGAGGTGTACTGTTGTTGGAAGGTAGTCCCTTACCTTGTCATTTTTGTAGTCCATTTTCGATATATATGCCTAGTGGTTTTTGATTATATACCTATTATTGTTGTGATGTACACACATCATAGCTACTTGATTACTGAATACTTTAAATCCGTACATATTATTATAATATCATCGAATATATAATATAAAAAATTTGGTTATAGTAAGGTAAAACTTTTCCGTGTTTATGTGCGGCTTAGTCTTATGGTTACTCTTCTTTTTGAAAAGGTTTTTCAAATATAGAAATTAATATGTTTTGATTCGATTTTTACTCATGCTGGTTTACCAAACTGACCCAGGCATTATTTTCTTATAATGCTCGGGTCAGCCCGAGCATATTTTCTATATTTAGTGCGATCCTTTGGAGCTTTCAGGAGACAAGTTGGATTCTCTAAGACGTAGTCACGTATCTTATATTTTTTCACTATTTTTTTTTTGCTTGGAATTTTGTTTGTATTTATCAGCAATTGTAAGGACTAGATGTAATAACCGTCCATGGTGATAATAAGTTAGTGTACTCTATCATTGTGTATACTAAATATGATTTTTTTAGTAAAGATCCAGTGTATATTATATATTTCTCGTTATGACGTGAGATTCTGTTCTGTCTCTTTCTTTCTTTACCCTAAATGACTTGTCTTTCAAACACTTAAATGATCGACACATGAATACTGAGGATGTATTAAGTGTCTTTTTTAGGTGTAAGAAAGATGGATCGTTACAAGTTGTATCAAAGCTTAGGTTGAGGGAACACCTAGGCCTTGGTGGGGTAATCTCATCATAGATTGGGTTAATAATGTCCTAGAATGAGTGTAGCGACCTACCTTTCCGTACAGTTTAAGTGGCCAATAAACCACACATGAACCACTCAAATTGAATGGAAAGGCGGATTGTTAGAGGAAAGAAAGAAGAAGGAAGATAAGAAGACACTAAACAACACAGAATCTCACAACAGAATGAATAATCTATAATATAAAACAAATCTTTATATACAAACAAACTATAATATAAGTATATACAGACATCAATAAGAGTACACTAACCTATTTCAGCACGGACAGTTATAACAACCTATCCTCACAATTGCTGATAAATACAACATTGAATGCAGTGGAAAATAACCATATACGTGAATAAGTCTCTAGGCCTCCAGCTCGTCTCTTGAAGCTCCAAGCCTCCAACTAAACCTGGAAATATGCTCGGTTTGACCCGAGCATTATGGAAAACAACGCCCGAGTCAGTCTGGTAAAACTAGCATGAGAAACTCAAATCACAAGAAATTTATATATTATAACTTGTAAAATCTTTTAAAATCAAAGGTATCTCGTAAGACCATGCGGCATATAAACACGGACGGGTTTTTACCTTACGATAACCAAAACCTTTATATCCGAAAATCCAGTTGTATTATAATAATGTCTAAGGGTGAAATTAATAATAATCAAGTAGCTATGATGCTTGTGGGGGTACATCACAACAATACTAGGTATATAATCAAAAACGGATAAGGCACGTTCGTTAATTGTGTAGGATTCCATGGAGATGCCCTCAGTACTTCGAGGAACGGTCCTTCTGCACAAGGATCAGAGATATCCTTCCGAAGCACCATACATGCCTAAAGATGTATCATTGGAAAAATAGAGCTGGTCTCGCTAAGAACGAGTGCATCGCCCCATGCATGCATAATAACTGTAGGTAACGTCTAAGAGGAGCCGACTACACCCTATGGGTTTTCCAACCCTACTGGCCATGCCTCCTATCTCTGGTTTTAGTCATTTTCGTTGATGAGTCTACGTCCAACATTCTAGCTCACACACCGCTATCAAAACAGATCATGGAATCCCACATGGATTCCAATAACCGAACGGGCATCGGAATCACACATGGATTCCTATATCCCAAATAGATCTTCGAGTCATACATGGATTCCCATACCCCAATGAGTTACGGAACCACACATGGATTCCAACATCTTAATATATCCCGAAACTCCACCATGGAACCATATATGGTTTTTGGAGTGGATACGGTATGGGTCATCTCTTATGAGTAGTAACGACCCATCTTTTTGGACGGTTTAAATCGACAATAAACCATACATGTCAGACTCAAACCATTCAAAAGGGAAGATTGTTATGGGGTAAATAAGAAAAAGAAGATAAAGGAAGAAAACAAAACACAGAATCTCACAGTGGAATGGCAAAATATAATAATCAAATAAACAGTTCATGAAACTGTTTTACAAATAACATTTGATTATACTTTTACAATATAGAATCAGACTACATATAGCAGGAATAAATAAATAATGCAGCGGAACAACATGATGTAGTGGAATAGATATAATAAATAATAATAGTACTAAATCTTCGTCTTCATCCTCCAAAAAAGCAGTCTTCGATACACTGAAAGGCTCAGACTGACCCGAGCGAATTGAAAAGACAAAACACTCGAGTCAAAACTAAAAGATCTTATGTAGGTTAAATCAATAGTAAATAAATATGGGTGTAACGGTGTCGAAGATGTTTACGGGGTTTGACATCTCCTATCCAGTGTCTAACGTGAATGCAATAACTTAAGAGATGTTGGCGATTTCCATCTCCTAAGGATCCGTTAAACTATCTGCATACATAGTATAATACGCTATTATAATAGTGTCTACAGTAAAGTAAAGTATTAAAATACCATTAAGGCGTTACCCATATCCCCCTTAACACATTTTATATAATGTTATAGTCTATACAGTACTATAAACTCCACCGTAAACTGGTGGGCTATCAGGGAGCAATCCATAGGTAAGACACAAACCAAACTCGTAGAAGGCGCGATAAGGCATGTGACAAGGCACGTGAGGCAATGCCCAAGGAAGGATACTACTGTTTTGCGGATCCGGACTGGTGGTAACGAATAGCACCTACTACCGCCCACCTTGGAACACACTCCCATAATCAAAATCGAGGGGTGGCCACAAAATCAATCACAAATTCATAATATGGTATCGAAGAAGCATGTCCGATCGGAGGTGCGACCTCACTTGGCCTGGCGTGGCTCCTGTTTTAGTCACATCAAGCTGACTCGAGGGAGTCAGGGCTACGTTAATACCTCATACAGAATCGTTCACCAAACCATTCTACTTCATTCTGGAATCTCCACCACGTACACAGTTGTTAAAGTGGTTTTCGGTATTGGTAGAGAGTATGATAATATCCGATCCTGATTTCTTTAACAACCAAACGCTTATTTCACACCGGATGGTTCTTTTAAAGATCCAAAACCGTTTCATAATTGATATCAAAATATCATATTCAATTCAAACCATATCACTTTCGAAATCATATTCACTTTCAAAATCATACTTCCAAAATAGGTTAAACCCTTAATTTAAAATCATCATATTCCTCAAATATGTCATTTAAATCCCAACTCAGGTTATAACATCATTTAACCGTATTCGCTTTTAAATACTTCCACTTTACACAGTCTGTAATTTAGAAAATAGTTTAGATAGTTATTAAATAAATTTTTAAATAGTTAAAATATTCTAAAATAGTTTTAAAAAATAGATTAAAAATAGTTTAAATAGATTTAAGATAGTATAAATAGATTTAAAATAGTTTAAACAGATTTAAAATAGATTAAATAGATTTAAAATAGATTTAAAATAGATTAAATAGATTTAAAATAGATTAAATAGAATTAGAATATATTAAAATAAATTAAAATAGTTTAAATTGATTAAAACAGTTTAAAATAGTTAAAATAGATTAAATTAGTTTAATAGTTTGAAAATCTTAATGATCGGATTTTTAAAATAATATATTTTTAAACAGTTTATATTAAAATAATAAATTTGAAATTAATATCCAATTAAACTATGTCTTTCATTCAAAACATCTAGACCATGTCCAGATTTTAAATCAACAAACTAAATTTTTTCTTTCAATTAAAATTCTCATTTAAAACCATTTAATCAATATTGATTTCAAATCCATGTTCGAATAATAAATTCAGACTATTTCAAATTTAGTAGATTTCCAAGTTTAAATATTCAAATATTTCAATAATTCAATCTCGATAAATTTCTTTTATACTTCAAGCCCAACTTTAAAATTTCAATTTATTCTCTAAATAATTCATTTAAACTAACTCCATTTTCAATATTTCATGCTTAGATTTTCAAAAAATAATTCAGTTTATACAAATCCAATTTTATTTCAAAATATCATTTAACTGAATTCAAAATTTTAGGATTTAAAATCATTTAATTTAACCAATCCGGTGTCCATATATAATTTATACCCTATGGTCAAGTGATATGGACATATATCATTTCAATCCGCATATATTTTTAATTTACGGGTATATATCATTTCAACCCGCAATCCCGAATTAAAATAAAATCCATAAAATCACTCGAGTATACCATTTCAACCCATAACGATTTCTCCCTAATCTATCAAGTCATTCGGGTATGTATCATTTCAACCCATAGGGAACTTGTAGTGTTATAAAAATATAAAAATATAACATCTAGTCATCCAATATCAACAATCAAACATCCATCACAATCACCATTCAATCAACCAATAATTAACATCAATTAACTGATTATCATCAATAGGTATTCAATTGACAGTTAAATTCAATATTAAATTAAATGACGATTAAATGCAATAAAAGTCATATTTAACTAGAATGACAATTCAAATGTACTAAACATCCACCAATCAAATTCTAATCACATCATATGTTCAATTTAACTAACATATGATAATCTAGTAGTTGTGAGTGGGTCAAAACACTCACCTTTGATTTCAAATCGATTTCAAATCGAAAATAAGGCCCAAAATTCAACAGTATCATAATTCATCCAAACCAGTTCCGTAATGTCCGGAATTTTGATACGATCGTAGCTGACAAACCACGCCCAAATCCGTGTTCGTATGCAAAAGATATGGACATTAGAACATCATATGATTTAAATTAAAATAAATAAAAAATAATATAGGCAAACTCACCACGTTAGCAAGCTCGAAACCCTATGCCCTAATTCTCGTATGCATTCGAAAAAAACTGAGCCGCCTCTAACCTTTCCATTGACCATTAAACGCACGCCAACACTTGGCCAGACCCACGATCGACCATCGCCATCATGCTCCACAGCCAGAGCCGGCTCCAATGACCACCCTACGAACACCTTCGGTCGACCAGAGTACGACAGCCGCCGCTGGCCAATTATGAATTTTCTAGCCAACCTCGATCACATTTGAGACGAATGAATATCATCATCGTGACCTGCTCGACACCACCTTCCCAACGCCACCTCCTGATCGTCGATCGGATGAAAATCCACCGTTGGATCGCGAAAACCTAATTTCGATGGCCGAGGATCATCCTCGATTTTTGATCAAACGGTGATTTGAATCGAAAAGCGAATAGCGGTATTGGATTGTGCTCATCGAGAGCTTTCCAACGATATATAATATGACATAGTTTTGAGGAGTTTGATTTTTGGATTTGGTTTTGAAATTGAATTTGGGTTTGGATCTACAACCATTGAAAAGAAGAGGAAGCAGGAAGGTGGAATAGACAGATACGTATAAAGATAAGAAATAAAAAGGCTGCTAGGGTTTAGAAGAATCTATTTATATGAACAAAGCCCGATTAGAAATGAACACGTATCGAATTGGTTTGAACGACAATAACGACCCAAAAAGCCCGTTCCATCTCCGAAACGAAAGTAGGTCATCCCATATATCAAAATAGATATTTTTGATATTTTTAAACTCGATGGAATAGGTTTCAAGTCCTAATTCCATTGTATGAAGAAGTTAACTTTTAAAATCAACTTATTTTAAATTGATTTTTGTGCGTTTCGAGCCCGCACGATCAAACGACAAGTCCGATCGCTACGAAACTTGAAATCCTACAATAATTCACTGTTACGGATCCGATGAAACTGGTTTCGTTGAAATCCAAGACAGTGGACAAAATGGCTATTTTCACGTAAATTGAATAAATGATTATTAAATTAATTAAATCACTTTTTCAATTCAAATTTTATAAACAAATTTCATCATTTCTAATTACACAGAAATTAACAATCTTTTTAAAACCAATTTCCCATGTCAAATTCAATGTTAATTATTGCACTGATTACAGTGTTTACTTTCAGTTGCAATAAATCCATTAATTAAAATTTAAATTCCAATAAATTGATTAAATTTGATTTCAATCTTTTCATTCAATCAATCATTATCTAATGGATATAATTAACATTGGTTTACCCTTTATTACATCAATATTCTCCAGTTATTATTTTAATCCACATTAACTGCAATATTTATGTAAATTAATTGTAAATTGATTTCCAATTTATTGTCAATGAATTAAATAGTGAATTTATAATTGTTCATTGTTACAACTTACAAACTCAAACACATTTCAATGTTTATTGTTTACAATCCAAGCTAATAAATTCACAACTTGTGACGACTCGGAATTTTGGATATTTGAAATGAGAATATTTAATTAATTTTAAATATTCAAAAGGGTAATTTTGACTTGAATTTCAAATACCACTATTTATTGGGTGATTTAATTATTGAATTTAAATAATTGGAAATTGGGAAAATTGTTGAAGCTTGGGTTTTAAGCTTTGTTAAAAATAATTTGAAGGCTTGTAAAATCTATATTGATAATACTGAAGATAGTAAAAGTGTTAAACTTGAATTTGGAAGTGTTAAGTTTTGAAATTTTATCGTTTAAATTGATATTTAAAAATAGCCTTCCAAGGCACAGTCTCGGAATTCGACGAAACAAGTTCCATTGGATCCGTAATATTGTATTATTATCGGATTTCAAATTTCGCAGTGTTTGGAGTTGTCGTGTGATCGTACGATAGGAAAACGTGCTAAAATCTATATCGAAAATTTATATATTAACTGGATCCAAAAAGCTATCTTCTCCATACGATCGAATTTGGACTCGAAACCTTTTCCATTGCGTTCGAAATAGGGGTATAACATTATAAACGCCTGGCGGCACGTCTCGTTAGGAGGTCGAAAATTTAAGCTACAAATTCGAGACAATTTGAAATCAATTAAATATATATATTTATTCACATACCATAGTCAGCCTTCAGCTGAAATAATGTCACACCAGTGTTTTCTATACTTCATTTCAGTCACTGTAGCAAGCCTATGCAGAGACGCAAGGAAAAACACTTGTCCTCCCTGAGACACGCATCATCTCTAAAATTTAAACCTATCGTTCAAAAGAAATAGCCCAACGACTTCCTTTCTTCTAAATCTAGCCCTCTTTAGTTCAATAAAATGGCCGCTTCTTCCTTTTTTCTGTTCAAATCAAATTAATAGCCAAAGCCCTCTCCCTCTGATAAAAAAAAATAAAAAAATAAATAATAATAAGGCGAACGACTCGCGGTCAAGGAGAGGCGTTAGTCAGGGGGGCATCGCTCGTCGGGGTGTGCGCAGGTTAGGAGAAGGCACTCGTTAGTTAGGCGCGTCAGTGGGTGGCCGCCGTGGTTGGGTGTCGTGGTACGTGGAGGCGATCTAAGGTTTCGAATTTCGAGAAGCTAGGGTTTGGAATCGCGCGCACGATGGCTGGGTTGGCATCGGAGTCGAGTGAGCACGCAAGTTTGTTGTTCGAGTAGGGTTTCTCGAAGACAGGTCAGGCGATGGTCGTGGATGTGGCAGGCGATCGAAGACGGGTTTTCGTTCGGGAGATGGTCGTGGTTGTTTTCCGGTGAGTGTTTAGCAGTAGTCGATTTCTTGGTAACCTTTATTTTATTTAATTTTATTTTGTGGTTGATTAAACTGTTTTAGTTGCAAACAAAAACAACAAAATATAATAGGCTAAGTTTTTATTTAAAACCGGTTAATTAAAATTCATTATTTCAGTCTTAAGGTATATATATATGTATATCTACAGTAAAGAGAAATACAATCTATACAGAAAGATTTTTGAATATATATATATATATAGGAATTTTAAAATACATACTAGTTTAAATTAAAATTTTTAAATGGGAATTTAATTGTTCGATTTATTTCGAATATTGATAACTGTATAAATGTTTGTACAAGGTCCAAATATCATGAAGAAAATAGTCAGGATTGAAGTGGATTGCAAACAAAGATAAAGGTGAGTAAATCTCACTCATCTGGGTTTTATTTAAATTTAAATGGTTAAATTTAAATAACTGGTTGAATGATTGAATTGATTGGATGTGATAATATATATAATAGTGTGTGTATATATATTGGTGTGATTGATATTCCCGCATTATATAGCGGATGAGACCCTATGCGCCGAATAATAGCGGATGATATTATATAAACCCATATACCACGATATTCCACCTCGAAGTGGAATTGGTATTGTGCTAACATCTGTGGATGCAGGGAAACAGGTTGGAGGGATCCAACTGGATTCCTCAAAATTATTTAGATTGTTTTAATTATTCTGTGATATGATGTAACGACCCGTATTTTTACGGATCGAAAAGTTTGTCAAAATCTGGAATTTCAGTGTTGTTGAGCCATTTCAGATTTTAGGCAAAATATTGTTAAGTTTTAGGTCGTACACGACCTAAGAGTTAAGTCGTGACCGACTTATGTGGGTTAGACGACCTAAGGAAGTTTTGGAGCGACTTAGAGGTTAGGTCTTCTTGGTTTAGGTCGTAGACGACCTAAGAGGTAGCGCGACCTAGTGTGTGAGCGACCTAAGTTTGGGAATTGTATTGTTAGGTCGTCTAGATGACCTAAGGAGGTGAATTGGTTAAGTGCTAGGTCGGTTGGAACGACCTATAGAATGTTAGCGACCTAAGGATTTTAGGTCGTAGGTGGTTAGGTCGTATGGTAGGTCGAGCGACCTAAGCGTTGACGACTTATGGGATGTTAGCGAGTTATGAGGGTTTACAACCTAGTGGTTATCTAGTTAGTATAGTTAGGTCGGCAACGACCTAGAGAAGCTGGGTAACAGTGAGCGACCTAGTAGTTTAGTGTTAAGTCGCGTGGGTCTAAGTGTTAGGTCGTAACATTTTTAGGTCGCTAGGCTATTACACTGCTAGGTCGCTGGGTTGTTGAGGCGCGTGAGTGTTAGGTCGCGTAGGACTTAGCAGTTAGGTCGTTGAGGCGTTAAGCTGTTAGGTCGTTAGGCGCTGTTGTGCTAAGTCGTATCCTCTTAAGTCTTAGGTCGAAGAGGCGCAAGCGATAGGTTGCTGAGGAGTTAAGTCGTAGCTGTTAGGTCGCTGGGTGCTTGGATGCACAGAAGTGTTAAGTCGGTGAAGGCTTAGGTCGGAGGGGTCTTAGGTCGTAAGTCGGAGACGACTTATGGAGATAGCCGAGTTACGACTTAGTGAATTTTCAGCTATAAATAGAAGGGGGTTGGCTTCACTTTTTGGGATCCGGATTTCGAAGCAACGAAGTGCTGCCATTTTGAGAGCTCGACTTCTACACTTCTTTACTTCTTTTCTCCACTCTAATCTAGTGATTCCATCCATCCAAGTTGAAGATCAAATTGAAGATTCAAGAGCTTAGATTGAAGATCTTCATCCTTTGAAGTGTGATTTCATCGATTGAAGCGGATTCGTGATAGATCAAGCTTGATCCTTCGCTGTCCAGATCTGAAGCATGTCGATTTGAGGTTGTTTAGGTGATTTGGTGAGTGGTGATTATCTCTCACACGGATCCAAAGGAGTATATCGGATTGTTGGTTCGATTTGGTGTTAAAATAGTGATTTCCATGTATTTTCTTCATCCTAAGCGTAGATCCATATAGATTCATTGTTCATGATGATGTTACATCCATTTTATCACATGTTAACCTATGCAAGTTCATTCATCAAGTTTATAAAGATATTGTTCATGTTTTCATGCTTGTTGGACTTTCAACTCTTTAATTATGAAAATGCCATTATTGTTAAAATTGTCTACTTAGATCATATTTGAATGCTTGATTGCTTGGATTGATGTTTGATTTGATTGATTGCCATGAATTAGATGATTGATGACTTGATTTAGACCGAAGATGATTCAAAAGCTAAGAGAAAGGCTCTTGAATTGGGAAAGCTGCTCGTGGCATATGTAGCGGGATGATGAAGCTCTTATGCATAGATTTGATGATGTGATGTTGAGATGAGGCTTTGCGAGGATGTGATGAAGCGAGGCAATCATGTGATGAAGACTTGGTTTAATCCAGACGGGATCACTCCAAGCATGTTGATAACTCGGTGAAATGGTCCGAGTTGAGGATAATGGATGGATATGAGAATAGTCGTCAAGGAGGATGACTAGGAGGCTTGGGTCTCATCGTTGTTGAAGGTTCTAGCATGCTCCAAGCAAGAGTACGTTTGGGCAGATTCGATAGTCCCAACGACTAACCGTTGAAGGTCGAGTACTCTGGGCAGATTCGATAGTCCTAGGCAAGGGTCACGATGACGTGCGGGAGTTATGTCTAGAACCGGGGTTACCATTATCCCTTGACGGACGGCTGAAAGAATGTGCCGGTCATTCAATTAACGGTGAAACCGAAGCAGTGATAACAGTGATAGCCAGAGTCATGGATGTTTGGCTGTATCGTCATTCGGTCTCAAGAGCGGTATTTTCTGGGTGCTTATCTGATCTTGGTTTAGGCCTTGGGGGTTTGTACTTGGAAAACATCGCCCTTGACTCGAGTGATAATTGCTTTACTTTATATTGTATGCTCTGCTATGTTTGCTTCTACTTAGTGTGTGTCCGGGGGCTATCACTGTAGAAAGAAGTTGGAGTGGGAGGGTTGTATTCCTATTCCTTTTCCTTTATGCTCTTTTGGTATGTTGTTAGTTAATTTACTGCTCACTAAGACTGTTGTCTGACTCAAGGCTTTATGTTTTAACTCTTATTGCCTTGGGCTGTTCGTCCATTTTGGGACGGGCAGACTAGGTAGCAGGTGACAGGTGCTGTTCTCTTCTCACGATGCTGATATCGAAAACGAACTGGAGGGTTGCATATTTTCTTCTTACTATATGTACTGGATGTTCCGCTGCTTTGTATTCTCTGAGTGATATGTAGTGAGGCTTGTTGTATTGACTATTCAGATGTTTGTATTCAACTATTATGAAGTTTTATATGATGTCATTTTGTTCTTTAAAGCTTCCCTATACATATGTTCTATAGTATTTTATCCATGCGCTGTGAGTAATACGATAGATTATGATATTTTAATTTACCCTGACAATCGTCCATGGCTGCCTGGCACACTTTGCAGCGCACTATCTCTAGGTTTAAGTGCAGGGGTCATGGGCGGTCGTCACATATGATTATTTGTTATTCTGTGATGAATTATAATGATAATTGGAGATGATGGATGCTATGGTTTGATTGAATATATTTGGGTATACTGTGTTACCAAAATATATAGATTGGATTTTTGGAAAGAAAATAAAAGAGTAAATTTTCAAGTAAAATAATTATAGAGAATTTGAATAAATTTAAGAAGGAATTGGAAAAGAATATAAGTGATTTTAAAAATCCTAATAAATAAATTCCGAGTATGGGAAAAGAGAATTTTGAGCAAACAGAGAAATAATGGAAATTTAAACTTAAGTGATATTATTTAAAGTAATAAAGAATTTACTATAAAATTCAAGGTCTAAATTTATTCAAAAAGAATAAAGAAGGAATTTGGAAAAAAAAATATGAAATTGGTATTTTCAAATAAAAAGGTTTTATATCATAATAAAGAAATAAAATCAGAAGTTAATGGGTTTTGAAATAAATTTAGTAAGTAAAGGGATTTATTTCAAAATGGAGAAATTTGGAAATCAATTTGAAATTAATTTAAGTAGATAAAAGTGGGATTTTTAAAGAAAAGTGAGACATTGAAATTTATAAACTGGGTTTATAAAAGTGAAGTAATATATCAGTGGATATTTGGAAGAATAAATTCATGGTGGGAATTTATTAAAGGAATGAGTAAATTTGGTTAAAAATAAATAGTGATTTATTTTTAAAGATGTGAAAGAGAAGTGTATTTCCCTGGATAGCCAAGTATGTTTCCAAAGCAAACTTTTAAGTATGAGTTAAAGGTTTGAAAGTTGTTTTTAAAGTATGTTTAGAAAATTTATTATTTTTAAATGTTTAAGTTTAAAGTAAGCATTATTTTCAAATTTATTTTGGTAGTAATTATTTAAAAGTGACTTGGTATATTGTTTTAAAAAGATGAAAATTTAGTTTTATAAAGTAGCTTTATTTTAAATATTCTTAAAGTATATATTTTTGAATAAAGTTTTAAAGTAGTTTTTTTAATTTAAATGTTTTAAAGTGTATTTTATAATAAAGTGTTTTAAATTATTTTAAAAATCTAAAGTAATTGTACTTGGTGTTTTGAGTGGAAATAAATATTTGGGAATTTATTCCGTGAGAAAAAGATGGTTTGGAACTGTTTTCAAACGGGTTGAAAATGGAAATATATATTGTGAAGATATTTGTGAGGTAAATAAATAATTTGGAAAATTATTTATGTTTGATGGATGTTTGTGAATGTTAATTGATAGTTAAATCACCGACTATCAATATTGGCCAATGGCTGATCGTTTCGAAGAGACCGGGATCGGGATTTATTTTCCGAAAACCACTTCGATTCGGTTTGAACGTTTTCGTAGGGAAACAAGTTTGGAATCGAAGATGGAGCAGTGAAGTGCAAGGGCTAGTCGTTACTAATCCTGAGGATGACTCCAAAATGGATGTAGTAGGAATAGTGCCTTCGGTTCCATTCGAACCCGGAATGGACTTGTATGGATGAATGCTTTCGAAACATCGTCAGGTGGATGGTGGGCATTCTAAGAGATGTGTTCTAAAAAGGTAATACTTAGCCTCGAGCCTCATCAACCGGAAATGATTGAAAATCAGGGGTTATGTAGCAAGGCTATGTGGGTAGCGCCCATTAGGGTGAGGTCATCCCTGTCTAGATGTCCCTTTTTATTTCGGCTTAGTGGTGCGGTTGCTGATCCTAACCGTGGGGTGATCTTACTCGGAATTACCCTTAGGTAGTTCCAGTCTTGTGTTGCAGGGGATCGGGCGTGGTCCTCGGTACGCTGATCTAGACCAGATACTGTGACAGGTGGTACCCCAGTGCCTAGTCATTAGTTGGAAATCCATCTCCCTACGTGTCTTTACAGTTTTGTTTGTATACCTATTAGCTGGAATTTAATAGATGTAATAATTTCGGTTATTTGAATAAGTATTTGTATATAGACACTATTATAATATCAGACGGATTTGATAAAAAGTGTTTTGGCTATCGTAAGGTAAAAACCCGACATGTTTATTTGTGGCGTGGTCTTACGAGATGCTTTTGATTTCAAAGAGTTTGGAAAACTTTAATAATCCAATTGAGTGTGTTTTCTGACGCTGGTTTTCCAGACTGACTCGGGTGTTATTTATTATAATGCTCGGGACAGACCGAGTATTATAGGTTACAGGATAGATGCTGTGGAGCTCAGGAGACGAGCTGGATGGCGAGACGTATCACATGTATTTGATGTATTCCGCTGTGTATCATTAGTTGTATAGTCAGCTTTGTGAGGACAAGTTATTATAACTGTCCTGAATTGTGATGTTGATTGTATTGTACTCTGATGTTGTATTCGGATGATGTATGTATAAACAGATACAGTTTCTTTTCTGTAAAGATCAGTTATTATCTATTATATTTTATACCGCTGCAATTGTGAGATTCTGATGTTGATTTTCTATTTTCTTCTTCTACCTTTTTCTTATTTAACCCAAATGGTTCATATTTCTGTTCTTCTTGAGTTGATTTGATGGAGATTAATGTCAATTCAAGGGGTACGGAACTGCGGGTAGTTCCAGTTTGTATCAGAGCTGAAGGTTGGTGATAACCTTGGCTCTGGTGGGGATTACTCATAGAATAGATTCCGTAGTACTCTAGAATGAGTTTTAGTGTATTAGTAGATATGAGCGCGTATTTGTTAGTGAATATAAAATTGTTTTATATTGTGTTGATTGGTTTATTGAGTAGTTTATGGATTCTGGTCAATACGAGTAATTAACATTATTGATAGGGATCTCTAAACACTTGAATAGAACAATTCGACACAGTATTGTTTTAAAATAGGGTAAATGAAATAATTTTACTCAAATTATTTTCATATATGAAAGAAATAATTTTTTGTAATTATTATTATTATATATATATATATGGTAGCTTGGTTGTTAGGAAATGATAATATTAAATTATTATCATTGTTGTGAAGGGATTGAATAAGAAATTGAAAACCATAGCTAAAAGTTAAGAAATAAATTCATATACAAATGAAGTTTATAAATATGAATTATAAATGTGATTTATAATTGAAATTGAGATGAAAATTCCAGAGTAATGTTTGAATATAAAATTGGATATGGAATCTGGCGAGGTTTGGAATTTAAGAATATTTGAAATGATTTTAAAGAGATAAAAGCATTGAACTCTTTCGGTCGCTGGAAAATAACTTCGGTGATGACTGTCGCATCATCGATGTTCATTTTCGAGTTTCTAGGAGAGGAATTGCTACCAAATTGTTTTAAATTGGAATTGTTTGCAAACTGGGTTTGGTTTTGAAATTCAAAGGGATAATTGAATTTACCAAAGAATTTTGGGTATAATTGATTTCAAATAAATTTTGAAATACTTAAGTGATTATTGAAGACTCTGGAATTGGTTTAAAATGTTTTTGAGTATCTAAGTAATGGTTTAAACTCTGGAGGTTTAACTAAAAATGTTTATGGATTATAAACAAGTTTGAAAATTTCCTAGGGTGAAATTAACTTGTAAAAAAGTTAATGAAGTTAAACTTGAGTTATAAATAAAATTAAACTTTGAAGTGTTAAGTGAATTGAATATGATTTAAATATGGTGAAATGAAATGAAGTTAGATTATAATAGAAAATGATTTGAGTTGCAAATAAAATCCAATTCGAATATAAATGAGTTAAATATGTGCTTGGATATTATTTTGATAAATTGAGAATGTAAATTAAAAATTAAAATGGATGGGCTAACGGAATTAAACGGAATTTGATTAGATGAGAATCAAATTAACTAGAAGTGAACTTAAGTTTGAAGTTGGGATAAATTGAAGTAAATTAACTTAAGTTCAAAATAATTAGAAGCTCGACTTCGAGTAAGAATGGAAGACCATTAAATATAAGCTTGGGTAAGTGATATTGGTGGGAACCTATAATATTGAGACCCTATTAATTGCTTATGAAAACGAGATTAAATAAAATTATATGAATTGATAGGAGTGAAATAAAATTGATTTTGAAATCAATTGAATTGAATATGAGTTGTTTGGAATTATAATTGAATTGGAGGTAAGTAAGTGAGTTGTGCATCACTTAAATTGAATGCAAGGGTAAGAAAAGCGAGTGAAAGCAATTGAATCGGTGATTGAAACCTTATTAATTACTTATAAGTGCTATTTTGTATGTATGGCTTATGAAATCGTTGTGTTAGCTATTGAAAATGAGTGAAATGTGAATAAATTTCTAAATATGGCACTTACATATTTGAATTGAGTAAGTACAGGTATAGGGAAGCCGTGTGGCTGGGTTTGGTTGCGCTAATTGCTAAAATAATAAGCCGCTTGCTTAAAAATGCTAAATAGAGGTACACCTACGCAATAAAAGATAGGAAATATGAACTGTTGTTTGTTTCCTTGTTTTCCGACCATGTGGGTCGATGTATATGTATTTATATCTCTTGTCAAATTGCAAAAGCTCCTCTATACAAAGGAGACTGCCAAAATTTTATGAAAATTTTGGGAGTTAGAAAATTTTTAAAATTTTCACTAACGACAAATGATTTAAAACTGGTAAGCAAATAGAATTGAAATTGAGTATTGAAATCTAATTGAAAATTGTGTATGTGAAGTAAGGTAAAATCGAAGAAATTGTTCGAAGAAACTAAAGGAAGAAAAGTTTGCAAATAAACTTTTATTTGAGATTTTAAATAAATTAGTAAGTGGAACTAATAAAAGGAAATGGTTAATTAAATATGGGGTGAGATAAGGTGAATAAAATTCAATATTCAGAGTTTGAAGAAAAATTGAATTCAAGCAAAATTGAAACTGAAAATCTAAATGAAAATCGAGAGAAAGTATTTAGATTTGAAAATAACTAATAAATTGAAGCAAATTGATTTTATATGGAATTGGAACTCAATTGGAGTATATACTTCAGTAGTGAAGTAGTAAAAATAAATATAAGAAATATTTATACTGAACTTAAGAAATGAAGAATGAAGTTCTCAAGTAAATTGGTATTGGGAATATACTGAGTGAATAATGGAATGAGGATTTAAAACTGGAAGTTGTGAAATGGGATAATTGGGGATAAGTAAATGGAGATCAAAATAAATGTAAATAAAAGAGAAAATTGATATAGTTGATAATCAATTGAAATTAATACGTAGGAGGTACATATATTATTTTATTCGCATGTGATTTGATCCAGATTCGAGCATAGAATTTCGAGACAGTCATATCGATCCGAGTTGGGATTTTTTAGTCGATTTTCGATGGCGAACCCTGGATATGGATTTTGATTGATTCTGGATATTCTCTATCATAGTTTGTGGCTATGCAAGGAGGATGACGGTTTCTGATCAAGAAACCAGATCTGAGTCCACACTAGGAAGTCGGGTGGACGATACTAGTTCGGAAGTGAAATTGTGTGATCGAGTGAGCGATCGGATTTGGTTTTGCGTACGAATGATATATGTGCATCGTACGGGCTTAAATAAAGCAAATATTGAAAATGTGTAAAAGAGAGTGAATAAAATAAGTTTGAATTCTGTATTTGGATAGTATTGCTAAGTAGGATATACATGTATTCAAAAGCAAAAGGGAATTGGGATTTTCGATTTCAGAAAATAAATTTAAATGGCCCAATAAAAGGTATGTGTTTAAATTTCTGTATGAAATTTGATCATTTTCTTGTCTAGCCACTTGGCTTTTGTTTTCTTTTGGAAATCTGGGGGCCTGTTGAGGCATTTTGTGGTAGTACCGAGCTAGCCGCGCAAAGGAGACGCTGGCAAAAATTTTCTGGAATTTAGGAAGTTAGAAATATTTTGAGAAAATTTTGATAATTCAAAATTTTGTTTCAAATTTAAAATTGAATTGTTAAGTAATATTGTTTGGAACAAATGGATAAGCTGGAAAGTTAGAAAGAGGGTTAGTGTGTCTTTGATAAAAAGATTTGTTTTGGAAAGTTGTTTGAAACTATTTGGATTTGAGAAAATAGTTAACGGGGATTGAATCATTCTTCCTAACTAGTAATTTCGGGGATGAAATTCTTTTAAGGGGGGAGGAATGTGACGACCCAGAATTTTGGATATTTGAAATTAGAATATTTAATTAATTCTAAATATTCAAAAGGGTAATTTTGACTTGAATTTCAAATATCACTATTTATTGGGTGATTTAATTATTGAATTTAAATAATTGGAAATTGGGAAAATTGTTGAAGCTTGGGTTTTAACCTTTGTTAAAAATAATTTGAAGGCTTGTAAAATCTATATTGATAATACTGAAGATAGTAAAAGTGTTAAACTTGAATTTGGAAGTGTTAACTTTTGAAATTTTATCGTTTAAATTGATATTTAAAAATAGCCTTCCGACGCATAGTCTTGGAATTCGACGAAACCAGTTCCATTGGATCCGTAACATTGTATTATTATCGGATTTCAAGTTTCACACTGTTTGGAGTTGTCATGTGATCGTACGATAGGTAAACGCGCTAAAATCTATATCAAAAATTTATATATTAACTGGGTCCAAAAAGCTATCTTCTCCATACGATCGAATTTGGACTTGAAACCTTTTCTATTGCGTTCGGAATAGGGGTATAACATTATAAACACCTGGCGGCTCGTCTCGTTAGGAGGTCGAAAATTTAAGCTACAAATTCTAGACAATTTGAAATCAATTAAATATATGTATTTATTCACATACCATAGTCAGCCTTCAGCTGAAATAATGTCACACCAGTGTTTTTTACACTTCATTTCAGTCACTGTAGCAAGCCTAGGCAGACACGCAAGGCAAAACACTTGTCCTCCCTAAGATATGCATCATCTCTAAAATTAAAACCTATCGTTCAAAAGAAATAGCCCAACAACTTCCTTTCTTCTAAATCTAGCCCTCTCTAGTTCAATAAAATGGTCGCTTCTTCCTTTTTTATATTCAAATAAAATTAATGGCCAAAGCCCTCTCCCTCTGATAAAAAAAATAAATAAATAAATAATAATGCGAGCGACTCGCGGTCGAGGAGAGGCGTTATTCAGGGGAGCATCGCGCGTTGGGGTATGCGCAGGTTAGGAGAAGGCACTCGTTGGTCAGGCGCGTCAGTGAGTGGCCGCCATGCTTAGGTGTCGTGTTGAATGGAAGCGATCTAAGGTTTCGAATTTCAATGTAACGACCCTGAATTTTTGACATTTGAAAAGTGAATATTTAATTGAGTTTAAATATTCGAATGATAATTTAATTTGAAATTCAAATATCAGAATGAATTTGACGATTAAATTATTGAATTTAATTATTAAATCTGGGTAAAAATGTTGAATCTCCATTTTTTTGCCGATTAAAAATAATATGAAGTCTTAGAAAATTCAAATTGATTATACTGAAGATAATAGAAGCTTCAGAATTGAATTTGGAACTGTTCTGTTCAGTTTTGAATTTATATCGTTTAAATTGAAAAAAAAATAGCGGTTCGGGGCATAGTCTCGGATTTTGACGAAACCAGTTCCATTAGATCCGTAATATTGTATTATTACCGGGTTTCAATTTTCGTAGTGATTGGAGTTGTCGTGTGAGCGTACGATAGGTAAACGCGCTGAATTTATATCGAAATTTAATTTAAATAGTCGGTCCAAAAAGCTGGTCAAATCCTCACAACTATTGTTTCTTTTCCATTAGCCGACTTACTTTTTCTCTGCTTAATCACGTTCTTTCTTTTCAGCTAGAATTCTTTCTCCATCAACACGTGTAACGTTTTAAATACGCGTCACCCTCTACAATAAACAACTCAACACTTTTTCTCGTTCTTATCTTTAAACGCAAGCAACAGAATGAAAGTTTCAAAGAAAAATAAATGGCCTCTGTCAATGAATTCGTTCCTTTTCCCCTCTCGAAAAAAATCAAAACCCTTTCTTGTTTCATATTTTAGGCTGAGTTTTCGAAATCGAAGGAAGCATACAAACGTAAATTTCTTCCCCTTCCAGTTCACAAAACCCTTTCCAAATCAAAATAGAAATTGGTAGCCACTCCTTATTCAAGCCTAATCGAAGCTGCTCGATCTCGAGAGGGCAACCGGTCGCGATCCTAAGCTAGCTCAAGCGCAGTCGAGTTCTTCCTCGTCGAAGCTCTCTACAATTCAGATTATCGCGAGTAAATCGCGTTTGGGGCCGTGTCTGGGTTGAGACGGAATCACAAATTCGAGCAAAGGATGGAGAATCGCGATGTTTTCTGGTCGTGGTCTTCTACAGTTTCGCGAGCACATGGCGACAAACAGCAGTGGATTGCGAAGTCGACGTTAGTTAGCGGTGGCGTTGGGCTCAAGCGGCATTGTACTCGAGCGCGGTGTCGATGTCGAGATGAGTTTCAGTGAGCGAGGCGTTCGAATCAATTCGAAGTGGAGTTTGGCGATCACGATTTAGGCTGGGGATGATACTCGCCGCAGTTTGGGTCGAAGTCGTGAGCAATAATGGTCTTGGCAGTGAGGTATTTTTCTTAACAACTTGTTTTCAATTGTAAATCTAATCTAAGTATATATATATATAGATTTGGAATTTTGGCAATCAAGTAAACAATGATATAAATTTACAGTTACTGTTGTTAGTTACAGGAACATAAAACTGATTTTTTTATGTGGATACACATACCTATTTTATTAAAACATCTTAATCGAATGTTGCCTGGGTTTAAAACTTTTAATTTAAATGTGTGATTATAATTTCCTTTCTTAGATATTAACAGGAGGTATAGAATTGTTAATCTGAATAGAGCTTAATCTAAGAACAAATTGGAAAGTATAAAATTTTATAAAAAAAATTAATTTATTAAGGAATTCGCTTAATTTAATCTTGGTTAATTTAATTTAATTTATTAAAAAGGAAATTAAATGTTCGATCTATTCGAATATTAATAATTTGTATAAAATTGTTTATACAAGGTCAAAACTGTGAAGAAATGGTGAAATTGGAAAATTGGACTGCAAAATAAAAGCTAAGGTGAGATCTTCTCACTCAGATTTAATTTTGAATTGCAGTTATTGATTGTGTTGATTGCTATGGATTGTGATATTAGATATAGTAGGATATATCTATATATAGCAATATATACATATTGCCATATGTATATATTGGATTGATTGATTTCCCGCCTCGTATAGCGGATGAGACCCTATTGCGCCGTTAGTAAGCGGATGATTTTTATAAAACCCATATACCGCGATATTCCACCTCAAAGTGTAATTGGTATTGTGCTAACGTCTGTGGATGCAGGGAAACAGGTTGGAGGGATCCAACTGGATTCCTCAACTGTATTTATTTATTTACAGATATTGTGGTATATTCTGTTATCATATTGATATATGATGTTGCTGTTGTGATTGACTAATTGGTGATGTTGCATCATCGGATTCAGTTTTGAAGTTTAAAAATAACGACTTTTACTTTAAAAGGATTCTTAAAGTGATTTTTGAAAGTAGACGTTTTATTGAATTATTGAATTGATTTATTTCAAATGAATAAACGTCTAAAATTTTAAAGTTATAAAAATTAAGATTTTTGGTGAAATATAACCAAATTGTGATTTTTGAAATAAAGGTTAAGAAATTTATAAAATGGGTTAAATTGAGAATTTTTAAGTATTATAAACGGTTTATTGAAAAGATGTACAAAATTGATATTTATAACTTTAAAATATTGGTATTATAAAACAAGTTTTTATAAGCATTAAAATGAATTTTTAAGAATTCATAAGTAAATGAAATTTATAAATTGTGAACTTATAAATGAAATTGATTTTGTAAAATAAATGAATTATAAGTATTTAACTTATAATATGGATTTTTGGTATATACATTGAGTTATAAATTGAATTGGTCGTTAAAGGAGATTTATAAAATCGAAATTAGAAAATAGAAATAGAATTTATAAACGTTGTTTTATAAATTTGAAATAAATTGAATTTGATAAATTAAATGTAGAAGGTTATTAAAGGAAATATATTCGCGATTTTGGATAGCGAATTATCCTTGAAATAAAATCTGTAGAGAGTATTGAAATATAGTTAAGTGAATTATATTCACGATTTTGGACAGTGAATATATTATTGAATAAAATGGTTATGTTTGGGAAAGCAATATTTGAAATGAAGTTAATTGTTTTAACAATGTTTTAAAATGTGGTAAATATCCAAATCATAGATTTCAACATTCATTGTTGAAATAGACGTTTTCGAGAAATAAGGAAATGGTGGACTATAACACTATTGTTATAGTAAATGATTTCCGAAAGGAAATGTTTTTATGTAGTATTGGGATTTATACATCTATCTTAAAAATTCGAATCCATATACTAGTGATTTTGAGTCGTCGTAACGATGTTTTACGCAACATTCGTTTTGACTCAAATAGATTTCCTTAAAGAATGAAATGTATACTTAATATTGTTTTAAGTATATTGAATATTTTCAAATGTTGAAAATAAATAGATTTGTGAATTACTTATTTTTAAATAAGTATGGAAATGCTTTTCCAAAATGAAATGAAACGTTTTTGAGAATTTATCTTTGTAAAGATAAATCGAAAGTGAATATTTGAAATCGATTGAAAATCGTATATGAGTAGATATTTGAAAATATAAATTCACTATGGAATTTATAAAGGAAAGGGAAATTGTTTAGAAAAATAAATGTTGATTTATTTTTGAAGTGTGGAAATTTTATATCTAGTAAAGATATTTTGGAAAATAAATAAATTGGAGAATTATTTGGAATCTGATGATGTTGCGCATCTTTATTGATAGTTAAATAACCGACTATCAATAATTACCTTGAATAGGTATTTGTTGTGAATTGGATGAATTTGAATGCCACACTTATTTTTGAATAAGTGCTCACTATTCGGGTTAGCCGGGAAAGGACCATGGGGTCGTATAACCCATTC
The DNA here is from genome assembly GCA_030737815.1 of Allium fistulosum. Lineage (NCBI taxonomy): Eukaryota > Viridiplantae > Streptophyta > Magnoliopsida > Asparagales > Amaryllidaceae > Allium > Allium fistulosum. Next base: position 388,034,092 of record CM060907.1, on the reverse strand, counting down.
CGAATATGTGATGCGTCGTTATGAATCGCATTTGATGACCGGTGTTGAAGACCGGATATTTTTGAAAACGGAAGGATTACCGTCGAGTTACTCTACATCGGTTGATCTCCGATTTAGAGGTTTTATCACCCTTAGTGACGGGAAGTCCGGACGTGATTGGAAATTATCCGGATTTGCAAGGGCTTCGTGAGAAGTGCCTTCGGTTCTGTTCGATCCCGGAACAGACTTGTATGGTTACGTGTCTAACATTACAATTTGAGATGTAAAGCTGATTTCTTTCAAATACATTTCTGTTGGTGGCGGAGAATTTATTCTCTTAGCTTAACACTCTTCTCTGAGACGTACGAGCTCAGAGGTTATGTAGTTGAAATTTATCAGCGATATATTCGCAATTTGGTAATGTGGCATGCTGAGTGTTGCTGTGTGATGATCAGTGTTTGATCATTTGTGATATGATCATTTGTTTGATCATTTATCTTTGTGATCATAGGTTGATCATCTGTTGACCCAAAGCGTGGCTTTTTGAAAAAAGCGTAGCTTTGTGGACGAGACTTCGTCAGGGCCTCAACAACCCGGAAATGGTCGAAACAGGAATGCTGCGGCAAGGTTATGAGGGTCGCGCCCTTTAGGGTATGTCATTTCCTTCTGGAAAGGGGTGGTATCATGGTATGGAGCCCAGATACTTACTCATGTGGATACACTTATTTATTATGTGTGATGATGCTACCGAGCGCTCGGATAAAGGTCCCAAAGGACCGGGTGATGACATATTCGTGAGTTACCTGTTACAGGGGTAACCCGGCCTTGTTTGGCAGAGAGCAGTTTGTCTCTCGGCACGTCCAGCCAGAGGCGATCCTATTCGGCAGGAGGAAAGGAAGTTCCTTAGCCTGACCATTTATTGGAAAATCCAAAGAAACAATACGAACCTTGTACGGTATTAGTCGTAGAACCTGCCATTTACTTATGGTGGCGCCCCACGGTTTAGATGGTAGCTATAGTAGGCATAGTTCGGAATGTCTATGCTGGCTAAGATTAATATTATACTTTCGAAATGTTTTCTACACTAGACATTAATAATAATATCCAATGATTGGCGTAGTAAGCATTTTTGACTATCATAAGAAGAAATCTCCTCCAATTCTGCGTTTGCATTGTGTGTGTGGCGGGAGGTCTTATGGTAGTTTCATTTTCCAAAAGCATTGCGAATCTGTTTTATTTTCTTTGTGAAAATAACTGTTTTACGATCTCACACCAGTCACCATGACTGACTCGAAGTTTATTGTTCCCTTCTAAACTCTGGGTGCCCATAATTTTCCACACGGGCAGCCTAGAGTTATTTTTATCAGGATATTCTGGGTATTCTGGAGCTTTGGAGATAAGTTGGATGGCGAAGCGTACGTTCGTACTTGTTATTTATTTCCGCTGTGTATTCGGTATGAGGACAGGTTTATATAACTTTCCATTGTTGTATTGAGTTGTATATTGACTCTGATTGATGTATGTATAAACTGATATAGTTCTTTGTTTAAAAGACAAGTGATTATCTATTATATTTTGTTCCGCTGCGAAATGTGAGATTTTGATATTGTCTCTAATTCTGTGTTTCCTGTAGCTGTTCTTCTTTCTTTTTCTTCTATCTTTTCTTCTACCTCTTCTTTTAACCCTAATGGTTGGGTTTTCCAGCATTCGATTGCGCGGCATTTGATATAGTGGACGTATTAATGTCGACTTTCGAGCGTCGAAAAATCAGATCGTTACAAGTGGTATCAGAGCATCCGGTTAAGCGACAACCCTGCTCTGTTGGGTGTTACTCATTAGAGATAGAGTCAGTAGTACTCTAGAATGAGTTGAGTGTAATAATAGATATGAGTGCGTATTTGTTAGTGAATACAAAATTTGTTTTGTATTGTGTTGACTTATCGGTTGATTGTTTATAGATTCTGGTCGGTGCAGTCTAGCTAACTATAATCGATAGGGGTTTCTAAACTCTTAAACAAGATAAACGGACACAGTATTGTTTTAAAAAAGGGTAAATGAAATAATTTTGCCCAAAACTATTTTTGTATAGAAAATAAATGATTTTCTAGGAATTATCATAATATATGGATGCTTGGTTGTTAGGAAAAGATAATATTGAATTATTATCACTGTTATATGATAAACAAATAAGAAATAAAATGATATAACCAAAGATTTGAAGATAAATTCATTTAACAAATGAAATTTATAAATATGAATTGAAAGATGAGAAAATAAATTCATATACGAATGGGATTTGTGAATGTAAATTGTAAATGAGATTTATAATTGAAATGGAATTCCAGAGAAGTTTTTGGAAAGGTTTTTGAAAAGAATTTGAAAATTTTGGAGATTTGGAAAGTTTAAATCTTTTTGATTTGAAAATGAATTTCAAAGGTTTTGAAAAGTATTCTGAAGGAATGAAAAGCTCTAAACTCTTTTCGGTCGCTGGAAAATAACTTCGGTAATGAATGCAGCATCATCGATGTTCATTTTTGGGTTTCCAAAAGAGGAATTGCTGCCAAAATGTTTTAAATGGAAGTTGTTTGAAAAATTTGGATTTGATTTTGGAAATTCAAAGGATAATTTGAATTATTTTCAAAATGGTTTTGAAAAGGTTGGTAAGACTATGGAATACTATATATAGAAATATTTATGGAAAATTATTGAATTGATAACTTATACAAATTGAATTTTGATAGAATAAATTTAACTTAAAGGATGAAGTTAAATTAATGTAAGTACAAGTGAATCAATTAAATAAAGTGAAATGATTACTTAAAGAAAATTTATTAAGTTGAAAATAAATTTGGAGTAGTAACAAATGAATTGGAATTGAGTATTGAATTATAAAAAAAATAAAATTTTGAATGAATGAATAAATTTGCAATTGCAAGTACATGAAAGAAAATTGAATGTTGAAAAATTCATTTCGAATTTGTAAAGTAAAGTATTGAAATAAAATTAGTAATCTAAACTAATTGAAGAAATGATAAAGTAGATATGATTTGGAAATAAATTGAATTCAATAATTATAAATGAAAGTGAAATTGAAAATTGAAATTCATTTTGAAGTTGTAAGCAGTAGAATTGAATTGAATATTGTAAATGGTCTATATAAAAGATTGGCAGATAAAATTCAATATTCAAAGTTGTAAATGAATTGAATTCGTATGGTAACGGGAAAACTATTTGAATAGAAGTAGATATGAAAACTTCTGTAAGAAAATGTGTGAAATGATTTTTGAGATCTGAAGTTGGATATAGTTAAATAGGATATACAGGTGTATAAAGGAAATTGGATTTGATTTCAAAGATAATTTTGAATGGCTCGACAAAAGGTAAGTATTTGAATTTCGATATGAGATTTGATGATTTCTTGTCTAGCCGCTAGGCTTTTTCTTTTCTTTTTGAAATCTGAGAGTCCGTAGGGACGTTTTGTAGTCGTACCGTGTTAGCCGCGCAAAGGAGACACTGGCGAAATTTTTCGAAAATTTAGAGTGTTAGAAAAATTTTGAGAAAATTTTGAAAGTTTACAATTTGAATTCAAATTTGAATTTGAATTTGAATTGTGAAGTGAATAAAGTAGTTTGAAAACTATAAAGGTGTTTGGAAAGTTAGTTGAAGTGATAACAAATCTTTAGTAAAAGATTTGGGTTTGAAAATTTGTTAAAACTATTTGAATTTAAGAAAATAGTTAATGGGAATTGAAGCATTTTTCCTAACTTGTAATTTCGGGACGAAATTCTTTTAAGGAGGGAAGATTGTAACGACCCTGAATTTTTTGACATTTGAAAAGTGAATATTTAATTGAGTTTAAATATTCGAATGATAATTTAATTTTAAATTCAAATATCAAAATGAATTTGGCGATTAAATTATTGAATTTAATTATTAAATCTGGGTAAAAATGTTGAATCTCGATTTTTTTGCCGATTAAAAATAATATGAAGTCTTAGAAAATTCATATTGATTATACTGAAGATAATAGAAGCTTCAGAATTGAATTTGGAACTGTTCTGTTCAGTTTTGAATTTATATCGTTTAAATTGAAAAAAAAAATAGCGGTTCGGGGCATAGTCTCGGATTTCGACGAAACCAGTTCCATTAGATCCGTAATATTGTAGTATTACCGGGTTTCAATTTTCGTAGTGATTGGAGTTGTCGTGTGAGCGTACGATAGGTAAACGCGCTGAATTTATATCGAAATTTAATTTAAATAGTCAGTCCAAAAAGCTGGTCAAATCCCCACAACTATTGTTTCTTTTCCATTAGCCGACTTACTTTTTCTCTGCTTAATCACGTTCTTTCTTTTCAGCTAGAATTCTTTCTCCATCAACACATGTAATGTTTTAAATACGCGTCACCCTCTACAATAAACAACTCAACACTTTTTCTCGTTCTTATCTTTAAACGCAAGCAATAGAATGAAAGCTTCAAAGAAAAATAAATGGCCTCTGTCAATGAATTCGTTCCTTTTCCCCTCTCGAAAAAAATCAAAACCCTTTCTTGTTTCATATTTTAGGCTGAGTTTTCGAAATCGAAGGAAGCATACAAACGTAAATTTTTTCCCCTTCCAGTTCACAAAACCCTTTCCAAATCAAAATAGAAATTGGCGGCCACTCCTTATTCAAGCCTAATCGAAGCTGCTCGATCTCGAGAGGGCAACCGGTCGCGACCCTAAGCTAGCTCAAGCGCAGTCGAGTTCTTCCTTGTCGAAGCTCTCTACAATTCAGATTATCGCGAGTAAATCGCGTTTGGGGCCGTGTCTGGGTGGAGACGGAATCACGAATTCGAGCAAAGGATGGAGAATCGCGATGTTTTCTGGTCGTGGTCTTCTACAGTTTCGCGAGCACATGGCGACAAACAGTAGTGGATTGCGAAGTCGACGTTAGTTAGCGGTGGCGTTGGGCTCAAGCGGCATTGTACTCGAGCGCGGTGTCGATGTCGAGATGAGTTTCAGTGAGCGAGGCGTTCGAATCAATCCGAAGTGGAGTTTGGCGATCGCGATTTAGGATGGGGATGATACTCGCCGCAGTTTGGGTCGAAGTCGTGATCAATAATGGTCTTGGCAGTGAGGTATTTTTCTTAACAACTTGTTTTCAATTGTAAATCTAATCTAAGTATATATATATATATAGATTTGGAATTTTGGCAATCAAGTAAACAATGATATAAATTTACAGTTACTGTTGTTAGTTACAGGAGCATAAAACTGATTTTTTTTATGTGGATACACATACCTATTTTATTAAAACATCTTAATCGAATGTTGCCTGGGTTTAAAACGTTTAATTTAAATGTGTGATTATAATTTCCTTTCTTAGATATTAACAGGAGGTATAGAATTGTTAATCTGAATAGAGCTTAATCTAAGAACAAATTGGAAAGTATAAAATTTTATAAAAAAATATTAATTTATTAAGGAATTCGCTTAATTTAATCTTGGTTAATTTAATTTAATTTATTAAAAAGGAAATTAAATGTTCGATCTATTCGAATATTAATAATTTGTATAAAATTGTTTATACAAGGTCAAAACTGTGAAGAAATGGTGAAATTGGAAAATTGGACTGCAAAATAAAAGCTAAGGTGAGATCTTCTCACTCAGATTTAATTTTGAATTGCAGTTATTGATTGTGTTGATTGCTATGGATTGTGATATTAGATATAGTAGGATATATCTATATATATAGCAATATATACATATTGGCATATGTATATATTGGATTGATTGATTTCCCGCCTCGTATAGCGGATGAGACCCTATTGCGCGTTAGTAAGCGGATGATTTTTATAAAACCCATATACCGCGATATTCCACCTCAAAGTGGAATTGGTATTGTGCTAACGTCTGTGGATGCAGGGAAACAGGTTGGAGGGATCCAACTGGATTCCTCAACTGTATTTATTTATTTACAGATATTGTGGTATATTCTGTTATCATATTGATATATGATGTTTGCTGTTGTGATTGACTAATTGGTGTAGTTGCATCATCGGATTCAGTTTTGAAGTTTAAAAATAACGACTTTTACTTTAAAAGGATTCTTAAAGTGATTTTTTAAAGTAGACGTTTTATTGAATTATTGAATTGATTTATTTCAAATGAATAAACGTCTAAAATTTTAAAGTTATAAAAATTAAGATTTTTGGTGAAATATAACCAAATTGTGATTTTTGAAATAAAGGTTAAGAAATTTATAAAATGGGTTAAATTGAGAATTTTTAAGTATTATAAACGGTTTATTGAAAAGATGTACAAAATTGATATTTATAACTTTAAAATATTGGTATTATAAAACAAGTTTTTATAAGCGTTAAAATGAATTTTTAAGAATTCATAAGTAAATGAAATTTATAAATTGTGAACTTATAAATGAAAATGATTTTGTAAAATAAATGAATTATAAGTATTTAACTTATAATATGGATTTTTGGTATATACATTGAGTTATAAATTGAATTGGTCGTTAAAGGAGATTTATAAAATCGAAATTAGAAAATAGAAATAGAATTTATAAACGTTGTTTTATAAATTTGAAATCAATTGAATTTGATAATTAAATGTAGAAGGTTATTAAAGGAAATATATTCGCGATTTTGGATAGCGAATTATCCTTGAAATAAAATGTGTAGAGAGTATTGAAATATAGTTAAGTGAATTATATTCACGATTTTGGACAGTGAATATATTATTGAATAAAATGGTTATGTTTGGGAAAGCAATATTTGAAATGAAGTTAATTGTTTTAACAATGTTTTAAAATGTGGTAAATATCCAAATCATAGATTTCAACATTCATTGTTGAAATAGACGTTTTCGAGAAATAAGGAAATGGTGGACTATAACACTGTTGTTATAGTAAATGATTTCCGAAAGGAAATGTTTTTATGTAGTATTGGGATTTATACATCTATCTTAAAAATTTGAATCCCTATACTAGTGATTTTGAGTCGTCGTAACTATGTTTTACGCAACACTCGTTTTGACTCAAATAGATTTCCTTAAAGAATGAAATGTATACTTAATATTGTTTTAAGTATATCGAATATTTTCAAATGTTGAAAATAAATAGATTTGTGAATTACTTATTTTTAAATAAGTATGGAAATGCTTTTTCAAAATGAAATGAAACGTTTTTGAGAATTTATCTTTGTAAGGATAAATCGAAAGTGAATATTTGAAATCGATTGAAAATCGTATATGAGTAGATATTTGAAAATATAAATTAACTATGGAATTTATAAAGGAAATGGAAATTGTTTAGAAAAATAAATGTTGATTTATTTTTGAAGTGTGGAAATTTTATATCTAGTAAAGATATTTTGGAAAATAAATAAATTGGAGAATTATTTGGAATCTGATGATGTTGCGCATCTTTATTGATAGTTAAATAACCGACTATCAAGAATTACCTTGAATAGGTATTTGTTGTGAATTGGATGAATTTGAATGCCACAATTATTTTTGAATAAGCGCTCACTATTCGGGTTAGCCGGGAAAGGACCATGGGGTCGTATAACCCATTCCGAATATGTGATGCGTCGTTATGAATCGCATTTGATGACCGGTGTTGAAGATCGGATATTTTTGAAAACGGAAGGATTACCGTCGAGTTACTCTACATCGGTTGATCTCCGATTTAGAGGTTTTATCACCCTTAGTGACGGGAAGTCCGGACGTGATTGGAAATTATCCAGATTTGCAAGGGCTTCATGAGAAGTGCCTTCGGTTCTGTTCGATCCCGGAACAGACTTGTATGGTTACGTGTCTAACATTACAATTTGAGATGTAAAGCTGATTTCTTTCAAATACATTTCTGTTGGTGGCGGAGAATTTATTCTCTTAGCTTAACACCCTTCTCTGAGACGTACGAGCTCAGAGGTTATGTAGTTGAAATTTATCAGCGATATATTCGCAATTTGGTAATGTGGCATGCTGAGTGTTGCTGTGTGATGATCAGTGTTTGATCAATTGTGATATGATCATTTGTTTGATCATTTATCTTTGTGATCATAGGTTGATCATCTGTTGACCCAAAGCGTGGCTTTTTGAAAAAAGCGTAGCTTTGTGGACGAGACTTCGTCAGGGCCTCAACAACCTGGAAATGGTCGAAACAGGAATGCTGCGGCAAGGTTATGAGGGTCGCGCCCTTTAGGGTATGTCATTTCCTTCTGGAAAGGGGTGGTGTCATGGTATGGAGCCCAGATACTTACTCATGTGGATACACTTATTTATTATGTGTGATGATGCTACCGAGCGCTCGGATAAAGGTCCCAAAGGACCGGGTGATGACATATTCGTGAGTTACCTGTTACAGGGGTAACCCGGCCTTGTTTGGCAGAGAGCAGTTTATCTCTCGGGACGTCCAGCCAGAGGCGATCCTATTCGGCAGGAGGAAAGGAAGTTCCTTAGCCTGACCATTTATTGGAAAATCCAAAGAAACAATACGAACCTTGTACGGTATTAGTCGTAGAACCTGCCATTTACTTATGGTGGCGCCCTACTGTTTAGATGGTAGCTATAGTAGGCATAGTTCGGAATGTTTATGCTGGCTAAGATTAATATTATACTTTCGAAATGTTTTCTACACTAGACATTAATAATAATATCCAATGATTGGCGTAGTAAGCATCTTTGACTATCATAAGAAGAAATCTCCTCCAATTTTGCGTTTGCATTGTGTGTGTGGCGGGAGGTCTTATGGTACTTTCATTTTCCAAAAGCATTGCGAATCTGTTTTATTTTCTTTGTGAAAATAACTGTTTTACGATCTCACACCAGTCACCATGACTGACTCGGAGTTTATTGTTCCCTTCTAAACTCTGGGTGCCCATAATTTTCCACACGGGCAGCCTAGAGTTATTTTTATCAGGATATTCTGGGTATTCTGGAGCTTTGGTGATAAGCTGGATGGCGAAGCGTACTTCCGTACTTGTTATTTATTTCCGCTGTGTATTCGGTATGAGGACAGGTTTATATAACTGTCCATTGTTGTATTGAGTTGTATATTGACTCTGATTGATGTATGTATAAACTGATATAGTTCTTTGTTTAAAAGACAAGTGATTATCTATTATATTTTGTTCCGCTGCGAAATGTGAGATTCTGATATTGTCTTTGATTCTGTGTTTCCTGTAGCTGTTCTTCTTTCTTTTTCTTCTATCTTTTCTTCTACCTCTTCTTTTAACCCTAATGGTTGGGTTTTCCGGCATTCGATTGCGCGGCATTTGATATAGTGGACGTATTAATGTCGACTTTCGAGCGTCGAAAAATCAGATCGTTACATTCAAGAAGCTAGGGTTTGGAATCACGCGCACGATAGCTGGGTCGGCATCAGAGTCGAGTGAGCACGCAAGTTTGTTGTTCGAGTTGGGTTTCTCAAAGACAGGTCAGGCGATGGCCATGGACGTGGTCAGGCGATCGAAGACGGGTTTTCGTTCGGGAGATGGTCGTGGTTGTTTTCCAGTGAGTGTTTAGCAGCAGTCGATGTCTTGGTAACATTTATTTTATTTTATTTTATTTTGTGGTTGATTAAACTGTTTTAGTCGCAAACAAAAACGACAAAATATATTAGGCTAAGTTTTTATTTAAAACAGATTAATTAAAATTCATTATTTCAGTCAAAAGGTATATTTATGTATATCTACAGTAAAGAGAAATACAATCTGTACAGAAAGATTTTTGAATATATATATATAAGAATTTTAAAATACATACTAGTTTAAATTAAAATTGTTAAATGGGAATTTCATTATTCGATTTATTTCGAATATTGATAACTGTATAAATGTTTGTACAAGGTCCAAATATCATGAAGAAAATAGTCGGGATTGAAGTGGATTGCAAACAAAGATAATGGTGAGTAAATCTCACTCAGCTTGGTTTTATTTAAATTTAAATGGTTAAATTTAAATAACGGGTTGAATGATTGAATTGATTGGATGTGATAATATATATAGTAGTGTATATATATATATTGGAGTGATTGATATTCCCGCATTATATAGCGGATGAGACCCCATGCCACGCATAATAGCGGATGATATTATATAAGCCCATATACCGCGATATTCCACCTCGGAGTGGAATTGGTATTGTGCTAACATCTGTGGATACAGGGAAACAGGTTGGAGGGATCCAACTGGATTCCTCAAAATTATTTAGATTGTTTTAATAATTTTCTGATATGATTATTTGTTATTCTGTGATGAATTATATTGATAATTGGAGATGATGGATGCTATGGTTTGATTGAATATGTTTGGGTATACTGTGTTACCAAAATATATATATTAGATTTTTGGAAAGAAAATAAAAGAGTAAATTTTCAAGTAAAATAATTATAGAGAATTTGAATAAATTTAAGAAGGAATTGGAAAAGGATATAAGTGATTTTAAAAATCCTAATAAATAAATTCCAAGTATGGGAAAAGAGGATTTTGAGCAAACAGAGAAATAATGGAAATTTAAACTTAAGTGATATTATTTAAAGTAATAAAGAATTTGCTTTAAAATTCAAGGTCTAAATTTATCCAAAAAGAATAAAGAAGGAATTTGGAAAATAAATATGAAATTGGTATTTTCAAATAAAAGGTTTTAAATCATAATAAAGAAATAAAATCGGAAGTTATTGGGTTTTGAAATAAATTGAGTAAGTAAAGGGATTTATTTCAAAATGGAGAAATTTGGAAATCAATTTGAAATTGATTTATGTGGATAAAAGTGGGATTTTTAAAGAAAAGTGAGACTTTGAAATTTATAAACTGGGTTTATAAAAGTGAATTAATATATCAGTGGATATTTGGAAGAATAAATTCACAGTGGAAATTTATAAAAGGAATGAGTAAATTTGGTTAAAAATTAAAAGTGATTTATTTTTAAAGATGTGAAAGAGAAGTGTATTTCCCTGGATAGCCAAGTACGTTTCCAAAGCAAACTTTTAAGTATGAGTTAAAGGTTTTAAAGTTGTTTTTAAAGTATGTTTAGAAAATTTATTATTTTTAAATGTTTAAGTTTAAAGTAAGCATTATTTTCAAATTTATTTGGGTAGTAATTATTTAAAAGTGACTTGGTATTTTGTTTTAAAAAGATGAAAATTTAGTTTTATAAAGTAGCTTTATTTTAAATATTCTTAAAGTATATATATTTGAATAAAGTATTAAAGTAGTTTTTTTTAATTTAAATGTTTTAAAGTGTATTTTATAATAAAGTGTTTTAAATTATTTTAAAGATCTAAAGTAATTATACTTGGTGTTTTCAGTGGAAATAAATATTTGGGAATTTATTCCGTGAGAGAAAGATGGTTTGGAAGTGTTTTCAAAAGGGTTGAAAATGGAAATATACCTTGTGAAGATATTTGTGAGGTAAATAAATAATTTGGAAAATTATTTATGTTTGATGGATGTTTGTGAATGTTAATTGATAGTTAAATCCTCGACTATAAATATTGGCCAATGCGCTGATCGTTTCGAAGAGAACGGGATCGGGATTTATTTTCCGAAAACCACTTCAATTCGGTTTGAACATTTTCGTGGGGAAACGAGTTTGGAATCGAAGATGGAGCAGTGAAGTGCAAGGGCTAGTCGCTACTAATCCTGAGGTTGATTCCAAAATGGATGTGGTAAGAATAGTGCCTTCGGTTCCGTTCGAACCCGGAATGGACTTGTATGGATGAATGCTTTTGGAACATCGTCAGGTGGACGGTGGGCATTCTAAGAGATGTGTTCTAAAAAGGTAACGCTTAGTCTCGAGCCTCATCAACCGGGAATGATTGAAAATCAGGGTTTATGCAGCAAGGCTATGTGGGTAGCACCCATTAGGGTGAGGTCATCCCTGTCTAGATGTCCCTTTTTATTTCGGCTTAGTGGTGCGGTTGCTGATCCCAACCGTGGGGTGATCTTACTCGGAATTACACTTAGGTAGTTCCGGTCTTGTGTTGCAGGGGATCGGGCGTGGTCCTCGGTACGCTGATCTAGACCAGGTACTGTGACAGGTGGTACCCCAGTGCCTAGTCATTAGTTGGAAATCCATCTCCCTACATGTCTTTACGGTTTTGTTTGTATACCTATTAGCTGGAATTTAATAGATGTAACAATTTCGGCTATTTGAATAAGTATTTGTATATAGACATTATTATAATATCAGACGGATTTGATAAAAAGTGTTTTGACTATCGTAAGGTAAAAACCCGACATGTTTATTTGTGGCGTGGTCTTACGAGATGCTTTTGATTTCAAAGAGTTTGGAAAACTTTAATAATCCAATTGAGTGTGTTTTCTCATGCTGGTTTTTCCAGACTGACTCGGGTGTTATTTTATAATAATGCTCGGGTCAGACCGAGTATTATAGGTTACAGGATATGATGCTGTGGAGCTCAGGAGACGAGCTGGATGGCGAGACGTATCTCATGTATTTGATGTATTCCACTGTGTATCATTAGTTGTATAGTCAGCTTTGTGAGGACAAGTTATTATAACTGTCCTGAATTGTGATGTTGATTGTATTATACTCTGATGTTGTATTCGGATGATGTATGTATAAACAGATACAGTTTCTTTTCTGTAAAGATCAGTTATTATCTATTATATTTTATTCCGCTGCGATGTGAGATTCTGATGTTGATATTCTATTTTCTTCTTCTACCTATTTCTTCTTTAACCCAAATTGTTCGTATTTCTGTTCTTCTTGAGTTGATTTGGTGGAGATTAATGTCAATTCAAGGGGTACGGAACTGCGGGTAGTTCCAGTTTGTATCAGAGCTGAAGGTTGGTGATAACCTTGGCTCTGGTGGGGATTACTCATAGAATAGATTCCGTAGTACTCTAGAATGAGTTTTAGTGTATTAGTAGATATGAGCGCGTATTTGTTAGTGAATATAAAATTGTTTTATATTGTGTTGATTGGTTTATTGAGTAGTTTATGGATTCTGGTCAATACGAGTAATTAACGTTATTGATAGGGATCTCTAAACACTTGAATAGAACAATTCGACACAGTATTGTTTTAAAATAGGGTAAATGAAATAATTTTACTCAAATTATTTTCATATATGAAAGAAATAATTTTTTGTAATTATTATATATATATATATGGTTGCTCGGTTGCTGGGAAATGATAATATTAAATTATTATCATTATTGTGAAGGGATTGAATAAGAAATTGAAAACCATAGCTAAAAGTTATGAAATAAATTCATATACAAATGAAGTTTATAAACGTGAATTATAAATGTGATTTATAATTGAAATTGAGATAGAAATTCTAGAGTAATGTTTGAATATAAAATTGGATATGGAATCTGGCGAGGTTTGAAATTTAAGAATATTTGAAATGATTTTAAAGAGATAAAAGCATTGAACTCTTTCGGTCGTTGGAAAATAACTTCGGTGATGACTGCAGCATCATCGATGTTCATTTTCGAGTTTCTAGGAGAGGAATTGCTACCAAATTGTTTTAAATTAGAATTGTTTGCAAACTGGGTTTGGTTTTGAAATTCAAAGGGATAATTGAATTTACCAAAGAATTTTGGGTATAATTGATTTCAAATAAATTTTGAAATACTTAAGTGATTATTGAAGACTCTGGAATTGGTTTAAAATGTTCTTGAGTATCTAAGTAATGGTTTAAACTCTGGAGGTTTAACTAAAAATGTTTATGGATTATAAACAAGTTTGAAAATTTCCTGGGGTGAAATTAACTTGTAAAAAATTTAATGAAGTTAAACTTGAGTTATAAATAAAATTTAACTTGGAAGTGTTAAGTGAATTAAATATGATTGAAATATGTTGAAATGAAATGAAGTTGGATTATAATAGAAAATGATTTGAGTTGCAAATAAAATCTAATTCGAATATAAATGAGTTAAATATGTGCTTGGATATTATTTTGATAAATTGAGAATATAAATTAAAAATTAAAATGGATGGGCTAACGGAATTAAATGGAATTTGATTAGATGAGAATCAAATTAACTAGAAGTGAACTTAAGTTTGAAGTTGGGATAAATTGAAGTAAATTAACTTAAGTTAAGAATAATTAGAAGCTCGACTTCAAGTAAGAATGGAAGACCATTAAATAAAAGCTTGGGTAAGTGATATTGGTGGGAACCTATAATATTAAGACCCTATTAATTGCTTATGAAAACGAGATTAAATAAAATTCTATGAATTGATAGAAGTGAAATAAAATTGATTTTGAAATCAATTGAATTGAATATGAGTTGTTTGGAATTATAAATGAATTGGAGGTAAGTAAGTGAGTTGTACATCACTTAAATTGAATGCAAGGGTAAGAAAAGCGAGTGAAAGCAATTGAATCGGTGATTGAACCATTATTAATTACTTATAAGTGCTGTTTGGTATGTATGGCTTATGAAATCCATGTGTTAGCTATTGAAAATGAGTGAAATGTGAATAAATTTCTATATACGGCACTTACATATTTGAATTGAGTAAGTACAGGTATAGGGAAGCCGTGTGGCTGGGTTTGGTTGCGCTAATTGCTAAAATAATAAGCCGCTTGCTTAAAAATGCTAAATAGAGGTACGCCTACGCAATAAAAGATAGGAAATATGAACTGTTGTTTGTTTCCTTGTTTTTCTGACCATGTGGGTCGATGTATATATATTTATATCTCTTGTCAAATTGCAAAAGCTTCTCCGTACAAAGGAGACTCTGCCAAAATTTTCTGAAAATTTTGGGAGTTAGAAAATTTTTAAAATTTTCACTAATGACAAATGATTTAAAACGTGTAAGCACATAGAATTGAAACTGAATATTGAAATCTAATTGATAATTGTGTATGTGAAGTAAGGTGAAATCGAAGAAATTGTTCGAAGAAACTAAAATAAGAAAAGTTTGCGAATAAACTTTTATTTGAGATTTTAAATAAATTAGTAAGTGGAACTAATAAAAGGAAATGGTTAATTAAATATGGGGTGAGATAAGGTGAATAAAATTTAATATTTAGACTTTGAAGACAAATTGAATTCATGCAAAATTGAAAATGAAAATCTGAATGAAAATCGAGAGAAAGTATATAGATTTGAAAATAGCTAATAAACTGAAGCAAATTGATTTTATATGGAATTGGAACTCAATTGGAGTATACACTTCAGTAGTGAAGTAGTAAAAATAAATATAAGAAATATTTATACTGAACTTAAGAAATGAAGAATGAAGTTCTCAAGTAAATTGGTATTGGGAATATACTTAGTGAATAATGGAATGAGGATTTAAAACTGGAAGTTGTGAAATGGGATAATTGTGGATAAGTAAATGGAGATCAAAATAAATGTACATAAAAGAGAAAATTGATATAGTTGATAATCAATTGAAATTAATACGTAGGAGGTACGTATATTATTTTATTCGCATGCGATTTGATCCAGATTCGAGCATAGAATTTCGAGATAGTCATATCGATCCGAGTTGGGATTTTTCACTCGATTTTCGATGGCGAACCCTGGATATGGATTTTGATTGATTCTGGATATTCTTTATCATAGTTTGTGGCTATGCAAGAAGGATGACAGTTTCTGATCAAGAAACCAGATCTGAGTCCGCACTAGGAAGTCGGGTGGACGATACTAGTTCGGAAGTGAAATTGTGTGATTGAGTGAGCGATCAGATTTGGTTTTGTGTACGGATGATATATGTGCATCGTACGGGCTTAAGTAAAGCAAATATTGAAAATGTGTAAAAGAGAGTGAATAAAATAATTTTGAATTCTGTATTTGGATAGTATTTCTAAGTAGGATATACAGGTATTCAAAAGCAAAAGGGAATTGGGATTTTCGATTTCAGAAAATAAATTTAAATGGCCAAACAAAAGGTATGTGTTTAAATTTCTGTATGAAATTTGATCATTTTCTTGTCTAGCCATTTGGCTTTTGTTTTCTTTTGGAAATCTGGGGGTCTGTTGAGGCATTTTGTGGTAGTACCGAGCTAGCCGCGCAAGGGAGATGCTGGCAAAAAATTTCGAGAATTTAGGGAGTTAGAAAAATTTTGAGAAAATTTTGATAATTCAAGATTTTGTTTCAAATTTAAATTTGAATTGGTAAGTAATATTGTTTGGAACTAATGGATAAGCTGGAAAGTTAGAAAGAGGGTTAGTGTGTCTTTGATAAAAAGATTAGTTTTGGAAAGTTGTTTGAAACTATTTGGATTTGAGAAAATAGTTAATGGGGATTGAATCATTCTTCCTAACTAGTAATTTCGGGGACGAAATTCTTTTAAGGGGGGAGGAATGTGTCGACCCGGAATTTTGGATATTTGAAATGAGAATATTTAATTAATTTTAAATATTCAAAAGGGTAATTTTGACTTGAATTTCAAATATCACTATTTATTGGGTGATTTAATTATTGAATTTAAATAATTGGAAATTGGGAAAATTGTTGAAGCTTGGGTTTTAAGCTTTGTTAAAAATAATTTGAAGGCTTGTAAAATCTATATTGATAATACTAAAGATAGTAAAAGTGTTAAACTTGAATTTGGAAGTGTTAAGTTTTAAAATTTTATCGTTTAAATTGATATTTAAAAATAGCCATCTGAGGCACAGTCTCGAAATTCGACGAAACCAGTTCCATTGGATCCGTAATATTGTATTATTATCGGATTTCAAATTTTGTATTGTTTGGAGTTATCATGTGATCGTACGGTAGGTAAACGTGCTAAAATCTATATCGAAAATTTATATATTAACGGGGTCCAAAAAGCTATCTTCTCCATACGATCGAATTTGGACTCGAAACCTTTTCCATTGTGTTCGGAATAGGGGTATAACATTATAAATGCCTTGCGGCACGTCTCGTTAGGAGGTCGAAAATTTAAGCTACAAATTCGAGAGAATTTGAAATCAATTAAATATATATATATTTATTCACATACCATAGTCAGCCTTCAGTTGAAATAATGTCACACCAGTGTTTTCTACACTTCATTTCAGTCAATGTAGCAAGCCTATGCAGACACGCAAGGCAAAACACTTGTCCTCCCTGAGACATGCATCATCTCTAAAATTAAAACCTATCATTCAAAAGAAATAGCCCAACGACTTCCTTTCTTCTAAATCTCGCCCTCTCCAGTTCAATAAAATGGTCGCTTCTTCCATTTTTCTATTCAAATCAAATTAATGGCCGAAGCCCTCTTCCTCTGATAAAATAAATAAATAAATAAATAAATAAATAATAATAAGACGAGCGACTCGCGGTCGAGGAGAGGCGTTAGTCAGGGGAGCATCGCGCGTTGGGGTGTGCGCAGGTTAGGAGAAGGTGCTCGTTGGTCAGGCGTGTCAATGGGTGGCCGCCGTGGTTGGGTGTCATGTTGCGTGGAGGCGATCTAAGGTTTCGAATTTCGAGAAGCTAGGGTTTGGAATCGCGCGCACGATGGCTGGGTTGGCATCGGAGTCGAGTGAGCATGCAAGTTTGTTGTTCGAGTAAGGTTTCTCGAAGACTGGTCAGGCAATGGCCGTGGACGTGGTCAGGCGATCGAAGACGGGTTTTCGTTCGGGAGATGGTCGTGGTTGTTTTCCGGTGAGTGTTTAGCAGCAGTCGATTTCTTGGTAACCTTTATTTTATTTTATTTTATTTTGTGGTTGATTAAACTATTTTAGTTGCAAACGAAAACGACAAAATATATTTGGCTAAGTTTTTATTTAAAACCGGTTAATTAAAATTCATTATTTCAGTCTAAAGGTATATATATGTATATCTACAGTAAAGAGAAATACAATCTATATAGAAAGATTTTTTAATATATATATATAGAGGAATTTAAAAATACATACTAGTTTAAATTAAAATTGTTAAATGGGAATTTAATTGTTCGATTTATTTCGAATATTGATAACTGTATAAATGTTTGTACAAGGTCCAATTATCATGAAAAAATTAGTTGGGATTGAAGTGGATTGCAAACAAAGATAAAGGTGAGTAAATCTCACTCATCTGGGTTTTATTTAAATGTAAATGGTTAAATTTAAATAACAGGTTGAATGATTGAATTGAATGGATGTGATAATATATATAGTAGTGTGTATATATATATTGGAGTGATTGATATTCCCGAATTATATAGCGGATAAGACCCTATGCGCCGGATATTAGCGGATGATATTATATAAACCCATATACCGCGATATTCCACCTTGAAGTGGAATTGGTATTGTTCTAACATCTGTGGATGCAGAGAAACAGGTTGGAGGGATCCAACTGGATTCCTCAAAATTATTTAGATTGTTTTAATAATTCTATGATATGATTATTTGTTATTTTGTGATGAATTATATTGATAATTGGAGATGATGGATGTTATGTTCTGATTGAATATATTTGGGTATACTGTGTTACCAAAATATATAGATTGGATTTTTGGAAAGAAAATAAAAGAGTAAATTTTCAAGTAAAATAATTATAGAGAATTTGAATAAATTTAAGAAGGAATTGGAAAAGAATATAAGTGATTTTAAAAATCCTAATAAATAAATTCTGAGTATGGGAAAAGATAATTTTGAGCAAACAGAGAAATAATGGAAATTTAAACTTAAGTGATATTATTTAAAGTAATAAAGAATTTACTTTAAAATTCAAGGTCTAAATTTATTCAAAAAGAATAAAGAAGGAATTTGGAAAAAAAATATGAAATTGGTATTTTCAGATAAAAACGTTTTAAATCATAATAAAGAAATAAAATCGGAAGTTAATGGGTTTTGAAATAAATTGAGTAAGTAAAGGGATTTATTTCAAAATGGAGAAATTTGGAAATCAATTTGAAATTGATTTAAGTGGATAAAAGTGGGATTTTTAAACAAAAGTGATACTTTGAAATTTATAAACTGGGTTTATAAAAGTGAAATAATATATTAGTGGATATTTGGAAGAATAAATTCATGGTGGGAATTTATTAAAGGAATGAGTAAATTTGGTTAAAAATAAATAGTGATTTATTTTTAAAGATGTGAAAGAGAAGTGTATTTCCTTGGATAGCCAATTACGTTTCCAAAGCAAACTTTTAAGTATGAGTTAAAGGTTTTAAAGTTGTTTTTAAAGTATGTTTAGAAAATTTATTATTTTTAAATGTTTAAGTTTAAAGTAAGCATTATTTCCAAATTTATTTTGGTAGTAATTATTTAAAAGTGACTTGGTATTTTGTTTTAAAAAGATGAAAATTTAGTTTTATAAAGTAGCTTTATTTTAAATATTCTTAAAGTATATATTTTTGAATAAAGTATTGAAGTAGTTTTTTTTAATTTAAATGTTTTAAAGTGTATTTTATAATAAAGTGTTTTAAATTATTTTAAAGATCTAAAGTAATTGTGCTTGGTGTTTTCAGTCGAAATAAATATTTGAGAATTTATTCCGTGAGAGAAAGATGGTTTGGAACTGTTTTCAAAAGGGTTGAAAATGGAAATATATCTTGTGAAGATATTTGTGAGGTAAATAAATAATTTGGAAAATTATTTATGTTTGATGAATTTTTGTGAATGCTAATTGATAGTTAAATCACCGACTATCAATATTGGCCAATGCGCTGATCGTTTCGAAGAGACCGGGATCGGGATTTATTTTCCGAAAACCACTTCGATTCGGTTTGAACGTTTTCGTGGGGAAACGAGTTTGGAATCGAAGATGGAGCAGTGAAGTGCAAGGGCTAGTCACTACTAATCCTCAGGATGATTCCAAAATGGTTGTAGTAGGAATAGTGCCTTCGGTTCCGTTCGAACCCGGAACGGACTTGTATGGATGAATGCTTTCGGAACATCGTCAGGTGGACGGTGGGCATTCTAAGAGATGTGTTCTAAAAAGGTAACGCTTAGCCTCGAGCCTCATCAACCGGGAATGATTGAAAACCAGGGGTTATGCAGCAAGGCTATGTGGGTAGCGCCCATTAGGGTGAGGTCATCCCTGTCTAGATGTCCCTTTTTATTTCGGCTTAGTGGTGCGGTTGCTGATCCCAATCGTGGGGTGATCTTACTCGGAATTACCCTTAGGTAGTTCCGGTTTTGTGTTGCAGGGGATTGGGCGTGGTCCTCGGTACGCTGATCTAGACTAGGTACTGTGACAGGTGGTACCCCAGTGCCTAGTCATTAGTTGAAAATCCATTCTCCCTACATGCCTTTACGGTTTTGTTTGTATACCTATTAGCTGGAATTTAATAGATGTAACAATTTCGGCTATTTGAATAAGTATTTGTATATAGACACTATTATAATATCAGACGGATTTGATAAAAAGTGTTTTAGCTATCGTAGGGTAAAAACCTGACATGTTTATTTGTGGCGTGGTCTTACGAGATGCTTTTGATTTCAAAGAGTTTGGAAAACTTTAATAATCCAATTGAGTGTGTTTTCTCACGCTGGTTTTCGAGACTGACTCGGGTGTTATTTTATTATAATGCTCGCGTCAGACCGAGTATTATAGGTTACAGGATATGATGCTGTGGAGCTCAGGAGACGAGCTGGATGGCGAGATGTATCACACGTATTTGATGTATTCCGCTGTGTATCATTAGTTGTATAGTCGGCTTTGTGAGGAAAAGTTATTATAACTGTCCTGACTTGTGATGTTGATTGTATTGTACTCTGATGTTGTATTCGGATGATGTATGTATAAACAGATACAGTTTCTTTTCTGTAAAGATCAGTTATTATCTATTATATTTTATTCCGCTACGATTGTGAGATTCTGATGTTGATTTTCTATTTTATTCCTCTACCTATTTCTTCTTTATCCTAAATGGTTCGTATTTCTGTTCTTCTTGAGTTGATTTGATGGAGATTAATGTCAATTCAAGGGGTACGGAACTACGGGTCATTTCACAACCTGATTAATCATTCTATATTAACCAATTTAAATTAATTGCATACAATTTTACCATTTAATACAATATTTAATTTATTTCCTTATTTACAATTTCTAACCAATTTTTAACTTTAAAATCATTGCAATCAATTGGAATTATACTAAATAGTTATCAATTGCCTTAAATCAACATTACAAAAGTTACATTCTAGTTATTTTCCTCATTATTAAATCTTAAATTTTTATATTTCCACAACATTAAATTCCAAAATTATTTAATTTAATATTTTTTATTATCGAAAATTAAGGGTCGTTACATGAGTACACTCTTCCGCTTCTCGGGCGCTCCAAAAACCAATTATCGATTTTCCGTAATGCTCAATACCGGTTCTTTAGGAAATAATCAGAAAATACATAAGAGCGGGGATCACCCCCTAACCGTTTAAGTGGACGAATCTCCTCATCATTTGTCCTAGAAGAACGAAACGAATTTATACATACAGTATAGCACCACTGATAGTATCTGTACCATATAATTCCTGTGTTTCTCCTAAATATTTCTAGAGTTAAAATCCTTCGGTGTTACGTAGGTAATATTTTCATACCACCAAAACGGAAGAAGGATTACATATTTAGGCCAAGATTTGATACTCGGTTATTTAATTATCAAATAAACAAACATTCCAAACAAAGATTACATTTCACACGGAAACTACCAAGCCTCTTAAATTATCTTTCTTTAATTTAAAATCATATTTCAAATATTTATTAAATATTCATATACTTATCTCTTTAGGAGAAGTATATTCACAAACCATTACTTACAAAACTTGGAAAACATTTTTCACACACTTATAAATAGTACAAGTATATTCACGAACATTTAGAGAGATTTTCTATTTCAAAATCATATTAAAATGATCAAACCCAAATGTCATTAAAATGGAGATAACCCAAAACACCAACTCTTTCCATAAATCTCTTTTATTTTATAAATATCTCCTTTATAAATCTCCAATTCTCCTTATAAATTTTCTTTTATAAATCTTCTAGTTTATTTTATAAAACTCTATTTATAAATCCCCAAAATCATTTATAAAACTCCTTTTATAAATCTCAAATGCCATTAAACCAAACTTCTATCAATTTTCCTAAATTTTTTCCAAATCTTATAAATTCTTTAAATGAATTCTTTCCATTAAATAAAACCTTTATATAAACCTTTCCATTTAAAATGATTCTTTTTAAATAAACAGTTTATTGTTTTTAAATACCTTTTATAAAACAATTTATTATCTAAAAACATCTTAATAAATAATTAATTATCTTTTACCATATTTATAACATCAATAATTAACTTTAAAAAATATATTTAAAATATACTTAAATAACTTTAAAACAACATTAATATATTAATAAATTAACTTTTTAAACAATATTAACATAATAATAAATTAACTTTAAATGATATTATTTTTAATAATAAGAATAAACTTCTAAAATATTGATAATATAACAAATGTCCTTGAATAATATAGTCAACTTCAAAATATAAAATAATTAACTTTATATAATTAACTTAAATAATTAATTTTAAATAAATAATTAAAATATAGTTAAAACAATAATTAAATAACTTTAAAATAATGATTAAATATTTTTAAATAACATTAAGAAATAACTTTTTGGAATCATATTAACAAAATAATTAACTTAAATCATTATTGAACAATTATTAGTTATCTTTAAAACATTATAAATAAATAGTTGTTGCCTTTTTAATCTTCTTACCAAATAATAATTATCTTTAAACCCTTAAAATAGAAGTTAATTATCCTTAAAATAACATTCAATAATTAACTTTTCAAATATGAAACAGGCTTAACGATCACAATGGTACTTAAGCAAGGTACCATATCATTCAATTTAACTTTCCAAGTTAATAACTGATATTTACATAATCAACGCTTATATAAAAAAAATTAACATTTAACCATCATTGGTTAACACATCACTTATTCAAAGTGGAAAATCAATTTACGATATATAATCAGATGTCCAAATATAACCTGCCCAGCTAATAATAGCAGAATAGTGATTTATTCTGCTAAACAGGTGTTCAATTAATTTAATTAGTGGAATGGGGTTTTATTCTACTAAATAAATGCCCAATTACCATATTTAATCCAATTTAACTCAACAGTATTTTATTTGGCCAAATAAACATCAATAATTAAGGTATATAAAATTTGAACGACGTTATTAATTAAAATAATGTAATTTAAATCATGTCTGTTTCCATATGTCATAATTTTTAAACATCCCAAAAACTACCAACAAATTATACTATAATGTTATACTCGTTAAAACGAGTCTAATGCAAAAATACGTGAGCGAAACGAATCATAGATGAGCAAGTTAGCTTGGCAACATAACATATACTAATTTAATGATTAAATCATATTCAAAACATTTCTCACTAAAATCAGGTATGGCCCAAGGCCCAAAACAAATGTACATCCATCTATGCCCCTTCTTCTTCTTCCATATCCCTTCCTTCTTCCTGAAACTCCAAAAATCAACGTGCTAGTGCACGTGCAAGTGCACGAGCAACACCGCCCATCAACGCCACATACAAGCTCGCAAACATGTCTGCCTTGCCACGCCCATCTCGTTCCCCACCTTGCCACCACCTCTGATCCCCTCATTCAAAATTTGACCGCGATCCACCCAAACCCAAAGGCAATCCTATATCTAATCGAACCAAAAGTCGCGACACAAATTATCTCGAAACTCCATCAAAATCTCACTACAGGCGTGTCTCTTCATCTCGATCACCAATCCAAGCTTCAATTTTTGAATTGCCGCCTATATCTCCGATGAACATAAACCCTAGCCTAGGAGCATAGTCAATCATTGACACGGAATCGTGCCGAAACTTCTCCAAAAATAGTATGCTTTGATACGAACTCAACGATGCTAACGGCTCGAACGATTCGACCCGGATAAGAGATATGAATTTTTGAGTTTTAAAAACAATAATATCTTCTTATTGATTTTTAATGATAACTCGATCGATATTCGACGAAATCAAGTGCCGTTAATTTTTAAAAATAGCTGAGACCAAGATGGACAACTTTCGTTTGGATCATCTTGGCTAATGTAAATAAGATATTGATTTTTGAATGGTTGAAGTGGAGTTTGTTTTCATGGTTTTTGACATTACAGCGAGATGGAAAAGGAAAGTCAATGTAAATAAGTGGAAGAAGATGCTGCAGTGGGTAACATGGATAGATAGACAACACAATGATATATTTTTCCAAACCAGGTTCCATTTGAATAAGGCAAGAGACAAGAAGCAAGGGAGCAGAGGAGTATGCGAGAAACAATGGCTTTTATGCACAGCTTATCTGTGTACGTTGAAAGAAAAAGGGGTTGTGTGGAAGATGGCAGTGTACTATGTACAATTTGCCTATATGTTTATGGGTTTAAATTTGAATAGATTAGATTGCAACATCCCACCACACCATATCGCATTCACTTACGAGCCATGAACGACAAAAAACAAAATATAATTACACACAACACTGAGACACAATCACAAAAAAAAAGTAAAACACATTGGTTATTAATTCCTGTCAAATCCCAAAAGTACCAACGTTCGATGTAAAATATGTCAAACGAAAATTTAATTAATTTCCAAATTAAAACTTACGGAAAAATTCTATAGATTAAATTAAAGATACGCCATTGAAAATCAAGCAATTATTTGAAACATAAATTTTATTATAAAAATCCTAAATTAAATATTTAAAACAAATTAAATATTCTAGAAATCAAAGTAATAAAATTCCGGGTCGTTACACTGAGTAACTCATTAGAGATAGGATTAGAAATATCCTAGAATGAGTTTGAGTGTAGTATATATATGGGCGCATATTGTTTAGTGCAATAATTGTTTTACATTGTGTGGGTGTTTCTGTTGAGTGGCTTATGAACTCTGGTCGACGCGCCTGGTCAACATTGTCGATAAGGGTTCCCGAATACTTAAGTAGAACAAATAGACACAGTATAGTTTTAAAATGGGTAAATGAAATAATTTTCCCTAGGGTTATATTTCTTATATAAAGGAAATTTCCAAAATTTATATAGTTGTTTGGGTGTCGGTTGGAGGACCGATATGTTTATTTAATATCATTTATAGACAATACCTTCCCAAATATAAGTCTTGCCTAGAAGTGTATTTTGAGGATATCATATTATTATTAGGTGGAAAGAGATGAGCACTAAAAGAAGACGAAGAACAGGAAATGGCAGTATTTCAATCACCGAGAGTCGAGCCCCAACTGCTAGAAATATATGATCATTAGAAGAAATAGCACCTTTACAACCCTGTGTCGACTTTGCATACTTGTGCAAAGATTTTTCTAATTTAGGAGGAAAGCCGTTTAAGGACACATAATCCGTTATTTCAGATGAGAGGAAATGCTTCTTAGTGTCATGGCAGTTACAAGGTCGAGCGGCGACATGGTGGGACTCTGTTACAGCAAATATTCCGAAGGAGGATTTTTCTTGGGCCAGATTTAAGGAAGTGTTTAATGGCCAGTTCATACTTTGAGCGGAGAAGACCTGTTTATATAGGAGTTTCTTGGATCTTAAGAAAGGAGATGGGTCTGTAATAGAATATGAAACTGAGTTCAACGAGTTGTCGCATTTTGGACCAGAGCTCATTGAGACATCTCTTAAGAATAATAAGATGTTTGTAATGGGAATGAGGGAGGAGTTTAAAGAGAAAATAACTGCTTACCTAAAGGGATCTTTCCTAGACCTAGTAGACATGGCTCTTAGTTATGAAGTCCTTGATAAGTGGAAGCTTTAGAAACCTCAAGTGGTGGCAACAGCAACCTAAACAAAAGAAATTTCAACTAACAAGGGAAAGATAAATGGAAAGGTACATCAGGTGGAGGAACTCAAGAGGAGCGGTACAAGAATGTTATTTGCAACAAGTGTAAACAGAAGGGTCATACTCAAAAATTCTGTCAACATGTTGGTCATATTTCTACAATAGTTCAGAAGTCATTCGGTTCAAATTGCTTGCTTATCGAGAAGGGTCAATAGGTCAAAGTTTACATTATCAAGGACGAACCCTCAACTTTTGGAGATTTCAAAGAGAATGGAGTACTGGAAGGCACTTTATTTGTAAATGGCATCTTGATTAAAGTTTTGTTTGATAATGGAGCCTCCTACGGCTTTATTTCTAAAGAATTGGTTGCTAGATTAGGACTTGCCCCAAAATTTGTAGAAACCCCTATTTGTATGACCAACCCTGTAGGTGGTACAATTAATCTATGCATAGTTTGTAAAGATGTATGAGTTTCATACCTAATACATCAATACTCATGTGGCATGTTCATTCTGGATTTTAAAGGGCTCGACGTTTTATACAGTATGGAGTTTCTAAAAAAGAATAGCGTTATCCTAGATTGCGTTGGAAGAACGCTATCCTTAAAAACTAAATTAAGAAAATTTATTAAAGTATGATGTGAGGAGCCTAAGGAGTTGTTGGATAGTTTCTTTTATACCTTAGATTCGACCCAGGAAAAGTTGGAATCATTATTGGTTGTTAGAGATTTCTCGAATGTTGGCTCTGTATTTTGGCATGCAAGGAAGACAAAAGGTAAGGAAATGAAAAGGAAACTGGGATGCCGAACCAGGTGTTTGGTTCGGCATCCCCAAAAAATGTCGGACCAGATATCTGGTCCGGCACATCACTAAGATGTCGGACCAGATATCTAGTCCGGCATAACACTAAGGTGTCGGACCAGGCATCTGGTCTGACACATTACCTCAACATCAGCATAAGCATTTGGTCCGGTGCTTGGAGCAACCGAACCAAATGTTTGAACCGGCAAGACGGCGCACCGACCTCAGGGCAGAAGCGACTCCTAGAGCTCCACATCCCTTGTCGCCGGACCAAGTCCAGAAGAATTCCATGCCAAACCAGATAAGCCCTCATCATGCCGAACTAAGCCTGGGAGGTTATATCTCCACCTGCAACCTTCACAACATCACTCTATAAATACCATAGCTCTGCAACAACAATGGGGATGGAATTTTGAGGAAAAAAGGGAAAAATCTGCTGAGACTTAACCATCTCTATTACTCTAAGTTTTTCTTTTACACTTTCTGATCAAACTTGTATCTGTAATCAAATCAAAAGAGCATAATAAGATGGACAGTGGATGTAGGAACGTTCTGGCCGACCACTATAAAATTTCATGTGACTTATTTCCTTTAACTACTTTCGAATTATGAGTCTATGAACTGTTCTGTGATAATAAAAACTATCTGTTAATGGATTGGAACATTAAAAACTCCATATCAACCAACTTAAACGTGACTTAGACAAATTCGAACTTAGAGGTGTTTGCCCAATTTTTGTGCAAACATTTTTGGTGCTTTCACGGAGAATGGTGTAGAGAGCCGAACTCTTATGTCCACTCTCCTTCCAAGCCTTAACTCGGCATTAGAACATGGCTCCCTCTAAGCGCGACACCGATAAGGGTAAGAGCGCGACCACTGCCAGTACACTCAATCCCATCCAAGAATATCAAGAAAACCGAGTTACGCACTCTCAACCTCCAGGCTCAGCTGTCACTTGAGAAGACTTAGATAGGGTTGTGAATGAGATGACTGACCGCTTCGCTTCCCAACAAAAAGCTTTAGTGGACCAACTCATGACACGCTTGAGAGGCATAGAGGAATCCACTCACAACACTGAATCTCGAGGAGAGTCTCAATCTGAAGAGTCGCGTAGACAGAACATATCCTCTGCATATGAAGAATTCAATCAAGAAGATACATGAACTCGATGCTGAGCCAGGACTCAGCTCGAAGCCGGTCCTGAAAGATCATCAAGAATTGGGCCCAGTCAAGGGGGCACCAGGAAAGGACCGATTGTGGCTGAACCTATCATGCTTCGAGCCAACCATCGCCAATCCAGCCTCTACCAAGGTTCCACGTGCCCTCGGTATCAAAGAGAAGCCCCCACTTCTCCCAGGGCTGTCCCAGAATCCAAGCAGAGGATGACTTGCCTCTTTAAGGAATATCTCAGGCGCGAACAACTCGAAAGAGGGATTGGGACAAGAGTATCCATCCCCTTCACTAGGGATATAGAAGTGATAGCCACTCCTCGAGAATGGAAGATGCCTACCATGGATGCCTACAAAGGCACATCCGGCCCAATCATCCACTTGAAGTGCTACACCCAGCACATGCTCATGAATGGAGCAACAGTGGGTGTGCTATGTAAATGTTTTCCACTGTTCCTGTCAGACTAAGCAACCACATGGTTTGTCGCCTGCCTCATGGCTCTGTTAGATCTTGGGAAATGTTGAAAGAAAAATTCATAACTCAATTCTGAATCCACTTGGAACAACCCAAGGACGCCTATTCTCTGTCAAACGTAAAACAAAATGCATGAAATCCGTTGCAGCAATATCTTACCCGTTTTAACGCTGTCGCAGCAGCAGTACAAAACACCAATGAAAGGCTTACACTGATGGCACTGTGCAGAGGTGTCCACCCGAATTCAAAGCTTGCGAGAAGATTAATGAAGGAAAAGCCTCTAACTCTTCAAGATTTCTTTCATGAAGCTGGAAAGTACATGAGATTGGAGGACGCGGCGGCCTACTGACATAGCGAGCATCCTACAAAGGCTTCCAGCGTCCAAGGAAACATAGGTGCCCCACTCCGAGGGGAGGGTAATAAACCGAACAACGATGGAAAAAATGGCCACAAAGGCAACTCTGGAACTGAAAAAGGCAATAAGCGACGATACAGACCAGGACCAAGATTCGATTCATACACTCCTCTGAACGACACCATGGAGAACACTTACATGGCTATTCAACACGAGTTGAAGTACAAACACTCTTCGTACAAAAAAGATTCAGCAGCCACAATTAGAAATTGAAAATATTATCACTTCCATGGGTCTCATAGGCATAACACCAAAGAATGCCAACATTTGCGGGATCTCATTAAGGAATACATCCGAAAAAAGAAACTAGAGCGATACGTGCAGAAAGGGTGCAATTCTCCCGCTCCGGTCCACAAAGTATATGGGCAATCCCCATAAGGGAACAACAAGTAAGGAGCAGGTACGAGCCGCTCTAACCAAGAAAAGGTAATTGCCTACACCATATCTGGAGGGCCATATACAGCCGATGGAAGTAGGGCCGAAATGGAGAGGTATGGGGAATCCTTGAAAGACAGGGAAGGATATGTTCATTCCGTAACTGAAGGATGCATCACAAAATGGATAGAAAGAGTCAACATAACCTTCAATGATGAAGATTTGGTTGGAAAACAGTATCCGCATACCGATCCTATGGTTATCTCCACCTAGATCGGCCCGGCGAAGGTGTTTTGTATTTTGGTCGATATAGGAAGCTCGGTTAATATTTTATTCAAACATGCATTCAATAAAATGAAGTTATCAATGAAAGATGTATCTCCATGCCATAAGCCCTTACACGGGCTCACTGGGGAAGCCACATGCCACTTGGACAGCTAGACTTGTTCGTTGAGCTAGGAAGTCACCCCAGTCAGTTTTCCGAAAGCAAAAATTCGTGCTGGTAGATGCATACTCTACCTACAAACGCATTCTTGGTAAGGCCCGTGTTTTCAGACTTCCAGATAGTCTTGGAACCATGGTGCTTGAAGATGAAATTTCCAACTGATAACGGAATAGAAGATGTAGAAGGTGACCAAGACCTAGCTCGCGATTGCTATGTGACTGAACTTCGCCAAAACAAGAAGAAGGAAAAAGGAAAATGCATGGGGGTCGCCCTCTGCGCCAAAAATGTGAAAGCATAGCAATCAAAGAAAGCCCCTCCTCTTGAATATACTAGCGACCCATTCAACGAGTTGGACCCCAGAGATAAAGAGGAGGAGGTCAACGCTGAGCCTGTGGAGGCTATGGAACATGTGATGGTAGACGAACGCGACAAAACAAGGCTTTTAAAGATAGGTTCTCAGTTGAACTAGAAGTCCAGCTGATATGATTCCTACAGAAGAACGTGGATGTATTCACATGGACCCATGAAGACATGGTGGGTATATCCCCAGAAATAGCTTGCCATTCCCTCAATATTGACCCAACCAAGATCCCGATCAAACAGAAGAAAAGAAGAATGGAGATAGAATGATCAACTGATCTCAATGAAATGGTGAAGAACCTACTCGCCAATAGCTTTATTGGCGAAGCCATTTACCCAGAATGGATCTCCAACTCGGTCATGGTGTAGAAGCCCAATGGAAAGTGGAGGACCTACATCGACTTCTCCAACCTTAATGATGCTTGCCCTAAAGACTGTTTTCCTTTACCCCAAACGACCGACTAGTGGACGGAACCGTAGGGCATGAGTTGTTGTCATTCATGGACGCATATTCAAGATACAGCCAGATTCCCATGCATGTGCCGGATCAAGAACATACTAGCTTCATCACGAATCTAGGCCTGTATTGTTACAAGGTCAAGCTCTTTGGGCTTAAGAACTCCGGCGCTACCTATTAACGTCAGGTTAATAAGATGTTCGAGCAACAAATTAGTCACTCCATGGAAGTATATGTTGATGACATGCTTGTCAAATCAAGAAGAGCCATGGATCATCTGAGCCACCTAGATGAAATGTTCCAAGTATTATGCAAATACCAAATGAAGCTAAACCCACTGAAATACTCTTTTGGGGTATCTTTGGGCAAATTCTTAGGTTTCATTGTACACGCTAGAGGGATAGAAGTGAATCTTGAAAAGGTACAAGCTTTAAGGGACATCAAAATCCCGGCAACACGAAGAGAAATGCAGAGCCTAAACAAAAAGATAGCTGCTCTGAGCAGATTTATATCCAAAGCAAGGAAAAATGCGTCCCATTCTTCGAAGCCTTTAAAAAGGACAAAGGGAAGTTTGAATGGACTGATGAGTGCAACTCAACTTTTCAGAATTTGCTCAAACATCTGTAGAAGCCGCCAATACTCTCCACTCCGAAGGATGGAGAGAGTCTTTACTTATACCTAGTTGTATCCTCCCACGTCCTAAGTGTTGCACTAGTATGAGAGGATGGTCGTATCCAGAGACCGGTATACTTCATATAATAAGAATTTTATTGTAAATAAATCAACAGTACTGAGGAATCCGAATGGATCCCTCCAACTTGCCCCCCTACATCACAACTTATATATATAAGCACACACGCACACACAAATATATATATATATATAATCAGTGGTGAGGAATCCTATTAGATCCCTCCAACATGTCCCCCTGCATCACAATCATTATATAATTATATAATATGGGTCATCCGCTTTAGGAGCGGGAAAAAATCCAAACTAACTGATAAAAATAGTAAATCATCCAAACATCCAATCAACAATTTTTATTAACTATATAACATACTGGTTAGCGAAAAAGGTGAGTTTAACTCACCAAAATTTTATGTTGTCGCTGAGGCGTTCCAGTTTGGAACTAAAATCGAACGACGTCCAATTTTAGCCTGAATTTCAACTGTCTCCAAATTCATCCACTCCAGCTCCATTGTGAAGCTTTCGTCGTTACCAACGCAATGCAAAATTTCACGCCTCGATTGGACCTCGTATGAGAGAGTTATACAATTTTTAATTAATCGATTTTAAATAAAAAAATTAATAAACTAATTACATATTGTTAAAACTAATCCCTTCCCACCTTCTTCTCCCTCAACCAAAGCCTGCACATGATAAACCCATCACCGAACGTTCATGCACGCTACTCTGCAACCCACACTCGACGAAATCTAATTCTTATTATACCGTTGAACTCCTCGTCCCACGAGCTTCAAGGCGGCCACGGCCACAACTTTCCTGCGTTCGCTAATCGAAAAGCGACACTTTTCCCCTTCTTCGTGTCACTGTAGCGACGCACGCGGCCATTGATGGCCGGGCCTCACCAAATTATGCCCCGAGTTGCTATTCTACTTCTGAAACCCAATTCCAACCTTACTTTCACAAATCAATGGCTTAGATTCATGAATAACCAAATCCTAAATGCTAAAGGCTATTCGACATCGCTATCGAACCTATGAACCATCGCAATTGCCAGAAACCCTCCCACATGAAATTCTATCCTTATACAACTCAAAGAAACAAGAATTGGAATTTTTCCTTTAAAAATGAATTTAGTTTTAACTTTTTAAAGTTCAATAAAACTTTCTGTTATAAAGCAATGCCTTTTGGGCTGAAGAATGCGGGAGTTATTTATCAGAGATTGGTCAACAGAATGTTCAAGGAACGGATTAGACGAAATAAGGATGTTTATGTGGATGACATGCTAGTAAAATCCCATGAAGTTGAGAATCACCTTAAGGATCTTGAAGAAATGTTTGAAGTATTACGGAGGTATCAAATGAGACTGAATCCTAAGAAATGTTCTTTTGGAGTTCATTCCGGAAAATTCTTAGGTTACATCGTTAGTGCACAAGGAATTGGAGCCTGTCCTGACCAGATCCAGGCTATCAAAGACATGGCAGAACCTAAAACCAGCAAAGATGTAATGAGCCTGAATGGTTGAATTGTAGCCTTAAGCAGATTCATCTCCAAGGCAACTGATAAATGCATCCCCTTCTTCAATGTGATTAACAAAAGAAAGAATTTTGAATAGGGAGAACATTGTAAGAAAGCCTTTCAAGAATTAAAAATCATTTAGAAAGTCCCCCTATATTATCCAGCCCCGTAGATGGAGAAAGCCTATATTTGTATATGGCAGTTTCAGAACATGCGGTTAGTTCAGTACTGATTAGAGAGGAAATTGAAACTCAACTTCCCATTTATTATGTAAGCAAACAACTAAAGGACGCTGAGGTTCGGTATCTAGTCATAGAAAAGTTAGCTTACTGTCTGGTATTGAAAGAGCGGAAACTCAAAGCGTACTTCCAAGCGCATCCAACCAACTTTTTGACCAACTTTCCGCTAAAACAAGTTTTCAGTAAACCTAAGACTTCAGGGAGGTTACTAAAGTGGGGAATTGAACTTAATTAGTATGACATTGAATTTCAGCCATGAGTAGCAATTAAAGGGTGGGTGTTAGCAGACTTTATCAATGAATGTACAAGCTTCGTTAAGGAATAATCAGATAAAGAGAAAGATCAAAAACCCATATGGCAACTATTTGTGGATGGGGCATCAAATGAACAGGGAGCTGGAGCAGGGTACGTCATAATCACACCCGATGGGCATCACTTACATTCTGCAATGAAGCTAGAGTTTGCCGCAACAAATAACGCAGCTAAATACGAATCGATGGTAGCAAGATTGACTCTGGCCTTGCAACTTAAAATCCCATGGACTCAAATCTTTAGTGACTCTTAACTAATGGTGAATCAAATAAAACAGATATATCAAACCAAAGATGCCAAACTAGCCCTATATGTTAAGAAGGTGCTAAAATGCTTGCCTTATTTGAAGAATTTTTCTATACATCAAGTCCCAAGGGAAGAAAACTCTCAAGCAGATTCATTGGCAAAATTGGCTAGCTCAAGAGGAGCTCCAAAAACTGCATGTACCAGTAGGAATCAAGCAAATCTCAGTAATGAAGTCGAAATGCCTGAACCAGGAAAGGAACTGCTGTATTTAACTAGATTCCAAACCAAGACACAAGAGAGAAAAGGAAGAGAAATTAGTGAGGAAATTCCATATGAGAAGCCAAATCATCCAAAGACTAATAATTGTTATGATAAACTTGGATGACACCTATTATAGAATATCTTACTAGAGGGATATAACCATCTATCAAAATGGAAGCTAGGAAAATCAAACGATACGCTCCGACTTTCACACCGACGGATAGAATTCTTTATAAGAAAGGATATGCCCTTCCTTACTTAAATGTGTGAGTTTGGAGGATAGGATGAAGTTATACGTGGAAGCACATGAAGGATTTTACAAAGATCATTCCAACGGGATAAAGTTGGCTAAGAAAATAATGAGACAGGGTTTCTATTAGCCTCAAATGGCAAGTCAAGCCATGGAGTATGTAAAGAAATGTGAAAGATGCTAGAAATACTCAAAAATTCCTCGTTTACCATCAAGCAAATTAACTACAATCTCTAGTCCATGGCCCTTTGATGTATGGGGAATCGACCTAATTGGACCCTTGTCGATTTACAAAGGAGGAGAAAAATATATTGTAGTGGCCATAGATTACTTTACTAATTGGGTAGAAGCGGAGCCACTCCCCAAAATCACTTCTGGAAAAGTGCTTAGATTCAACATTAGGAACATCATTACTAGATTCGGGATCCCTTACAAGATTATATCGAACAATGGAACACAATTTGAAAGTGAGAAGTTTTCACGATTTTGTCATAAGAATGGGATTATCAAAAGATTTTCTTCCGTCGCACATCCAAAGGCCAATGGAGCCATTGAGGCAGCAAACAAGACTATTAAGATTATCCTGAAAAAAACGATTGAATAAAGCCAAAGGAAATTGGATAGAAAAATTACCACTTGTACTATAGGCTTATCGCACATCTAGTAGAATTACAAAGGGTCATACCCGTTACTCTCTAACATATGGGTGTAAATAAATTATGCCAGTTGAAAATGAGTACCCTCACATCGAAGAATCGCATATGCATTTGATCCAAACCAAGAATTAAAGAAAGAATCATTGGATTTGATACATAAGCTAAGAGATGAAGCTGCTATTCGGACAATAGAATATCATAGGAGAATTTCGAAATACTACAATTCAAGGGTAAAGACAAGATCATTTCAAGAGGGAGATTTAGTACTCCGAAGGGTAACATTAAACACAAGAAATCTTGCAGATGGACCGCTAGGACCAAACTGGGAAGGTCCCCTAATCATATGCAAAGTAATTCCTCCTGGAGCTTACAAATTATATCGACCGGATGGCAACATGGTTCCTAGAATGTGGAATGCTGAACATTTGCGACCATATTTTCTCACAATGAACGAATAAAGCCCCTTTTTCTTAAGAAAAGTATACGTGGTTGGGGGAAAAATTCTCCTTAAACTTGGAAATTACCTCAAATGGTTACAAGCCATTTTCCACGCCGAGTTGGCTAGGTCAAAGCGCCTCTTGGAGGGAGATTAGAGTAAGCCTTTATTCCTGCCATTCTATGGCTAGGTTAAAGCATCAACAAGCCCTTGATCGCACCATGCTATGGCCAGATCAAGGAGCCCCATGGAGGGAGGATGGAGTAAGCCCTTAGTCCCGCCACGCTATGGCTTGGCCAAGGCACCGAACATGCCTTCAATCCCGCTACGCTATGGCATGGCTGGACTACCTCCTGGAGGAAGGATGGAGTAAGCCCTTGGTGCTGTCACGCTATGGCTTGGATAAGGCATCGAACAAGCCTTCAGTCATGCCTATAAGACCTGGTTGGAGCACCTCCTGGAGGGAGGTTGGGTAAGTCCTTGGGCCCTTCTTGTGGATAATCTAACTAAGTGCACCAGTCAACAACGGACTAAGACGTCCAAGCCCGAGAAACGGCACACCAAATAATGACAGCAAACGGAGCCTAAAAGATGGCACATATCAAAGGAATAAAAACCCAAAGAATGATGCAAAAAAGGCTCAAATAAGAATCTATAGCATTCGACTGATTTCCACAAGAGGATTTATGGACTTCATTTATTAATGCCTGAATATTGGTTTCGGGTCTCCTATTATTGATTTCAGGTTTTTAACTTATACCCAAATTCAGGTTTCGGGTCTCTTATCATTGATTTATGGACTTTATTCATAAATTCATGAATCAGGGATTCAAGACCTCTATTATTAAAGAATATATTATGGATTTCTGGACTTTTATTAATTCCTGAGTCTATCTTTCTAATACCTGAATCTGGGTTTTGGATTTTCTACTATATCTAGATAAGAATTTCTGGACTCAAATTATTCATCCCCAAAAGAGGATTCCTAGTCTTCTACGACTTATTTCTAAATAATGATCTCTATACTCTTATTACTAAACAATTATTCTTGGTCTTCTACCAGTTATTTTCATAAGAGGATTTCGAAATTTCTATTATTTATCTCCAAACGAGGATTCCTGGTTTTTTATGACTCATTTTCAGATGATGATTCCTAGACTTTTATTACCAGACCAATGTTATCATCGGAAGAAGGTTTTTGAACTTCAATTATTAATGCAAGGTCTAAACTATATGCCCGGTCTTCTATTAATATAACAAGGGTTTAATTTCTGGACATCTTTCATTATGACCAAAGTTGGATATTGGGACTTCTATTATTAATTCCAGTCAATAATTTTGATTTCCAATCATTCCCAACTGTGGATTTCTTGCCACGTATTAACTTCAGGCGAAGGTCTATTAATCTCCATTTTTATAATTCAGGAATTCTGTTATTAAAAATAATAATATTGTTCATCAATTATATTACGAACAAATCATTGAACATATTTTTACATAAA
Source organism: Allium fistulosum (assembly GCA_030737815.1). NCBI lineage: Eukaryota > Viridiplantae > Streptophyta > Magnoliopsida > Asparagales > Amaryllidaceae > Allium > Allium fistulosum. Next base: position 387,997,760 of record CM060907.1, on the reverse strand, counting down.
TTTTGAACTAACAAAAGAGAATGTTACCTACTTTGTAATTTGCAGGGAGATAAGGTCATTAAGGATGGAATAGAGCAAAAGGAAAGTTATTAGATTTTTGTCCCAAAGAACAAAAGCTTCTTTCATACGGGGGTGCAAAATGTTAACCATAAAACTCACTTAAGAATAAAGGCATGAATGAAGGCCCATTTCAGTCGGGGGGTAGCTGCTTGACCTTTAAAGGACGCTAACACCGCCGCACTCTTATTAAGCTTATGATACTTATTAGAGAGTGCATTATGTTCTTTTAATTGCTTATCCAACTCTATATACAAGCTATTTATTTCTACTTGTTTTCTTTCAAGACTTTTTTATAAAGTTGAATAGATTTCTTCTTTGTCTAAAATAAAAGGATGTCAACTGTTGTTATCTTAGAAGTGAAAGCCATTTAGACAGACAATCCCATACCTGAGAAATAGGAACTGAAGTTTGTGGGGACTGCTTTCTTCCCCCTTGTTCTCTAGCATCGATATTGGCAGCTACTTCATGGAGATCGGAAGGCTCAAGAAGTTTGGTTTGATCTCCTTCATGGCCGCTAGGATTGGGGTTAACCTTGTCTGAAGCCCTAGGAATGTCCTCGTCATCCCCTCCATGGGAACCAGCATGATCACCACCACTGCCGCCTGAACCCTGATCTTTATCCCCATTGTCAGGATCGTCGTCGTCGTCGTCGTTTCCACCATCCTCGGCAACAACTTCATCATCATCTTCTTCGTCAAAATCAAAATATCCTTCTATAGAAGGGACTTCAAAAGATAAGAGTTTGTGGCATCAATTTCTTCTCTCTTGGGTACTTTGATTCCTTGCTCCATTGCTTTGATTTTATCCATGAATCTTTTGACTAGAGCAGGATCGAGTGAGGGGAAGCTTAAGTCTGGACATTTTTCAATGTTGTCTGAATAAGCAAGCATAAGAGTGTCCTTGTAAGAATTCACGATGATGTCATTGAGGGAGGTGCTCAAAAATTATGACACCTTTTGCTTGGCTTCAGAAATAGTATTAATGGCCATTGTCAAATTTTTCTTCTTCCCCAGCATCTTCTTGAGAAGTTTGTTTAGCAACCATCCGAGCCTTCTCTTCCTCGGGCTCTTTTAAAGCCATTTTAAAGCCAAATTTTCATCGGCTAAGAGTTATCTTGCTTTCCTTTCCTTAGAAATAATAAATTTCGCTTGAGCAAGAGAGGCCCCCAACCTTTCTTGTTCTTCACTGCATTATTTTTGGCAGTGGAAAGGGAGTTAATCTGGTTGTTCAAAGTTGAAATTTCTTCTCGATGCTTGGACGTCTCAGCGGAAAACATCGAAGTGCTTTCTTGAATAGAGTACCAGCTGTTAATCCTCTTATTCGCGACTTAACAGGAGACGACTTAAGGAACAGTCCGACCTAACAGTGTACAAGCTAAAGTAGCCTCCGACCTAAACACATACCGACTTAGAAGCAGTGACCGATCTAAGAAGAAGACCGACTTAACAGGCTACGACCTAAGAAAGCTCCGACTTAATAGTTGCTGATCTAACTACTGAGAAGAGCTGCCGACTTAAGATATGTGCCGACCTAGGAGCCTACCGACTTAAGAAGATAACAGCTCAACGACCTAAGGAGTAACGGGCTAACTTTGCACCGACCTAAAAGCTCACCAACTTAAGGCTGTTGCCAACTTGATGACTTAAGGACCTAAGACCTACGACTTATGTTAAGTCGCTGCCGACCTATGACTTATAACTTATGTTAAGTCGCTCGTATTCAGGAGTAACTAAAAGACAAGTACTCCTACCTCATCGCCGACCTAAGACTACGACTTGCTATAAGTCAGTTCCGACCTATGACTTGTTATAAGTCGGCTCCGACCTAGGACTTGATGAACAGAATCTCACCCAGAACCAATCCTATAAATAGGGCTCCAACTCCAACGAGAAGAGGACTTTTGGCCATTCATTTCTTCAAGCGCCGTTACTCTGTCGAACTCTCCACTCATTCAGCAATCAAAGATCTTCAAACATTCGAGACGCTACAACAAGCTTCGAGAGGAATTCCTTACATCCAACACGGATTCATCGAGTTTCATCGTCGAAGATTGAGCTAGTAGTCAAGATTGTTTTTTGTGATCAAATTGTATTGTTTTCATAAGAGATTTGTATCGATTTGTAACCGAATTCAGTAATAAAGAGATTCAAAGTGGACGTAGGCTTAATCTCAAGTCGAACCACTATAAACTGCTGTCTTTTACTGCTTTTTCTGCTATTTTCCTGCTTAAATTCTGTTCCCGTCACGCGGGTGGTGCTTTCACGACTCAACCACACACACCGGGTGTTAGCGTTCACTTTTTTAGCGTTAACATTTTGGTGCTTTCACTGAGAACCCAACTCAGGCTACTGCTCACCATTGCTTCACAGAAGTTTGCTGAAAGAATTTCCTACAAAACCAGAAGTCTATCAGACATAATGGCTCCTGGAAGGAAACGAAAATCTATCAGAACTGATGATGACCGTGACAATACTGCCACTTCTCTTTCTCCAAATCAGGCAGCTCCAAGCGTCGGTGTGACGCGACAAGAGTTAGATGCTGCTGTATCCGGACTGTACCAGCAGATTGAAACTCAGAATAATCTGATGATGGAAAAGTTGAATGCTCTATTTGGGGCTAGTCAAAAACCAATAAGTAATGAGGAAAACTTTGCTAATGCTGCTCCCAATTCCGAAGGGAGAAATATTCCTCAAGGGGGATCAGGTGCTGCTGAAGGGGCACCCCTCCAGGCTGAAGGATCCAGGCCGTCACCAGTTCTCCATGAGCATTTACTTGGACAAACCTCCAAAAAGATGGCCGAGGTCTATTCTGCGAAATCTCTAAACAATGAGGAATATCTCTCTAGCATGGTTCGGCAGATAATGAAGGAAAGCATGCAAAGAAACGAGGATGAGAATGATTGGGGATTCGCCCCGAGTAAAACTCCATTCACTGAAAGGATCTTAAAAGCTGAGTTTCCGAGAAAATTCGTTCCTCCCACCATTCCTTCTTATCGAGGAACGAGTGACCCAAATAAATTCCTATACAAATATGATTGGCACATGATAGGTGCCAGAGCAACTGACGAGATTAAATGCCGGTATTTCCCGGTATACTTAGAAGGAGTGGCGTTACTTTGGTTCACCAAGCTTCCCGTGCGATCTGTCGACCAATTTTCTGATCTGACCCGAAAATTCAAGGAACAATTCAGATTATACATCTCAAGGGCAAAGGATATAATGTCTCTCTCAAGTCTTGAACAGAATCCTGGAGAGCCCATTAAATCCTTCTTGAATCGCTTTAATCTAGCCCTAGCAGAAGTTGATAATGCGGAACCGCGAATGATCTTAACCTACTTGATGCGGGCTGTTGACAAGTCTAGCGAGTTTGGAAAATGGTTAAAAATGAAAGAACCAAATTCGCTCGAAAAATTCTACAAAAAGTTTGATGAGTTCATGCGCTTAGAGAATCTCTCCGCGTCAGCTAAAGTTGTGACAACAGTGGTGGAAAATAATGCTACAGTTCAGAACAAGAAAGAATCTGCAAATCAGAAAAGGGAGAATAATGGTGGAAAGAAGCAGAAAGATCTCAAAAAGCCCCGCTTCCTCAAACCTTCGGATTTTACTCCTCTGACTGATACCCCGGAGAATATTTTCATCGCCACTAAGGATGCTGTTGATTTTCCAAAACCATCAGCAGTAAAAGTTGGGAAAAATGCTGTTCAAAGCGGAAGATTTTGCAAATTTCATAATCAACCAGGCCACGATACCAACGAATGCCGCCACTTGAAAAACCTAATTGAAGAATTGTTGAGAGAGAATAAGTTGCAGCAGTATGTGAAAAGAAATAGAAAAGACCCGTCTTCATCTAACCAGGGGCAACTACCCCCAGCTCATTCATCTGGTTCAGGAGAGAGGCCTTCTGAAAAAGAAAGACCTGTTATCAATGTAATCACAGGAGGACCTCATCCAGCTGACAGGAGTTGGGGTGAGATGGAAAGGTACGCTAGAGCTTTGAAGTATGCTCCAACTGAAGAAAGTGTCTTGATCTTGGAAGATGCCGCACCTCCAAAGCAGCGGAAGACTTTTCATGATGATATTATGTTCAGAACCAGGGATTCTATTGATGTGGAAGCTCCTACTGAGGACCCTTTGGTTGTTTCTGTCGGTATTGGGCCGGCTATTGTCAGAAGAGTTCTGGTTGATAGTGGTGCTTCGTGCAACATACTCTTTAAAAAGACATTTGACCAAATGACAATTCCAATGACAGACGTACAAGCCTCTTCGCACAAGATTGCCGGATTTACAGGAGAGCTGAAACAGCCAATTGGAACGGTGGATTTGTTTGTTGAAATGGGCGAAGGGCATAAGAAGTTGGTTCGAAAGCAAACCTTTGTAATTGTTGATGGATTCTCTGCCTATAATGCTTTCTTGGGTCGGCCTACTCTCGCTGCTTTCAGGGCCGTCCTCGCTCTGTGGTGCTTAACAATGAAATTTCCCACTGATAATGGGGTTGCTGTCATTAAGGGAGATCAGAACGCGGGGCGAGAATGTTATCTTGTAGAGCTCCGTGAGGCCCGAAAAAGAGAGATGGGAAAAGATGCGGCAGCTCCGCTCCGCATTAAAGAACCAACCTTGTAGCAGCTACGGAGTGGCCCCTGTACTGGCGAACACAGCAATGTGAGGAAAGAAATGGACCCTAGAAAAGCCAGTACAGGGGAGAATAGGGTGGTACCTATGGAAGTAACGGTACCAATATCTGTTGATTCAAAGGACCCGAACAAAGTACTCAATGTGGGTTCACAGCTGAGCATAGCAGTTCAAAACACACTGATATCATTCTTAAAAGCCAACCTGGATGTGTTCGCCTGGTGTCATGCTGATATGTGTGGGATCTCCCTAGAAATTGCCGTACATACTTTGAACATTGATCCGAAATTCCCACCAGTGAAACAGAAAAGAAGAACTCAAGGCCCAGAAAGGTCGACAGCACTAAAGGAAGAAGTCGACCGGCTCATGGAAAACGGCTTTATCAGAAACTCCACTTATCCAAATTGGGTTTCAAATCCAGTATTGGTCAAGAAGGCAAATGGAAAGTGGAGAGTATGCATAGATTTCTCAGATCTAAACAAAGCATGCCCCAAAGATTGCTTCCTGCTGCCCAGAATTGATCAACTGGTGGATGGAACAGCTGGGCATGAGTTGTTATCGTTTATGGATGCTTACTCCGGATACAATCAGATTATGATGCATGAGCCGGATCAAGAAGACACAAGCTTTATTACAGATGTGGGTCTCTACTGCTACAAAGTTATGCCTTTCGGATTGAAGAATGCTGGGGCAACCTACCAAAGGCTCGTCAATGCAATGTTCAAGCCTCAGATTGGTAGAACCATGGAAGTTTATGTCGACGATATGTTGGTAAAGTAAAAGAAAGCTGTAGATCACATGGGTCACTTGGAGGAAATGTTCGCAATTCTTCGAAAGTACGGAATGAAGCTCAATCCATTGAAATGTTCGTTTGGAGTAGAGTCCGGAAAATTCTTAGGTTTCATTGTGAGCGCCAGGGGCATTGAAGCCAATCCTACTCAAATCACAGCTCTAAGGGAGGTCAAAGCCCCTAAAACAAAGAAATAAATGCAAAGTCTCAATGGAAAAGTCGCTGCTCTGAGTCGCTTCATTTCCAAAGCCACAGACAAATGCATTCCCTTCTTTGACGCTCTAAAGAAAGGAAAGAAAATTTTTGAATGGACTCCCGAATGCCAGAATGCTTTCGATGAACTAATTCGTCATATGGAAACACCTTCGGTTCTTTCCAAGCCTACCGACGGTGAAGACCTTTTCATCTATTTGGCAATTTCATCCCACGCCCTTAGTGCAGCACTTGTACGGGAAGATATGAAAGTACAGCGTCCAGTCTATTACATCAGTAAACGGTTCACTGGGGCAGAGATGAATTATTCGAAGATAGAAAAGCTCGCCTATTGTTTGCTAATTGCTTCCAGGAAATTAAGACCATACTTTCAAGCTCATCCTATCAAGGTTCTTACTGATCAACCTCTAAAGCAAGTCCTGTTTCGTCCTGAAACTTCGGGTCGTCTTTTGAAATGGAACATTGAACTTAGCCAGTATGACATCACTTACAACCCCCGAAGAGCAATCAACGGACAAGCTTTAGCAGATTTCATTGCGGAGTCTACTGACAAAGGTGACAATAAGGAAGAAACAACTGACTGCATTCCAATACGGTGGAAGTTATATGTTGACGGCTCAAGAAATGATTATTGTTCTGGGCAGGGGTTGTACTTGAAACCCCCGAAGGACGATCATTATGTTATGCATTGAGACTGGAATTTCCTTCAACAAACAATGAAGCAGAATATGAAGCACTTATTGCCGGTTTAAAAATCGCTAAGGAACTAAACATCAAAGTGTTACAGATTTTCAGCGATTCTCAGCTTATTGTTTGCCAGGTGAAGAAAGAATTTCAAGCCAAAGGAGGAAATTTGCCTGCATATTTGACAAAAACTTCCGAACTCCTCAATGATTTCGATCACTGTTCAATAAGCCACATACCTCGAGAGGAAAACATGAAGGCAGATTCTCTAGCAAAGTACTCAAGTTTCGGAGAAGCTCAATTACTGGGGTTAGTTCCTGTAGAAGTTGTGTCAGCTCCAAGCATTGATGAAATGGATGTTGATTGGATTATGGCTACGTCTCAAGAGCATGAATCATGGATGACTCCAATCAAAGAATACCTACTCAATGGTTCCCTGCCAGAAAGTTCTAGGGAACGTCGAAAACTATTGAGGAAAGCATCAAGATATGTAATTCAAGATGGCCGATTATATAGACGGGGATTTTCAATGCCACTGCTCCGATGTATAACTAAGGAAGAAGCCAAGACAATTCTAGCCGAGATACACGGAGGAGAATGTGGAGATCATTCAGCCGGTCAAACTCTCGCCAAGAAAGTCCTCCGATATGGGTACTTCTGGCCCGATATTAATCGAGATGCAGCTATCCACTCCCGAAAATGCAACAAGTTCCAAAGATTTGCAAAGATTCCAAGGGCACCTTCCACTGAACTAACACAAATGGTCAGTCCGTGGCCATTCGCTATTTGGGGGATAGATCTAATCGGACCATTACCAGTTGCCAAAACAGGAATCAAATATGCTATTGTTGCTGTCGATTATTTCACCAAATGGGCTGAAGCTGAACCTTTGGCCACCATTACTTCTAAAAAGATGATAAATTTTGTAACGAAGAATATCATTTGCAGGTATGGTGTGCCACAGAAGATAATCACAGACAACGGTACTCAGTTTGAAAGTGAAGAATTCCAGGATTTTTGCAAACGGTTCAGAATTCGGAAAAGCTTCTCAGCAGTGGCTCATCCGCAGGCAAACGGGCAAGTGGAAGCAGTGAATAAAATCATCAAGTCAACCATCAAAAAGCAACTCGAAAGAGCAAAAGGTGGTTGGGTCGATAAGCTTCCCTTAGCACTATAGGAATACAGAACCACTCACAAAACTGCGACTGGGCACACTCCATTTTCACTGGCATACGGATCAGAAGCAATGATTCCAGTGGAAGTAGAAGTTCCTTCACATAGAAGAGTTCATTTCAACGAAGCTGAAAATGAAAAGCTGCAACTTGAAGCACTTGATTTTCTTGATGAGAAAAGAGAAGAAGCAAGGCTCAGAGTTTCAGCTTATCAGCAAAGGATAGCCAGGCACTTCAACTCTAAAGTTCGCCAACGCAACTTTGAGGTCGGAGACTTAGTTTTGAAAAGGATCATGACGGCAACTGGTGTGTTTGGACCAAACTGGGAAGGACCATATGCCATTGGCAGTAAACTTCTTGATGGCACTTTCAAACTCATAACTGTTGAAGGAGATCCAATTCCAAGAGCCTGGAACAGCAACCACTTACGTCCTTATTTTACTTGAAAGAAAAAGCTTTGCTCAAAATTGTAAAATAGTGATGAATGTATCAGTTGCATTGTAAAACATTGTAAATCAGTGTGAATGAATGAAAGCTATAAAGTGGATGTAGGCCCGATTCTTGGCCGAACCACTATAAATCTCGTGTTCTTTACTATTTCATAATGCCTGTTTTATTTCGATATGTAAATACTTTAAATGTATTGCTAAAATGTCGATTCAAAATTGCAGGACATTAAAACAAGGCTTGCTCGTCACAAAGCCAAGCGACCTCTATAAATCACCTGTTACGCAAATACCAAGCAACAAAAAATTCCAAATACAAATCCTATGCAAGGAGAACTTCACATAAAAAAATTTCGAGCTTAAGTATAAGTTAGTAAAGAAATATGAAATATAGTGGAATCTATTGCTTAATTAGAGATCGACAATTTCCTATCGGGTCAAGAACAGAAGATAAATTGTAAGTACTATGCTTAAGCTACTAGGATGATCCGGACAAATTGGAGCCATGGGAGAAAATTCTTGGGATCACCCAAAGACAAGAAACATTTGCTCTTAGAAGTGTGTTGGACAAGAGGGGGTTGTCCAAGAACTCTCTGACCAGTGGGAAGAAGGGAATTTTTTTTAGGATTGGTTGGCGTCAATAGTGTAAGTCTATTCCTAATGCTACTTGAAGCAGTGGTCAATAGCTTTACGATTCTCTTACCCTCATCGTTGAGATCTTTAGAGGTGGGACCTGATAAAGAAATATAGATCAGCAAAAGAAAGTAATTGAATAAAGATAAAGATTATGATTAACTTACGGGGAGAAGAGAAGACTCCACTAATGTTTGGAAAACATTTGATGGAAAAGAACTGCATCTCCCAGTCTCTGAATTTATTTACTCCCTCTGAAATTAGTTTCTTATAGGGGTTAGCTTGAAAATATGGCTATTCAGATTTCTAAGTTTGACCAAGCGTACTAAATAATTGAGAACTTCATTTTTTAGAGAAGGAATGCCTAATTCCAAAGCCATAAGTTCCAAAGACATAAGATATGTGTAAACATTTGGCAATAATTGAATAGGTACAATGCCAAGATAATTCAGGAATCTAGATAAGTAATCTTGGAATGGAATAAAACCGCCATGCCAGATGTGTATGGCAGTATAAGCAAAATATCCTTCGAGGGGATTCTGAATAATATTGTTATCACCAGAAGGAATGGCTTCTACTCTTGTGATTCCAAAGACGTTAAGAATGGCATCGACTTCATCTTGAGAAGATATCAGAGAGTGTCTAGAGATGGCTTCAACCTTTTTCGGTGTAGATTCTGCTTCTAGAGCTTTATCCTTTTCAGGTTTCTTGGAAATCTTTTTCAAACCCTTGATCCTGTCAGGTGAAACTATTTCATTAAAATTATAATTTGTTTCATTATTAACACCTTTTGAAGATGTCGAAGGTCTATTGCAGTAATTCAAATATCCACCAAAGTATATAATTCCATATCTTCGAAAGAGTGTTAAAGTTAATTTGGGTCATGAAATTCATTGAGCTTTCGACAATATCGAAGGGGTAGATGGAGTAGAAACACCTAAACACACCCTTCGACATGTTGAAAGCCCGAAATTTTTTTACTATTAATAGGAATAACTAACCCTGCAATACTAATTTGAATATATACATATATTGTTAGAACTATTAACAACATTCCACGATCAAGCAAATAAACCTTTCGACGGTGTCGAAATCTACAAATTTTATTTTACTCAAAAAATATGAATATTGCTAAAACACTATATTCTCATTAAGTCGAAAGACTTGGATCCAAGTGTTTTTAATACAAATGAAAGGGATTTAGAACATTTCGATAGTGTTTATAAAAATGATAGTTATACTCCTATTAACTATAATCGGTTTCGAGTAAGTCGAAAGGTGGGCAAGGTTTCGAAAGCATACAAACACCTAAACTTGTTTTAATTTGGGAGGTTTTGATCAAGTCAAAAGGCTTGATAAGGTTTTCAACTTTAATAAAATGTACTATTCTCAATCCAATTGATGAAAGGAAGTATAAATTTCTAACTTTTAAACACCTTCTAAAGTAAATCAAAATTGAGCATGAATCTAATGATAAATCAAATCCACTTTTATATACATTAAGCTTTGAATCCTTTAAAATAAAAAAGCTGAGTATATGTTATGTAGCCATTAAATTGAACCCTTTAAAATGACTTTTGCGAAAGGTGACAGAATACATCAAAACATATTTATCCTTTCGAAGAAGTTCATCTCTCGTCGACCATGTCGACCCCTTGAAATGTTTCACTTAATGGTAGATGCTTAACTTCCTTTCAACCCCTTCGAAAGATGTTGAAAAAGCATAGCGGAGTTAACTGTCTCAACCCCTTCGAAAGGGTTGAAAAGTCAAATTACAACAGTGGGTTTTAATTTTTACGACTTAGCCTTCTCTTTGAAGCTACTAGGAAAAGAATTTTCTTCCTAATTCAATTTTTGACCCAATGCTTCTAGAAGCTAACAATCAAATTGATTCAAGCATGAATTTACATTCGACAACAACGAATACCCCTAAATTTAAGTCTAAACCATAATTGATTCTATATATTTAAAAAAAAGGAAAAAGGTTCTTCCCAAATAGATTAGGATTAAGCGTAATAATTATGAGTTTGGGGACGAACATAACAGTGGAAAATAGCCACAAATCTGATGAATTCAAACATAAATTGACATAATAAATTGAGATATAACCATGAAAATGAACTTAAGGATAATTTCATATGAGCAGGAAACTCGAATTATCTTCAAAAATTAGAACGGTAGTACAAATTCGAACCCAAAGAGTTTAAGACTGGAATTAAACGTGTTAAATCGGTTTGAAAGATAAAACAATGGACACATACCATGAATCCGAACTAGTGTTTACTGAAAACGGGAATTTATAAAGAAATTGATATTTCTGATTCTTGCTGTAAGTTTTTAATTGTAGGTAAATGAAAAGGGGGAAGAAGGAAGCATGATTTATAAGAAATGCCAACGCGAAGGACAAACTGTTTGATCAAATTTAAATGAACGGCCAAGATCCATATAGGAATATCAAAGGTCGAGAAATTTTATGCTAAAATGAAGATGGGTTTCGAAACGATTGACTTAGAAAGTCAAGAGCATCCCTTCGCAAGGAAGGGGAAAGTGTTACCATCGGTCTTCACTCCAACCTTGTCGAAACCATGAAGAATATTAAAGAGGAATTCACAAGGAATGATTGCAATAACAAAATCTTTCGAAAGAGTCAAAGGGATGCTTCAAGAAAAGTTAGATGAGCCGAGCACTTTCGAAGGGGTTGAAAGGTGGCAGAGCCACCCTTTTACTTCCATAAACCCCTTTCGAAACAGTAGCTTCTGCATGGATGAAGACGTTTCAAATGAGTTGGGGAACGCCTTTCAAAGGCAACAGATTACAGGCTTTCACATGCGTGCCAAACCTTTCTAAACAGTGGGTTTTTCCTTCATTCACATTCCACAGAAGAACATTTGGCCAGAGTTACCCCTTCGAAAGGATAAATTAGCCTTTCGAACCAGTTGAGACCATTCACCATTATAAAAGAAAGCTTACTTAAGTTCAATATAGCATTTTCATACACCAAAGAATGGGGTTCCGCATCAATCAACAAGTATGCCTTCGAAAGCTACCTTCCATTTTTAAACCTTCTACGTCCCAATTCCTTCGAAGCCCTAAAGATTCACCTATCGACTGAGTCAAAAGCCCATATCCGCCCCTATTTGCAACAACACATCAACAATAAAGTGCGCGCATATACACCTTTTGACCAGCTCGAAAGCACTCAAGTTCAATTTAAAAGCAAAGTAGAAGGATGCCCCAATGTTAACAACAACGAAAGGTCTCCAAGGCCCAATTTCGACTAAGTCGAGAGAACCGATTCGAAAGGGGCCAACCCGCACCTATAAATAAGACCCTATGGGTGGTTTTGGGGATCTGATTTCATTCACTGCATACTTGTTCTTTCTTGAATTTGTAAACCCTAATCCTAAAAGTAGGTTGGGGATTTGACTTCTTTGTATTACTTAAGCTACTAGTAATAAAGGAAAATATAATAAAAGCAAGTTTATGGCATTTTTGGATATGGTAGCTGATTTAATGTTTCTATGTGATTCTGATTATGATCTGCTTGTATCAACATGATCGAAAGGCTACCTTTCGAGGAAGTCGAAACCTCTTTACTCAACTAATATCCTTAGATCATTAGGTCCTAACCTCGAGTCACCTTGACCACTTTGAAAGGATGTTCCGATAGGATCCTAAACCAATTCAACTAGTTCGAAAAGTAATTTCAAAATGGGATTCAGGTGTTTCGACTGCATCGAAAGGTTGTTAAAAAGGAGTTTCAACTGCCGCTGTCTTTTCAAATGGTGGACTTAAGGGAGATCTAAATCACCTAGATTATTGGATAAAAGGATTTGAAAGATTTACACTATCTCTATCTATTCAGAAGGTGGTTTCAAAGGGTTCGATTGCACTTTAAACTTTGCTTTGGGGTGTTGACAAGTTTTCTTGTTAACGGGCACAAACATGCAAGAGATTTAGGTAGAGAATAATATAAAGAATATTAAAGGAAAATGAAATAAAAACGGAACACGCGGAGTTTATAGTGGTCCGGCCAACTAAATCCTACGCCCACCTAGCTTTTCTATTGATTATATGGTTGTTTACAACTTTTGTTCTTATGGATCGGTATGGATGCTTGGAATTACAAGAGAATTGCAAGAAATTAGTAGACAAGTAGAAAGGTCCCTCAAAATGACGCCCCAATCTTCTATATATAGTTGTAGGTCACCTAAAAGTTCTCCTCCATGATCTCCCCTACGTTCTCAATGTCCTGCAACAGTTTAGCTTAAGAAAACGTGGCCATGTCAGCAATCATGATGGATCAGTATCGATCAATAAGAATGAATCGGATCAATCCATAAGCATGGATCGATACCGATCCATAAGATCACCTTATGGACCTCTTACATTGCTTTATATTGATGTGAGTCGTTGTTACCTTCATGTTTTCCATCTTGATTGCTCTTCTAAGGGCTTATTTCTGGGTCAATAAGTTGAATCAATAGAGGAATGGAGTTTCCGACTTTTTAAGTGCTTGAGTCGTTCGATAGCAAGTTGCATGCCATCGATCCTTTGGAGCTTGGAATAGGTTGCTACCAACACTTGGGAATAGAGAGAAACTCGGGCGTTTTAAATAAAGTTCTAGGGATCGATATCGATGCAAAGGGGTGGATCCGTACCGATCCATCACTTTGATGGATTTTGCCATTGAATTTCAATGGTGGCTTTGCTTTCACCTCGTGGCTTTGGTTGTACTTGGTTCCTGGACTTTGTAGTTATCTCTCTAGGCTTCCTCCCTTGATAATTTTCAAGTCCGACACTGCTAAGTTCGCCCAAATACTGTTTGGTCAAAGCGTTGGATAACACGTTCCCTCCAAAGTACATCTTGTTTCTAGCACGATGTGCTTTGATTCGAGACAAGTCGGGATTGTTGAGTCAAGATTTTTATAGAGTTTTGATTTCTGACAAAGGGATAAGCCGTGATCGACAAAAAGAAGTTATTCATTGTTTTAAAGAGACACTAAGAGCTCCATACATTAGAGGTTGATTATTTGGTATGTTAGTAGTGTTATTTATGTTAAAATCTATCCTCAAATAATCTCATACCTTCAGTCTTTGAATATAAATGTATATATATATATATGAGTGCACATTAACTGTGCAATCTGGGCTAAACCGGTCGACCGGTTAAAACCAGGCGGTCGACCGTTTCTGCCCATAATGCACAGATAACGTGCACAAGTGTACATAACGTATATATATTCAAATTCCTGTCTACTGGTCCATTTTGACCTGTCGACTGTTTTCAAACAGAAAGCAACCTTTCGTATAGACACTTCCTTTTCTTCAACGGTTGCTTCTCTTTCTCTTCACCAATGATCATGACCGTTGTTTGTACCTTTTCACAAAGGGTTACAACTGTTTATTTCTTATATAAACATCATGAAATCATTATTCCAATAAGACCAATTCTATTATTCTAATCTCTATTCTATTGATCTCTGTCTTGAACTCTCAAGCACTCGAATTGCTCATATTCTACCATATATCATTTTTAATCCTAGAATTTATTTAACATTCTTTTGATTCAATACGATATCCACTTCCAAATCTTCATATATACAAATATTCTATTTGAGGATAAGATTATAGGAAGTCTGTACTACAAGTGACAAATTTGTGTTAGCAAGAACACATACCGTCAACAAACAATTATATTCATCTTTGTTGAAGTCCTCGGTGTTGTAAGAGGCAAGTGTTGAAGTCCTCAATGTATTAGAGGCGTGAAATCCCATTCATCTGCTCGGGTGTTGTAAACATGTTCCTCCGGGTGAAGCGAGGTAGTTGGTAGTGAAAATCCAGATAGAAGTCTGGGACTGGACGTAGGACGGTGCTCCGAACCAGTATAAAAATCTCTGGTGTGATTTTCTATTTTTATTGAATTTTCTATTATCTGTGATTAGTCATATATTTGTGTGTTATACATCATATTACACAATCCGTGTGTACTACATTAGCACGTACACATTTTCAGGGATTGCCATAGCGGGCTCCAATCCATGCTTCAAATAGAAACATAGAATCTCAAAATGCATGGAAATCATATATAATAGAACATAAGATAGTACATACAGTCACTCCCAAAATGAAACATCAGAGTTACAATAAGTACTTCAACCAAGGATAGTTATAACTGTCTGCTCCCATAATGCTGATACATAACTACATACAACAGCAGCGGAAATAAAATAGATAACTAGATAGCGGTAAAGCCTCATGCTCCATGCTTCTTCAAAATGCATCTGTATGAACCTGGACTACTTGGCTACTCAAAAATTAGAGTACCCAAGAGTTTAAGGTAAAGGAAGAAAACTCCAAGCCAAACATGGGTTTAGTGTGAGTAAACTCAAAAAAACATATATTTTAGGAAAAATAAAGTTATCTCGTAAGATTACGCCACACATAAATATGAACAGGTTTTTATCTTACGATAACCCAAACATTTGTATTTAAAATCAAAGATATTATTTTTAATGTCTAGGTTTGAAAATAAATATATAACATAGTTGAAATGCTTACATCTCACATTCTAGTATTGGCACAACTAAGTCCTCAAAGCATGTATTCGAAAAATGGATTTCTAACAATGACAAGGCTATTGGAGTACCATCTATCACAATACACCTCTAGATAAAATGTAGCGAGGGTCCTACTGGGACCCACTACACGGAAAAACCGGCCTACCCCTTACTGGATAATACTGAATATAATCATTTCTTGGTTGCGATCAACAACCGTAACGGACCCGAAGCGTACATCCAAAGAAATATCAATCTAGATCAGGGATGACCATATCATAATGGTAGCGAACCACATAGCCTTACGGTGTATCCCCTGTTTTAGACATTCCTGGGTGTGGGGCTCGAGCCAACGATTACCAATTTTAGCAAACCATCTTGAAATGCTAACACTATCCTCCAAGCAACAATGCAATGCCAGCATTCATCCATACAAGTTATTCCGAGGTCGAACAAACATACTAACCTTACTACCTTCCATTTTGGAATCACCCTTAGGATAGGTAGTACAATCTTTATAGCATACTTTACAATGATTCAGAATATGAAGCATTTATTATTTTGAAGTGGTTCGGATAAACCATACTTACTTGAAACCGGTGTCTCCAAACTAAAGCGATGAATTTTCGACAACTCAATTCTGGTTCTTTTAGAGGTATGTGAACAAATATAGGATTCTCCTTCGGAGGATCTTGAATATACATTCTTAAAAGCGAACTACATTTCATAGGAATAAGTCGTCATTGGAGGATCTCAACCCGTATGAAATCGTGAAACGTTATATACTTCTAAAGTCAAATAGGTTAAGTTATCGATAGTGGGCAAACCACTGCCTAGTGTAAGTATATAGTTTTCATATGGAAAATCAAACATCATATACCTATCACTACTTTTTTATTTCCACCCCGTACTATCCCTCGATTAACGACGAAGTCGGACGAGTTAGAGTACTAACCTTTGCCTCGACGACATTCTTAATTTCCACAAATAGAAACGGGCTTAAATACCTCGAAATTTAGTGTCGAGTATAAAATGAAGTACCTTCCATATACTTAATTAATCATGACCTATTTATGGAAATTAACCCTCTTATACTTCTCACATTTTCTATATTTCGCCTTCTCTATCTTTGCCCAGAATCAAAGCTAGGTAGGTCAGGGCATTGGTTGCTCCTAGCCTTGCCTTAGTTAAAAAATTCTGATTCAAGATCTTACATATAGTGAAAAGTCTATTTATCGGCTTTTAGTGCTAAATATAAGATGACTTACATTTCATAAACGTGTCAACATTTTAGTACTACTTATCATATTTGTTTTATGTTACTTAATGGCAACGATAAAGAAATCCCTTGTTAAAAGACAAAGTCTTTTCCAAGCCATTAGAAAACCAACTCCATAGACTTATTTCTAGTCTTCAATTTCATGCTAGTTATTGAAAACATTTTCTTAAATTATTTTCTAAACCAAAGCTTGATTCAAAAGACAACATCTTTCCTTTATAAAAGTAAACACCTTTTTAATAGATAAATTCCAAACCACTTTAAAACATCTTTATAAAGAATTTTGAAAACAAGAGTCGAGTTCGAAAAAATCATTTAAAACATTCTTAGAAAAACAAAGTAGTAAACCACTTAAAAGGAAGCACGAGGTTTCAATGTCGCATAAAAATCCATAACATTTCGGTTAACTATAACTAAGCAACATACACAAGCATTTACATAAATAAGTAAATATGTAAATAAAAATCAACAAGGCGAGGAACTCTTTAGAGTCTCTCTATAACTAGAGTTCCCTGTAAATCATGTCATATGCACTTTGAAGTGTTTCATTGCGACATATTCGCTACGAACACTTCGACTTCCAATCTTTTTGCTAGTCCCATGTCTATTCCTTATGTGTCATCCGCTTCCAAGTGTGAATCAATCCAGACAACAATAATAGTTATCACATATAATTCTACACATAAGAAAGACAACAAAATAATTCATTTTTAAAGTTGATTTTAAGTGATTTTAACTCACTTAAACAAACACGAACTCTAACACAGCTATGACTTCTTTGTCATAACCATGCAATCAATATACGGACCTAGCTTCCTCTTTCAAACTTACTTCCAAAGCCCTAGTGAACCTCCTTTTTCTCACGCACATAGCCTAAGGGAAATTTTGGCTTCCAAACTTCGAACTTCGGAATAGTGGGAGTGTTAGTAATATTATTATAGGCTTGCTCAAGAATTTTAGAGGAGAAATGGATGAGTTTTGAGGTGATTTTACTTTGAAATATTTTGTGGAGAAAGAATGAAGAAGGAGTTTTAAGAAGTATAAATGAGTTTAAAGGAAAATGAGTGATTTTATGTGTGTGTGTGTGTGTGGAAGTGGATGTGGTGAGTTTTAAGCTTATTCTCACCCCCCTCCATCATCATGAGTTTGGTCACCAAAGCTCACCTCCCCGCCCCGCTCATCATGAGTTTGGTCACCAAGGCTCACCTCCCCCCCTCACATGCCATGTACTCACTTCACATGCTCTTGTGTACTTCCCTTCATGATGACATAAAGGCACAAATATCTAAGCTACAAAAGCCCACTTTCCTAATCCTTTACGTAATTACTTAAGTATCTCCTAGAATATGATTAGATAAAGCCATTTAATTAGTAAAAAGTTTTTTCTTATTGGTATATGTTAGTGCACGTATGTATACTAGTGTGCACAACAAGTTTCAACAACTTTTGTTCGATGAAAAGTTGAAAATCCGAAAAACGATTTTCGGTCACGTTTTCAATCTTTCTCCGAACTACTTATTTTTGTAAACAAAATTTCAATTTTTTTACTACCATTAGTTATTACTTAAAAGAGGTCAATTTTAGTTATAAAATTCATTATTTAGTCATTTAAAATTATATTAAATATTAACATTTTAAGTGACTAAATTACAAGTCGTTACAAATGCAGTATTTAAAAATAGAAATAACAATAGCACTCCTTTTTAATGACATGCATGCCAATGAATCCAATGCTATATTATATATAGGAATTAGAATTTAAAATTTTGTTATTTTGAATATATTATTTATTTCAAATCTTATTGCTTTTAGAAGTCGTAGTCTTACGTTTAAGGGCTTAGTTGATTGGACCCATTAAAATATTGCCCATAAGTCTGTTTGAGGTATATGTAGGTCTATTTCCTCACATGATGCACTTCATACCGAGGTTACTATTTCTCATACGTGTTACTTCTTCTCCCATTGCATACATATGTATATACTAGGTTTATATACATATATATGTTTAAGTCTCACATTATCTACTGAGTTTTTTCAGTTTTAGCTATTGACATGGGACATTCGACTCGGACATTCTTATTCCTTGAATGACCTTGAATGAGCTGAGTTTAGATGTGCTATAGGGCCTTCGATAGCTTATTTGGATTATCTTGACAGTTATCCATACCATCCACTTTCTCTTTGGAGACTGGACAAGGTTTTCTCTCTCATCATGGCTCCTTCTCCATTACTACTTTCGTCTTTTTAGGCTATCATTTTGTTTATTTTAGTTCTATTCATGCTTTTTAGATTTTTTCTAGGTTTTTTAGGGGATTTTTACATTTATTTATTTGTATAGGTTCATGGGGAATAGTCACCTACCAGGCTTGTTAGTAGCTCCTCTTTAACTACGGAATAAAATTATATGAGTGTTCTTCTCCTCACGAAGGATCATTCATTTTTCTCAAAAAATATGAGACATCAATGATTTTGAGTATAAATTGAATATTTTGAATAATATCTTAATGTTTGAAATAAAAAGAAATTATTTTGAAGTTTACAAATTTATTTTAAAATAGTATTTAATTATACAAACCTTGTGAAATGGTTTCTATAAGATTTTAAAAGTGATTTTGAAGGTTTTGAATATGAATGAGAGATATTGGATATGTGTTATAAGTATTTAAATCCTTTTTTAGTATTGGATAAACAAGATAGAATGATATATTTGATATATATTTATAATTGTTTTAAGAAGGTTTATTTATTTTACAATCCAAATCTCTTTCTTGAATCGAATTGTATATTATGTTTTTTTATATTTCCATGCAACGAGAAATGTGAAAAAACAGAGTTATAATACCATCTGGTATAGGATATTTGGTAATATTTCTTCGGTTATTATTTGGACTCATTATATAGAATAATATTGTGTGGAAATTCTAGATTATAGGGAATTTGAGTAAATGGATTAATAATACCACTTGGTAAGGAATACTTGGTAATATTATTCTGGTTACTCCTACAACCCATGACTTAGAATATTGTAGAAATTGGGTATAGCTTATGAACATTGAATAAACGAATAAATAACATACGATGGTGTGGGACACCATTATGATATTTATTCGATTATTCATTGTAAGTAGACGATACTCATGTGATGGGAATATTGTGTTAGGATAGTACTTACATGAGATGATGCTCATAGTAGTGAGCAAGGTTGGTGCTTATGTATGTAGATACTATGTGTTTGTCTATCGTGATGTACTCCTATTATTAGCGTTGGAGAGAACTAGATTAGGCTAGCATCCATCCTAGTAGCTTGATCATTGGTTCGTGCCCCGGATCCGTGACACACTTTAGTATATCAGGGTAGGCACCCTTTAGCCCTTATGTCACATAGACCAGCTGTATGTTACATATAAAGGCACTTGTAGGTTCATGACCGAGTCCTCGCGTTGACGAGCATAAGGATGGATATGTGTCACGATGACCATCGAGGTAAATAAGGCTATAGAGTTGGGTTAGACGACCTATGGGTGTAACTTTGGAGTAGTCAGACGGTCTTCAGTCTCTCATTTGGTTCTATGCTAAGTAATAGATAAACGTATACTATTTATACACCTCAAGTGACTCTACTTGGGACTTTGTGTTTGTCATACAGTCAATTCCCATCGCTACCTATTGTAAAATTAGGAGAGATTTTTTATGGAATGGTTATAATCCTAATAATAGTTCAAAATGTTTAGTTAATTGGGAAATAGTAAGTAAATCTAAAGATAAGGGAGGGTTGGGTATTATAAATTTACATACTTTAAACACATATTTATTAAGAAAATGGATATGGAAATTTACCAATAATAATGAGAATTTAATTTGGTAACAAATAGTATCAAACCAATGGTATAGTGGTATAAATAATCTACATTATATTTCTACTAATAATACAAATAATATTTCTCATTTTTGGAAACCGATAGTAAAAAATTATAAAATCTATAAATTAGGAATTAATAATGTGGTACATTCAAGGAATATTACCTCTTTTTAGCATGATAGTTGGATATCAGTAATTTCACTTAAAGTAGAATTTAATGAACTTTATTAAATTCGTAATGTAAAAAATGTGTTGATTTCAGAAATATATAGACAAAATTTAACTTTTCCATGGGAAATATGTTTTAATTGTACTATAGCTGGAAACAATTATCGAGATTTCCATACTTTGGGTTAAATTAGAATTATATAACATTGATAATAAAAATGACATTAAAATATGGTGTTGGCATAATAAAAAAATCTAAATTGTGCACTCTTTTTATAACTTACTTAATTTTTCGGGTACAAAATTGAAGATATTTAGATATATTTGGAACGGTAATACTCCACCCAAAGCTAAAATATATATATATATATATATATGGTTAATTATATATAGAAAACTAAATACTATAACTCTTTTTACTATAATGTGTTGGTATTTATGGTTTGAAAGGAATCAAAGAGTTCTTGATAATATAAATACTCCAATAGAAATTTATATATATATATATATAATTGCTTTGTTTTGTGTTAATTGGATTCCAAACCCTAGTTATAATAAAGATAATAATATTAGTTTTAATGAATATCTTAAAAAAGTCAAATCTCATATTAATGTGGTTAAGAAAAATGCAATATTCAAAAATAGAAATAACAATAACACTTTAAATACCATTTTAATTGACATGTATGCCAATGAATTCGATCCTATTTTATATTTAGAAAATTAGTTAGATTTTAAAATGTTGCAATTTTGAATATATTATTCATCCTAAAACTAATAATTATTTTGAATAATAGAAAAATAGTAATGAACTAACTTAGCTTCCTTGGACACCTTTACTGATGACACATTTGATATTTCACTATTATTAGGATATTAGCCTTGATTTAGAATTCTTGTTGATTTGTTTCTTTATATGTAATTGGATTGTGTTCTACCCTTTATTGTTTCCTTCTCAATTTAATCATAATATTGCTTGTTCTGTTTTTTATTAGACTGGTATATTTTTATTTCGCATATATATATATGTGTGTATGTTTGTATTTATATACATACACACACACACACATATATATATATACATATATATGTGTGTGTGTGTGTGTGCGTGCATGTGTGTGTGTCTTGGTCTTACACTTTTGCTGTAGTCATTTTTGCAGCCTTAGATATGCTCATCGGACCAGATGGATTCAACCGATTTTGAGGATATGATCACTCATCTGATTTAGTGGATTATACTATTGTATTATTTTATTATGGACCTTAGCTCTCTAGGATTGGGGTTTATTTTTATTTTATTTTATTTCTTTCACATTGTACAGAGTGGGTATTGCTACCTATTAGGCACGTTAACAGCTCCTTTTTTCTAGTCTGGAATAAAATATATGAGTGATATCCTCTTCTAATAGAGAATCACTCATTTCTCTCCAAAAAAATTATAGGCAGATGACCTATACTTTGCAGGAAGATGGCCTATTCTTTATTGATTGATGCATGAATGCTAATGTGATATCATTATGCGTATGATGGACCAGGGAATGTATAACTTATTATTATGTATGAGTTATACTTCGGCATTGTTATGTGCTAGCTCAATATACTTGATGATTTTCATTTATTGATGATGTTTATATGTTTGGTTGTTTCACCCACTCGACACTATACCACGTGACAAACATATTGATATGATTTTACATGGGCCATTATACTTGTGTATAATTTCAGGGTTGGTTGTTATGTTGAGATATTATTATACCATGACTATTTTTATGAAATATTGACATCTACATTTCAGATATAGTCTGGCCCGTGTGTTATTTATATAATACTAGGGTCAGTCCAAGGGATTTCTGGTTTTGGGACAAAGAGACCAGCTTGTGTTTTCTGGGTGTAGAGAAGGCTAGTTATTTAATGTTGTTGTACATCATTTTATATTTTATATAGCCTCTTGTACATATGACATTATGTTGTATTTTTTAAAATACCTTGTATATTATTTTGGAATAGTGGGAATTTGATATATGCTTTTGTATTCCACTTAAACCTAAGTATATTTTCTATTGTATATTTATCGCTACGTTTAATGACTCTGTGTTCTCAATCATTTATTATATATTGTGTATTGTTTTATCCTGGAAATGCACATGTTTATTGCTTTGTGCCAATACTGAGTAAGTATAGGTGTCTTGTTTATTAAATATTTGAAATATATATCAGTGTTAGCCCAAGGGAATACTCACGTGTGACAGCCCAATATCGCCTCATTCTCTGCATTATCAGACAGTATTACCTAGTAATACTCTTTAGTAGTAAGGGAATGGAGGTGGGGTGTTTCATTTAGTATCACAGTAGGTTAAAAATAATACATTATATATACATGTATATGTATATGTTTTTGTGTGTGCGTATGAGACACAAGTCTTGACCTTGGATAGGACTTAGGGTCCTTGTCCCCTTGGATGTGTTGGGAAGTTACCCTATAATAAGGGATAATATGTGTATATGATGATTACAGGGGTAATCATCTGGGGACATATGTAACATCCCGCCTTTTGTACGCTTTAAGCAGACACGCATGCCGACTCAAACCATACAGAAGGGCAGATTGTTATTGGTGTGAATAAGAAAAGGAGAAAGAAATATAAAAAACAAAACAGAATCTCGCAGTGGAATGACAAAATATAATAATCAATACAGTTCATGAAGCTGTATACAAACCATTTGATTATACTTATACAATATAGAATCAGAGTTACACATATCATAGATAAACAAATAATAATGCAGCGGAACAGTATGATGTAGTGGAATAGTATAGTAAATAATAATACAATCTTCGTCTTCGTCCTCCAGAAACAAGTTTTCGAATCCTGAAATGCTCAGGCTGACCCGAGCGAATTGAAAACACAAAACACTCGAGTCAGAACTAAAAGATCTTATGTGAGTTAAATCAACGGTAAATAAATATGAGTGTAAACAGCATCGGAGATGTTTATGGGGTTTGACATCTCCTATCCAGTGTCTAATGTGAGTGCAGTAACTTAAGAGATGTTCGGGATTCACATCTCCTAAGGATCCGTTAAAATATCTACTATGTAGTACAATACGCTATTATAATATGTCTATAGTAATATAAACTATTAAAATAGCATTAAGGCATTACCCATATCACCCTTAACACATTTTATATATTCCCATAGTCTATACAGTACCGTAATCTCCTCTGTACTGGGCGTCGTCAGAGGGCACTCCATAGGTATGGTACAAAACAAACTCATAGAAGGCGCGCTAGGGTAGGTGACACGACACAACTAGGCAATGCCTGGGTAGATATACCAATTACGCATCCGGACTGTTGGTAACGCATAGCCGCAACTACCGCCCAACTCGAAACACACTCCCGAGTAAAAATCGAAGGGTTCCCACCAAATAAATCAGAAGTCATAATATAGTACCGATGGAAAGTGTCTGATCGGAGGAATGACCTCACTTGGCCCGAGAATTGCTCATATTTTAGCCACCTTAAGCCAACTCATGGGAGTCGGGTCCACGTATATACCTCATATAGGATCGTCGCCACCATCCTACTTCATTCTAGAATCTTCTTCGCGTACACAGTTGTCAAAGTGGTTTTCGGTATTGGCAAAGAGTATGACAACATCTGATCCCGGTCTCTTTGACAACCAATCGCTTATTACACACCGGATGGTTCTTTTACATTTCCAAAATCGTTTCATAATTGATATCAAAATATCATGTTCAATTCAAACCATATCACTTTCGAAATCATTACTTACTTTCGAAATCATATTTGCCTTTGAAATCATATCACATTTTAAATCATAGTTCGATTATTATATTTCCTTTTAAAGTCAAATTCATAGTTTATATCGAAATATCGTATTCTCAAAATTGCATCACTTTCAAATCATATCATTTCAAAAATCATAATATCTTCCAAAATCATATTTCCCAAAACAGGTTAAGTCTTTACTTCAAAATCATCATTTCAATTTATTATAACATTCAAAATTCCAACTTAAGTTATAACATCATTTAGCCTTCTTCTCTTTTTAAACCAAATTGAAATGAATATAAACTCTTCCACGTACTTAGTTTGGAAATTCAGAAATTTGTTTAAATAGTTATAAATAGTTAAAATGCTCTAGAATAGTTTAATTATAGGTAAAAATATTTTCAATTGATTTAAGATAGTTAAATATATTAAATTTAGATTAAATATAATTTAAAATGGATTAAATAACTTTAAAATAGATTAATCATATTTAAATTAAATTAAAATGGTTTAATTAGTTTAAAATAAATTAAATTGGTTTAAAATAGTCAATAATTTATATAGTTAATATTAGTCAAAATAGTTTAATAAATTTGAAAATCTTAATAATTAGAAATTTTAAAATAATATAATTTTAAAACAGTTTATATTAAAATATGAGTTTGGAATATTTATATCTATTTAAACTATTCATCTCATTTCAACATATTTAAACCATTTCAAATTTCCAAATCGACAAACCAAATTCCAATAAACTATCTGTAACGACCCATAAATTTTGGTAAATAAATTTAGTTAAATTTAAAGAATTTTGTAATTTAATTTAGGAAGAAATTAAAATGTTTATAATTCATATTAAAGTGAATGTAGAAATGAAATGTAACATTTGAAATTTAAAGCTAAGTATTAAAAATAAAAAAAATAAAAATTACGATGCATTGAAGTAATGGGAATTGTATTCTAGGCTAAGGAATTTAATATAAGCAACAAATGGAAATGTTGAATTAGTAAATCATTAGTAAAAAATATTTACTAGAATGGACTTCTTGAATAAATGAGAATTTGTTGTTCTAGTATTAAAAACTTATGTATAATTGAAATTGTTTCTAATAGAATATAATAGAAAGGAAAGTATTTTAAATAAATGGTTAAAAACTTAAGTAATCAATTGAGAGGCTAAGAAATTTGATTAAGCATAAAAACTATAAATAAATGAATGATAATAAATGAGGTTATGCAATAAAAGAAGAAACTGACGCGACATTTATAAATGAAAACGAATATTTGGAAGTAATAAATGAAAATTTTGAAATAAACATTGAACCAATAAATAAAATATATCGAATAGTAGTTGAATGAAAATTAATGTGATAAAGTTAATGTAAATTGATAAGTAACGATATTTGTGCAATAATGCAGTTATAAAGGTTAAAATTGCATGAAATTGTAAATTTGAAGTTAAGTAATAATGGGCATAGTAAAGATGGCAATCAAATCAAATATTTGGGAATCAAATTTTATCTTTATTTTGAAGGTAATCAATAATTAATGAATTAAATGGTAAGTAATTAGGATTAAATTCCACATTAATTGAACTGAATATAGATTTAATGTAATAACGTTAAGGCTAACTAAATTAGCGCAATTCAAATTATGGAAACAAATTACAATAAATGTTAGAAAGTAATTTTAAATGGTTATTGTTGATAATAAACCTTACTTTAATGAATATTAATATAGTAATGGAAGAGTAATGAAAATTAAATAGAAACATAAGTTTATTGTAAAGCAGAAATTGGTAAATTGGGGGAAATAGTGGAATTAATTCGCAATGTATATAGAGTAATAAGTTGGTTTAAGGATGAAATTAAGGAAATTTCATTTATTGGTTTAAAACCTTAATTAATGCATTTAATTGACAGGAATACATTTAGGAATATAAATTTATGGAAATTGGGTTATTGCAATTTATGGAAATTAAATATCTAAATATTACAATAATTGAAATAGGGATGGAGCGTAAGGATATTTATGCTATTATCATAGTTTGTACGTATATGTTATTTCCTCATTTGTTTTGAAATTGTTTATGTTATTTAATTTTCTTTTTTGATGAATAAATTAATTTGACTTTTAATTTGAAAAAAAATATATGTATATAATTAAAAGAATGTTTTAATTATAGATCCATGTTTTAAACTCTTAAATCAAATTGCATTTTTTTTAGATCTGAAAGTTTATATACATATAATTTGCATTTGTGCTGAAACAGAAATATTGTATACACATATTGTCACTTTATCTTGAATTGAAAATATCATGAAATTTGAATACTTTGTTGAATAAATTATTTGTTCTTAATCTAATAAATTATAATAGAAGTTTACATATGCTTAATGTAACGACCCCAGATTTTAAATTAATTTAAATTAGTAATTTATTGAATTTTTGAGTTAAATTTTATAATTAAATAAATTTTTGAACAAAAATTTGTAAAATCAATTGATAAATTGATTCGAGTTTCCCCGAATCCCAATTTTATTTGATCAATCATTTAAATTTAAATATTGTATATGTTGAATTTGAGTTTCAAGTAAATAGTTTAAGAATAATTTTAAAATATAGAATGTCATTTATATTACAAGATAAAATAAAAATAAAAGCAAATACAAAATACTTAAGCTAATAAATATAAAGTAAAATAATTATAGAATCTCATTTAAAATAATAGAACAAAAGTATATAAAATAAATAAAACTATAAGTATAAAGATGAATGAAATGAAACAAGTGTATGAAAGCAAGAAACAAAGTATATATCCCTAAGTAACAAAGCAATGTGACTAAAACAAAGAAATCTTTAGCCCAAAACAATATATCAGCCGAAGTCAAAATGAAATAAACAAAATAAAGCAATTAATGCAAGCATATGCCACCATATCTTTTGTACACAACAAAATGTATCAGCCATACCTCCACTTTCATTAAATCAACTTCACCCATGCTATGGTACAAAATATTATCTCCAACCTGTAAATTCATTTCTTTATACATATCAACCAACTTCATTCCATTCGTTCGTTTTCAAACTGAGAAACAAAAATCTGAAATAACAACATCTCAAAACAAGGCAATGTCTTCAGCCTGGAAAAGCTTCAGTTTGCAAATTTTTAAAAAGCTTGTTCAACAAACAACCTCTGTTCTTCTTTGCCAAGTGAGTAACATCACTTAATAACAATTTTAACATATAATTATGATGCATGTGTATGTGAATAAGTGTGTTATACCTTTCTACATGAATGTGCTGTGAATGGTGATATTTTAAGTGCAGGTTGTTTACATTATAAACTCTCTGCTTGATTTTTTTTCTTCCAATGGCATGTTTTGGTTTAAAAATCATTTCTGCAGAATCTACGCAATGTTAGGACTTAAGATTAAAATGAATAATGTTTGTTTGATCCTAAAGTAAGTTCTAAAAATAAATTTAGGTTAAAACAATATATCAATATCTATGGAACATCAAGAACTGAGTAAATTTTGTTTTTTATCAAAATTTCGAACCTCTTAAATTTTAGATTCAGGTAAGCAAACTAAATTCTCATGCTGTAACTTGAATTTTAAGGCAAGAATCATGATTTTTCGAAGTGGGAGTCAAGAGAAATTCTTGATTGAACGGAAATGACTTTTCGACCAATTTCCGGTAATCTCGATGATCGGGGAAGACGAGACGTGGTCTGGAAGTGCGGGGGTGATCGGTGGTCAAGGGAAAAATGTTGCGATGGTCAACCAATGACCATGGAAGCGGCGGTTATGGTTTAAAATTTTTAAACCTAGTTTTCGAGGTGCTGGGGTTTTTGTTTCGTTCGACGCGGAGGGTCGATCGAGTGCCGTGGAGTCTCGGGTGGTGGTAGGCTGGACAATGTCGAGTTCAGGGCCGCAGTCGCAGTCGACATGATGGTCGAGGTTGGGTAGGTGATTTGCTTTCCAGGTTTTGGTTGGATGAGGTGTTGCGTTCCAGGTTTCGTAATTACACTCGAATTCGCGTTCGAGTTGAACTGGAGGGTTGGGTGGTTGCGACCGAAGCAGGGGATGGTTGTGACTTGCTCGAAGTTTCGGCGGCAACCGGAGTTGACGGTCGTTGACGTGCACGTGCACGCATATACGTGTGTGTCAGGATGAGTTGATTTGGGAAAGAAGCGAAGAGCTCGGGTTGGTCTCGGGAACATTATCGCGTGGACTCGAAGTAATAAGGCAGAGGGGGTAACTCGAAGTGATGTTCGAGTATTTCAAACATTGGCTCGGGTTTGACTCGAGATTTTCTGAGTTCAGAAATGAAACAGTTTTAAGTTTTATACAAGTCAAGTTTTAAATTTAAAATTTGTTTAACAACCTAAAATATGTAAGCGGGTTGAATTTTAAGAATGCAAATTCAAATTTGAAATGTAAGTTTCAAAGCCAAGTTTAATCAAGTGCTTTGATATGAATTAAAATAAATATTTGAATAAATGATTTAGATTCATTTAAAATTAGGAAGTAATTAAAGGTTTAAATCATTAATTAAAGTAAATAATTTGAGAAGAATTTATTTATTAAAGGTTAATAAATAAATGAAAGTGATTAAGAAATTGAATTAATAAGGATTAATCACTAATTGAAATTAATGTTGGATATTTTGATTTATTTAAAGTTAATTAATTATGTAACTGGTTTAAAAGGTTGATTTAATTGATATGTTAAATCAAGAATAATTTAATTAATTAAGGTGATTGATAAATTTATTTATATCAAATGATTTGTAATAAATTAATCAGAATTTGATAATTAATTCATAAGTAATTAATTTACTTGGAAATAAATTGAATAAATCAGGATTAAACGATTAATTGATTCTGCTTATAAATAACTATTGAATACTTGACTTTACTTATGAATGATTATATTATATGAGATGCCTTGAATTGATTGTCCTATCTGATTTGTGATGCTTTGTGATACATCCTGAATTATGTTGTGATCTGAAATTTCTATTCTGTAATATATTACTATGTGAATATGAAACCCTTGACCCATAGAATGACATTTGAATTTCGATGCGACAGGGAGTCGGATTTCAGTTGGTTATCCGAAACCCACATCGAATTGTAATAGTGAATCTTTGTGACTGATAAATTTATTTTATCTATGAATCTGTGAATGAAGATAAGCGTTATTGATTTTACCGCTCATCAATATATCTGTGATGATTGATGTTGCACTATTGTGTGTGAAACCCCTGGACCACACTTTTACACACACAAATATGGATTTCACGTGGAAATCGGTTAAGTCACAGATAATTTAAATTTGATGTTTCTGAAATTGAAATTTTAATTTCAATTGATTTTGAAATTAGAAATTTGGGTTTAAAGTGAAAAGCTTTTGAAATAGAATTTCAAAGATAAGACTTATTTTTGAATAACTTAATCGAGTTTTGAAAATTTAAATAATTGGATTTAAATTTGAATTCAAGATTTGAAATTGAATCCTATATTTGAAACTAGGATTAAAGATGTTATACCAGTTATATATGGGTTAAACTATTTTAAAAATATTGATTTGGAAATGTGAATTTAAATTCAAGAGCTTTAACTCGTGCAAATAAAATTGGATTTTCTTAAACGGAAACTATTTGTTTTCAAATAATAACAGCTTTCATATGAGAAGTGAACTTCCAATTTGTGTTGAAAGGTTTCAAATTTAAAATGAATTGAAATGTTTTGAAAGCTTATGAATGAATTGTTTTGAAAGATATGAATTGAATCTGTTTATTTTTAACAGATTTAAAATGATGATTTATTTAACCCATTCGAAAAATGAAATTGTTTTGAAAGCTATTAGTTAAATCTTTGATTTAAAGATTTAACGAATTAATCAAATTGAAATGGAAATCGATTTGGAAAATCTGTGAATGAATCTTTTGTTTAAAAGATAAAATGTGGAAAATTGTTAAACCATTTAAGGTTGTTAAAATGAATCTTTTTGTTTAAAGATTTAAAAATGGTAATTTGTTTAAACCATTTGATGAAAAGTTTTGGGTAATAAGTTGTGACTTAATTGAAATCCCAATATCCATATGTTTTTAAAGATTGCGCTCATTATTCGGTTTAGCCGGGAGAGGACCTTTGTGTCATATAACCCATTCCGAATAATGATACGTCGTATATGGATCGCATTTGAAGACCGGTGGTGAAGACCGGATATTTGCGAAAACGAAAGGACAACTCGTCGAATGTCTCTGCATCGAATGGCCCCGATATAGAGATTTTATCACCCTTTGTGATGGGAAGTCCGGACGGGATCGTGAATACCCAGAATTGCAAGGGCTTCGTAAGAAGTGCCTTCGGTTCTGTTCGAACCCAGAACAGACTTGTATGGTTACATGTCTGACATTACACTTTGAGATATAAAGCCGATTTCTTTCAAATACATATCTGTTTGGTGGCGGAGAATTTATTCTCTTAGCTTAACACCCTTCTCTGAGACGTACGAGCTCAGAGGTTATTTAGTTGAAATTTATCAGCGATATATCCCAATTTGGTAATGTGGCATGCTGAGTGTTGCTGTGTGATGATCAGTGTTTGATCATTTGTGATATGATCATTTGTTTGATCATTTATCTTTGTGATCATAGGTTGATCATCTGTTGACCCAAAGCGTGGCTTTTTGAAAAAGCGTAGCTTTGTGGACGAGACTTCGTCGAGCCTCACAACCCGGTAATGGTCGAAACAGGAATTGTGCGGCAAGGTTTTCAGGGGTAGCTCCCCTAGGGTGTGACCATTCCTTCTGGAAAAGGGTAGTATCATGGTATGGAGCCCAGATACTTACTCATGTGGATACACTTTCTTTATGATGTGTGATGTTGGTTATCGAGCGCTCGGATAAAGGTCCCAAAGGACCGGGGGTGGCATATCTGAGGTTTCTTTTATCCCTTGGGAAAAGGGGTTGTCGGCCTTGTTTGGCAGAGAACAGTTGGTTCTCGGAACGTCCCGCCAGAGGCGTTTCTTTCGTGGAATAGGAAGTTCCTTAGCCTGACCATTTGTTGGAAATCCAAACAAAACAATACGAGCCCTGTACGGTTTTAGTTGTATTACCTGCCATGGAATGTGGTGGTAACCTGCTATTGAACATGGTAGCTATAGTAGGCATAAGTGCGAAATGTCTATGCTGGCTAAGATTTATATTCTACTTTCGAAATTGTTTTCTACACTATGCACTAGTAATAATATCAAATGATTTGATTTTGCGTAGTAAGTATCTTTGACTATCATAAGAAGAAATCTCCTCCAATTCTGCGTTTGCATTGTGTGTGTGGTGGGAGGTCTTATGGTAGTTTCATTTTCCAAAAGCATTACGAATTGACTTTAAAATTCTCTGCTATTTGTTTTAAAGATAAACTGTTTTTGTTGCTCACACCAGTCCCATGACTGATCCGGAGTTTATTGTTTCTTTCCTAAACTCTGGATGCTCAAAATTTTTCTACACGAGCAGTCTAGAGTTTGGTTTTTCAGATAGTCAGATTAGTAGGTTATCTGGAGCTAGTTCAGTCTTTGGATCGGACTGCACTTGCTTATCTTTGTGCCTCGTTATTGGGAGTTCGAGCTATTTATGGATTGGTGCTTTGAAGATGGAGATTATCCACTGCTGATGTTATCATTTTCTTTTCCGCTGCTATTTGTTGTATCATATCTCTGATGTATATAGATATTCATTGTATCATCATTGTATCTGGATATTGTATCAGATATTGTATATCTATATTCTTTTATTTCCGCTGTGTTGTTTACTTAATGTTGTTATAAGCTCCAGCGACTCGGATTTGAACGCTCGAATCTACGACATTCGAGTACGATGTAAAGTATGGATGTCGATTTTCGAACGCGAAAATCTGGGACGTTACAAGTGGTATCAGAGCTAAGGTTGAACTTTAGCTCAGGAGTATAACATGTTAAGTAGCTCATTAGAGATAGAGTGAAGTAAGCTCTAGAATTAGTATTCTCAGATATCCGTTTGAAT
Organism: Allium fistulosum; assembly: GCA_030737815.1. Lineage (NCBI taxonomy): Eukaryota > Viridiplantae > Streptophyta > Magnoliopsida > Asparagales > Amaryllidaceae > Allium > Allium fistulosum. The sequence continues at coordinate 387,965,421 of CM060907.1, read as the reverse complement.
GTCTCAGTAAATTCTCTTACTATCCACTGATAGTGAGTATGAGTGCAAGAAGAAGACGAGATAGGGGACAAGGGAATACGACTACAAATAGTCAATACCCTGTAACAGTGGAAACAATTTTCTTATCAATCTTCTTTGATTCGTTTCCAAATTCTTTTGATTTCTTCGTACCAGCTACAAAAAGAAGTTTCGGTGTGATGATGACTTTACGAATCGTTGTAGAAAATCCTTACTTCGTATTTCATCGGTTTCTTATCAGCTTTTCGTTGATTTAAACCTTAACGAATTTGAAATTGGAAATTTTAAATTGAATTAGATTGATTAGTAGAATATGAAGGATAAATTTGAATTAAATCAATAAAACGATATGGTTTGAAACCAAATTTGAAATTTTATTCTAATTTCTTTTGAATACCAAAGTCTGAAGAGGGACAAATCGGTATGTATTCTGTGATATTCTAACTTGAGTTTAGAATTCATATCGTAAGTTTGAGCAATTATAGGAGATCGAATCTATCTATCTTTGTTTTCGTGCCTGCGAATTTCGAGGACGAAATTCTTTTAAGGGGGGAAGTTTGTAACGACCCCAGATTTTAAATTAATTTAAATTAGTAATTTATTGAAATTTTGAGTTAAATTTTATAATTAAATAAATTTTTGAACAAAAATTTGTAAAATCAATTGATAAATTGATTCGAGTTTCCCCGAATCCCAATTTTATTTGATCAATCATTTAAATTTAAATATTGTATATGTTGAATTTGAGTTTCAAGTAAATAGTTTAAGAATAATTTTAAAATATAGAATGTCATTTATATTACAAGATAAAATGAAAATAAAAGCAAATACAAAATACTTAAGCTAATAAATATAAAGTAAAATAATTATAGAATCTCATTTAAAATAATAGAACAAAAGTATATAAAATAAATAAAACTATAAGTATAAAGATGAATGAAATGAAACAAGTGTATGAAAGCAAGAAACAAAGTATATATCCCTAAGTAACAAAGCAATGTGACTAAAACAAAGAAATCTTTAGCCCAAAACAATATATCAGCCGAAGTCAAAATGAAATAAACAAAATAAAGCAATTAATGCAAGCATATGCCACCATATCTTTTGTACACAACAAAATGTATCAGCCATACCTCCACTTTCATTAAATCAACTTCACCCATGCTATGGTACAAAATATTATCTCCAACCTGTAAATTCATTTCTTTATACATATCAACCAACTTCATTCCATTCGTTCGTTTTCAAACTGAGAAACAAAAATCTGAAATAACAACATCTCAAAACAAGGCAATGTCTTCAGCCTGGAAAAGCTTCAGTTTGCAAATTTTTAAAAAGCTTGTTCAACAAACAACCTCTGTTCTTCTTTGCCAAGTGAGTAACATCACTTAATAACAATTTTAACATATAATTATGATGCATGTGTATGTGAATAAGTGTGTTATACCTTTCTACATGAATGTGCTGTGAATGGTGATATTTTAAGTGCAGGTTGTTTACATTATAAACTCTCTGCTTGATTTTTTTCTTCCAATGGCATGTTTTGGTTTAAAAATCATTTCTGCAGAATCTACGACATGTTAGGACTTAAGATTAAAATGAATAATGTTTGTTTGATCCTAAACTAAGTTCTAAAAATAAATTTAGGTTAAAACAATATATCAATATCTCTGGAACATCAAGAACTGAGTAAATTTTGTTTTTTATCAAAATTTCGAACCTCTTAAATTTTAGATTCAGGTAAGCAAACTAAATTCTCATGCTGTAACTTGAATTTTAAGGCAAGAATCATGATTTTTCGAAGTGGGAGTCAAGAGAAATTCTTGATTGAACGGAAATGACTTTTCGACCAATTTCCGGTAATCTCGATGATTGGGGAAGACGAGACGTGGTCTGGAAGTGCGGGGGTGATCGATGGTCAAGGGAAAAATGTTGCGATGGTCAACCAATGACCATGGAAGCGGCGGTTATGGTTTAAAATTTTTAAACCTAGTTTTCGAGGTGCTGGGGTTTTTGTTTCGTTCGACACGGAGGGTCGATCGAGTGCCGTGGAGTCTCGGGTGGTGGTAGGCTGGACAATGTCGAGTTCAGGGCCGCAGTCGCAGTCGACATGATGGTCGAGGTTGGGTAGGTGATTTTCTTTCCAGGTTTTGGTTGGATGAGGTGTTGCGTTCCAGGTTTCGTAATTACACTCGAATTCGCGTTCGAGTTGAACTGGAGGGTTGGGTGGTTGCGACCGAAGCAGGGGATGGTTGTGACTTGCTCAAAGTTTCGGCGGCAACCGGAGTTGACGGTCGTTGACGTGCACGTGCACGCATATACGTGTGTGTCAGGATGAGTTGATTTGGGAAAGAAGCGAAGAGCTCGGGTTGGTCTCGGGAACATTATCGCGTGGACTCGAAGTAATAAGGCAGAGGGGGTAACTCGAAGTGATGTTCGAGTATTTCAAACATTGGCTCGGGTTTGACTCGAGATTTTCTGAGTTCAGAAATGAAACAGTTTTAAGTTTTATACAAGTCAAGTTTTAAATTTAAAATTTGTTTAACAACCTAAAATATGTAAGTGGGTTGAATTTTAAGAATGCAAATTCAAATTTGAAATGTAAGTTTCAAAGCCAAGTTTAATCAAGTGCTTTGATATGAATTAAAATAAATATTTGAATAAATGATTTAGATTCATTTAAAATTAGGAAGTAATTAAAGGTTTAAATCATTAATTAAAGTAAATAATTTGAGAAGAATTTATTTATTAAAGGTTAATAAATAAATGAAAGTGATTAAGAAATTGAATTAATAAGGATTAATCACTAATTGAAATTAATGTTGGATATTTTGATTTATTTAAAGTTAATTAATTATGTAACTGGTTTAAAAGGTTGATTTAATTGATATGTTAAATCAAGAATAATTTAATTAATTAAGGTGATTGATAAATTTATTTATATCAAATGATTTGTAATAAATTAATCAGAATTTGATAATTAATTCATAAGTAATTAATTTACTTGGAAATAAATTGAATAAATCAGGATTAAACGATTAATTGATTCTGCTTATAAATAACTATTGAATACTTGACTTTACTTATGAATGATTATATTATATGAGATGCCTTGAATTGATTGTCCTATCTGATTTGTGATGCTTTGTGATACATCCTGAATTATGTTGTGATCTGAAATTTCTATTCTGTAATATATTACTATGTGAATATGAAACCCTTGACCCATAGAATGACATTTGAATTTCGATGCGACAGGGAGTCGGATTTCAGTTGGTTATCCGAAACCCACATCGAATTGTAATAGTGAATCTTTGTGACTGATAAATTTATTTTATCTATGAATCTGTGAATGAAGATAAGCGTTATTGATTTTACCGCTCATCAATATATCTGTGATGATTGATGTTGCACTATTGTGTGTGAAACCCCTGGACCACACTTTTACACACACAAATATGGATTTCACGTGGAAATCGGTTAAGTCACAGATAATTTAAATTTGATGTTTCTGAAATTGAAATTTTAATTTCAATTGATTTTGAAATTAGAAATTTGGGTTTAAAGTGAAAAGCTTTTGAAATAGAATTTCAAAGATAAGACTTATTTTTGAATAACTTAATCGAGTTTTGAAAATTTAAATAATTGGATTTAAATTTGAATTCAAGATTTGAAATTGAATCCTATATTTGAAACTAGGATTAAAGATGTTATACCAGTTATATATGGGTTAAACTATTTTAAAAATATTGATTTGGAAATGTGAATTTAAATTCAAGAGCTTTAACTCGTGCAAATAAAATTGGATTTTCTTAAACGGAAACTATTTGTTTTCAAATAATAACAGCTTTCATATGAGAAGTGAACTTCCAATTTGTGTTGAAAGGTTTCAAATTTAAAATGAATTGAAATGTTTTGAAAGCTTATGAATGAATTGTTTTGAAAGATATGAATTGAATCTGTTTATTTTTAACAGATTTAAAATGATGATTTATTTAACCCATTCGAAAAATGAAATTGTTTTGAAAGCTATTAGTTAAATCTTTGATTTAAAGATTTAACGAATTAATCAAATTGAAATGGAAATCGATTTGGAAAATCTGTGAATGAATCTTTTGTTTAAAAGATAAAATGTGGAAAATTGTTAAACCATTTAAGGTTGTTAAAATGAATCTTTTTGTTTAAAGATTTAAAAATGGTAATTTGTTTAAACCATTTGATGAAAAGTTTTGGGTAATAAGTTGTGACTTAATTGAAATCCCAATATCCATATGTTTTTAAAGATTGCGCTCATTATTCGGTTTAGCCGGGAGAGGACCTTTGTGTCATATAACCCATTCCGAATAATGATACGTCGTATATGGATCGCATTTGAAGACCGGTGGTGAAGACCGGATATTTGCGAAAACGAAAGGACAACTCGTCGAATGTCTCTACATCGAATGGCCTCGATATAGAGATTTTATCACCCTTTGTGATGGGAAGTCCGGACGGGATCGTGAATACCCAGAATTGCAAGGGCTTCGTAAGAAGTGCCTTCGGTTCTGTTCGAACCCAGAACAGACTTGTATGGTTACATGTCTGACATTACACTTTGAGATATAAAGCCGATTTCTTTCAAATACATATCTGTTTGGTGGCGGAGAATTTATTCTCTTAGCTTAACACCCTTCTCTGAGACGTACGAGCTCAGAGGTTATTTAGTTGAAATTTATCAGCGATATATCCCAATTTGGTAATGTGGCATGCTGAGTGTTGCTGTGTGATGATCAGTGTTTGATCATTTGTGATATGATCATTTGTTTGATCATTTATCTTTGTGATCGTAGGTTGATCATCTGTTGACCCAAAGCGTGGCTTTTTGAAAAAGCGTAGCTTTGTGGACGAGACTTCGTCGAGCCTCACAACCCGGTAATGGTCGAAACAGGAATTGTGCGGCAAGGTTTTCAGGGGTAGCTCCCCTAGGGTATGACCATTCCTTCTGGAAAAGGGTAGTATCATGGTATGGAGCCCAGATACTTACTCATGTGGATACACTTTCTTTATGATGTGTGATGTTGGTTATCGAGCGCTCGGATAAAGGTCCCAAAGGACCGGGGGTGGCATATCTGAGGTTTCTTTTATCCCTTGGGAAAAGGGGTTGCCGGCCTTGTTTGGCAGAGAACAGTTGGTTCTCGGAACGTCCCGCCAGAGGCGTTTCTTTCGTGGAATAGGAAGTTCCTTAGCCTGACCATTTGTTGGAAATCCAAACAAAACAATACGAGCCCTGTACGGTTTTAGTTGTATTACCTGCCATGGAATGTGGTGGTAACCTGCTATTGAACATGGTAGCTATAGTAGGCATAAGTGCGAAATGTCTATGCTGGCTAAGATTTATATTCTACTTTCGAAATTGTTTTCTACACTATGCACTAGTAATAATATCAAATGATTTGATTTTGCGTAGTAAGCATCTTTGACTATCATAAGAAGAAATCTCCTCCAATTCTGCGTTTGCATTGTGTGTGTGGTGGGAGGTCTTATGGTAGTTTCATTTTCCAAAAGCATTACGAATTGACTTTAAAATTCTCTGCTATTTGTTTTGAAGATAAACTGTTTTTGTTGCTCACACCAGTCCCATGACTGATCCGGAGTTTATTGTTTCTTTCCTAAACTCTGGATGCTCAAAATTTTTCTACACGAGCAGTCTAGAGTTTGGTTTTTCAGATAGTCAGATTAGTAGGTTATCTGGAGCTAGTTCAGTCTTTGGATCGGACTGCACTTGCTTATCTTTGTGCCTCGTTATTGGGAGTTCGAGCTATTTATGGATTGGTGCTTTGAAGATGGAGATTATCCGCTGCTGATGTTATCATTTTCTTTTCCGCTGCTATTTGTTGTATCATATCTCTGATGTATATAGATATTCATTGTATCATCATTGTATCTAGATATTGTATCAGATATTGTATATCTATATTCTTTTATTTCCGCTTTGTTGTTTACTTAATGTTGTTATAAGCTCCGGCGACTCGGATTTGAACGCTCGAATCTACGACATTCGAGTACGATGTAAAGTATGGATGTCGATTTTCGAACGCGAAAATCTGGGACGTTACACTTAACAATTTTTCGATGATAAATCTAAGCTTTGATTTTGATTACAACAATATTTAAATTTGTTACCTAATTTATTATCTCAAATGTCCTTATTTAAGGATCCTAAAGGTTTGTTACTATATTGCTTAATTTTTCGTGTCCCACTTTTGTTTTGTTATATAAAAAAATTTATTAAGGTAAAAAGGTTTAATTTATATGTATATATGTATTTTTGACTTCAAGTATACATAAGTTTACAAATGCATTAGACAATTTAATGTGGTATGGAAGTACGCTTTGAATTAATTAATAAGCTTTGGTTTAATCTTTATACTCACATGTATGTGTGTTTGTGTGCATGTGTATACATATAAACATTTAATATTTTAAATTTCAAATTTGTTAAAGCATGATTAAATTTTTATTATTATTATCAAACGATTTAAAAGTGAGGTAATATTATATACATATTTATTTATTGTTTGTTGTTTATGTTTTCTAGTCATAATACAACTTGCATGATAATTAAATGTCGTATTAATAAATTTGGCTAAAGTGGGAAAGTGGAATTAATCAATGTCATCACCTTTTATCTCCTTCCCTATTTGATCCTTATGTGATTGCATCTACATTTATTCTTGTTTATTCCTAAATATTGTCACCAATTAATCGTACCTGATATATGTTTAGAAATTCTGACACATAGTTAAAGTATGAATATATTTATGATGTATTCAAACTTTTCTATATCTAGCACTTAATTAATTTAGAATCAAACTAATAAAACGTAACATTAATTTTTGTCCTTCCATATTCATTCCACAATTATAAATAGCCTACATCTTATTTCTTCATTTACATCTTGTTTATCCTAACACCTCATATTCAAAGGCTCTTATTCTTGCAAATCCAAAAACATTCTTTTATAAAAATGTTTTTTTTTTCCATTTTCGTACACTTCCTGTCATCATCTTAGTTGTTCTTCAAAATTTTCCTGAAGCCTTATCTTGGGAGAACACAACATGAAATTGATTAGTTGAATTTGGAGATTTTTTTTTGTTTTGCGCTTCTGTTTGGATTTTTGGGGCTAAAATCAAAGGTGAGTGTTTTAACCTACTCACAACTTCTAAGATTTCTTATGTTTGTTAAATTAAATTTTGATGTGATTTAAAATTATCTATGATTGTTTGGGCATATATTTAATCATCATCTCAGTTAGATAGCATTTATTTAAATTGAATTGTTATTTAAATTTTTTTTATTTGCATATAATATGATAGTTAAATTTATTTATTATTGCATATAAACTGCCAGTTAAACAGTTATTAATTTTTATTGAATATAAACTATTCGTTGATGCCTGTTATATTTTATATGCTTTATATTGATGTTTTGTTTAAATTGGATGATGATTTTAAATGGTTGTTTATTGATATCTGGATGAATGGATGCTATATTTTATATTGTATAAACTGCAAGTTATTATGCATTTTTTTCCATTCGGGATTGTGGTTTGAAATGATATATAACCGTAAACTTTTATTTTTAAATTACGGGTTGAAATGGTAAATATCTGTATCACTTGACCATAGGATAGAAAATTATATACAGGCACCATGGTCTATATATAAAATATTTTAAAGTGAATATTAGGCTCAGGTCCCTAGTAAGTTTCAAAATACACAAAAATCCCAGTAAAAAAAAGTGTGTAAATTAGGTCCCTAGAATTAAGTTACTAAGTAATTGCATATAGTAATGCAATTTTTTTGGTGAATAATTGCGGAATTTTCCGCAACTTTTTGAAAAAATTGCGTAAATTTCCGCAAATTTTTGGGTGAATAATTGCGGAATTTTCCACAATTTTTTGAAAAAATTGCGTAAATTTCCACAATTTTTTGGATGAATAATTGCAGAATTTTCCGTAATTTTTTGATATAATTGCATAAATGTCTGCAATTATTCACTGTATAATTGCATAAGTGTATGTCATTATTCAGTAACTTAATTCTAGGGACCTAATTTACAAACTTTATTTTACTGGGGTTTTTGTGTATTTTGAAACTTATTAGGGACCTGTGCCAAACTGTCCCTATTTTAAAAGTGATTTTCTGTGGGTTTTGGAAAATAAGGGTTTATATATATACTAATTTTGATATTATATAAATATTATTTTATATATGGTTAAATTCTAAAATTTAAGCTATGTATAACTTGATGATGTTTTAAGTTTGATTTACGAATATTTCAAGTTTGAGCTTTATTTAAGTGATATTGAATTTATTAAATAAGTATTTCTAAACTAAATAATAGTAAATTGAATTAAGGTATATATGAGATTATCAGATTTGGTTGGGAATTTTGGAAATATTTGAAGTCTTGAAATATATCAAAATTGAAATGTTTTATTGAAATTAAGGTATTATTGTTTTCAAAGTATTGGTTTTCGGAATTGTTATAACTTTGAAAGTAATATGATTTTAAAAATGAATTTATTTGAAATAGAATTTATTTAAGAATTATCTGTGAATATATGGATTTGAAACCTATGGAAATTGAAAATTTAGAAATATGACGTCAAAATGTGGTTTGGGTTTAAGATTATTTAAAAGAATATTTCAAGTTGTCTAAATTTAAGAAAGATTAGTGATTGGAAATTTGGTTTTATTTAAATAAGATATTATTGAATTGGTTTCGAAATGGAAATGATATATTATTGAATTGGGTTTTGGAATGGAAATAATACATTGATAATTTGGGTTTGAAATAGTAATATTATTTTGGTTTAAAGTATATACTATTTTGAAGTAAAGGATATGTTTTGAAATGGAAAAAATATTTTGGTTTTAAAGTATATACTATTTTGAAATAAAGAATATGTTTTGAAAGGGCGATGATTGTGTTTTAAAAGTATATATATTTTTAAATGACCATGGTGTTATAATAACGTTTGGTTGTTAAAGAGACCGGGATCGGATATGGACATACTCTCTGTCGATACCGAAAACCACTTTGACAACTGTGTATGCGGTGGAGTTTCCAGAATGAAGTAGGATGGTGGCGACGATCCTAAGTTATATGCGTGGACCCAACTCCCGTGAGTTGGCATAAGGTGGCTAAAACAGGAGCGATCGACGGGCCAAGGAGGTAGCACCTCTGATCGGACACACTTCTTCGATACCATTCTATTACTTGTGATTGATTTGGTGGCCACCCTTGATTTGCGAGTGTTGTTCGAGTTGGGCAGTAGTGGCTGTTATGCGTCACCACCAGTCCGAATGCGTAATTGGTATATCTACCCTGGCATTGCCTTGTGTGCCGTGTCACCTACCATATCGAGCTTTACTACGATTTGTGATTTCTCCCGTAGCCTGTGGAGTATCGAGGGTAGCCCCCATTTTTGGGAGTATGCTAATACTGGATAGACTACTGGGACTATTACGTGTTAAGGGGAATATTGGGTCACTCCTTAATGCTATTTAAAAGTATGTTTATTTTATATTAGACATTATTATAATTGCGAATATTACTACATAGTAGATAGTTTAACGGATCCTTAAGAGATGTGAATCCCGAACATTTCTTAAGTTACTGCACTCACGTTAGACACTGGATAGGAGATGTCAAACCCCGTAAACATCTCTGACACCGTTTACACTCATATTTATTTCATTGATTTAACTTACATAAGATCTTTTAGTTCTGACTCGAGTGTTTTGTCTTTTCAATTCGCTCGGGTCAGCCTGAGCATTTCAGGATTTGAAGGCCCTATTTCTGAAGGACGAAGACGAAGATTTTATTATTACTATTTGTTATATATTCTACTACACCATTGTATTCCGCTGCATAATTATCATTCTCTGGTATGTGTAACTCTGATATGTATTGTATAAGTATAATCAAATGTTTTGTAAAACAGCTTCATGAACTGTTATTTGATTATTATATTTTATCGTTCCGCTGCAAGATTCTATTTTGTCTTTTATTTCTCCACTTTTTCTTATTTACCCCATAACAATCCACCCTTCTGTATGGTTTAAGTTGGCATGTGTGTCTGCTTAAGCATACAAAAAGGTGGGATGTTACACTATCGAATTTCATATCGTTATATCTGTGTTCAAAATATCAATACGGATTACTCCAATCTCAAAATATTTAAAGTTGTTTTCAAACAAATTTAATAACTCAATTTCGATAGAATTTCATTTACGAAAAAGTTTAATTTTTAAGCTTCCCATTTAATTCTTAAAGAAATTCCTTTTTAAACCAATTCACATTTTAACAAAAAACTTGATTTTCCAATAATACTTCAATTTATATAAATCAAATTTCATTTCAAAATATCATTTTATTAAATTCAAAATTTTAAGGATTTTAAACAAATCATTTAATTTAACCAATCTGGTGTCCGTATATAATTCTCTACCCTAGGGTCAAATGATACGGATATTTACCATTTCAATCCGCAATTTAATATTTTACGGTTTTCTATCATTTCAAACTGCAATCCCGAATTAAGTAAAAATCCGCAACGAACTTGCAGTTTATAAGAAATGAAATGCAACATCCATTCAACCAACATCAACAATCAACATCCATTACAAACTTCATCCAAATCAATCAATAAATATCAATATTGAACTGATAATCAATAACAGGTATTTAACTGGCAATTTATATTCAATAATAAATTAAATAACGATTTAATTCAAATAAATTCAAATTAACTGAGAAGATGATTTAAAATATACCAAACAGCCATAAATAAATTTCTAATCACATCATAAATTGAATTTAACAAACATAAGAAATTTTAGAAGTTGTGTGTGGGTTAAAACACTCACCTTTGAATTTAAATTGAATTTAAATCCAATTTAAACCCAAAATTTGAACAGTCTCTGAATTCGCCAAACCTGCGTCAAAGTGTCCGAAATTTCGATACGATCCCAGCGGATCAAACCGCGCGTGAATCGGACCTCGTATGCAGAAGTTATGGGTATTAGAACACATTGAACAATTTAATATTTTGAAATGAATAAATAAAATAGTTAAATTTACAAAAACACGTACAGCCACGTCACCGAGCTAACAGCATAGAAAACCCTAAGCACAACCGACACGATCGAATCCAGGCAAACGCACTACGCTCACAAGCCATCTCGCCATTGCCAGGTAAGTCGCGACACCCATTGACACACTACCGACCTCGCGCCTCCCCCCCAAAGCTCGACGACCCTTCCAATCAAACCCAAGTCGGCGATCTCGAGAGAAACGGCAACCGCCGCAATATATTCACGTGACCTAATCGAATTTTTGCGTGAAATCTGACCATTGAAACATCAAATAAAGTGCACCGTAGAACTCCACTAGTGAATCTCTACAAAATTATGCCTTCGATTTGTCGATCAGACGAAGTTGATTGACGATCAACGAACAGCTGAGAATTGTTCTTCAATTTCTAGACAACCAGTGGTTCAAATTGGAAAATGAATTACAGACCTGAGATGCGCTCGTCGAGAGCTTCAAATCGATATATAATTCGATATGTATTGAGGAGTTTGAAATTTTCGATTTGATTTTAGATTTGAAGTTGCAATTGGGAACTAGGGTTTGTCTGCCATTGGAAGGAGACGAACAGATGAAATTGTACGTACAAACAAACAAAGTTGAGAACACTAGGATTTATAGCGAGATATTTATAGACAAAAGCTGAAATTACAATGGACCAGATTGATTTGGATTGAAAGTTGAACGGTAAATGGCCCGAAAAGCCCGTTCAGTCTCTGGAACGAAAATGGGTTATCCCATATATCAAAATAGATGTTTTCAAATAATTTAAAATCAATGGAACAGGTTTCAGGTCCTAATTCCATCGTATGAAGAAGTTAAGATAAAATCAGCTTATATCAAATTGATTTCAATTAAATTGATTTCTAGGCGTTTCGAGTCTGTACGATCAAACGACAAGTCTCATTGCTACGAAACTTGAAATCCTATAATAATTTACCGTTATGGATTCGATGAAACTAGTTTCGTCGAAATCCGAGCCAGTGGCCAAAATGGCTATATTTCAGGTTAATTAAATAAATTAATAATTAATTAATTAAATCACTTTTTCTAATTTAAATTCTATAATTAACAAATTTTATCACTTTTGATTACTTAGCCATTTATAACCATTTAAAACAAATTTTCGTGTTGATTTAATGTTAATTATTTCACTAATTCTCATTTTTACTTTAAGTTTCAATAAATTTAGAAATTATAAATGTAATTTTCAATAATTCTATTTAATTGACCTTTCATCCTATTATTCAATCTATTATTATCAAATGGGTGAAATCAACATTGGTTTATGATTTATTACATTAATATTCTCAAATTTCATCCTAATTTCTATTTACGTAATAATTAAATATTAAATTTCATTTAATTGCAATTAGTCCAATTATTATAGTTTAAATTCCAATAATTTGATGAATCTTTATTTCCATACCTTTAATTCAACTAACTGTTATAATATGAATAAAATTAACATTATTTCCAATTATTACCTTAACTTACACCAATATAACATTTAATTTAGATTTATTGCAATTGATTACCAATTTAATTTAATAGACTAACTTATAATAATTGTTACCATTAACGTTTAATTGCACTGATAAGTTATTACCTACAAACAAATGTTACAATTACTTACATAAACCTGTTTTTATCCAATCATCATTAATTATATACTAATTCATAAGTTTATACAACATTTACATTTATTTACATACATTCAATTTATAACCAAGTTTAGCAATTTTATTATTTCAATTCATTGGAATTTCATTCAATTTATCAAAAATTTACTTTAATTTACATTGTTACATTTCATTTTAATATTCATTTCATTATTACATTACAACTTTTTATTTCTTCCAATATTAAATCACAAAATTTAATCAAATTAACAATTTAAATTATCGCAAATTTACGGGTTGTTACAATCTCCCCCACTCAAAACTTTTCGTCCTCGAAAAGGAAAAAGAAGGAATTAAGAAATCAATATATGTTATTCAAAATATTAAATTTATAAACAATAAATTTACGAAATTAAATAATTTAAATAAAATATATTAATTTATAACCATTAAATCCTTTTATACTCAAAGTAATAAAGTTTGGAAAACTTTTCACAAAAAATTTCTAAGTCCAAAATTTTTAGAAAATTTCGGTAGAGTCTCCTTTGTACGGAGTGGCTCGGAAGAAAATATAATATCAAATATAACAATATATTTTATAATTTTCAAAATAATATATCCCAACAGCGGGAAAAATAATATAATATCGCTATAAAAGCGTAATCTGAGAACGTACCTATTTGTCGAGCAATTAACGCTTATATTATGAAACCAAAAGCAGTAACAATTGCTTCCATAACCTGTATTTCACTTATATAATCCAAAAGAGTTAATAATTATATAAAATGAAATATTTAAAGTTGTTTCAACCACTAACAACCAATCAATATAAAACAACAATCACTTTCAACACAGTATACAATCATCATATGAAATCAATACAAATCAATTATCTATGCATATCAACCAAAGCAAATAGTTTGTTCGAGTTAAGACACTTTTAACCGCCTAGAATGACAAATAAACTACTGAGTGCACCATTTACTCAACAGCCTTAGATGAACTCAATAGATTATTCATACATCTTAAAAAATTAAAAGTATCATATCCCAAACAACCCATAAACCAAAACAAACAATAATTTCATTAATCAAGTGCACTCTTATTAATTTCATTTCACAACATTTACAGTTTTTATTTTTCTTTATTTTTTTCTTTTCATTTATACAAGGAATATTTCTTTAACTTACATTTATCTCTTACAAAATTTTATTCTCATTCATTCATTCAGTGTTTATTTCATTTTTTTTTATTACATACAAAAATTCATTTTCATTTATTCATATAATGCAAATTTCTCTTATTGCATTACATTCATTTTATTATTTACTTTAATTATAAATAGTTTCAATATTAACTTAAGTTCAAAATCATTTACTTATAGTGCTCATTTTCTATTTCATTTAATTAATAGTATTACAATTTTAACTCAAGTTTATAACTATTTTCATATCAAATTTCTTATTTATAAAAGTAAATTTCATTGAACACTTCCATTACATAAGTTTTACTTGTAAAAATTTCCATTACATATTCTTTTAACATTTCAACTTTTAATATTTGGTAAGTTAAATTTATGTTTTTAAGAATGCAATTGAAAGTTACACAAGTTTGACTTACTTATTTTAATTAACTTAAGGTTCAATAATTATCATTTCTTATTTTCATATTCTTTTCGTTTACAAGTTACAAATCTCAAATTCCTTGTATATTTCAGTTATAACTTAGCTTATAATTTCTTATTTTCATTTAAAAGTTTTAATTATTAAATAGTTAAAAAATTTATTCCATTTCAATTGTTGAAATCTCTAATTCATAGAAATTTAAGAACTAAATGCCGGGTTCCATTTCAAATCATTTAAAATAATATATACATATATATATATATACTCATAACTTTTATATCCAATCATATTTAATCTTTAAAAAATTTATTTGTTTATCAAAATAGATCTGTAGTAAAACTACTACAATGGCCTTCCCACTTTGAAACTCGAAAATGAACGTCGATGATGCATGCACTCATCACCGAAATTATTTTCCAACGACAGAGAGAGGAGTACAGAACTTATTTCTTTCCAAAATTTCATTAAAACAATTCTTTCAAACTATATTGAAATATTTATATTAGAAAATACTTCCAAATAATTCTACTATATTCTAAAATCCTTTGAAAGAAATTTTCAAAATCCCGGAACTTAAGTTCTAAATTTCCAAATTTCGTTTATTTTATTTTCAAGTCTTATTTCCAACCTATATTTATAAATTTCACTACCTAACAACCAATATTACAACCAAATATATAATTTATAAATCATTATTTTATATACAGAAAATATAATAGGCAAAATTATTTCATTTACACATATTTCAAAACAAATATTGTGTCGGTTTGTCCTATTAAGTGTTTAGAAATCCCTATCGATGTCATAGTGTCCTATGTGCCGACCAGAATTTATAAATACAAAATGGAACAAATTAACACAATATAAAACCTTTTATAACACTAACAAATATGCTCTCTCATATTTATACTCTCAATGACTCATTCTAGGGTATTACTACTCTATTAATAAAGAGTCAGACCCCACAAAGCTAAGGTTTATCGCTAAACCTGGATCTAATACCAACTATAACATCCCGCCTTTTTATATGCTTTAAGAAAACACGCATGTCGACTCAAACCATACAGAAGGGCAGATTGTTATTGGGGTGAATAAGAAAAAGAGAAAGAAATAAAAAAACAAAACAGAATCTCACAGCAGAATGACAAAATATAATAATCAATACAATTCATGAAGCTGTATACAAACCATTTGATTATACTTATACAATACAGAATCAGAGTTACACATATCAGAGATAAACAAATAATAATGGAGCGGAACAGTATGATGCAGTGGAATAGTATAGTAAATAATAATACAATCTTCATCTTCGTCCTCCAGAAACAAGTCTTCGAACCCTGAAATGTTCAGGCTGACCCGAGCGAATTGAAAGTACAAAACACTCGAGTAACACTAAAAGATCTTATGTGAGTTAAATCAACGGTAAATAAATATGAGTGTAAACGGCGTCGGAGATATTTACGGGGTATGACATCTCCTATCCAGTGTCTAACGTGAGTGCAGTAACTTAAGAGATGTTCGGGATTCACATCTCCTAAGTATCCGTTAAACTATCTACTATGTAGTATAATACGCTATTATAATATGTCTACAGTAATATAAACTATTAAAATAGCCTTAAGGCGTTACCCATATCCCCCTTAACACATTTTATATATTCCCATAGTCTATACAGTACCGTAATCTCCCCCGTACTGGACGTCGTCAGAGGGCACTCCATAGTTATGGTACAAAACAAACTTGTAGAAGGCACGCTAGGGTAGGTGACACGGCACAACTAGGCAATGCCATGGTAGATATACCAATTACACATCCGGACTGTTGGTAACGCATAGCCGCAACTACCGCCCAACTCAAAACACACTCCCAAGTAAAAATCAAAGGGTGGCCACCAAATAAATCAAAAGTCGGAATATAGTATCGATGGAATGTGTCCGATCGGAGGAATGACCTTACTTGGCCCGAGAATCGCTCCTATTTTAGCCACCTTAAGTCAACTCATGGGAGTCGGGTCCATGTATATACCTCATATAGGATCGTCGCCACCATCCTACTTCATTCTAGAATCTCCACCGCGTACAAAGTTGTCAAAGTGGTTTTCGGTATTGGCAGAGAGTATGACAACATCCGATCCCAGTCTCTTTGACAACCAATCGCTTATTACACACCGGATGGTTCTTTTACATTTCCAAAATCATTTCATAATTGATATCAAAATATCATATTCAATTCAAACCATATCACTTTTGAAATCCTTACTTACTTTCAAAATCATATTTGCCTTTGAAATCATATCACATTTTAAATCATAGTTCGATAATTATATTTCCTTTCTGTGACATCCCACCTCTATACTTACACTAGCCAAGGACACTACGGGGTAATGCTGTCGACTAGCATGAAGAATAAGGCTGCGAGAAGCGACCATCTGTGCAATTACTTTGTGCGAGTACCGATATGTCAAATAATATGACATGCATTTCATTTCAAGAGGAAATTTAACATATCAAATACAAACTCAAAGCTACTACACAGTGGCTATGTAGGCTTCGGAAACAAATATAGAAATAAGCATAACACAAATCAGTCATATATATTCATATCACAAAGGCGGAAACAGATATGAATATAACACATAAAAGTGTACATCAAAATAGTGGTCATACAAGATCCACTTCGTCACAAAAGAATAGGTACAGGTGTTAAGCAAAAGAATAAGTATACATCAAGGAGTCTCTATCTCAAATGTATAAAAGCAAAAACTACTAAGCTAAAGTAGTTAGCCAAAAGTCAGAAGCTAGCCGCTGCTAAGAAGTCAAGTGGAAGCACTTGTAACACCTCGGTCTGACCCGAGTATTATTTAAGAAGAGAAATAATAAACGGATCAGTCTAGCTATAAATATCATATGAGATGAGAAAGGATAAGAGATACCACAAAAATGTATGATAACAATAATGCCATACTGTGACAAGTATACATTCAATAACAATAAAAATCATACAATATCTCAAATCTCGTCAAATATCCAAAAAGAATATCACATTCTTTAGCTTATTCACCAAACCCCAAATATTGACAAAACATGTCAATGTCAATCGCAAAAATTGGTGAAATGCAAATTCTAGAAATCATCAATTAGAAATCCAGAAATCACAAGGAGGGAGGCTTATCAAAAACAGGAGCATGAAAACTCACCAACACGTGTATCACAAACGGGTCGCTATCCCATGGTCGCTAACCATAGAGCCGGTGCAACGGCGTAGTGCAATAACGGTACGCCCGAGGAACCTGAAACTCAAATGAGCCGGAACAACGACGTAGTGCAATATCGGTATGCCCGATGACCTGATAAGCTAGGACAACGACGTAGTACAATAACGGTACGCCCGATGAACCGAACTCCATAAAACCATAGGTCGCTAGCCTATAAAAAGGAATGAGACAAAGCTTCATAAAACGAGGTACAGTCCCCCACGTGGACAAAGATACATCGCATATCGCTAGTCTAAACAGTAAAATGATCACCATTGACCAATAAAAAGTGTAGATTAAACTAAGCTAGTAAATAAATGAGTTTAGCTTCATGTCCCATAACCACTAGCTTAACTTAAATATTTACGAACAAATTGTAGATTTCCACACGAAAATTGTCACAAGATTTCAATCGAACAAGTCTAAGAATTAATCGACGCAGTAAACGCAAGCGTTTCATACCACTTGTTTTGCTAAGTCGTTTAATTAGATTTCTCGTACGAATGAGGTAAAGTTTTGTATATACTAATAGATTAAAAAACGGTTTTAAAAATGAGCTTTGTATTTAAAAGTAAATGTTGAAATCATTTTTGTAAAAGAGTTTGAGTATTTACTACTAGTATAAAAACTTTTGTATTTTAAAGTGATAAATCACAGAAATGATTGTAGAAACAATAAATCACCAAAAATTCACATTCGAAGACGTGAATCAAAACCATAAAAATCGATATCAATCCCATCAAATTGATATTCCCAAAAATCCCGAAAAGAAGTCATCAAAGTCGATAATAAATGACAACACCTAATCGGATCAATAAAAATCGATTAAAATGGAAATCCATTCAAAACGGGTAAGTTGGCTGAAATAAGCAGCTCTAGACGTCTGGTGGTTATCCCAGACGTCTGAGCTAAAGCTCTGGAATTTTCTTCCAGATCACCCAGACATTTGGGAAGTAAGCTCAGACATCTGAGCTGAAAGACTAGAATTTTATTCTTGTAGCATCAGACGTCTGAGCTTATTACCAAACGTCTGAGCTGAAGCTCAGGCAATTTTTTTTGCCAAGGCCATTGATGGCCAAATCAAATTCGAAACAAACGAATGAGCGACGATGGCTAGAGATTGATGTCAAGCGACAACCCAACCTTATAAACACATCAATACACTCCAAATAACATGTCCAAACATCCATATAAGAATTTTCATAGATTTTGACTTCAAAATACCAAAAATTGGAAAATTCACCAATCCAATTCAATTCAAAAGCAAATGAACATGAAATAGGTGTTGGGAATTCATACCTAACAACTATCAAAGGTATAGACATAGATGTGAGTTCAAAAACTCACCTTTAAACCCAAAAACACGAATGAGAAGCTCTAAAACAAAACAAAAACAAAGGTCATTTCCTCTTCAACTCAAGAAGCTCCAATCTAAGCTCATAAGAAAATATTTCCTAAGTTAGGGTTTAGGAATTTCTGAAAATTGAAGAGAGATTGAGATGGAGAAGATGAAGAGGATGCTTACCTAAGCTTCTCTTTGATTTCTAGAGCTTGAATTTGAATTTCCTAGTAATCTAGGGTTTAGGAATTCTAATTTCCCTTTCTCTTCCCTATTTTTCTTTTAGCTTGAAAGTGTTAGGAAATGAAAATGAATGAAGAGGAGTTGGAGGAGGAGTTAGGGTATTATGTTGGGTTAGTGGGCTGAAACCCAAACCCAAAAACCCAAAATAGAAAATTAGCAAAATTCTACTCAACTTCAAACATATCGATGTTTATACTCAAAAAGGTCGCAAACGCCATTTTGGACTCAATGGAGGAGGTCTCCAGTCCTAATTCGACTGTTTACAAAAAGTAGCATTTTGGACTTTAATCCGACTAACGATGCCATATTTAAATTTCAACATTTAAATATTCAATCGTAAAATATGCGGGTTGTTACACTTTCAAAGTCAAATTCACAGTTTATATCGAAATATCGTATTCTCAGAATTATATCACTTTCAAATCATATCGTTTCAAAAATCATAATTTCTTCCAAAATCATATTTCCAAAAACAGGTTAAGTCCTTACTTCAAAATCATCATTTCAATTTATTATAACATTCAAAATTCCAACTTAAGTTATAACATCATTTAGCCTTATTCTCTTTTTAAACCAAATTGAAATGAATATACACTCTTCCACGTACTTAGTTTGGAAATTCAGAAATTTGTTTAAATAGTTATAAATAGTTAAAATGCTCTAGAATAGTTTAATTATAGGTAAAAATATTTTCAGTTGATTTAAGATAGTTAAATAGATTAAATATAATTTAAAATAGATTAAATAACTTTAAAATAGATTAATCATATTTAAATTAAATTAAAATGGTTAAATTAGTTTATAATAAATTAAATTGGTTTAAAATTGTCAAATAATTTATATAGTTAATATTAGTCAAAATAGTTTAATAAATTTGAAAATCTTAATAATTAGAAATTTTAAAATAATATAATTTTAAAACAGTTTATATTAAAATATGAGTTTGGAATTTTTATATCAGTTTAAACTGTTCATCTCATTTCAACATATTTGAACCATTTCAAATTTCCAAATCGACAAACCAAATTCCAATAAACTATCGAATTTCATATCGTTATATCCGTGTTCAAAATATCAATACGGATTACTCCAATCTCAAAATATTTAAAGTTATTTTCAAAAAAATTAATAACTCAATTTCGATAGAATTTCATTTACGAAAACGTTTAATTTTTAAACTTCCCATTTAATTCTTAAAGAAATTCCTTTTTAAACCAATTCACATTTCAACGCAAATATTGATTTTCCAATAATACTTCAATTTATATAAATCAAATTTCATTTCAAAATATCATTTTATTAAATTCATAATTTTAAGGATTTTAAAAAAAAATCATTTAATTTAACCAATGCGGTGTCCGTATATAATTCTCTACCCTGGGATTAAATGATACGGATATTTACTAATTTAATCTGCAATTTAATATTTTACGGTTTTCTATCATTTCAAACTGTAATTCCGAATTAAGTAAAAATCCATAATGAACTTTCAGTTTATACGAAATGAAATGCAACATCCATTCAACCTACATCAAAAATCAACGTCCATTACAAACATCATCCAAATCAATCAATAAATATCAATATAGAACTGATAATCAATAACAGGTATTTAACTGGCAATTTTTATATTCAATATGGGTATTTATTTAGAAATTTATATTCAATAATATTAAATAACGATTTAATTCAAATAAATTCAAATTAAGTAAGATAAAGATTTAAAATATACCAAATAGCCATAAATAAATTTCTAATCACATCATAAATTGAATTTAACAAACATAAGAAATTTTAGAAGTTGTGAGTGGGTTAAAACACTCACCTTTGAATTTAAATTGAATTTAAATCCAATTTAAACCCAAAATTTGAACAGTCTCCGAATTCATCCAAACAAGCATCAAAGTGTCCAAAAATTCGATATGATCCTAGCGGATCAAACCTCGCGTTAATCGGACCTCGTATGCACAAGTTATGGGTATTAGAACACATTGAACAATTTAATATTTTGAAATGAATAAATAAAATAGTTAAATTTACAAAAACACGTACAGCCACGTCACCGAGCTAACAGCACAGCAACCCTAAGCACAACCAACATGATCGAATCCAGGCAAATGCACTGCGCTCACAAGCCATCTCGCTGTCGCCAGGCAAGTCGCAACACCCATTGACACGCTGCCGACCTCGCGCCTCCCCCCAAAGCTCGACGACCCTTCCGATCAAACCCAGGTCGACAATCTCGAGAGAAACGGCAGCCTCCATCATATATTCACGTGACCTAATCGAAATTTTGCATGAAATATGACCGTTGAAACATCAAATAAAGTGCACCGTAGAACTCCACTTGTGAATCTCTACAAAACTGTGCCTTCGATTTGTCGATCAGACGAAGATGATCGACGATCAATGAACGGTCGAGAATTGTTCTTCAATTTCTGGACAACCAGTGGTTCAAATTGGAAAATGAATTACAGACCTGAGAAGCGCTCGTCGAGAGCTTCAAATCGATATATAATTCGATATGTATTGAGGAGTTTGAAATTTTCGATTTAATTTTTGATTTGAAGTTGCAATTAGGAATTAGGGTTTGTCTGCCATTGGAAGGAGAGGAACAGATGAAATTGTACATACATACAAACTTAGTTGAGAACACTAGGGTTTATAGCAAGATATTTATAGTCAAAAGCTGAAATTAGAATGGACCAGATTGATTTGGATTGAAAGTTGAACGATAAATGGCCCGAAAAGCCCGTTCTGTCTCTGGAACGAAAATGGGTAATCCCATATATCAAAATAGATGTTTTCAAATAATTTAAACTCAATGGAATGGGTTTCAGGTCCTAATTCCATCGTATGAAGGAGTTAAGATAAAATCAACTTATTTCAAATTGATTTCAGTTGATTTCAATTAAATTGATTTCTAGGCGTTTCGAGTCTGTACGATCAAATGACAAGTCTGATTGCTACGAAACTTGAAATCCTATAATCATTTGCTGTTACGGATCCGATGAAACTGGTTTCGTCGAAATTCGAGTCAGTGGCCAAAATGGCTATATTTCAGGTTAATCAAATAAATTAATAATTAATTAATTAAATCACTTTTTCCAATTTAAATTCTATAATTAACAACTTTTATCACTTTTGATTACTTAGCCATTTATAACCATTTAATACAAATTTTCATGTTGATTCAATGTTAATTATTTCACTAATTTCATGTTTACTTTAAATTTCAATAAATTCAGAAATTATAAATGTAATTTTCAATAATTCTATTTAATTGACCTTTCATCCTATTATTCAATCTATTATTATCAAATGGGTGAAATCAAAATTGGTTCATGATTTATTACATTAATATTCTCAATTTTCATCTTAATTTCTATTTACGTAATAATTAAATATTAAATTTCATTTAATTGCAATTAGTCCAATTATTATAGTTTGAATTCCAATAAATTGATGAATCTTTATTTCCATACCTTTAATTCAACTAATTGTTATAATATGAATAAAATTAACATTATTTCCAATTATTACCATAACTTACACCAACATAACATTTAATTTAGATTTATTACAATTGATTACCAATTTTAATTTAATAGACTAATAAATGGTTAACTTGTAATAATTGTTACCATTAACATTTAATTACACTGATAAGTTATTACTTACAAACAAATGTTACAATTGCTTACATAACCCTGTTTTTATCCAATCATCATTAATTATATATTAATTCATAAGTTTATACAACATTTACATTTATTTACTTACATTCAATGTATAACAAGGTTTAGCATTTTTATTATTTCAATTCATTGTAATTTCATTCAATTTATCAAAAATTTACTTTAATTTACATTGTTACATTTCATTTTAATATACATTTCATTATTACATTACAACATTTTATTTCTTCCAATATTAAATCACAAAATTTAATCAAATTAACAATTTAAATTATCGCAAATTTACGGGTTGTTACAACATATTTGTTATGTTTATATATAATATCTTTACTTATGAAAATAAATTTCTATATGAAACATATAATTATTGTTGTGGTGGTAAAGTTGGAAGATTTAGCCCGACCAATAGAGTTGGGGTTGAACACTAAACCTCTTGTTGTTTGGTATAGAACTGTTGTACCTTGATTTGTAAGTGATCAGAATGGCACAGTGTAAGCATATGAATTGCTTTCCACTAAGTGCATTGATTATATGTGCCTTGTGTATGCTTGTTAGATGTATTGAATTTTAAATAATTATTTAACATTAAGATTGAGTAGGAATCATCATTTGAAGGTTATGAACTGACTCAAATATTAATAATAAGAGACCTTGAGGTGTTTTTAACAGTGAAGTTACCTCTAAGGATTGAGAATCGTATCTCATTAAAAATAATATAATGAATTAAAATTGTAATATGGATTTAAATTTGATACTTGCTTGATGAAGTGTGATGTTTGAACTATTGAAAGTGATTTATTATTTTAGTGTGTATATAGAGAGCATTTGTAAATATTCCAATGTAAGCAAGCATATTTTTAGAAGAAAAAATTCTTTTGACTCATATATATAAGGTATTAGAACATGCTTTTATAAAAGCAAGTAAATGTTTTAAATTAGAAATCTTTTTTTATAAAATATATGTATATAAATATGATATTTGATTGTAACACCCCATATTTTTAGTAACATTATTTAGAATGTTTAATTAGCTAAATTAAATAAAATAATGTAAGATGGTTAATAGATTGATATTTGGTTTAACCAAGGATAGCCATGCCATGTTAAATGTAAAAACAAGATAACATGAATAAAAGTACTAGGAAATAAGGGAGGGCAAAATAGGAAAATGATAGAACTTATACCCTAAACCCTTAGAGAATTAAACACACATTCTTTCATTTTTCTCAAGCAAAAATATTCTAAGGCCGGCCACCATTTTCAATCTTAAGAGAAGATGAAGCTAGGAGTTTCAAGAGGAAGGAGTAAATAAACTTATTCAACATCAAATCTAACACCTTTAATCACAAAGCTAAGGTGAATGATTACTACATTCCATTTTTCTTATATAGTTTTCGTATTTAAGGGTAAACCGAAATGATTTTGCATGATACTGCCATGTTTTGGATGATGGGAAGTTTATATATACTTGTTGACGATTTATACATGTTTATATTAGCTTTTATGATATGTTTGATATGAAAACCTTATTAATATTCAAATGCCTTGTAAATTTTTATGTAGATCAAAGATGATATTTTAGAGATAGGTTTCAATTTTCATAATTTTCTAAAGTATGGTGGATTTTATATTAATTTTCTATTGAAGAAAATGATGTATTAGGTTATAAATTATTAACAGTAAGATAAATAATTATTTGGGTCCGAAATTTATATATGTTAGAAAACATAATGAAAAGTATTTTCTGGAATTTTATAGAATTTTCCTAAGTGTTTTGATGAATATATAAAATTATTTAAGGCATGAGACTTAAATGTTTTATAAATTTAAATAAGGAGAAGGGGCATTTCGCAAAAGATTTAAATTAATTAATTGGTTCTGAAATGTGCAGCGCTTTTTAGTGGTAAAGAAAAGAGTCAACCAATCAAAATTTTACACGTAAAGCAGGTTAGGTGAAAAGAACTATTTATTTCAGGCTTTTTAACTGTTTTATTGCTTTCGGCACCTGCTTCCACCTTGGTTGGCTTTCGACCAAGTCCCTCTGCCCTCAACTCCATCGAAACCAATGCACCTGGTATCAAGAAATTGGTATGTAGCGAATTGGATAGAAGGAGAAAGGTATGAGGTCAAAACTATAGGTTCCGAACGGGTCAAAGCATCACTTTGTTTTTAAATTAAAATGCGCCTGCTTGCTTTCAACTAAATGGCTTTCGACTCAGTTAGCTTTCGAATGGGTCAATGGATTTAAAAGAAATGGTTTCGAATGGGTTGCACTTTAGTTTTGAACGTTTGCTTTCGACTAAGCCGAAACCCCTAGCTACCGCCTTTCTACCTTTCGAAGCCAATGGTTTCGGGAGGTATACTTAGTTTTTAAAAATCAACCACTTCTCCAATGCTTTCGAAGGGATGGTTTCGACACCGTCACTTCTTTACTTAAGAAATGGTTTCGAAACAAAAGTTTTCGACTTCAATGGTTTCGAAAGAGATAGTTTTAATGGTTTCGAAAGAACTGCCTTCGACTTCAATGGGCTTCTTATCCTTTTGCTCTACTTGAAGACATAATTCAAAAGGTTACGACCGAGACGGTTTTTAAAGAAGTAAACTATGAATGGTTTCAAAAAGTTTCCATATGTTTTAAATTGAGCCCAAAGGCTTTTGAAAGGTTTAGTGTTTTAATGCTTTCGAAAGAGTTTTAATGAATGGTTTCAAAGGGGTGGTTCCCTAGGGTTTCAAAGGGGTAGAAAGGGAAGGTTTTCCTTTTGTTTTTGAAGCTTTCGATGAAAAGAAAGGAAGGATTATTCCAATGTTTTCAAAAGGCGATGTTTAAAGGTTTCAAAGAGGGATGTCTATGATTTTGAAGCTTTCAGAGAAAAGAACGGAAAGGATTTTCCAATGTTTTTGAAAGACAAGGTTTACTGGTTTTAGAAAGGGGTAAATGTTTTCATCAATAAGGGGTTGAGTAAAATATATATATATAACATGGCAAGGTGATTTTGAGTAAAGCATGGAGAATATGTATTTTCCTTGTGAAGTATGATTTAAAGATTTAAATCAATTTGAAAGAGGTTTTCAAGGAAAATTAAGGGAAGTTATCCCTAAGTGAAAAGGACTCAAATATTAGAATACCAGATGGGACTGAAATAGGGTCGCGCCCTATACATTAGCTATTGGCCCCAGCTAATTTAGTCTAATATTCCAGTGTGTAGGTCTTTGTCACAGGTAATACTAAAATTATGATTACACACAGAAGGGAATATATTTTTGTATACAGATAGGTTATTGGTGAGCCTGCAAAACTATTAGGATCAGGTTACCTTGGGAGACGTTAAGTTAGGGGCAGACTCTCCAGAAGAGATTTATTTAACAAGTAGTTATGGACAGACTATCTAGAAGAGGTGTGTCTAACAGATGTTAGATAAATTTTGATACTTTGTCTGGTAGGCCTGAGTCAGCCAAAGGTTAATAGTAAGCCAAACAAAACTATAGTGTTTAGACAGATAGTCCATTTGTTACCTGATATGTATGTTTACAAAATAATGCTTTACATTTTTAACCAGATTTGGTTACATGATAAAGTTTTGCAAAAGATATGTTTTAAAAGAATGTTAGTGAGGGGAGACCCGTTCTGCTAAGTGGCATGGTCTCACTTAACATTAATAACCGGGATGTATAGTATTATTCACACCAGGCTTTATGTCTGACTCGAAGTTTATGTTTTTCCCTTAAACTCACGGGTGCTCAAAATCAATTTGAGTAGACTGAGGGTTGAGGTTCTTTTAGATTTCAGTAGAATGACGAATAAAGCCATCAGAGGCGAGCAGGAGGCTAATGGATAGCTATTTAGTAATGTATTTTTTTGTTGTTTATTTCCATTGTGTGTGTATTAAGTCAATTATGACTATATGACCCTGATTATCCAAGGGGACATCTTCATATGTCGTTGTTGGTGTATTTTGTAAAAGTATATTTTATCGTTGCCTGGGAAACGTTTGGGATTATGTAATCTGAATATGGAACACTAGTTTTGAAATGTAATGGAAAACTCTATTTTTTTTTTAAATCTGTGATTTTTTTTCATATTCAAGTGCTTCTATATTATAAACACCATTAACATAGCCGTATTTAGTCATTGGAAGTTAATATTATAGATAACTGCAGCATCTGTAGCGCTTAGCTTTGGGCCTCTAGATAGGGGATGTTACATTGATTATGTTTTGAGACAGAAGCAAATAATTATTTTTATAAAAGTAAGATTATTAAAAAGGTATAAACAAACTTAAAGGAATTTTGAAGTAGATTTGTGTTAATATGTCCGTTGGGCGATTTAAGGATTATGGTCGATGTGTTTGGCCAATATTGTTGATAGGGATTCCTAAACACTAGTAAGGGACATTTGGACACGATGTTTTGAAAAGCTTGAAATGATTTGAAAAGATTACAACATTTTGTAAAGATTAGAATGTTTTGGAAAGATTAAAATGTATTGAAAGAATCAAATATTTTTTACAATATAGAAGCAATGTTTTGAGTGATAATATAATGATTTGGAAAGTTTTGTAAATAATATTTTTCGAAACCAAATAATTTTTTTGAGAAAAGTTAAATTATTTTGGAAGAAGTGAATGTTTGAAAAATGAATATCAGCAATAAATTTTTGAAAGATGTTTTGAAATTAAAGTAGATTTTTTAAAGAATGAAGAGCTATGTTTTTTAAAGAAGAATTCCTATAGTGTTTTGATAAATCATATAAAGTAGTTTGATAAGAAAGTGTATATTATTTGGAAAAGTAAAGTATTATTTGGAAAGATATAGTATGAATTTAAAATGAAGTTCAGAGTGATGAAACATTTTATTTTGAAGAAAAGAGGATCTCCTTTTGTTTTATGTTTACTGTTAATTGCTAGAAGATTGAATTTTTGTAGTTCTTGATTTTCAAAGAAGAAATGTAATTTGAATGGAAATTAAAAGTTAAATAGTGATTGGAATTTTTAAGATTCTTCTTTGAAGTGGAAAAGAAATTCTATATGAAATAAATTTTATGATAAATTACTTTGAATATTGTGAAGTTTATAATATTTATTGAAGACATACATATATATATTAGAGGTCGAGTTTTGGTAAGAAATATAGTTTCTAATTTTGAAGTATAAAATTTTATAAATGTTTTTAAAGTCCTCTATAATATATATAAAATTTAAAATTTTATCATAGTTTTGATAAAAAGAAATTAAAAAATACAAAGAAACAATTATAATTTTTTTGTTGGAACACAGTTTCAAACTTATAACCTTATTTACATTCTAAAATCTCCATTTGGAAATAGATGTTAATTTTGGTTCTTTGTGGGATTTGAACTCCTGACCTTTGGTTTGCATATAAGGGTATTTTTGAAACTTTGTGGTTGGACCAATGGATTGTGCTTCTATTCCAACTATTAATAAAGCTATATGTTTGAAGGAATTTGACAGGAATTAAAACACCATGAAGTTTTAATAATTTAATAAAAAAGGTGTTTGTTTATAAATGAATGTAAAATGTTTGTGTAAAATAGTTTTCAAGTTTTAAATAGGAGATATTTGAAGTTTGAAGAATATTTTATAACAGTGATGTGTATTAACAAAGTTATTTACTGAGTGATGAATAAGTAAGATTTTATAAAATGAATTATTGGAAATGAATATTTTGGGAAGTGTTTATATTATTTATAAAAATGGAATTTTGGAGAAAAGTATTTGGGAAGAGATTTGTTCAAGATGAAGTTTTTTGTAATTATTGAAAGCGATTTCAAATTTTGGTAAATATTCTAGAAAAGAAAGTGATTTACATATTACTATTTATCTATATCTTTGAAAAGTAATCATGAGTCAAATATTTTTGCATTTTAAAGATAATTTAGATGTTCTTTTGTAAATATGAAAGAATTTGTTTAAGAATTGATGTGATGGATTTATACTTGTTTGAGTGTTCTGAATTCCAGGATATACTTCGTGCCATATAGATGACTCTAAATCTTCCCAAAATTATGATATATGGAAAATATTTTGATTAGTTGTTTAAGTATTGTAATCTTCCAAATGAGTTCGTTCGAAATCATCGTCCATGATTGAAGACAGTGGGCATGGAAGGTAAATGTGAGTCTTGTGATAAGCCACCAATGAAAGTTCTAATCATTGATTTTGTGTTGCTCTATTTAAATACTTGATGGGTCGAAGCAGATTACTATACGTGCTAACCCAAAATGGTAAAATGGAGCATAATGTGATACGTCTGGTTGATTGATTGTTTGCATTTGAGTGTAATGTAGATGGTGCACTTAAGCAAGACGTTATAAGCTTAGTTATACATTTTCCCCGTAGAGAAATTACAAAGATGCAATTTTCTTAAGAGGAGAGTCTGAAGAACCCGGTGTTGAGAAGCAATTATTAAAAATTTATAATAGTGATTTAATTAATTAAAAAGGATTTTAAAGATTTAATGAGATTTTTGGATTTGTTTGGAAATATTGGAATTTGATGATAAAAAATTTAGTGGTGATATATATATATATATATATATTGAAAGGAAATATTTATTTGCAATAAATTATTTTGGAAGTTAAGTATATTGAGTTCGTGAATTATTAATAAATGATGAATTTAATTATTTTGAAGAATACTGATATATTAAGTTGAAATGATTATAATTGTATTAAAAGTGGTTAACTAATTTTTATAAAGTTTTACATTGGTGGAAAATAAGATTAGAAATGTATTTCGAAAGGAAAAGAAATTTTATTTTAATTAAATAAGGAGTTATGGAAATTTATTTAATAAATAGGTTTAAAATGCAATTAAGGAATGACTAAAATAAAAGAGTTAAAATATGAAAATAATATTTTATAAAATTATTAATGAATAAGAAATGGAGATTTAAGTAAGAAATAATTTTTAGTGGAAATCGAAATCAATGTGGGTGAATAAATGAATTTTAATTAAATTGGGACAAATAAAATTGTTATGAAATAATTGATTAAAATAAAAGAATTTGTGGAAAATAAATTCTATAAAAATTTCATAATGTTGTTCAATCACTTAAGAATTATAAATACGATTTTATTTAGGATTTGATATCAATTTGACTTAAGTAAGAATTAATGAAGAAGTAAAATAAAAGAGGGAAATGAAAAGAAATTGTTATCATGAGAAACAAGCCCAAATGAAAGCCTAAAACCCATGTGTCTTGTATCTAAACTTTTCATTGTCTAGAGTTTTCTCCTCTCTACCACCTTCATGAAAATTGCTCATATATACTTCTTCCTCATCATTTTCTACTTCTAACTTCATAAAACAAAAATTGGTAAAAAAAACACTTCCTCCTTTTCATAAATAAAAATAAAATAAATTCTTATAAATTCCTAAATTAATATATAAGAATATCAACACTACACTACACCCTTAGACATGAAGAAGTTGAGAACTTGATCAAGTTTTGAAGCTATGGAAATTTTAAAGTAAGAGAGAAAGTGGAGAATGATGGAAGCAAAAGAAGAAGTTGAAGTTTCTCTAAGCTAAGGTGAGTGATTATTCTCACAATTCTATGTCTAAACATGAATTAGTATATGTGCATCATGGCATGGAATGTGCATTAACAATCAAAATCTAGAACCCAATATTTGCAACAACAAAAAAAAACTCAAAACTCTTGAATTCAAGCTTGATATGGATGATTGATGATGTTATTGAGTTGTGTATTTGTTGCTATAATGTATATCTGTGTACATATTCATGGTCAGATAAATAATTATCATAGAAATTAACTTGAAGACGAGAATTCGACTTTATAAGAAGTTTTGGATACAGCCAAAAATGCATCACCGGTGCATTGCACGGTGGTCCACCAGTGGGAGCATTTTCTATAGCCATGTCGATAAACACACACACACACACACACACATATATATATATATATATTATAAATTTAGGTATATTATTAACTATATGATTTTACTTTAATTTTTAATTTTTGAAAATTATATGTATTAATAAAGTAATTAATTTACTGAAGGGAAATTGATTTTTGGTTTTAAATAATAATATAAATTCTTATTTAATTTAAGAAAATATGAAATGCATTCTAATTAATATTTTAAGTGTTTTAAAGGGTATTTCATGATTTATGAGATATACAAGAGTTTTGATATTATATTCTATGAATTTTTAGTAAAAGGAAATTTAATTTAGTATTTATAAAATCAATTAAATATTTAATTTCTAGTAATTATGAAATGATTTATGTACATTATTAAGTGAATTTTCATATGAGATATCAATGATTTTGAGTATAAAGTGAATATTTTAAATTATATCTTATGGTTTGAAATAAAAGGAAATTATTTTGAAGTTTATAAATTATTTTAAAAAAGTATTTAATTGTAGAAAATTATGAAATGATTTCTATAAATTATATTTGATTTGAAAAGTAATTTTGAAGGTTTTGAATATGAAAGAGAGATTTTGGAAGTGTGTTATAAGTAATAAATCCTTATTTTAGTATTAAATAAAGAAGATAGAATGATATATTTGGTATACATAATTGTTTTTAGAAGTTTTATTTATATTTTACAAATTCAAATCTCTTTCCTAAATCGAATTGTATGCTATGATTATTTATATTTCAGTGAAACAGGAAATATCACTAAACATAGTTATAATACCGTCTAATATGGGACATTCGGTAATATTTGTCATGTTATTATTTGGACTCCTTATATAGAATAATATTGTGGGGAAATTCTAGATTGTGATAAATTTGAGTAAACATATTAGTAATACCACTTGGTGTGAGATACTTGGTAATATTATTCCAATTACTCCTATGACTCATGATATAGAACGTTGTGGAAATTGAGTGTAGTTTACGAACATTGAATAAACGAATGGCTAACACGCGATGGTATGAGAGGCCATTGTGATATTTATTCGATTATTATTGTAAGTACTGGACACTCATGTGATGGGAATATTGTGTTGGGATAGAACATACGTAAGGTGATGGTTGTGAGGACCGCCCTACACCTCCGACACCAAATATACCTATATCATGCGCTGCAGCGGTGCCCGACCGGTGTAGGATGATTTTCAATATTGAAAAGTAGATAAACAACAACAAAATCTATTGTATATCTCACAGCGCATGGAATAAAAATATAATAATCATTGTAGATATAAAACAAGCGAGATAGTGATAACTAAATGAACCCCACACAGTGCACGGGTTCACAGAGTTATACAAAATAGAAGTAGAGTTTATACAAATGGAAATAAAATTAAATACAACTGTCTTGATAATATAGAAGACGCTGTCTAGGTTCCACAGTGTCGCACGGTGGAATAAGCATACGTAAGTCACATATAGATAAGAGAAAGCACCATTTTCTTCTCGTCCTTCATACAACACTGCGTATCTCCCAAACCCGTTATCTAGTCTACTCTTTTAATAGCATCCGAGATAATAAGAAGCAAAGCATAAAGCCTCGTGTCAAACAACAGTTTGATGTGAGCGATAGGCGAATCTCAAAATGCTATACAAGTCGATATAGTAAGGAACATAGGTATAAGAATCATACCTGACCTATCTCTGTATCCAAAGATTCAGCTCGTAACAACTATAATATGCTACTCTACTATCATCATCATATGGTATAAAAACATCTTGGTATACTATAGGGCATTAATATATCGATCTACTGGATACCTACGCCATATGACATCCCTAAAGTGACAATTGACAACTATAAAAATCATGGAAAATATAGCATCCATCAAAAATCATCACTGTCACTCAATATGCCCTGGATATATGATATCTCGTATGGCCATTCCTTGCCAGGAACTAATGGAAAAGTCTCTGTTTTTTGTGTACTTGAACACCATCCTAAAGTTGAAACTAGATCTTCCTCGATCCAGGGTATACGGATCCCTTCAACAATCTCGGTAGCCATTCCAAGTACCTAATGAGTGTCCTCACCATACCCATTTTCCCGAGTACAATAGAAAATACTTCGAGTATCAATGATCCCTTAGCACGCATATTGGAGCCCTTCCTCACTCCATCTATTTTTTGTTCATCATCATGGAACCCTTCAACATTCCATCTTTTCATGATAGAAACCTTCAATGTTCTATCACTGGGTTCCCTTCCTCGAACCCGCCTTTGTAGATAATCATCATTACGACTCCATCAACATCGAGTCATTCTCTCTAGAACACTTCAAGGCATCCACATCGATCATAGAACAAGCATATCAAATTCCCTAAGCCATCACATCGAAGCACCTCAACATTGCTTCATCCATCAGTCATCATCCTTCATCGTGCTACCATGGCGCAATCGAACATCAAACGAACACCTCCAAAATGACCTCTAGGACCTTCTTAATGCACTTTGGAAGTTTGGCCTAGATTGGCCACTCCCATTCATGTCGGTACTGACATGAATGGGTTGATGTTGGTGCTAATATGAATTACTTAGCCAATAGTTTGGTTAAGTACTTCATGTCTCAATATCTTTACTCATTTGCTTTCATGAAGCCCCTCCTTCCACTTTACTAAAGTCCATGCCCCTACACACTTTCTTAAAAGGATGTCGGTACCGACCTGATGATACTGGTACCGAATTGAATTTGCCCTCCCAAATTGGAAGCTAAGTCCTAAAACTTCCTTTCTTCCCTCAACTCGAGCCTACCTCAAAGTTTCCTTGCTCTTGACCCTAAATTACTTCACTACCGAGATGAAATGCATCTATAACCGACCAGAATTGCAACCTCAACTGACATGAATTTTGCTACCAATAAACTCCAACCCTCATGGGAATTGATTTGTAGGCTTCTCTACACTTCAAGGACACTACCTCTAAGTTATATCACGTTTTGAGCATTTTTGACATCATTTTGCCCAAATCGACATCAATATCCTAACTTCGCTAAAAATAACTAACAGACATATCAAAATAATCCATACAGTGTCAACCATCATTCATAAGCATTCAAATAACACATCCAATTCATCCAAGCATGGTTAATATATAAGATATTGCTTAGATCTAGTTCTATGCAAAAGTGATAACATGGTTCATAAAGGGTGTAAAATTATTTTAAATCCATTCTTATCTTTTTAGATTTGGCCATAAACATGTCATTAAGGTTGGACTAAAGTTTGAAAATGTTTTAGCACATAAATCATATTAAAAACATCATTTCTATCAATGTAATATGCATAGTATAGTGAGAGATATCAAATCACTTACTTGTTACCAAATCTACCTTTAATTTGAAATGGAAAACAGACTTGCAGATTCCAATGTAGCCAAAAAGTTAAATCAAAATCTACCCATTCCTAATTACCCCTTAATTATGGATTAAGTAAGATTTAGTATGAGAATGATGGTTTTTTTTATAGAATATAGGTTACCGGTGGTTTGGACTTGTTTTGCGGAAGTGGGAATTGATTTGGATTTGTCATATCAACCCAATTAGGCACAAATCCCAGCATGGGTTAGTGGGCTCAAGTTTGAGCTTAACTAATTACCCATTAATTTGGCCAGCAACAATCCAAACTTAAAACGGCCATATCTCCTTAATGTTAAGTCCATTTTACCTATTATGACCACTCTACGAAAAAAGAAACCATCATCTTGATCTAATGGAAGTGGTTTCAAACCCTAAATCAACTCCTATCAAACGTTATAGGCTTCACAAATTTTTTCTTTCAAATAGACCTATAAAATTCCTAAGGATGGAAGATGTCCCTTGCAGTCATTTCCTAAAATTATAGTCATACGGCCTCATATGAATTAAATAATTATATTCTACAATCATCCGATATGAAAAATATGGATCATTACACTCTCCCTACCCCTTTTTGGATTTCTGCTCTCAAAATTCCCAAATAAATCAAGGAATAGTCAACTATAGTTACCCAGCATGCCAAACAATCATATACAACCATTAAACATGTAGCCATGCAATCAATAATGTAGATAAAACTATCCTAACATGCGAGATACTACACTGTCCTATATGATATTAAAAGTGAAAGTAAATACAATAGACATCAAGGCTTAGCATGCAAAGAGCTCTGGATATGCAAAATTTATGTCATCCTCGATTTACCACGTGCAATCACCTTCACTTTCACCTTATATAACCTTCACTAACTCCAGGGTCTTCATCATAAGTTGTTTCATATCACATCCAATAATATGAATCGGCTTATGAGGTCTCGAAACTTCTAATTCAATCTCGATATCATCAAGCTGATCAGGTGTAATCTTCATGCCTGAGTCATGCACAAACTTCTACAAGTAGGGGACATGGAATATGTTGTGCACACTCGCCATCTTTTGAGATAAGTTGACCCATATGCTTGGTTCTCAATCCTCTCTACTACTGGAAAAGGACCTGCAAATCTCAACGCCAACTTGCCCTTTGTTACAATCGAATCGAACGACATTCTTCAATAGAGAAATATTCACAAACACTGTATCGCCAATAGAGAACTCCAAATCTCTACTTCTCCTACCAACGTAGGTCTTCTGCCTATCTTAGGCAGTCTTCATTCTTTGTCGGATGACTTCAATCTTCTTCAAAGTCTCTCTGATCATACCTGGCTCATGTACCAGTTTCTTGCTCGCTTCCCACCAACATGAAGGCGCATTACACGGTCGGCCATACAATGCTTCAAATGGTGCCATACCGATATACTCCATCAAATGCAAATGGTCGTCCTACGAGTCTCTGAAATCGGGTATATAAGCTCGCAAGAGATCTTCCAATATACAATTCACCCTCTTAGTCTGTTGATCGGTTTAAGGATGATAAGCTATACTAAGTTGCAGCTCGGTCCTCAATGCCTCTTATAAGCTTTTCTAAAACCCACTAATGAATAAAGGGTCTCGGTCACCCACAATGCTCTTCGGCACACCATGGAATCGCACCATCCATTTCACAAGCAACTCAGTCAATTTGGACGTCGTTCTACTCTACTTAACGGGCATGAATTGAGCACTCCTTGGCAATTTATCGACTATTACCCAAATGATAGCATGCCCTCCTTTGGTCCTTGGAAATCCATCGATGAAGTCCATCGATACTTGTTCCCATTTCCACTCATGAACCTTAAATTGTTTCATCAACCCACTTGGTTTTTCTACACTTCCTTTACCAACTGGCAGTTCATACCCTTCCAGATGAATGTCCCGACATACTTTTTCATCCCCTTCTAATAATATGTCTACTTCATATCACAGTACATCTTATTACCACTAGGATGTATAGTCAATCTAAAGTGATGGCACTTTCGTAGTACCTTATCCCATAATCCATCAAAATCAGGAATAAACAATATCCCATCCTTATGGAGCCAACCAACTCGGTCGAGTTTGTACTGCTCATCTCCTTGGACTCCACTCCTCCTTTTATATTTCCTATCATCTATGCTAGTCTAGTGTCTCGCTTTTGACTAGTACCAATCCTCTCAATCAAAGTCGGTCCAATGGTCAAACTCGTCAACATTTCTGGTTCTAACTCACACTGAGGTGTGACAACCGCCTTACACCACCGGCTCCCGATATAACTAAATAATGCGATATTAACGTGCCTGGCCGATGTAGGATGGTTGTTAATGATTGAAAATGAAGTAAAACATCATAGAACTTGTCGTATATCTCATAGTGCATGGAATGAAATATAATACACATCACGGATATAAAACCGGGGAGATGGTAATAACTAAGTGTCCAAATATTAGAATACTGATTCATAGTGTTATACATCGACTAATAGAGTTTATACAAATGGGAATAAACTCAAACAACTGTCTCTTAATAAAAGAAATAAGAAAGCACTGTCAAGGTTCCACGGTGTTGCATAGTGGAATAAACATAGAAATCCATATATAATACGAGATAGCTCCATCCAGCTCGTCCTTTGCACAACTATTGCACCACACCTATATTTTCTATCTAGTCTACTCATTTAAGAGTACCCGAGATAATAAGAAGCAAACTATAAAACCTCGAGTTAGACAAAAGTCTGGTGTGAGCGGTAACTGAATCTCAAAATACCATACAAGTCGATATAGTAAGGAAGAAGGTTAAATGAACCACACCTGACATGTTCCTGCAACCAAAGAGTTAGCACATAATAAACATAATATGCTACTCTACAAACATAGTAAAGGTATACTACAAACCAAGTATGATGACGGGTGTCTAGGTATCCCTATCCCCAATATTTGTCTCCAATAACATCCCTATAGCGATAGACCATGGAAGAGAATAACCAAAGCAACCATAGCATCCATCAAACAATCCTCATTATCACTTGATGTGCTCTAGACATATAATAACTCATACGGCCATTCCAATGCCAGGGACTAATATTGGAAATCCTAATTTTCAACGTACTCCTCTTTAGACCAAAGCTGATATTAGCCCTAATTCCGTCGATCCAAGGTATACAGATCCAAACTGCCATTCCGGGCTAGCCTTTCAATGAACCCATGAGTGCACTCATAATACCACTGCTTTGAGTACAACTGAAAACACTCCAAGTATCAATGATCCCTTAACATGCGTATCTGAGCCTATTCCTTGCTCTATCTAATTTCCATTATCCTCGAGGAACCATTCCACATTCCTCCATTCCACGATAGAAACATTCTCACGTTCTACCCATTAGTCACCCTTCCTAGAATCCGCCCTTTGTGGACGAACGTACTCCCGACTCATTTCCCCATCGAGCCGCCATCATCGGAACCTAACTCCATTCACCATCGAGTTGCCATCATCAAAGTCCCAAAGTTATCACCGTGCTATTACATTGCCATCAAACCCTAAGAGAACAAACAAATACCTTAAGCATTACCTACAGGACTTATATTTATCTCCTTAGAAGTTTCACCATGACCCATCAAACAAAACCTCTTGGTATCGAACGAAAGCTTTCGGTACCGAGTTGGGTACTTAGCCAATTTTGGCTTTCCCTACTTCTAGTATTCCATCTTCCAGATTCTTTGACACCGACCGCACCTCTCAAAAGCTCTCAGCATCAACTCCAAAGCTCCTAATGCAAACTCCAAAGCTCTTGTTTCCACGCCCTCTAAAGCTCTCAGTATGAAGTCTAATACTTAGTCAAATTATTACACTTAACCTTCACACATCACCCTTAGCCTTGACTTGAAGAACCAAACATCCACCGAGCACTTTGCACCAATAAAAAGCACTCGGTACCGACCAAAAGCTCTCGGCACCGAGTCCTCTCGTTAGCCCCAATATTGGTGCGACTTGAATCTTGGGCTCCTCCCATGCTCCAGAACCCCTCCTCTAAGTTTCATCCAATTCCGACCATCTTTGCCTTCAATTTTTCAATTCAACCACTCTTTTCCTTACTACCTAAAAGTACTAGCAAAACATATCAAAGCACAACATGCAAATATGAAATATCACCTACATACATCCATACACATATGCAATTCATATAAACATGATAATCAAGCAAATCCTATTCTAGATCTAGCGTTTGCACTAATATGTCCATGAGAAAAAGGTGTTGAAAACCACTTAAAAACCATCTTAAAACCTTTAGAATTTGACCATAAACATTTAGGAAAATGTGATTAAGGTTATAATACATTTTAGGATCAAAATCATGTTAAAAACACCAATTTTAACTGTATAAACATGCACAGTAGAGTGAGAGATCAAGAACCACTCATCTAATACTCAAAATACCAATTTCTCCTTAGATCTGAAGTGGACAATAAGGAATGATAATCTCAAGTTTCTATAGGCTAATGACCCCTCTAATTTATGATTTGGCTAAGATTAATAAGGGAAAGATGGACTTTTTGATGAAATTAGGGTTAATGAAGATTTAGAGCTATTTTAGGTAAGATGGAAATGACTTAGATCAATTCCTACAACCTCCCCTTAGTGCAATTTTCGAGATAGGTTAGTGGACCTAAGCACGGGCTAAGCTAATTACCCATTAATGCAGGCCAATAGCAGCCAAAACTTAAAACCGCTATAACTTTCAAATGGTAAATCTATTTTTCTATTATGACCACTCTACGGAATAGAAAACTATCACTCCAAAGCAATAGAAATGGTTTGAGAACCTAACTCAGCTCCTATTAAAATTTATAGTTCAAACAAGGTTTTTAGGCTTAAAATGGTCACATAGAAATTCGGAAAAAATATTAGATGTGGAAAATGTCCCTAAGAGTCACTTCCCAAAAATTTTTGAGTCATACGACCTCATATGTATAAAATAGAAATATTTTACGGTCCTCCGATACGTAAAATAAGGGTTATTATACTCTCCCCTTTTAGGAATTTCGCCCTTGGAATCCCCAAATAAGTCAAAAAAAGTTACCCTGCATGCCTAACAATCATATGCAATCATTATACATAGAAACAAGCAACCATGCAATCAATAGTGTAGGTGAACCTACCCTAGCATGCAGGATACTAAACTTCCATATATGATATCGAAGGTGAAAGTAAATATGATAAATACGATAAACAATAGGCCTTACCATGCAAAGAGCTTCGGATGTGTGGCCCTAATGCTCTCTTTGGTTTCCCACTTATAATCGCCTTCACTTTTTCCTTATTGAACCTTCACTAACTCTACTGTCTTCCTTCTAAGTTGTTTCATATCGCATCCGACAGTATGAACCGACCTACGAGGTCTCGAAGCTTCTGGTTCAATCTCGATATCATAAAGTTGATCTGATGCAATTATTACGCCTGAGTCATGCACATTTTGAAATGAGAAACGTAGAGGACATTGTGCACAGCCGCCATCTTTTGAGGTAAATCAACCCCTATATGCTAGGTTCCCAGTCCTCTCTATCATCGGAAAAGGACTTAGGAATATTGACTAATGAATCGAATAACATTCTCTAAAGGAGAAATCTTCACAAACACCATACTACCGACGGAGAACTCCACATCCCTATGTCTTCTATCAGCGTAGCTCTTTCTGCCTATCCTGAGCAACTTTCACTCATTGCCGAATGATCGCTATCTTCTCCAAAGTTTCTCTAATCATATCTGGCCCACTCATAAGTTTTTTGCCGCTTCCAACCAATACGAAGGGGCATTACACGGTTGGCCATACAATGTTTCATACCGTCCATACCGATACTAGACTAATAGCAGTTGTTGTATGCGAACTCCACCAAATGCAAGTGATCATCCCATGAGCCTTGGAAATCGAGAATGCAAGGTCAGAAGAGATTCTCCAACATACGATTCACTCTCTCGGTCTACCCATCCGTTTATGGGTGATAAGCTGTACTAAGATGCGGCTCGGTAGCCAATGCCTCTTGTTAGCTCTTCCAAAATCTACTAGTGGACAGCAGGTCTCGATCGTTCACAATGCTCTTCAGCACACCATGAAATCGTACAACCCATTTCACATACAACTCGGCCAGTTTGGCTGCCGTGCTACTTAACTTGACGGGTATAACTCTAGCGAATTTGGTTGACCGATCGTCTATAACCCAAATGCTATCATACCTTGCTCGAGTCCTTGGTGGTCCATCAATAAAATCCATTAATACTTGCTCTCACTTCAACTCGGGAACTTCAAATGGTTGCTATAACCCACTTAGCTTCTTTTGCTCTGCTTTCACCAACTGGCAGTTCATAAACTTTGAGATAAATGTCCTGACATCCTTCTTCATCCCCTCCCAATAATAGTCTGCTTCATACCACAGTACATCTTAGTACTGCCAAGATGTATGGTCAACCTAGAATGGTGGCACTCCCATAGTTCCTCATCTCGCAATCCATCAACATCGGTAATATGTAATCTCTTATCCTTATAGAGCCAACCTTCTCGGTCGAGTCTGTACTGCTTCATATCCTCAAACTCTACTACTTCTTCTATTCTCACCATGATCTCTGCTAGTCTAGCATCTCGCCTCCGACTAGTACCGATCCGCTCAATTAAAGTATGTCTGATCGTCAAACTCGCCAATATCTCTAGCACTAATTTGCAATGAGGTTTGACGTCATGGCCATCAATATACTTCACCTGCTTCCACTCTATGACCATTGCTCATAAACTGGCATGTCTTCTACTTAATGCATCGATGGCCGCATTTTCCTTACCAGGCATATAGGAAATGGCAAAGTCGTAGGAGGCTAAGGATTCCAACCGCCGCTGCTGGCGAAGGTTGAGATCCTTCTAGGAGAAAAGGTACTTCAAGGATTTATGGTCTGTGAATAGCTCGAACATTTCTCCTAATAAGCAGTGCCTCTAAATCTTCAAAACAAACACTATCGCCACCAACTCCAAATCAAGAGTTAGATGCTTCCGCTCATGCGGCTTCAACTGTCGACTGGCATAGGCGACAACCTTTCCCTTCTACATCAATACTGCACCTAATCCAGTAACATAGGCGTTTGTGTATACTATCATCTCCTCATTCCCGCTCGAAATGGTTAATACTGATGCACTCGTCAACCTCTCCTTTAGACTCATAAACACATGCTTACACTTCACATCCCAAACAAAAGTCTGATTCTTCTTCGTCAAATTGGTCAACGGTGCGGCCACCTTCGAGAAGTCTTCAATTAAGCACTTATAATATCCCGCCAATTCTAGGAAACTCCTCATATATATAGCATTCTTAGGTTGGCTTCAATCCTGAACCACTGCCACCTCGGCAAGATCTATTGCGATGCCCTGCATAGAGACGAAGTGACCTAAGAATCCCACTTTCCTTCTCTAGAAGTGACATTTCAAAATCTTCACTTTCAACTTATGCCTCCTCAACACTTCAAGCACAATCCTCAAGGATGCCTTGTGTTCCTTTTTTGTCCTAGAGTAGAACAGAATATCATTCATGAACACAAGCATGAACTTGTTTAGCTGATCCCTGAAGACGCGGTTCATGAGATCAACAACGTATGCCGGAGCATTCGTTATCCCTAATGGCATAACCAACCACTCATAGAAACCAACGGCATACGAAATGCGAAGATCGACACACTCTTCTTCGCTACTCTCAACTGGTGAAACCCCATCACCAAATCTAATTAGGGGAACACCTTTACCATGGAGATGATCGAATAAGTCATCAATACATGGGAGTGGATACTTGTTCTTCTTCGTCATCTTAATTAGCTCACGGTAATCTACGCACAACCTCAAATAGCCATCTTTCTTAGTAGTGAATACTACAGGTGCACTCCACTCGGAAATACTTCTTCGAATGGACCCTCTCTTCAACAGGTCATTTACTTGCACCTCCAACTCCTTCTGCACTCTAGGTGCCATATGCCACAAAGCATAACTATCGGTCTGTCATCCTTTGCTAAGTCTATACGAAACTCAATCTCTCGAAGCGACGGTAATCTGGTCACCTCCTCAAACACATCTGGATACTCTCTAACGTTAGGCACAGATGACAACCCGTTCTGTGGAACCTCGAGCGAATATAAAATGCTAAGCATAACCCCATCCTTTGGTAGGCAGCCAATCACTATCGTCTGCCCCTCCACTTCCTCGATCGTCACCAACAGCTTCTCGTAATCCACTACTACCACATACTTCCTTAGCCAATCCATCCCCAAGATAATCCCGAACCCAATGAAATTCAAAATAAAGCAATCACAAACAAAAAAGCATTCATGACTCTATAAGGTCAAACCATGACAAACCATGCATAAGCTAGTGGAGCCTCCAACATGGTTCTTCACAATCAAGGGTCGATCAACTATTTTGGGTTTCTATCCCAATCTATCTACTAGGTCACTAGATATGAAGGAATGTTAAGCCTCGGTATTGAATAAACACGTATGGGAACGTTATAATTGGAAACCATACCTTGAATAACAACGTTCTTCCCTTCTCTTTCGTCGAGGGAGCACTCGATGAAATCAAAATAGCATCCAAAGCATATGCCTTCACAACCTACTGCTAATGTGCTGGTTTTGGACAATTATTCTGCATATGTCCAAACTTGCCAGAATTATAACACTTCTTCTTCCCATCAGCTTTGTAGTCTCTAATTAGATGACCCTTATCTCCACAACCAAAACAAATGGGCTCTCATTTACCCTTTTTTAGCATTCTTTCCCTAAGACTGAGGGAGACTACTTCCTCTTTCTGTTCCATCTCTTCTTGCTTCCACCACCTTGATGCAGTTTTTGCTCTTCCTTAACAA
The DNA here is from genome assembly GCA_030737815.1 of Allium fistulosum. Lineage (NCBI taxonomy): Eukaryota > Viridiplantae > Streptophyta > Magnoliopsida > Asparagales > Amaryllidaceae > Allium > Allium fistulosum. The sequence continues at coordinate 387,922,262 of CM060907.1, read as the reverse complement.
CAACAGCTGATTTGGACTTGGGGTATAAACTCTCCTGAATGAATATCTTTCTCGATAAGTCTCTCGAATGGTTCATCGATGTGACTTGCCAACTTCTTCCTCAAATAATCGTCAAAACCCATGATAAATTTTTCATTCTTCCTCGATGGAGTGCCGATGAAAGACAATCCATACTTCGATAAAGCATCGAACTTGGCAATAACTTAGAGACAGACATGTCTCCTTGCTTCAAATCAGCAAATCTCTTGAATAGCACTAAGAAGCTGAAACGAACTTCATCCCAAACCTAGCCTTGAACTGGTCCCAAGTGAATTGATCCTTAGGTGTAGCAATAGTAATGGCATTACACTAGTTCATGACCAGCCGTAGAAGCTATCTAGAAGCCACCTTCCTTTTCATGGTATAATCTACCTCCATGTTACCAAAAATATGCTCGCAGGTGTCCAACCAATCCTGCACTTCGATGGCCCACTGTAACATCCCGAAAATTTCCGACTTTCGAAAATTCGACATCGATACTCACTTTACCGACTGCCGAGCCATCGAATGCCGGAAACCCGAAAAGTTATGGTTTTAAAAAGAAGAAAAAGTAGAAGAAGAAGAAGAAAGCAGAAGGAAGAGAGTAGAAAAAGAAAAGAAGAACAACACATCAGAACAGAAACAGAAAACAATATCAGAATCTCACATATCGCAGCGGAACAATATATAATAGATAACACTAGTCTTTTAAAACAAAGAACTATATCGGTTTATACATACATCAATCAGAGTCATATACAACAATGGACAGTTATATAACTTGTCCTCATACAGAATACACAGCGGAATAATACAAAAATATAGGTGATACGTTTCGCCATCCAGCTTGCTTCCAAAGCTCCAGAATATCCAGAATATCCTGATAACATAACTCTAGGCTGCCCGTGTGGAAATTGGTGGGCACCCAGAGTTTAGAAGGGAAACAATAAACTCCGAGTCAGTCATGGTGACTGGTGTGAGATCGTAAAACAGTTATTTTTCACAAAGAAAATAAAACAAATTCGCAATGCTTTTGGAAAATGAAACTACCATAAGACCTCCCGCCACACACACAATGCAAACGTAGAATTGGAGGAGATTTCTTCTTATGATAGTCAAAGATGCTTACTACGCAAAATCAAATTCTTTTTGATATTATTATTAGTGCATAGTGTAGAAAACATTTCGAAAGTATAATATTAATCTTAGCCAACATACGTACCATTATAGTATGCCTACTATAGCTACCATATTAGATGGCAGGTTCTACAACTAAAACCGTACAAGTCACGTATTGGAGTTTGGATTTCCTACAAATGGTCAGGCTAAGGAACTTCCTATGCCACGATGGGTACGTCCCTGGAATAGACGACCCGAGAACCTAACCGGATCTCTGCCAACAAAAGGCCGGGTTACCTCTACAAAAATAGGTAACTACTGACACGCGTATGCCATCCCCCGATCGTCACCGATCTTCCCGAGGATCCCCGATTCGCAACAACCACAAAGTAATAAATTTGCAGCAACCACAGAGGTTAAGTATCTGGGCTCCATACCATGATACCACCTTTATCCAAAAGGAATGACATACACTAAGGGGCGCTACTCCCTAGAACCTTGCTGCATCCTTCCTGTTTTGACCATTTCCGGGGTGTGAGGCTCGATGAAGTCTCGTCCACAAAGCTACGCTTTCTACAAAGCCCTGCTTCGGGTCAAACAAATGATCAACCTATGATCACAAAGATATAAGATCAAACAAATGATCATATCGCAAATGATCAAACACTGATCATTTCACAGCAACACTTAGTATGCCACGTTACCAAATTGGGAGTATATCGCTGATAAATTTCAACTACATAACCTCTGAGCTCGTACGTCTCAGAGAAGGGTGTTAAGCTAAGAGAATAAATTCTCCGCCACCAACAGATATGTATTTGAAAGAAATCAGCTCAATATCTCAAATTGTAACGTCATACACACAATCCATACAAGTCTGTTCCGGGATCGAACAGAACCGAAGGCACTTCTCACGAAGCCCTTGCACATCCGGATAAATTTCTAATCACGTCCGGACTTCCCGTCACTAAGGGTGATAAAACCTCTAAATCGGAGATCAGCCGATGTAGAGTAACTCGACGGTAATCCTTCCGTTTTCAAAAATATCCGGTCTTCAACACCGGTCTTCAAATGCAATTCATAACGACGTATCACATATTCAGAATGGGTTATACGACCCCATGGTCCTTTCCCGGTTAACCCGAATAGTGAGCGCTTATTCAAAAATAAGTGTGGCATTCAAATTCATCCAATTCACAACAAATACCTATCTAAAGGTAATTATTGATAGTCGGTTATTTAACTATCAATAAAGATGCGCAACATCATCAGATTCCAAATAATTTTCCAAATTATTTATTTTCCAAAAATATCTTTACTAGATATAAAATTTCCACACTTTAAAAATAAATCAATATTTATTTTTAAAACGAATTTCCATTTCTTTTATAAATTCCATAGTGAATTTATATTTTCAAATATCTACTGATATACGATTTTCAAATCGATTTCAAATATTCACTTTCGATTTATCTTTACAAAGATAAATTCTTAACAAGCATTTCATTTCATTTTGGAAAAGCATTTTCATACTTATTTAATAATAAGTATTTCACAAATCATTTATTTTCAACACTTGGAAAATATTCTATATACCTAAATCAAATTAAGTATATATTCATTCTTTTAGGAAATCATTTACCATAACAACATTTATTTGAGTCAAAATGAATGTTACGTAAAACATCGTTACGACGACTCAAAATCACTAGTATAGGGATTCGGATTTAGATAGATATATAAATCCCAATACTACATTAAAAACATTTCCTTTTGGAAATCATTTACTATAACAACAGTGTTATAGTCCACCATTTCCTTATTTTTCGAAAACGTCTATTTCAACAATAAATGTTGAAATCTATGATTTCGATAGTTCACACGTTTTAAAACATCTTTTAAAACAATTAACTTCATTTATAATATCGCTTTCCCAAACATACTATTTTTTTTCAATAATATATTCACTGTCCAAAATCGTGAATATACTTCAATAACCAAGTTTCAATCCCTTTTTACATATTTATTTCAAGAATTATCCACTGTCCAAAATCGTGGATAAAATTCCCTTAATAATCTCTATATTTAAAATCAATCAAATTTGATTTATTTTCGAATTTATAAAAACAACGTTTATAAATTCTATTTCCATTTTATAACAACTTCGATTTATACATCTTCTTTAATGACCCATTCAATTTATAAGTTAATATAACTTATAATTCATTTATTTTAAAAGAAATCGTTCTTTTAAACTTCACAAAATTTAAAACTTTCAGATTTCATTAACTTATGAAACCCCATTTACACTTCATTTTAACCCTTATAAAAACTTGTCTTATACTCCCAATATTTCAAATTCATAAATATCCAATTTTGTACATCTTTTAAATAAACCGTTTATAATACTAGAAATCCCAATTTAAACCATTTCATAAATTTCTTAACTTTTATTTCAAAAATCACACTTTGATTTTATTTCACAAAAATCTTAACTTTTATAACTTTAAAATTTTAGACGTTTATTTATTTGAAATAAACCAATTCAAAAATTCAATAAAACATCTACTTTCAAAAATCACTTTAAAACCGTTTTAAAGTAAAAGATGTTATTTTTAAAACTTCAAAACTGAATCCGATGATGCAACAGCATCAATTAGTCAATCATAACATTCAATATCATATATCAATATGATAACAGCATATACATCAATATCTGTAAATAAATAACTACTGGTGAGGAATCCAGTTGGATCTCTCCAACCTGTTTCCCTGCATCCACAGACGTTAGCACAATACCAATTCCACTTCGAGGTGGAATATCGCGGTATATGGGTTTTATAAAAATATCCGCTTACTAACGGCGCAATAGGGTCTCATCCGCTATACGAGGCGGGAAATCAATCAATCCAATATATACATATGCCAATATGTATATATTGCTATATATAATAGATATATCCTACTATATCTAATACCACATCCAAATAGCAATCAATCAAATCAATAATAACTGTACTTCATTTTGAGTGAGAAAAATCTCACCTTTGCTTTTTAATTTGCCATCCATTTCCATTTTGATCGATTCTTCATTTTAGACCTTGTATAACAATTTTAGACAATCGATTAATATTCGAATTAAATCGAGTAACCAATTTTTTGCTTTGATAGTTTTAATCATTCAATGATTTTTATTTTAAACCAGTTTCTTTTAATAAAATTTGTTTGACTAAAAGTTAACTCTAAAATTAAATTTCCTGCTAATATCCCTACTTATTTCTTTTAAATTAAACAGATATTTCTTAACTTAAATTCTTATATCCAAATCTTATATATATGTATTTCCGGGTTTAAACCAAATTAAATTAAATTAAAAACTGTTTTAAAACTTTACTGTAACATATATTTTCTTCCTGTATTTATGATTTATACCCTACTGTGAATTACTTCCTAATGTATATACATACATTTACACTCATTGAAATCTTCTTTACTGTAAAAGCCTTTCGTCCTTAATATATATAAATAAAATTTGTAAAAATAGTAATTTCATTTCTCTGGATTAGATAAAATGTTTAAAACATCTGTTATTAACTAAATAAATTCAGAAGTATAACTAGAATTAGATTTAGCAAAAATAATTCAGGCTAAAATCATTACCAGGACCCTCTCAACTAGCAACTACCCATCGATCCCGGCCTCTTCACCCAATCAAAGTCGAGCCACCAAGAACGATGCTGCCTCCATCAAGCCTGCCATTGCCTTCCACCATCCCTCGCATCGCGTCGCGTGAACCATTGCTTTGCCCAGATTGCTCGAACTCGAAAACGAGCCAACCCCCTAACTCATACGCGCGCCTCCTTGTCTTCGCTTGCCCAAATCGAACGACCGCTTCATCGAAGTCACCGCCATCAAATCGACGAACCTAGAGAAACCGGTGCCATGCCGTATCCCCTCGCAAAAATCGACTAAGCCGTCGAACTCCAACTGCCCTCGCAAGAGCATCACTTCCTCTCGCCTTCGACCTCTAGTCCTCGCCACCACGTCGCGGCCAAAGACACGTTCGTCCAAACCGATCGCGCCCTATACCCTTCCCTGATTCGATTGAATTTGATTTCGACCATCCCCCTTTTTTTTTAACTGAGAGGATTTCGATTTCTTCTCAGGCTTCGGCCATTTTTATTTATTTCGTTTGAATTAAAAACTGGAGAGGGAAAGGAAGATTGTTATTTAAGATTGAAAGGAGGATGGTTGGCACGATCTTATTCCGTGATTCTCGACTTGATTTTAGGCGTAAAGTTAGGAGATAATATGCTAATGCTGACCAAATTTTAATTTAAATTTAAATTGAATTCATTTTGAAATTTCAACGCGTTTAACTATCGTATGGTCACATAACAACTCCAAATGCTACGAAATTTGAAATCCGGTAATAATTCAATATTATGGACCCAATGGAACTGGTTTCGTCGAATTCCGAGACTGTGCCTCGGACGGCTATTTTTAAATATCGGCTGAACGATATAATTTTCAAAACTAAACAAATAACTATAAACTTCAATTCTGAAGCTTCTATTATCTTCAGTGTTATCAATACGAATTTTAAAAGCTTTTCGAAATATTTTTCTTCAACTTAAAATTGAAGATATAAATTTTTATTCAGTTCAATAGATTAAATTATAAAATTTAATCGTCAAATTCAAAGTTACATTCGGAATTCAAATTAAATTATCGTTCAAATATTTAAAATAAATTAAATATTTTGAATTTAATTCGTTCAAAATTCTGGGTCGTTACAAACTTCCCTCCTTAAAAGAATTTCGTCCCCGAAATTACAAGTCAGGAAGAAATGTCCTTAACTCGTCTACTATCTTTCAACATCTAATAGTTTTATCAAATTTCAAAACAAATCTTTCTACTAAAGATTCGTTATCATTCAACTCGTTTTCCAACTTCAATTATAAGTTTCAAAACAACATTGTTTCTTAACAATTTAAATTTAAGTTTAAAGTCAAATTTCAAACTTCCAAAATTTTCTCAAAAATTTTCTAACACTCGAAATTTTCGAAAAATTTCGCCAGCGTCTCCTTTGCGCGGCTAATACGGCACGACTACAAAACGTCCCTACGGACTCTCAGATTTCAAAAAGAAAAGAAAAAGCCAAGCGGCTAGACAAGAAATCATCAAAAACTCATATCGAAATTCAAATACTTACCTTTTGTCGAGCAATTCGAATTTATCTTTGAAATCAAAATTCCAATTCCTTTCATAACACATGTATGTCCTACTAGCCATAATATCTAGTTACATATTCAAACCATTTTGTAAATTCTATTACAAAAATTTCAATATAAACTGCTTCTTATACTATCTCTAATTCACTATTGGAGTTACATAACCATTTTCATTCAATTTTACATTTCACATTCATTTGAATTCAATTCACAATTTTAACTCTATTTGGATTCAGTTTACTTTCAATTCTAAAATATTGAATTTTTATCTTTCAATTTACCACTTCGGTTAAACCTCCTTACATTTAAACTGGATTTCCAATTCGAATTCAATTTACTTTCCTTTTATAATTATAAGCCTTTCTTTTATAATCATTGAATTTAATTCGTTCCAAACCTTACTCATTTGGCCCATAATCAATTAGCTTCACTTACTAATTTTAGTTTAATACTTCACTTCATTTTCCATAAATCAAATTCAATTCTAGTTTTATTCACTTACAAATTCATTCTACTAATGAATTTTAATTTCAATTATCTTTTCTGGAATTCCATTTTCCAATTATAAATTCACTTTCAAATTCATATTTACAATTTTATTCATATATGAATTCATCTCTTTATATTCTTAATTCACATTAATAATTCTCATTTGTTAAATGAATTTATTTTCAAATCTTTGGTTATTATTTTATTTCTCATTTTATAAGTTATATAACTTATACTTACTTTAATTCAACTTAAAATTCCTTAAGTTAAATTTATTCAATCAAAATGCAAATTGTATAAGTTATCAACTCATTTCTTGTTCCTATAAATATTTTAAATAGGATTCCAGAGTCTTTTCAACTTTTTTTCAAAATCATTTTGAAAACAATTCAAATTATCCTTTTTAATTTCCAAAACAAAACCCAAATTTTCAAACAACTTCCATTTAAAACAATTTGGCAGCAATTCCTCTTTTGGAAACCCGAAAATGAATTCTAATGATGTGGCCATCATCATCAGGATTATTTTCCAGCGACCTAAAAGAGTTTAGAGCTTTTAACTCTCCAAAATACCTTTCAAACCCTTTGAAATTCATTTTCAAATCAAAAAAGATTTAAACTTTCCAAATCTCCAAAATTTTCAAATTCTTTTCAAAACATTTCCAAATATTTCTCTGGAATTCTACTTCCAATTATAAGTCACAATTATAATTTACATTCTTAAATTTCATTTGTATATGAATTTATTTCTTAACTTTGGAGTTATGATTTCAATTTCTTATCCGATTTCATATAATAATGATAATATTTCAATGTTATTATTTCCTAACAACCAAGCATCCATATACTATGATAATTCATAGAAAATCATTTCTTTTCTATACAAAAATAGTTTTGGGCAAAATTATTTCATTCACCCTATTTAAAATGATACTATGTCGTCTTGCCTCGTTTAAGTGTTTAGAAATCCCTATCGATAATATGGCGTCCCACATACCGACCAAAATTCACAAACATCTCAACGGATAAGCAAACACAATATAAAACATTTTTATATTCACTAACAAATACGCGCTCGTATCTATTATTACACTCAACTCATTCTAGAGTACTACTGACTCTATCTCTAATGAGTAACACCCAACAGAGCAGGGTTGTCGCTTAACCATATGCTCTGATACCAAATGTAACATCCCAAAAATTTTCGACTTTCGAAAATTCGACATCGATACTCACTTTACCGACTGCCGAACCATCAAATGCCGGAAACCCGAAAAGTTATGGTTTTAAAAAGAAGAAAAAGTAGAATAAGAAGAAAGCAGAAGGAAGAGAGTAGAAAAAGAAAAGAAGAACAACACATCAGAACAGAAACAGAAAACAATATCAGAATCTCACATATCGCAGCGGAACAATATATAATAGATAACACTAGTCTTTTAAAACAAAGAACTATATCAGTTTATACATACATCAATCAGAGTCATATACAACAATGGACAGTTATATAACTTGTTCTCATACAGAATACACAGCGGAATAATACAAAAATATAGGTGATACGTTTTGCCATCCAGCTTGCTTCCAAAGCTCCAGAATATCCAGAATATCCTGATAACATAACTCTAGGCTGCCCGTGTGGAAATTGGTGGGCACCCAGAGTTTAGAAGGGAAACAATAAACTCCGAGTCAGTCATGGTGACTGGTGTGAGATCGTAAAACAGTTATTTTTCACAAAGAAAATAAAACAAATTCGCAATGCTTTTGGAAAATGAAACTACCATAAGACCTCCCGCCACACACACAATGCAAACGCAGAATTAGAGGAGATTTCTTCTTATGATAGTCAAAGATGCTTACTACGCAAAATCAAATTCTTTTTGATATTATTATTAGTGCATAGTGTAGAAAACATTTCGAAAGTATAATATTAATCTTAGCCAACATACGTACCATTATAGTATGCCTACTATAGCTACCATATTAGATGGCAGGTTCTACAACTATAACCGTACAAGTCACGTATTGGAGTTTGGATTTCCAACAAATGGTCAGGCTAAGGAACTTCCTATGCCACGATGGGTACGTCCCTGGAATAGACGACCCGAGAACCTAACCGGATCTCTGCCAACACAAGGCCGGGTTACCTCTGCAAAAATAGGTAACTACTGACACGCGTATGCCATCCCCCGATCGTCACCGATCTTCCCGAGGATCCCCGATTCGCAACAACCACAAAGTAATAAATTTGCAGCAACCACAGAGGTTAAGTATCTGGGCTCCATACCATGATACCACCTTTATCCAGAAGGAATGACATACACTAAGGGGCGCTACTCCCTAGAACCTTGCTGCATCCTTCCTGTTTTGACCATTTCCGGGGTGTGAGGCTCGACGAAGTCTCGTCCACAAAGCTACGCTTTCTACAAAGCCCTGCTTCGGGTCAAACAAATGATCAACCTATGATCACAAAGATATAAGATCAAACAAATGATCATATCGCAAATGATCAAACACTGATCATTTCACAGCAACACTTAGTATGCCACGTTACCAAATTGGGAGTATATCGCTGATAAATTTCAACTACATAACCTCTGAGCTCGTACGTCTCAGAGAAGGGTGTTAAGCTAGGAGAATAAATTCTCCGCCACCAACAGATATGTATTTGAAAGAAATCAGCTCAATATCTCAAATTGTAACGTCAAACACACAATCCATACAAGTCTGTTCCGGGATCGAACAGAACCGAAGGCACTTCTCACGAAGCCCTTGCACATCCGGATAAATTTCTAATCACGTCCGGACTTCCCGTCACTAAGGGTGATAAAACCTCTAAATCGGAGATCAGCCGATGTAGAGTAACTCGACGGTAATCCTTCCGTTTTCAAAAATATCCGGTCTTCAACACCGGTCTTCAAATGCAATTCATAACGACGTATCACATATTCGGAATGGGTTATACGACCCCATGGTCCTTTCCCGGTTAACCCGAATAGTGAGCGCTTATTCAAAAATAAGTGTGGCATTCAAATTCATCCAATTCACAACAAATACCTATCTAAAGGTAATTATTGATAGTCGGTTATTTAACTATCAATAAAGATGCGCAACATCATCAGATTCCAAATAATTTTCCAAATTATTTATTTTCCAAAAATATCTTTACTAGATATAAAATTTCCACACTTTAAAAATAAATCAATATTTATATTTAAAACGAATTTCCATTTCTTTTATAAATTCCATAGTGAATTTATATTTTCAAATATCTACTGATATACGATTTTCAAATCGATTTCAAATATTCACTTTCGATTTATCTTTACAAAGATAAATTCTTAACAAGCATTTCATTTCATTTTGGAAAAGCATTTTCATACTTATTTAATAATAAGTATTTCACAAATCATTTATTTTCAACACTTGGAAAATATTCTATATACCTAAATCAAATTAAGTATATATTCATTCTTTTAGGAAATCATTTACCATAACAACATTTATTTGAGTCAAAACGAATGTTACGTAAAACATCGTTACGACGACTCAAAATCACTAGTATAGGGATTCGGATTTAGATAGATATATAAATCCCAATACTACATTAAAAACATTTCTTTTTGGAAATCATTTACTATAACAACAGTGTTATAGTCCACCATTTCCGTATTTTTCGAAAACGTCTATTTCAACAATAAATGTTGAAATCTATGATTTCGATAGTTCACACGTTTTAAAACATCTTTTAAAACAATTAACTTCATTTATAATATCGCTTTCCCAAACATACTATTTTTTTTCAATAATATATTCACTGTCCAAAATCGTGAATATACTTCAATAACCAAGTTTCAATCCCTTTTTACATATTTATTTCAAGAATTATCCACTGTCCAAAATCGTGGATAAAATTCCCTTAATAATCTCTATATTTAAAATCAATCAAATTTGATTTATTTTCGAATTTATAAAAACAACGTTTATAAATTCTATTTCCATTTTATAACAACTTCGATTTATACATCTTCTTTAATGACCCATTCAATTTATAAGTTAATATAACTTATAATTCATTTATTTTAAAAGAAATCGTTCTTTTAAACTTCACAAAATTTAAAACTTTCAGATTTCATTAACTTATGAAACCCCATTTACACTTCATTTTAACCCTTATAAAAACTTGTCTTATACTCCCAATATTTCAAATTCATAAATATCCAATTTTGTACATCTTTTAAATAAACCGTTTATAATACTAGAAATCCCAATTTAAACCATTTCATAAATTTCTTAACTTTTATTTCAAAAATCACACTTTGATTTTATTTCACAAAAATCTTAACTTTTATAACTTTAAAATTTTAGACGTTTATTTATTTGAAATAAACCAATTCAAAAATTCAATAAAACATCTACTTTCAAAAATCACTTTAAAACCCTTTTAAAGTAAAAGATGTTATTTTTAAAACTTCAAAACTGAATCCGATGATGCAACAGCATCAATTAGTCAATCATAACATTCAATATCATATATCAATATGATAACAGCATATACATCAATATCTGTAAATAAATAACTACTGGTGAGGAATCCAGTTGGATCCCTCCAACCTGTTTCCCTGCATCCACAGACGTTAGCACAATACCAATTCCACTTCGAGGTGGAATATCGCGGTATATGGGTTTTATAAAAATATCCGCTTACTAACGGCGCAATAGGGTCTCATCCGCTATACGAGGCGGGAAATCAATCAATCCAATATATACATATGCCAATATGTATATATTGCTATATATAATAGATATATCCTACTATATCTAATACCACATCCAAATAGCAATCAATCAAATCAATAATAACTGTACTTCATTTTGAGTGAGAAAAATCTCACCTTTGCTTTTTAATTTGCCATCCATTTCCATTTTGATCGATTCTTCATTTTAGACCTTGTATAACAATTTTAGACAATCGATTAATATTCGAATTAAATCGAGTAACCAATTTTTCGCTTTGATAGTTTTAATCATTCAATGATTTTTATTTTAAACCAGTTTCTTTTAATAAAATTTGTTTGACTAAAAGTTAACTCTAAAATTAAATTTCCTGCTAATATCCCTACTTATTTCTTTTAAATTAAACAGATATTTCTTAACTTAAATTCTTATATCCAAATCTTATATATATGTATTTCCGGGTTTAAACCAAATTAAATTAAATTAAAAACTGTTTTAAAACTTTACTGTAACATGTATTTTCTTCCTGTATTTATGATTTATACCCTACTGTGAATTACTTCCTAATGTATATACATACATTTACACTCATTGAAATCTTCTTTACTGTAAAAGCCTTTCGTCCTTAATATATATAAATAAAATTTGTAAAAATAGTAATTTCATTTCTTTGGATTAGATAAAATGTTTAAAACATCTGTTATTAACTAAATAAATTCAGAAGTATAACTAGAATTAGATTTAGCAAAAATAATTCAGGCTAAAATCATTACCGGGACCCTCTCAACTAGCAACTACCCATCGATCCCGGCCTCTTCACCCAATCAAAGCCGAGCCACCAAGAACGATGCTGCCTCCATCAAGCCTGCCATTGCCTTCCACCATCCCTCGCATCGCGTCGCGTGAACCATTGCTTTGCCCAGATTGCTCGAACTCGAAAACGAGCCAATCTCCTAACTCATACGCGCGCCTCCTTGTCTTCGCTTGCCCAAATCGAACGACCGCTTCGTCGAAGTCGCCGCCATCAAATCGACGAACCCAGAGAAACCGGTGCCATGCCGTAACCCCTCGCAAAAATCGACTAAGCCATCGAACTCCAACTGCCCTCGCAAGAGCATCACTTCCTTTCGCCTTCGACCTCTAGTCCTCGCCACCACGTCGCGGCCAAAGACACGTTCGTCCAAACCGATCACGCCCTGTACCCTTCCCTGATTCGATTGAATTTGATTTCGACCATCCCCCTTCTTTTTTTTTAACTGAAAGGATTTCGATTTCTTCTCAGGCTTCGGCCATTTTTATTTATTTCGTTTGAATTAAAAACTGGAGAGGGAAAGGAAGATTGTTATTTAAGATTGAAAGGAGGATGGTTGGCACGATCTTATTTCGTGATTCTCGACTTGATTTTAGGCGTAAAGTTAGGAGATAATATGCTAATGCTGACCAAATTTTAATTTAAATTTAAATTGAATTCATTTTGAAATTTCAACGCGTTTAACTATCGTATGGTCACATAACAACTCCAAATGCTACGAAATTTGAAATCCAGTAATGATTCAATATTACGGACCCAATGGAACTGGTTTCGTCGAATTCCGAGACTGTGCCTCGGACGGCTATTTTTAAATATCGGCTGAACGATATAATTTTCAAAACTGAACAAATAACTGTAAACTTCAATTCTGAAGCTTCTATTATCTTCAGTGTTATCAATACGAATTTTAAAAGCTTTTCGAAATATTTTTCTTCAACTTAAAATTGAAGATATAAATTTTTATTCAGTTCAATAGATTAAATTATAAAATTTAATCGTCAAATTCAAAGTTACATTCGGAATTCAAATTAAATTATCGTTCAAATATTTAAAATAAATTAAATATTTCCAATTTAATTCGTTCAAAATTCTGGGTCGTTACACCCACTCTGTTCCAAGAAATGGCTTGCCTTCCAAGATGGAGAAATCCTTATATAACTTAGCAAAGTCAACCCTCGACGCCTGCACCTGAGCACCACCACCAACAGCAACATTTGGAGCTGCTGTTTGGACATTCTACAGCATGTTCGCCATCATCGCATTGAACATAGCTTGCAAATCAGGGTTAGGAGCCCCCGAACCTACTCATTCCTCATCTCCATATACGGAGTTTCTCATAGTGTTCCTTGTTTGCTGGCTCATTCTTGATCTGTAACAAGAATGATCAGTCTCTCAAAAATAAACCTATGTCAATGGTACTCGTGTGTGCATGTGACTTATATACTATATATACTACAATATAATTTTGAAAACCAAAATATATAACAAGTACGCACTATCACATATATATACACTCTCGATCCAGTCTAGGGTGATAGCTCCTTACTTATCACTACTGGACCATAGTATCAACTCAAGTTAATCGTGTAACCTAAACTCTGATACCAAATGTGACAACCGCCCTACACCATCGACACCTAATATAACTAAATAGTGTGTTGTTGACGTGTTTGGCCGATCTAGGACAATCATGAAGGATTAAAAATGAAGTAAAACATCACGAAACCTATCGTATATCTCACAACGCATGGAATAAAATATAATATACATTACAAATATAAAACAAGAGAGACAGTTATTTGAGTTTATTTCCATTTGTATAAACTCTGTTACTTAATGTATAACTCTGTGAATCTGTACTCTGATATTTGGATTACTTAGTTATTGCTATCTCTCATGTTTTATATCTATGATGTATATTATATTTTATTTCATGCGTTGTGAGATATATGACAGATTATGTGATGTTTTGCTTCATTTTCAATCCTTGATGATCATCCTAAACAGTCGCGTTAATAGTGCACTATTTAGTTATATTGGGTGTCAGTGGTATAGGGCAGTTGTCGTATGAAGTCAGAAGTCATAACCAGCAATATACTCTAACTTTTTCCACTCTAGGAACATCGGTCCCAAACTGGTATGTCTTCTACTTAAAGTAGCGACAACTACATTTCCCTTATCGGACGTATAAGAAATGCTAAAGTTGTAAGAGGCTAAGAGTTCTAACCATCGTTATTGGTGAAGGTTGAGGTCCTTCTAGGAGAAAAGGTATTCCAACGATTTATGTTCCGTGAACCACTCGAACCTTTCCTCAAGTAGATAATGCCTCCATATCTTCAAAGAAAACACTAATATATCCAACCCCAAATCATGGGTCAAATACTTCCTCCCATGTGGTTTCAGTTGTTGACTAGCATAAGCGACAATCTTACCTCCTTGCAATAGTACTGCACCCAATCTGGTACCACAAGCATTTATATATACTGTCATCTCCTCATTCCCACTTGGATGGTTAACACTAGTGCACTCATCAACCTCTCATTCAGACTGACAAAGGCATGCTCACATTTCACATCCCAAACAAAGGTCTAGTTCTCCTTCGTCAAACTTGTTAACGGTGTTGCTACCTTTGAGTATCCTTTGATAAAATAACTATAATATCCCGTCAGTCCAAGAAAACTCCTCACATCAGTAGCGTTCTTTGGTAGGGTTCCATTCTTGAACCTCTACCACCTTGGCAGGATCTACTACAATGCCTTGCTAGGAGATGACATGAACCAAGAATCTCACTTTCCTCCTTTAGATGTGACACTTCGAAAACTTTGCTTTTAACCTGTGCTTCTGTCAACACTTCAAGCACAATCCTCAAGTGCGCCTTGTGTTCCTCCTCCATCCTGGAATAGACTAGAATATCATCCATAAATTTAAGTACGAACCGAAGACATGGTTCATCAGATCAACAAAGTATGTTGGATCGTTAGTTAGCTCAAATAGCATAACCAACCACTCATAGAAACCATATAGCATACAAAATGCAGTGATCGGCACACTATCCTTCGCCACCCTCAACTAGTGAAACCCTGTCGCCTTGACGGTAATCCAGTCACCTTCTCAAATACATCTAGATACTCTCTAATGGTTGGCATGGATGACAACTCATCATGTAGGAATAGAAAGCTAACCATAACCTCATCCTTTGGAAGGCAGCCAATCTCTACCTTCCGCCTCTCCTCAGCCCCAATTGTCACTGAAAGCTTCATGTAGTCCACCACTACCAAGAACTTTCTCTGCTAGTCCATTCCCAAGGTAATCCCAAACCAAAAAAAACTCAAAACAAAATTATCACAAACAAAAGAGCATCTATAACTTGATAAGACCAAACCACGACAAACCATACAAAGACTAAAGGGGCCTCCAATAGGATCACAACTAAAGGTCGGTCAACTATTTCGGGTCTCAATCTTAATCTATCTACCAGGTCATTAGATATAATGGAATGTAAAGCCCCGGTATCGAATAAAACACGTATAGAAACACCATAAATAGAAATCATACCTTGAACAGTGATTCCTTTCCCTTTCCCTTTCTCCTTCGTCGAGGGAGCACTTGATTAAGTCGAGGTTGCATCTAAAGCATATGCTTTCACCATCTGCTTCTACTTCACCGTCTTAGGATAGCTCCTCCACATATGGCCAGTCTTACCACAGTTATAACACTTATTCCTTCAGATTTCCAGTCTCTACTCATATGACCCCGATCACCATAACTATAGCAAACATGATTCCATTTTGCCTTCTTCTGGACATCCTTCCCCTACGACTACTTCCTCTTACCATTTCATTTCTTCTTGTCTCCACCGCCTTGTTGCAGCCTGGCTCTTGCTTTGCAACAACAATGGACTTGGGTTTAGGGTACAAACTCTCAAGTCGAAGGGCTTTCTCAACTATCATGTCAAATGACTCATCAATGTGCCCAACAAGCTTCTACCCCAAGTAATTATCCAAACTCATAATAAGCTTTTCATTCTTCTTTAGCGGAGTATCGATGAAAGACATCCCGTGGATGAAGACTCGGCCGACCTTAACACATTGAGGAGCTCCATGAGGCTTACACTCAATTGGTTCATAATATAATTTAATATGAATGGTTCATACTAGGGAGTAAGAGACCCAAGGATCAAGTATACTTGCATCTCGTTGCTTATCGTTACGTCTAATTATGAAAGTCTATCAATATAGCCTTTCATCATTAGAATGTAATCGTCCACTTGCTGTCCCTTGGTCATTTTTGTAATGAATAGTTTCTTCATAAGTTTGTACGTTGCGGAATAAGTTTATTCACCGTATAGAGCTTTGAGACTACCGAAAATCCCATGGATAGATATGTTTTCATGCTACCTCTGTAATGGTTTGTTTAACGTAGTTAGCATGTAAACTTAGGCGATTTCAGGGTCTGATACCCATTTGCAATAAGCTAATCATAGTTTAGGGTTTGTATCATCAATGGGTCTAATTTAGTTGGTTCAATTATCGATTACCAAAACCGTTCATAAGTTAATGTTATCTTTATCGCTCTTGGTCAGTCAATGTAGTTTGGGCTGGTGAGTTTGTCATTTTCAAAAAATAACTTAGTTGTAGACATTTTTCTGCAGATTTTAACTTAGTAGATTATGACAGTTTCGAGTAGGGTTCTTAGAATATTAGTAATGCTAAACATTTCATTTCATTTTACTAACAAGCTCGTACTAGTCTTTTATGTTTCTCCAAACCCTGAGATGAAACATAGAAGTCCTTTTGACTTCAATGGTGGGTGTCAGGGCTCGTTTGTATTGGGATTCTGACTTTGAGTTTGCTCAATAAGTCACAACCCTACAAATGATGGATAGATCCTTACCGGTTGTATCACATGCAACTCCTAACCCGCGGTTGTCCTAATCTCATTTTGGCCTTGGATTTTCTCACCAAATCGAAACAGATTATTCACTCGTATCTATAATTTCACGATGGCTTAAGTGTAGTATATGTACCTTCAATTTGCTTAACAAATACACATAGCTTTCTTACCTTTCTATCCTATATATTAATAATACTACACGTAACATCTCTAGCTTGAGTTTGCTCGATAATTAAAGAGTATGCAAGTAATTTATTAACATATAAATGGTGTAGGACAACTTTATATTAATGATTTATAATCTTTAATATATTAAATTAAGTGATATCAACTTATGGAATAATGTATTTCTTGACATATCAGAAATCACGGTATATGTACTATACATATGTATTTATCCATTAAGTCTATTTAGGGTTTCATTGTTCCACCTTTAATTATACATTCATATTATATAAGTTTTAACTATTATATAACTTTTATTATTTTAATTTACCTATATAATAGTCTTATATATAACATTATATTAATTAAATCTTATTTACTTATTTTAATTAATTAACACATTAATTAATTATACATTATTCAATTAAACACTTTATATTGAATATTTATACTATAATATATACAGTTACACAAACACACACACACACACATATATATATATATGTGTGTGTGTGTGTGTGTGTATTTTATTGTTCATTAATTAACCTTTGATTAATATATTTAAATAAAAAATTTAATTAATTACTAATTTCAAAATTTTCTTATATATACATATATATTTACATCATCTTAAACTATGATAATGCAACATATGTCATTATATATATACTTTAATTAATTAACAATGTCATTATAAAAAAATTTGAATACAAGTTCAAACTTTTCTATTAAAGAGGAACTATAAGAAAATATTTACAAGAGTCAAAAAGCAAGACCAAAGCAAAGCTAAGCCAGCTTCTAAACAAACAGGACAGACCCGAACAATTCATTCAACACTATCGGCCCAAAGCCCACCAAGCAATGAGCAAATGCTAGAAACTTCGAGACTGTTCTCAAAGTAGAAAAGGCAATACGACACTTCATCTACTTCATTTACTCATCTCGAAAGAAAAAATAAAAAAGAACAAAAAAACAAAACAAAAACAAAAAGAACAAAAATGGCAACGAGCGAGGAAGAACGAGAAACACATTCTAAATTACTACAAGATCGAAGCTACTGTCGAAGATCTACTAGTACTCGAGGCTTCCTCTACTACTTTTAGATCGGAGCTTCTATCAAATCAATTCCAGATTCCTCGTGAAGAAATATTTCCTTTGAAACTGAGGAGAACAGCAACAAGGAATCGAAGGAGAGCAACTAACAAGAGATCTTCGATCCATCCAGAACTGACAAGACAAGTATAAGATCTGAGATAACCTTCTAAATAAATCTCATAACTTCAGAATATAACTTCTTTTGTGACCAGGACGTGATTACGAGCACTCGGAGCAACCTAAATCACTTCAAGGTCGACTGTTGCTCGAACCTCGTCTTCTGCTTCCAGATCTAAGCTACTATCGAAACAATGGAAGCAAATCTAGAAACCAGCACTTCCTCTTGACGAACAGAGAAGATCTTAATAAGATAAGTCTCTAATACCCAAAAAGGAAACTTCTTTAAGCTTTAAGTGAAATAATTTCCTTTGAATCTGCTTCCAGATCTGTAATGAATGCAATTCTAGGGATATCGAGGCTGCAATCATGAATCGAGGGATGATAGCAAGCCAAGGATGTTGGATCCCTCCAGAATTGGCAAGACATGTATAAAATCTAAAAAATGCCTTCAAAAATAAATCTCATAACTCAAGCTAAAAATTCTTCTGTGACCAGGACGTGATTACAAGCACTCGGAGCAACCTGCAAAACTGCAACCTTATAAACTAATTCAATAATTATTGTTAATTGTAAATTATTATGTAATTTAAGTGAGAGGAGGTGAGGACACTATAAATAATACAGGTTCGCCGAACTTAGAGCCAGGAAACATAGGAACAGGAAGATGGCAGGAGAACAATACTTATGATAAAGCAGATGATGCCCCAATTCAGTGTTAGGAGGTATATCCCCATTTCAATGCTATTGCTTCATTCATGCCAGTAATGTTCTTAAAATGTTTTGATTTTGCCATTCTGATATTCATTGTCTGGAAAATTTTGGTACAAATCTACGACCTTTCAGTAAAACGATTCTGAAAAATCCTATCGTTCCTTTCTTTCCAAATATGCCAAACACAAACAAAAAGAGATAGTTGGAAAAAGTCTGAACTGAGACTTTTTAAGCTAGAGATAGAAACAATTTTCTGTAAGTCATCTTTCAAAGAGAAAGAGAATAGACTTTTCGGCGTTTGAAAACAAAATTTACAGCTCCAAAGCCAAACGTTTTCTGTAAAATTACATTGAAAAAATAGATGGCCTATGTTTTCAATATGATTATTACAAAAGACGCAGTTATGGTCCACGACTATCTGCTTCTGAAGTAATCTTTCTTTTGTCAATAGATAGTCATTAATGGCTTTAAACAGGCATACCGCCATTTTAGGAACGTGAATTTTGTTCCAAACCAAAGATGCCCAGTACTTAATTTCAAAACTGGATCTAACCGTGTTCCAAACTTTTTTAAACTGATACAAACCATCCTTAGAACACTTCCAAGACCAGAAATCCCTCTCCCTATTCTTGTGAACCTTGAAACCTTCAATTTCTACATGTATTTGAAATAAAAAACTATGCGAATCCCACTTCCACTCACCATTTCTTAAAATCCTGCTGAGAGACAAATTTTCCGTACCAGTTCTGAAAGCTGTGTCTCTACCGATACGTTCCATAATAGTACTTCCATTTAGCCATGGATCATACCATAGAGAAGTAGTTTTACCGTCTGCAATGTTAAGAGAAAGGCAATTCAAAGCTTCATGTCTATTCTTTAAAATGAATTTCCACACTCCCTAGTCGTTCGATCGCTGGTTAATTTCCCAAAAACTTTTATGACCGATATATTTACAATGCATAAGTTCCGCCCAAATTCCTTCTGAATTGATTACTTTCCATATCAATTTGATATATAACGCTCGGTTCATCTCTTCTAAATTTCTCAATCCCATTCCTCCTTCTTCATTTTTCCTACACAAAACCTCCCAAGGAATCTTACTGCTGTGACTTTTCCAAAAAAAGTTTAGAATCAAGTGTTTAATTTTTTGAACTGTAGAGGCTGGGAGACAAAAACATTGCATCCAGAATTGTATTATGGGGTAAATGGTAGATTTAATAAGTTCAAGTCTCCCAGGTAAGCTAAGCATTCTTGTTTCCCATCTACCAATCCTTAACTTGATCTTCTCTATTAAAGGAGAACAATCCTTATCCCTCAAATTAGCACTAGACAAAGGAATACCCAAATACCTTATTGGGAGATCCGATTGCTAAATATTGAGGATCATACTATTATCAGTACAACAATCCACCCCTTTCCCAAAGAAAACGTTAGATTTCTCAAAACTTAACTCCAAGCTAGTAACCCTCTTCATGGTCTTAAAAACATCACTAATAGCAATTGCAGTTTGGGCATTGGCTTTAGTAAAAACAATAATGTCGTCAGCATAAATAAGGTGAGTCAACTTATTGTCAAAGTCTGTAATTGGGGAAATAAGACCTACCCTGACTTTTTCATCCATCAATAATGTAAAATATTCCATAACCAAGGTGAAAAGTATAGGGGATAGCGGGTCACCTTGTCTAAGCCCATTAGAACTCTTGAAATAACCGTGCACTTCTCCGTTTGCAATGATAGAAAAAACAGGAGTCTTAATAATATTTTCAATAATTTTCACCCATTTGTCTGGGAAACCCAAGCTTATTAGCATATGTATAACAAAAGATCGATTAATCGAATCATATGCTTTCTTTAAATCAACTTTGATACACATATATTTGTTATCCTTTCTTCTGAGACCCCTGATAATTTCATGAGCAAACAAAATTCCATCCCCTATTGATCTTCCTTTGATAAATGCCGTCTGATTCAGGGACACCAACTTATCCAAAAAAGGACCCAGTCTGTTACACAGGATTTTGGTGAAAACCTTATATAAAGTATTACAACAGGCAATGGGTCTAAAATCTTGAATACATATGGAATGGTCTTTTTTTGGAATCAAGTGTATGAACGTATGATTCCACTCGTTGATTATAAGACCCTTTTGAAAAATATCGTTCAAAGCTTTGAAAATTAAGTCTTTCGAAAGATTCCAATGAGTTTTAAAAAACAGTGAGTTAAAACCGTCCGGACCTGGAGAGATGGTATCTTTAATATCCCACAGTGCAAATTTAATTTCTTCCAAAGATATACCATCGTTCAAAAAATTAGCACTGTAATCAGTAATAATCGATTTACAAATAACTTCAGGGAAATGTTCACATAAGGGAAGGTTAAAGATTCGTTTGTAGAAATCAGTAGCCGATTCAACAAACTTATCTTCCGAAACCACCTTTCCATTGACAACAATGTTGGTCAAACGCTTTCTGCTTCTTTTACTAGACATTTTAGCGTAGAAAAAAGAAGAAGCCTCGTCACCCATCATCAACCATTCACATTTCGCCTTTTGTTTGGCATCCAGAAATTCTTTCTTGAGTGCTAAATCCAGATTTATCTTGGCGTTTTGAAATTCCATAGCTAAATTGTGATCATGTGTTTTTTCCTGAAGTTTCTGAAGTCTTGAACAATTCTCTCTCTGAACATTAACCTCTTGTTTGATATTACGTGATTTAGCGCTCCAACTCTTAAGCTCTCTCTTGATATTCTTGAGAATACTAATGATTTGATACAAAGGACTGTCTGTATGATTAGAAATCCAGTGTTTCTCGATCAAAGGAAAGTATTGATCACATAAAGACCAATGATTCATGTATCTGAAAGGTCTGTTCTTGTCCCTAGGTTTAGTGAAAAGCGAGACGAGAACGGCATTATGATCGCTCATAGAAGGAAGCAAATATTCAGCCGATAAATCTGTGAATAAGTTGATCCAATCTAGGTTTGCAAAAACCCTGTCAATTTTAGAAAATATGTTTCGACTCGGACCAGACCACCAAGAAAATTCATAACCTTTAATATTGATCTCATTAAGACCAGTATAGTTAGACATATCATCTAATTCAAACAAGTTACCAAATGTCACTGGGTTACCTCCCTTTCTTTCTGAGGGACTACGAATGCAATTAAAGTCCCCAAGAACCGGCCATGGTCTGTAAATATTGATAGCATCCTCCTGTAAATTCTTTCATAATCTTTTCCTGAATTCAACAAAATTATGAGCGTAGACAAAGGTTAGATTACATTTGAATTTCGAGGTATTGATCAATTCAATGGTAATGTGTTGATCACTCATACTAATATAGTTGAAATCCTAAGAATCTCCGTCAATGAGGACCATAATCCTGCACTTAAAATAACAAGAGACGTTACTTATTATTTTCCATCTGTCATCCAACGCTCTTTCCAGCTTTAGAATATCCGAAAACAACAGCTTATTTTCCAAAACACCGAAACAACTTATTTTATACTTATCAATGAGATTTCTCACTTCTCCCATTCGTTGGGGTTATGAAACCCTCTAACATTCCAGCAAGCTACTGACATTATGTAACCTTGTTATTGCGGGTCCTCAATGACCTACTGCTGGAGGACTCCCCTTTGTCTTCCGTAGGAATGCCTACCATCTGAACCCACTTGGGATTCTTACGAACAAGCTTATCCTTCTGAATATTCTCAAACTCTATATCTTGAGGCTTAGGAAGAGGTTGCTCCACAAATACCTCCTGAACTGGGTCTGCATTATCATAAGTATTCTGTTTCTCTACCACTTCTGTCGTTCCTGTATCCTGATCCAGATTATCGTGCACTTGTAAGTCAATACGAGGTTCAGTGCCTCTCCTAAAATTAACATTATTAATTATATAATCATCAATAAATATATCGTTAGAAAATAAAGAGTTTGGAAAAGAAGGAGAATCCGATGATGACGAAGGGCGTTTGAGAAAGTTATGTGGGTCGAAGGTGACTTCGGAGGTGATGTTCTCGGATCTCTGGCTCCCGGGGTAGTTGTAGACACGGGAATGAATGGCTCACTAGTTCCTTGATCAGGAGGAACTTTTGACCTGGCCAGAGGAATAGTGAAGCAATCTTCACTGACTCCTACTTCGGTAAGAGTAACAGGTTCTGACTCTGGTGCTTCTGAGATTGCCCCCTCACCGCTCTTTTGAGGATGCAGCTCTTTCTAAAATCCGATCCGAGGGTAAAACTTCTGTTTGCTTTTGTTCTGAAATGGACTTTACCCTAATTTCTGTCTCCAGCCCATTAGAAGTTATCTGGTACCTATCCCGAGACCCATAAATAGGTGGGCAGTCTACAATTAGGTTTTGATTTTCTTGATGCACTTCTGACTATAAGATTTCGGTCATACCATCACCACATGAGACCTCCGCCACAAAATTCCTGATTTCTCCATTAGACAAATGACCATCTTGTAGTATTTCAGAATTAAGGGAATCAGTGGGACAGCCATCATTCAACTACTTTTCGAGATCATAAGAAATCTCAATTCCACCTTCCTCCCTTACAATTTCCGCACGACCAACAAAACTTGGATCCACAGGGCTTTCCTTATCAGAGTTGACAGCTTGGGTCAGTTTAGGAACCCAAGACTTGGTCATTGGGCATTCGTCAGTTACGTGTCCGAAACACACGCACTTTCCACATATGGGAGGAGGATCTCATATTCCATTTCCTGAATAAAACTCCTCCCATTGTCATCCATGCCTTCAATGGTGTTAGGCATACCATAAGTAGCATTAACCTCAACCAAAACTCTGGCGTAGGCTAATCTAGATTTATTTTTCGTGGCCTCGTCCATCTTTATGGGAACTCCAATGGTACTTGTTAGTGCGCTAATTGCCTTATTGCCCCATAACTTAAAACTTAAACTAGGAAGTCTGACCCACATAGGCAAGGATGTAAGTAGATCTCTATCCGTTCTCATGTCTAGGGATAGTCGCTTCATGATGATCAAGTTCCGGTCCATGAACCAAGGACCTGATTTCAAAATCTTGTTGCAATCCTCCTCAGAGCCAAATCTCACTACAAAGAATCCATTATTCCTTGAGTGAACTGAAAACGACTTTTTTGTAGCCCAAACCCTGTTGGCATATCCCTCAAAAGTTCTAAGCCATGGTTTATACCCAACCACATACAATAATATACATAAATCCCAGCCTCCCTCCGCTTCTTTGATAGCTTCAGAAGAAAGGGTACCATCCTTTTACCATCCGCTACTGTAGGCTCAATAAACACAAGATCTAGGTTTCCAAAATCTCCTACTGCTCCTGCTTTCACTGCCTCACTATATGAAAAAAAATTAGCGTTCTCTGAAACAGTGAATTTGATTTTTGGGTTGCTTCCTGGCAGCAATTCTTTCTGCTTTATTGTTTTCGAAAATTTTGTTGATGTCCGCCCAGCATGATCCGCCTGCGCCCTCCTCCCCGTGTTCCGATCTGGAATAGCCCCAGATCTGCTCGGTCTTTGCCCTCCCAGGTTGAGCCTTTGTTCAGGACCCAGAGACGCTGGAGCCTTACCCCTTTTCCTTCTCACCTCCTCCCAGCCTTCATCATCCCACAAAGATCCCATGATTTAACTATGACGTCCAGGTTTGAGGAGATAGAAGTGAAGACAGAAAATAGAAATAAGCAGAGAAAAGCAAGATTACTTGGAAAAATCGAAAGAAAATAGGAGAAAAGGGAGAAACCCTAATCTCCAGATCTAGATCTGGAAGCCATTAAAAAGAACTGAAAAAAAACCCTTAATGTCATTAATTTATTTAATTTATTAGTCTAATTATTATTTTAAAACTTTTCAAAATATATTTATTGTATTTTCAAAACACTTCTGAAAATTATATATAACATTTATAATATATATTTCTTATTTTAAATTTCACTTTTGAATTTTTTCAATTTCAAAACAATTTTGAAAATTTGCTCAAGGCCCAGTTTAGATTTGGCTTTTTCTATTATGGACAACTTTTGGGCTCACTTCACCTTTCAGGCCAGGCCAGTAGCCAAGTAGGGCATAGTACTTGATTATCCAAACCCAGCCTAGACACTACTTTTCTAGACACCCTACTAAATGGAAAACCTTAAATACTTAGCCCTAGCATGACTAATTTAGAGCACATAAGTGATTTGGTTCTAACACCATTGTTGGATCCAACATAACGGGTTAAATGGGTAAATGTTAAAAAAAAATTCCATTTTGGATCTTATTGGACCTATGAAGTCTAAATTTATTTAGATCTGATCTAGATTAATTTTAAATAAAGTCAATATTTTATTTGAGTTCTAATAAATTTTTGTTTTAATGTTATATTTATATTATATAATATAACATGCGCATCATATATACATGTGTGTGTACGTGCATATGCAACATATATAATACACAAGGTTTAACATGTGTAACAGACATGTTAGTCCATCCATATGCATACGTATTGTCCAATATATATATATATATATATATATATATATAATTATATTTGTTAAAAATAAACTTTTACATATATAAGTGACATTATAATATAAAATAATTATAAATATTAACATAAGTAATTTTGAATTTAAATTCTCAAATCTAAATCTGCATAATAGAATATCTACTAATTTCAAATTCAAATTACTATATTAACTTTTAAACAAGTTATATATATATATATTATTTCAAAAATAATTTTTTTAAATATATAAACATATAATTTTATATACATATTAAATTAATACCTAGAAACTATATATAAAATAACTATATATATGTTTTTAATTATAAATATATATATATATATATGAAAAAAACATGGTGGAAAAGGCATTCAAGTGGGTATGGTTAGCCCTGATAAATCACCTCCAGAACCACCTGTTCGAAACCAACCTCCACCATCTTCCTGGAGACGTTCATAGGTTGAGACTACCAAGGGTTCAAGAGCAGATCCTTTAATTGAAGAGGATATAGATCTACAATTTATAGTCCCTCTTTTTGACGGCAATCAAGTATGTTTTCCATTCCTCAATCGAGAAAGGAGATTTCCAAAACCAAATGGAGAAATTCATTAATTACATATATTCTTGGGAGTCGACCGTCTATGGCCACTTCCAGAAATATATTGAAAATGTATGGAAACTTGAAGAAAATTGTAAGGGACTGGAATTTTGGCCACTTCATATTTAAACATCTTAATCTATTTTGAATATTTGAAGCTTGGATCAAATTTTATTAAAATGATTTAGTAAGCTTTTAATCCCCTTTTAAATCATAAGTAATGATGGTAAATTTATTTTGGAAAAAATTTGACAAAAATAAATACTTTGAAAAAATATCGATAATGTGACTGAAAATCGTTTATCGGTAAACAGCTTCTCGATCGATATAAGTTGTTCAAACTCTTATGCACTTGTCTAATGATCAAATGAAAACATTAGAAACTAATTAACACACGCTCCTCTTCATTAAGCATGGAACATTTTATAACCTTCCTTTAGGATAAGAGATATAATCATGGTAAGGGTATAAGTGTAATTTGCATAAAAGAGAAGTGACTTAAAGGACAAGTGATGGGAGGTAAGGCTTCCATGGCATGGTGGGGGGTGTAAATGCAATCTTATGCAACACCATTTTGATCCTATATAAGAAGGGGTATACCCTTAGGAATTAATCACAAATTCACAAATGAAAACTAAGCTTTTTAATTGCTTCCTTCTCCTTCTTTCCTCTCTAACTTTCTCATATCTTATTCAAACGAACTCTAATTACAACCAAACTTTCCCAAAGACCTTAGAATATCATTAGAATATGGCTTAACATCTAAAAAGTTAAAGAATGATGGAGTGAATGGGAGAACCAATCTTGGTTGTGAGCAATGATGGGGCGGGAAGGCATGGTTTTGAGATTTTGGAGGCAAAGGTGGTTGCTTTGGTGATGAGGTAATGGTAGGAAGGGTTGCCTTGGTTCTTGTGCTTTGATATGGCTGTTAACTTGGATCTAAGTGAGTTATTTCACTATCTTATAAGTATATATTGTGTATATATATGTTGTGTGCAAATTATAATGTTAAAGTGACATTAACTAATTAAAGCTATAAACTTTGGACCCCTCTTGCTTTTGAAAGCAAATTACAACTTTATATTGTATAACATCGCTTTTATTACCCTCTTAAACTTGCGCCGTGACCTTCACTCGATGTTTAAATGGTTGTTTAACTTGTGTGTTAAAATGAAATATGTCTGAAAGTGTTTGAAAACGAGAATAGTCGTTATAAGTGCACTTCGATATCCCTTAACTTTAACTTGTGCAAATTGTAAATTTATGATCATAACTTGTGATTATTTGATTTTGGTTGTTCTCTATACATATTTTGATGTGTTGGACAGTAAATAAATTGTTTGGAAAGTTATAGAAATGGTGAATAAAAGTTGTGAAAGTTAGAACAAAAAGGTGGTTATAAATACACTTTGTAAATATAGCCTATTTTCGAGAAATTTTATAAATAAATTGGAAGATATTCTTAAGGGTTTCTTTCCATAATTTCTAAGCACCCTAAGAGTAGTACTTACTACAAAAATTTCAAGTCTTATATCATTTATTAAAATGGTTAAAACTAGTCACAAAGATGGTGCTTTTCAATGTTGTTTTAACAAGGACTTTAACATCGTTTATAAATGTTGTAGTATGTCGCTTATGGTTTTAAGTGTTTAAAATGTGACATTTTGACTTAATTTCGTGATTTAAATTGTTTCTAAAAATTTTTATTTATAAAATATTTTTATGGAAGTTATAATAAAATGTATTTGAGTTAAAAAAAGATTAGAAGTTTAAATATATTTTTAATGATTATTTACGAATTTTGAAAGTAAAGTGCTGCAAAATGTAAAATATGTTTTTGTTGATTTCTCATCAAATTATAAATTAGTTATTTTCAAGTAATATTTTACACAGATATTTAAATCTCTTTTTAAGTATTTTTAAAGTATATATAAGTTTTGAAAAAGGTAATTGATTAGGCTTAACACTAAAAGTCAAAGAGGTAGACTTCTCTATTTCTAAGAGTTAAGATTGATGTTGAGTAGGGATATGAGCAAGAGAGCTCTAACCTACCAGGCTTCCCTCTTGAACAAGGAATAGTTAAGTTGGAATATTGAAAATGTGTTAATCTTGTTGTTTGCTTACTTGTTTAAAAGGTAATTAACTTTGCTTAACACTAAAAGCCGATGAAGTTGGCTTCTCTATTTCTGAGAGTTAAGATTGATGTCGAATAGGGACGGAGAATAGGGCTTTAACCTACCAGGCTTCCCTCTTGAACAAGAAACATTTAAGTTGGGAATGTTGAAACTAGGTTAATTATGTTGTTTATTACTTATTTATGGAAATCATTAATACTATATTTAACATTAAAAGCTGACGAGTATGCTTGTATATTTTTGAGATTCAAGAATGAACTGTCTAGGCAAGGCATTGATGCAACCAGTGCTTTAACTTACCTGGATTCACTCTTGGATGATGAATAGTTAAGTTGAATGTCGGAAACGAGTTAAGTATACGAACATTGATTTGTATAATAATTGTTTTGACTAGATAACTGATTAATCGACTATCAGACTTAACTAGATATTATCTTGGATCTTTAAAAAAGAACGTTTTTAAAGATAATACAAGTATGGAATGGTTTTGAGTTTGTTGTGGCAATGTATTAATAACATTCATCTTTAACCCTTTTTGATTACACTTATGAATGTAAATACATTTTTAAAAGAATGTTTTAAAGATAAGCATAAGTGAAATGGTTTTTGGGTTTGTAGTGATAATGGTTTAGTAATAATAGTCTTAAACCTTTTGAATGGATTTCTGAAAGTACTTAGATTCTTAAAATAGATATTTTGAAGGAAATTATAAGTAAGGAATCTTTTGGAAAAAGATAGAAAAAAAAGGTTTAAAGTAATAAATCTTGTTAATTGTTTATGAATATACTTATACCATTTAGATATGTATATGAATACTTTTTGAAATATTAAAAAAGAAAAGGTTTAAAGTAAGGAATCTTGTTAATGATTTGTGAATATACTTGTACCATTTGGGATAAGTATATGCATACTTTCTGAAGTATTGAAAAGAGTGCAAATGAATAGTAAAAATTGATAATGATGTTTTGTTAGATAAAAGAATTTTTACTAATAAAATATGTTTTAATTAATAAAATGCTAAATTTAACAAAAGTGAATTAGAAGTCGCGACTTGATTGTGCTTTGTGTGACTTGATCATGCTTTGTATGTTTGCTTGTTTATGGAAATCATTTAGTCGTATACTTAGCACTAAAACCGAGAAAGTAGGCTTGTCTATCGATAGGAATTAATACAGATGTTCATGTAGGGACATGAGCAATAGAGCTCTAAACTACAGGCTTCGCTCTTGATTGAGGGATAGTGTGAGATAAAAATATCGAAAACTTGATAACTTTATGAGACTTGGTTTTCAAATGCAATTGTTCTCACTATTATTGAATAACCAAATTTGTTGATTCAATCTTGAAGAGACCAAGATCAGTAAGTGTTTTACTTATCGAAGACGGTTTCAACACTGAGATACATGTTCTATCTCTTCAAAGTTGATCTATTCGAGATGTTGAAATCCATGTGTGGTTTTGAGATCTCTTCGAGATGTGACAGTCCAATTTGGGATTCGTGTTTTGTTAGAGTGATGAATACTCGTGTGGCAGATGCCAAACGTAACCTCGACATCAGAAATGGTTAAAAACAAAGTAGGATGCACAATCTGGGGTTTTACCATCCTGCGACGGGGTATATCAACTCCATATCTAGAGTATGCTTATCGATTGTTGTGCGCGGGAGTTAATGATACTTGGTTCCACATGGTTCGGGTTCGCTCGTTCGGGCGTGGCCAATTGTGTTTACCTAAAGGCATATTTTATCTAGAGATATACGTCGCTCGGAAGTACTTTCTGACCCTTATGCAGAAGATTGGATTCGACGTCAACCGGAGAGATCTCCACTAAAAATCCAATATGAGAATGTCCCTTATCGGATTTGCTTGTACTCCTAATATGCTATAAAATGTAACCATTCCAACTATTTTTTTGATTTATATTCTTCACCCCAGACATTATCTAATATATCACCTTATGTACTTATTAGATGGTGGTTATTTTGAGGGGTAACCATTATGGCATTCCATGCAATCTCAAAAGTATTGTTACATGCTAGCTAATATTTCTTGAGTTTCTCATACCATACTTATGGCTGACACATGGATTTTGTTTTCCTTAAATTCCTCGTACGCTCTATCTAGTAGTCTAAGAATGGCAGGTTTTTGTTGATGTTCATTGGAGTTCGAGAAGATGAGATGGATGTTTCACTGCCTAATATTCCTATTTCTGTTGCATTACAATAGTATGTATTAGTATTGAGAGGACATGCAGTTATAACTGTCCAGGCTGATGATGGTACTTAGTTTTTGGTAACTCCGAAATTTCTGTATCAAAGTAACCCTTTGTATTGTTCTTTTAAAATTATATATTATCGTTCCGCTAGTGAGATTCTAATGTTGTGTTTTCTTCTTTCTTGTTCTATTTCTTTTTATTTTACCATAACTTTTCATCTTTTCGAAACTTAGGTGCTTGGCACGTGAATGCCGTGGATGTATTAGTGTCGACATTCAGGGGTCGAAAAGTCAAATCGTTACACTTGGTATCAGAGCTAAAGATTAAGCAGGAACTTTAGCTTTGGTGGGTATGACTCACTAAGAGATAGGGTAATGCAATGCCCTAGCATGAGTTGAGTGTATTATACATATGAGAGCATATTTGTAATTGTTATAAATGTATACCTTAATGGTAATTATAACTGCGAAAATTAAAGGTCATATATAAGGTGACTTATATAAGTGAATTATCAAAGTATAGTTCAATTAATGTAGGGGTTAATGATGTTTATCTATTATCCCTCGTGAATTAGTTTAGTTATGCTTGGCTAATTTATGAGCATTGATTATCATTTGTTGATTATTGATTTATGCTCGACCAATTTATGAGCGGCTTTACCTTTTCACTGCATGGAATGGGTAGACAATATTTACATTGCATGGGTTGGGTAGACAATATTTGTAGATGCACTGAAACGAACACCTTGTGAATTTAGTTTCACGGTTTGATTATAAGGCGTTCGGTGGCAGTGTTGGTTTAAAAGTTAACTTTAGTAAGAGTTGTTTATTTAATATGAGGAAAGATAAGATATTTTATGAAATAAACATTTGTGAAAAGAATTTATATAAGAAAGTGATTTTATATAAGTATGGTTTATAAAACATGATTTATAAACAAGAAGAATTTAACTGATAATTTGATAACTTAAATCCTGGTGTCTTTGAAGATGTTTTTCAAGATTTTGGAGAAAATATAGTAGTATTATTTGAAAGTAAGTATTTGGAAAATTAGGCTATGAAATTGAGATCATGGTACATAGTAATATTTACGAAGTATTTGATACCGTTTTGAAATGATTTTGGTTAAGTCCGAAAGGCATGAATTGGATGTACTGAACTCACTTCTGTTGCCTGAAAATAATTTTGGTAATGACTTCAACATCATTGGCATTCGTTATTGGGTTTGTAAGTGGGGAATGCTATAGGGTTGTTTTGGTAAAACAGATTTCTATTTGATTTCAAAAGTATGACTTGTTATACAAAAGATGTATGAATGTATTTTTATTATTTCAAAATGAGTTGAAATAAACCCAGTGTTTAGTTCTAAAGTTTTTCTTTAAAATATTTTGATATGAACTCTTTAATATAGAGAAGATTTGTATGTATGCTATGTAGGGTGCTCGAGTGGTAGTGGCATAGCCTGGAATAAATGTTGGAACTTTTCAAGTTTTCCCTTTTTGGGTAAAGTGTGTTTAATAAATTATTGAAATTTGTTAAACTATTTTATGGGCACATGTAGCCCATGCATTAGGATTATACAGTATGTGCATCTTGTTATGATATGTTGTTTGCTAGATTTCATTTGTTAAAATGAAACGGGATTTTCGACGATTTTGGACAGTTGGAAACTTCCAAATTATTATAGAACTTGAAGCTAAGTGTTTTGTGAAAATATATAGATGAGTTTATATAACACTTGAATTGAGACGATAGTATGAAAACAAGTTTGAATTGGTTAAGCATGCTTGTTAAGTAAAAAAATCTAATGTTTTATACATACTCTTAGGATGTCATGGAGTATTATACGAATACAAACTTAAGTTATAACTATATATAAACTTGAAGTTATGCTTTATGGACTGTTTCATCAAAGATTTTAGTATTATGACATACTATTTGTATAAAAGAGTATGATAAAAGATACTGGTATAGTTAAGAAACCAATATGATAAGTACGTAAGTTGTACGTAGATCGTTTTATTTTCATGACTGTTCTTGATCTTGTATTCGAGTACATGATCTCGAGGTGGTTTATACCGGTCCGAACAAGGATTTTTCACTGGATTCTTGAGGGCGAAGACTTAATACTAATTCTTGATATGATATGAAGTTTTCTATCATATTATATGGCTTTGTAAGGAGTACGGAGGTTTCTAATCAAAGAATCTAATTAGAGTCTGCACTAGAGAGGTCAAGTGATCTATACTAGTTAGGAAGTGAAATTTATGCAATCGAGCAAATGATCAGAATTGATATTGCGTATGGATGGTTCATGTGCATCGTATGAGTTTTAGTATATGCATACTATATTGTGTTGTCTTATGTAGAGTTTAGATGATAACTATTCAATTTGTTATGAGGTAGCATGAATTGGCTACTAAGTAATTACCTGAGGCTATTGAGTGTACGGTACACTTAGTAGGTTGTTTGTCATCCTTGTGTGATGAGAGGATTTGAACTTAAGCAAACCACGAGTTTTGTTTTCTAAGTGATTTTAAATGATGTTAAGTATTGCTATGTGGTTATTTATTTGGTTGCTCGTGTTGAAATTTCAAGAATGAAATATTCTAAGTGAGGGAGAATGTAACGACCAGTAATTTTGGGTACTTCGTATTTAAATGTCTAAACTACCTAAATATTTAAATCTTAGAATAGATGTTATTAAAAAAATTAATAAGCTTTTTAATGCCCTTTTAAATCATAGGTAATGATGGTAAACTTTTTTTGGAAAAATGTTTACAAAAATAAATACTTCGAAATATATCGATAATGTGACCGAAAATCGGTTTATCGGTAAACAGCTTTTCGATCGATATAAGTTGTCCAAACTTTTGTGCTCTTGTCTAATAATCAAATGAACACATTAGCAACTAATTAATACACACTCCTCTTCATAAAGTATGGAACATTCTAGAACCATCCTCTAGGATAGGAGATATTATCATGGTAAGGGTATAAGTGTAATTTGCATAAAGGAGAAGTGATGGGAGGTAAGGCTTCCATGGCATGGTGGGGGGTTGAATGCAAGCTTATGCAAACCATTTTGATCCTATATAAGGACGGTCATACCCCTAGGAATTAATCATAAATTCACAAATGAAAACTAAGATTTTTAATGGCTTCCTTCTCCTTCTTTTCCTCTCTAACTTTTCCTCTCTAACTTTCTTAATTTTATCCACAACCACAACCACATTGCCAACCTCCTGCAACCTCCTTGCATGTTCATCCCCACCTCGCAAAGTCAACCAAGTGCCAATTCGCAACTTCCTACGAACCTGCTACATCAATCACACCAAACATCTGAAGTCACCACCACTCACACCAATCGAACAACCAGTAACCAATGCAATCTCCTATACCAATGCAAATCTCCTACCCCGCCTTCAACCAAAACCGTAGAACCATAATTCTCAACCTTCAACCTCTAACGCCACCAAAACACGCACACAAATTCCACCAGTATCCTCACCTTTAACCACATCTATCCCAAACTCCGGCACCTAAAACCCGCGACCTAAATCGACCTGAACCAAACGAAATTTGAATCAAATCCGTGACCTCAACAAGTTTTGATTTGAGAATTTCGAATTTGTTTTGGTTGAGTTGAGGAATTTTTTTCTTTGGGTTGCTAAATTCTATAGTGTGAGTATTTTGATTAAGTGGGCTTGTGGGCTTTCGTTTGCATTTGTAAAGGTTTTCTTTTATTTTTTTTAAAAACTTTCTTTCATTAGGCTTGGTAATTCGAGTTTAGTTTGTTTAGGTTTTCGAAAACAACGTTTTTTCTTTCTAGCATTTAAAAAAACTCTATATATCTTGTTCGAACTTTTAGGTGGAAAAATGCAGGAAATCAAAGGAGAAAAATCGCTTACTCTGCTCTGCTTGCCAAACGAATTGCACTAAAAAAATTCTGCTTTTAAATAAACAAATAATTCTGCACACTTTGGTATCGGTTCTTATCTCTTGGTTTATTTTTCTTGCATTATTGGTAGCCTGCATTAAAAAAACAAAATAAATATTCATCTGTAGTTGCATTGTTAACACACGCTTAAATTCGGTTTTGCATCATTTCACTTTGTTTTTGTTTTCTAAGGGCAACATCCAAATCAACATAAAGTGGGGATTTCATCGCCCTTTTCTTGATCCACAAATTGCATTTAATTGTATAAAATTGAATTAATAATAAATATTAGATGTTGGACTTAAAGGCGTCACAGACTCATCTAGGGCAAATCTGTATTTTGGCAGGTTGATTTCTTTTAACAAATTATTTCTCGGTGTCTAAGACAATGGCAAAGCAATAATCATTTATAATTATTACAGTGATTCATAAGATATTATAGTGATTATTTCTCTAAAGGTAGTTAAACCTTCAGCTGCATTGCTACGGCGATTCGTGGTGCACTGATAACCTCTGTTCGTTACCGGGCTAAGAACTGTTTTGTTGAATTAAGTCAAAGTGTGGTTGTAAAATTTTGGGTTAGGAACTACCGAGGACGGAAAATTTCTAATTAAGTCCTTGCATTCATTTTGTTGCATTAGTTTCATGCATATATAAAAAATAATAACAAAAATTATAGAAATTACAAAAAATACATTTTCTTTTAAACATTTTTTTAAGTAAAAAAATACTAAAACAAAACAATTTTCCTTATTTAAAAAGAAAAAATACAAAAAAAATAAACAACAAAAAAAACGGGGAAAAACCATTTTTTTAGCAAAAAAAAATCACTTCATTCTTACTCTAATTATCCTTGTTTTTCTCCTCTTTCTCTCCTTAATCTTTTCACTTGTGCATGAATGTTTGAATTCATGACACGTCAATGAACCGTTTAACTCGAACAAACAATCTTTCCATAATAGTGAACAAAAACCTCTCTCGAACTCTCATGGATAAAATCTTCCCCGATCGAGTTTCTATCCCTTCTTGCATTACCTCACCCGCCCTATGAGTAATCATTTTGAGATTCATTCAAGCCATATTAACATGCTTCCAAATTTGGCAATTTTGAAAATGACGATCCCTATATCATTTTAACAAAATTTGAACAAGTTTATGCAACTTTTAAACTTCAACAATTATGCGATGATGGAATCAAACTTAGATTAATCCCATTCGCACTTACCGATTATGCCGAAAAATGGTTGTATAGCTTACCTTCGAATTCAATTAGAACTTAAGACGAATTTGCAAAAAATTTCTTAAAGAAAATTTACCTCTTGGGAAAAACAACCAAAATTCGAAATGAAATTGTAAACTTTCATCAATTTGGGAGTGAATTTCTTTGGAAAATATTTTGAAAGATTGAAGGGACCTTTAATAAAATGTCCACATCACAATTTTGAAGAATGGACTATTTTCCAAATTTTATATGATGGACTTGAAAATAACTCTCGAACAATGCTTGAATCAATGTGCCAAGGAAACTTTTACCACAACAGCAAGATGCCGCTTGGCAATTCCTTAAAAACCTAGCCAAAAAATCATCACAATGGGAACGATCTAACGAGAAATCAACTTAGTCGAGATCGAGCGCACATTCAATAGGATCTTCATTAGCCTTAGAAGCAAAAATCGATGCGATGATTAACAAATTTGATAACATTCTTTCATCTACTCAAATGAATCTCAAGTCTCGTGTTATAAATGTAAAGATCCAAACCACATCGCCGATTAATGTCCTCACCTGTTAGAACAAATAAACACTTTTAACAAAGTTAGAAATGATTCATTCTCTCAAATGTATAATCCCGGTTGGAGAAATCATCCTTGTGACATCCCGGATTTTGGGCAGTATATATTTAATTTAATTAATTAAAGATGCAGCTTATTATTTTAAAACAAATATATATATGTATATATGTATTTGGGGGGAAACTATGGTTTGGAATTAAAATAAAAGTTCTAAATATTTTAAACATGAAATCTATCTTATTTAACTTTATTAATATGTGATTTAAATATATATACATGATATAATCTGGATAATGATGGTTCAAGTAAAATAAATCTTATCAATATTAAATTTAAGTATAAACAGATATATTATTTGAAAATAAATATAATTATTATAGGCTTAAGAAACTATGATGTTAACATAAGTAGAATGAAAAAATAAATAATAAGTAATAAATTAAATGTTAGATAGTTAAATTTTAAAAAGGAAATAAAATAAGGGTTGATGTTAAATAAATATCTCAAATAAATTTGTAGTTATGTAAAATATGAAATGATCATATAAAATAATTCTAGAAATATATAAACTATTCAAATAAATAAAATATAAATATATATGTAGAAATACGAGACAATGGATATTTAAGTTAGAAATTAGTATTAAGTTAGAAATAGAAGATAAACATATATAAGGTAAATTATCTATAAAAAGTCAATACATTAGAATAAATCCTAACATCATGTTAAAAATAGAAGGGTATTCATACTACAAAGTATAAGACAAAGGAAGACACAAATATATTCAGATATGTTCAGCAATCAAAGGAAATATATATATATATATATATATATATTAGCTTGTAAAGGAAGACAATGATATATATTCAAGTATGAACAAAACTGGATAAGTATGAGAAGAAGAAAGATACAAATCTAAATAGAATAAGTATAAATTGTACAAGGCCATTAATGCAGCACACAACATATAACATATCAGCCACCAAAATAAGTTGTCAGCCACCAAACAAGAAAAAAAAATCTCTGGTATATGGCACAAAATACATCACCCCATATTGTACAATAAAAATGTATATCCTGTAAGCTTCTTCCCTATGTATAAACTCTCCATCTTTTCGTTCATTCAAGGCTAAGGCAATCTGAGAAAAATCATATTAGACTTCAACAACAAATTAAACTTAAACAACAATCTGCTTCAAAATTCAAACCAGAGATCAAGAGAGGTTTCCAACTTACAATTTCAAGCCTGTTCGAACATAAGAGGAACTCTGTTCATTTTTCTGGAATCAGGTGAGTAATACTCTTCTAAAAATAAAAAAAATAAAAAAAACTTAAGTCTTTGAATAAATCTGGTTGTAGGCTATGGTTCTAAATCAGATTATGATTGTTGTGAATTCCTTGGCATTTTTTTTTGTGAATATGAATGAATGAATATCTGTCTTTGTATGCTGCTGTGTATTGTTGCATTTGCTAGGCTCCAGTTTAAATTAAAAACCTTTTCCTCATGAGCTAATCTATATTAGAGATTCAGTTTCGAACAAAATATGTTTTGTTGTAGTTAGGCTAAGGAATAAAAGTTTATTTAAGTCAAGTACCTTTGTAATATCTCTGGAAAGAAAAACAACAGGGCAAGTTGAATACAAGTGGGAATTTCGAATATCTTAATTTAGCAATTCAGGAATGTAAACTGGTTCCTTATCGAAAAACATGATTTTTAAATGAAAAATCAAAATTTTTAGTGATAGATTTTAGGTACAGTTCTTGTTCGAACTAAAAATAAAATTTGGGGTTTCCTAGTGTTCTCATGGATCTGGGAGATTGGAACTTTCTGTGGTGATGGAGGAATGATCGGAGTTTGGGAAGAAATTGTCTGGAAGTCGATCAGAGCAAGGGGGAGGTGGTGAATGCTCTATGAAATCTGCAACCCTAGTTTCTATTGGGTCGAGTGTTTTGATTAGTTGAGTTCCTCTGTTTGTTCGAGTGTAACCAAACTCAGGGAAATGGTGGTAGATGAGTCAATGATGGAGTAGCCGGAGTTGTAGACTCGCAAATGGCCGGAGAATCGTGAACGAGGTAGTTTTCAGGTTTGGAGGTGGTTGTTCCAGGTTTGGATAATGCGTTCGATTTTGATTTCGAGTCGTATATGGGGCTTTGATGGTCGTTGTTCGATCTGAGGGTGATCGGCGACTGGCTCAAGGCGGCGGTGGCAATCGGAGAGGGTCGGAGCCACCGTGCATATGCACGGTGCATTGTTTGAGTCTGGAGGTATTTCTTTCGGTTGTTGTAGAAATTTATACTCGAGTTTATCTCGAGTGGTTCGAGTGTTTGCTCGAAGTCTGGGTGTTTTTGGCTCGAAGGATTTTGCTCTGGCTCGGGTTAAAGGAAGGACAGGTTTAAAACCCTGTCAGTACATTAAATTCTTTAAAATGATGGTTAAAATTTTAAAACAAGGATTTAAACTAAGATTGTTTAATCAGTTATAATTATGAGTTCAACTGAGTTGTATCCTAGTTTTAAATTTTAATTCAGTTTATAAATTAAATTGCTTAATTTTGTTAAATTAATTTTGTATTCATTGGGAATCTTAGATTTAAAATGAGATTTAAAATGGAATTTGAAAGTAGATTTGGAAGTAAAATGTTTTAAATGTGTGTGAATGATAATTATCATTAATAAGGAATTATTTTATTCTTAAATTAAATAAAGACTTAATGTTTGTGATACAATAAAATATTAAGATAATTAAACTGGGTAATTTATTGATTTAATTAATTAACAATTTGGATTGATTAAATTTGTAACTAGAAGATAGATAATTAATTAAAGTTTAAGATTAATTATTTTAGGAATAATAAATTTGTAATTAAGAATCATTTATTAGGTAAGATTAGCTTTTAAGTTAACGATTAAGAATTAATTAAATGGAAGTGATTATTAATCACTTCGTGTAATTAATTAAAGGATTATTTAATATAATTAATTAAAGGGATAAGGTAATTAATTAAAAGAGTAATTAATTAATGAAGTAATTTAAGTTAATTAATGGAAGTAATTTAAGTTAATTATTGAGAATGGTTAAGGATAATTACTTATTGTAATTAAGAGATAATTAATCAAGGAAGATTAATTTAGATAAGTAAATAAGAGGTGATTAATTAATTTGGAATTAAATTAATGTTAAGAAAGGTGGATTAAGGTAATCCAAGTGATTAAAGGTTAGTAATTAATTTAAGTAGAGATTAATTAAATTAATTAAGAGTGAATCAACTTGTTATGGATGGTTGAATGATATTGAATTGATTTTATCTCTGATGGGTGGAATGAGATGTGTTGTGATATGAATGGGTTAAACTGTGATAGTGTAGGTTACCTATCTGAGTTGAATTGT
The DNA here is from genome assembly GCA_030737815.1 of Allium fistulosum. Lineage (NCBI taxonomy): Eukaryota > Viridiplantae > Streptophyta > Magnoliopsida > Asparagales > Amaryllidaceae > Allium > Allium fistulosum. The sequence goes on along the minus strand of CM060907.1, from coordinate 387,882,315 downwards.
TGTAAGATATCCTGAATGTGAATTGTATTGTTTAAAACTTAAACTTTTGGTTTAATAAATGACATGGGATTCGAAGAGACCGGAGTCGGGTATTAGCTAATACCCGAAACCACTTCGACTCTTTAAAGAATTGATATGTGAAATTAATAAGTTGGAATGGAATGATTTAAGTGAATTTGACCATTTAATCTAAGTTTTGGGTGCCTAGAAATTGATGTGTGAAATAAGTGTCGTCTTTAACAAATTGTGAAATTGTAAATTTACACGAGCTACCCCGGGTTTTATGTAAGTTTTATGTTGATGTATTCCATGTTAGATGGGTTTACTCACGCTGGTTTCCAGCCTGACCCGGGTGTTACTTTGATGTAATGCTCGGGTCAGACCGAGTATTACAGATTTTCAAGTAAGGACGTTCGGGAGCTCAGGAGACGAGCTGGATGGCAGGAACGTATGGAGTGTATCCCGCTGTGATATATTGTTGTATATTTGGACATGTTGATTATATATGTCCAGTGATTGTGTATAAGTTGTTACTCTGATGTATTAAAGTGTAATTTAACTAATACAGTTTCTTTGTATAAATGGTATTATATGATATTATATTTTGATCCGCTGCGAATGTGAGATTCTGTGACTTATTTTCTGTTTCTTCTTCTTCTATCTCTTTCTTCTTTCCCTAACTATCTGGAATTTTCGGGATCGAAAATTCAGGGTCGTTACAGTTGGTATCAGAGCTGAAAGGTTAAGCGAGAACCTTGGCTCTGGTGGGGGATACTCATTAAGGATAGGGTAAATGGTACCCTAGAATTAGTTGAGTGTATATATATATATGAGAGCGTACTTGTTATTTTCTTATATAAAGATTTTAAATAATTTTATACAAGCTTATATTTTAATATATAAAGCAATAATTTTTCAAATATTAAGTTAATTGGTTGTTAAATCATTGGAATTAAATAGAAACAATGAGAACTAAGTGACAATAGAAATACAACCAAACTGAAATTTGAATAAAGATAAGTTTGAAATGGATTCAAACTGAAATTAAAATCTTGGATTCGAAGAAGAATTTTTAGAAATAGATAATTGGAATTGGTTTCCAGTTGTAATAACCTTGGTTATTTTCCTAAAATGATGAAATGTTTGTTAATGATTTAGCAAAAATAAAATGTTTATGGAAGTAAACATTTAGGTGAGTATGACTTATGAATTGAAATTGAAAAGGGTTTAAATGGTGAATTATTAAATCTAAGTCCAGAAAATATGGGAATTTGTTCCAAGTGTTTGAAAGAAAAAATAAATAGTGTTATTTGAATAAAAGAGCTAGATTCAAACAAGAGTTGTTTGAAAATTTATAGGAACATGTTTTGAATTTAAAACCAAAGGTGGTTTAAAATTTAAAGTAATTTGGTGTGTAAAGGAAATAAATATGTATATTTGAAATAAACTCTAAGATTGAGTTTTGAATAATCCTTGGAAAGTGATGTGAAACCCAAAGTGATATAAGTTTTGAACTAATGAGTAAGAATGAATATTATTAGAAATTTGAAAATTTGAAGTAGAAATTCAAATTTGAGTAAGGTTGACTGAATGAATGAATTGAATTTAACTTAGGGGAAGTTAAATAAGAACAACCTAAATTGGAAATTTCAAGATGAAATTAAAATTTTACTTAGTGAAGTTAAATGGGTTGTTTTGAAATGGGAGTTATGTGTGATCTCAAACGGATTTGAGATCTGGAAATGGGAAATGTGTGTTATTGATGGATGCTGTTTTAAATAACCTGGATGTTTATTTACTTTGGCTTATCCCGATATCATCCTTTTGTTATTAATAATCCACGAAACTGTGAATTGGATTATTCTAATTAAATTAAGAAATGGATTGAGGTAATATACATCCATTTTAGAAATTTAATGGAATCACTTTGAACTTAAGAATTAAATGTGTAAATTAAAATTGTTTAAGAACTGGTTTCAAAATGGAAGATAAAATTTGGGTGATAAATTGAATTTTTAAGATAAAATTGTTTTGAACTCTTATTTGAACTTTGAAATAAGTTAAGTAAAGATAATTTAAAATGGAATTTTTAGAATTCGACTCAGAATTAAATTGTTTAAAGATTTGGATTATTGATTTAAAAATAAAGGTTAGTTTGATTTAAGGGGTTAAATCAACATTTGAAAATTTAACTCGAATATATATAATTCGAGATGGTTTAAAATCGAGATTTAAATTGAGTTAGTTCAAACTGAATTTGATTTGAATTAATGGGAAAATTTGAATTGGATTAATTTAAAATAAAAATGAATGAGTTCTAATTCAAATGGGAATTGGGATTAATTCGTATAGAAATTGAGGTTGATTCAACTTGAATTGGGATTAAACCAATTTCAGTGGAAACTGAAATTATTTAAATTGGGATTGGAAGTTGAGAATTGAACAGTTTGACTTTGGAATATTCTCAAAATAAATTGTTTTAGTACAAATCATTTTTTTCAAGCTATTTATTATATATACAACCTTTCTTTTTAAAACCAAACTATCTTATACTTATTTTACAATTATTTTTGGAACTGTTTAAAAAAATTTCAACTATTTTCTAAACTAATTGCTATTTTTCAACTATTTTACAAATTAATTATTATTTTACAGCTATTTTGCAACTATTTGAAACTATTTAACTATTTTCAACTATTCTACAATTACTTAACTATTTTACAACTATTTTACCAACTAATAATTATTTTTCAACTACTTATTCATTTTAAAATTTTCCAAGCTATTTTCAAAATTTAATTGGATAGAGTTCAGACTGTTTATGATTGAAAATCCATTTGGGAAGGATTAAAGTGATAATCCAATGGAATGGAAACAATTGTGATTATGTGAATAGAAATTAAAGGAAATGTGAATAGAAAGAGAAATTGATTTAGTTAATAATCAATGAAGATGAATACGTAGGATGTACGTATATTATTCTATTCGCATAGTGATTTGATCCAGATTCGAGCACAGAATTTCGAGATAGTATTATCGACCCGAGTTGGGATTTTTCGCTTGATTTTCGACGGCGAACCTGGATATGGATTTTTGATTGGTTCTGGATATTCTCTATCGTAGTTGTGACTATGCAAGGAGAATAACGGTTTCGGATCAAGAAACCAGATCTGAGTCCGCACTAGGAAGTCGGGTGGACAATATTGGTTCGGAAGTGAAATTGTGTGATCGAGTGAGCGATCAGATTGATATAGCGTACGGATGATATGTGTACATCGTACGGGTTTCAATAAAATTGATATTGAAAATTTGTGGATAAGCATTGTAAATGATTTTTGAAATTAAAAGGATATTTTGAGAAATAAATGGTGAAGTAAATTGGAGATTGAATATCTCTATGATTAAAATTTACTTTATAAAAGTAAGTAATTTGGCAAGTGACTTTATAAGTAATTTAATTTGAATATTTGATTTAGGATAAATAAAATTATATATCTTGTTATATAAAATAAATCTTCCCTTATTGAATCTATAGCCAAAAAAAAGAAAAAAAAATGGGGTTTTAAAATATTTGAAAGTATTTAAAGTATAAAAGTGAATTTATACAAGTACAAATTGATTCGAAGATTTTTCAAAACTTTTATATATACGTATTTATAAAAAATGATTTTGTGAAAATGATCTTGAGGAAAAAAAAATTGGAACCTTTGGATTTTGGAAGGGCTTTTGATTTTTGAGGAAAATCAAATTTGGAATTTGGAAAAGCCTAATTTGAGAATTATCGATTTTGAGAAAGGAGCTTTATATGAGATTCATACTTGGTGTATGATTTGGAAAATACTATATGTGTATAGTATAAAGTGTTTTGAGATTTGGCTCTGGAGAAAAAGGCACTCCCTTGAATGAACTTCTCAAGAGTGCCACTGAGTGGTACTGCCTTGAGCCTCTAAAGGGGAGGTTCTAAAGTTGATCCTGTGAGGAGTCCGGACAAAACTAGTTCCTAAGGATTATTTGGTAGCGAAAGTCGATGGCGCTGATGCCTACAGAGGCATTTGGGTTATGCTGTGACGATAGTGTAATTCGATGTCGCTGCGATCTACTGTGTGGACCATAGCGAAAATCGTGTGGAGGATGAGTGCCAACAGTCTACACTTGATTTTGCCGGGATGGCAGCGCAACATCGGTAGACTGCGGTCTATGGTCAAGTGGAGGAGTTTCATTCTTTTGGCAGCGAAATTCGGTGGCGCTGATGCCTACAGTTATATGGGTTTGTGTTGTGATAGCAACGTAAGGCCCGGGTATAACTGCGATCTGTAGCTGGTTCCATGGCGTAATCGAGTGGCGCGGAGACCTACAGTTATCTATGGATTTTGCCGGGACGGCAACGTAACCATCGGGTTAACTGCAACCATGGATGGGGGTGATGATTTCCAGAGCATTTTTACCAAGATATTTCCTCTATTTTCGAAAACTGTTTCGATATTTTCAATAAAATTATTTTCCAAAGTGTTTTCACTGGGTGTTAAAACGAGTTTACCAAGTACTTATAGATTTTCAGTCCTACGCCTGATCAACGTATGACCGAATTTCTGTGAGAACAAGGATGAACTTGTCGAAACATCGAGTTATAAAAGTATTTTTATAAAAATTATTTTAGTAATATTATGTATAGATTTTTAAAAAAAAAGCATTTTAAACATGGTCAGAGAAAATTTATCTGATTTTAAGCATTTTAATAATTTTGGGTTTCGTATCTTTTCGAGGACGAAAAGTTTTAAGGGGGGAGGGATGTGACATCCCGGATTTTGGGCAGTATATATTTAATTTAATTAATTAAAGATGCAGCTTATTATTTTAAAACAAATATATATAAAATATATATATGTATATATGTATTTGGGGGGAAACTATGGTTTGGAATTAAAATAAAAGTTCTAAATATTTTAAACATGAAATCTATCTTATTTAACTTTATTAATATGTGATTTAAATATATATACATGATATAATCTGGATAATGATGGTTCAAGTAAAATAAATCTTATCAATATTAAATTTAAGTATAAACAGATATATTATTTGAAAATAAATATAATTATTATAGGCTTAAGAAACTATGATGTTAACATAAGTAGAATGAAAAAATAAATAATAAGTAATAAATTAAATGTTAGATAGTTAAATTTTAAAAAGGAAATAAAATAAGGGTTGATGTTAAATAAATATCTCAAATAAATTTGTAGTTATGTAAAATATGAAATGATCATATAAAATAATTCTAGAAATATATAAACTATTGAAATAAATAAAATATAAATATATATGTAGAAATACGAGACAATGGATATTTAAGTTAGAAATTAGTATTAAGTTAGAAATAGAAGATAAACATATATAAGGTAAATTATCTATAAAAAGTCAATACATTAGAATAAATCCTAACATCATGTTAAAAATAGAAGGGTATTCATACTACAAAGTATAAGACAAAGGAAGACACAAATACATTCAGATATGTTCAGCAATCAAAGGAAATATATATATATAGATTAGCTTGTAAAGGAAGACAATGATATATATTCAAGTATGAACAAAACTGGATAAGTATGAGAAGAAGAAAGATACAAATCTAAATAGAATAAGTATAAATTGTACAAGGCCATTAATGCAGCACACAACATATAACATATCAGCCACCAAAATAAGTTGTCAGCCACCAAACAAGAAAAAAAATCTCTGGTATATGGCACAAAATACATCACCCCATATTGTACAATAAAAATGTATATCCTGTAAGCTTCTTCCCTATGCATAAACTCTCCATCTTTTCGTTCTTTCAAGACTAAGGCAATCTGAGAAAAATCATATTAGACTTCAACAACAAATTAAACTTAAACAACAATCTGCTTCAAAATTCAAACCAGAGATCAAGAGAGGTTTCCAACTTACAATTTCAAGCCTGTTCGAACATAAGAGGAACTCTGTTCATTTTTCTGGAATCAGGTGAGTAATACTCTTCTAAAAATAAAAAAAACTTAAGTCTTTGAATAAATCTGGTTGTAGGCTATGGTTCTAAATCAGATTATGATTGTTGTGAATTCCTTGGCATTTTTATTTGTGAATATGAATGAATGAATATCTGTCTTCGTATGCTACTGTGTATTGTTGCATTTGCCAGGCTCCAGTTTAAATTAAAAACCTTTTCCTCATGAGCTAATCTATATTAGAGATTCAGTTTCGAACAAAATATGTTTTGTTGTAGTTAGGCTAAGGAATAAAAGTTTATTTAAGTCAATTACCTTTGTAATATCTCTGGAAAGCAAAACAACAGGGCAAGTTGAATACAAGTGGGAATTTCGAATATCTTAATTTAGCAATTCAGGAATGTAAACTGGTTCCTTATCGAAAAACATGATTTTTAAATGAAAAATCAAATATTTTAGTGATAGATTTTAGGTACAGTTCTTGTTCGAACTAAAAATAAAATTTGGGGTTTCCTAGTGTTCTCATGGATCTGGGAGATTGGAACTTTCTGTGGTGATGGAGGAATGATCGGAGTTTGGGAAGAAATAGCCTGGAAGTCGATCAGAGCACGGGGGAGGTGGTGATTGCTCTATGAAATCTGCAACCCTAGTTTCTACTGGGTCGAGTGTTTTGATTAGTTGAGTTCCTCTGTTTGTTCGAGTGTAACCAAACTCAGGGAAATGGTGGTAGATGAGTCAATGATGGAGTAGCCAGAGTTGTAGACTCGCAGATGGCCGGAGAATCATGAATGATGTAGTTTTCAGGTTTGGAGGTGGTTGTTCCAGGTTTGGATAATGCGTTCGATTTTGATTTCGAGTCGTATATGGGGATTTGATGGTCGTTGTTCGATCAGAGGGTGATCGGCGACTGGCTCAAGGCGGCGGCGGCAATCGGAGAGGGTCGGAGCCGCCGTACATATGCACGGTGCATTGTTTGAGTCTGAAGGTATTTCTTTCGGTTGTTGTAGAAATTTATACTCGAGTTTATCTCGAGTGGTTCGAGTGTTTGCTCGAAGTCTGGGTGTTTTTGGCTCAAAGGATATTGTTCTGGCTTGGGTTAAAGGAAGGACAGGTTTAAAACCCTGTCAGTACATTAAATTCTTTAAAATGATGGTTAAAATTTTAAAACAAGGATTTAAACTAAGATTGTTTAATCAGTTATAAGTATGAGTTCAACTGAGTTGTATCCTAGTTTTAAAATTTAATTCAGTTTATAAATTAAATTGCTTAATTTTGTTAAATTAATTTTGTATTCATTGGGAATCTTAGATTTAAAATGAGATTTAAAATGGAATTTGAATGTTGATTTGGAAGTAAAATGTTTTAAATGTGTGTGAATGATAATTATCATTAATAAGGAAATATTTTATTCTTAAATTAAATAAAGACTTAATGTTTGTGATACAATAAAATATTAAGATAATTAAACTGGGTAATTTATTGATTTAATTAATTAACAATTTGGATTGATTAAATTTGTAACTAGAAGATAGATAATTAATTAAAGTTTAAGATTAATTATTTTAGGAATAATAAATTTGTAATTAAGAATCATTTATTAGATAAGATTAGCTTTAAAGTTAACGATTAAGAATTAATTAAATGGAATTGATTATTAATCACTTCGTGTAATTAATTAAAGGATTATTTAATATAATTAATTAAAGGGATAAGGTAATTAATTAAAAGAGTAATTAATTAATGAAGTAATTTAAGTTAATTAATGGAAGTAATTTAAGTTAATTATTGAGAATGGTTAAGGATAATTACTTATTGTAATTAAGAGATAATTAATCAAGGAAGATTAATTTAGATAAATAAATAAGATGTGATTAATTAATTTTGAATTAAATTAATGTTAAGAAAGGTGGATTAAGGTAATCCAAGTGATTAAAGGTTAGTAATTAATTTAAGTAGAGATTAATTAAATTAATTAAGAGTGAATCAACTTGTTATGGATGGTTGAATGATATTGAATTGATTTTATCTCTGATGGATGGAATGAGATGTGTTGTGATATGAATGGGTTAAACTGTGATAGTGTAGGTTACCTATCTGAGTTGAATTGTTGTAAGATATCCTGAATATGAATTGTATTGTTTAAAACTTAAACTTTTGGTTTAATAAATGACATGGGATTCAAAGAGACCGGAGTCGGGTATTAGCTAATACCCGAAACCACTTCGACTCTTTAAAGAATTGATATGTGAATTAATAATTTGGAATGGAATGATTTAAGTGAATTTGACCATTTAATCTAAGTTTTGGGTGCCTAGAAATTGATGTGTGAAATAAGTGTCGTCTTTAACAAATTGTGAAATTGTAAATTTACACGAGCTACCCCGGGTTTTATGTAAGTTTTATGTAAGTTTTATGCTGATGTATTCCATGTTAGATGGGTTTACTCACGCTGGTTTCCAGCCTGACCCGGGTGTTACTTTGATGTAATGCTCGGGTCAGACCGAGTATTACAGATTTTCAGGTAAGGACGTTCGGGAGCTCAAGAGACGAGTTGGATGGCAGGAACGTATGGAGTGTATCCCGCTGTGATATATTGTTGTATATTTGGACATGTTGATTATATATGTCCAGTGATTGTGTATAAGTTGTAACTCTGATGTATTAAAGTGTAATTTAACTAATACAGTTTCTTTGTATAAATGGTATTATATGATATTATATTTTGATCCGCTGCGAATGTGAGATTCTGTGACTTGTTTTCTGTTTCTTCTTCTTCTATCTCTTTCTTCTTTCCCTAACTATCTGGAATTTTCGGGATCGAAAATTCCGGGTCGTTACAATCCTAACTTCGCTTGGAACTAAAGCAATTCGAACACGAATTTGGTTTGACCATCTTTTCAAGCATTTCTGAACAATGTTTTAAATCCTCCTTTCAACCAAATCAATTTCAACAAAATTTTGTGCCACCTTCTCAAAACCAAGCACAACAATCTTTTGCTCCTCAAGACGACAAATGAATGACTTCACTTGAGAAAAATTTAGAAATTTTGGTTAAAGCGACCACTCAAAACCTTTAATCAAATAGCAATTTGCAAAATTTGTTAACCTCGTACATGCAAAATACAAGTCAATTGATCGTAAAACTTGAAATGCAAATGAGTTAATTAGCCACTTTTGTGAGTGAATGGGAAAGAGGTACGTTCCCGAGTCAACCTGTTCCAAACCTTAGAAATCAAAACACAAACTCGAACCAAGCTCATGTCGTTCAAGATAGCAATTTGAATCAAATGAACGCTATCACCACTTTGCGATCCGGTAAGCAAATCGATAACCAAATTGTCAATCCTAATGACTTAACGGAAATTTCTTCCGAATCTACAATACCCTCGACCGAGTCCAATCCAAACATTAAATCCAATTCTGAATCTCATCCTTTACCGACTCAAGTATACTGACCTACTGAGTGTCGAGTTCCATTTCCACATCGACTTCGACCTAAGAAACATTCAGTCACATGGAAAATGTGTAAGTATTTTTAAGCAAGTCAAGGCCAACATTCCTCTTTTAGACATAATTCGATAAGTCCTAACCTATGCTAAGTTTTAAAGGACTTGTGCACACAAAAACGACACACTCAAGTGCCTAAAAAGTCTTCTTAGTGGTCGGTCAAAGTGAAGTCTTGTCTCGTTCCAATTCGGTAAAATACAAAGATCCTGGTTGCCTCCACAATCCCGTGTACGATAAGAGACAAGACGATTAATAAATGCTTCCTAGAATTAGGTGCGAGTGTAAACTTGATTCCATACTCTGTGTTTAACAATTAGGCTTAGGTGAGCTTAAACCGACAAAAGTTACCCTTCAATTTGCCGATCGTTCTATAAAGAAACCCATAGGAGAAATCGAGGATGTACTCATTAAAGTAGGGCAATTCATATTTTCAGTTGACTTCATCATCCTTAAAACACAACCGGTAAACAATTCTATGCGTCAAATTCCGTTGATTTTAGGACAACCATTCTTAGCCACCTCGAGTTAATCAATTGTCGAAATGGTTTGATGAAAATTTCCTTTGGTAACATGACCTTAGATCTTAACATCTTCAATTTAGAAAATCAATCAAACGAACCATTCGACTGCACATTGGAAGTTAGTGCTATTCAAGAAAACTTTGAAAGTGAAACGATTGACCTTAATAAAGAAAGCGACTTTGAGTCACGTTTATTTCAAAACATGCCAAACGAGACCGTAGATACGCTTCCTGTCGAAACTCTCACGGTTGAGTCCGAAAATCAACCGATTTCTTGGACTGAGCAACCCCCTAGGTTAGATCTCAAACCTTTTCCTTCTCATCGAGCTTTCTCTTGACTAAGAAGCGTCTCTTCTTTCAATGAAGGCTTAACCCCAAAATAAAAGATGTGGAATATGCATGTATATGCTTTTTGTTTGATGATAATAAACATATATACATTCATTTAAATGTATTTGATATTGTACTATTTTATTTTTCACAGATTAAATAGATATTTGCTGAATAAAATAAATTACACATAATTTGAATTCAAACGAATTTTTTATTCAAACAAATATTTATTACATTTTTGATAGTACAATTTCAAGCTCTCACTATATACATCATTTTTGATCACAATACAATTACATCACGATTTCATAGTTACATCATTTCCTCACTACATATCACTCACACTCGTATTTATCTTCAACTTCATTCCAGTTTGAATCCAGCATCTGAGCAATCTGCAGAAATATACATTCACGCAGTAAAATTGAAAAGGAAATGTTTTTGCAGTATAAAACAAAATGTGTATTTTGAAAATATTATTTGCCTCAGTTATTTGGGTTGTTCGTCATCATTTGATTCTGAATTTATCACACACGAACAACTTGTGACATGCACAGTGTATCACTGTACATGCCACAAGGCCGTGCACACCGATATATGTATATACACTTGATATATTTACAGGGACAAGTGAGCACAGGTCAAACCCAAATACAGGATTCAACTCAAGCGAGACACAATATGTACAGCATGAATCAAAGGCAAACCAGATCCACAGCTAACATGACTAAGCACCAAAAACCAGACTGCATGTAAAAGTCAGAGAGATGTACACATGAAAATGGAATGCAATAAGTTCAAGATGATCAGCTACAACTCAAACAATGCCAACATGATCAAGTTCAAAGCAATCAGGTCTCAAACCAGTATGTATGCAAATATATGGTCTTGAGTAAACAGGTGAATGTGCAACAGGGAACAAAGTGAACAGAGCAAGCATCAGGTCGAGCACTAAGGAATGCAACACTACTTCACACTCATGTACAAATGAACAAGGTCACAGTGAAGTGAAACTGCAAATATACATGATGCCACCAGACCAGGCCACAACAGTACAAATACCAACAAATACAAGTCCAGATGACCAAAACAACAGTGATGATCAAGTAACCAGAGCTACCCAGGGTCAACAACAATGTTACAGACATACAAAGAAATCCAACATGGTCAGATAGTTCACAGTAATCATAATGCAAAGAGACTACAGTCTACACAACTACAAGACCAACTCGATGCAACTGACCACAAACAACAGGCAAACCAAGGAAGTGACAGTAAGGAAGTGCAACAGAGAAGAATGCCAGATAAATGATTCACAGAGAAATCAAATTCAATGCAGATGTCAACAAGAAAAATCAACAGTGGACAAAGTAAAATGATCGAAGCCAAAGTCAAAGAAAATCACGGAGCAACATAATCAATACCGTGATTATCACGAAAAAGAAAAACAATATATACGCATATGACAAAGTCAAATTTCAACATCGTGATGACCATGAAACCGAGAATCTCATATATACGTATTTTTGAAAAGGTCAACAATCATCTCGAGCATCCATACGAAAATCAACAGCAGAGAAAAGGATTTGACAAATTCAAATACATATAGACGAACGAATATTCAGGGATTCGAACCCTATAAAAGGATGAACATCATCGGCAAAATATTTATTCGAGTTCGAGCAAATCAGAAAACAAGTAATAATTCATCTCGAATCAAACTCAAGCAATCGAGTTCAATCAAGTAATAACCGGAAAAGCAAAAGCAAAAATCACGTACCAGTATCACATACGAACTCGAGAGGAGGAGCCGCAAGCATCAAACATCAAATTCGACAGAGCGACACTTCTATTTTTCGCAAGTCCCAATTTCCAGAACGAAGAAAGCATCTCAAAATCGATCGACCAGGCAACATCGAAAACATCCAACAACGGTCGAAACACTCGTGTGCTTCGAATTACAAAGCCCAGAGATCAGAGCAATCGAAAGCCCCAATTTTTCAGGTCGAAGGAAGAGCAATCGCGGCCACCATTCTTTATCTTCAGAGAAAAACAAAGAAGAGATCGGGTTGAACAAAGAAATAAAGGGGCCGGCCTATAAGGGGATAAATTAATTAGAGTTTAAGTTTGTTTGATTAGGGGTTAATTTTAAAATAAGGTTTTAAAGTTTTATTTAAATTTTGGGCCAGGTTTTATTGATCTAGTTTTAGGCCAAATTCATTTGAGGGCAAAAGTGTTTTAAACTGTCAATTTATATTTTGCCCTGGGGGTCAAACTGTATTTTGTATTTTCAGTTTATATTTTTCAAGGTCCAGTTAGAGTCAATCACCACCTAGGGTTTAGGTGTTGTCAGATTGTCTAGTTAGGGTTAGTTCAGTGAGCAGGGAGGCTGCGAGTTTGCAAAGCTCTATAGGCGGGAGCAGAGTTTGCGAGTAAACGAAACTCTATAGGCGGAGCAGGGTGTGCGAGTCTGTAGGAGTGTTTGTGAGCGGGAGCGAGTGTCTGCGAGTCTGTCAGAGTGTTTGTAAGCGGGATACTGTTTAACTCTAATAGAAATCTGGGAATGCAGCAGTAGGCAGGGGTTGCCGAAGCTGGGTAAATTTTGTGTGTGATTTACTTTACTGCATATTTATTTATCTGCTATTTGCTTTCGCGTTTAATTTGAGAAAATTTGCGATAACCCTATTCACCCCCCCCCCCTCTAGGGTTAATCTAGATCCTACAAGTGGTATCAGAGCGAGGTAATTTTTCTTTAACTCTAGAGTCATGAATCTATCAAATAATGCTTTTTCTGAGGGGCAATCTATTGCTAGGCCACCAATGTTTAATGGGAGTGACTATGCGTATTGGAAAGTTAGGATGAGTATCTATCTTAGTTCTGTTGATTACGATGTTTGGGATATTATTGAAACGGGCTATAGAGCTCCCACTATAACTGTTGGTGATACTGAGATTCTTAAACCTAAGGATAGGTGGGACGCTAATGATAAGAAGTTAAAAACTACTAATGCTAAAGCTATGAATGCTTTGATCTGTGCTCTTGATAAGAATGAATTTAATAGAATTTCTCATTGTACAACTGCGCAGGAAATCTGGCATACTTTGGAGGTGACACACGAAGGAACTTCTCAAGTCAAGGAGTCTCGTCTAGCCCTGTTCAGCAACGAATACGAGAACTTTGTAATGGACAAAGGCGAGAGCATAAAGGACATGTTTGGACGCTTCTCAACCTTGGTATACAATGCTAGAGCGCTTGGAAAGGTATTCTCCGAGGTAGAGTTAGTGAGGAAGATACTACGAGTCTTACCGATGAACTTTGAGGCAAAAGTCACAGCAATACAAGAATCGAAAGATCTGAGTAAACTAAGCATGGAGGAGTTGATTGGCAACTTGATGACATATGAGCTTGAGCTAAAATCAAAGGAGGAACGCAACAACTCCGAATCAAAGAAGAAGACGATTGCCTTGAAGAGCAGAGAAGAGAGCGATGATGAAGCAGAAGATCCAATTGAAGAACTTGCAATGGCTGTCAATAATTTTAGAAAATGGTCAAGATTCGGGTCACGCAAGAAGAAAACAAATGGTAATAGGTCAAAAGATTCTGACAGTTCCGATAATGAATTGACCTGTTATAACTGCAATAAGCCTGGCCACATCAAACCAAACTGCCCACTTCTCAAAAACAACAAAGGAAAGAAAAAGAAGAAGAAGGTCTTTGCAGCAACTTGGGATGATGAAGAAGGAGAGGAAGTTTCGAATGATAACTTAGAGGAGGCTAACTTGTGTCTTACGGCAAGATCAGATTCAGAAGAAAGCTCGGTGGAATCAAGATCAGATTCAGAAGCAAGCTCAAAGGATAATGAGGTAAGAAACTATTCTTATAAAGATCTTGTTTATTTGTGCCTCGATCTTACTAAAACTTTTGAAGCTCTTGATTCTAAAAATGAAAAACTGAAATCTGATAGGAAAGAACTTGCCCGTGAAAATTTTAGGTTAGAATCTGAACTTGAAAAAATTCAAAACTTAGAATGTAAAAACTGTAAAGCTTTAGATTCAGAATTATCTAAACTGAAAAATAGCTTCGAGGATCTTGAAAAAGAAAACCTGAATCTAAAGGAAACTATTGAAACTAGGAAAAAGGATTTTGTGAATAGATGCACCTCACTTGTGACTGAAAACACGACACTAAAAACCAAAGTCCAAAATCTTGAGAAAACTCTGAATAACTTTTCAAGAGGAGAAAAATCATTCAATATGTTATTGGGAAATCAATTTTTTGCTAACAACAGAAAAGGACTAGGTTTTGGGAAAACACAAGTTGATGATAATGCAAAAAGTAAGAGTGTCTTTGCTAGATGTGAAATAATTGACCATCGTGTTGAAAATTGTAGTCATAGGAACAAGAACACAAAATTTATTCAAATTTGGGTTCCTAAGAATTCTACAAACCAATTTCATATCTATTGGAACAAGAATGAAAAGACAAAACAAGTTTGGGTTCCAAAGGGATTGTTTATTCATAATTATTTTGCCACTAACAACCATGGACCTATAAAAAGGTCACAAAAATCTTTTACCGTGTAGGTGTGGTGGCAGGCTAAGGAACAACATTAGTGTTGTCTGGATTCTGGCTGTTCCAGACACACAACGGGCGACAAATCAACGTTCCTTAGCCTAGTATAAAGGTGACAGATTCACAATGGGTAAACAACGAAAGATTATCGTTTAGGTAAAACAGGTAATTGTATTTATTTTCAACCGATAGATAAAATGTGAAAATCTGCACCATAATCTGAATTAAATCAGCCAGTTATGTGATATGTTTTGTGATGTTAATTCTGATCTTTTAATCAATCATCTTTGAGGAGAATTACTTGAAGTAATTATGATGGTTGACAGATTCTGACTAACTTGATATGATCTTACATGACTTGTTCTTATCTATGACTTTGATTTATGCTTAAAAGTTGACCAACCATTTTTCATTGAACTTAATCTGTTTTTTGGTCAAATTATGATGTTGATCCTATGGTTTCTTAATCTGACACTGATTTTTTTTGATGGTTAACACGACTTCAATTTAAAGTCAAGTTTGTTGAAAATGACTCTGAGATAATTTGTTGAAATTTCACAATCTGGTCTATAACATCCAAACGAGTGATATTGAGTCAGATGCAGATTACACTGGTAATGTAGTTGATAGAAAAATTACTAGTGGAACGTGATTACATTTTGAGACATTCATTTGCTGCATCATTTTTCAAAGAAAATATCTGCATATCTTTCACTTGAAATATTTTTCATTTTAGCAGAATTTTTCTTAAAAACCCCTTCTAGAAAATAATTTCTTTTGACCTTGTATCAGATTTGTTATTTAAGAAAACTTGATTTTATTGAAATTGATTAACTAATCTGACCCCCTAATAATTATCTAAAAAGATAAATAGTGATTGAAAATAAGATGAGTGTTGATATTAATCATATATTATAACTTGAGAAAGTATATTTATAAAATTTCTTTAGAAATTTAAACAAGAGTTATAAAAACTTTTTGTTGATAACTATTCCATGATCATTTCTATTTCTATCATCCGTCTATCAACCATCACTCATCAAAAATCAATATAGTATGTTAATTTGTGGTAGTTTAAACAGGGAATCATTTGTGCTTCAATTTTATTATATTTCTAACAATAAAATCCAAAATATTCACTCTCATTTAAAAGTCCTCACGGTTATGCATGGGTGAATTACTTGGATTTTTGATTTTGTGCTTCCATGCTCATTTAAAAGTCCTCACGGTTATGCATGTATGGAACGCATATCAAAATTAATTGATTAAATAGACAAGTTGATTCTAATCCCATTTAAAAGTCCTCACGGTTATGCGTGGTTAGAAGATACTTGAATTCATTTTTTTAAAAATTTGGAATACTACTAATCTCATTTAAAAGTCCTAACGGTTATGCATGGTTAGTAGATATTCAAATCTCCTGAAATAAATATACCACAAATAGACACAACTATATGGTTTTATTTGATGAAATCATTCAAATCATTCTAAAGTGGAATATGCATCAATTAAAGTATTTATGATTTTTGTTTGATTTTCTTATTGAAATTAATATTTATACTCGATTGAGCTTTAATATTGTATTAATGTCTACCACTATATCTCTACTTTTCTATTACTATTATTCTTTTGCTGATAACAAAAGGGGGAGAGAAAAGTTAAGATTTTGAAGATAAAGGTCAAAGATTTTCTAAATTGCATTAAGGCTCATTTGAATTCTTTATTCTCATGCATATATGTAGGGGGAGTATTGTGTAGAAAGAGAGCATTCAAATAGGGGGAGCAAACTGAATAATCAAATACATTTAATGTAGTCAAAATCTTAAATATATGTTTGTTATCACCAAAAGGGGGAGATTGTGGAATATGCATGTATATGCTTTTTGTTTGATGATAATAAACATATATACATTCATTTAAATGTATTTGATATTGTACTATTTTATTTTTCACAGATTAAATAGATATTTGCTGAATAAAATAAATTACACATAATTTGAATTCAAACGAATTTTTTATTCAAACAAATATTTATTACATTTTTGATAGTACAATTTCAAGCTCTCACTATATACATCATTTTTGATCACAATACAATTACATCACGATTTCATAGTTACATCATTTCCTCACTACATATCACTCACACTCGTATTTATCTTCAACTTCATTCCAGTTTGAATCCAGCATCTGAGCAATCTGCAGAAATATACATTCACGCAGTAAAATTGAAAAGGAAATGTTTTTGCAGTATAAAACAAAATGTGTATTTTGAAAATATTATTTGCCTCAGTTATTTGGGTTGTTCGTCATCATTTGATTCTGAATTTATCACACACGAACAACTTGTGACATGCACAGTGTATCACTGTACATGCCACAAGGCCGTGCACACCGATATATGTATATACACTTGATATATTTACAGGGACAAGTGAGCACAGGTCAAACCCAAATACAGGATTCAACTCAAGCGAGACACAATATGTACAGCATGAATCAAAGGCAAACCAGATCCACAGCTAACATGGCTAAGCACCAAAAACCAGACTGCATGTAAAAGTCAGAGAGATGTACACATGAAAATGGAATGCAATAAGTTCAAGATGATCAGCTACAACTCAAACAATGCCAACATGATCAAGTTCAAAGCAATCAGGTCTCAAACCAGTATGTATGCACATATATGGTCTTGAGTAAACAGGTGAATGTGCAACAGGGAACAAAGTGAACAGAGCAAGCATCAGGTCGAGCACTAAGGAATGCAACACTACTTCACACTCATGTACAAATGAACAAGGTCACAGTGAAGTGAAACTGCAAATATACATGATGCCACCAGACCAGGCCACAACAGTACAAATACCAACAAATACAAGTCCAGATGACCAAAACAACAGTGATTATCAAGTAACCAGAGCTACCCAGGGTCAACAACAATGTTACAGACATACAAAGAAATCCAACATGGTCAGATAGTTCACAGTAATCATAATGCAAAGAGACTACAGTCTACACAACTACAAGACCAACTCGATGCAACTGACCACAAACAACAGGCAAACCAAGGAAGTGACAGTAAGGAAGTGCAACAGAGAAGAATGCCAGATAAATGATTCACAGAGAAATCAAATTCAATGCAGATGTCAACAAGAAAAATCAACAGTGGACAAAGTAAAATGATCGAAGCCAAAGTCAAAGAAAATCACGGAGCAACATAATCAATATCGTGATTATCACGAAAAAGAAAAACAATATATACGCATATGACAAAGTCAAATTTCAACATCGTGATGACCATGAAACCGAGAATCTCATATATACGTATTTTTGAAAAGGTCAACAATCATCTCGAGCATCCATACGAAAATCAACAGCAGAGAAAAGGATTTGACAAATTCAAATACATATAGACGAACGAATATTCAGGGATTCGAACCCTATAAAAGGATGAACATCATCGGCAAAATATTTATTCGAGTTCGAGCAAATCAGAAAACAAGTAATAATTCATCTCGAATCAAACTCAAGCAATCGAGTTCAATCAAGCAATAACCGGAAAAGCAAAAGCAAAAATCACGTACCAGTATCACATACGAACTCGAGAGGAGGAGCCGCAAGCATCAAACATCAAATTCGACAGAGCGACACTTCTATTTTTCGCAAGTCCCAATTTCCAGAACGAAGAAAGCATCTCAAAATCGATCGACCAGGCAACATCGAAAACATCCAACAACGGTCGAAACACTCGTGTGCTTCGAATTACAAAGCCCAGAGATCAGAGCAATCGAAAGCCCCAATTTTTCAGGTCGAAGGAAGAGCAATCGCGGCCACCATTCTTTATCTTCAGAGAAAAACAAAGAAGAGATCGGGTTGAACAAAGAAATAAAGGGGCCGGCCTATAAGGGGATAAATTAATTAGAGTTTAAGTTTGTTTGATTAGGGGTTAATTTTAAAATAAGGTTTTAAAGTTTTATTTAAATTTTGGGCCAGGTTTTATTGATCTAGTTTTAGGCCAAATTCATTTGAGGGCAAAAGTGTTTTAAACTGTCAATTTATATTTTGCCCTGGGGGTCAAACTGTATTTTGTATTTTCAGTTTATATTTTTCAAGGTCCAGTTAGAGTCAATCACCACCTAAGGTTTAGGTGTTGTCAGATTGTCTAGTTAGGGTTAGTTCAGTGAGCAGGGAGGCTGCGAGTTTGCAAAGCTCTATAGGCGGGAGCAGAGTTTGCGAGTAAATGAAACTCTATAGGCGGAGCAGGGTGTGCGAGTCTGTAGGAGTGTTTGTGAGCGGGAGCGAGTGTCTGCGAGTCTGTCAGAGTGTTTGTAAGCGGGATACTGTTTAACTCTAATAGAAATCTGGGAATGCAGCAGTAGGCAGGGGTTGCCGAAGCTGGGTAAATTTTGTGTGTGATTTACTTTACTGCATATTTATTTATCTGCTATTTGCTTTCGCGTTTAATTTGAGAAAATTTGCGATAACCCTATTCACCCCCCCCTCTAGGGTTAATCTAGATCCTACAAAAGATGTGGTTCAAGAAGAAATTTTTAAGCTCCTTGATAATGGTATCATATATCTCATCTTCGATAGTTGTGGTTTAGCCCAATTCATGTCGTGCCTAAAAAATCTGGACTCGCCATTATCATAAATGACGCTAATGAACTCATTCCGACCCATACTCAAATAGATTGGCATGTTTGCATTGATTATCAAAAATTAAATTCTACAACACATAGAGATAATTTCCCTCTTCCTTTCATCGACCAAATGCTTGAACGATTAGCCGGTCATGAATTCTATCATTTTCTTGATGGTTATTATGGTTATAACCAAATTCCAATCGCTCCCGAAGACCAAGAAAAAACAACTTTCTCGTTTTCTTTCGGCACCTTTGCTTATCGGCATATGCCATTCGGACTTTGTAATGCTGGGGCACTTTCCAATGATGCATGGTTGGCATCTTTCCTTACATGATTGAAAGCTTTCAAGAAATTTTTATGGATGATTTCTCTATCTTTGGAGATTCTTTTTTCGAGTGCTTACATCATCTCGAGTTGGTTCTAAATCAATGTAAAGAGAAACATTTAACTTTGAATTGGGAAAAATGTCATTTCATGGTCTAACAAGGCATAGTCATAGTCCTCGGGGATGTCATTTCAAATAAGGGCATTGAGGTAGATAAATCAAAAATTGATATCATTTCAAATCTACTCATTTCCAAATCCGTTAAGGATATTCGATCATTCCTAGAACTTGCTGGCTTTTATATATTGACGCTTTGTAAAGGACTTTAGCAAAATTGCTTGACCTTTGACCACTCTTTTGGGAAAAGATGTTCCTTTCAATTTTAATTCAGTTTGTGTCTCTTCTTTTGAATGTCATAAAAATGAACTTATTTCTGCTCCAATCATCTGCTTACCCAATTGGGATCTTCTATGTAACGACCCGGATTTTCCGTCGTTTAATTTTGAATATTTAAATGGTTTTAAATATTGGACTTGGAATAGAAATTGATTTCTAAATATGAAGATTTGGTTGAAATTATAGAATGAATTTAAATTTCAAATATAACGATTTATCGTAATACGGAAATGGTGAATTATTGAATTTGAGTTGAATATGAATCAAAATGATTCTAATGTTGATATAAATTCTATTTGAATTACAATTGAGTTAATAAGTTTTTAAAACTGGGATTTCAAGCGATTTCGTGAATTTTTGAAATCGTCGATTTAATCGACGCATTAAAATAGCGATCTGAGGCACAGTCTCGAAATTCGACGAAACCAGTTCCATTGAATCCATAATGGTGTATTATTATCGGATTTCAAATTTCATGGCATTTGGATTTACCGTTTGGTCATGAGATTTAAAAACGCTTAGAAATAATTTAATTGAACTTAATTTAAATATTCGATTTAAAAAGCTATCTTCCGCATACGATCAAATTAGGCTTCGAAACTTGTTCCATTGCATTCGTAATAGGGGTATAACATTAGGAACGCCAGGCGGCACTGTAACGACCCGGAATTTTCGATCCCGAAAATTCCAGATAGTTAGGAAAAGAAGAAAAAGATAGAAGAAGAAGAAACAGAAACACACCACCGATTCTCACATTCGCAGCGGATCAAAATATAATATCAAATAATAACAGTTTACAAAGAATACTATATCTGTCAATTTACATTTATAATACATCAGAGTTACTCTCATACACAACACTGAGCATATACAAATCAAAAATATCTCAGATAAACAGAAATAATAGTCACAGCGGAACACTCCATACGTCCTGCCATCCAGCTCGCCATCCCTGAGCTCCAGAACGTCCTTACCTGAAAATCCGTAATACTCGGTCTGACCCGAGCATTACATCAAAGTAACACCCGGGTCAGGCTGGAAACCAGCGTGAGTAATCTCATCTAACAAGGAATACAAAGGTATACAACTTATATAAACCCGGGGTAACTTGTATCAATCTACACTTCACAAGCTGTTATAGACACCACTTATTTATTTCACATATCAGATCTGTACAGAATTATTATAGATTACAAATCGAAGGGATTTCGGGTATTTACTAATACCCGACTCCGGTCTCTTCGAATTTATTACCAATTTAATCCAAGTTATTCAAGTGATTAAATTTAAATACTAGATGTCACTTACACCCAGAAATAAATAATTGCGTTATGACATTCCACTTAATTATATCAGGTCACAAACATTTCATATCAAAGATATCAACCGATTCAAGGCATTTAATCTCATTCAACCATTCATAAGCAAAATTTGATCATTTTCCAATCAATTTATTTTCTCGAATTAAATTGATTGCTACCTGTAATCACGTATATTACCTTTACTTAACATTAAGTAATTACAATTCAATTTATTGTCTTTTAATTATCCATTCTAATAAATCACCCTTGGTAAATTATCCTTTAATTTCAATAAGTAATTAACTCTTAATTGGGTTACACTAATTAATTACCCTATAATTACTTCATTGATCAATTACTCCTTAAGAAAAATCTTTATTTTTATTTATGACTTACTTATCATTAACAAAATTTAAATACATTTCAAAACATCCCACCTTTATTTTAAACTTTAAATTTAAAATAACTTACAATTTAACTTAACAAATTTAAGTTAAAAAAAACTCCAAATCTTCTAAATCAAATGTTTTAAGAAAGACATTTAATTAAATTTTGAAAACTTGTTTTATAAAGACCTTTAAATTCCTGCCTTTTTAACCTACTTCGGCCCTACCCAGAATGGTTCAAGTCCAAACTCGAGATTCTTGACTCCTTCCATTTTTTTCCCAAAACTTTGATAAATTTAAAACTAAAAAAAAAAACAAGTTGCACTCTCGAACTACACGTAGACCGTCCCGAGCCTCCAACCTATATTCTCGAGATACGACCCGATCCTTCCTCCAGTCAAAAACTCGAGTTCGATAACTGGTTCGTCTTCGATTTTCTCACGAATTACTTCGAGTTTTTCCCGAGTAGTTCATCTTCTTCCCCAACCATTCTAGAACACAGATACACATCCCCACTCGTGCACGTGTACACGAACTACGACCACCCCTGATCATTGCTCCAGCCATCGACGAGTCACCTGAGTTTCCCCGAGTAGTTCCGACTACACAACTTCATCAGCCTCGTCCCAAAATCAAAATCAAGCTGTTCAACCACCTGGAACCCAAACCCCGGTCGACAAATCCACTTCACGCCAACGTCTCCAACCATCTGGGACCATACCAGTCAACCCTAAACTGCACCACACCCTAACGCATCGATTCCCCCTGGTCACGTTGATTCCGATCCACCATGGACGTAGCACGAGCTCGAGATACTACGGCGACCAATAGCTTCCAAAAACCCTAAATCCTCCTCATATAGCTTCTCCGATGATCTGAAAATGCCGTAACCATTTTTCCGATGCTCCTTATTACCCTAGCCTTCACCACGATCAAACCCAATCCCTAGTTCAACGTCGATTACCGGAAATTGCCATTTTTGTATTTTCTGTTCAATTCGAGTTAACTCCACAATTCCTAACCTAAAAATCTTGATACTGGATTCTAAAATCATAGTTTTCTATTATGAATCACTTCATAAGATCCAAACATGAAATCGTAATTATCGATTTTTCCCTTAAGTTTAATTATTACTGTAATTTCTTCTTTTGAAGTACTTACTGAATGCTTTTGCTGAAAATTGTTTTTTTTAGAAAATGTATTACACTTTTGTGATTACTTTCCATTAAAAGATTATAGCTTAATATGTGTTCGTTTAGGTGATACAAATTTTTGAACATGTTTAAGAACCTGAAAATAATGAACAGAGAGATGGTTTTAAACAGACATGCACACACCAATTTTACACATATACATATGCAAACATGCTGACATAATTATCACTAAAAAAATCGCTTTCCATAATATAGTTCAAGCATCAACTCAGATATCAAAACTTATAGGTGGGTTCAAGTAAGTTTTCTCACAAGCATGCATTTCAACCAGGTTTAAACATTTACAAGAATAGCAGTTTACTCACCTGTCAGAAGTTTTTGCCCAAAGGAAATCAGGATTTGATCATCAGTAATTCCATGTATATGCAAACAGAGAACAGACCTAAATCCTGAGTCTGGAACTTGAATCTCTGCTTAGTTTTGAAGCCTGTAGCTAGAACTGTTTGTTTTGTTTTTGGTTTGAATAAAAATTTGAGCTTTGTTTCTTTTTGAAGATGCTTAGTTTCTTTAGTTTACTCTAGTTGTTACTGAACGAACAAAATAATAAGATGTATACAAATATATAAAGGAACAGAGGAGGTTTAAAGGGAGGTATTAACTGGTCAAGCTGTTTTCTGCATTTTGTTTCAACTTGATCAGATTTTTTTTTTATAAATATTTGAAATGACCAAATGTATGCTGAGCTGATGGCAAGTAAATGCTTTGGTTTCTTCATATGTTTACATAATATAATTATGTTTTGCTGAGTATAAAGATTTTGTGTATAAAAGTACACTTTGCAGTTAGGAATTTGGCTTGTATATGAAGCTTTATTTTGTATGTAAACATTTGTTTTGTCCACCCTCACTTTGCAGGCAACCACTTGGTCTTTGTTGAGTTGCAAACATTATTCAAGTTGTACAAATGGAAGCATTTGTTATTATTTCAGGTCTGCTATGTTGAACGAATGAACATAAGGATATATAGAAGTGTTTGTACTTTGTACAGAGAGGTGTTATCTGGGTTTAGCAATTTTTGCTGGTACACTTATTATATTTTTGATCAGAGATTTTTTTTTATTTTTTTTTTTTATAATGGAGGCTGAAATGATATTTGTTATGCTTGCATTAATGAAAAGTGTCCTCTTCATTTCGGCTGTGGGTACTTGTCTAAATTTAAGCTTGTACAACTTGAGTATATTTACACTGTCTTGTTTCTTTGCTTACTACCAGGTTTACATGCATATAATTTATTTGTCTTATCATTTTATGTTAGACATTGCCTTAGAGAAAAGTCTGGTGGCTTCTATTTAAACATAAATTATCAAGTACTTCATTTGCTTGTTCAGTTTATACTTACATTAATATTGTTGTCTTCTTGTCTTAATATACTTATGTTTATATCCATAATTTGTTCTATACCTATGTTTAAAATTTATATCTTATATTTTATATTCATATTCAATATTGATAGGATTGCTTAAATTTAAACATTATTATCAAGACTACATTTATATATATCATATCACACAGTAATAATATGGATCCTTTAATTTAATTGATTAAGATAAATTTTATTATAAATATTATTAAGAGAGTGAATTTAAATTTACAAATCAAATTCCCTTTCAAAATACAAATCTAAATAAACAATGGCAAATATTTTCAAAGCCTTATCTTTTTAAGATGATAAGTTTACATTTTATTTAATTAGATTAAATATTTATTAAAATAATGTTGCCAAATACCGGGTCATCACATTCCTTCCCCCTTTGAATCTTTTCGTCCTCGAAAAGGAACGAAGCTAGAGTTATTAAAATGCTTAAAATCAAATAAATTTTCTTTGATCATCTTTAAACTAATTAATAAAAATCTAGATAATATTACTAAAATAGTATTTATGCAAATACTATTATAACTCGATGTTTCAACAAGTCCATCCTTGTTCTCACAGAAATTCGGTCATACGTTGATCAGGCGTAGGACTGAAAATCTATAAGTACTTGGTAAACTCGTTTCCAACACCTAGTGAAAATACTTTGGAAAATAATTTTATTGAAAATATAGAAAACGGTTTCGAAAACAGAGGAATAATTTTGGTGAGAATGCTCTGGAAATCATCACACCCATCCATGGTCACAGTTACATCCTGGGTTACGTTGCCGTCGCAGCAAAAGTCCATGTAACTGATTACACCATAGAACCCACAACAGATCGCAGTTACATCCAGGGTTACGTTGCCGTCGCAGCAAAAGTCCATGTAACTGTTGGCTCTCAGCGGCACACACGATTTTCGCTGTCAAATGAAACTTCTCCACTTCTACATAGGTCGCAGTCTACCGATGTAAAATCAAACATAGACTGTTGGCTCTCAGCGGCACACACGACTTTCGCTATGTTACCATAGTGTCGCAGTCTACCGATATAAAATCAAACGTAGACTGTTGGCTCTCAGCGGCACACACGACTTTCGCTACGGTCTGCAGTAGATCGCAGTGACATCGAGTTATACTGTCGTCACAGCATAACCCAAATGCCTCTGTGGGCACCAGCCCCTCGACTTTCGCTACACAAATAATCCTCAGGAACTAGTTTTGTCCGGACTCCTCACAGGATCAACTTTAGAAACCCCCCCTTGGGGCTCAAGGCAGTACCACCCAATGGCACTCCTGAGAAGTTCATTTCAAGGGAGCGCCTTTTTCCCCAGAGCAAATCTCAAAACACTTTATACTATACACATATAGTATTTTCCAAATCATACACCTAGTATGAATCTCATATAAATGCTTTTACACAAAATCGATTCTCATAATCGATAATTCACAAATCAGGCTTTCCCAAATCCCAATATTGATTTTATCCAAAAATCAAAAGCCTTTTCCAAATCCAAAGGTTCCCAAAACCTTTTTCTCAAAACCATTTCCATAAAATCTTTTATATATATATTCATATATATAATTTTCTTGGGAAATCTTTAAATCACTTTATACTTATATAAGTTTCCTTTGTATACTTCAAAACTTTCAAAAACCCTTTTCTTCTGGCAATGGATTCAGTAAGGGGAGTTTTATCATATATAACAAAGATACGTAACTTTGTTTATTTCTAATCAAATATTCAAATTTGATTACTTTATAAAGTCACTTGCCAAATTTCTTACTTTTATTATAAAGTAAACTTTAACTCAGAAAAAAATTCAATTTCCACTTTATTTCCATAAAGTTAATTTCTACCATAGAAATATAGATTTTAAATTTATTTTATTTTAGTTCCTCATATATTCACAAATACATTTTCCATTTCAAAAATCATCTTATAACCTTTTATCTACAACTTCAAAATCAAATTTCCACCTTTATTCATTGTCAATTTCTCAAAATATTCTTTCATTTCAAAAGAACCATTTCACATTTCTTATTCAAAATTCCCGATATCAATAACACTCAAATCCGTACGATGTACACATACCATCCGTACGCTCTACCAACTTGATCGCTCACTCGATCACACAATTTCACTTCCGAACTAGTATTGTCCACCCGACTTCCTAGTGCGGACTCAGATCTGGTTTCTTGATCAGAAACCGTCATTCTCCTTGCATAGTCACAACTATGATAGAGAATATCCGGAACCAATCAAAAATCCATATCCAGGTTCGCCGTTGAAAATCGAGCGAAAAATCCCAACTCGAATCGATAATACTATCTCGAAATTCTGTGCTCGAATCTGGATCAAATCACTATGCGAATAGAATAATATACGTACATCCTACGTATTTATCTTCATTGGTTATCAGTCTAATCAATTTTTCTCTATTCACATTCACTTTGATTTTATTCACTTATTCACATTTGCCTTAATCCCCATTCGGATTATCACTTCAATTCTTATCTCAGTTGGGTATTTAATCAATAACAGTTTGATCTCCGACCAGCTTAAATTTAGAAATATAGCCTGAAATTTTTTTTTTAAAATAGATAAGTAGTTGAAAAATAATTACTAACTGAAAAATAGATAGTAAAATAGTTAAGTAGTTGTAAGATAGTTGAAAAATAGTAATTATTTATAAAACAGTTGAAAACAGTAATCAGTTTATAAATCAGTTGTAAAATGGTTAAATAGTTCCAAAAGTAATTGTAAAACAAGCTTAAGATAGCTTTAGGTTTAAAAAGAAAAGTTGTAGTAAATAGTTGGGAAAAACAGATTTATATTAAAACAATTTATTTTGAAAATAGTCCAGAGTCAACTGTTTAATACCCCATCTCCATTTCCATCAATTCAACTTAAATTCCCACTTTCATTTAAATTGACTCAATCCCAATTTGAATAACTTCAATTTTATTTCAAATTAATCCAATTCAAATTTCTCATTTGAATTTTATACTTATCCATCATAAATCACAATTCCCATTAATTCAAATCAAATTCAGTTTGAACTAATTTAATTTAAATCTAAATTTTAAACCATCTCGAATTATATAAATTCGAGTTAAATTTTCAAAAGTTGATTTAACCCCTTAAATCAAATTAACCTTTATTTTTAAATTAATAATCCAAATCTTTAAACAATTTAATTCTGAGTCCAATTCTCAAAATTCCATTTTAAGTTATCTTTACTTAACTTATTTCAATGTTCAAATAAGAGTTCAAACAATTTTATCTTAAAAATTCAATTTATTACCCAATTTTATTTCCCAGTTTAAAACCAGTTTTTAAACAAATTTAAATTCAATTATTCAAATTTTCAGTTCAAAATAATTCCATATCTTTAATTTCAAATTAAAGTTTAATTTCCCTATTTATCACAATAAGGGATATATTACCGCACTTCATTTCTCATTCAATTAAACAAACCAATTCACAACTTAAAGATTATTAATAACAATAGGATGATATCATCCAATTTATTTTAAATCATCCATCCATTCCAAATTTCGGATCTCAAACCCATTTTGAGATTACTCAAACTCCCAATTTCATCTTGAAATTTCAATTCAGGTTGCTTATTAACTTATTTAACTTTCCTAAAGTTAAATTCCATTTTACTCAATCCAGACAACCTTACCTAATTTGAATTCCCATTTCAAACTTTAAATCTCACATTAGTAATTTTATAAGTTCAAAAACTTATCACTTTGGGTATCACATCCCATCCAAATTTAAAACTCAACATTTAGAGTTTATTTCAAACAATCTTTGTAACTATGTATACATATTTATTTCTTAGCCCACCAGGCTATACTTAAAAATTTAAACCACCTTTGGTTTTTAATTTAAGACAGATCTCTTTTTAAGTTTTCAAACAACTCCTTATTTTAAAATAAGATCACATTCAAGTATATTCTAACAATATTATTTATTCTTTTCTTTTAACACTTTGAAACAATTCAAATGTTTCTAAACTTAGGTTTAAACTTCACAATTTAAATCTGTTCTGACTTACAAGTTATACTCATCTAAGTTTATATCCTTAACACATTTTATTTTGCTTACTCATTAACACACATTCCATTATTAAATACAACAACCATTTATGATAATAACCAAGATTATCATATCAGGAAACCAATTCATTATCATCTTTATTCTGAAAACATTTTTACAAATTCAGGATTTTAATTTCAGTTTGGATCCTTTTCAATATTTATCTTTATTCGATTACAATTTGGTTGTATTACTATTAACTCTTAATTCTCATTATTCTATTTGATTCCAATGATTTAACACCAATTACCTTAATATTTATTAAAAGGAATATTGCTTTATATATCAAATATAATCTTATATAAAAATCATTTGAAATCTTTATATATGAAAATAACAAGTACGCTCTCATATATATATATACACTCAACTCATTCTATGGTACTATTGACCCTATCTATATGAGTATACCCACCAGAGCCAAGGTTCTCGCTTAACCTTTGCTCTGATACCAACTGTAACGACCCGGAATTTTCGATCCCGAAAATTCCAGATAGTTAGGAAAAGAAGAAAAAGATAGAAGAAGAAGAAACAGAAACACACCACCGATTCTCACATTCGCAGCGGATCAAAATATAATATCAAATAATAACAGTTTACAAAGAATACTATATCTGTCAATTTACATTTATAATACATCAGAGTTACTCTCATACACAACACTGAGCATATACAAATCAAAAATATCTCAGATAAACAGAAATAATAGTCACAGCGGAACACTCCATACGTCCTGCCATCCAGCTCGCCATCCCTGAGCTCCAGAACGTCCTTACCTGAAAATCCGTAATACTCGGTCTGACCCGAGCATTACATCAAAGTAACACCCGGGTCAGGCTGGAAACCAGCGTGAGTAATCTCATCTAACAAGGAATACAAAGGTATACAACTTATATAAACCCGGGGTAACTTGTATCAATCTACACTTCACAAGCTGTTATAGACACCACTTATTTATTTCACATATCAGATCTGTACAGAATTATTATAGATTACAAATCGAAGGGATTTCGGGTATTTACTAATACCCGACTCCGGTCTCTTCGAATTTATTACCAATTTAATCCAAGTTATTCAAGTGATTAAATTTAAATACTAGATGTCACTTACACCCAGAAATAAATAACTGCGTTATGACATTCCACTTAATTATATCAGGTCACAAACATTTCATATCAAAGATATCAACTGATTCAAGGCATTTAATCTCATTCAACCATTCATAAGCAAAATTTGATCATTTTCCAATCAATTTATTTTCTCGAATTAAATTGATTGCTACCTGTAATCACGTATATTACCTTTACTTAACATTAAGTAATTACAATTCAATTTATTGTCTTTTAATTATCCATTCTAATAAATCACCCTTGGTAAATTATCCTTTAATTTCAATAAGTAATTAACTCTTAATTGGGTTACACTAATTAATTACCCTATAATTACTTCATTGATCAATTACTCCTTAAGAAAAATCTTTATTTTTATTTATGACTTACTTATCATTAACAAAATTTAAATACATTTCAAAACATCCCACCTTTAATTTAAACTTTAAATTTAAAATAACTTACAATTTAACTTAACAAATTTAAGTTAAAAAAAACTCCAAATCTTCTAAATCAAATGTTTTAAGAAAGACATTTAATTAAATTTTGAAAACTTGTTTTATAAAGACCTTTAAATTCCTGCCTTTTTAACCTACTTCGGCCCTACCCAGAATGGTTCAAGTCCAAACTCGAGATTCTTGACTCCTTCCATTTTTTTCCCAAAACTTTGATAAATTTAAAACTAAAAAAAAAACAAGTTGCACTCTCGAACTACACGTAGACCGTCCCGAGCCTCCAACCTATATTCTCGAGATACGACCCGATCCTTCCTCCAGTCAAAAACTCGAGTTCGATAACTGGTTCGTCTTCGATTTTCTCACGAATTACTTCGAGTTTTTCCCGAGTAGTTCATCTTCTTCCCCAACCATTCTAGAACACAGATACACATCCCCACTCGTGCACGTGTACACGAACTACGACCACCCTTGATCATTGCTCCAGCCATCGACGAGTCACCTGAGTTTCCCCGAGTAGTTCCGACTACACAACTTCATCAGCCTCGTCCCAAAATCAAAATCAAGCTGTTCAACCACCTGGAACCCAAACCCCGGTCGACAAATCCACTTCACGCCAACGTCTCCAACCATCTGGGACCATACCAGTCAACCCTAAACTGCACCACACCCTAACGCATCGATTCCCCCTGGTCACGTTGATTCCGATCCACCATGGACGTAGCACGAGCTCGAGATACTACGGCGACCAATAGCTTCCAAAAACCCTAAATCCTCCTCATATAGCTTCTCCGATGATCTGAAAATGCCGTAACCATTTTTCCGATGCTCCTTATTACCCTAGCCTTCACCACGATCAAACCCAATCCCTAGTTCAACGTCGATTACTGGAAATTGCCATTTTTGTATTTTCTGTTCAATTCGAGTTAACTCCACAATTCCTAACCTAAAAATCTTGATACTGGATTCTAAAATCATAGTTTTCTATTATGAATCACTTCATAAGATCCAAACATGAAATCGTAATTATCGATTTTTCCCTTAAGTTTAATTATTACTGTAATTTCTTCTTTTGAAGTACTTACTGAATGCTTTTGCTGAAAATTGTTTTTTTTAGAAAATGTATTACACTTTTGTGATTACTTTCCATTAAAAGATTATAGCTTAATATGTGTTCGTTTAGGTGATACAAATTTTTGAACATGTTTAAGAACCTGAAAATAATGAACAGAGAGATGGTTTTAAACAGACATGCACACACCAATTTTACACATATACATATGCAAACATGCTGACATAATTATCACTAAAAAAATCGCTTTCCATAATATAGTTCAAGCATCAACTCAGATATCAAAACTTATAGGTGGGTTCAAGTAAGTTTTCTCACAAGCATGCATTTCAACCAGGTTTAAACATTTACAAGAATAGCAGTTTACTCACCTGTCAGAAGTTTTTGCCCAAAGGAAATCAGGATTTGATCATCAGTAATTCCATGTATATGCAAACAGAGAACAGACCTAAATCCTGAGTCTGGAACTTGAATCTCTGCTTAGTTTTGAAGCCTGTAGCTAGAACTGTTTGTTTTGTTTTTGGTTTGAATAAAAATTTGAGCTTTGTTTCTTTTTGAAGATGCTTAGTTTCTTTAGTTTACTCTAGTTGTTACTGAACGAACAAAATAATAAGATGTATACAAATATATAAAGGAACAGAGGAGGTTTAAAGGGAGGTATTAACTGGTCAAGCTGTTTTCTGCATTTTGTTTCAACTTGATCAGATTTTTTTTTTATAAATATTTGAAATGACCAAATGTATGCTGAGCTGATGGCAAATAAATGCTTTGGTTTCTTCATATGTTTACATAATATAATTATGTTTTGCTGAGTATAAAGATTTTGTGTATAAAAGTACACTTTGCAGTTAGGAATTTGGCTTGTATATGAAGCTTTATTTTGTATGTAAACATTTGTTTTGTCCACCCTCACTTTGCAGGCAACCACTTGGTCTTTGTTGAGTTGCAAACATTATTCAAGTTGTACAAATGGAAGCATTTGTTATTATTTCAGGTCTGCTATGTTGAACGAATGAACATAAGGATATATAGAAGTGTTTGTACTTTGTACAGAGAGGTGTTATCTGGGTTTAGCAATTTTTGCTGGTACACTTATTATATTTTTGATCAAAGATTTTTATTTTTTTATTTTTTTTTTTATAATGGAGGCTGAAATGATATTTGTTATGCTTGCATTAATGAAAAGTGTCCTCTTCATTTCGGCTGTGGGTACTTGTCTAAATTTAAGCTTGTACAACTTGAGTATATTTACACTGTCTTGTTTCTTTGCTTACTACCAGGTTTACATGCATATAATTTATTTGTCTTATCATTTTATGTTAGACATTGCCTTAGAGAAAAGTCTGGTGGCTTCTATTTAAACATAAATTATCAAGTACTTCATTTGCTTGTTCAGTTTATACTTACATTAATATTGTTGTCTTCTTGTCTTAATATACTTATGTTTATATCCATAATTTGTTCTATACCTATGTTTAAAATTTATATCTTATATTTTATATTCATATTCAATATTGATAGGATTGCTTAAATTTAAACATTATTATCAAGACTACATTTATATATATCATATCACACAGTAATAATATGGATCCTTTAATTTAATTGATTAAGATAAATTTTATTATAAATATTATTTAGAGAGTGAATTTAAATTTACAAATCAAATTCCCTTTCAAAATACAAATCTAAATAAACAATGGCAAATATTTTCAAAGCCTTATCTTTTTAAGATGATAAGTTTACATTTTATTTAATTAGATTAAATATTTATTAAAATAATGTTGCCAAATACCGGGTCATCACACGGCACACCTCAATAGGGGTTCGAAATTTCGAGATATGCAAACAAAACATTTGAATATTTAAATAATTATAAAACAATCAGGGCTCAATCCAACCACCCTATAATCGTACTCGAACCACCCTAGCACCTGAATTGCGTGGACCTACCCTTCCTCTTCTCATTTGAATCCAGATTTCCTTCTTACTTTCCCAGTTCAAAATCAATTCACGCTTCATATAAAAAAGATATCGCGATCGATGTCGCGATTGGAGTAGCCGCACACGCGATGGTTGGAGGGGAAGGCGACGTTGATTAATGTACGCAACTTAAGGGTTGCTCGATTTAAAGGCGAAGCGACAGCAGCAGCCGGGTTGGGTCGCGATCGAGGAGTGTTGTTCGTATTCGGTTAGGGTTGCTGGGGACTTTGAGGTGGTGGAGGCAGTGGTCATGGAGGGATGCGATGGAGATAGGCACTGGAAGTCGGAGCTGGGGCATCTGAGGATGAGGGATGGACATGAGTCGTAGGGTGGCCAAGGCAGGGAGGTTTGAGGCGATGTTGATACTAGGGAGGAGGAACGATGGCCAGATGAAGCTGCGGTCATGGTACAGTCGACTGGAGCACGCGGCGGTGGATGGTCATTGGGGTGGCCGCAGTTTGGAGGAGTAGAGATCGTTTTTGGGTGTATTAGCGTGCAGGCAAATATTTGGGGAAAAGGATTATCTTGTTAGTAAGGTAATTTTATTTAAAATCAAATTGTAAATTTAAGT
This sequence comes from Allium fistulosum, assembly GCA_030737815.1. NCBI lineage: Eukaryota > Viridiplantae > Streptophyta > Magnoliopsida > Asparagales > Amaryllidaceae > Allium > Allium fistulosum. The sequence goes on along the minus strand of CM060907.1, from coordinate 387,848,481 downwards.
TAATTATAAATAAAATTATTTCTTAGTTCATTAATCCATAATCAATTCATTCGAGATCCAAAAAAAATCGTGAACAAGTCGAGTTTGGTTTGTAGCTGTGAAATCTACGCGATAGAATTAAAATTGGAATGGATGGAAAATAAAAATCAAGGTGAGTAAATCTCACTCAATTTGGTTGACTAGTTTAATTTATAATAATTTAAATTAATTATTGGATGATTGGTTGAATTGATATTATTATTATCAGTTGGACGTTATATTATATATAGTAGTATATATATTAGTAGTTGGGTATATTCCCGCCGATTGGAGCGGATGAGACACTATGCGCCCCGCATAATAGCGGATGATCCTATATTACCGCGGTATCCCGCCTCGAAGCGGGATTGATATTTTATGTTATCTGACATCTATGAATACAGGGAAACAGGTTGGAGGGATCCAACTGGATTTCTCAAAATGTTGATTAGAATTTCATATATAGTGATATATGATTTGTGTTAATAATCTGATATAGATTGTGTTGTGATTGGATTATTGGACGCTATAGTAGCATTGGCCTTAATTTTTGGTATTTTAAATACCATAAATATTAATTTTAAATTTGAAGGGATTAAAAGGAATTTCGGATATAAAAATATTTATATTAGAATTTGGATTATTTTAAAGGAAATTGAGTTGGATGAAAAATATATAATTCAATTTTGGGTTGTACTTAACTATTCATAAATTGTTTTAAATTAAGATTTTTGAAATAATTTATATAAAGGGATTTTTAAAGGGTATTCTGAAAAATATAAAAAGGAGTTGAAATCGATATTTAAAATAGATTTGAAAATAAAGGGAATTTATAAAGAAATGGTTTTATAAAATGGAATTTTACAAATGATATTATTATTACAAACAAGTAAAACCCAAATGAGTTTATAAATTTATAAACAATGTTTATAAATAAGGGAAGGATATCAGTTGATAAATTGGGAATATAATTTCACAATGTGAATTTATTTCGAGTTATGGAAATCGTTTTGGAAAAAAATAGTGGAATCTAATTTTTTGAATGTGAGAATGATTATGAAATTGAGATGTAGTCGATGGGATATGAATCAAGAGGGATTTATAAATTGAAATTGGAATATTTGATTTTTAAAATAAATTTTGTCAAGAAATTAAAATTGTTTTAAAATGGGATTTCTATTTAATAAACTATATAGTTAAGCTGTTTAGTATTGAAATATTTCGAAAAATGGATTATTCAAATATTTAATATTAATTGAAATAAATTCTAATTTTTATAATAGTTTTGTAAATCGATTAGTTTTATTTAAAAGTAAATTGGAAATGAGTTATCGATGTTTATTTAAGTGTTTTATGATTTTAAATAATTACTTAAACATGTTTTAAAAATATATTATTATTATTTAAAAATACTTATTATATATAGAGAGAGTTTTGAAATGATTGAAAATTATTTATAAATCCTCTCGGGATTTGTAAACGGGGTTTATTTAACGAATATGATTTTTATAAGAGAAATCTTATAGTGAAATTCTGGGAACTTAAGGAAATTTCCAAAGTATTTAAATATAGAACCTTCGAAAGTGAATTAAAATTCATAAAAAGGAAGATAGAAATGGGTAGTTGAAATTATAGACGAGTATAATTGATTTTGGAAATTTTAAAGGGGATTAATTAATGAATTCCAGAAACTTTTCGAATCCGTTATAAATGGGTTAAGGAAATTTCAAGTGGATTATAAGGAATTTGAGAAGTATGAAATAAAGGGAATATTTATTAATTATTGGAAATAAAGTGATTTTAGGAAAACATACTTATAAATATTTTTAAATTATTAAACTGGGAGGATTTGAAATATTTAACTACGAGATTATTATTTTAGAAATATTTCTCAAAAGGTTGAATTATAAATGGGATTGAAAGAAATATTCTAAGTGTTGATATGGATTTAAATATCCTGTTATGGATATAAGAATTTGAATTGTTTCAATTATTGAATATACTGGAAGAGATTTAAATATATATCTTTGTAAAGATATTTTGAATGAATGTTTTGATGATGTATAAAATATGGCCTAGTGACTGCTTGTGGATGTTATTTGATAGTTAAATAACCGACTATCAAATCTAGTCAAATTCGTTAATCGTTTCGAAGAGACCGGGATCGGATTTTATTATCCGAAAACCACTTCGATCCGGTTTGTGCGTTACGAATTGTGATATCGTGAAGATAATGGAGATGGTGATTTTGAAGGAGATTCGGTTTGTACAGACCCAGAACAACTTGTATGGATGAATGCTGTCATTGCATTGTTGCTTAGAAGGCAGTATTAGCATTCCAAGTGTGAATGCTATTCTAAAGATAAACGTAAGCCTCAAGCCTCATCAACCGGGAATGACTAAAACAGGGGAGATGCAGTAGGGCTAAGTGGGTCGCACCCAAGTAGGGTATGTTATCACTTTTCTAGATACGCTCAAATATATATTATAATTATGGATTTGGTTGTGCATGGAAAAAAGAGCGCTCGATTAGGGTGGGAACACCCGGGGTGATAACATATTCAGTACTATCCAGGTTAGAGGTAGGTCGGTCCTGTGTTGGCAGGGGATCCAGGAGAGGTCCTCGGTATATTTTTCTAGAGATGTATTGTAACAGGCGGTACCCCGGTAGCCCAGTCATTGTATGGAATCCAATATCCACTACGAGCCCTTACGGTTTTGATTGTAGAGCCTAGTATGCTGGAATTTAATTAATGTAACAATTTCGGCTATTTTAATAAGTATTTGTACTTAGACACTATTATAATATCAGATGATTTTGATATAAAATGTTTTGGTTATCGTAAGGTAAAAACCCATTGTGTTTATGTGTGATGCGGTCTTACGAGATACTTTTGTTTTCAAAGGATTCTGATAACAGTAATAATTCAAATTGAGTGTGTTTTCTCATGTTGGTTTTCCAGACTGACTCGGGTGTTATTTATTATAATGCTCGGGTTAGATCGAGTATTATAGATTTAAGGTAGGATGCTATGGAGCATAGGAGACGTGCTGGAGGATTTCAAGCGTATTTCACGTACTTGTTTATATTCCGCTTTGTGTGTAGACTATATAGTCGGCACTGGTAAGGACAAGTTGTTAGTGCCAAAATTGGTCACTAACACTCAAATGTAAATGAAAGCACCACCTAACAGTCGCAAATAACAAATAGAGTGTATGTAGAGAGTATAAATATGAAGAGCGGTAAAAATTAAAAAGAAAGTAGAAAAAATAGTGGATTTATAGTGGTTCGGCTGACTCTGGCCTACGTCCACTCCAAAAATTTTCCTTTTTATTTATATGAGAATCAATTACAGTTACAATTTGGAGTTTTCAAAACACTTATGGCAGAGTAGCCTTAATGAGGAAGAAGAAGGGAAACAGAATGAAGACCCCTTTTCTGAAGCCCCGCTTGCTGTATTTATAGGAAAAACCTGAGTTACCGGGCTTCTTGAATTATCCGGGCCCATCAACACCAATGCTGATCCAATAATGCCGATCCAGAAATGCTGAACCAGAAATGCCGAACCAGAAATGACGAACCACAAATGACGAACTAGAAATGACGATCCAGAAAGGACGATCCAGAAATGACCAACCAGAAATGACCAACCAGAAACGACGACCCAGAAACGACGACCCAGAAACGACGAACCAGAAATGATGAACCAGAAATGACGAACCAGAAATGACGAACCAGAAATGACGATCCAGAAATGATGAACCAGAAAGGACGACCCAGAAATGACGACCCAGAAATGACGACCCAGAAACGACGACCCAGAAACGACGACCCAGAAACGACGAACCAGAAATGACGATCCAGAAAGGACGACCCAGAAATGACGACCCAGAAATGACGACCCAGAAATGACGAACCAGAAATGACGACCCAGAAATGACGAACCAGAATGACGAACCAGAATTGACGAACCAGAAATGAGAAACCAGAAATGACGAACCAGAAATGACGAACCAGAAATGACGAACCAGAAATGAGGAACTAGAAATGACTAAACAGATCACCACCGAGCCACATCTACCGACCCACTCAGGTCGAGCCACTCGTGACTTTCCACCCTTGACCGAGCCATACTAGCCTTTATACCTCCAATCCTTTCCTAACTCGATACTCGTTCGAGCCCGATCATATTTTCTGCAACTATCGTCTTGTAGCCAGGTAACACTATTGATTTTAGTTAAATCCGCCTGTCCACGGCCTTGCCAAAAGGCGGGTTAACATTTGTCCCCCAAAACATGCCTTGCGGTACGAAGGCGTGTTTTGAATAGCTTTTGATCTGTCATCCAAAGTCCATATGTCATCCATAGCCATTTAAAGCCAAAATCTGAATCCGTAACCTTTCCAGGTTCTTGCCAAGCGCACTCCACACTCGACGACCTGTGTTAAGTAATGCCATAGTATTCCTGGTTCAGTGTCCCCAAACGTTGAGTAATGCCAGGGCTTAAGTCCTAAGCCGAATCCTGGTCGCTCCGGACCCTTGCCGAGCACAGTCCACACTCGACGACCTGAAATTGTAACCGATAGATAATATGGGGCCTAAGTCCAAGGCCGAATCCTGGTCGCTCCGGACCCTTGCCGAGCATAGTCCATGCTCGCCGACCTTTAAGCCAAAAACCAAAAAAAAAGGTCAATCAAAATCTAATCCGAAATCTGGATTCAAACCAGAAAACCATAAACCCATATCAAAAGTCCAAACCAAAAGGAAAACGTCCAAACTAAAATCCAAATCAGAAAACAAACAAAACCGGGAGTTCAAATCAAACTCCAAAACCAAACCAGAAAAGGAAAATGTCCAAGCCAAAAAGAAAAAATGGATTTCACAAACCAAAGAGGCACAGTTTATCATCATCTCAGAGCATGCCTAGGGGTTGTCTCTGTCCCCGAACATGAGTAAGTGACTCAGACGTCTGCCTAGAGTTTGCTACTTATTCCAAACCATCACGATTAGTTGATGACCAACCGACCACCATTCCTAGGCCTTGCACCATTATCGTTCAAGGTAGGCGGTGGCTGCTCCTATTCCACTACCTCATTCCGAGTTTTGACATATTGCCGCAACTGACCATTCCTTACATGCTCCTCGATTATATCCTTTAGATGCCTGCGGCTGTTAATATCATGCCCGTCCAGGTCATGAAATAGACAGTGCTTTCCCGATGCCCTTTCGCATTCTGAGGGTTCCCTCCTTACCGGCCTTCGATAAAGAAGGCGATCCCGAGTGTCCAAGTATATTCGTTCCAATGTCTCATTCAGTCCTGTGTAAGTGGAGAATTTTGGTTCTTCCCAGCGCTTCCTCTTCCCTTTATCCTTATCTTTACCCAAGCTTTCACCGGACGGTTCTCCATCCTTAACCATGTTTACTTCCTTTGACTTCATATCTAAACATGCATCCTCTTGTCGAAGAAACCTTTCAGCTTCATGAAAGAATTCCCCGAGATCCATTGGTGGATCCCATATCAACGATACTTTGAAATCTGAATTATCCCTGACTCCTGATACCACCGCCATTAGAACCATTGATGGATCCGGCCGATCCACTGAAGCAACTGCTGCATTAAACCGAGTCACAAATGTCCTAAGCAATTCTCCCGTCTTCTGCTTCACCGACGTCAGTGTCATCACATTCTTCGGCCTTTTGATGTGAACTCGAAACTGTTTCAAAAACCTATCCACCAATTCTGTCCATGCTCCGATTGATGCATCTTCCAGCTGTCTGAACCACATAGCAGCTATATCGGTTAAGTACAGGGGAAAACATCGGGCCATAACCTCCTCTGATGCCCCCAGCACTTCCATATGTCTTGTATACCTCATCAAGTGGTCAGTGGGATCCGTCTTACCGTTGTATACTTCCAGAGTGGGCAGCTTGAAATCAGGTGGATTCCTTGCCATCCTGGTGTTACGGTTAAACAGACTTTTGTTTACTCCTTCCAAATCCCTGTTTGTCAGACCTCCGCGAATAGTTAGCCTGATAATGTCGGCTAATCCAGTGTTACCTACCAAGGGTTGCCCCCCATCTACATTTCCTAATTGCCCTCCAGGTCCTCGAGGGAATTCCGGTACATACTCCTCATCACGCACTCCTGTATCCCTGTTGGAGCCAGGTTGCGCTGTGCCATCTGGTATCCCTCCATGGATTGGTCTTGCATTACCTAGTGGTATGCCCCCAAGTCTAAGTTCATCTGGGTTGACAGATGTTTGCCGATCAGGGGCTACCCCCCTGCCGAACCACTCCATCTGCTTACCGGTTGAGTCCTTCTAATCCAGCTCCATGGATCTAAGTTCCTGCAGCTCCTACTTGTCCAAATTGTCTGAGAAGGATCTGCATTATTTCCTCTTGCCTTTTCATAAACGGCTCCTACATGGAATTTATCATGACCTGCATTTCGTCCCTAGTGATATAGATCGAGGCTTGATTAGCTCCAGAGGAAGCCTCTTGACTTCCCTCTTGTTGACTCCTTTCCGTCCTTTGTCTCCTGTCGATTGCCTTGCCATAGTCTCCAGAATCCAAGCTCTTAGGCCTTTAAATCCAAAATCCAAGCTTCTGAATCCCTGAGTGCTAGCTTTCTCAGTGAAAGCACCAAAATGTTAGCGCCAAAATTGGTCACTAACACCCAAACGTAAATGAAAGCACCAACTAACAGTCACAAATAACAAATAGAGTGTATGTAGAGAGTATAAATATAAAGAGCAGTAAAAATTAAAAAGAAAGCAGAAAAACAATGGATTTATAGTAATTCGGCTGACTTTGGCCTACGTCCACTCCAAAAAATTTCTTTTTTTTATATGAGAATCAATTACAGTTACAATTCGGAGTTTTCAAAACACTTATGGCAGAGTAGCCTTAATGAGGAAGAAGAAGGGAAACAGAATGAAGACCCCTTTTCTGAAGCCCCGCTTGCTGTATTTATAGGCAAAACTTGAGTTACTGGGCTTCTTGAATGATCCGGGCACATCAACACCAATGCCGATCCAGAAATGCCGAACCAGAAATGATGAACAAGAAACGACAAACCAGAAATGACGAACCAGAAATGACGACCCACCAGAAATGACGACCCAGAAATGACGAACCAGAAATGACGAACCAGAAATAACGACCCAGTAACGACAACCCAGAAATGACGAACCAGAAACGACGAACCAGAAATGACGATCCAGAAATGACGATCCAAAAAGGACGATCCAAAAAGGACGACCCAAAAGGGACAACCTAGAAAGGACGACCCAGAAAGGATGACCCTGAAAGGACGACCCAGAAACGACGAACCAGAAACGACGAACCAGAAACGACGACCCAGAAACAACGACCCAGAAATGACGACCCAGAAATGACGAACCAGAAATGACGACCCAGAAATGACGACCCAGAATGACGAACCAGAAATGACGAACCAGAAACGAGGAACCGGAAATGATGAACCATTGAATGACTAAACAAATCACCAGCGAGCCACATCTACCGACCCACTCAGGCCGAGCCACTCGTGACATTCCACCCTTGACCGAGCCATACTAGCCTTCATACCTCTAATCCTTTCCTAACTCGATACTCGTTCGAGCCCGATCATATTTTCTGCAACTATCATCTTGTAGCCAGGTAACACTGTTGATTTTAGTTAAGTCCGCCTGTCCACGACCTTGCCAAAAGGCGGGTTAACACAAGTTATAATAACAGTCCATATTGATGTATTGATTGTTGTACTCTGATGATTGTATGTATATTAACAGATACAGTTTCTTTTGTATAAAAATATGTTATTATATTTTGTATTTTGTTCCGCTGCGATTGTGAGATTCTATGTCATTTTTTCTGTTTTCTTCTCTCTCTCCTTTTCTTTTTCCCTAACAATCAGGTTTTCCGGCATTCGATTCCTCGGCATGTAATACGGTGAACGTATTATTGTCGATTTTCGAGGGTCGAAAATCCCATTCGTTGCATTCCATTCGAAATTATGTGTAACGTTTCTAACTTTGCGGTTGTTACTGTCCTAGGACAACGCATCAATAAAATCCTTCACGTTATCTACTATGCTAGTATAACTTCGAACGATGCTCAACTCAACTACCCAACAACCGAAAAAGAGCTTCTAGCCGTATTTTTTGCACTAGAAAAGTTTCGACCTTATTTGATAGGCTCACACATCACGATTTACACTAACCATTCTACTCTTAGGTACTTTTTTGCTAAAAGATGCTAAGTCTAGTTTGATTCGTTGGATCCTTTTACTCAAGTAATTTAATCTTACAATCGAAGATAAAAAAGGATCCGACAATGTCATTGCCGATCACTTGTCTCGTCTTCCGAACGTACCATCTTCTTTGCCCATCAATGAGAATTTTTCCTACGAACAACTCTTTTTAGTTTCCATCGATCCGTGGTTTGCCGATATAGTGAACTATTTAATCACCAAGGAAACTCCTTTGTTTTGGTCTAAACAAGATAAATACAACTTTCTATCCCAAGTGATATATTTCTATTGGAACGATCCATACTTGTTTAAGTATTGCTCTCACCAAATCATTCGACGATGTGTCTCAAATAGCGAAATGAAGAGTGTCCTTTCGCTCTATCATGACCAAGCGTGTGGTGGACATTTCGGTCCTAAGAAAACTGTGGAAAAAGTTCTCCAATGTGGCTTTTATTGACTTACACTTTTCAAAGATGCATTTGAGTTTTATAAAGCATCCGATCATTGTCAAATGTTAGGAAAACCCTATCGAAGAAACAAGATGCCTTTAACCCCCATCCTTACGGGCGAAATTTTTGACATTTGGCAAATTGACTTTATGAGGCCATTTCCTAACTCTTTCTAAAATCTCTATATTCTTCTTGCTGTCGATTATGTTTCTAATTGGGTTAAACTCGTTCCGTTAAAACAAATAACCACAAAGTTATTATGAAATTCATAAAAGAAAACATCTTTTCTGGGTTTGGCACGCCTCACATAATAATAAATGATAATAGAACCCATTTTTGTAATCAACCTTTCCGATCTTTAATGAAGAAATACTCAATAACCCATAAGTTATCCATTCCTTATCATCGTCAAACTTGTGGCCAAGTCAAAGTTCCGAATCGTAAAATCATACAAATTTTGGAGAAAAGATTAAAAAAATTGGAAAGATTAGTCTCAAAATTGACATATTAGTCTCAAAATTGACAAATGGGTTTTGGGCTTATAGAACCCCATTTAAAACTAATCTTGGAATGTCCCCTTTCCGATTAATATATGGTAAAACATGTCACATACCAGTCGAACTTGAACATAAAGCGTTATAGGCAACAAAGAACATAAACTTTAACCTTAAAAAGGCTAGCGAAAATAGAAAATTACAACTCAATGAATTAAAAGAGATTGTTAACGTGAAAAATGTACGCTAACACCCCGGTGTAATTTGTGATATAGTGAAAGCACCACCCGTTGGTACGGGAACTAAAAGTAAGCAGAGAATAGCAGAAAATAGTAAAAAGACAACAGTTTTATAGTGGTTCGGCTCAAAATCAAGCCTACGTCCACTTAATCTCTTCTATGACTAATTCGATTACAGATTTTACAATAACTCTTTGATTACAACACAATCGAGACAAGTAATCAAAACTTTGATGTAGAAAAGCTCTTTCGATTCATGTTGAATGAACTTGATTCTTTTCGAAGATTCTTTGAAGTATCCTTTGCCTTTGAAGTGTTGAAGTCAGTAGAGAAATCAGCAGAGTCTTGGCGTTTCCAAAAATTCGTCCCCCTTTCAAGTGCGGAGTTGGCGGGGTATTTATAGGTGAAACTGGGCTTAGGTCGGCTGTATTTTAGGTCGTAAGCGACCTAAGAGTAATCACGAGATAGCTTAAGTCGTTGACGACTTAACGGAACCATTCTGGGCAAGATAAAGGCTGAGAGCAACCTAGTATGAGTAGTGCATGTTAACGTTAAAAAGTGAACGCTAACACCCGGTGTGTGTAATAGAATCGTGAAAGCACCACCCATGTGACGGGAACAGAATTTAAGCAGTAAACTAGCAGAAAAGCAGTAAAAGACAGCACTTTATAGTGGTTCGGCTTGAGATTAAGCCTACGTCCACTTTGAATCTCTTTATTACTGAATTTGGTTACAAATCGGTACAAATCTCTTATGAAAACAGTATAATTTGATCACAAGAAACAATCTTGACTACTAGCTCAATCTTCGATGATGAAACTCGATGAATCCGTGTTGGATGTAAGGAATTCCTCTCGAAGTTTGTTGTAGTGTCTTGAATGCTTGAAGATCTTTGATTGCTGAATGAGTGGAGAATTCGACAGAGTAACGACGCTTGAAGAAATGAATGGCCAAAAGTCCCCTCCTTGTTGGAGGTTGGGGGGTATTTATAGGGCAGAATCTGAATAGGAAAAATCCTCTAAGTTCTAAGTCGTAGCCGACTTATAGTAAGTCGTAGGTCTTAAGTCGGCCACGAGATAGACATGCACTGGTTACTCTTGAACGTCCAGAATGAGCTAAGTCATAAGTCGGCAACGACTTAGCATATGTCGTAGGTCTTAACTCGGAGACTTATGTATCTCGTAGACTTTTAAGTCGGAGCTTACTTCAAGTGGGTGTGTTTTAGGTCGGTCCTGTGGTTAAGTAGGTGAGAGCCTTGAGTCGGAGCCGTAGCTAAGTCGGAGCTTTCTTTAACAGCTAGGTCGGTATGGCTTTAGGTCGGAGCCTTCCTTTAACTCGGAGCTTTCTTAACTCGGAGCTTCCTTTAACTCGGAGCTTTCTTAACTCGGAGCTTCCTTTAACTCGGAGCTTTCTTAACTCGGAGCTTCCTTTAAATCGGCACATTTGTTAAATCGACACACTTGTTAAGTCGGTCTTCCTCTTAAGTCGGTCACATTTTTAACTCGTTATGTCGCGAATCAAAGAGGATTAACATTTGCCCCTCGAAGTACACGCCTAAGTCGTAGGTCGTGTGCTTCGATTCCCCTAGCTTGCTCTGTGAACGACTTAAGATGAGTCGTAGGTCGTAAGTCGTACGTACCGATTCGTCTTCTACTGCCCCAGTATATAAATAGTTTAAGTCGTTACTTCTTTTCCTTCACCTGCTCTCGTTACTTCATTCCGCCATTAACAAGCATTTGAAATCTTCGAAGGCGAAATCAATTACCCAATCACCAGTTATTCTCATCGTTGTATTGCGTAAGTGAAATCGGCTTCCCCATTCAATCTTCGACTGTCACTAAATTGCGAATTCCATCTCTGACTTATTCTTCTTATGTCATGCTCCATTGCAATCTTCGTTTCAATTGATTATCGATGGATTCGAGACGATTTGTCTTGGACTTGGACAATCTGTACGAACGAGGCGACAGATTGCAGCGATTCAGCTTGTCTGACTCGTGGTTCGCGATGAAGTAACATCACACCGATTTTATGGCGATTCTATTGATTGAATGCGTTGAGAGGACGAGAGTTTTGGTTGAAGAAGAGGTTAATGGGTTAACGGGTTAAGACTGTGTTGAATTGGTGTACCGGAAAGACGGATGACTTAAGGCCTTAAAAATCACGACTTAACTTTTTATGACCTGGTGAATTGTGTACGACTTAAAGTAGGTTGTAAGTCGTAAGTCGGTCGACGACCTAGGACATGGATTTTTGCGCTTCTCCTGAAATCCTTTATCACAGCATGACTTAAAGAACTGACGCCGACTTAACTCGTAGCTCGTTCCTTAAGCCGCAGACGAGATAGGACTTAGTGAAATTTTTGAACTTGCATTCTTTAACTTGGAACATACTTTTGACATGAATTCTTGACTTGAAATGCTGGAACAGGCTGTCTAATTTTAACTGCTTGAACCTTCCCACGTGCCATATTTATCTTACAGATCAACAACCTGTTTACTCACAACATTCACAGAATAATGGGACGAATATACTGCCACTGATTGCCCGCATCAAATGACAGATTAGTCGATAAAGAAAAAATCAAATTAAATGCACTGCATGAATGAAATGTTGTACAATAACCAATTCAAGTGAAGTATTAAAGCAAAATCGTAATAGCCAACTGAAACTGATTTGTTTACATTAACACTGTACTTAGATATTAACAAGTTCTGAAATCTCATAATCAACCGATTGTCGACTAGTTTAATTCCAGTTGTGTTTACTTGTTATTTTTTTTATTGGTTCTGCACAACACTTCACACTTTTTAGGAAACGTGCACCTTAATATTTGATCATCCAGTTCCTTGTGTAGAATGACATCTCAACACGAAGATTTGGAACCAACTGGAGGAGTTTTTCCAATCGCTACTCCATTAAACGATCCTCTAGAAAGGACTCCTACTACTTTGAGCCATAAAGCCTTTTGTCAATCATGCACCCAGTTTGGCATTGCCGAAGCTGACGCTTTGCTCCCTGGAATAGATGATACTGCTGATAGACCGCCCCATGGCTTTGTCGCAGTTAACCGCCAAATGTGCTCGAGTGGAGCTATCCCCCCATTTAATGACTGCCTTCGAGAACTTCTTCTCCGACTATCTATCTCCCCTTTTCAATTACACCCTAATGGCTACGCCATCCTGCTGGGACTGTGTGTGCTTTTTAGGAGAACGCTGGACCGTTTTCCCAATTTTGGAGAAATTTGCTTCCTGTGCACATTTACAAAGCACAAAGACCATCCTTCCATTACAGTTGTGAGAAGTGTTAGAAATCGTAAGTTGATCGTTGGTCTCCCTGACAGTGTTCACAATTTCCTAAGTCAGTTTTTCTATGTCCGCTGTCCTCCAGGATTTTACGCCATCTGGAGAGTAGGGAGTAAGATCATTTGTCTCTGTTTCTTATGGTTTTTCAAACTTGTTGAAGTTCGAGTTATCGAGTATTAACTTTGCCCTTTTCTTTTCAGCACTTCCTCCTCCTTCTAGAAATCCCGATCACAAAGCGACTTTTGAGAGGCTTATGGTGGTACCGGTTGAGGAAAGGAGTATCCAGTTTCTATTGACAGACGAATTTTTACATCAATTCGGTATTTTACACTCTTCTCACTTTACCCAGCCTCGTGAAGTTTCTAATCTTCCAGCGCAGACATCAGATGCCCCAGCTTCAACGGAAGATATGGCTTCAAAGGAGCCAATTGTAGACACTACATTAGTAAAGTGTTCTACTTCTATTGGCGTTGCGGGAACGTCCAGCAAACCGGCGCTTGCTCCAATTATTGAAGAGGAAGAAAATCCTCGAATTTCTGAAAAATCAGCCGATGTGGAAGTTGAAAAGGAGAATTCTGCTGAGCATCATAATGATGACACCTTTGATGACTTGAGTGACATAATGATAACTTCTCAAGAGCTTTTCAAGGATAATCTTCCAAAGGCGAACTCTCCTGTCGTTGAAGCGACTTCCTCTTTGAAACAAACTTCGACGCCTTCTACACCTGTCGTCTCCGTTCCCGCACTAAAGCGTGGTTTGTAGTTTGACGCACGTAGTTCGCACGCCGCACACACTTAGGATTTTTCAGCACTTATAAGCATTTATCCTCTTTTTCTGGATATTTCTAAACTTTACTTCTTTTTCGGTTTTCAGATTCTCCGATGGGGCGTACCGGCTCATATTATGACTCATTTCAGCGTCATGGAGGCCGTGGATCTTATGACTTTAGGAGATATCTTGGTGACCAGAGAGAGACAGATGAGGAAAGGGCTCAAAGGAAGGCTCAAGAAAAATGGGATTATGAGCAGCGGCAGAGAAGAAGAGACGCTGATCGATATGATTCTTCTTACAGAAGTTACGATTCTCATAAGCGAAAGTCTTATGATGACAAAGGGAAGACTCATATTACTGACGAATCAAGCAAGCGGTCCAAGCCAAGTGACACATCTGCAACCTCTGAGAAAACTGATGCTCCTATCCCTTCTGATATTCCGGCCGGTTCTCCTCCTTTAAAGAAAACTGATATCCAAACGATCATCAGCAGGCCCCAATATCAGGTTAAAGACGGCCCTCCAACACTTCAAAGCCGGTTTCCGAACTGGTGCTTAAAAGGAGTGCGTTTTGACCTGGATTTGGTCCCAATCGATAAACAAGACATGCTTAAAAGTCTCGATGCAGTTCGGCTTAACATTGAGAGAATGTCGCAATGGCAGAAACTTGTTGATGAACTCCAGAGAGTCAACCATATGAATCTTGAAAACATGCTGACTTTGGAGAATGATAAAGCTGAATGGGATAAATGGTGCAAGCAGCATGACGCGGAGATGACGAACATCGCGGATGACAATGCAAGGCTTGAATCTGAAGTTAAGCAGCTTAAGGAAAATCTCGCCTCTTCTTCTGCATCACATACTCAAAAAGAAGAAGTCTTTCAGAAGCAAGTGCGGGATGCACATGCTGCACAAAGAGATGTCGAAATGAAGCTTGCCGCTGAGCAGCACATTACTGAGAAATATCGCACAGAAAACGCCGAACTACGGGAAAAGGTCACCTCCCAGAACGTGGAGATTGAGTTACTAAAGTCTCGACTCGCTAAAGATGAGACAGAGCGTGATGAGGCTATTACTGGTCGGGTTGCTGCCGTTGCCGAAAAAGAAGCGGCTGAGCAATCACATGAGGCAATGAAAGCAAACATCAGCTCTACCTTATTCGACTTTTATTTACACAGCGTTCTGGGTCGTGGGAGCCTTGCTTTTCTGGGTCTTGATTATGAAATCACTCTGGCTGAAGTGTGGGAAGCCGCAATTGATATGTTTAAAGGTGCCGGCTATGATGAAGCAGAACTCGAGGCTCGCTATCTTGATGATGAGGCTCGCGCCGCTCTTGTTAAAGGGAAGGAGCAGCTTGCTAAAGCACGGGCTGAATCACTGGGAGAAGAGCTTTCAAAAGAGGAAGCTCCTTTAACTGCCCCTGTTCATACTTCCACTTCGGCCGATGTAAACATTACGGATTCCGGCTCCCATTCTTCACTCCCAGCTAAAATTGCCCAAGAAACTGCGACCACTCCCAGTGAGGATGAGGCACCGGACGATACTGAAGCCGAGAAATTCGAGATTGACCTTGCGAAGCCAACTCCTCCAGGTAATTTTGGCATCGTCCCGGGCCCAATGAACCAGTTATTTGATTTAACCGAGTTTGATGACCTTCTTACTTGTTACTTAAACTTTGGTGAACCGATACCCTCTCTATTTTCGGGAGATGTTGATTTTAACTTCTTTTCTTCTACAGCGGAGGCACCAAACACTGCACAAGTTTCCACTCCTTCAGTTGCCGTCCCTCCATCTTTACAGATTACTCCTCCTTCTGCTTCCCAACCGGGATCGCAGGCAGAAAAAATCAAAGCTCTTCAAGGCCTGGACGACCCGGCTGTTTCGCAGGAGCAGAAGGCGGAGGATCTTGAAGACATTGAGAAGACCCCGGAGCGGTCTCTAGATGATGACCCGAAGCTTTCAACATTGCTTGCTACTTTGGGGAGCGAATCTTCTTCGAAGAGGAAGGGGAAGAGTGCCATAAGGAAGAAGAAGAGAGGTGCTATGATTGGGGAAGACAAAACAGAAGAAGACCCAACCACTCCTCCTTCTCCGTCCCGCCCACATCGGATTCCGAAATTAACTATTAGGCCAAGCAAAGGCTCCAAGGGTGGCGGAAAGAAGGAGTGACAAGCTGAACTTTCTACTTCTTATTTTGCTTTTTACATGTATAGACCGGAGATTGTGCGGGTACCGGTCCCTGCTTTTCCTTTTTTGAGATATCTGCACATGTAAAGAATTTTCATAGTACTAAATAAAACAGTAATTTTACTTGTACAAATTCTTGTGTATGTGAGAATGCATCTGTTTCTCTTTTTTGGTGTAGAATAAACGATTCCTTTTACTTGTACAAACTTTTTGTCTGTGTTTGGGAATACATTTATTCCACATCTATTTTTTGTGATATTGCAATGAACTTGTGGCATGTTGCTTTTATTAATATAATTGAATTGTATAGTGTTGCCCCCATACCACAAGTGCATTGCAATATTTCTAGCTTTTACAAGACTGATATTCTCACTTCAGAGAATAACAATTCCACTTTTAGGGGAGGAGTCATCTTGCTTTTAATAGAGTATATCTCGTTTTCTGGAGAAATTTTTATTTTTTCTTTCTTTCTGAAGAACACTTCAACTATCGGGGATGATCACTTTCATTTGTCAAAAAAGAAAGTAGATTTCCCTATGCAGTGAAATGAACTTTTCTGAAAGAATTTTGTAGCATTTCAACTTTTTTAGGAGGAACTTTTTGAGATGAACAAGTTAACCTTCCTTTGAGAGTTGAACTGTGCTTCCGGAGAAGGCTTTTCGTTCGAGCATTCTATTTTGGGACATGCCTCCAGAGAGGGCTCCTCTTAAAGAGTTGTGCCTCCGAAGAGGTCTTGTGCCTCCGAAAAGGGCTTGTGCCTCCGAAGAGGGCTTGTGCCTCCGAAGAGGGCTTGCGGTGCCTTGGGAAAGGGCTTTTGCCTCCGAAGAGGTCATGTGCCTCCGAAGAGGGCTTGTGGTGCCTTAGGAAAGGGCTTTTTCCTCCGAAGAGGTCATGTGCCTCCGAAGAGGGCTTGTGCCTCCGAAGAGGGCTTTTTGATTGCCTGGAAGTTACTTTCTCATGGTTGAGTGGATCCATGGGGCGGACGCAAGTTATTTGATTGGATGTTCGTTTGCACAAACGATCACAATTAACTAACAAGGGCCCTGTTCCTTCAGCTTGGGAAGGTGCCCCTCCGGTGGTTCCACCGATCTTTTTTGATTAAGGAAAGCACTTTTATTTTTTGGCGTGCCTCGTTAGAGGGCTTTGTTGACCTTTGAGAAGGAGCGTTGGTTGGTTGGTGTGCCAGGAAGGTTGCGTCTCAGGGGCAAGTAGATCCACGGGATGGACGCAAGCTGCCTGATCGGATGCATCACGATCAGTTAGCAAGGGCCCTGTTCCTTTTGCTTGGGAAAGTGTCCCTTCGGTGGTTCTTACTGGCCCTTTTATTGAGAAGCATACCTCCTTTTGGCTGCTTCTTTGTTTGCTTGGCAATGTTCTCTCATCATCTGCTCGTTAGCGATCTTTTATTATCGTTTCCAAGCGCATCTTCTTTCCTTACATTGCTGTGTTCGAAGAAGTGGACTTCACTGTTGAACGACTTCACGGGACAAACGCAAGTTATTTAGTTGGATGTTTGTTCATATCGACAATCTCAACCAATTAACGAAGGTTTGTCACAGTGGAGTCGCCAACTTTTTATGTGAAGTTCTCCTTGTATAGGATTTGTATTTGGAATTTTTTGTCGCTTGGTATTTGCATAACAGGTGATTTATAGAGGTCGCTTGGCTTTGTGACGAGCAAGCCTTGTTTTAATGTCCTGCAATTTTGAATCGACATTTTAGCAATACATTTAAAGTATTTACATATCGAAATAAAACAGGCATTATGAAATAGTAAGGAACACAAGATTTATAGTGGTTCGGTCAAGAATCGGGCCTACATCCACTTTATAGCTTTCATTCATTCACACTGATTTACAATTTTTTACAATACAACTGATACATTCATCACTATTTTACAATTTTGAGCAAAGCTTTTTCTTTCAAGTAAAATAAGGACGTAAGTGGTTGCTGTTCCAGGCTCTTGGAATTGGATCTCCTTCAACAGTTATGAGTTTGAAAGTGCCATTAAGAAGTTTACTGCCAATGGCATATGGTCCTTCCCAGTTTGGTCCAAACACACCAGTTGACGTCATGATCTTTTTCAAAACTAAGTCCCCGACCTCAAAGCTGCGTTGGCGAACTTTAGAGTTGAAGTGCCTGGCTATCCTTTGCTGATAAGCTGAAACTCTGAGCCTAGCTTCTTCTCTTTTCTCATCAAGAAAATCAAGTGCTTCAATTTGCAGCTTTTCATTTTCAGCTTCGTTGAAATGAACTCTTCTATGTGAAGGAACTTCTACTTCCACTGGAATCATTGCTTCTGATCCGTATGTTAGTGAAAATGGAGTGTGCCCAGTTGTAGTTTTGTGAGTAGTCCTGTATGCCCACAGTGCTAATGGAAGCTTATCAACCCAACCACCTTTTGATCTTTCGAGTTGCTTTTTGATGGTTGACTTGATGATTTTATTTACTGCTTCCACTTGCCCGTTTGCCTGCGGATGAGCCAATGCTGAGAAGCTTTTTCGAATTCTGAATTGTTTGCAAAAATTCTGGAACTCTTCACTTTCAAACTGAGTACCGTTGTCTGTAATTATTTTCTGTGGCTCACCATATCTACAAATGATATTTTTCGTTACAAAATTTATCATCTTTTTAGAGGTAATGGTGGCCAAAGGTTCAGCTTCAGCCCACTTGGTGAAATAATCAACAGCTACGATAGCATATTTGATTCCTGATTTGGCAACTGGTAATGGTCCGATTAGATCTATCCCCCAATGGCGAATGACCATGGGCTGACCATCTGTGTGAGTTCGGTGGAAGGTGCTTTTGGGATTTTTGCAAATCTTTGACATTTGTCGCACTTTCTAGAGTAAATAGCAGCATCCCGGTTAATGTCAGGCCAGAAATACCCATATCGGAGAACTTTCTTGGCTAAAGTTTGACCAGCTGAATGATCTCCGAATTCTCCTCCGTGTATCTCGGCTAGAATTGTCTTGGCTTCTTCCTTAGTTACACATCGGAGCAGAGGCATTGAAAATCCTCGTCTGTATAGTCGGCCATCTTGAATTATATACCTTGACGCTTTCCTCAATAGTTTTCGACGTTCCTTAGAACTTTCTAGCAGGGAACCACTGAGTAGGTATTCTTTGATTGGAGTCATCCATGATTCATGCTCTTGAGACGTAGCCATAATCCAATCAACATCCATTTCATCAATCTTGGAGCTGACAGAACTTCTACAGGAACTAATCCCAGTAATTGAGCTTCTCCAGAACTTGAGTGCTTTGCTAGAGAATCTGCTTTCATATTCTCTACCCGAGGAATATGACTTATCGTGTAGTGATTGAAATCTTCGAGAAGTTCACATGCCTTAGACAAATATGCGGGCAGATTTCCACCTTTAGCCTGAAACTCTTTCTTTACCTGGCAAACAATGAGTTGAGAATCGCTGAAGATTTGTAACACTTTGATGTTTAGTTCCTTGGAAATTTTTAAGCCAGCAATAAGAGCCTCATACTCCGCTTCATTGTTTGTTGAAGGAAATTCCAGTCTCAATGCATAACACAATGATCGTCCTTCGGGGGTTTCAAGCACAACCCCTGCCCCAGAACAGTAATCATTCCTCGATCCGTCAACATACAACTTCCACTGGATTGGAATGTCGTCAGTTGTTCCATTTCCGCTATCGCCTCTGTCAGTAGATTCTGCGATGAAATCTTCTAAGGCTTGTCCGTTGATTGCTCTCCGGGGATGGTATGTGATGTCATACTGGTTGAGTTCAATGTTCCATTTCAAAAGACGACCTGAAGTTTCAGGACGAAACAGGACTTGCTTTAGAGGTTGATCAGTAAGAACCTTGATAGGATGAGCTTGAAAGTATGGTCTCAATTTCCTGGAAGCAATTAGTAAACAATAGACGACCTTTTCTATCTTTGAATAATTCATCTCCGCCCCAGTGAACCGTTTACTGATGTAATAGACTGGACGTTGTACTTTCATATCCTCCCGTACAAGTGTTGTACTGAGGGCGTGAGATGAAATTGCTAAATAGATGAAAAGGTCTTCACCGTCAGTAGGCTTGGAGAGAACCGGAGGTGTTTCCATATGATGAATTAGTTCATCGAAAGCATTCTGGCATTCGGGAGTCCATTCAAAAAATTTCTTTCCTTTCTTTAGAGCGTCAAAGAAGGGAATGCATTTGTCTGTGGCTTTGGAAATGAAGCGACTCAGAGCAGCGACTTTTCCATTGAGACTTTGCATTTCTTTCTTTGTTTTAGGGGCTTTGACCTCCCTTAGAGCTGTGATTTGAGTAGGATTGGCTTCAATGCCCCTGGCGCTCACAATGAAGCCCAAAAATTTCCCGGATTCTACTCCAAATGAACATTTCAATGGATTGAGCTTCATTCCGTACTTTCGAAGAATTGCGAACATTTCCTCCAAGTGTCCCATGTGATCTACAGCTTTCTTTGATTTTACCAACATATCGTCGACATAAACTTCCATGGTTTTACCAATCTGAGGCTTGAACATTGCATTGACGAGCCTTTGGTAGGTTGCCCTAGCATTTTTCAATCCGAAAGGCATAACTTTGTAGCAGTAGAGACCCACATCTGTAATAAAGCTTGTGTCTTCCTGATCCGGCTCATGCATCATAATCTGATTGTATCCAGAGTAAGCATCCATAAATGATAACAACGCATGCCCAACTGTTCCATCCACCAATTGATCAATTCTGGGCAGCGGGAAGCATTCTTTGGGGCATGCTTTGTTTAAATCTGAGAAATCTATGCATACTCTCCACTTTCCATTTGCCTTCTTGACCAATACTGGATTTGAAACCCAATTTGGATAAGTGGAGTTTCTGATAAAGCCGTTCTCCATGAGCCGATCGACTTCTTCCTTTAGTGCTGTCGATCTTTCTGGGCCTTGAGTTCTTCTTTTCTGTTTCACTGGCGTGAATTTTGGATCAATGTTCAGAGTATGTACAGCAATTTCCGGGGAGATCCCACACATATCAGCGTGACACCAAGCGAACACATCTAGATTGGCTTTTAAGAATGGTATCAGTGTGTTTTGAACTGTTATGCTTAGTTGTGAACCCACATTGAGTACTTTGTTCGGGTCTTTCGAGTCAACAGATATTGGTACCGTTACCTCCACGGGTACCACTCTATTCTCCCCTATACTGGCTTTCCTGGGATCCATTTCTTTTCTTGCATTGCTGTGTTCGCCAGTACAGGGGCCACTCCGTAGTTGCTACAGGGTTGGTTCCTTGATGCGGAGCGGAGCTGCCGCATCTTTCCCCATTTCTCTTTTCCTGGCCTCTCGGAGTTCTACAAGATAACATTCTCGTCCTGCGTTCTGATCTCCTTTAATAACAGCAATCCCATTATCAGTAGGAAATTTCATTGTTAAGCACCATGGAGCGAGGACGGCCCTGAAAGCAGCAAGAGTAGGCCGACCCAAAAAAGCGTTATAGGCGGAGAATCCATCAACAATTACAAAAGTTTGCTTCCGAACCAAATTCTTCTGCCCTTCGCCCATTTCAACAAACAAGTCCACCGTTCCAATTGGCTGTTTCAGCTCTCCTGTAAATCCGGCAATTTTGTGTGAAGAGGCTTGTACATCTGTCATTGGAATTTTCATTTGGTCAAATGTCTTTTTAAAGAGTATGTTGCACGAAGCACCACTATCAACCAGAACTCTTCTGACAATAGCCGGCCCAATACCGACAGAAACAACTAAAGGGTCCTCAGTAGGAGCTTCCACATCAATAGAATCCCTGGTTCTTAACATAATATCATCGTGAAAAGTCTTCTGCTGCTTTAGAGGTGCAGCATCTTCCAAGATCAAGACACTTTCTTCAGTCGGAGCATACTTCAAAGCTCTAGCATACCTTTCCATCTCACCCCAACTCCTGCCAGCTGGATGAGGTCCTCCTGTGATCACATTGATAACAGGTCTTTCCTTTTCAGCAGGCCTCTCTCCTGAACCAGATGAATGAGCTGGGGGTAGTTGCCCCTGGTTAGATGAAGACGAGTCTTTTCTATTCCTCTTGATGTACTGTTGCAACTTATTCTCTCTTAACAATTCTTCAATCAGGCTTTTCAAGTGGCGGCACTCATTGGTATCATGCCCTGGTTGGTTGTGAAACTTGCAAAATCTTCCGCTTTGAACAGCATTCTTCCCAACCTTCACGACCGGTGGTTTTGGAAATTCAACAGCATCCTTAGTGGCGATGAAAATATTCTCCGGGGTATCGGTCAGAGGAGTAAAGTCTGAAGGTTTGAGGAAGCGGGGCTTTTTGAGATCTTTTTGCCTCTTCCCACCATTACTTTCCCTTTTCTGATTTGCAGGTTCTTTCTTGCTTTGAACTGTAGCATTATTTTCCACCACTGTTGTCACAACTTTAGCTGGTGCGGAAAGATTCTCTAGGCGTATAAATTCGTCAGCCTTTTTGTAGAATTTCTCAAGCGAATTTGGCTCCTTCATCTTCAGCCATTTTCCAAATTCGCTCGATTTGTCGATAGCACGCATCAAATAGGTCAAGATCATTCGTGGCTCTGCGTTATCGACTTCTGCCAGAGCTAAATTGAAGCGGTTCAGGAATGACTTAATAGGCTCTCCCGGATTCTGTTCAAGACTGGACAGTGACATTATGTCTTTTGCCTTTGAAGCGTATAGCCTGAATTGCTCTTTGAATTTTCGGGTCAGATCGGAAAACTGATCTACAGATCGGACAGGAAGCTTGGTAAACCAGAGAAGTGCTACACCTTCCAAATATACTGGGAAATATCGGCACTTTATTTCATCAGTTGCTCTTGCGCCGGTCATGTGCCAGTCGTATTTATACAAGAATTGATTTGGATCACTTGTTCCCCGATAAGCAGGAATGGTGGGGGGGAACAAATTTTCTAGGAAATTCAGCCTTTAGAATCTTCTCGGTAAACGGAGTTCTACTCGGTGCGAATCCCCATTCGCTCTCATCTTCATCTCTTTGCATGCTCTCTTTCATTATTTGCTTGATCATGCCAAAAAGATATTCCTCATTGTTTAGAGATTTCGCAGAATAGACCTCGGCCATCTTTTCGGGGGTTTGTCCAGGTAAATGCTTATGAAGAACTGGTGACGGCCTGGATCCTTCAGCCTGGAGGGGTGCCCCTTCAGCAGCACCTGATCCCCCGTGAGGAATATTTCTCCCCTCGGAATTGGGAGCAGCATTAGCAAAGTTTTCCTTATTACTTACTGGTCTTTGATTCGCCCCAAATAGAGCATTCAGCTTTTCCATCATCATATTATTCTGAGTTTCAATCTGCTGGTACAGTCCGGATACAGCAGCGTCTAACTCTTGTCGCGTCACACCGACACTTGGAGCTGCCTGATTTGGAGAGAGAGAAGTGGCAGTATTGTCACGGTCATCATCAGTTCTGACAGACTTTCGTTTCCTTCCAGGAGCCATTATGTCTGATAGACTTCTGGTTTTGTAGGAAATTCTTTCAGCAAACTTCTGTGAAGCAATGGTGAGTAGTAGCCTGAGTTGGGTTCTCAGTGAAAGCACCAAAATGTTAACGTTAAAAAGTGAACGCTAACACCCGGTGTGTGTAATAGAATCGTGAAAGCACCACCCATGTGACGGGAACAGAATTTAAGCAGTAAACTAGCAGAAAAGCAGTAAAAGACAGCACTTTATAGTGGTTCGGCTTGAGATTAAGCCTACGTCCACTTTGAATCTCTTTATTACTGAATTTGGTTATAAATCGGTACAAATCTCTTATGAAAATAGTATAATTTGATCACAAGAAACAATCTTGACTACTAGCTCAATCTTCGATGATGAAACTCGATGAATCCGTGTTGGATGTAAGGAATTCCTCTCGAAGTTTGTTGTAGTGTCTTGAATGCTTGAAGATCTTTGATTGCTGAATGAGTGGAGAATTCGACAGAGTAACGGCGCTTGAAGAAATGAATGGCCAAAAGTCCCCTCCTTGTTGGAGGTTGGGGGGGTATTTATAGGGCAGAATCTGAATAGGAAAAATCCTCTAAGTTCTAAGTCGTAGCCGACTTATAGTAAGTCGTAGGTCTTAAGTCGGCCACGAGATAGACATGCACTGGTTACTCTTGAACATCCAGAATGAGCTAAGTCATAAGTCGGCAACGACTTAGCATATGTCGTAGGTCTTAACTCGGAGACTTATGTATCTCGTAGACTTTTAAGTCGGAGCTTACTTCAAGTGGGTGTGTTTTAGGTCGGTCCTGTGGTTAAGTAGGTGAGAGCCTTGAGTCGGAGCCGTAGCTAAGTCGGAGCTTTCTTTAACAGCTAGGTCGGTATGGCTTTAGGTCGGAGCCTTCCTTTAACTCGGAGCTTTCTTAACTCGGAGCTTCCTTTAACTCGGAGCTTTCTTAACTCGGATCTTCCTTTAACTCGGAGCTTTCTTAACTCGGAGCTTCCTTTAAATCGGCACATTTGTTAAATCGGCACACTTGTTAAGTCGGTCTTCCTCTTAAGTCGGTCACATTTTTAACTCGTTATGTCGCGAATCAAAGAGGATTAACAGTGCAGAAGTTATCTTGGTTGGTTTAGGTCGTTAGCGACCTAAAGGAAGAAACAGTGAGCACGTGGCTTAACTCTGGAGCTTTAACTCGATAGGTCGCGGCCGCTTTAACTCGTTAGGTCGCTGCCGCTTTAACTTGTTAGGTCGCTCTGTCTTTACTCAGCTGCTTTGTGCTATAGGTCGCTAACTCGTTAGGTCGCTGCCGCTTTAACTTGTTAGGTCGTAGGAGTCTCTTTAGGTTACTAAGTCGCTACTTCCTTATCTCGTTAGGTCGTTAACCTATTATAGATTGTTAAGTCGCATATGCCTTAGGTCGCTAAGTCGTTGGGTTGGGTAGGTCGCTAAGTCGCTGAATAAAAGAGGGTTAACACTTGCCCCTCGAAGTATACGTCTAAGAGTTAGGTCGTGTGCTTCGATATCTCTTAACTCGTACCATCCTGAATCGTTAGGTCGTGAACGACTTATGAGAGAGTCAGGTCGTTCGTGCCGATTCGTGTTCCTCTGCCCCTTTATATAAGTCGTTGAGACCACTCCTTCTTCTCTTTGCCTGCTCTAACACTTTAACCCGCCTCCGAAAGATTTCCAAGCTCTCGAAGAAGAATTCGAATCTACCAGTCGCCGATCATCTCTACAACCACACTACGTAAGTGAATTCCGACCATTATCCAACCACGACCATCACCAAATTGTGAATCCCCCAATTTTCGACCCTATCCCGATTTCACATGCTGCATTTCGCTATGAATCATGTTACGATCGACTTTTGATCGTTATTGGACATGTTGTCGCTGTGATTCATGAGAGCACAACAGTGCATCGGGTTTATGATGGATTCGAGGCGATTTGAATTGGTTTTGGATGATCTGGTGGTGTGGAGAGATGGTGGATTTTATTGTAGAGAGGCTAACAGGTTATTGGGTTAACGAGTTAGTGGGTTTAGGCGATTTGTTGAAAGAAGAGGAGTTAGCGAGTTAAGGAGAGTTAGGTCGTGTCCGACTTAGGAGCCTTGAACGACCTAGGGGTTTAGCAGTTTGGACATGAATCGCGCGACTTAACTCTGTGAACGACTTAGCGATTTAATCATCAAACTCTGAGCGACATAAGGGACTGCAACTTAACTTACCAGAATAGCATACGACTTAAAGCTGAACGACTTAAAGAACCAACGACCTAACTTAACTCGCAGCATAGCTTTAACTTGTAGGATCATAACTGATGAACTTTATGACTCGAGCAGAGCGACTTAGGGAAGCCCGACCTATGTTAGGTCGTTTGGACATGAACTGGATGACTTAAAAGAATCTCGAGCTATCTTAAGTCGTTCCTGCGACTTAAGGGATGGACAGCATTTGAACACTTGCAGATTAGCCAGGACTTGATTGAACTTCCAATTTGAACTGCCAGAATGAACTGCTTGAACTTGTTGCACTTTTTCACAGATTATATTGACTTTTAAGCTAATAACCTGTTAAACACAACATTTGCAGAAAACTAGGACGAATATACTCATCATCGACTACCCACATCGAGTGATGGATTAAGTCAAAGAGAAAATAATATGAATCTAATTAAAAGTGAAATGATGTGAATCAACTAACTTAAATGGAGCATCAACGCAAAACTCATACAGTTATAACTGCTTATTGCTGAATATTATCTGCATTGATACTACACTTAATTTTGATATAATAACAAGTCTTGAATCTTCCTGAATTGACGCACGCCAACCAGTATTATTTCAAGTTTTACTTTACTTACTTGTTATTTTCAATAGCTTTGCACAACACTTCACACACTTTTTAGGAAACGTGCACCTTCATATTGAATATCCATTTCCTTGTGTAGAATGACTTCTCAAAAAGTACAAGAAGAGACAGTAGATCAGACCGATGAAGTTTTTCCGATTGCTGCTCCTTTGGATAATCCTCCGGAAAGAGTTCCAACCACACTGAACCAACGGACCTTCAACCAACCATGTATTCCATTTGGTATTGACGAAGCGGATGCTCTGCTCCCTGGAGAAAATTACACTGCCGACAGGCCGCCACATGGCTTCATTGCAGTTAATCGTCACATGTGTCTGAAAAGAGCTATTCCTCCCTTCAATGATTTCCTCGGAACACTTCTCCTTTGATTAACCATTTCTCCGTTCCAGTTGCACCCCAATGGCTATGCCATTTTGATGGGGTTGTGCGTACTACTCAGGAGGACGCTTGACCGCCTCCCAAGCTTTGAGGAGATCTGTTCTCTGTGTACATTTGCGAGGAACAAAGATCATCCTTCTATTATTCTGGTAAGGAGCGCCAAGAACCGTAAGTTAATTACGGATCTACTCGAGAGCGCCCACGGGTTTCTAAATCAATTCTTCTATGTCCGTTGCCCCCCGGGATTCTACGGCATCTGGAGAGTAGGAAGTAAGACTGCTTATCTCCGTGTACTTCATTTCTGAGCCTTTCAAAATTTGAGTTGTCAAGTGCTCACTTCATTCTTTACTTTTGCAGCAATTCCTCCTCTCTCTAAAGATTTTACTCACAAGTCAACTTTCGAAATATTGAGTGTTATAGCTGCCAACGAGAGAATTATCAAATTTCTTCAGAGGAATGAATTTCTGCATCAATTCGGACTCTTGCATTCCTCTCGATCTATTCAACCTCGTGACGCTCCCAGCTCTCAAACAGAAGCATCAGATGCTCCAGCTTCCGCAGAGGAATCCACATCGAAAGAACCCATTATAGAGACTTCACTAGTGAAATGTTCTGGTTCCGGTGCGGGGTTATCTTACAAGTCTAAACTTCCCCCCGTTATTGAAGAAGAGGAACTCCCTCAACATTCCGGGAAGACTACTAAAGAGGCTGATGAGGAGGCTGAGAAAGACAGCTCCGCTACGGAGAGCATGGAACACGTTAAAGAGGGCACTACTGATATAACCCCTTCCGTTGGGCATAATGGTGACGACATCTTTGGGGGATTGAGCGATTTTATGGTGACTTCCCAAGAGCTTTTTAAAGACGATACCACCGCTTCCAAGCTTGTCTCTCCATTGGTTGAAGCAACATCCGTCTTGCGACCACTCCCGTCAACCCAAGAGTTGACTCCTATTGCAAAAGCCGGCATCACTCCTAAGCTGAAGAGTGGTTTGTAGCTTGACGCGCGTACTTTGCACGCCACACACACACTTAGGACTTTTAGCAATTACGTGCACTTAGCTTCTTTAATTCGAAGATTTCTAAATTTTTGTCCGTTCTTTACTTTCAGGTTCTCCCATGGGACGCAGCGGCTCGTATTATGATGATTTTCTACGCCATGCAAGGCGTGACACTTATGATCCCAAACGCTATCTTCCTGCCCCTAGGGAGACTGACGAAGAGAGAGCAGCTAGAAAGGCTCGTGAAAGACATGCTTATGAAGAGTGGTATGGAAGGAGAGACAACCGTCATGACTCCTACCAAAGAGATGACGACTCTCACAAAAGAAAGTCTCACGATGATAGAGTAAAGAGTCATATAACTGAGGATCCAAGTAAGCGGGCCAAACTTGACGACAAGTCTTCATCTGAAATTTCTAAAGTGCCCGCTACTTCTATCTCTTTAGACATCCCTTCCAGCTCTCCTGCTCTTAAAAAAGCTGATATTCAATCAATCATCAATAGGCCTCCTTATCAAGTTGAGAAGCCTCCGACTGCACTCCAAAGCCGATTTCCACATTGGTGCTTGAAAGGAGTGCTCTTCGATCTGGACTTAGTTCCAATTGATAAACAAGCCATGCTGAGAAATCTTGATGCCATCAAGCTCGATATTGAAAGAATGTCCGGTTGGCAAAAACTGGTCGATGAGCTTCAGAGAATAAATCGCTTAAATCTTGAGGCTATGCTGACCATGGAGAGTGACAAGTCTGAGTGGCAGAAAGTTCTTAATCAGCATGATGTGGAGATGAAGAGCATCACCGCTTACAACGAGGAGCTTGAGGCTAAAGTTAAGAAACTTAAAGATGATCTTGCCACCTCTTCCACTTCTTATACACAAAAGGAAGAGGTTCTCCAAAAGCAAGTAAGAGATGCCCACGCTGCTCAGCGTGATGTTGAGGCCAAACTTGAGGCAGAGCAGAAAATTGTTGAAAAGTACCGCAAAGATGCTGCTCAGCTGCGGGAAAAAACTAGCTCTCAAGACGCGGAGATTGCAATGCTGAAGATCCAGCTTGCTAAAGCTGAAAAAGAACGTGACGACGCCGTTTTTGGAAAAGAGGCAGCTGAACATTCTCACAAGGCGACTAAAGCCAACATCAGCTCCACTCTATTTGAGTTTTACGTTCTCAGCGTCTTGGGGAAAGGCAGTCTTTCTTTCTTGGGCCCGAAGTATGAGATTACATGGCTGAAGTGTGTGAAGCAGCAGTTGAAGTGCTCAAAGATGCTGGCTCCACCGAAGAGGATTTTGAGGCTAATTATTTGGACGACGAGGGTCGTGCCGCCCTTGCGAGAGGGAAAGAACAACTTGCTAATCAGCGAGCCGAAGTAGCGGAAGGAGAACGTCCAGGGAAGGCACTTTTGACCGACCCAACCCATCCTTTGTCTTCGGTCGACGTTGATATTATTGGCTCAAGTTCCCATTCTCCTCCTCCTGTTAAAACCGAAGCCGAAGCTAAAACTGCTCACGCCGAAGATGAAGCCCAAGAAAGCACCGAAGCTCAAGACTATGAAATTGACGTGATAAAGCCAACTTCTCTAGGTAACTTCAACATTGATCTAGCTCAAGTGGACTACTCGTTTGCCTCACATGAGCTCGATGAATTTCTTGCTTATTACTTAAGTCTCGACGTGCCACTGTCTCCTCTCTTTTGCGAGGAATACTAACTTTTAACTTTTCTTCTTCTGTAGTGAAATCATTAAGTGCTGTACAGGCTTCGCCTCCTCCCGTTGTTGCCCCTCCACCTCTTCAAATTACTCCTCCTTCTGCTTCTCAACCGGGATCACAAGAAGAAAAAATAGAAGCTCTTCAAGGTTTAGATGAACCGGCGGCTTCACCAGAGCAGAAGGCCGAAGAACTTGAGGAGGGTGAGAGGACCCCGGATAAATTCACTGCCAATGAACAAAGCTTTCTGATCTTATCTCTCTGGGCAGCGAATCTTCTTCGAAAAAGAGGGGAAAGTGCGGAGTTTCAAAGAAAAAGAAGGACGCTCATGTTGGCGATGAGAAAGCAGAAGAGGACCCAATTGCACCTCTTTCTCCTTCTTCCTCGAAGAGTTCAAACCAACCTAAGAAGTTAACCATTAGGCCAGGTGAGGGCTCAAAAGGCGGCGGGAGGAAGAAGAATTGAGTCTGGCTTTATCCTTCTTGCTCTCTTTTTTTTGGTTGTATCTAAAGATTTGTATCGACCAGAGATTATGCGGGTACTGGCCCCCGCTTTTTGAAATCTGCACATGTACAAAAACT
Organism: Allium fistulosum; assembly: GCA_030737815.1. Taxonomy (NCBI): domain Eukaryota; kingdom Viridiplantae; phylum Streptophyta; class Magnoliopsida; order Asparagales; family Amaryllidaceae; genus Allium; species Allium fistulosum. The sequence goes on along the minus strand of CM060907.1, from coordinate 387,818,810 downwards.
TTTTATAGTATGGAATAAAATGATTCTTTTTACTTGTACAATCTTTTGTCAGTATTCATGACTGCATTTATTCCCTATTTTAGCACAAGTTTCTTTATTTTCTTTGCATGATATTGCAGTGAGCTCGTGGTATGTTGTTTAAGCGTTGTTTTTGCTAATGTAGTTGTATTGCCCCCATACCACGGCTTATTGCAATATTCTCTATTTTGAAAAGACTTGTACTCTTATTCTAGATAATAATTCTTCCGTTTTGAGGAAATATCATTCTACTTTAGTAGAGTGTGCTTTGTATCGGAGAAGTTTTTCTCTCTTCTTTTTTTTTTGAAACACTTCAACTTTCGGAGATGGTCACTTTTATTTTTGAAAAGTGGATTCTCTTACGCGGTGAAGCGGGTCTCCATAGAGGGCTTTGATTTGTTGCTCAGAAAGTTATATTTTATCGCTAAATGGTCCCACGGGACATGCGTCAACTGCTTTATCGGACATTTGGTTTGCACAAACGATCGCAAGCAGTTAACTGCGGCCTAGAACCTTCTTTTTGAGAAGGTGTCCCTTTGGTGGTTCCATCAGCGATTTTTTTAGAGATAATATTTCTTTTTCTGGGCGTGCCTCGTTAGAGGGCTTGATTTGGCATTTCAACTTGTGGAAGTGTGCCTCCGGAGAGGGCTTTATTTGGCATTTCAACTTGTGGAAGTGTAACTCTGGAGAGGGCTTTATTTGTTTGCCTGAAATTCATTTCTCACAGTTAAATGGATCCATGGGGCGGACGCAAGCAACCTAATTGGATGTTCGTTTGCACAAACGATCGCAATTAACTAGCAAGAGCCCGGTGCCTTCACTTTGGGAAGGTGCCCCTTCGGTGGTACCACCAACCTTGTTATTTGAGAAAAAAATTTCATTTTACAACGTGCCTCGTTAGAGGGCTTTATATGGCACTTCAACTTTTTTGGGGAAGACCGTTCCCATGAGAGTAGAAGTGTTCCTCCGAAGAGGGCTTTATTTGTTTGCCTGAAAGTCATTTCTCACAGTTAAATGGATCCATGGGGCGGACGCAAGCAACCTAATTGGATGTTCGTTTGCAAAAATGATCGCAATTAACTAGCAAGGGCCCGGTGCCTTCGCTTTGGGAAGGTGCCCCTTCGGTGGTACCACCAACCTTGTTATTTGAGAAAAACATTTCATTTTACAGCATGCCTCGTTAGAGAGCTTTATATGGCACTTCAACTTTTTTGGGGAAGACCGTTCCCATGAGAGTAGAAGTGTGCCTCCGAAGAGAGCTTAATTTGTTTGCCTGAAAGTCATTTCTTACAGTTAAATGGATCCACGGGGCGGACGCAAGCAACCTAATTGGATGTTCGTTTGCACAAACGATCGCAATTAACTAGCAAGGGCCCGGTGCCTTCACTTTGGGAAGGTGCCCCTTCGGTGGTACCACCAACCTTGTTATTTGAGAAAAACATTTCATTTTACAGTGTGCCTCGTTAGAGGGCTTTCAATTGTGCCTCCGGAGAGGGCTTTGAATTGTGCCTCCGGAGAGGGCTTTACTTGTTCCGTTTGCCAGGAAGGTTGTATCTCACAGTTAAGTGGATCCACGGAGCAGACGCAAACTACCTAACTGGATGTTTGTTTGCACAAACGATCGCAATTAACTAGTAAGGGCCTGGAACCTCCCCTTTGGGAAGGTTCCCCTTCGGTGGTTCCATCAACCTTTTTGTTAAGAGACAAGGTCCCATTTTGGCTTTTTTTTTACTGCTTGCCCATATCTTTTCACCATCTGTTTCTTAGCGATTGCTCATTATCATTCCCATGCACATGTTCCTTTCTTTTGCAGGTTGTTTAATTCTTCCAGATAAGTGTACTTCATTGTTAAGTGAATCCACGGGGCAGATGCAAGCTACTTAACCGGATGTCTGTTTGCACAAACGATCGCAATCAGCTAGCAAGGGCCTGGAACCTTCACTTTGGGAAGGTGCCCCTTCGGTGGAATCACCAACTGTTTATGAGAAGCACTTCTTATGTAGGAATTGAACCTGGAATTTTTGTGGCTTGACATTTGTTTGTCAAGTGATTTGTGGGAATCGCTTGGCCTTGCGATGTATTGAATAGGTAAGCTTTGCTTTGATAGCCTGCAATATTAAATCAACATTTTAGCAACATATTTAAGATGTTTGCACATTGAAATGAGACAGGCATTTTATAGTAGTAGAAGACACAAGATTTATAGTGGTTCGGCCAAGAATTGGGCCTACATCCACTTTATAGTTCTTATTGCTGAGTCACACTGATTTTACAATGGCTTACAATACAAGTATGATACATCCATAATTATTTTACAAATTTGAGCATAGCTTCTAAGTAAAATATGGACGTAAGTGATTGCTGTTCCAGGCTCTTGGAATTGGATCCCCTTCGACAGTTGTGAGTTTGAAAGTGCCATCAAGAAGTTTTTTGCCTATGACATATGGCCCTTCCCAGTTTGGCCCAAACACTCCTGTTGCTATCATGATCCTTTTCAAGACTAGATCCCCAATTTCAAAGCTGCGTTGGCGTACTTTAGAATTGAAGTGCCTGGCTATCCTTTGCTGATGAGCTGCAACTCTAAGCTCAGTCTCTTTCCTTCTTTCGTCAAGTAAGTCAAGTGCTTCAAGTTGCAGCTTTTCATTTTCAGCTTGGTTGAAATGAATTCTCCTGTGTGAGGGGACCTATATCTCCACGGGAATCATGGCTTCTGATCCATATGCTAATGAAAATGGAGTGTGCCCAGTCGTAGTTTTGTGGGTAGTTCTATAAGCCCATAGTGCTAGCGGTAGTTTATCGACCCAACCACCTTTTGCTTTTTCCAGTTGTTTTTTGATGGATGATTTGATAATTTTGTTCACTGCTTCCACTTGCCCGTTTTCCAGTGGATGGGCCACTACTGAGAAGCTTTTTCGGATCTTGAATCGCCTGCAAAAATCCTGAAATTCTTCGCTTTCGAATTGGGTACCATTGTTTGTGATTATCTTCTGAGGCACACCATACCTGCAAATGATATTTTCAGTCACAAAATTTATCATCTTTTTAGAGGTAATAGTAGCCAATGGTTCAGCTTCAGCCCATTTAGTGAAATAATCAACAGCAACAATAGCATATTTGATTCCGGACTTGGCAATCGGCAAAGGTCCGATGAGATCTATCCCCCAAATGGCGAATGGCCATGGACTGACCATCTGTGTTAGCACGGTGGAAGGTGCTCTTGGGGTTTTGCAAATCTCTGGCATCTGTCACACTTTCGGGAGTAGCTAGCAGCATCTCGATTAATATCTGGCCAAAAATACCCATAACGGAGAATTTTCTTTGCAAGAGTTTGGCCACATGAATGATCCCCACACTCTCCTCCGTGCACCTCAGCTAAAATTGTCTTAGCCTCTTCTTTGGTTACACATCGGAGTAATGGCATCGAGAATCCTCGCCTGTACAAATGGCCGTCTTGAATTACATATCTCGGGGCTTTTCTTAACAGCTTCTAGTGCTCTTTTGAGTTTTCTGGCAAGGAGCCGTTGAGTAGATATTCCTTGATAGGGGTCATCCACGACTCTTGTTCTTGAGATATAGTCATGATCCAGTCAATATTCATCTCATCAGTACTTGGAGCTGACAAGACTTCCACAGGGACCAATCCTAATAATTGAGCTTCGCCAGAGCTTGAATATTTTACGAGAGAATCTGCCTTCATGTTCTCTTCCCGGGGTATATGGCTGATTATATAATGGTCAAAATCATCGAGAAGCCCCCAGGCCTTTGACAAGTAAGCAGGCAGATTTCCTTCTTTAGTTTGAAACTCTTTCTTGACTTGGCATACAATAAGCTGGGAATCACTGAAGATCTGCAATACTTTGATGTTTAGTTCTTTAGCAATTTTCAAGCCGGCAATAAGAGCTTCATATTCTGCTTCATTATTTGTCGAAGGAAATTCTAATCTCAATGCATAACATAATGACCGCCCTTCGGGGGTTTCAAGCACAACCCCAGCTCCGGAACAATAATCATTTCTTGCACCGTCAACATACAATTTCCATCGGATTGGGACGTCATTAGTCATCTCTTCCTCACTGCCACCTTTATCTGTGTATTCTGCAATGAAATCTTCTAAAGCTTGTCCATTGATTGCTCTTCGGGGATGGTAGGTAATATCGTATTGACTAAGTTCAATATTCCACTTTAGAAGACGACCCGAAGTTTCAGGGCGAAATAGGACTTGCTTTAAAGGTTGATCAGTGAGGACTTTGATAGGATGAGCCTGGAAATATGGCCTCAACTTTCTGGACGCAATTAACAAACAATAGGCGAGCTTTTCCAGCTTTGAATAGTTCATCTCTGCCCCAGTGAACCTTTTACTGATGTAATAAACCGGGTGCTGAACTTTTGCGTCTTCCCGTACCAATGCTGCACTGAGAGCATGAGATGAAACCGCTAAGTATATGAAAAGATCTTCACCATTGCTGGGCTGAGAAAGTATTGGAGGCTTTTCCATGTGACGAATCAGTTCTTCAAAAGCTTTCTGACATTCGGGAGTCCATTCAAAGTTTTTCTTTCCTTTCTTCAGAGCATCAAAGAAGGGAATGCATTTATCAGTGACCTTGGAAATGAACCGACTTAAAGCAGCTACTTTCCCGTTAAAGCTTTGCAATTCCTTCTTTGTACAAGGGGCTTTGACTTCTCTTAAAGCAGTAATCTGAGTAGGATTAGCTTCGATGCCCCTAGCACTCACAATGAAACCCAAGAATTTTCCGGACTCTACCCCGAACGAACATTTCATAGGACTTAGCTTCATCCCGTACTTTTGGAGAATCGCGAACATTTCTGCCAAATGATCCATGTGATCCACTGCTTTCTTCGATTTCACTAACATATCATCGACATACACTTCCATAGTCTTGCCAATCTGAGGTTTGAACATGGCATCAACAAGTCTTTGATAAATTGCCCCTGCGTTCTTTAGTCCGAAGGGCATGACTTTATAGCAGTAAAGACCAACATCAGTGATGAAGCTTGTGTCCTCCTGATCTGGCTCATGCATCATGATTTGATTATATCCTGAGTAAGCATCCATAAAAGACATTAATTCATGCCCGGCTGTTCCATCCACCAACTGATCAATTCTGGGCAATGGGAAACAGTCTTTGGGGCATGCTTTCAGGTCTGAAAAGTCAATGCACACTCTCCACTTCCCATTTGCTTTTTTAACCAACACCGAATTAGAGACCCAATTTGGATAAGTGGATTCTTTGATGAAGCCGTTTTCCATGAGCCGATCTACTTCTTCTTTTAATGCTGTCGAACTTTCAAGACCTTGGGTTCTTCTTTTCTGCTTTACGGGTGTGAATTTCGGATCAATATTCAAAGCATGCACTGCGATTTCTGGAGATATTCCACACATGTCAGCATGACTCCAAGCGAATACATCCAGATTTGCTTTCAAGAATGATATCAGCATATTCTGGACCGTCATACCAAGTTGTGAACCCACATTCAGCACCTTGTTCGGGTCATTCAGGTCAACAGATATCGGCACCGTTACTTCCACTGGTACCACTCTACTTTCCCCTGCACTGGTTTTTCTAGGATCAATCTCTTTTCGTGCACCACTGTGCTCACCAGTGCAGGGTCCACCCCGTAATTGCTACAAGGTGGGTTCTTTGATGCGGAGTGGAGCTGCCGCACCTTTACCCATTTCTCTTTTTCTTCTTTCCCGCAACTCTGTGAAATAGCATTCTCGCCCGGCATTTTGGTCCCACTTCACAACACCGACACCATTATCAGTGGGGAACTTCATAGTCAGGCACCATGGGGCGAGAATGACCTTGAATGCGGCAAGAGTTGGTCGACCCAAGAAGGCATTGTGAGCGGAGAATTCATCGACAATCACAAAGGTTTGTTTTTGGACCACTTTCTTTTCCCCTTCCCCGAGCTCTACAAACAAGTCAATAGTCCCAATTGGCTGTTTTGGTTCTCCAGTGAATCCAACAATCTTCTGCGAGGAAGCTTGGACGTCAGCCATGGGAATTTTCATCTGATCAAATGTCTTTCTGAAGAGGATATTGCAAGAGGCGCCGCAGTCAACAAGCACCCTTCTTACAATAGCTGACCCGATGCCTGCAGATATTACCAAAGGATCTATGGTAGGAGATTCAATACCAATAGAGTCTCTGGCCCGGAATATAATGTCATCGTTAAAAGTTCTTTGCTGCTTCAAAGGGGCAGCATCTTCTAAGACAAAAACATTTTCTTCCGCCGGAGCATATTTCAAAGAGTGAGCGTATCTCTCCATCTCACCCCAGCTTCTGCCCGCTGGGTGAGGACCCCCTGTGATAACATTGATGATGGGCCTTTTCAGATTCCTGTGCTGCAGTCCTCTCACCTGAGTTGGATTGATGAGTAGGAACTTGTTGCCCCTGAGTAGATGAAGTTGGGTCACTTCTGTTTCTCTTCACATATTGTTGTAGTTTATTCTGTCTTAGAAGCTCTTCAATCAAACTCTTTAAATGGCGACATTCATTAGTGTCGTGGCCAGGCTGATTGTGAAACCGACAGAATCTTCCGTTATGAAAAGCATTTTTCCCAAGCTTCATCTCAGGTGGTTTGGGGTATTCGACAGCATCCTTGGTTGCGAAAAAGATGTTTTCTGGAGTATCAGTTAAGGGAGTAAAATCTGAAGGTTTAAAGAAGCGAAGTTTCTTCATATCTTTCTGCCCTTTCCTACCGTCATTCTCCCTCTTCTGACCACCAGATTCCTTTTTGTTAGTGGCAACATTGTTATTCTTGACTTCAGCCACGTCTACTTTTGCTTATACATGAAGGCTCTCTAAGCGCATGAATTCATCAGCTTTCTTATAGAACTTCTCAAGTGAGTTTGGCTCTTTCATCTTTAGCCATTTTCCGAATTCACTTGATTTATCAATAGCTCGCATCAAGTAGGTCAGAATCATTCTAGGCTCTGCATTATCAATTTCGGCCAAGGCTATATTGAAGCGGTTTAAGAAAGATTTGATACATTCTCCGGGGTTTTGTTCGAGGCTGGATAGTGACATTATGTCCTTGGCCTTCGAAGCATATAACCTAAATTGATCTTTGAATTTCCGAGTTAGATCGGAGAACTGATCTGCAGATCGAACTGGCAGCTTTGTGAACCAAAGCAAGGCAACTCCCTCTAAGTACACAGGAAAATATCTGCACTTGATCTCATCCGTTGCCCTGGCACCTGTCATATGCCAGTCATACTTGTATAAAAATTAGTTAGGATCACTTGTCCCCCTATAAGCTGGAATGGTGGGAGGGACAAACTTCCTTGGAAATTCAGCCTTCAAAATTCTTTCAGTAAAAGGAGTTTTGCTTGGAGCAAACCCCCAATCATTTTCATCTTCCTTGCTTCTCATGCTTTCTTTCATAATCTGTCGAATCATTCCCGAGAGATATTCCTCATTGTTTAGAGGCTCCGCGGGACAGACGTCATCTACTTTTTCGGAAGTTTGCCTGGGCAAACGTTCATGAACAGTTGGCTGCGGCCTTGAACCTCCAGCTTGGGGATGTACCCCTTCGGCGGTGCCAGCTGTCCTTTGAGGAATACTTTTCCCTTGGGGATCATGAACATCTTCAGCAAAGGTTTCTCCATTTTTTTCTGGTGGTTGGTTAACTCCAAGTAAAGCATTCAATTTGTCCAACATCAAAGCATTTTGGGCTTCCATCTGTTGATACAATCCAGACACTACGACATCTAATTCCGCCCTTGTGACTCCAACACTAGGAGCCGCTTGATTTGATGCGGGAGAAGTGGCGGTGTTGTCATGAGCAACTCCAGATCTGGTAGATTTACTTTTCCTTCCAGGAGCCATAATTTCAGATAGACTTCTGGTTCTTAGGGAGAGTCTTTCCACAAATCTTTGTGAAGTAATGATGAAAGCACTCCTGAGTTGGGTTCTCAGTGAAAGCACCAAAAATGTTAACGTGAAAAATGTACGCTAACACCCCGGTGTAATTTGTGATATAGTGAAAGCACCACCCGTTAGTACGGGAACTAAAAGTAAGTAGAGAATAGCAGAAAACAGTAAAAAGACAACAGTTTTATAGTGGTTCGGCTCAAAATCAAGCCTATGTCCACTTAATCTCTTCTATGACTGATTCGATTACAGATTTTACAATAACTCTTTGATTACAACACAATTGAGACAAGTAATCAGAACTTTGATGTAGAAAAGCTCTTTCGATTCATGTTGAATGAACTTGATTCTTTTCGAAGATTCTTTGAAGTATCCTTTGCCTTTGAAGTGTTGAAGTCAGTAGAGAAATCAGTAGAGTCTTGGCGTTTCCAAAAATTCGCCCCCCTTTCAAGTGCGGAGTTGGCGGGGTATTTATATGTGAAACTGGGCTTAGGTCGGCTGTATTTTAGGTCGTGAGCGACCTAAGAGTGATCACGAGATAGCTTAAGTCGTTGACGACTTAACGGAACCATTCTAGGTGAGATAAAGGCTGAGAGCGACCTAGTATGAGTAGTGTAGAAGTTATCTTGGTTGGTTTATGTCGTTAGCGACCTAAAGGAAGAAACAGTGAGCATGTGGCTTAACTCTGGAGCTTTAACTCGATAGGTCGCTGCCGCTTTAACTCGTTAGGTCGCTGCCGCTTTAACTCGTTAGGTCGCTCTGTCTTTACTCAGCTGCTTTGTGCTATAGGTCGCTAACTCGTTAGGTCTCTGCCGCTTTAACTCGTTAGGTCGCTCTGTCTTTACTCAACTGCTTTGTGCTATAGGTTGCTAACTCGTTAGGTCGCTCCTACTTTAACTCGTTAGGTCGTAGGAGTCTCTTTACTCAGCTGCTTTGTGCTATAGGTCGCTAACTCGTTAGGTCGCTGCCGCTTTAACTCGTTAGGTCGCTGCCGCTTTAACTCGTTAGGTCGCTCTGTCTTTACTCAGCTGCTTTGTGCTATAGGTCGCTAACTCGTTAGGTCGCTCCCGCTTTAACTCGTTAGGTCGTAGGAGTCTCTTTAGGTTACTAAGTCGCTACTCCCTTATCTCGTTAGGTTGTTAACCTGTTATAGATCGTTAAGTCGCATATGCCTTAGGTCGCTAAGTCGTTGGGTTGGGTAGGTCGCTAGGTCGCTGAATAAAAGAGGGTTAACAGATATTAGAAATTATGTGTATGAAAACTCGAAAATTTACAAGAAAAAACCACAATTTTTCATAACAAGTCAATCCTAAGAAAAACGTTTTCGCCAAATCAAAAAGTTCTTTTGTATGACTCTTGACTTCATTTATTCCCTATGAAATTAAAATCAAAATGGACCGGACCATACATGGTACATACTGTTTTTCACACGGTGCTATAGAAATAGAAACCCTAGGGATGAATCAATTTTTAAAGTCAATGGTCATCGTTTAAAGCCGTACTTGGAATTTGCAAGTGATCGAGAGGAGGAGTTCATGATTCTTCATGAGCCACACTACATCTAGTAAGGAATTTTAACCCACTCTTGTAAATATGCATTCTCCTTTACACTTATTATATCATGCATTGACTGTAGAGACACAGTCAAAATCAAGTGTGGGGGGAGTCTTATTTTCATTTTGAATTTACATAGTTTGATTTTTACATTTTCTTTCCCTTTCTTTCAAAAAAAGAATTTTTTTTGCATATTAATTTACCTTTGAATAGGCACGATAAAGTAAGCATACTGTTTTGGTCATTAGATTGAAATTTTTGGAAAATTACTTATCTCGACGAATAATATAAAGAAAAGTTTAAATTAAAAGCAACCATGGTGTAACTAGTATATAGGGAGATCCATAGATGATTGTTATGAAGTTATTCTAAATTGTAGTCTTCGTTTAAAAAGTGGTTGATTTAAAGTACATGCGTTAACCTTTTTTAATCTTTAAAGTTAAGTGATGCTAAGATGATTTTGCTTAACTCTCTCTTCTCCTATAAAAAACCAAAACAAAATTCAGAAAAAAAATACCTAGAGTCATGTGTCCACACATAAGTACACTCATTATGCTCTATACTCTTCTCACGTAAGCCCGCGAGGTAGTGCATGAATGGTATATCTGGCCTCGGTTTTCTGAGTTATGTGTATGTATATAGAAATTAAAAATAATAAACACCAGAGTTAAGTGTACACACCTAGATGTGGACACTCTCCATGCTCTGTACTCTTCTTACATAAGCCCGAAAAGCAGTGCATGAATAGTATATCTGGCCTCAGTTTTCCGAGTTAGGTGTATATAAATAATAATAATGTTAATATATATTTTTTCAAATAAGGAGAGAGAAGCAATTGAAATCCAAGCATTGTCCTAACTTTACTAATTTGACTTATTATACAAATAAAAATAAAAATACCACTTTACAAACTCCGACAATCAATTAAATAATTTATTTCATAGTTGCACTATATTATTAACCAAAACAACTAGCCAAACTAGAGTTAAAATGTAATGAAAACAATTTTTATTGGAAGTTTTGATTAGTTAAAGACTGAAATTTCTTGAAAATGACCGAGACTTGTATATTACTATTTGTGTCAATTTAAAAGCAAATTCTTCATTTTGTAAAAATAACTTGCATTCATATCTTTGTAAATAAAACTTCCATTAGGAACTTTGCATATTGCATTTGTATTTTGTGGGTAGCATCCGCTGAAAACCCTCATGAAGCAATGCTCATCCTACAAGCGATACCTAGAGGTTTAACAGCTTGTTGATACGCTTAATGCAATCGTGCTTCCTACGAAAGTGGGTTTATCCCAGTTTTAATTTATTCGAGGATGAATAAAAAAATAAGTGTGCGAGTATTTGATGTGCACGTAAAAACGTATAATTTTACTCTCATACTTAATCTTCTATTATTAAAATAAATGACATATTAGGGTGTTTTTACATGTTTTAAACCAAAATATAAAAGTGCTTTCAAATTATCATTAACTCATCGACGTTTAGGTAAAACGGTAATTTTGTGTGTGAATTAATTTGAAAAAAGTTTATTTGTACATTTTATTTTTGTTTTGTAAGAAATTGAGTGCAAATTGGAAGTGGCTTCATGGACATATGCATGCACAAGTAGTGGAAGCCTGAAGAAAGAAGAAAACAAAAGAATTCATGCAACATGGAGGTGCCCATCTACCCATTAACTAATGGACCAACATTAAAAAGCAAAAGCACATGTTAGTGGAGATTAATTAATTCCATAATGATTACTTGGAGGCTACATAAAGTGAAGGACAATTTTGGTAGCCCCCCAAAAAATATTAGAGTTTTAGAACATGTACAAATAACCCTCTTATGTTCATGTAATATCTCTTTTTTTATGCATATAATTATAATCAAGTATTAGAAATAAAAGCTTCTTTTTATTTGCTTCTTAGCCATCTTCTTTTTATGCAAATTTCTTTCTATGTTTTTTATTTCTTATATTTTCTTTTATGTTATTTTTATTACATGCTCTCTTTCATTTCATGTCAGTAAATTAGATTGATTTTCATGCAAGTAGCTAAGTTTTATTTTATACGAGTTAGTTAGCTCTTGTTCCCTTTACTCAGTTTTCCTTTCCTTTTTTGTTTATGTTGAAATTAATTTATGTTAACATGTATTCAAATATGAGAAGCTAAATCCCTTCAATTTAGAGTTAATGAAGCTCTCACAGATCATATAAAATTAACATAGTGATTTCATTTATGATCTCTTGTTTTGTGCTTAAATGAACTATGGTTTTAATGAATTTTTATTGTTTATTAGTGAATTTGATAGCATATCCTATTCATAACAAATAAGCTATACTTAATTCAATAGAAACACAAATTACCTCTTCATCTAAATATGATTTTGATAATGAAAGTGAAACTAGAATCAAAATTTGATGCTCTATTTTACTAGTTCATAGTAAATAGATCATGCTTAAAATAGATTTTATTTTTAATTTCATAATCATTTTCGTTAGATTTGGCAAGTGGGTTAAGAGGGTGTATTAAAGTTTGATGGTTTAAGTTGTGTTAGTAAATATCACAATTAGACCATACTTATAATAAATACATCAACTAATTCCACAAGTGGCTAAAAAGAGAGATCATAAATTCATTTTGTATTGATTTGTATAATCATGAGAAGAGATTTGCCTCTAAATTGCCTTGTAATCTCATAGTTTTAAATTCCATTTTTCTCTTGTTTTTAATAACTTTTAGTTAACAAATTTCAAACCTTTGGGAGGATTTGATTGAGTGATTATAAAAATTTTGCTTTTCTCATGGGATCGACCCATACTCGCATACATACTACGATTGTACGTCGTGCGCTTTTGGTTTTTATAATGATATAATTTGGCAGTTTTCTTATCGATAGAAAGTCTGCTTCGAATAGAATGCAATAGAGTGATAAAAACTGGGCCTTATACATACAACTCCAAAATTATTATCATGAAGAAATGGTCACCCGGTATGAAACTTACAGGCGAATACTTTTATACCATTCCTATATGGATTGAACAATAAGATTTAATTTTTGAGTTGTGGAACAAAGAAGTTATCAGTTGTATTGTTAGTACTCTAGGAGACCCTACCAAAATGGGTAATAATATTGCAAAGAATGTATGGTTGCACTATGCAAGAGTATTAGTACAAGTTGATCCTAACTTTAATTACCCGCTTCTATTCATGGAGTGAACTATGATGGAGAACAATTTGAAATATAAGTTGTTTATGAATATAAACATAAAGTATGTGGTTATTGCAAATCATTTGGTCACGGTACACAAAATTGCAGAATCTCTTACACTTAATCTTGGCAACTAAAGAATATATTCACTGATACTCAGACTTATAGTAATACTGAATCACACACTAATACAACAACTGAGTTCGATGAGAGGCCCACTTCCCCTCTTAAACAGGTGGGACTTGGATCACACACTCATACAACAACTATGTATGTGTGGATGTAAATAAAACCGTTACCTTGCTATGACCTAGTTGTAACATGTTGAAATGTTGAATCAGTTGACTCCTTGGGTCTATATCTAAAGCTTCCAAAGAGAGCTACCAGACCGAAAGCACCAACCACTGGTGCCCTATTTTTATTTAATACTGTGTTTTAATTACTTGGAACAATGGAGGTAGGAAGGGGATAGGGCCAACCAGAAATGGTTAGGAAGAGGCAAAAACTAAGAGATCCAAAAGTTGGGTTTGAGGTGTTTAAATAGTGAAGATACAGAGGAGCCAAAAATGGATCCAGATCCACACTTTCCTCTCACTATTTCACGACTTTTGTATCAATATTCACCCAAATATCCTACCCTCTATGGTCGACCGTGCTCCCCCATCTCTAGGCCTCCAAACAGCTTCAAGCCTGATCAAATAAATATGGATTTAAATCTTATCGATATGTGTGTATGCAGCTTTTATATATGCACTACTTTAACACTGATCAACAAAAATCAAATAAAATTTTATAATTAATATTCATAAATATTAGTTGACTTAATTAATTTATAACAATTATAATTAATCAAATCAAGTGGTAGTCGAAGTATTCAAAATATCGGTTGCATGACTCTTAGGTGTAAATTCGATCAGCAATTAATATCGAACAATTCGAATATTAATGTTCATACATCACCTTAGCCAGTGGTATGACATTATGGCTAAATTTACTACTTCATAGCTTCGATAAAATCCAATTTTACTTATTTTAAGTGTTACCCGATAATAGCAATTATTTACACCAATTCTCTTCATCAAAACAATATCACATTAGGACTTGTGGAATTTAGTAATGGTCAAAATTCCATTATCATCCATATTCAACTTTATAATCTAAGCACAAAGTCTTTGGTTCAATAATGACAATTATTATTAACCGGACTGCTCTGCCCAAAGACTTTGACTTTGAGTTAACTTCAGTTGACCATGGTACTGATCTCATATAACCGAGGAGACAAATCCTCTATTGAATAGTGTTTCACTTTCAATGCTTCCGCTTGACCCAACTATAGTCGTTCGATGAACATCGTGCCACGATTTAACTATAGTTAAAGAAAAATTTTCATATTGAAGATTAATAGTTTTCTAAAGTCGAAAGAAATATTATCGCATAGATATTTTTATTTGACCTTAGTTATACTAGCCAACAGAAAACTATCAAGTGATTCATCCATAGTTATTCAATAACTATTAGTATGTAACCCCTTGGTGCCCCTAACAGCCATGAGTAATACACTGTCCAACATTTGAAGAGCATTACGTACTCCAGTCTCAATGGATGTATCAATATCTAGTCTTGATACATCTTGACTAGGAAGTGATAAATTACTCATGATTACAACACCTTGCAATTACTATCACAAAAGACAACATTTAAGGAATTTTTATTAAATATGCTTAAACTAAATAATTAATTAATTATAACACATTATAAAAAGTATATAACAAAGAGAAAAACACATTTTATTTCGAATGAGATTTTATTACAGATTTGATAATTTACAATAAATTACAGAATTGCCCCTAAGGCATACGCCTAACTCTATCAGTATATATAACCTAGTATGCTTGCCTATTCATTTCAATTACCAGCTTGGAAAATGTGAGGGCTGATTTTACTCGATTTATCTTAAGCACGTTCAATCATCCATCTCCATCCCTAAAAAAAAATTATTCTAAATACAAAAGAATTTAAAGATGTAATTTCAAATCTTATCGTGGCACCAAAAGAATTTCACTCGTGCATAAACTTATTATTTGAATGCTTGTGACTAGCATTATATCACACGGTAATAATTATAATAATAAAGTGAGATCATAATATGAAAAAGTTACCAATTGGATTTATTCAAATGCTAATGTAAGATTGAGTGAAATAATGTACTTCATTTACAAATAGCAATCCATTTACATTTAAAACAATAACCCAATAATTGCTCACGATCTCTCTCCTTAATAAGTTGCGTTCCCATCTTACATACCCTTGAATTCAATTGTTGGGATATCTCGCATTGTGTGTAGGTAATGAGTGCACATTAAAAATAGAATAGTCCCACATTGTGAAAAATAGTGGAGGTGGAGTGGTATATAAATGAGTTTGGTCACATGTAACAACAAGGAATTTCTTTTATTAAAAGGTGCTGACCAAACTCATATGTTGCCCCCATGTAGGGCTGTGAGACGACCTTGAAATTTCAACATGGTATTGTTATCCCGCCTTTTGGCAAGGCCAGGACACCAAGGAACCGACTAGAGAACAAGGATAGCTCGCCATGGATATCACTGAATTTTGTCCGAGCCCAGAACAAGCTACAATTGATAGGACATGACAAGAAAGATTATGGAGATCAGCGCCTCAAATTTCAAGTCAATCCGGACTCGTACGCTCAAGTTATGATCGAGTCAAATTGAAGGGAAAAGCCCGGATTTCGTATCCATCGCTATGGCTATAGTTCGGATCGATCATGTTCGTATCGATGAGGAGCAGTCGTGTTCGAATCCATCGAGTTCGTGTCGATAGACTTCATATCCCTCAGCAGATGAAGCGCTCCGCATCCATCAGATCATTTTTATTCGTATCCATCAGAGAAGGGTTTGTTCGACTCCATCGGCAAGGCCTTGTTCGAATCCATCAGTGATGCCTCATTCGAGTCCATCAAGCCAGCAAGCCAAGGTGACGTGTCATCCCTCGATGCGGATGCGCCAAGATATATGGAGTTGACGCGGTCGACTCGGAGTAAAGACCGGATCGAGACGAAGTATGCGCTCCACGTCTTCCCAAAGGCGCGTGACACCATCGATTCGAAGCCATCAATTCGAGAAGATGGATTCGAACTAAACAGCCCAGCAAAGAACATCGCTTCGTATCAACGATATCTTTCAATCCGCTGATCCAAATGCTATGAAATTTTCACTGGATGTCGCACACATACTGAGGAACGTCTCCACCAAATTTCAGCTCATTTGGACATCATCTTGATCGATACGAAATGGGTTCATATCGATCACAGATCGAGGCCAAATTCTCTGAAAACGGTCGAATGGGTCCCCTCACGTGCCAGACCAAGTCTCCCGGAGTTTGAGCGAAATCTGAGCCTCCTACGCCTATAAATAGAGCCCCAGAATCAACAGAAAAAGGGGCTTTTTTCTCTGAAGCGTCGAGACTCTGCCGGATTGAGATTTGCATCCTACTTTTGCTGTCAATTTCGAATTCTAATCTGTAATCCGCTGTTCATTGCTGTAACCGCTTGTAATCATTGAAAGAGAATCAATAAAATCATCAAAACTTCATAGTGGACGTAGGCTATACGCCGAACCACTCTAAATTGCTTGTTTGTGCATTCTACATTTCTGTTTGTTGGAGTTTTTGTTAGATAACCTCTGTTTTACATTTATAATCTTCACTTTATCTCTTCAAACAACTCCCGAAGAGTGTTGTGCCCATTTTTGGTACAAACACTTTGGTGCTTTCACTGAGAAAACCAGTTTTTTCTCCCGCTCATTGGATCTGCCGTCGATACCGGATTGCACAAATCCAAGAGGAAGATCCAGATATCCAGTCCGAAATCCTTCCATTCTATTCAGATTTGCTCAAAATCTAGGAGAGGACTCCACCACCGAGAATGGTTAGCACAAGAACTGGCGCTACCGCTGCAGAGCAAGAAGGCCGAGATAGGCAGAATCCCACACAGCCGCCTTCTTCCAATCAAGACAATACCACTCACTCGGACTCAACGAGGCTAGTCACCCGACAGGAGTTTCAAGTATTGCTCCAGGAGCTGACCCAAAGCCGTCAGCAGTTGGCGGAACAGTTGCGCGCCAATATCGAGCTGACCAACCAGCTAAACCGTCGGGGCACAGAAGGTCCAGGAGAGATGATGCCTCCAGAGCGTCTACCGAAAGCTCAGCTTCATCTGATTATCACCACCGAACTACTCGTCCTCGGCTAGAGGGGAGTCGCGCTCAAGCTGCTGAATATCAGCCCGCCTTAACTGTTGGGCAACTGAGGGTAGGACCATCGGCCAGCTTCCAAACGGGTCCCTCAACACGAGGAGGTACTGCCCCACAGTACACTACTGCCCCACAGTACACCACGGATAACCGCGCCACAACCGCCGCAGCAGAAACAAGGGTTGATACCCGAAATCAATCAGAGCCGATTAATCAACAGCGTGGACATACTCCTGGACCTTATGTCCCAGAAGATGCTGAGCCAAGGAGGCGAGATATGGATCGTCGACAGCGCCCGATCCAAACTCGCACCGTGGAACCCGACCACGCCTTAGCTCATCAAGCTCAGAACCTGCCCGTGTCGGATATATCAACCATGATATGTCAGATGATCCGCGAGAGTCAGGGGCTCACTAATGATGATTGGGGGATTTCCCGTAGTCATACCCCTTTCACAGACGAAGTGTTACATGCTGAACCCCCTAGGCGATTCAGAATGCCGACTCTCCCGATGTATGAAGGAAATAGTGACCCCAACCAGCATATTCTGAAATATGAATGGTCGATGAGCGCTGCAAGGGCCGACAATGCAGTGAAGTGTCGAAGTTTCCCCATCTCTCTGGGGGGGATCGCAACAATGTGGTTTACACGCCTACCACCTAGATCAATTTCTTCGTTCGATCAATTGGCCAAGAGGTTTGTAGAGCAATTCCGTATGCATGTTGCTAGGCCGAAAGACGTTAACACCCTGTCCAGCGTCACTCAAGCTCATGGAGAAACGCTCAGACGTTACCTGGAGAGGTTCCACGCGGCATGCGTTGAGATCACCAATCCTAACGATAATTCAATATTGATGGCTCTGACCAAGGGAATTGATCCTGATTCTGAATTCGGGAACTGGCTAGCTGGAAAATCGCCCGCATCATTGGACCGTTTTTACTCCAAGGCCGCACAATTCTTGCGGCAAGAGGACGCAAAACAGTCTAGGAAGCAGGACGATGCGAGGCCCAGCATTGAGGGAATACAGAGCAATGTAGCAGTTAAATAGTCCGGTGAGAGTTCTGGGAAAGTTCAACTGAAATATACAAAACAAACAAACCCAGCAGAGAGGAAACAATGGCCAGAATAAGAAGAGAGATGAGAACCGAGGTCCACGACGTAGGGCTCAGATGTTCGACAGTTATACACCGCTAAACACGTCATTGGAAAACGTATACTTACAGACTTGTAACACTGTACAGTATAAGAAGCCTGCTCCGAAGCCCTCGTCGGAGAGGCAGGTTCAAACAGGAAAATTCTGTAGGTTCCATGAGAGCTATGGACATAATACCAATGAGTGTCGGCACTTACAGGACCTCATCGAGAAATTGATTAGAGAGAGGAAGCTAGATCAGTTTGTACGGGCGCCGCAGTCTGGCGGAGCGGGCCCCTCGAATCAAAATCGTTCACAAAATCTGGAAAGAGAGGAGGAACCCGCCCGTGCGGGCGGGAGATTGGTCATTAACACAATAAGTGGTGGTCCCCATCCGGCAGACAGAAGCTGGGGGGAAATGGAGTCGTATGCTAGTTCTATCAGGCATGCGAACTTCGAAAGTTGTAGTAATTGCGAGGACGGAACCCCGGCAAAACAACAAAAGATAATATCTAATGATATCGTGTTCAGAAGCCGAGACGCCGATAAGGTCGAAGCCCCTACTATCGATCCACTAGTCATATCTGCCCAGGTAGGTCCTGCTTGGATGAAGAGGATCCTGGTTGACAGTGGAAGCTCTGTGAATATCTTGCTTAAACGGGCTTACGATTTAATGAAGATGGAGACAAAGGATTTGAAACCCTGTTTATCCAGAATCCATGGTTTCAACGGAAGTGCCACGATACCCATCGGAATAACTGAACTCCCAGTTGAGTTAGGCGTTGGAGAATGCCGGAGGGTCCGAATGTTACAGTTTGTTGTGCTAGAAATTGAGTCACCATATAATGCGTTTCTGGGTCGACCAACCCTAGCCGAGTTCAGGGCGGCCATCGCCCCATGGTGTCTGACTTTGAAGTTCCCCACTGATCATGGGATTGGAGTTGTTCAAGGAGATCAGGCCACGGGAAGGGCCTGTTATGTTGCTGAGCTGCGCGGTGCGCAACGTAAAGAGAAGGGAAAGGGCGTAGAGGAATCTCTCTGCGTCCGTTCTATCGATAATTGACAATTGATGCCTGGGCCTCGGCCCGGGCACCACGACCAATTCCTGAAAGACTTGGACCCCAGGGACAACGAGGATAAAGACGAATCTACGGAGAGCCAAGCTTCTCCAGCCGAACTGACTGTGGACGTCCCAATCAGTGAGGATGATGATTCGAAGATGCTGAAAGTTAGGTCTCAACTGAACAAGCAGACACAGCAGGAATTGGTCGAATTTCTTTGGGCGAATCTCGACGTCTTCGCCTGGAGACACTCTGACATGTGCGGGATCTCGCCGAGCATTGCAAGTCACTCCCTGAATATAGATCCGCGACATGTCCCAGTAAAGCAGAAAAGGCGCGGTATGGATCCAGAGAGATCTGCCGCCCTTAAGGAGGAAGTTGATAAACTACAATCGAACGGGTTCATTCGAGATGCTTTGTATCCAGAATGGGTGTCCAACCCTGTACTAGTTCGGAAACCAAACGGGAAGTGGAGAACCTGCGTTGATTACTCTGACCTAAACAAGGCCTGTCCAAAAGATAGCTTCCCACTTCCGCGAATCGATCAGCTCGTGGATTCAACGGCCGGACATGAACTACTATCCTTTATGGACGCTTATTCCGGCTATAACCAAATACCCATGCATTTACCTGATCAGGAACATACCAGCTTCGTGACCGATCTGGGACTCTATTGTTACAAAGTCATGCCGTTTGGTCTAAAGAACGCTGGAGCAACATACCAACGCTTAGTCAACCGGATGTTCGCTGATCAGATCGGGAAGACCATGGAGGTTTACGTGGATGACATGCTGGTGAAGTCCCGATTCTCCATAGATCACATCAGAGATTTGAATTCAATGTTCGGCATCCTCCGAGAGTACGGAATGAAGCTCAACCCACTCAAGTGTCACTTTGGCGTTGCATCCGAAAAATTCCTTGGGTTCATCGTCAACGCTTGAGGAATAGAGGCGAATCCTGAGAAGATCTAGGCTATTAGAAATTTGCAAACCCCTAGAACCATAAAGCAAGTCCAAAGTCCTAACGGAAAGGTCGCAGCATTGAGCAGGTTCATTTCAAAGTCCACCGATAAATGCATTCCTTTCTTCGACCTGATCCGGAAGGGCAAACGGAACTTTGAATGGACCACGGAGTGTGAGGGCGCGTTCCGATCATTAGTTCAACATCTCTCCACACCTCCGATCTTATCAAAACCGGTTGACCACGAGCAACTATATCTCTACCTGGCAGTATCAGAACATGCGATCAGTGCTGCTCTAGTCCGGGAAGAAGACAAAGTGCAAAACCCGGTCTACTATGTTAGTAAGCGGCTAACAGGAGCTGAAAGAAATTATCCGAGACTGGAGAAACTGGCCTATTGCTTGGTCATTGCCTCAAGAAAGCTCCGCCCTTACTTCCAAGCTCATCCGCTTACTGTGTACACCGACCAGCCGTTACGACAGGTCCTCACGCGGCCTGAGACGTCCGGTAGGTTACTCAAGTGGAACATTGAGCTAAGCCAATTTAATATCGCATACGCTCCGCGGAGAGCCATTCAAGGACAAGTCCTGGCATATTTCATAGCTGAATTCACCGTCCTAGAAGACTTGCCCGAGACCAGTAAATCTCCTGAATACATCTGGAAGCTGTATACTGACGGTGCGTCAAATGACCGATGTTTGGGCGCTGGGGTTGTACTTGAGACTCCCGAGGGCCGATCCATATGTTATGCCCTGAAGTTCGACTTTCGTGCAACTAATAATGAAGCCGAATATGAAGCCCTCCTAACTGGCTTAAAACTTGCTAGAGACTTGAGAATTATCGCTGTGGAAATTTACTGCGATTCACAGTTAGTGGTATGTCAAGTACGAGGAGAATATCAGGCAAGAGACCGAAGGCTGGCTGCTTACTTGGCTCGAGTTCAGGAAACACTAAACCAGTTTGATTATTATGCCATCTATTATGTGCCTCGGGAGCACAATCAGAAAGCCGATTCACTGGAAAAGTTAGCTAGCACAGGTGAAGCGCAGCAAATGGGACTTGTCCCAGTTGAAACTTTGGCCTCCTCGAGCATCGATCGAATAGAAATGAACTCTGTGTTTGAAACCGCTCCCAGTAGAGAATCTTGGATGACTCCGTATCGGAATTACATTGAGAATGGGGCGTTGCCTGAACCTAGAAATGAGAAGAGACAAATTCAGCGAAAAGCTTCGCGGTTCGTCATCCAAAACGGAGTCATGTACAGGAGAGGTTATTCCGTTCCTCTCCTCAGGTGTATCGCCCACGAGGAAATCAAACGATTGTTACATGACGTGCACGAAGGAGAGTGTGGCGATCATACCGGAGGACAAGCTCTCGCTAAGAAGATACTCCGATATGGGTACTACTGGCCGACAGTGAACCGAGATGCGGCAAACTATGCCCGGAAGTGCGATAAATGCCAGATACATGCCCGAATTCCGAGAGCTCCGCCTACTGAAATAACCCAAATGGTCAGTCCCTGGCCATTCGCAATGTGGGGCATCGACATCATCGGCGTTTTACCTTTAGCAAAAGGCGGTGCGAAATACGCCATCGTCGCCGTTGACTACTTCACAAAGTGGGCTGAGGCCGAAGCCCTTGCAACCATTATGACAAAGAAAGTGATAAATTTCATGGTTCGCAACATCATCTGTCGATTTGGACTCCCGCATACTATCATCACTGATAACGGAGCCCAATTCGAGAGTGCGGAATTCAAGAATTTCTGTCAACGGTTTCATATCCGCAAAAAGTTCTCGGCTGTCGCACACCCCCAAGCGAATGGACAGGTTGAAGCTGTCAATAAAGTTATAAAATCGATCCTGAAGAAACGATTGGAGAAGGCTGGGGGCAAGTGGGTCGATGAACTTCCTATGGCGTTATGGGCCTATCGAACGACCCATAAAACCGCAACCGGACACACTCCGTTTTCCCTATCTTATGGCTCAGAGGCTGTTATTCCGGTCGAGACAGAAGTGTTCTCTCATCGCGTGACTTATTATGATCCGAAAACAAACGCTATACTCCTGGCCGAATCTTTGGATCTATTGGATGAAAAACGGGAAGAGGCTGATTTGAGAGCAGCCGCACATCGAAGTCGGGTCGCCCGGCTGTACAACATCAAAGTTCGACCTCGAACCTTTGAACTCGGCGACCTGGTGCTCAAAAGAATCTACCCAGTTCCTTCACACATGAAGCCGAACTGGGGAGGACCGTATGTAATTACACGAAAACTCGGAGATGGCACGTTCAAGCTGTCGACCGTTGACGGTCTCGACTTGCCAAGGGCTTAGAACAGCGAGAGTCTCCGCCGCTATTACATATGACAGGCTTTATTTATTTCATTCTATTTAGCAATTTGTTTCTGCATTTCGAAATTTGAATTTTGTAATAAGGCAACTAACTTTGCCACATTTTCTTATTTCAGCAATAAAATGCCACTTCTTCGAGCCAGAGCTGTGATTCATTAAGTACGATATACAACATCACGATGCACGAAGAGCTAAATCCCATCATGCAATGGGACTTATTCAAATGGAGAGTGGCTGTGATACGACCGGCCACTCACTAGGTGAAACCCGAGCTCGGGGACAAGCCATGACACCGATATTAATAGGGTTGACACACGACAATCCTGCAATCAACTCTGTATTCCCAAAGTGCGAAGCGGAGTATAAACATTCGACTCCGTATTCCCAGAGTGCGAGACGGAGTATAAACATTTCGACTCCGTGTTCCCAGAGTGCGAAGCGGAGTATAAACATTCCAACTCCGTATTCCCAGAGTGCGAAGCGGAGTATAAACATCCAACTCCGTATTCCCAGAGTGCGAGACGGAGTATAAACATTTCGACTTCGTATTCCCAGAGTGCGAGACGGAGTATAAACACTAACTCCGCGCTCCCAGAGTGCGAGACGGAGTATAAACATTCAACTCCGTGCTCCCAGAGTGCGAGACGGAGTATAAACATCCAACTCCGTATTCCCAGAGTGCGAAGCGGAGTATAAACATTCAACTCCGTGCTCCCAGAGTGCGAGACGGAGTATAAACATTTCGACTCCGTATTCCCAGAGTGCGAAACGGAGTATAAACAACTAACTCCGTGCTCCCAGAGTGCAAGACGGAATACAACCATCAGTCAACTCCGTGTTCCCAGAGTACGAACAACCGCTTACGAGATGACATATATCCCCGGAGTGTGGATGAAACGATTCATAAGAAAACAAGTGTAGTTCGACCACTCGGTCCTCACTTGATGCAATCACAAGCTGGTCATCACAACTTAACCCTGGAACTAGGGGCAGAGGCAAATGTTAATCATTACCCAAAACTATGCGATGCTCAGCTCCGATGTGATCTCCTATCACAACTCAAGTCCGAGATTTCCATACTTAACAAGTAAAATGAGCTATTCTTGAAACAATAAGATAATGCAAGTACACCGGACCAAAGTTCGAACACTGCAATATTCAAGCATAGAAAGGAACATAAGCTGAAACTAGAAGACAAAATTTTATTTTCAACTAAATCAAAAGCTACGGTTCATACATGAGCCTTTCCAAAATACTCTTACTTGCAGGGGCCGAACCCGCATCTAAACACGGCCTACAAAAGGGAAAAAAGAAAAAGTGACAAAATCCCTAACTGCCAAAAAAGAAAAGTATGCCTAAAGAGAATGTCTAATCCTTCTGCTTCCTCAACTTCTTCTTTCTCGAGGAGCTACTAGAGCCACCAGTGCCCTTGTGCTTGGAACCTTTCTCCTTAGGCAGGCTCCCCTCGGGTGAAGGCATAATGTCGACGTCCTCGTCCGAGCTGGACTCTATGGGAATGCTTCCCACAGGAGGAGTTGGAGGAACAGACTCCGCAGCCGGAGGAGGGACTGGTACATTAGTATCAATAAGAGTGCCCCCAGGAGACACAATCATAAGAGGAGTGGGGCACTGTGTTGATGCTCCGCCATCTACGCTGCCGCCACGCATCGCGGCCGCCATCTCGGCATTAATCTCGGCCAACATCGCCGCTTCCCGTTGTGCTCTGGCCTCGCTATGGGTTGTGATAGTCTGAGTTGAAGTGTCGGAAGTAGACGAGAATCCACCCAGGCCAAACGGCAGGTCCGCAAAAGGATCACTCTGACGGCCGAGCAGCTCGTTTATCATCTGTTCATCGAAAGAAAGTGAGCTCCCCTGCGTTACTCCAACTGGTGCCATTGCCGCGACGGAAGTCGCCTCAGAAATGATGGCTTCTGGCGCTTGGCCTGATTCTTGGGCGGTAAGAGGCGCGGCTGGTGCAACTTCTGTCACTGATCAAAGAAAAAGGACATGTCATTAGCAACACTTCAACACAGACTCTTCAATCCAAATATACAAGAAGTTAGTTCAGGGTACCTTCCTCGGTTTGGCTCAAGGTCGTCTGAACAACTTCGGAAGGATGTTCCTTAACAGGAGATAGATGTGGTCGGTCTAGATCATATGCCGGGATGTGCTGCGAGTCGATCATCAGAGTTGGCTCAGATTGAGATGACACGACTATCTCAGAACTCAAAACATGGTGCTCTGCACCAGAACTTTCTCCGACTTCCTGAGTCTGGGCACCAAGCCTCTCCTTATCGTGGGAAATCATGGAGTCATGGAGAACCCTCTTTTCGTCATCATTAAGGATGCGGTTCTCCAGCTCGAATTCATCAAGGGCTTCATCAGGTTGCCCAGACTTCTCCTCATCAACCAGCAAGTTCCAAGCGTTGTAGAGATGCGTGGGGTAATCATCGAGCCATGTCAAATCTCGGTGCCTTAGCACATTGGCGTTATAAGTGACGAGTAGCTCTTCCACCTCGGCCTCAATCCTAGCCTCCGCCTGCCGTACCTTCTCGTCAACCCCAGCTTCAGCTTCACGAGCTTGTTGCATAGCCGCTTCTTTCTCCTTTCGGAGCGTCACCGCCTGATCACAGGCCTCCTACGCAGAGACATTAGCTGCGTCTTTTTCCTTCGCCATCTCGAAAAACTTTGATTTCCGCTCATTAAGCTCCTTGAGAGCAGCATCCCTCTCGGCGGTAATGGTGGTGTTCCTATGACCCATGTCCTCGATGGCGGTATAATGGTCTTGCTTCATCCTGGTCATGGCAGCGTTTACTTCATCAACCTTTTTTAGGGCATCCATTTCAGATTTACGAGAAGACTCAGCCTCCGAGTTGAGCGCTTTTATGATTCGGTCATTGTGACCCAACTCCTTCTCAAGCTTCTCAATGGTGACGCCCCGATCGAATGCCACTTTGGACGCTTTCCTCGCGGCCCGACCCCATTCCCTGTACTGGAAGAAGATATCCGCAACATAATCATGGATAGTGGTTTCAGCGATTGGCGGAATTCTCCTCATGTGCGGAGGGAAGACATAACCATCAAAGCAGATGTCGGGAAATTCCTTCCTCATCTGTGCCAATTTAAGCGCTCCTTCACTGAATGCATCAGTCGGGACCGGTGCGGTAGCCGAAGAGGTGGCTATTTCAGTCCTGCGCGGTTGATCGGGCCTCGGAGCTTGAGAAGGTGGCCTAGGCCGTGAAGTTTCAGGAGGACGAACAACTGCTACCGTAGGAGGTGCGGAGGTCCTGGGAGGAGGAGAGCGAGATCGGGATCGGTGAACGTATCCCCTGTCTCTGTCAGACTTTTCCTGACCAGAGTGTCCTGAGTCGTAATCCCTCTCACCCTCTCTCCTGCGTGGCTCGTGATAACGGCGCTTGTTGCGCAAACTACCAAGCACAGAACTTTACCCAGACATCGTACCTGAAAAAAGCAAACCACGAAAAATCAGTAGCTGTTTGCAATATGTTGTTTATGGTTAGGAAAATGTGTTGTGCCGTGAAGAGTGTGTGAATGTGTAACCCCCCGGACCAACCAGAAGTGTCAATCGCACTGGCAGGAAGAGACTCGCTAACATCGACGATATGTCGCGGTCCACCCAATTCAACGTCGTGTTGCTCGGGCTCGATGTCCGAGATTGGAGGGTCAGCAGGCCCTTCGAATTGATTTTCAGCTTGCAGGGAGGGTGCTTCCGTAATCCTAACTCCTGGCAGAGGACGGTGCAAAACCACAGACTTCCGCCTCCCGGACTTAGGCTGTTTTGTGGCCACTGCTTTGCCTTTCCTCTTTGCATCGGATTCCGGGGTTGCATTAGCGGGTCCGACCAATGGTTCATCGTCGGTATGAGTTCTATCAGAATCAGGTTCCTCAATTATCACAACCCTGGGTTTCTTCCGCTTGACCTTTTCTCTGGAGACGGTCTTTAATGCACCATCGAGCCTTATGCTCTGCCTCCGCCCGATCAACCCAAGAACTCTAAGGTTCTGGTCCGTCAGTAGCAACTCGATATTCCTTTCTTCGCTAGGGACTTCTTGAAGGACACGAACTATCTCTTTATAGTAGCCGCCTTCAGGTCGCTGGATTATTGCTGAAAGAAAGAGAATAGGAGATATGAGTTTAGTTTCATTCAAAAATTGCCCCGTCGATTACTTGGGAAAAAGACAATGCTTACGTCTAAACAGCCATCTTCTGGCAAACCCCGGTGGACATCGGACATAGAACCACTCTGACTTGAAGTATCTCAGCCTAGTCCACGACCCCGTGACAACTTGGCAGTTTCTAACAGACTCCAAAAATGTAAAAGATGGGCTGTCAGTTCGACTCTTGAAGTTGAAGAGGTATCTTATCTCGGTCGGGCGGGGAGGCCGGTAGAGGTATTCCATAAATGCGATGAACAGGCCATTGAGTGAAGCATATCCATTTGGATGTAACTGAGACGGAGCGATATCCAGGTAGGCCAACACTTCTCTTATGTAATCATTGAACGGAGGAAGTGTACCGGCTGTGCATGCATGTCGATTGAAAGCAGTATACCCCTTCGGGGGATTGTGTGGTCTATCATCCGGCCCAGGCAACATTACATCGTCCAACGATAAGCCATGCCTTAAGCATATTCTCCCTAGCATATCTTCAGAGATATTGGACGGGACAGAGTCAGGTGGACTATTGATGAAGGACGCATCGGGCAACTCATCCGGAGCTGGACCAATAGCTTCGGCCTCGATGTCCGGAATCTCAAGACTGGAAGGGGTTATATTCTGAGCCTCTTGCTACTGCGAACTTGATGATTCCATAACTAGCTAACTCACGAGAAATCATCATTAGATGATAAAAAGCCCGTACATTCCCCAGTGTAAAGTGTACGAATGAGTTGTGCAGTGCGAGTGTTGTGCATGATTTGAGCATCATTCTGCAGAATTAAAGGAAATATGCTAAAGACAAAACTTCGAGAGTTAGAGCAGAAGTGACCGTCATTGCTGACCGTCACAACCGCGCCATCCGAATGCTGACGATCGATTCAAGTTAAAGTTCATCATACTTCTATTTTTTTGGTTATATGGCAGTTCCATCGACGAGCTTCGAAAGTCAGTCAAATGTGAAGTTCTGTAACCAAGTTCAATTATGCAAGGCAGAAGCTCGTCGGAGTCAAGTGTTCAAGTGTTCAAAATTTCTCTAAGTTCATCAAAAATTTAGGTTAGGGATCGATCGCTGCACTCTGTTTTCGTATCGAGCCAGGGGAGGTCACGCTACGCAGCCTGGCCGCGTTCGAATCGATACGTTCGTATCGATCGTCTGGGAATGGAGATGTTTCGTATCGATCAGGCTGGAGTAACACTGCTTCTTATGGATCAGATTCGAACTGATACGTTCGTATCGATCGAGCTGGAGTGAGAGCGCTTCATATCGATCAAATTCGAATCGATATATGTCGTATCGATCAAAGGCAAGCCAATCCGCATCGATCAGGGTTGCCGATTTCGCGTCGATCAGAGAACAATGGCTTCACATCCTTCGCCGCTCTCGTCCCCACGCCGATACGAGCGTATGTCGCCTGCATCGATTCGAATGGTCCCAGTTCAAGTCGATACGAAATAAGGTTAGAGTGATTTACTCCGTCTCTCCTTCTTCCCTAAAGGATCTCAACTCCATGGCCACGCACCATCCCCCAATCTTGTCTTCCATCGTCCAGATCTCAAGTCTGTCGAAACTGGTCATAGAAGCTAAGAGAATGATGGAGATCTCGAGTTTCGTCATTATTAACAAGAATCTATCCATTAATTACCTGATTTTAGCGATTAACACTCAGAGGATCGGAGGTTTGGTTCGATTCGAAGACAGTTATGTCTCTCAGTCTATCGGTACGAAGGTAGGAAAAGAGAACAGAGAGCAACAGTAAGAAGTAAAAGTGAAAAATGGGCTAAGTCCCAGGTATTTATATGAAGTCTGGAGGCGAACTGGGTCGATTCGTCTCCCAGTCAACGTAACCGGTCGCAAGCGGTCAAGCGATGGATCGGTGCAAGCGCCTTCTTCGAATCCATCAGACTGTGCCTCCATCGAGTCGAAATATTCACCAGATGCCATCGATTCGATACATCCACTTTATGACCCATCGACTCACAGCAGAGCAGACCTATCGATACGAGCGTAGCTTTCGTATCCATCGGAACCTATCGATACGAACAGTCAATTCGTATCCATCAGATGTCGCCAATTCGAACCATAATCCACCATGATTTGTGACCATTGATACGAATGACCATTTTCATATCCATCAAGTCAACCCGCATCGATACGAAGAAAGGCTTTCCAACTTTTAGCATCGATTCATGAGAGGACCGATATAAGAGGGTGGTTAAAGGGTACGACTTTCAAGTTATTCAAAGAAGACCTGTAGCTTTTCAAAGCACGTCATGTTTTCACAAGACGTACTTTGGGGGGCAAATGTTATCCCGCCTTTTGGCAAGGCCAGGACACCAAGGAACCGACTAGAGAACAAGGATAGCTCGCCATGGATATCACTGAATTTTGTCCGAGCCCAGAACAAGCTACAATTGATAGGACATGACAAGAAAGATTATGGAGATCAGCGCCTCAAATTTCAAGTCAATCCGGACTCGTACGCTCAAGTTATGATCGAGTCAAATTGAAGGGAAAAGCCCGGATTTCGTATCCATCGCTATGGCTATAGTTCGGATCGATCACGTTCGTATCGATGAGGAGCAGTCGTGTTCGAATCCATCAAGTTCGTGTCGATAGACTTCATATCCCTCAGCAGATGAAGCGCTCCGCATCCATCAGATCATTTTTATTCGTATCCATCAGAGAAGGGTTTGTTCGACTCCATCGGCAAGGCCTTGTTCGAATCCATCAGTGATGCCTCATTCGAGTCCATCAAGCCAGCAAGCCAAGGTGACGTGTCATCCCTCGATGCGGATGCACCAAGATATATGGAGTTGACGCGGTCGACTCGGAGTAAAGACCGGATCGAGACGAAGTATGCGCTCCACGTCTTCCCAAAGGCGCGTGACACCATCGATTCGAAGCCATCAATTCGAGAAGATGGATTCGAACCAAACAGCCCAGCAAAGAACATCGCTTCGTATCGATGATATCTTTCAATCCGCTGATCCAAATGCTATGAAATTTTCACTAGAGGTCGCACACATACTGAGGAACGTCTCCACCAAATTTCAGCTCATTTGGACATCATCTTGATCGATACGAAATGGGTTCATATCGATCACAGATCGAGGCCAAATTCTCTGAAAACGGTCGAATGGGTCCCCTCACGTGCCAGACCAAGTCTCCCGGAGTTTGAGCGAAATCTGAGCCTCCTACGCCTATAAATAGAGCTCCAGAATCAACAGAAAAAGGGGCTTTTTTCTCTGAAGCATCGAGACTCTGCCGGATTGAGATTTGCATCCTACTTTTGCTGTCAATTTCGAATTCTAATCTGTAATCCGCTGTTCATTGTCGTAACCGCTTGTAATCATTGAAAGAGAATCAATAAAATCATCAAAACTTCATAGTGGACGTAGGCTATACGCCGAACCACTCTAAATTGCTTGTCTGTGCATTCTACATTTCTGTTTGTTGGAGTTTTTGTTAGATAACCTCTGTTTTACATTTATAATCTTCACTTTATCTCTTCAAACAACTCCCGAAGAGTGTTGTGCCCATTTTTGGTACAAACAGGTATTAGAGCCGATGGTAACGCTTGAGACAATGGACATTGCGTAAGAGATCTGTAAATTGTGGTGGCTAGCAGTGTAGACTTAAATAGTCAGACTTAAGGTGGAGCTAGATCATGGTACGTTGGATCTAGTAGAATGACACGAGAACAAAGTCTCGATATGCAGACATCATATTGGCATAGCGGAAGACGCATGGATGGATGCAAGCCAAGGTGGAGATTTGTTTGGGTGCCTCACATTGTGTGTTGGTAATGGACACACATTGGAAAAAGAATAGTCCCACACCGTAAAAAATAATGGAGGGGAGTGGTATGTAAATGAGTTTGGTCGCATGTAACAACAAGGAATTCCTTTTGTTAAAAGGTGTTGACCAAACTCATATGTTGCCCCCACATAGGGATGTATGGACGATCTTGGAATTTCAACATCAATAACCTTAGCCACGAGATCAAACTCAACTAATCAACTGGCATTCAAATATAATTTGATAAGCGAGGAATGGATTTAGATCAAAGAAATGATTTTAAACGAGGAGGGAGTACTTTTGGTATCGTGTGAGTAGAAAAGTGTAAAGCGAGCACGAGAATATTAATAAAGTTTCATAATTATAGTGAAATCCTAATTGGGATGCCCTTTGAATTATAGAAATAGAGAAAAAGTTTATATGGATTTAAAAACTAAATAGGCATGTGTAGTTAATTACCACTTTCAAGTATCAAAACCTTAAATTTTTATCAAAACTAAATAACTTCCTTCCATGTTGTTGCATCTTCTTCAGATGCTAAAAGGATTTTTCTCTTGTTCGAATAACTTTCGTTGAATTTGATCATAATAAACATGCTTGTTAATTAATTCGCAGGTGGATTAAAGTGAAGAATAACCGGTGTATTAACTTAACTGTTATTAAAATATTTATTTACTGACTTAACAACTGTTTCAACAATATAAATAAAAACTTTTCAATTATCAAAAATTTATATATTTCAACATAATTATTATGTATGAATTAATTTATTCAAATATTATATAACATCTCAACTAAAATTGATTAATTTAGTCTATAGGGATAGTGAAGTTGGTTAGGATATGCGACATTCACATTCAAGATAGGTGGTTTAATTCTTGTCAATTGTATATCCCAAAAAGAATTTACCTAGAGTATACATCATATGTGGGGGACGATGCATTCTTTCTCGAGAATTTACAAATGAAGGTTGGTACTCCTGCATCATCCAAAACAAAAAAGAAGACGAAAAGAAATATAATTAACTTGAATTTTAAATAAATGTACCAAACTAGTTAACTTTATTCACAAAATAAAGATTATATTCTATAAAAATGAATTCATGTGGTGTGCACACATAGGTTTAGACATTCGAAAAACTAATGTGTAACACGTGCATTGCACATAGTATATTTTACAAAAATAACTTTATAAATATTTTCAAAGAATTGAAATGGGTAAATTGGTTAAAATAATCAAGTTGTGTACTAAATTTATTAATTTTAAGTATGTAATTTATGTCATGTGAGTTATGATTTTATATTTATATCAAAATTAGATTGTCCTTTTTATAGATAATAATGAGTTAGATATTTTTTAAGTATTTAATATTTGTAAATAAAATAAATAAAAGCTAGCATTCTTAGTTAATTTCAAAATTAATATTTTTATAAATTTCAACATATAAATATTTATATATATAAATTTTGAGTTTAACATTTAGTTTAATATATTTGTTTAAAAGATAAACGATATATAGATTCAATTTCAAATATTGCTTAAAAGATTTGATAAAATAATCTAAAAGTGAATGTGTAATAGTAACGAATCAGTATATTTTTATGCATTTAAAGCTCTTACCGTTAATACAACATTAAGAATAAGTATATTATATTATTTAAGTGATGCAAATACTTATTTAACAACTAAAGAAATGTTGATTAAAGGAAAAGTTACCAATCATATTGTTATTTAATTATGTAAAAATTATAACTTGTTTTTTAACCTCAATAATTTTAATTTAGAATTAAAACTTTTCAAAAAACAATTAACATTTTCCTCAAAAGGAAAATATAATACCAAGGAAAAAAACTTCTAGCTAAAATGCTATATATTTTATCCTTTAATTAACATAAATTGCGAATATACATAATTAAAATTTAACATTTTCACAAATAGTATTAACTGTAACTATTAATTGTTTTTCAAAATTACAAACTATATTATTCATTACCTATAATTAATTTAATATCATTTATATAAAAAAATTATCAACGATAAAAAATTTACTTGATTTACCAATTTTAAAATGAAAAAATGTTGAATATGTTTTTAATAATACATGTTTTAGAAAGAAAAAATTTATAATAAAATAAAAACTTCGGAAGAAAATTTATGTACATTTCTTTGTAGTTAAGTACTAAGTTTAGAAAGAAATAAACTATGTAAACTTGAATTGTAATAATGCAACAGAACTAAAGATTTTGTAAATAACTATAATTATTTTTAGGTTAAACGAATCAAATGAAATTTTGGTTCAACAATTTTTGTCAATATGAGTGCAATATACAACACATTGAATTATCATCTATTAGGACTTGCTAGACCAAATAATGATTATTAGTTAACTGGATTTATTTTTAAAATTCAAAATTTAGATCATTTAATAAATTTAAATATGTGGACTTGTGCATGAAATAATATGATAAAACCTAGGAGAATTTGTGAATAACTGAGAAATTATTAAATATTGATATTTAAATATAAAATGATAATTGAGATAATTAGTAGAAATTTGTCTTAATAATGATAAATTAAAGGAAAATAAAATATGTAGAGAGAATTAAGAAGAGACGAGGAAAAGAATTAATAAGAGAACTTTAAATTCTTCTGCTTTACCATTATTTACTAGTGTATAGCCCGCGCATTGCACACGGTAATGTTGTTTAAAAATAATATTTATATTTTAATTATTGCTAAAAATATATTTTATTATGTAATATATGATAAATTTATTATGATATATATTAATTGTAAACTAATCTGACTTGCGACACTTAGATATAAGGTTGAAGTTCAATACTCATTAACTACGTATCTCTATAAAAATTAATGTCCCAACTCAAAAAAATTATAAATTAAAATTGTTAATACTATATATGTAAATAATTTATGTTGTGTGATAGAATTTTTTTATATGTACGAGTAAATAAGTAACTTCGCCATTTTGTTAATATGATTATTGTATATATGTAGAATTGTCATATTTTTTGAAGGATTTATAAATGGATCAATGAACACTAAATAATTGAATTTATTTGAATAATTTAAATTAATGATCAACACATTTAATTAAATATAAGGAGTTAAATGTTAAAAAAAGTTAAAATCGAGAAGAACTTTTTATTGTAATTGAGAAGACCATATATCTTATGCTCAGCGTAGGTGCATGTGAACTTTTTTCTTTGAATCAGACATGTGAACTTTTATTCATCATTAAATTTTTATTTTTAAATAATTTTATCATTATAGTTAACCATAGATTTCATGTTCTTGTAGGAGGGTCATGTTTACAATTTTGATAATTGCAAAAAAATGTTACGTAACACTTAGTTGAGTTATGAGTTAGGTAGTTTGATAACACGTTGAAAGTGAGATTGTTTATATAATCTAATTTTTATCGATGTAATCTGTTCGTTCACTTCGTAATGTTGTTAAATGTAAATCTATCCTTCAAAAGTGATTAAAAATGAAATTATGTTATTTAATGTACAATAATTTTTTTGAGATAAATGAATTAGAAATTAAAAAAGTTACTATTATTTATGTATACATTTTATGTTATCTAATTTAAATATCTTCATATATCTTAATAAAGAAGAAATAATTTTATTATTTTTCTCATATATATGAATGTTATATATATTGACATCCTCGTATTTTTAGGATTTATTAGATGGATTAATAAATATTAGTTAATCATATTTATTTAAATGGTTTTTATTTAAGATTACATAATTAGTTAAATATATGGACTTGAATGTGAAATATTAGAAGATAATTGAGAAGAGTTCCAAAGTAATTGTAAAAAAGTTAAAATTTTGAGGTATTTGAAGTTAATTGAATTTTATAGTGCAATGTATGATACTTTATTTAATAAATAAATTATAAAATAAATTTGTTATTGTCATTAATATATATAATTTATGTTATGTGATTTGTATATATTTGCATCTAAATGATTTGTTTTAGTCAATTTGTTGATGTTCCTGTAGCATACATATTGAAAATTTCATCTTTTAGGATTTTTTAATAAATATTAGTTGATTAAGTTTATCAACTAGTTTACATTTTGGATAATGTAACTAATTTAAACGTGCGGACTATAATGTAAAATTTTGAGAGAGAACAATGAAAAATTTGTAGATAATTATAGATTCTTTTAATAGTAGGTATTTGAATGTAAAATAGTGTGAAAAATTAGTAGAATAATTGTAAAATAGTAAATTATAGAATTTTGAAAATAAAATATCCGCTTGTAGAGGATTAAAGAGAAAAGAGATACCCACCAGAATTAATGAGAGAACTTCAGATTTTTCTGCTTTACTATTATTTAATAGTGTTGATCGATGATACCGTAGCTAGGTATGGATAAATTTTGACCGATGTAGACATTATTTGGTTTAAAAATGAATTTTGAGTTTTCTGTTTTCAAATATGTATCTCAAATATGAGAGAAGTGAAGTGATGATGGAAGGAAAATGGAGGAAAGACGGAGGGAATAGAAGGACGATGGAATGATGGATTGTTTCTCATGCTTCTATCATTTTCCAAAACACAAAAAAAAAAATTGTTTTCTATTTTGTATGTTAATTTTGTTTTCTAAATTGGTCGTTTTCGATAATATACATGTGTCTTGCGCATTTTTGTATGGAAGAAAAGCCAAAACTAAAAATGACAAATCAAACACAAATTTTTGTTCAAAACTATTTCAAGCCTTAAAGGATTTGAGTATAGTAGGCCTTGGGCTAATTTTGTGTACGTGCAACCCTATTTAGCCTCGGGTCTGAAGAGGACCATCGTGCAAAGGTAACTCAAGCGTTATTTTGTTACGTCTTCTTCGATATATAAGAATCAAGGCCGCTTTCCTTTCTACGCAAACCCTAATTTTGTACCTGAGATGGGAGGAAAAAAGAATGATAAATTAGGAGGCTTAGGTAGAGCTTTGATCCGACAGCACAATCAATCGATTCTGGAAGCCAAGGAGCGAGGCAGGGCGTTACGTCAGCAGCAACGCGTTTTGGAATCTATTACCGATGTCGCCGATATTGATGCAGTTATCGAGCAGGCTGAAGAAGCCGAACGTAATTATAGTGTCGAAAATTCAAACCCTACTGCTCCCATCAAATTGTAAGTTTTGTTTGCATAATTTATCGGTTCCGGTAAAATTTTAGAGCGGTGAATGGAGTTTTTTTTTTTTTTTTAAAAAAAATCTCTTAACTCTTATTAAAAAAAAGCATTTTTTGATACTAGTTTAACAAAATTTTGTATTTTTTGTACAGGGATGAGACAGTGATAACGACAGAGGAGGAGAGGAGAGAAGCAGAAGCCTTATATGCCAGTAGCCTACAAGTTCCCCGCAGGTTATATAGATACAGAGTTTTATAAGGATGGGACTATTTTTGCTTCCTGCTTTGCTAGTTCCACACCCTTGTGATATCAATTTAGCGTAGTCTGCGGGAAGTAGTCCCAAAAATGGGTTTAGTTCTCGTTTAGACTTTACTTAGACCCACACCTTTATGGTGTGGATTTAGCACATTCTGTTTGTCCTATTCTATAATCCTAGTTTGTTATCATAGTTCTTATATAGTGTATAATGATTGTATAGGCCACCTTGGAATGAAACAATGACATTGGAGGAGTTTGATGATAATGAAAGGCAGGCATTTCTGGTGTGGCGTCGAAATCTTGCAAAGTAAGTGTTTCTGTGTCTTATTTGTTTTTCCCTTCATCAATGGAGTATTGTTGTACTTCTAAAGAATAAATAATATGAGGTAATAGCACAAAAGCTTGTAAACATGTGGCAATTTTTACTTTTTTTAATGCGTGGGTTTATCTTTTTTCTTACAATGTTTCATGTGATCAAAACATTTCGTATCACCTTAATCAAATGATTGATGATTACTATTTTTGTAAGTTTATTACAGTTATAGTACAATAGACTAGAACTTTGCTAGTTTATTCTACTCCATCATACCATAAAGTTCTTTTAGTTGTACAGATACATCTTTGGTGTAAATGACGTCTAAGATAACTTTCTTCTGTTTGGACTGCAATATTCCCTTGTATTACAACAAAGTTGAATGGACATATTGTCCCTTGTTACAAGCTATTATTTTATGATGAACATGCACATATGGACGCTTGCATTTCATGCTTGCGGTTGAGCTAAATTAGAGAGGAGATTTATGACCCCTAAATTTGGGAATGGCTGTAATTGTTAAAATAGATCATCATCTGCATAAATTGCATAATAATGGAACATAAACCTTTTTGTCCGGTGCTGTAATTTAAATAGTTTAGGACTCATAAATGCACTGGACTACTAGATACCATATATTATGGTCATGAAAGGGGCGTCATTGCTATGGTGTGTTACTATTCGGAAGATACATAAAATGATGCACTTTTAACCTAGGGCGTGAATTTTAGTTTTCAATTATCTACTTCTCCCCTTTTTTGTTGATCTAAAAATGCATGAATTTTCTTTCATGGGTTGTTTCGCTAGAAGACAAACATAGTAGTAATTGATATGAAAAGCTATTTTTTGTATAATATTCTCAATGTTAGTTAATGAATTTATTATTTTATCTTGTAATATATTGTTGATCCTGTATGAACAAAATAATATTGATGTTTGAATATATTATATATTTATTCATATGATGATATCATGAAAACTTTCCATTTAAATACGCTTATGTGTAGACAAGTTGGCATAAATTTAAATTACTGACTTTTTTGTAGTTTGATATGATCAAACTACTGTGTAACCGGTGCATTGCACACGGTAGTGTTGTAAAATCATAGTTTTTATTCTTTAAAATTACTAAAATAGAATGTTATTATGCACTGTATGATAAAATATTGTAATAAATCAATTGTAAGTTAAACTATTTATTATTGTTGTTGTATATGTATATATTTTTTATTAAGTGATTCACATATTTATATATATATTTAAATAAAAAGTTTATTCCACCATTTTGTTAGTATGGATGTGCATATTAAAATTGATAATTTTCAAGATTAATTGGACAATTTAACGAATATTAGTTACTTGAAGTTATGTAAATAGTTTAATTTCAATTAGTTAATTTATGTATGAACTTTAATCCGAATAATAGGACAATTAATAAGAACTTTGTAAATAATCATCATAGATATTATATAAATGCTAGTATTTAACTGTAATACAATTTCGTTTACACCAATGTTAAAACAACACTGGTGGTGTTTGGTGAAGCTCAAGGGTCCTACGGATTTAATTGCATGGGACCCATGAATTCCCCCAATCACCATCGATGTTATTTAACACTAGTATGAACAAAGTTGCTCTCATTTAATTGTATAATCATGGAAGGACTTAATTGAACATTGTGAATAATCATAAAAATGATGATTTATAGGATTTGAAAAAGAAAAAACGATACGAGCGAATTAAAGGAGGAGCTTTTAGAATTAATGAGGGTGTGGAAAATCATATGCTTTACTATTATTTAACTAACAAATAATTTATTGAAATGCAATTGAAGGTTGCTTTTATTGTTTATGCATACAGCTTTTGTTATGTGTTTTATATATTTTTGTATTTGACTCAAAAAATAACTTTTTTAATTTTTGTTAGTATGAATGGTGTACATATTGAAATTGGTATTTTCTTTAGAAATTATACGATGAATTAATTAATATTAGTTGATTGATTTTATTCAAATATTTTAGATATTTAATTAATTTGAATATACAGACTTAAATGTAAAATAATAAGAGAGAACTAGTCATAACTTTTTAAATGTATTTATGAAAAGGTATTTGAATGTAAATTGTTGACGAAAATTAATACAACAATGTATATAATTTGAAAATAATAAATAAATTATATATATAATAATAATTTAAGATAGAATATCTGGAAAAAATTAAGAAAAGAGGAGAAAATTAAAACTGTTTTATTGGGAAGGTTATTTAATTTAATAAATTAACAAATATTTCTTATTATTTAATTTAATACATTAATTGATGTATAGTTTATTAAGGTAAATAAATTATAAATTTAAACTGTTTTATTGATGGTTCATTGAGATAAATGAATTGTAAATCCTAGTTTTTATCATTGTTTATGTAGAAGATTTGTTATATTTTATACATTTTTATACATGAATTAAATTTAGGTTTACCATTTTTGTTAATATCAATGTGATAAAAACATATTGAAAATGTTATTCTTTCTAGGATTTATTAGATAAATGTGCTAAATAATAGCAAAGGAGAAGAATTTCTTGCATTCTCATTAGAGTTTTATGCTCTCTCTCTAATTCTCTCTTGAAATTTAATTTAAAATCCTTATAATCATTTATAATTTTTGATATTAATCACAATTTTTTTGATCATCTCAAACTATTTTACAATCAAATACCTATATTTTATAAATTTAATTTATTTACGAAGTTCTTAATTCTCTCATCTCGTTTTACACTTAAGTTCTTATATTTAAATGAATAATATAGTCCAAAAAATTTAAATATAAGTAGTTAACCAATATTCTTCTAGTTTAACTAATTTTATTTAAATTTGTTGGACTATATAATTCACTTGAATAAAAGGACTTAAGTGTAAAACTCATAAAAGAACTGAGAGAACTTCGTAATTAAATTAAATTAAATTTATAAAATATAGGTATTTGATTGTAAAATAGTTTGAGTGGATAAATAAAACGTTGTAATTAATATTAAAAATTAAAAATTATTTTAAGGATTTTAAAGTAAAATTTCAAGAGAGTTAAGAAGTGCATAAAACTCCAACTATAATTAATGAGAATGGTAGAAATTCTTTTTAAATTGATAAAACCAAAAACGAAAATGCAATACAAATGAATGTGAAAATAATACAAAACAAATAAATATGCCAAAATAATATCACACTAATGAAATTTCATATCTGCTATTCATTCACACGAACTATACAAAAGTAGTTATAACTCGAAATTTAATTGCTAAATAACTAAAAGCTTTAGCTTGAAATTCATCTTCTAAATAAATGATTAAACTTGCAACGAGGTCATACCATTATATTTCTTGGCTATAAAAAATAATAGCTAAATACATACTTTTGTTTTTACGACAAACATTATTCCATAAATGAAGTGGTTTTCATTTTAGAAAAAGTATCAAAAAATTAATTTATTATTTTTTAAATGTGATAAATGAACAGCAATAAAATCAGTTCTAAAACAAATTCACATACCATATCCTTGATATATCATGTTTGGTACGTTAAGCGATTTAGCACTCATACCTAGAACTTTTAAGTTTTTAAATTTCTATTATTTGGGTTTTGGCAATCAGAATGGTTTTTGTGTTTCATATTGTATGCTTATACCATTATGTTTAATAATAATTTTTTGCCAAATGGTGGAAAAATATTTTGTTGCTTTTAGTAAAATAAATAAATTAATGATGTATTGTAAATGTATGCGTTTTTTGACAGGGGTAATAATTCGACAAAGGTGTGCACCGTTTGTCATGCCATATGCGAACACTTCCAAAGCCTTTGTGTACCGTGTGCTGTATTGCCATGTCATGTGTCATAGTCCTTTTTTGTTGATAGAAACTTTGTAAGATGTATGATGATTGGATTATAAGTTCGGATGTATTGCTAACTATTGGTCAAGAATGATTATTGATTTGTTTATGAGTCTGCAGTTGTTCAATATTTTTAAATCTACATAGTTCTTACTAATGTACGTAAATATTTGCTACGAAGCGCTCTCCGTTTCCTTCCTATTCTTCTGAACACTGTTATCAAAAATCTTAAAATCTTACGATTTAAATCCCGTTTTGGATCAGATCTCTCCCCTTCCGATTCGATTTACATATTCCAATCCAAACTCACTTAAAACCACAGTTGAGAAAAATCATTTAATACGTACTTATATATTCAGTATGTTTATCATCCAAAATTCTAATTCTAGTGTTTTCTAACTAAAATAAAAATGAAACAAGAGAA
Source organism: Allium fistulosum (assembly GCA_030737815.1). NCBI lineage: Eukaryota > Viridiplantae > Streptophyta > Magnoliopsida > Asparagales > Amaryllidaceae > Allium > Allium fistulosum. Next base: position 387,778,338 of record CM060907.1, on the reverse strand, counting down.
AAAACGGAATTTTAAGTTTTATATGTAAAGTTCTTAAATCATAATCAATTTTAAAGTATCTACAATTCTTAAAACATGGGCCTTCTAAATCTACGATTTCAGATTTAAATCCCGTTTTGATTTAAAATTTGAACGTTACGATTTGAATCCCGTTTTGATAACCTTGCTTCTGAACACTATGTAAATTTACATTGAGCAGATTCAAGAAATTATGTTTTCGTTGCTAGCTAAATGTATTTTATATCATAAAATGTTTCCAAATGCAGACTAGAGGAAAACGAAAAACTTGTCCTCACTCCTTTTGAAAAGAACTTGGATATATGGAGACAACTTTGGCGGGTACTTGAACGAAGTGATTTGGTAAGTCTTCTCATTTTTCAAGTGTTTGTTTAATTTTGTGGCTTGATTTGCTTGTACAATGAGCCTACAAACTTGTCCTTAACATGATTAGTATGTTGCTGATTGATTGCATCTGGAGAGATTTCCAAAGCATTGGAATAAGTGTTTGGTAGTTACATCAGGATTATTGTACATACCAATGATACGCTGTTTAATTTTGGCCTCTGGACTCTGTTAATTTTTCCAGATGTGTATAATTTTTGAACTTTTAGTTCTGACACGACCTTATTAACTTCTTATACATAAACTTTCAATCATTTATTTTACGACGACGCTTTTACTTTTTGTATTAATTAGTTACGTAAACTTCTGTAATTTATTGTTTTGATATCTGCTAACCATTTCATGTTATTTTTTATTCCAGCTGGTAATGGTTGTTGATGCCCGAGATCCGCTATTTTATCGTTGTCCAGACCTTGAGGTAAGTGATTAAATGAGATTATATTCTAATCATCCGTTCCTTATTGCCTTGTGCAAAAATGCTGTAAAAAAAGTATGAAGAAATTGCGATATTTTGTGATTGATCGCTCGTTATGTCCATCAGGTTACCAGAATTTATGCATATGAGTTTAAAAATACAAAAATAAATTAAAAATGTTGGTGGTAGGGATCCTCTAATTAAGATTAATTTTTGAGTGGTGCTAAATGCACCACATTAGGGACTCCTTTTTACCCATTCTCCAATTTATTTAAGCTCGTACCATTATCAACTTCAATTTTTTAGCAATACCCAACCCTCCTCCATTTACTGTCCAAAAATTTTATCTTAAATTTTCACCTCTCCAGTTGACTGCATCTCAATGTTCACCTACCATGCCTCCAAGGATTAAACTTGCAGTGTCGAAGAAGAAGACGCAGTCAACTTCATCGTAGCCTACTTCGACTTCATATATGTTTTTGTATTTATTTTCAATTTTGTTTGAAACTTGTGAATTTCTTCATCGCAGTCTGAAGTTGAAAATTTGAAACAAATTTTTTGTCAAACCCTAGTTTTTTTTCATTGAAACGCGATTGGATAGTATGAAATTTTGGATATTAATATCCATACATGTTTCATACTGCGTAACGATTCAGTATATAGGTTTTAAAAATCATTCGACAATATGATGTTATTCAGATTTCATTTGGTTCAAGTGATACACTGCCGAATGAAATATATATTTGAAATTAAATCATACGGCCGCGGGGGGGGGGGGGGGGGTGTTGGTTTGTGTGGGTGTGTTTGTGTATACATACATATACATATATTGAATGGTCGGCATTGTACTGCCATATGAAATGCAGTCTTTTCATATTGACTACTAACAACCGTTCGGCTGTATAAAGCCATCTGGTAGTACGTTGCCGTCCGATAGGGGTAAAATGAAGAATCGTCGGGTAAAAATGAATCCCTAACGTGGTGCATTTAGCACCACTCTAATTTTAACAACCAATTGTACAGTTCAACCTATTTGACTCCTCATTTTAAATATGAAAAGCATCCTCACTTACGCTCTCATTTAGAAAATAATACTTTTTACCATTTAAAAACTTTATATTCTTTCTGAAGGGCATTTCTATCTTCAAATCCAAGCATTTTTTAGTGTTAAATGAAGAAATCTGATTATACACATGATGAAAGGATGATCTAATAATGAAAATACAAATTACAATAATGAACATACAAAATAAATAATTTACCATGTGCTTTACTTCGTTTTTTAGAATATCCTTCCGTTGTTTCTTGAGTACAATCCAAGTTTGTGGAACATGAAAAAAAACCATTGCTTTGATTCTTTCATGGTCATAACAATATATGCAATAATGTTTTATGAGTACGTTAAGTCTTTGTAACCAAAAAAAATACATGAACCCAAATTAGATGTTTGTGAGAGAAATAAAAACAATTTGAAATATGCCTCAGGTATGTTAAGAACACTGACTTTGTCATGGGGGAGCTGATGAGTAAAATGTTCTACCTTGAATGCTAATAGAGCCTGCAAACGCACAGGAAGTAAAAGATCAATGATGCGATATGACCTGAATTTGTCGCAAATGAACGATAATAGTTTTAAATAAACATAAGTAAAAAATATGCTGTGAACGATAATGGGTTTATTGGAGTCATAAGAGAATGGGAACAACATAGATTTTGAAAGTAGGATGAAATGGAAAAACTAGTCTAAACACTATCTTTTTTGTCAGATCATCTGAGATAGAGGAGTAACTGAGACCCCCTAATTTTCTGCTGCGTTTTCCATATGCATCGCATATTTTCAGATTATTTATTCTAGTTACTTAGTTTTGCTTGGATCAAATATACACATGGGAGTACTAATTATATAATTTAACTTAATCCATTAAATGAAATTGAAATGAAAGAATCACCGTGTGACCTATTTACAAAATTCGAGATAGCATATAAGCATGGTTGGTATTGCACTGCATACATAACCTTCACCGCACATAACTTATTCACATTATTAGTAGAAGAGGTGTGTTGCATGAAGCTGGATATACCTGCATCCGAGCTTACTACGTTAAGTAAACGATTGAAAATTCCTCAAGAATTAGGCAGTGTTTGGTTTGAAAACAAGTTTTTTGTTTTGAACATGCACGGAAGAGAAATAAGGGTGAGGAACGGTCAATTTGAAAATTACTATTAACATATAAAAACGAAAACGACTTTTTGTTGTTTTCCGCATATTAGAAAATATCCAAATCTGTTTTCTTACTTCTCCTTCTCACCTTCATTGGAGTGATTAGGATTTTCCTACCTTTCATTCGCCTCCACGTCATTTGATGTACATATTGAAAAAGCAAAACACAAACCTCATTTTCAAACCAAACACTACCTTAACATTGTAAGTTTTTTCCAATTCATACTTGCATTAAAGTTACGTTGGGTGCAATTTAGAAATGCATAGGCACTGCATATTATATTCAGCAATTACAAGGATTATTTATGAATTATATAAATAAACTTAGTTTTTTCATGAATATACTTGGTCGCCACTTAATTTTTTGATTCCCTTCACAGGCTTATGCACGAGAAATCGATGAACACAAGAGCACTATGCTTCTAGTGAACAAGGCAGATCTGCTGCCATGTAGCGTAAGACAAAAATGGGCAAATTATTTCAGTGCCAATAAAATCCCTTTCCTATTCTGGTCGGCCAAAGCTGCAACTGCATCTCTAGAAGGCAAACCCTTAACTAACAAATGGGAAGACGAAAACCCCATCAACAAACCCGACACTAAAATCTACGGAAGAGAAGACCTTTTAGCTAAGCTACAAGCAGAAGCAGAAGCAGAAGCTATCGCTTCTTCTACAAAATCTTCTTCCAAAAAGGACTCCAAACATGTGGTTGTGGGATTCGTAGGGTACCCTAACGTAGGTAAATCCTCCACAATCAACGCCTTAGTAGGCACCAAAAAAACTGGAGTGACCTCCACCCCTGGCAAAACCAAGCACTTCCAAACCCTAATAATCTCCGATAAGCTCATGTTCTGCGATTGCCCTGGCTTAGTCTTCCCTTCGTTTTCAAGCTCAAGGTACGAAATGGTCGCTTCAGGGGTCCTTCCAATCGACCGTATGACCCAACACAGAGAAGCAGTTCAAGTCGTAGCAAATCGTGTCCCTAGACAAGTACTTGAAAAAGTGTACAAAATCAGCATATCTAAACCTAAGCCCTACGAGTCCCAAACAAGGGCACCCTTCGCTTCAGAGCTCATAAGGGCTTATTGCTCCTCGCGTGGTTATGTTAGCTCTAGTGGCTTGCCCGATGAGACGAAAGCTGCTAGGCAGATTCTGAAGGATTACATTGATGGTAAAATCCCTCATTTTGAACTGCCGCCTGATGTAGAATGTACTGAAATTGTTAAGAGTGAGTTTGTTAATGGTGATGGGTATTATGAGGAGGAGGAGGAAGAAGATGATGGTGAAATGGAGAAGAATGCTTTGGATGATTTGGAGGCGTTTGAGATATCGAATGGGGTTTTGGGTAAAACTGGAGCGAGGAAGAAGGAGACGGGTTCGAGTTATAAGCATCATAAGAAGCCGCAGAGGAAGAAGGATAGGACGTGGAGGGTTGGGAATGATAATGGGGATGGCATGCCGGTTGTTAGAGTTTTTCAGAAGCCTGCTGTGAATTTTGATGCTGTAAGGGCTTTAAACTGATTATCTACTATATTGTAGCTTTGCTTGCATTTGGGTTTTGGGTGGTGGTCTTGTAATATGAGAAATAATTTTAATGTTTTATTTGGTTATCCTGGAGTGCACTATATGATATTCGAATTATGGTACAGGAAATAATTTTCTTTTTACACGAGTACCACCATATTGTATTGAATGCACTGAGAAATGAAGTCGGTCAAAGTTTATTTCAGTTTTTTTTATTTATATACCATTACAATTGTTAATAGTAAGTGTAGCGGTATAGAAAAGGCAGTTAACATTGGAATTTAAAACGTTATGTTAATATATATTTTTCAATAATTTATTAACGATAAGTATTGATATTTTTGAAGATATATCATACTTTTTGGAGCCGTAGTTCTAGTTTTGATGTTATTACTTTTTTAGTTTTTTTAACTTAAAAAGTTGAAATTAACAAGTATACCTATTTATATTAATTTGTAGCGAATTAATATTTTTTCTTTTTTGTCCAACTAAAACAAATTAGAATGTTGATATATGTATTATTGGAATTGGTCCTGGTACAATTTTTTTTATTATTGTTATCAAATATTTATATCGATAAATTTACCATTATTGATCAATGGTGTACCAAACCATCAGTATAGTAACGATTATTTTACCAACGATAATTATAAGGCATTGATCATCATTTTTTACTTACCAACGGTATAGTTACGTCAACAATTTTCTTTTATTGGTAGCGGTTAATTAACAACCCTATATTCAATGCTATATTTGACGCTACATGACGTATCATATAATATTATTATCATCTCTATATTAGTATTATACTACATTGATATCATTAACAATACTCTTATGCTATTCAATTTGTCATATATAGTATTGTTAAATGGATTTCAAAAATTGATAAGTGTAGTTTTCATCGGGTCGTCATTGTTGAAGTTGGATGAGATTTCCAGCTGGGGTTGCCAAACGTAGTGTAAAACATCACGTTCAGTGAGAGAGCCAAATTTTTTGTCTACTCTTAACTGAATCCAGAGTCCTATTAATAACGATCTAATTATATTATCTTCGTTTTCATTAACAGTGCTACATGTATTACAATTTTGGATATTGTATATGTTTTTACTTTTGGGGATTTGCAAATCAGACGCCCATTTGTGATATAGTTGTAAGAAAAGTCCCTTGCATTTACCATATATTATTGTATTTTATCGCTACAATTTATTAAAATGCATGGATTTTTTGTTTGATATGAACGCAACAATTAAAATAATATTAAATGACAAAAAATTTATATACACTTTGTAGTAGTGTTCTCATAGCGCTAAGATCAGTAAGTCCATAGTGTTTTATTGCAAATGAAACACGTAAATCGATGTAGAGGTAACTTAAGGAATCCATAAACGTACCAATATATGCAAACAAGCATAAAAAATATGTCACTCTCGTAAATTTTAGACTTAGAAAATTTTGTGCAAATGTGGTTATTTTCAAGGTTATATTAAAACTTAATGATGTAAATTTAAAGTGTTTATAAATTGGATAATTTGAATAAAATTATATCAAGTTTCTTAATCCCTTCTTCTTCCTTTTTCGAGGACGAAAAGTTTTGAGTGGGGGAGAGTGTAACGATCCGTATTTTTCGATAATTAAAACTATTAAATTAAATAAGATTTTGAAATTTAATATTTTAAGAATTTAAAATTTAAAATTTATTAATGAGAAATTTTTTTTTTGAGAAAAATGTGTGATCCTCTACGAATAGAGGAGAGCACACATGCGAAAATATATATATCACGAATATAAAGTGCTGCCAACATGCCTGGCAGGTAACAAAAACCAAATACCTATATATCAAATCATAGGTACTTCTAAGATGAGTTCCGGCAAGGCCACCACCCATCACACCCCGATATCGAGCTCCGGCATGGCCACCGCCCGATATTGACGTGTTAGAAGTATCTAAAAAAAACTAGAGGAAAAAAAAAACAACTGGATGACGTCCCAAACTAATGAGGAAGCTCCAACCAACTGAATTAGTAGAGGTGGATAAGCATCTGCTCTGAAGTGGAACTGCTGTAAAGAGAAACCGCTCTGAAGCCTCTGATCAAGAGAAAGGGGTACCGAATATATCCTCTGAAAAGAGTACTCCATAATGAGGATAGCAGAATCCTAAAACTGAGGAGAAACTGCTAGAAGTCCTGGATGAAGATACTCTGCTCTGCTGACCTCTCTACCATCTGGTGTCCAACAATCTGAAGATACAAAAACCTCCAAAATTGATGCAGCCCAGAAAGTTGAAGACATAGGTAGTGTGCGACCTATGATGCTGGTAAGTCGGGTACGACTTAAGAAGGAAGCCACCGAGTCAAGATTTGGTGAGAAATGGTGGAAAAGTGAAGTTCTAGGTCGCAACCGACCTAACAAAAGCTTTAAGTCGTCCCAACGACTTAGTGAAGATCGGCAACGACTTAGTGGGAGGGTGCGAGTTAACGAGAGGCTGGAACGACTTACCGGGTTAACATATATACGACCTACCGAGTTACGAAATAAGAAAACAGAGCAAATTGGTGAAGTATTAGGTCGTGGACGACCTAATAAAGCAGGAGTTAAGTCGCAAAGCTCTGGAGGCCATTGATTCTTATGCCGCGTGGATCTCTGCCGTTGATGGTTAAGTCGACAAGTCATTGTGTTGTACTTTCTTATGATTGAACTGTTAGGTCGCTGCCGACCTATACTAAGTCGTGTTTGTCCTTAGGTCGCGCCATGTTAGGTCGTAGGTCGTTGCCGACCTAAGTACTTGTATTTTCCTTGATGTTTTGTCCGTGTTTGTTAAGTCGCTGAAGGCTTGTAAAGTTGTAATGTTGAGTCGGCGTCTTTGTTAAGTCGTAGGTCGGAAGCCTTAACTCGGAACCGACTTAGTACTTGTATTTTTTGTTGTTTTTTGGTGTGAGTTGTAAAATGCCTATAAATAGGTCGAGACTCTCATTTGTAAAAGGTTGTTGAATATTGAATAAAATTCTCTTTTGTTAGCTTTGTGCTTTCAATCTCAATTGGTAGTCGAGTGTATCTCCTATCTCCACTAACGTCATTCGAGTGCGCTCGGATCATCGTTGTTGAAGCCGATTCACGGTATCTTGTGCGCAAGATCAACGTCGAAGAATCGTAGATCTCTTTCCCGGTATCTTCGGATCAACGAGTCAGAGATAGCTAGAGTTCGGTATCTTCGGATCAACGAATTCGAGCATTTCAGTATTCATCAATCCACGAATTGTTACATTCACCGATTGAAGATCGTTTTGAATTATCCGCTGCGTCAGTTTGGTATCAGAGCTTGTTCTAACCAATCATAGTTAGATCGAGACTTGGAGCCTATTCATTTGAAGATTTGAAGTTATCAATCACGGCCGAGAGTTTGAGGAAGTGGGTCGTGCATACTTTTGAAGTTTGAAGTTTGGATTTGTGATTTGGAGAAGTCGTGTTCATCGTGTTCATCGAGATTTGCAACAAAGTGGAAGATTTCAATCCGTATCATTTTGGATCAAAGTTCGAAAGGTGTTTGAATTTGAAGTGTTTTGGAATTTGGGAAGTATTCAATCATGCCGCCAAGAAGAGCTAATCGCCACCAAAACATAGAAGCTTTGTATCGAAGAGAAGAAGCTGATGAGATGGAGCAAAGAATCAATGAGAATTTTAGTGAGAAGCTTAATGAAGGAATTGGCCGGTTAGAGAGGCTTATGACGGAGATGAATCAAAATCGGAGAAGGGTTTCACCAGAATCTAATCATGGAGGTAGTAGAGTCTCACCACATTCCAATCGAGACCGAAGTGTTGAAAATGACCAAGGGCGTGGGAGGAACGTGAATGATCGTGAACGGAGGAATGTCGATAGAAGGGAGGAAGGTGGAAGACGTAATGGTAGTAGAGATGTTGGTGGTCAGAATCGACATCGTTATGCATCTGATTTTGAAGAGGAGTATGATGGTGGTAGTATTCAAGGAAGAGGTCAAGGAAGAAACTATTCTGAATATGATCACAAGTGGGAGTCGGGGATGAAGACAGAAATTCCTGAATTCAAGGGTGGTATGCAAGCAGAGGAGTTTCTAGATTGGGTAGCTAATGTTGAGGAGATTTTTGACTTCAAAGAAGTTCCAGAACATCGTAGAGTGAAGTTGGTTGCTACGAGGCTGAGGGGTAGAGCTTTGGCATGGTGGCAACAAACCAAGCTTACACGTGAACGAATGGGAAAGTCAAAAGTTGAATCTTGGGAGAAGATGAAGAAATTGATGAAAGCAACGTTCTTACCTTACAATTATCAATCTTTGATGTATCAACGTTTGCAAAACTTGAGACAGGGCACAAAGACAGTTAATGACTATGCTGATGAATTTTACCAACTGATTGCGAGGAATGATATTATGGAAACAGAAGAGCAGCTGACATCTAGATTCATTGGGGGATTGAGAATGCAGATTCAGGATATGGTTAATATGTTCGATCCAAGATCTGTGGCAGAAGCACATCAGAAAGCGTTGGCTTGGGAAAAACAAGGGAGACGAGGAAGTGGTGTGTTTACTAATTCTAATAATCAAGCGAAGGGTGTTGGAGGAAGTTCTAATGTTTCTAAACCTATCAGTAGACCAGTGGTGAAGGAGGTTGAGAAGGCGAAAGTTAACAATGGGTTTAAATGTTACAATTGTCAAGAATTGGGTCATAAAAGCAGTGAGTGTCCAAAGCCAAAGAAGAGAACCATGATTGCAGAAGTTGAGGATGAGGATGGTGATGGAGATTGTTCTAGCCCAGTTGAGGAGGATGAGCAAGATATTGCGTCAGGGGATGAAGGTTGTAACCTAATGCTGAGGAGATCGTGTTTAACACCGAAGCAGGAAGAAGCTAGTTGGTTGAGGAGTAATATCTTTCAGTCAACATGTACTATTCTGGGGAAGGTGTGTAAGTTTGTGATCGACGCAGGAAGCTGTGATAATATTATTTCGACCGAGGCTGTGACGAAGTTGAAATTAAAGACAGAGAAACATCCGAGTCCATACAAGTTAGCATGGTTGAGAAAAGGAGGAGAAGTGAAAGTGGATAGACGAGTTCGTGTACCATTCTCTATCGGGAAGAAATACAAAGACGAGATCTGGTGTGATGTCGTAGAGATGGATGTTTGCCACTTATTATTGGGAAGACCGTGGCAATATGATCGAGCAGTACTACATGACGGTCGGACCAATAGCTACAGTTTTATGTTTAAAGGCACAAAGATTATCTTAGTTCCGAAGAAGAGATCACAAGAAGAAAGTAAGTCAGAAGAAATTGAAGAACTGAAAACTTTTTTGACTTTAAAGGAGTTTGTTAAAGAAGTTGAAGAAGAGCCGGAAGTATTCTTGTTGATTGGGCGTGAGAGCAGTGAAGAGGTTGAAATTCCGGAAGAAGTTAAACCAGTTTTGAAAGAATTTGACGATGTCTTTCCAGAGGAGTTACCAACGGAGTTGCCACCGTTGAGAGATATACAACATCAGATAGATCTTGTTCCAGGTGCTGTGTTGCCACACAGACCACATTATCGAATGAGTCCGAAGGAACATGAAGAGTTGCGAAGGCAGGTAGAGGAATTGCTTGAGCAGGGGCGTGTGCAGGAGAGTCTGAGTCCTTGTGCTGTACCAGCTTTATTGGTACCCAAGAAGGATGGGACGTGGAGGATGTGCACTGACAGCCGAGCATTGAACAAGATTACTGTGAGATATAGATTTCCGATGCCGAGGTTGGATGACTTGTTAGATCAAATAAGCGGAGCTACTATATTTTCGAAGATTGATTTGAAGAGTGGATATCATCAAATTCGTATCAAACCAGGAGATGAGTGGAAAACTGCTTTTAAAACCAGGGAGGGTCTATACGAATGGTTGGTCATGCCATTTGGTTTATCCAATGCACCAAGTACTTTCATGAGGGTGATGAATCAGATTTTTCGACCGTTCATTGGGAAATTTGTGGTGGTGTATTTCGATGATATTCTAATTTACAGTGGGAGTACAGAAGAACATTTGAATCATCTTAGAGAAGTGCTGATGGTATTGCGACAAGAACAATTCTATGCTGCAATAAAGAAATGCGTGTTCATGACGCATAGTGTTTTATTTCTGGGGTATGTTGTTTCAGAGAAAGGAATACAGGTTGACCAAAGTAAAGTTGAGGCGATCAGAAATTGGCCACAGCCCAAGACGATAACGGAAGTTCGTAGTTTTCACGGGTTGGCTTCATTCTATCGAAGGTTTATACCACACTTTAGTAGTGTGATGGCACCTGTTACAGATTGCATGAAAGGTAAACAGTTTACATGGACAGAGGAAGCAGGGAGTGCTTTTGGGAAGATCAAGGAATTGCTGACGTCGGCACCAATTCTAGTGCTACCTGATTTTCAGCTAGTGTTTGAACTGCACACTGATGCATCCAAGGTTGGGATTGGAGGGGTGTTGAGTCAGAAGGGACGTCCAATTGCATATTTCAGTGAGAAGTTGTCAGGAGCGAAGATGCGATACAGTACATATGATGTGGAGTTCTATGCTGTTATGCAATCTATTAAACACTGGAGACATTATCTATTTCAGAAAGAATTTGTTCTGTATACTGATCATGAAGCGTTGAAGCATTTACAAGGGCAAGACAAGGTTTCAGCAAGACATGCATCGTGGATTGCATATCTGCAACAGTTTACTTTCGTTGTGAAACACAAGTCAGGGGTGACGAATCGAGTGGCTGATGCTTTGAGTAGGAGGAGTCATTTGTTGACTACACTAAAGGTTGAAGTGACGGGATTTGAAATATTGCCAGAATTATTCACTGATGATCCTTACTTTGCAAAATTTGTTGAAAAGGTCAAGGAGGGAGAGACGGATGACTTCGTGATGGTAGATGGTTTTCTGTTCAAAGGAAATCGATTGTGCATACCGGAAGGTAGTCTGAGAATGAAGATTATCAAAGAGTTACACGAAGAGGGACATGTTGGAAGAGACCGAACCTTACAGTTGATTTCACAATCCTACTTTTGGCCATCAATGAGGAAAGAGGTGGAAAGATTTGTTGAGAGATGCCATATCTGTCAAGTTTCGAAAGAAACTGCGACTAATGCGGGTTTATATATGCCGTTACCGGTACCCACTAAACCATGGGTTGATATCAGTATGGACTTTGTGTTGGGTTTGCCGAGAACGCAGCGTGGTAATGATTCCATTTATGTGGTGGTTGACAGATTTTCGAAAATGGCACATTTTATTGCTTGTAAGAAGACGGCGGATGCTGTTCATGTTGCTCAATTGTTTTTCAAGGAGATCTATCGACTTCATGGATTGCCAGAATCTATTGTGTCGGATAGAGATACTCGATTTTTGAGTCACTGTTGGTTGAGTTTGTGGAAAATGGTGGGAACGAAGCTGAAGTTTAGTAGTGCTTATCACCCGCAAACTGATGGACAGACTGAGGTGGTTAACAGATCATTGGGAAACTTGTTGAGATGTCTGGTTCAAGATAATCTGAAGAGTTGGGATGTGAAGTTATGCCAGGCAGAATTTGCTCATAATCATGCTGTGAATCGAAGTACTGGGTTCAGTCCATTCCAGATTGTCTATTCGAGCTTACCGAAAGGACCGCTAGATTTAACGATGATACCACACTCAAAGGGGACAATTAAGAAAGCTGTTGACTTTGTTGAAGGGCTGACGGAGTGTCATAAAACCGTTCAGGAACGACTAGAGAAAGCAAATGAGAAGTATAAACAATCTGCAGATTTGAAACGAAGAAGTGTTGAGTTTCATGAAGGTGATTTGGTTTATGCAGTATTAACGAAAGATCGTTTTCCAGTGGGTGCTTACAACAAGTTGAAAGCCAGGAAAATTGGTCCGGTGGAAGTTATGAAACGAATCAATGAAAATGCTTATAAACTGAAGCTACCAGATGATGTGTATACATCTGACGTGTTCAATGTTAAGCATCTCGTACCATATCACGGGAATGAACGAGCTGATGAAGATGAATTTACAAATTCGAGGTCGAATTTCTCTCAACCGGGGGAGGATGATGCAGCCCAGAAAGTTGAAGACATAGGTAGTGTGCGACCTATGATGCTGGTAAGTCGGGTACGACTTAAGAAGGAAGCCACCGAGTCAAGATTTGGTGAGAAATGGTGGAAAAGTGAAGTTCTAGGTCGCAACCGACCTAACAAAAGCTTTAAGTCGTCCCAACGACTTAGTGAAGATCGGCAACGACTTAGTGGGAGGGTGCGAGTTAACGAGAGGCTGGAACGACTTACCGGGTTAACATATATACGACCTACCGAGTTACGAAATAAGAAAACAGAGCAAATTGGTGAAGTATTAGGTCGTGGACGACCTAATAAAGCAGGAGTTAAGTCGCAAAGCTCTGGAGGCCATTGATTCTTATGCCGCGTGGATCTCTGCCGTTGATGGTTAAGTCGACAAGTCATTGTGTTGTACTTTCTTATGATTGAACTGTTAGGTCGCTGCCGACCTATACTAAGTCGTGTTTGTCCTTAGGTCGCGCCATGTTAGGTCGTAGGTCGTTGCCGACCTAAGTACTTGTATTTTCCTTGATGTTTTGTCCGTGTTTGTTAAGTCGCTGAAGGCTTGTAAAGTTGTAATGTTGAGTCGGCGTCTTTGTTAAGTCGTAGGTCGGAAGCCTTAACTCGGAACCGACTTAGTACTTGTATTTTTTGTTGTTTTTTGGTGTGAGTTGTAAAATGCCTATAAATAGGTCGAGACTCTCATTTGTAAAAGGTTGTTGAATATTGAATAAAATTCTCTTTTGTTAGCTTTGTGCTTTCAATCTCAATTGGTAGTCGAGTGTATCTCCTATCTCCACTAACGTCATTCGAGTGCGCTCGGATCATCGTTGTTGAAGCCGATTCACGGTATCTTGTGCGCAAGATCAACGTCGAAGAATCGTAGATCTCTTTCCCGGTATCTTCGGATCAACGAGTCAGAGATAGCTAGAGTTCGGTATCTTCGGATCAACGAATTCGAGCATTTCAGTATTCATCAATCCACGAATTGTTACATTCACCGATTGAAGATCGTTTTGAATTATCCGCTGCGTCAGTTATGAACCTGATATCCAAACTCCCATGCCTGTAACTGGAAGATGACTAAAGAAAAAATTAGAATGATACATATATATGTTTATTTATATAATAAATATACATATATATGTATTAATAAGTAAGGAAATAAGAACCTAAATAAGACTAACTGGACAATAACAGTATAAATAAAATACTTAAAAACCAATATCAAATAGAGACTAGTACAATTACTGAGACGGATCAACCTTATGAACCTTTAATCATAAGTAAGTTATGATTAGAAGTGAAATCATCATCTAAACTAGAGAAAATATTAATAATACTATTATTAATGTTAAAAAAAATTAATGTTGTGTTTAAAAAAATTAATATTATGATTAACCTTGTTAAGATACCTTTTGAAAAGGATATTTTTAGCTAATTTATATTTGGGGTTAGAGATCCAATTAAAACAAAATGAAGAAATTGTAAAAATCAATTTGTTAAAATGACAATTATTAGTATTGAGAATTCTTTGATTTCTTTCAAACCAAATAAACCAACTAATGATAATGAATAAAGTGTCTAGTAAAAATCTAATATTCTTTTTGAACTTGAATCTATAATTATTCCAGTAAAATTCACAATCCGAAATTTTGTTGTTATATTAAAGTTAAAATTTTTAAGAGTATTAATTAGAATGTAATTAGAATCCATACAATTATAGTATATATGATTAATGTCCTCAAGATATAGATTACAAAAAGAACATTTATTATCATTATGAATATTTTTTCTTTTTAAAAATTCGATTGTATTAAGTTTTCCATGAAGAATTAACCACATGTGAATTTTGGATTTGGGAGGAGCATTAGATTTCCACATATATTTAAATGAGCAATTTATTGTACCCGAAAAATTAATGAATCTGTAGAAAGAATTAGAAGTATATTTCTTACTTTTATCCCATTCCCAACTAATAAAATCATTATCATTATCAATATTATAAAGATTTAATCTGGCATAAAGCAAAGAAAGTTGTCTATAAGTTGAATCAACTAAAATTCTGTTAAAACTGAAATTCCAAGGAGGATCATTTTCTGGAGAATAAACTTCATTGGTTAAAGCATACTTAAAGTTACAAATTTCATACAGATTCTTAAATTCTATCTTAAGAGGCAAGATCGAAATCCAACGGTCATGCCAAAATGAAGTATGATTACCAGAGTGAACGATTGTATTTATTCCTAAATTAAATATCTCATTACATTTTAAAATGTTTTTCCAAAAGTTAGATATATTTTGAGTGGCTGGAGAAGCAATTTGATATAAATTGCTATTTCCATTATAGTAATATTTAGAAATGATCTCTTTCCAAATAGCGTTATCATTTATATCTTTAAACTTCCAAAGCCATTTACCTAACAGAGACAAATTCATATTACGCAAATTAATAACACCTAATCCACCTTCCTTTTTGGCCTTACAGACAGTTTCCCAATTTACTAGACATTTAATATTATTATTAGGGTTTTCTCCACTCCATAAGAAATCTCTTCTAATCTTATCAATTTTATCAATAACCCAATCCGGGAACAAATGCATGGACATCCAATAAATTGGAAGAGCTGATAAAACCGGATTTATTAAAACTAGTCTACCTGCTCTAGATAGAAATCTCCTGTTCCAGTTAGAAATCTTATTTTTAATTTTATCAATGATAATAATCCAGTCGTCATGTTTGAGTTTGGTGGGTCTAATCACAAAACCAAGGTAGTCAAAAGGAAAGTTCATAGTTTTGCAATTAAGAGTATTAGCAACTAAGTTAGAAACTTTATCAAAATCATTTAAAACTACCACGGAACTTTTGTCAAAATTTATTCTTAAACCAGATAAAAGTTCAAAACTGTAAAGGATAAACTTAAGGGTAATGATGTGTCTTGGAAGATGGGAAGAAAAAAGTAAGGTATCATCAGCAAATTGAAGAACCGATAAACCATTACACGAAATTTCATTGCCTACACGTCCAAGAGATCCATTATCCACTGTTCTTTTAATAATTTTAGCAAATACATCAACAACTAAGTTAAATAATAAGGGCGATAAGGGATCCCCTTGCCTTAAACCTCTCTTAGGTTGAATTCTATTACCTAATATACCGTTAACCATAATACTAGAGTTTCCAGTTCTAAGCAAGTTCATAATCCAATATATCCATCTAGGACTAAAACCTCTAGCATGAAAAATATCTACAAGAAAATCCCAATCTACAGAATCAAAAGCTTTAGCAAAATCAAGTTTTAAAATCGCCCAAGTTATGTTATTCTTACAGCAATAATTAATATATTCTTGAACAACTGCCACACCATCAGTGATATTTCTCCCTTTAATAAAAGCCGATTGTGAACAATCGATTAATTCATTCATTCTTTTACTAAGTCTATTAGCTAGAACTTTAGAAATGATTTTAACTGAACAGTTTATCAAAGAAATAAGTCTAAAATCTTTTAAGTTCTTAGCTCCTACTTTTTTGTGTAACAAGATAACATTTGCGAAGTTAAATCTCCCTAATTGCAAATTGCCGTTATAAAAATCATTAAACATATTAACTAAGTCAAATTTTAAAACGTCCCAAAAAGTAATATAAAATAAAATAGGAAACCCGTCAGGTCCCGGGGATTTATCACTTGGCATGTCATTAATTGCTTTTCTAATTTCTTCTTCAGTAAAAGGAATATCTAACTCTGATAAATCAATAATAGAATCAGGTGGATACAAATTTATCCATCTAACATTGATTCTATGTTTGATTTTGGAACCAAAAATATTCTTATAATAGTCTGTAAAAGCCTTGTTAAGATCTCTTTGATCCACTAACTCTATATTATTAATAAATATAGAGTTAATTGTATTACTACGTTTTCTACCATTAGCTATATTATGAAAAAAATTGGTATTATTATCACCTTCATTGATCCATTGAATTCTGGATCGTTGTTTCCACATAACCTCCTCCTTTTCTAAAATAGAATTTAATTCATCTTTTAAATTAGCAAGAACATTACGTTCACCTAAATTTAGAGGTCTAGATTCTTCTATCTTATTAATTTTAAGCATTTCATTAAGAATATTATCTTTTAATTTTTAGATTGCCAAAAACATTTTTGTTCCAGTTTTTAAGAAAAATCCTAAGCTCCCTAAGTTTAGAAACAAAAGCTTTTGCATAATTTTCCTTATTTATGATATTATGAAAACTCAAAGAAACCTATTTACCTTTAACTAGATTTACAAAGTTAGATTCCAAAAGCCACATCTTTTCAAATTTAAAGTTGTTAATAATACCTCTATGGTATTCTCAAGTAAGAGTAATTGGACAATGATCGGAGTATGTATAAGGTAAACCAGTTACTCTACAGATTAGGAATTTATCTTCTATATCATCGCTAACAAAAAATCTATCTAGAAGAGCCTTGGATGGAGACTCTCTAGCGTTATTCCAAGTAAACTCTCTATTAGAAAGGGGAATTTCAATCAAATTAGAATTAATAATAAATTGATCGAACTCCTCAATTGCAGAGTAATCCCCTTCCCTAGGAAAACGCTCACCAAAGAAACGCATAACATTAAAATCACCCCCCAAAATCCAAGAACCCGGGGCAAAGGATCTAAAATCTAAGCATCCATTCCATAAAATTCTCCGATTAATTTTAGAATTAGGTCCGTAAACATTAGAAATATTTAAAAAAGAGTTATCAGAAAGATTAATGAGTATAACATGAAGAGAATGTTGTTTAACAATACATTGAAGAAATTTGAAATAATTATCGCGCCACCCTATCATTAATCCCCCTGAAGTACCCACAGAAGGTAAATAAACCCATTTTCTAAAATGATACCCGCCTAACCTTCTAAAAAACCTAACATTAGGACAGCAAATTTTAGTTTCCTGAAGCAATGCAATGTCAATCGAATAATCTTTAAAGAACGCTCTAATCTTATCACACTTATTCAAGTCGTTCAGACCTCTAATGTTCCAACTAATGATCCTCATAAACCAACAGTACTAGCCCTATCTAATTCCTTACGTCTAATGAACTCCCTATCCAACTCGATATCAGAGAAAATAAAAGAAGTACTATAGGCTAACTGGCTAAACTCAGCTGATGATAAACTACCTAAAGCGTATGTAGAATACGTACTACCCAAAATAGAAATCATACCTGAGCCTGAATCCGTAGCGCCATTTAAGGCGCTCGAACCAGGTAACTCACCCATAGGACACGACTAACTACTGCGAATCCTAGCACTCCGATGAATAGATCCAGTAGAAACTATAGTCTTGTTACTCCTTCTCTTCTTTGACTTAGATAAAGTACTACTGCCGCTCTCCACACAAATATCTAGCATACAATTCGAAGCCTCATCTGCCAATCTAACACTCGATGACGCATTAAGTTTTTTGGTTGCATAAATCAAAGAAGATTTTGTGCTTTGATCTACTTCCCCTATATAATCACCCGAATTCATACCAACATTTGAACCTTCTATACCCAAATTATCTTCTAAAGTGATAGAATGATCCAACACATCCTCTATGTTCTGGAAATTACAAATTTTTATATCAAAATGATCTCTCGTCTCCCTATTAGAATGTTCTTCATCATCCAATAAGCCCTTCTTTACCAAGTGCAATATCTCAAAATCAAAACTATTAACCGGATAATCTGAACTATTTTCGAAACTGCCATCATTTAGCACAGTAATGTAATCATCGAAGCATAGAAGGTTATGCAAATTCAAGATATCTTGTATACTGGTGCCAATATCAACATTAAACCTATCAGAACTCTTATGTGTATCAGTGAAAATGTAAATGTAACGACCCGTGAATTTCGTTAACTAAGTTTGTCATAATTTCCATAATTTATAGTAATATGAATGTTAGGAATTAGATGTAGCAATTGAAATTAAAAGTTAACAATATATATATATATATATAAAATGAAATTCCAATTCAATAAAATAATGTAAATGTTACGATTTGATATTTAAATAGAATATGAGAAACAAGAGTAAGTATTGAATAATATGTTATTTATTTATGGTATTGAATAAAAATTGGTAAGCCAATTGTAATTAATGGTAATAATGTGATATAAGCTAATAAATTAGATTTCAATGCAACACCCATTAATGAATGTAATTGAAATAGGATTTAGTAAATGTATACTAGGTTATAAATCAAAAAGAAGGAAACAAACATATATATCGAATTGATTAATGAATAAATATACATTGAATAGTAATTGAATGTATAGTTAATGGAAATTGTATAAAATCAATAATGATAATTAGTTGTGCCTTATGGATAATTAATTCCATAACGAAAAGAGTAAATGTATTCATTTGAATATAAAATTGCAATTGGGTAGGGATTGTTAAGTAACAATGTTAATGCAAGGTAAGTGATGCTAAATTAAAGTCAATAATAATGAATAGTGATTAATTCAAAATTTGTAACATATATTTTAAATTACCTGCTTATTTGTTAATAGAATTAGAATTTGTAATAAGTGATAATAAAATAAATGAAGGTTACACTAATGGGAAATGAAATAACGTTCATTAAATGTTGAGTAATCATAGGGTCATATTTATTAAAAGCGTTACTTTAATAATGTGGATTAATTGAGAAATTAATACTAGAAGCATGTAAAGTAATAACTAAAAGGGAAATACGTTATAAATTGATTTTACCTAAATTTAAGTGTAAGTTAAAGGTTGAATTTGGAACTTATCCATTTAATTTGAAACTTATTAGGATAAAATGGGATTCAATTTATAATGAGGGTTTATTTTAAGAAATCGAAATAAATTCTTTAATGAGAGAATTAAGCTACTTTAAACTGACGGGAATTTGTTTAAAGAATTACAAATTAATAAGTAAATCAAGAGGGTAAAATTTATGAATTATAGAATTTGAACCTTTAATAGTGAGTTAATTTATTTAGATTATAATAGTTGAATTTATTGCAAACGAATGAACTCAAATATGTAATTATTACTGTAATTTAAAATTTTAGTTGAAAACGAGAAATATTTATGTGATAATTTTAAATCCAATGGTACGCCCTTCTATTTGGAATTATGAATGAAATAATTATGGGTAAATTCAATTTAATAGAAATTTTGGGAACTAAAATTTATAATTTTGAATATAATGAAAATTTAAGATAGGGCATTTCAATTGATAAATTATTTTCTCTAGATTGACGTTTAAATTTTGTTTAAATAATTGCAAATGATTGAGAAGTATAAAGGTGATAGATTGTCAATTCTATAATTGAAATATAAAATTCGATTTAATTAATTTAATTTAATTTTATTTAATTAATATAAAATTTGCCTTTTTGGTCACGGACTCAGATTTCGACGAAACCTGTTTCATCGGATCCGTAACGGTGAATTATAATAGTGTTTCAAGTTTCGTAGCGATCGGACTTGTCGTTTGATCGTACGGACTCAAAACGCCTTGAAATTTATGCAATTGAAATCAATTGAAATCAATTTGGAAAATATTGTTTTTAGCATAACTTCTTCATACGATGGAATTTGAACCCGAAACCTTTTCCATTGAGTTTAAAATATTTTAAAACACCTATTTTGATATATGGGTTTACCCAATTTCGTTCCGGGGTCAGAACGGGCTTTTTGGACCGCGTTGGCGTTAGCGCGTACACCTGTTTTATCCATCTATTCTATTTTCAACCTTCTCTATAAATATCATGTTATAAACCCTAGCCTCCCTAAACTTCATTTGTCTGTACGTACAGTTCATCTTCTTCTTAGCTCCTCATTCCAATGGCAGACAAAACCTAATTCCCAAATTCTAAAATCTAATTTCAAAAAAAAAATAAAATTCGAGATTTACGCGCTTCGGGTCGCGCTTGGGGTTTCAAGGGGAAAAACCCTGGAGCTACTTCGGGTCACGAAGAAAATGACTCGGGTCTCCGGGTCGTTTTGGCAAAAACTCAGAGCAAGCATCGGGTATTTGAGGCGGCGGACCGGGTTGAACTCGAAGTCGACTCAGGACCAGAATTTTCCAATCTTCAAATTTTCATAACTTTTGCATACGGACTCGGATTTGGACGCGGTTTCTTTTGTTAGGATCGTATTGAAATTCCAGATCTTTTGACGTTGGTTTGGACGAATTATGAGACTGCAAAATTTTTGGGTTTAAATTGAATTTAAATTCAAAAGGTGAGTGTTTTAACCCACTCACAACTTCTAAGATTTCTTATGTTTGTTAAATTAAATTTTGATGTGATTTAAAATTTATTTATGATTGTTTGGGCATATATTTAATCATCATCTCTTGTTATTTAATTTTATTATTGCATAAAATTTGCGAGTTAAATTTATTTATTATTGCATATAAACTGCCAGTTGAACAATTATTAATTTTTATTGAATATAAACTATTTGTTGATGCCTGTTATATTTTATATGCTTATATTGATGTTTTGTTTAAATTGAATGATGATTGTAATAAATGGTTGTTTATTGATATTTGGATGAATGGATGCTATATTTTATATTGTATAAACTGCAAGTTATTATGCATTTTTATTTTATTCGGGATTGCGGTTTGAAATGATATATAACCGTAATTTTATTTTAAATTGCGGATTGAAATGACAAATATCCGTATCACTTGACCATAGGATAGAAAATTATATACAGGCACCGTGGTCTATATATAAAATATTTTAAGGGATTTTCTATGGTTTGAAAAGAAATACACGGTTTAATAAATATTAAATTTTGATATTATATAAATATTATTTTATATATGGTTAAATTCTAAAATTTAAGCTATGTATGACTTGATGATGTTTTAAGTTTGATTTACGAATATTTCAAGTTTGAGCTTTATTTAAGTGATATTGAATTTATTAAATAAATATTTCTAAACTAAATAGTAGTAAATTGAATTAAGGTATATATAAGATTATCATATTTGGTTGGGAATTTTGGAATATTTAAAGACTTGAAATATATCAAAATTGAAATGTTTTATTGAAATTAAGGTATTATTGTTTTTCAAAGTATTTGTTTTCGAAATTGTTATAACTTTGAAAGTTATATGGTTTGAAAATGAATTTATTTGAAATAGAATTTATTTAAGAATTATCTTTAAATATATTGATTTGAAACCGATTGAAATTTTGAGATTAAGAATATGACTGCATTATGTGATTTGGGTTTAAGATGGTTTTAAAGAATATTTCAAATTTTATAATTAAAAGTAAGAATAGTGATTAAAAATTTGGATTTTATTTAAATGATATATTATTGAATTTGGTTTTTAAGTATATACTATTTTGAAGTAAATGATATGTTTTGAAATAGCAATAATAATTTGGTTTTAAAGTATATACTATTTTAAAGTAAAGGATATGGTTTGAAATGGCAATAATATTTTGGTTTTTGATGTATATACTATTTTGAAATAAAGAATATGTTTTGAAAGGGCAATGATTGTGTTTTTAAAAGTATATATATTTTTTTAAAATGACCACGGTGTTATAATAACGATTGGTTGTTAAAGAGACCGGGATCGGATATGGACATACTCTCTGTCGATACCGAAAACCACTTTGACAACTGTGTACGCGGTTGAGTTTCCAGAATGAAGTAGGATGGTGGCGACGATCCTAAGGTATGTTACGTGGACCCAACTCCCGTGAGTTGGCATAAGGTGGCTAAAACAGGAGCGATCTCGGACCAGTGAGGTAGCACCTCTTCTCGAACACATTTCTTCGATATTATACTCTTACTTGTGATTGATTAGATGGCCATCCTCCGATTTGGGAGTGTTGTTCGAGGTGGAACGGTAGTGGCTGCTATGCGTATCTATCAGTCCGTGTGCGTAATTGGTATATCTACCCTGACATTTCCTAGTTGTGCCGTGTCACCTACCATATCGAGCTTACTACGATTATGATTTTAAGATCCGACCGCGTTAAGGTTCTCCATCCCCTTAACGCTATTTTCTATATGATTATACTTTACTGATTAGACACTACTGTATATAGCGAATATTACTACATAGTAGATAGTTTAACGGATCCTTAAGAGATGTGAATCCCGAACATTTCTTAAGTTACTGTACTCACGTTAGACACTGGATAAGAGATGTCAAAACCCGTAAACATCTCTGACGCCGTTTACACTCATATTTATTTCATTGATTTAACTTACATAAGATCTTTTAGTTCTGACTCGAGTGTTTTGTCCTTTCAATTCGCTCGGGTCAGCCTGAGCATTTCAGGATTTGAAGGCCCTATTTCTGGAGGACAAAGACGAAGATTTTATTACTACTATTTTTTATATATTCTACTACACCATTGTATTCCGCTGCATTTATTATCATTCTCTGGTATGTGTAACTCTGATATGTATTGTATAAGTATAATCAAATGTTTTGTAAAACAGCTTCATGAACTGTTATTTTATTATTATATTTTATCGTTCCGCTGCAAGATTCTATTTTGTTTCTTTTATTTCTCCACTTTTTTTCTTATTTACCCCATAACAATCCGCCCTTCCGTATGGTTTAAGTTGGCACGTGTGTCTGCTTAAGCGTACATAAAGGTGGGATGTTACAGTAAATATTATGGACAACAACATTATCAGACTCAAAGCAGTAGTCCACTTTCAAATTGATATCAATCTCTTTAATCGCATCTAGATTAACTGTTGGTGACAATGATCCAACTTCTTCGAATATCTCTCCCAAATGAAACTCTACCTCTTCTAGTAAACCAATTTCATGACTATCTGAATAATGTTGATATTCATCATCACAACATTTCAATTTCTGAACAGAGCTAACATCAATCCCTTTATCAAAAGACATCGATATCATATTTTTCCTGTCTAAGCTCTTAACATCATCTATTTGTGTATCTGACATCTTGGTATCATAGTGCACAACATTAGATATAGACACTAAGCCATATTCCAAACTCTTATTTGTATCATAAACCATTAAATTAACCATTGATTCCGATGATAAGATTCCATCCAAATCCTCTTCCTGATAAAAGTTTACTTCATCTTCAGTTTGGGTATAGACTGTGACCTCCATAGATTCATCAACTTGTTCCACTCCTACTTCTAAAACTTCATTTTCTTCATCGACCAGACAATTAAATCTATTACTAGTCTTTAACTCAAAGATTTCCTGAGATTTAGATCTTCTGCCATTAACTCGAGTGAAGCCAGAAGTTATATCAACATCATTACACTTAACTGCAACATCCAAAACAGAACTCATCTTTTTTATTAGCAACATAAGAGTTTAGATCCTTAGAATATTGAATAACAGAAAAGTCTATTAGCATTGGATCAAAGTCGATAATCTCATCTTTGTTAGAATAAACACAAGAATCACTATTCAGATTTCCTTTATCCAAAAAATCATCAGGTATCTCATCACAAACGCCAGATATGATAGACGATTTATCTGACTTACCAAAATAATCCTTTGGGTCTCCAAATCTATCCCTATAACCCTTACCTATGTTCGGAGAATTAATGAGCAAAATAACTTGAATATGATTTAATAATGTTGTTTGAATGTTATTGACAATTATTTTAATATAATTTCAATCAATTGAAATAATTGTAAAGTTAATTTGGTTATAATTGTAAATAAGGAATAAATTAAATGTTGGATTTAACGTTGAAATTTTATGTTATAAATTTGAATAGGTTTATTTTGGAAGATGAAATCAAATAATTAGTATGTAAATTTATTAACTTCTATTTGTAAACAATAAATGTAGAGATGTGTTTGAATTACTAATGTATAATATATTTTTTCTCTCACCTTATTATTTAATCCGTTGAAATTAAATTGGTAATTAATGGAATTAATGCAATTGAAATATTGAAATTAATACGAGTTAAAGTGATAACTGTAGAATATGAATTTAATAAAATGTAAACTAATGTTAATTATATTCATAAGGTAATAGTTGATTAATATAAGAATTTAAAATCAAAATAAAAGAATTTGTTTGAAATTTTAAATTATAACGAATGGGATTATTAAAGTTGTAATTGAACGCTGAAATTTATGTAATGTTTAAATGTTGAATTTAACACGAAAATTTTTATTTAAAAAAGAATATTAAATTTCTATGTAATCAAGAATTTTAAAATTGTTAACTTTTAAATTCGAAATTTAAAGGAGATTAAATCAATTTAATAATAATTTATTTAATTAACGTGAAAATTAGCCATTTTGGCCACTGTCTCGAATTTCAACGAAACCAATTTCATCGGATCCACCACAGTGAATTATTATAGGATTTCAAGTTTCGTAGCGATCAGACTTATCGTTTGATCGTGCGAGCTCGAAACGCGTAGAAATCGATTAATAGAAATTAAATGAATATAATTTGATTTTGAAAGCTAATTCTATATACAATGGAATTAGGGTTTGAAATTAGTTCCATTGAGTTTAAAAATATCAAAACATATATTTTGATATATGGGATGACCTACTTTCGTTTCGGAAACAAAACGGCCTTTTCGGGTCGTTGTTAACGTTTCGACCCAATTCGATATGTCCATTCTTTCTTATCCATCTCTGCCTATATATAGGCTGCTATAAACCCTAGCTGTTTCTCATTTCATTATTTCTATACGTACCTCCTCTTCTCATATGTTCCTCCTTCTCAAACGACAGAACATCAAAACCTAATTCCCAATTCCAAAACCCTAATTTTAATTTCAAAATCAATTTCAAAAATTCAAACTCTCCAAACCCTATCATATTATATATCGTTGGGAAGCTCTCGACGAGCGCAATCTACTGCTACAATTCGTTTTTGCAATTGGGCCTTAGTTTGGCCAGAATTCGACGATCTTTCTCGGCCATCCATATTAGGGTTTGTCGTTTAACGGTGGATCTTCGTCGATAGGACGATCGAGTGGTGCTGGAGCGTAGGGGAGGTCGAGTGGAGCAGATCCATGTGGTTAGTTTGTCGTAATAGTCATCGATTTCGCCAGAAATCTCCTAAGAGGGCTGGCGGCGGCGGAGACGCCCTGGGCGTTGTAGATGGTCGCGGCGGTCGAGGAAGGGGCGGCGTGGTCTGGGCGTTCGAATGGAGGCGTTGGATCTTGTCGCTGGTGATCGTAGTGGCGTGCGGCGTGGGTTTCAGGTGGCAGTTGGAGGTTATGGACGAGTCGCGTGATGATGGAGCTAGGGTTCTGGGTGGTGAGCGTGTTTTATTATTTTATTTATTTTATAATATAAATTGTATAACTTCTAATCTTAATATCTTTTGCATACGAGCTCGGATTCATGCGCGGTTTTCTCCGCTGTGATCGCATCGAGATTTTGGACAATATGGAATGGGTTTGGATGAATTCGGAGATTGTTCGATTTTTGAGTTTTATTTGGATTTTAAATTGACGATAAATTAAAGGTGAGTGATTTAACCCACTCACAAATACTAGACTATCTTATGTTAGTTAAATTAAATTTATGATGAGATTAGAAATTTATTGAAACTTGTTTGGTATTTTAAATTTGTGATTTAAATTTAATTTGAATTTATATCAAATTAAACTGCCATTTAAATTGATATTGAATTTAAATTGTTAGTTAAATACCTGATAATGAACCAGTTAATTGTTGTGATTTATTGGCTGATTTGGATGATTATTGCGATGGATGATTATTTGTTGACAATTTGGATGATTGGATGTTATGTTTATTATAAATGTTGTTATCACACTACAAGTTCCCGTAGTTTATTGTTAGGAAAATCACCATGGGTTGAAATGATACATACCTGAACGATCTTATAGATTAGGGAAAAATCATTATGGATTGAAATGATAAACCTGAGCGATTTTATGGTTTTGGAAAATTGTGATTTGGGATACGGGTTGAAATGATATATATCCAGAAATTTAAATTTATTGTGGGTTAAAATGATATATATCCGTATCACTTGACTATAGGTTAGAAAATTATATACGGACATCGGATTGGTTAAATTCAATGATTTAAAATGTTGAATTTGGATTTTTGACTAAATGTTATTGTTTTGAAGGAAATAAATTATAGATTTATATTAATTTAATTATTTTCTAATTCAGGCTTTAAAAGTTGAAATTAAAATGGTTAAAAAGAAATTGTTTAAGAATTAAATTGGAAATGTAAAGTTAAAATCGATATATGACTTTAATTCGGAAATTTGAACTATTTTGAAGATTTAGATCTTAAAATTTAACAATGAAGTTAATTTGATTTGAGTGGTTTAAATAAGTAAATTGAAATTGGGTTTGAAATTGATGTGAATTTAAATGGTTTAAAATAAGAATGGAATTGAATTTAAATCATTGATTTGAATTGTTAAATCATAATTGAAGTTAAAAATGAATGTTTAAGAAATTGAAGTTATTTCGAAATGAAATTGAAATCACAATGATTTGGGACTAAATCGAAACCGAGTCATTTGAATTGAAAGATAAAATTTGAGTTTTTATTGATTTGAAATCTGGATATGGTCCAGATTTGTTGAAATGGAAGAAACTGTTTGATTTGATATTATTTCAAAATAAAATTATTTTAATATAAACTGTTTAAGAAGCTATTATTTTAAAATTCAAAATATTTAGATTGTCAAGACTATTTACGATATAAACCATTTCCAAAAAATCAAACCATTTGATATTAAACTATTTTAACTATTTTAAAATCCTTAAACTATTAAAACTATTTTAAACTAATTTAAACTATTAAAACTATTTTAAACTATTAAAACTATTTTAAACTATTTATGACTATCCAAACTATTTTCTTAAATTAAAAGTGTGTAAGGTTGAGTTATTTATTTAAATCCTAGATTTAAAGGCGAATGTGGTTAAATGATGTTATAACCTACATTGGAATTTGAAATGATATTTTCTTGTGAATTGACATATTTTGAGTAAATATGATGGTTTTGAAATGAGGGATATTTTGAATTGAATATGATATTTTGATATCAATTGTGAATTTGTTTTGGAAATGTAAAAGAACCAACCGTTGTGAAATAAGCGATTGGTTGTTAAAGAGACTGGGATCAGATTTGTCATACTCTCTACCAATACCGAAAACCACTTTAACAACTGTGCACGTGGTGGAGAATCCAGAATGAAGTAGGATGGTTTGGCGAACGATACTGGAATGAAGTAAGAGAACGATGATGGATAGCCTTGACCTTCCGGTCATAATTAAAATGACTAAAACAGGAGCCACGCCGGGCCAAGTGGGGTCGCTCCCCCTATCGAGCATTCTTCTTCGAAACCATATCTATTACTTTGTGATTTAATTTGGTGGCCACCCTTTGATTTGATTATGGGAGTGTGTCTCGAGGTAGGCGGTAGTAGCTGCTATGCGTTACCACTAGTCCGGATCCGCAAAACGGTAGATCCTACCCTGGGCATTGCCTCGCTTGCCTTGTCATATTTATCCTGATCGCGCCCACTACGACTTTGGTTTGTATCATACCTATGGAGTGCTCACTGAGTAAACCACCGGTTTGGTGGAGCTTACAGTATCTGCATAGACTACGGTATTTATATAAAAATGTGTTAAGGGGGATATGGGTAACGCCTTAACGCTATTTTAATACTTTACTTTACTGTAGGCATATTATAATAGCGTATTGTATACGTATGTAGATAGTTTAACAGATCCTTAGAAGATGGAATCCCGAACATCTCTTAAGTTATTGCATGCACGTTATACACTGGATAGGAGGTGTAAAATCCTGTAAACATCTCTGAAGCCGTTACACTCATATTTCTTTACTGTTGATTTAACTTACATAAGATCTTTTAGTTCTGACTCGAGTGTTTTGTCTTTTCATTACGCTCGGGTTAGCCTGAGCATTTCAGTGATTAAAGACCTTATTTTTGGAGGACGAAGACGGAGTTTGGTATATTATATTATTAGTAATTTTCCACTGCATCATGTTGTTTCGCTGCATTTTCCTATTATACCCGTTGTATGTATAACTCTGATTTGTATTGTAAAGTGTAATCAAATGTTATTTGTAAAACAACTTCATGAACTGTTTATTTGATTATTATATTTTGTCATTCCGCTGTGAGATTCTGTGTTTTGTTTTTCCTTCTTTTATCTTATTTTCTTACTCACCCCATTAACAATCCTCCCTTTTGAATGGTTTAAGTTGACATGTGTGGTTTATTATCGATTTTAAACTGTCCAAAAAGGGGGTCATTACAGTTGGTATCAGAGCCAGGTTTAGCGATAACTTAGCTTTGTGGGGTCTAACTCATTAGAGATAGGGCAGTAATACCGTAGAATGAGTTTGTCTGCGTGTATATGTATGAGAGAGCGTACTTGTTTGTGTAATAAAATGTTTTTGTATTGTGTTAATTTGTCCTGTTTAGTATTTATAAATTTTGGTCGGTTCATAGGACGCTATGACAGCGATAGGGATTTCTAAACACTTAATAGGGCATATCGACACAATATTGTTTTGAAATATAGGTAAATGAAATAATTTTACTCTAGTATTATATTTTGTATATAAAAGAATAATATTTATAAATGGATATAGTTGTATGTGATATGTTTGTTTGTTAGGAAGTGAAATTTTATAAATATTGGTTGCAAAATAGGATTTACAAATAAAATGAAATGAATTTGAAATTTGAGAAGTTAAGTTCCGGGATTTTGAAATTGGTTTTCAAAGATTTTGGAATATAATATTAGTATTATTTGGAAGTATCTTCAGATAAAAATATTTTCAATGTAATTTGAAAGAAATGTTTTAAAAGGAAATAAGTTCTGTACTCCCCTCATTTGTTGCTGGAAAAGGATTTCGGTGATGACAGCCGCATTATCAACATTCATTTTCGAGTTTCAAAGTGGGAAGGCCACTGTAGTAGCTTTACTACACATTTATTTCGATAAACAAATCTTAATTTTAAATTTCTAAATATGATTGGATAGATAAAAGATACGAGTATATATATATATATATATATATATATATATATATATATATATATGTTATTTTAAAACGATTTGAAATAAACCCGATATTTAGTTCTTAAGTTTTCTATAAATTAAGGATTTCAATTATTGTAATGAAATGAAATCTTAACCATTTTAATAGTTGGAAACTTCTAAAATAAAAAATAAGAAATCGAAGCTAAGTAATTAATGAAATTGTAAATTGAAGATTTGTAACTTGTAAATTAAAAGATAATGAAAATTAAGAAGATGTAAATTGTTGAACATTTTATTAAGTAAACTGAATAAGATAATTTGTATAACATTCAATTACATTCTAAAAGCATATATAAAACTTACCTAAATATTAAAAAAATTGAAATGTTGATAGGAATATGTAATAGAATATTATACAAGTAAAGCTTAATGATTGAAATGCTTAAAAAATGAACATATGTTATAAATAAAAGAATTAAGATGTTACAAGGATATTATGAACTTAAGTTATGATTGTGGTTTAGTAATCAAATTGAATAGTTAAAAGTGAATACTATTTAAGTAAATAATTATAAACTTAAAGAAAATGATGAAATGATTCATAAACATTTTTTTAATATTAAATAGCACTATATATGAAGAAATAAATTGGAATCAAAGAATAAAGAAACTTATGTATGAATTAGTTCACTAGTAAATATTAATATTAAATTGAAATCAAGTTATAATATTATAAATATGAATTAAACTGTAGGGACAATTATGTAATACTTTAAGAACTTATTCATTGATGGTTTTAAATATTGAATGAGAAATAAATTCTGTAAGTAATGAAGGTAAATTAATAAAAATAATCATTGCATGAATGAATGAAGATAAATAAAGGAGTAAAAAGAAACCAATTGAACAAACTTAAATAACACTTAAATTCTTTGTTATTTTGGCTGATGGGAAGTTTGGGAAATAGTACTTCGAATTGTTTAAGGTTGTATGAATAATCTATTAAGTAATTACCTGAAGGCTGTTGAGCGTAGGATACACTTGATAGTTTATTCATCACCCTTGGATGATGAAAAGTGTCTGAACCTGAACAAACCATTAGTTTTAGTTACTATGGATGTATGATTGATTTCTTTGATTGCATGTCTTTTGTTTGCATATGATTATTTCATATTGTTGTGTTGATTGTGCAATTGATTGAAACAACCAAAAATATTATTCTTTTAATAGTTTTAACTCTTTTGGATTATATAAGTGAAATACAGGTTTATGGAAGCGATAACTACTGCTTTTGGTTTCATAAATAAAGCTGTTTGCCCGACAAATAGGTACGTTTTCAGATTATGGTTTTGGGACAATATTTTATTGTTTTTCCATGATTTGGGATATTTTATTATTGAAATATGATATATATATATATATTGAAATTATTGATATTATTATTTTTCTGGACCTAACCGCGCAAAGGAGACTCTGCCGAAATTTTTTCGTAAATTTTAGACTTGGAAAATTTTGTGCAAATGTGGTTATTTTCAAGGTTATATTAAAACTTAATGATGTAAATTTAAAGTGTTTATAAATTGGATAATTTGAATAAAATTATATCAAGTTCCTTCTTGTTCCTTTTCGAGGACGAAAAGTTTTGAGTGGGGGAGAGTGTAACGACCTGTATTTTTCGATAATTAAAACTATTAAATTAAATAAGATTTTGAAATTTAATATTTTAAGAAATTAAAATTTATAATTTATTAATGAGAAAAATAACTTGAATATGATTTAATAATGTTGTTTGAATGTTATTAACAATTATTTTAATGTAATTTCAATCAATTGAAATAATTGTAAAGTTAATTTGGTTATAATTGTAAATAAGGAATAAATTAAATGTTGGATTTAACGTTGAAATTTTATGTTATAAATTTGAATAGGTTTATTTTGGAAGATGAATCAAATAATTAGTATGTAAATTTATTAACTTCTGTTTGTAAACAATAAATGTAGAGATGTGTTTGAATTACTAATGTATAATATATTTTTTCTCTCACCTTATTATTTAATCCGTTGAAAGTAAATTGGTAATTAATGTAATTGAAATATTGAAATTAATACGAGTTAAAGTGATAACTGTAGAATATGAATTTAATAAAATGTAAACTAATGTTAATTATATTCATAAGGTAATAGTTTATTAATATAAGAATTTAAAATCAAAATAAAAGAATTTGTTTGAAATTTTAAATTATAGTGAATGGGATTATTATAGTTGTAATTGAACGCTGAAATTTATGTAATCTTTAAATGTTGAATTTAACATGGAAAAATTTATTTTAAAAATAATATTAAATTTCTATGTAATCAAGAATGGTAAAATTGTTAACTTTTAAATTCGAAATTTAAAGGTGATTAAGTCAATTTAATAATAATTTATATAATTAACGTGAAAATTAGCCATTTTTGCCACTGTCTCGGATTTCGATGAAACCAATTTCATCGGATCCGTAATAGTGAATTATTATAGGATTTCAAGTTTCATAGCGATCAGACTTATCGTTTGATCGTGCGTGCTCGAAACGCGTAGAAATAGATTAATAGAAATTAAATGAATATAATCTGATTTTGAAGCTAACTTCTGTATACAGTGGAATTAGGGTTTGAAACTAGTTCCATTGAGTTTAAAAATATCAAAAACATATATTTCTATATATGGGATGACCTACTTTTGTTTCGGAAACGAAACGGGCTTTTCGGGTCGTTGTTATCGTTTCGACCCAATTCGATATGTCCATTCTTTCTTATCTATCTTTGCCTATATATAAGCTGTCATAAACCCTAGCTGTTTCACATTTCATTTTTTCTGTACGTATCTCTTCTTCTCATATGTTCCTCCTTCTCAAACGACAGAACATCAAAACCTAATTCCCATTTCCAAAACCCTAATTTCAATTTTAAAATCAATTTCAAAAATTCAAACTCTCCAAACCCTATCATATTATATATCCTTGGGAAGCTCTCGACGATCGTAATCTACTACTACAATTAATTTTTGCAATTGGGTCCCGGTTTGGCCAGAATTCGACGATCTTCCTCGGTCGTCCATATTAGGGTTTGTCGTTTAACAGTGGATCTTCGTCGATAGGACGATCGGGTGGTGCTGGAGCATAGGGGAGGTCGAGTGGAGCAAATCCATGGGGTTAGTTTGTTGTAATAGTCATTGATTTCGCCAGAAATCGCCTAAGAGGGCTGGCGGCGACGGAGACGCCCAGGGCGTCGCAGATGGTCGCGGCGGTCCAAGAAGGGGCGGCGTGGTCTGGGTTTTCGAATGGAGGCATTGGATCGTGTCGCTGGTGATCGTAATGGCATGCGACATGGGTTTCAGGTGGCGATTGGAGGTTGTGGACGAGTCGCGTGATGATGGAGCTAAGGTTTTGGGTGGTGAGCGTGTTTTATTATTTTATTATTTTATAATATAAATCGTATAACTTCTAATCTTAATATCTTTTGCATTCGAGCTTAGATTCACGCACGGTTTTCTCCGCTGCGATCGTATCGAAATTTCGGACAATATGGAATTGGTTTGGCTGAATTCTGCGACTATTGGATATTTGGGTTTTATTTGGATTTTAAATCGACGATAAATCAAAGGCGAGTGATTTAACCCACTCACAAATACTAAATTATCTTATGTTAGTTAAATTAAATTTATGATGAGATTAGAAATTTATTGATTATTGTTTGGTATTCTAAATTTGTCATTCAAAATTTGATTTGAATTTATATTGAATTAAACTTCCATTTAAATTAATATTGAATTTAAATTGTTAGTTAAATACTTGATAATGAACCAGTTAATTGTTGTGATTTATTGGCTGATTTGAATAATGATTGCGATGGATGATTATTTGTTGATAATTTGGATGATTGGATGTTATTTTTATTATAAATGTTGTTATCACACTGCAAGTTCCCGTAGTTTATTGTTAGGAAAATCACTATGGGTTGAAATGATACATACCCGAACGATCTTATAGATTAGGGAAAAATCATTATGGGTTAAAATGATAAACCTGAGCGATTTTATGGATTTGGAAAATTGTGATTCGGGATACAGGCTGAAATGATATATATCCGGAAATTTAAATTTATTGCAGGTTGAAATGATATATATCCGTATCACTCGACCATATGATAGAAAATTATATATGGACACTGGATTGGTTAAATTCAATGGTTTAAAATGTTGAATTTGGATTTTTAATTAAATGTTATTGTTTTGAAGGAAATAAATTATAGATTTATATTAATTTAATTATTTTCTAATTCAAGCTTTGAAAGTTGAAATTGAAATGGTTAAAAAGAAATTGTTTAAGAATTAAATTTGAAATGTAAAGTTAAAAATCGATACATGACTTTAATTCGGAAATTTGAACTATTTTGAAGATTTGAATCTTAAAATTTAACAATGAAGTTAATTTGATTTAAGTGGTTTAAATAAGTAAATTGAAATTGGGTTTGAAATTGATATGAATTTAAATGGTTTAAAATAAGAATGGAATTAAATTTAAATCATTGATTTGAATTGTTAAATCATAATTGAAGTTAAAAAATGAATGTTTCGGAAATTGAGGTTATTTCGAATTGAAATTGAAATCACATTGATTTGGAACTAAATCGAAACTGATTCATTTGAATTGAAAGATAAAAATTTAGTTTTTGTTGATTTCAAATCCGGATATGGTCCAGATTTGTTGAAATGGAAGAAACAGTTTGATTTGATACTATTTCAAAATAAATTTATTTTAATATAAACTGTTTAAAAATCTATTACTTATAAAATTCAGATTATTTAGATTTTCAAGACTATTTACCATATAAATTCCATTTCCAAAAAATCAAACCATTTTATATTAAATATTTTAACTGTTTTAAAATACTTAAACTATTAAAACTATTTTGAAATAATTTAAACTATTAAAACTATTTTAAACTACTAAAACTATTTTGAACTAATTTAAACTATTTTAAACTATTAAAACTATTTTAAACTATTTATGACTATCCAAACTATTTTCTAAAATTCAAACTATGTAAGATTGATTTGTTTATTTAAATCCTTTATTTAAAGGCGAATGTGGTTAAATGATGTTATAACTTACGTTGGAATTTGAAATGATATTTTCTGGTGAAATGACATATTTTGAGTAAATATGATGGTTTTGAAATGAGGGATATTTTGAATTGAATATGATATTTTGATATCAATTATGAATCGGTTTTGGAAATGTTAAAGGATCAACCGGTGTGAAATATGCGATTGGTTGTTAAAGAGACCGATATCGGATTTGTCATACTCTCTACCAATACCGAAAACCACTCTAACAACTGTGCACGTGGTGGAGAATCCAGACTGAAGTAGGATGGTTTGGCGAACACTACTGGAATGATGTAAGAGAACGATGATGGATAGCCTTAACCTTCGGGTCATAATTAAAATGACTAAAACAGGAGTCACGCCAGGCCAAGTAGGGTCGCTCACCCTATCGAGCATGCTTCTTCGAAACCATATCTATTACTGTGACTTTATTTGGTGGTCACCCTTTGATTTGATTATGGGAGTGTGTCTCGAGGTGGGCGGTAGTAGCTGCTATGCATTACCCCCAGTCCAGATCCGCAAAATGGTAGAGCCTACCCTGGGCATTGCCTCACGTGCCGTGTCATATTTATCCCGATCGCACCCACTATGACTTTGGTTTGTATCGTACCTATGGAGTGCTCACTGAGTAAACCACCGGTTTGGTGGAACTTACAGTATCTGCAAAGACTACGGTATTTATATAAAAATGTGTTAAGGGGATATGGGTAATGCCTTAACGCTATTTTAATACTTTATTGTAGACATATTATAATAGCGTATTGTATTACATATGTAGATAGTTTGATGGATTCTTAGGAGATGGAATCCCGAACACCTCTTAAGTTATTGCACGCACGTTATATATACACTGGATAGGAGGTGTAAAATCCCATAAACATCTCTGAAGCCATTACACTCATATTTATTTACTGTTGATTTAACTTACATAAGATCTTTTAGTTCTGACTCGAGTGTTTTGTCTTTTCATTACGTTCAGGTCAGCCTGAGCACTTCACTGATTGAAGACCTTATTTCTAGAGGACGAAGATGGAGTTTGGTATATTATATTATTAGTAATTTTCCACTGCAGCATGTTGTTCCGCTGCATTTTCCTATTATACATGTTGTATATATAACTCTGATTTGTATTGTAAAGTGTAATCAAATGTTATTTGTAAAACAACTTCATGAACTGTTTATTTGATTATTATATTTTGTCATTCCGCTGTGAGATTCTGTGTTTTTTTCCTTCTTTTCTCTTATTTTCTTACTTACCCCATTACCAATACTCCCTTTTATAATGTGGTACACATGAAAGTTGTACACATGAAAGTTGTAGCCACTAGAATTTCATACAGTTTGAAAAAAATAAACCCTCCATTTGGTTAAGATATGATAAAGATGTGGTAGATTGAAGAGAATAAAAAATTGAAGAAATGAAAGGGGTATTTATAAGAAAGAACAAAGTAAATTACCTAAACACCCTTGGTCCTTTACCCTCCACTCCTTGAATGCCACATCACCACCTTCTTTCCACCTCACCATTTCTACCACAAAGCCCGCCCCACTTTCAAGTAAGGGCAAACATGTCTTATACTTCCATGTACTAAATGTTTCATAAGGAATCTTATATATTATATATTTTTAACTTTTTAAAATAAAAACTTATCTTATTTAGAAATACATACATACTTAAATGTACATACATGTATATATATGCATTTTCATGTCAAAATATTTGTAAATGTGTGTGTGTGTGTGTATACAAAAGTATTACAACAATTTCGACAACTTTTAGCTGACAAAAAGTCGAAAATTCGAAAAACGAATTCCAGTCACATTTTCTGTTTTTCTTCGAACTAAATATTTCCGCAAACAAAATTTAAAAACTATTTCACCATCAATACTTATTATAAAAAAGAGTTTTATTTTGATTATAAAACCTATTATTTGAATATTTAAAATTAATTAAATATCACAAATTAAAGAAGTGAAATTCTAGATCGTTACACTATTTTGGGTCAACACAGATACATTACAATTCCTGATATCATCTGAAACAATACATATCTCTACACAAGATAATGTACACGAGATCAAGAATTTATATAG
The DNA here is from genome assembly GCA_030737815.1 of Allium fistulosum. Taxonomy (NCBI): domain Eukaryota; kingdom Viridiplantae; phylum Streptophyta; class Magnoliopsida; order Asparagales; family Amaryllidaceae; genus Allium; species Allium fistulosum. The sequence goes on along the minus strand of CM060907.1, from coordinate 387,741,422 downwards.
ATCACATATCAAAAACATAAAATAAATGTCTCATATCACAACGTAATGATAAATAGTATATGCATACCAAAATTTATAGTACAACTGGACTTCGATCTGAACACAACATATATACAACATCATCCACCTTATAGACTATATACATACAAAATCACCCAAAAAATGACATCCATATCCATACTAACTCTAGAGATTGACGCTAGTCCAAATTAATAGACTCCAGTTCCACTTGGGTTATTCCGTTATCTCTCCAATGGATATGGACTTGGCATCTTACAATAGTCCCAACAACGCGGTCTCCATGCTCTATCATAATACTACTAGTAAACAAAATACACACTAATTCTAGTGATGTACACCAACTGCTCCATAAGAGTAACCGTGAAGCACCTTAATATAATAATCCTAACAAAAATCACCTCAGTCTGACCTAAGGTGATGTTACATACATAACAAATCCCCAAGTCAGGCTAGAAACTAACTATGAGTATAGTTGTGTAATATAAGCAAGTAAAAGTGTCATGAAAGGTTTTAGGTGTCATATCAGTTTCACGCAGGGTCATTCACACCATATAGATCCCGCCCACAACCTCTTTCCAAAAAACAAATATAACACACCCATCGTGGCTATATTCAACGTGACTCACAACTGCAACTCTAGTCAACTTGAATATCACATCCTACCAACATTGGAATATGAGTTGCATTTTGTTGCATAAATTCAAATTCCCATTTTACGAGGTCGGCATTTTCTACATTTTCTTATGAGAGTGCTATATCATACTCTCTTTTGTGAATCCCAATAGGATTGCACTGGGATTGCACTTTGGTAAATCTCCTTAGTGGATTCATCTTCTACTAGGCTATCTGCTTCGACAAGCATCTCGGTCCTTTTCACCTATTGTTTTCGACCAGTTGTGAGCGCATTTTAAATGACCCCTTTGTTGCACCTGCCCTCATGGCATTTGAAAACATGATGTATCTTAACTGTGCTATAGACCACTTCAAATCTCCGTCCTATGGAACAATTTCTCTTTGTTCGCACTATGCTTTCGAAAACCTTCAATTTCTTTATATATCCATACAATAGATTGTTTGGAAAAATTGAAGCTAGATAAGCTCATCACGATTGCGAATGCGATCCTCGAATCAATCCACTAGGATGGATACTAGCGTCTAATAGTCATAACCTTGTACCGTTCTTGTTTGGAAAAATTATATCTCAAACTTCCTTTTGGGTCAAGCTCGAATCTACAAAGATCATCAAACAAATCTCCACTCCTTAATTTATTGATCTAATCCTTTAAAACTGGATCACCTTCTGGACTAGCCTGGATTCAATCTAGTGAACTTGGTGGAAGCTCAAAACTAGCTAACATAAGTAGTTTCTCATTTATCTTTATGTACTTAAGATCACATGAAGATAATAACTCCAAATCTTTCCATTCTATTATCATCATGGATACTACTGCTCGATGCTTTCTGCAAAGAGCATCTGCTACTTTATTCCCTTTACTTGGAGTATACTGAATCCCTAGATCATATGCAACTAAGAATTTATACCATCGTTGTTGTTGCATATTTAAATATTTTCAAGAAAATAAATATTTTAGCGATTGGTTGTTTGTATATAAAATAAACCGTTTGCTTAATAAATAATGCACCAAAGCTTCAGAGCAAACACTACTACGGCCAACTCAAGGTCATGAGAGGCATATTTCATTTCAGTTGGTCTTATTTGTCTAATGCATAGGCTACTATTCTTTCGCAATGCACCAATATAACACCAAGACCTATCCTATAAGCATTAGTATAAACTACCAAATCCCCGTTTCCCTCGGGATTTATCAAAATTGGAGCATTTGAAAGTAATTTCTTCAATTTCAAATAAGCTTCTTCACATTTATTTGTCCAGACAAACATCTTCCTTTTCTTTGTCAATTGAGTGAGTGCGGTAGAAATTTTGGAGAAGTCTTTAATAAACCTCCTATAGTATCAAACCAATCCTATGAAACTAGAAATTTATGTCACTGTTTGTGGACGTTTCCATTTTTGAATTGCTTAGTGGGTCAATAGAAATACCTTTTTCAAAAATTAAATGTCTTAAATTTAACTTTCTTCTGCCAGAAATGAGCTTTGAAAATTTTACTTTGAGTTGAAGTTCTCCTAAGGTCTCTAATACCACTTTTAAATGAATTGCATGTTCTTCCTCCATCTTTGAGTAGATGAGGATATGATCAATAAATACTAGGATAAATTTGTTCAGATAACTTACAAAAACTCTATTCATTAGATCGATGAAATAGGTTGGAGTATTTGTCAATCCAACGGTATTACTAGCCATTTATATGAACCATATCTGGTCTGAAATGCAATAAGGGTTATACTGTCACACTGAGCCAATGAAAACCATTTACAAGATCGAGGTGCAAAAATATTTTGGCACTGCTTAGCTAATCAAATAAGTCATAATTGTAACGACCCAGAATTTTTGATAATTAAAATTTGAATATTTAATTAATTTTAAATATTAATAAGTGAATTTAATAAGTCGAATAATTTTAAATTCGAATAATTGGATTTAATTGGGCAATTAAATCGATAAATTAAATAGTGAAATTCCAGAAGTAATTGAAATCTGGATTTAATGTGATTGAAAATGATTTACAAAGTTATATTAAATCATATTGGAGTTATAGTGATGTTATAGAACTTTTAAAATTGAATTTAAAGTTAAATTGTGAAAATTGAATATTTTAATATTTAATTATCGATTGAAAAATAGCCAATTTTCGAACAGTCTCAGATTTCGACGAAACCAGTTTCATCGGATCCGTAATGTGATATTATTGTAAGGTTTCAAATTTCATAATTTTTGGATTTACCATTTGTCCGGTACAAATTAAAACGCCTCAAAATCGATTTAAATCGGTTTAATTTAAATTGATCGTTTATTGTCATATCTCGCACATACGATCGAATTAGCTTTCGGAACCTATTCCATTGTGTCCAGAACGCGGGTTAAACCCTAGAAACGTCGGTCACCGCGCGAGATTTGGAGTTCGAAAAATCAGGAATGAATAGTGTTTCGTCGGTTCTCTATAAAAGCACCCCTTTGTTTTTCTTTTTGCAAAATAAACAAACTAGGGTTAGCCGGCCCTAAAAATTTCGACGACCAGAAATTGATGAAACTTCTCCCCTTAATCTCTCTCGATCTATTGACTTTTAGAGGAATCTCCCAACTAGGAAAGTGTCGAGGGTAGGGAGATGTACACATCTGTACGGTGGAGTGTCGCGTAGTTCGACGAGGCGGCCAAAATCGAGTGACAAAGGGAGGCAGTTCGCGTTCGTTTTTGGAGACGTGGGGGCCACCGAGATGCTCGTGGTCACGGCCGTGGGTGGGGCTGTCGTTGGCGAACGTGGTGGTGGTATTCGATCGGCATGAAAGTGGTTGGGGGTGCGTACGAAAATTGATGATGGAGGCGGCAATTGGGTTCGAACATGAGCCTGGAAGGGGGGGTTTCGCGTGAGAGAAGAGAGTGGGAGAGCGCCCAGATTTTCTCCAAAAGAAACGCACGGTGCAGATCTGTTAGGTTGAAAATAATTAAAAAAAGAAAATGTAAATTTATTTTATTTAAAATTCGTATTAACTTTAAAATGTTGTATCTTGGTCATACGTTATCAGATTACGACGAAACTTTTTGCGTTGCATTCGTGTCGACGAGCACTATGTGTTGGAACTGGATTTGAAGCGATCGGGGTCAGTGAAAATTTTGAGTGAAATTAAACGTCCGTTTAATTTCATTCGAAATAAACCGCTACAAATTGCTATCAGAAAATCACGGTGAGATCTTCTCACTCAAGAATTGAAAAGTGGAATTTTCAGTTATTTATTTGATTTCTATTGGATGTGATATTAGATATAGTAGGATATATATCTATATATAGCAATATATACATATTGGTATATGTATATATTGGATTGATGATTTCCCACCTCGTATAGCGGATGAGACCCTATTGCGCCGTTAGTAAGCGGATTATTTTTATAAAACCCATATACCGCGATATTCCACCTCGAAGTGGAATTGGTATTGTGCTAACGTCTTTGGATGCAGGGAAACAGGTTGGAGGGATCCAACTGGATTCCTCACCAATATTATTATTTGCAGATATTTGTTGTATATGCTGTTATCATATTGATATATGATATTGAATGTTGTGATGGACTAATTGGTGCATTGCATCATCGGGTTCAATTTTAAAGTTTAAAAATAAACGATTTTTACTTTAAAAGGGATTTTGAAGTGATTTTTGGAAAGTATACGATTTATTAGATTTTTGAATTTATTTATCTTAAATAAATAAATGCTATAACTTTAAAGTTATGAAAATTTTAAATTGTGAAATATAACTGAAAGGTGATTTTGAAATAAATAGTCAAGTAATTTATAAAATAGTTTAAGTTTGGATTTCTTTTGAATTATTAAAAATGATGTATATAAAAGATGTACAGAATTGATATTTATCAATTAAAAGTATTGGAATTTTAAAACGAATTTTTATAAGTGTTAGAAATTTATAGAATTATAAATTGTGAAGACATGAGATTTATAGAATTATAAATTGTGAAAATATGAAGTTTATAGATTTATAAAGTATGAAGTTATAAAATTAATGAAATTGTATAATAAAAGATTTATAAGAGATTCACTTATAAATTGGATTTTTGCCCTTAAGTGGAATATTGATCGAATTGTTAATAAAGAAGATTTATAAGTCGAGGTTGTTATTAAAATAGAAATAGAATTTATAACCGTGTTTATAAATTCGAAATCGATTGAATTTGAGAAATTAAATATAGAAGATTATTAAATGAGATATATTCGCGATTTTGGATAGCGAATTATTATTGAAATAAAACGTGTAGAAAATAGTGAAATGTAATTAGTGAAGTATATTCACGATTTTGGACAGTGAATATATTGTTAAGTAAAATGGATATGGTTTTGGAAAAGTGATATTGAAAGGAAGTTAATTGTTTTAAAAGATGTTTTAAAACGTGTGAACTATCGAAATCATAGATTTCAACATTTATTGTTGAAATAGACGTTTTCGAGAAATATAAGGAAATGGTGGACTATAACACTGTTGTTATAGTAAATGATTTCCGAAAGGAAATGTTTTTATGTAGTATTGGGATTTATATATCTATCTAAATCCGAATCCCTATACTAGTGATTTTGAGTCGTCGTAACGATGTTTTACGTAACATTCGTTTTGACTCAAATAAATGTTGTTATAGTAAGTGATTTCCTTAAAGAATGAATTATACTTAATTTTGATTTAAGTATATCGAATATTTTCAAATGTTGAAAATAAATGATTTGTGAATTACTTATTATTAAATAAGTATGGAAATGCTTTTCCAATATGAAATGAAATGTTTCTTGAGAATTTATCTTCTTAAAGATAAATTGAAATTGAATATTGAAATCGATTTGAAAATCGTATATCAGAAGATATTTTGAAATATAAATTCAATATGGAATTTATAAAGGAAAGGGAAACTGTTTAGAAAAATAAATATTGATTTATTTTTGAAGTGTGGAAATTATATATCTAGTAAAGATATTTTGGAAGATAAAATAATTTGGAAAATTATTTGGAATCTGATGATGTTGCGCATCTTTATTGATAGTTAAATAACCGACTATCAATAATTACCTTGAATGGTATTTGTTGTGATTGGATGAATTTGAATGCCACACTTATTTTTGAATAAGCGCTCACTATTCGGGTTAACCGGGAAAGGACCATGGGGTCGTATAACCCATTCCGAATATGTGATACGTCGTTATGAATTGCATTCAAAGACCGGTGTTGAAGACCGGATATTTTTGAAAACGGAAGGATTACCGTCGAGTTACTCTACATCGGCTGATCTCCGGTTTAGAGGTTTTATCACCCTTAGTGACGGGAAGTCCGGACGTGATTAGAAATTTATCCGGATATGCAAGGGCTTCGTGAGAAGTGCCTTCGGTTCTGTTCGATCCCGGAACAGACTTGTATGGATTGTGTGTCTGACGTTACAATTTGAGATATAAAGCTGATTTCTTTCAAATACATTTCTGTTGGTGGCGGAGAATTTATTCTCTTAGCTTAACACCCTTCTCTGAGACGTACGAGCTCAGAGGTTATGTAGTTGAAATTTATCAGCGATATATTCCCAATTTGGTAACGTGGCATACTGAGTGTTGCTGTGAAATGATCAGTGTTTGATCATTTGTGATATGATCATTTGTTGATCTTATATCTTTGTGATCATAGGTTGATCATTTGTTTGACCCGAAGCAGGGCTTTGTAGAAAGCGTAGCTTTGTGGACGAGACTTCGTCGAGCCTCACACCCCGGAAATGGTCGAAACAGGAAGGATGCAGCAAGGTTCTAGGGAGTAGCGCCCCTTAGTGTATGTCATTCCTTCTGGATAGAGGTGGTATCATGGTATGGAGCCCAGATACTTAACCTATGTGGTTGCTGCATTATTATCTATGTGGTTTGTTGGAAATCGGGGATCCTCGGGAAGATCGGTTACGATCGGGGGATGGCATACGCGTGTCAGTAGTTACCTATTTTTGCAGAGGTAACCCGGCCTTGTGTTGGCAGAGATCCGGTTAGGTTCTCGGGTCGTCTATTCCAGGGACGTACCCATCGTGGATAGGAAGTTCCTTAGCCTGACCATTTGTTGGAAATCCAAAGAAACAATACGTGACTTGTACGGTTTTAGTTGTATTACCTGCTATGGAATGTGGCGGTAACCTGCTATTGAACATAGTAGCTATAGTAGGCATACGATATTGGTCGTATGTTGGCTAAGATTAATATTATACTTTCAAAATGTTTTCTACACTATGCACTAATAATAATATCAAAAAGAATTTGATTTTGCGTAGTAAGCATCTTTGACTATCATAAGAAGAAATCTCCTCCAATTCTGCGTTTGCATTGTGTGTGTGGTGGGAGGTCTTATGGTAGTTTCATTTTCCAAAAGCATTGCGAATTTGTTTTATTTTCTTTGTGAAAAATAACTGTTTTACGATCTCACACCAGTCACCATGACTGACTCGGAGTTTATTGTTTCCCTTCTAAACTCTGGGTGCCCACCAATTTCCACACGGGCAGTCTAGAGTTAGATTATCAGGATATTCTGGAGCTTTGGAAGCAAGCTGTATGGCGAGACGTAGTATTTGTATCTGATATATTTATTCCGCTGTGTATTCTGTATCAGGACAAGTTTATATAACTGTCCATTGTTGTATATTGACTCTGATGATTGATGTATGTATAAAATGATATAGTTCTTTGTTTTAAAGACTAGTGTTTATTTATTATATATTGTTCCGCTGCGATATGTGAGATTCTGATATTGTTTTTCTGTTTCTGTTCTGATGTGTTGTTCTTCTTTTCTTTTTCTACTCTCTTTCTTCTATTTTCTTCTTCTTCTACCTTTTTCTTTTTCTTAAAACCCTCACTATTGGAGTTTCCGGCATTCGATTTCTCGGCAGTCGATAAAGTGAGTATCGATGTCGAATTTTCGAAAGTCGAAAATTCCCGTACGTGACATATATTATCGGCACTGGACACTTATTCTTGATCGTATGATCATTCAGCTTTCTATAACCTATACAGAGTCGCAAAGATCAATTTGTCTTTGTAACAAATAAAGTTGATGCCCACCATGGAGAACTACTTGTTTTAATAGAATTGTTTTTCTCAAGTTCTTCTAACTGAGTCTTTAGTCCTCCATTTCTTTTGGGCATATTCGGTTAGATATTCTACTAAAAGGTTGGGCTCCAGGATCAAATCAATCTTGAACTCAACTGCTCTTCTAGGTGGTAGGCACGTAACTGGTTTAATGATATCGAAATTTTTTTTGACTACTTGAGTCTTCTCAATCTCACCTCCTCGAGCTTCCATTGCACACAAAGAGTACCATGAACTGGCACTCGATACTTCTAGTGTAATTAAAACTCATTCTATATGATTGGGAAGTCAAAGAGTGATCACCCGCTTAACATAGAATAGCCAAGCTTGATAACACTCGAGCCAATCCATTCCAAGGATAAATCCAAAACTCAAAGAATCCAAAACAAACATATTGCACAAGGAAAGGTAACCAAATAAATGAATAGAGACACCACAACACTTCATGCCTAGAGAAACGTAGCCTCCAATAGGATTAGCTACTCTAAAAGAAGTGACAAGAATGGAAACAACCAATTCTAATTTCTTTACTATTTCTTCTGACACAAACGAATGCAAAGTTCCTGTATCAAAAGGAATTTTAATGGAAAAATTATGCCAGAATATAGTACCTTCTAAGGTTGAGGTTTGCTCCCCTTGTTGGTACAGAACTGGGTCCTTCAATAGTAAACATCTTGCCCTGGGTTTGCCGCTTGGCCTTCTTGCACTAGTTTTCAAAATAACCCACTTCATAACAATCTTAACATTTCTTTACCTTCTCTTGAATCCTTTTTCTACACTCATTTGCTTAATAACCTATCTTTTTATAATATTGACATTCAACCTGGGATCGCTCAGGTTGCGTTTTCTACTCGGGCAGTTGCTGTTTAAAGGGATTCTTATCTTTTTGAATTTTCGGTTCTTCTTCTGAAAGAATGACCTTTTCCCTTGCTGAAGTTGTTGAGTAAACTGACCAAATAAGGCTAAATCACGATCACACGCCATTTTATATCTAACGCCATATTAACTATTTCTTCAAATGAACACAGATGCTGAGTTAGCAGTCCATCCCTTAGTTCAACGTTAAGTCGAAAAACAAACTACTCGTTCTTCTTTTTTGAGTACTAATCAAAGCTGTTCCATATTTTGAGAGTGTATCGAACTCATTCACGTATTCAGTCATGGATGAGTCTTTTTGAATTAAATTTATAAATTTCCAAAGCAAAGCTGCCTTCTCTACTTCAAGTAAAAAGTGCACTTTAAAGAGATCCTTAAATTCTTTCCAGGTAATATCTTCTTCTAGCATTGCTGCAGTTATGTCATTGTACCAGTCTAATGCACTAGCTTGCAACTGACTTGATGCTAGTCTCCTTTTGTCTTGATCTGATAGATCCAAATCTTCAAAAATCCTTTCACATGTCCTCAACCAAGCTTGTAACCCCATTACTCCTTCATTAGCAAGAAATGGTTTACCTCCAAGACTAGTATAATCGTTGTAGAGTTTAGTGAATTCTGATTGAGTATTTAGATTCTGAGCAGTGACTGCTCCCATATCTTGTACATGTCTCATGACCTCCATCCATTAATCCATGGTCAAGAGAAATTCGAGATTTCTAGAAATAAGTTGAACCACTGGGTGGATCAGTCGATGCACCCGTCCTTGGTCTTCCTGGTCCTACCATTTTCTTATAATCAACATTTATCACTTCATTAGATAAATGTTAGATGGTATATAATAAAAAAGCTTTCACTAACAATTACGTATGTATTACAAATACACACTTAAATATTATCCCAATGTCGTTTGGAACATTTATTGTAACTCGTACATTATATATGAGTTATTCCCGATTCTACCCATGTTACACTATTTGGGTAACAACCTAAGCTGACTCTTCATCACACAATAAGAGCAGTTTTACAACATGTTTGGGGCAATTTGCAACGGCTTAGGATGTTGCAAAATTACAACGGCTTTGGGTCTTTACTAACGATTTAGCAATGGCTTTGAGTCGTTGCAGTATTACAATGTACTTTGGACCGTTGCAAAATTACAACGGCTTTGGACCGTTGCTAATGATTTAGTAACAGATTTTAGCTGTTGTAATATTACAACAGTCTTTGGACCATTGCAAACCTTAGTTCTGTACACACAACAACATGTGTCCAAAAGCATACACCCATGTGTTCCTATTTTTTTTAAAATTTTTTAGACACCGCATCGTTTCTAATTTCTTCTAAATGTGATAGGGAGATTCCCTATATCCTAAACCCTAGCTCCACGTTCTTTCCTTTCCTCCTCATTGCTACCTCCCTCCTCCCTCCTCCCCCATCCCACTCACTTGCTTCCTCCCTCGTTCTGCAGTCTCCCCTCATCGATTAAATAGGGTTACCATATTCTCTTTTGCCTCATCGGTTCTTCCAAGGCATAGCGATTTTTGCATGGTTTACCGTGGATCTAACTGCTTCGTTCCTTACTTTCATTTTATATGGTGCACTTGTTTTTCTTTTTTGCCTATTCTCTATAGTTCTTTCCAAATTGTATGTTAATCCTTTATTCGGTTTTAAAATCGAAGCTATTTCACTTGAGGAAGTGTTTTTGAGCTCAAAGCTAAGGGTTTAGCATGATATTTTGGTTTGGTTAAGGTAATTCAACATCATTTATTTTTAATTTCTTCAACAGTCTAAATTTTGTTAAATTTGTTTTTATTTTTAGTTTGGCTTTACTTACGTATATGAATTCAAAATGAAAATTGCAACATTAAGAAAGCTCTAAGCATAGATCGAGACTTGTCAGTTTTTAGCTTCTGTTTTATTAGTGAATATTGATTGCTTATCTGCATGATTAATTTTTAATGTTTTTAAAATGAGTATTTGTGCTTATGCACATATTTTTTGTATGTGAATTTAATTTTTCTAATAGGATTAGGATTTTCTCTCAAGTTCTCTAGATCAACAATCGTTGGTCCTACCACTAAACTAGTAGTCTTTGGCAAAAAGTGGTCTTTATTACCGTCTTATGTTCTTTGTGCAAAATAAACCATATATTTGACCATAATAATTGGAATTTTTATTTTTTTAATTGATAGTATACCCCTTAAGTGTATGAAAGAAAATATTCTCTTTTTCATTAATCTAGTTCATCATGTGTTTTATGTAATCTCATCTTCTGGCTCATGGTGTATATGCAAGATAGTGGCTCTAGTACGTAACATGAACATTATAATCAGCATCCCCATCGTCTGGCTCATTCATGTTTGGCATTTGGAAGTGGTGGGAGCAAGATTTTTGTGTTCTTCATACAGTTCACTAGTAGACCTCATAGTCTTCGCTACCAAACATATTGAAGAATTCGGCTAAAATTCACCATTGTGATGTTTTCTATGAAATCGGTAAACACTATCACTTGAATGAGAGTGGATGTTACTTTAGTTTAGTTTGTGACTGTTATCAATTTGAATCTACTTATGTGACTTCATAGTATTATGGTTAATGTAGTGAATTCAACTTGTTTGTGTTGTAATTTTGTACCAAAATGGTTTAATTAAAAGAAACTTGGTGAAATATAGAGCATCGGAAAAACAATTATTAGTGCATAGGTTTTTTATTGAATCTGCGTATGTGTTATGCATTATAACTTACAAATAAAGGGTATGATTACTTCTTGTGCATGAATGATGGTTAATGCAAAGAGTGTACTTATTCTGTTACTCATTATTTGTTTTGATTAGATTTGGTCTAAATGAAGGACATCAAGAATAAAGAGGAGGATTTATTGTCACAGATGACAAATTGAATCTTATATTAATTATTTAATAATAATTATTTAAAGATAATTGGGAAATTAAGTTAAAATAAATCGAATGATAGTATATTTCAAGGTTGGAATGCTTATTTTTCATCGTCTTTTGAGATTTGTTTATTGCATGTATGTTATAACGTTCACAATAGAGATTGGAAGATTGAATGATGATGAGATCGAAGGATAACAAAGTAGCTACAAAAGATAAATGAAAATGGTGACTTTTGGGTTGATCGATGATTTCTAGAAGGAGCTGATGAGCGCCAAGGATATCACGCTAAAATAGACATTCATGACCCACTACTTCTCTCCTGCATATTATTATTATTCTCAATTTGTTTTTTATTGCTTCTTGATGATTTTGGTAAACCTTACAACTTTTATGTGCGGGGACAAAGAATATTGGTAATAAGATTGAAGAAGAGATTTGTATTATTTTGTATCGTTAGTAAAGTTGGATTATACATCAATCTTATTTCTTAGCATAGATTGTTAATTCCCTAGTACGTTTCATTCATTCTGATTCAAAGTTTGAAACTATTCCATCTATAGAAGTTTACAAGTTTATGGCCCTTCAGTCATTCATAACTCTGCACGCAATTCATCTCCTTTTGTCTATATTATGTATTGAACAGGTTAATATTATAGTATTGCGGGAGTTATGCATAGGAGTTATTCATGTTGAAAATGTCATGTTTATACTTTATATATACCTTACATGCAATGGTGATGGTATTGAACATAAATTTATCGTTCATGTTGCAACAATGATGGTCAGTAAGCCTATACCCATTAGGGGCATGCTCGATAACTTGACTTGTATCAGTTATCCAAATGCTAGGTTGACCCTAGCTTGGATTGGTTAGTGGCTGGGTCAGCTAACCAATCTAGTGATTTGACGATCTTGCCTAAAACAAGAAATGCAACTCACGATTTTTCTTAATGGATTTAAAGGATAAAACAAAGACGTGCGTGTCATATCCATAATTTAGTCACATTTATCTTATTAATATTCAAAGTTTTTAAAATGTATCATTTTCATCTTGCTGTTAATGATCTAATAATTTAATTATGTATAAATACAGGTATGAAACTAAATTAGTAGCAAAAGCTATCATCACTAGGAGAGTCTTAAATTTCAACTTTAACATCAAGGACCATGTGCAGTATCTGTGTGTCTTACAATGGTGCATGGTGTCCTATTTCTATCACATTGTATATTAGCATTTGTATAGCTTACCAAACAAATAATTTCCATATCATTATAGAATATGTTTTTAATTTATCATTAAGTATAGACAAACATTGTATTTAATTAATTAAGTTTCATTTGACTAATTAAATCATTCGCATTCAAGGTTACCGAATGATTAATTTTGTCTTATTATTATTATTATCCTTAAGCTGAGTTGTTAACCAATTAGATTAATGAAGTAAATCAAATAGATTGATGAGTATAAGATTATGGAAATGTAGAAAGAAGTCATGTCTAATATATAAACCATTAAGAAAAACCAGAAGGATTTAGATAGTTCGTAATACCCTTATGTTTTGTCTTTTGTTGTTGTTAAAGTTCAGTTTTGAAAAAGGTTGTTTAAAGCTTTACATTTATTTTACTTATACTGAAGTCATTTTTATCTGTAAAATGAATTCCAAATTTAACATGTTTTTGTTCATTGTCATATATAGTAAAAAGATTAGAATTTTTAGTCTGTACTTTAACTTCAAGTTAAAAAAGAATATGTAGGCTTCTCTTTAGATTATGTTTGGTTAGTTGTACCTTCTTGATGACTTTGCATTGTCATACTTGTGTTCTATTTCCTAAATTATTGCATGTGGATTAAGGAGATGCAATAAACTTGGGTTAAAATGGCTCTGTGCTTCTCACTTTCTACATACTGTAATGTGTTGAAGTAGCTTCTTGGTCAAAGTGGCTTGAACTGTACAAGTGGATGTTGCTTCTTAGACCTTAAATTTCTTATCCGCATGAATTCTATACAAGTTAAGTTTTGTAAAAATATTTATTTAACAATATTTGAAGTTTCTATGTTGCATCAACACTTTGTTGAATGTTGGATGTGAATTTGATTGCTTTTGTTATGCATGTAACCTTGTTGGTTTTCTTGTCAATAATTTTAATGTTGTTTCTTGTAGGTATTAACACTCACACTCCACTAGAACTATTAAAAAAACTTGGACAATATTTTACAATGGCTTAGGGTCGTTTCTAATTTACATTTTAGCAATGGTTTTAAGCCATCGTGAAATGTAGATTAGCAACTGTAACAACCCTGGTTTTAGCAATTACCTGAGAATATTAAATTATAAATTCTCAGGTAATTGCTAAAACCAGGGTTGTTACAGCAACGGTCTAAAGCCATTGCGAAATGTAAACTAGCAATGGCCCTACGTCGTTGCTAAATTTCAGTTGGCAATGACTTTGGACCGATGCTATATTTTAGCTACTCCTTATTTCACAACTGTATTAGGCCATTGTAAAATCCTTTTGCAATGCCTCAAAGTTGTTGTGAAATAGCTTTTTTTGGTGTGGTGCTTCTATTGTCAAATGTGCTCTAATTCCTGATATATACAAATTCTTTTCAGTCTTGGTGAAGCTTGGCTTTGATATCAATATGTGACGCCCTTTTTCGACGACCAGATTATCGGAGAGTGAAATATCCATTTGATAGCTCGGATTAAAGGACTCAAGAAGGGCGATCACTCGGATACACTATTTTGGGTCAACACGGATACGTTACAATACCTGATATCATTTGAAACAATACATATCCTGTCTCTACATAAGACAATGTACACGAGTTCAAAAATTTGTATATATCATATATTAGGAACAACAAATAAATGTATCATGCCACAGCGGAACAATAGATAATATACACCTAACAAAATATATAATACAAATGGACGTCAATCAAAACACAATATATATAATACATCATCTACCCGGCAAAATATATTAATACAAAACTTCCCACAAAATGACATCAAGATCCATATTGACTCTAGAGACTAATGCTAGTCCAAACCAGCAGACTCCAATTCCACTTCGACTATTCCATCATCTCTTCAGTGGATGCGGACTTGACATCTTATAGTAATCTTAATTGCATGGTCTCCATACTCTATCATAGTACCACTAGTAACAAAATACACACTAGTTCTAGTACCATACAACATCTACTCCATGAGAGTAACTATGAACGTCTGAATGTAATCATCCTAAAAAAATCACCTTAGTCAGACCGGAGGTGATGTTACAAACATAACAAAACCCCGAGTAAGGCTAGAAACTAGCTGTGAGTATAGTCTTGTAATATAAGCAAGTAAATGTGTCAAGACTAGTTTTAGGTGCCATACCAATTTCACACAGGGTCACTCACACCATACAGTCCCAGCCAATAATCCATTTTCACAAAAAGTTATAACACACGTGTCATGGCTCTATTCAATGTGACTCACGGCTGCAACTCTAGTCAACTGAAATATCACATCCTATCCATATTGGAATAAGAGTTGCATTTTTATATAAATTCAAACCATTCATTTAAAAATTTATTATCTTTTCTTATGGGAGTGTTATATCATAGTCTCTTCGGTGAATCCCACCAGGATTGCACATTGGTAAATCTCCTTAACCTATTTACCCTATAATAGACTATCGACTTTGATAAACATCTTGGTCTATTTCGCCCGTTGCTTTCAACTAATTGTGAGTGCACTTCACACGACCCCTTAGTTGCACCTGCCCTCTTGGCATCTAAAATCATGATATATCTTAATTGTGCTATATACCACTTCAAATCTCATCTTATGGGGCTATTTTTCTTCATTTTCTCTACGCTTTCAAAAACATTCAATTTCATCATATGTTCGTGCAACAGATTATTTGAACAAAGTGAAGATGGACAAGCTCATCATGATTTATGTTGCGACCCATGAATTAGTCTATTGGGATGAATATTAGCGTCTAGTAGTCATAACCCCATACCGTTCTTGTTAAATGTTTAATTTATTATAATCTAATCATTGACTTTCCAAACAACATTTATTCCCAAAATGTCACTATTTCCTACTATACATCCCATGTAATTGTCATGTTCATGCATCGTTATACTATCACAACATGTATAATTCATTGTACAGGATTATATATATAGGATTTTCAAAGATAACACAACTTGCAATGAACATCATGTTCAGACAAGCATCCATTTCATACAATCTTCATTCATACAATCATTTATTTAAATCATTGATCATATAAGATTTAAATTCTTTGTTTCTATTATTTAAAATAATTCAAATTTCAACTCAAATTCCATTTTTTTAATTTAAAAATAATTCAAATTCATTTATTTATATTTCTTTAGTTTATAGAATCCCATAAAAGTTATTCATTTCAAATTTTTCCAAATATAGAGAATATTCAATAAAATTCGAATTTAATTTTAAATTCAGACATTAACTAGTATTCAGACATCTAAAGGTTCATTCAGATGTCTGAATTATCATTTAGATGTCTGAATTATCATTCAGATGTTTGACCTAAATATTCAGACATTTGAATGGGAATTTAGATGTTTATTCTAGGTTTTTAGACGTCTGACTCCCTATTGCCACTTCATTTTGATTTCTTCTTTGAATTTAAAAATAAATTCAAATTAATTCCAAAATAATTTCATATCATCACCATAACTTTTCCAAGAGAGATCACAACATAGAAAAAAGAAGTGAACAAGCGAAAACAGGGTCGAACGGTGCGACTTGCTACTTTCAAGGATTTACTACCCCTGATAGTAGTAGTTCAGACGTCTGGTCCATCAGGTCTAGACATGTAATTTGTTGGTCTAGGGGCAGATTTCCTCTAGTTTGGCCATAAAAGCACCCATTGTTGTGGCTTCTTCAGGCTTCTTCACTTTTGTCTTACGGTGCTCTAGATATCGCAATTCTGACTCATTTTAGGCTATACTCTACTTTATCAATCTTTGAAATTGCATTCATGGTTTCATAGTTATATTTTCAATCCACGACTCAACCACTTTGTCCATCATTTCAAACAAATCATATTCAATCAATATGTTCATTTTTAGATAATATTATGTTTGTGGCAGTAAGTTATACTAATTTTATTCCTAAAAAATCTTTATCCATATGGTATAAGTAAATCTAGCATCCCACAGTAACATGTATGTATTGATATCATCATCACTTAATTCATGTCAATCAACTAATCTAATTTATAACTTCTATAATTAGTTTTAGGTATAAATTAAATCATAACAGCAACTTAACTTCATATTATTTCATGAATGAAATCAATCCAAGGAAAGTTGTGATCAATATCAAGTTTCTACTTAACTAACATGTCTTCTAACTTTAGAAAACATCAAAAGAGGCATAGTTAATATATATCCAGAATTCAAAGTATGCTTAAAAATACATTTAAAGTGATCTAAAACAACATATAAATCATTATCAAAGCTTCTAAACAAAAGGATTACTCTCTAGCATCATAAATCAACTCAATTCTTAAATTCATTTCTTTCCATATTTTATACTTGCTTAAAAATTCACACTAAAGCATAGAAAAGATAGTTTAAATGTGAAAGAGCCGGGATAGTCGTAAGCGGGTAAAATAGGTAGGTTTCAATTTTTTTTCTTTCTATTTTGGATCTATTGGGCCTACGAAGTTTAAAAGGTTTATTAGATTCAATCTAATATTTTTTAAATAAAATCTTATTTCATTTAATTTTTTTGAAAGAACGTTTCATTTAATTTATAAGAGTTAATTTACAAGTGCATCAAATACATGTAGCGATCCGGAAATTCGAACACTTCGTCTTCAAATATTGAAACGTTTTGAAATATAATTAAGTGTTATAAATATGATTTTATAACCTTGTTAAACATCATTTAATTAATGAATAACGATAGGAAACTTGTTTTTTTAGAATTGTTTACAAAAATATATTCTTCGAAGAAAAATCGATAATAGACCGAAAATTGGTTTATCGATAATAGCTTTTTAATCGATATAAGTTGTTCTAATTGTTTTGCACTTCTCTAATGATCAAATGACCACATTAGCAACTAATTAACCCTTCTGTTCATAAAGAAAATGGAACATTCTAGAATGTTCCAAATGGATAAGAGATATTCAAAATGCAAGGGGCATTAAAGGAATTTGCTAAATGGAAGTGATGTAAAGGAGAAGCGATAGGCATGTGGAGCGGTGAGCCTTCCATGGCATGGTGGGGAGGGTGAGAGCAAGGCTAAAGTGTAACGACCTGGATTTTCAGTTGTTTGATTTTGAACATATAAGTTATTTTAAGTGTCGAGTTTGAAAATATTAATTGAATTCGAATATGGGATTTGTAGTTGAACGTGTGAAATGGAGTTCAATTTCAAATTATAGCGATTTATCGAAATACGGGAATAGTGTAAATAATTGAATTTGGGTTAAATATGAATCGAAATGGTTTCTAATGTGAATGTAAATTCTATCTGGATTATAATTGAATTAGCAAGTTTTTAAAACTGAAATTTCAAGTGATTTCGTAAATTTTGAAAATCACTCGATTAATCGATGCGCTAAAATAGCGATCTGGGGCACAGTCTCGGAAGTTGACGAAACCTATTCCGTTGGATCCGTAATAGTGTATTATAATCGGATTTCAAATTTCATATCAATTGGATTTACTGTTTGGTCGTGCGAGCTGAAAACACACAGGATTAATTTAATTAAAATCGTCAATTTAAAAAGCTATCTTCCACATACGATCGAGTTAGGCCTCGAAATTAGCTCCATTGGGTTTGGAATACGGGTACAACATATAGAACGCCAAGCGACATGCCTCGATAGGGGTTCAAGATTTTCAAGTAGGTTAATGAGATATTTTTAAATATAATTATTTATATTTGTCAAGTCATCGAGCTACCCCATTGTGTACCAATGCTACCCTAGTAGACTGAACGCGCCACCTATAGCTGATATGAGCAACCTAAAACCTAGGTTAAAAATCGCGTTCTCCTTCTTTGTAACGCCCCACCTCTATGCTCATAATAACAAAGAGTATTAAAAGAAATACTGTCTATTATTACGAAGAATAAGGCTGGATAGGAGCGACCATCCGTAATTGGCCTTACACTAATATTGGTTATCTCGGTAGGAGTGGTATATACTTTTTATTTTTCATCTATTATTTATTTACTCCCATCGTCATATCCAATTATCAGTATAAAACAAACTACGATAGTTCATAATAGTTTAGGACATTAGATATAACAATAACACAGATAATATAAATGCGGAACACAGATTAACAAAAGTCTCATATATATATAACCGATGTCAGTTACAATATAGTTGACACGATACATATGATACAACTACAACTGTCGACTCTAGAAGTTATATATACAAGTACATTATCGACTAATATACATGAATACATATCGTTCTATACAATGACACAACTACTACAAAATGATGCCGACAACTTCAGAAGATGTGAAAAGTCTTCATATCCTGAACAGCAACTCAAAGAAGAAAATCTACAACCTGAAATAACTCGGGTCTGACCCGAGTATTACATTCAAAAGAAAATAATACACGGGTCAGTCTAATTCAAACTCAGTTATTAGTGCATAGCAGCAATAATAATCAAATAGTCCAATAGACGACAGTCACAGAAATCTCGTATACCCAACTCCTCGATAAAAGAATCGGATATCGGCAGATATAACACTATACAGTGTTAAACAACAAAACAACAATCCAAATCAATTTAAACAATTGAAATGCCAATTTAAAAACAACAATGCTGATTGGCTGCAGTACACGCTAACGTGTACTGCCTCGCCAATGCAGTCTATCAAATACTCAGAAGATCAATGAATCCAAAAGCCAACAAATCCAATTCAAATCAAAATGAACCATTTCAAACTACGCTTAATAAAACGGAAACAGATGGCATCAAATTAAATTAAATCTCGGTGTGGCTGCAGTACACGCACGCGTGCACTGCCTCGCCACTACCGTACGTCGAAACTGCAAAGGTCAAACCCAACTATTGGGTTCAACTCAAGGTCAATGTCAAAAGAATCAAAATGGCATCAGACAACCGAAAGAATCAGACAAACCAAAATGGAGCAGTAGACAGGACTGCCTCGGCCATCAAATGCAACACAAGGGAAATAGAAACATACAGACTATACAAATGGTCAAGCAAGGCAGGTAGCAACAACTACACTAGAATGTCAAAGGCTGGAAATCAACCAAACACTTCAGTATGAAAACAACTACAATGCAGATTGCATCAAACCAGAGAACATCAAACCAAGAATGTCATGATATAGATTGCAAGATAGTCGAGACTTAATATGAGCACCAACCTAAAACAATGTCAAACAGTGCTAACCCAAATGAATGGAGACAACAGAGACTAGAGACCACAAGCAATGCATTAAGTAAATGCAACTGACATTAAGTGAATGGCAACAAGTATTGCATCAGTGACCCAAAACATATGCAGTGAAAATAGAGGTAATGTTCAGGGCCAAGATAAAGCATACGACAGTGCGTAAAGTACAAACTGTACACGAACTACAAGACAGCATATACAGGCATACACCAGTTTATAAAACAGTGGTGAACCACTTCATGTCAAACTCAATGAGGTACAAGGAAATAAAGGCTAAAAGTTCAAGTCGAAGTGTGTACGAGTTGCAGCAGTATGCAACATAGTGTAGCATATACACAATGACACCAAGCAGTAGTTATCAAGCATCTAGTCAAGTATAGCCTCAATGACCGAAATAAAATCTGCAAGTGCAGGGGAGTAATACGTGAAGCACACATGAAACCTATAGTTCAACTGATCAGAGATGGAAGTTAGTAGCATCAGACCAAAGTGCTCAAAGGAAATGGTCCAACAGGAAACGAAGTCTGCGTGCCAAAGGTCAGAGGCAATGCAAACTACAGATCTAACTCGAGTACAACAGGAGATGCAAAACAAACTACACCAGAGAGCAATGACCAATTCAAGTGACAATGCTAATTTGAACAAGTATACATGCATCAGAATGTATAACAAAGTCGAGGATACAACGCCCAAGGATGTCGAAGTTAGGTGACTTCCACACAAAATGCCAACTTAAGCAGTAATTAACAGATAACCGAAATCAAACATGTCACAAGAGAAGTCTCGGGACAAGTCAAATATGACTGAAAATTTCAAATCATTAAAAGCTCAAAATCAGGGATGTCAAGTGACCGGAGTCATGGAAGCACATCAAGGTCAACGAGAAATTCTCGATACCAAAAATGACCGAAGACAATTTGAACACCAACAAATATTTACGAACGAGCACCGAAGGGATTCAAACCCAATTAAAACCCCAATTCATGAAATCGAATCAAGATAGCAAAATTCATCACCAACGAAATATACTCGAATTTAACAAGTCATAAATCGTAACCGGGTAATTACAAAAATCACACCGTACAATCAAATGTCATCACGGCAACTCATCAAGACGCAGAAGGTAAACAAATCAGAAAACAGCAACTTCCCACATAGTCGAATAGTCGACAAAACCAATGACGAAATCAACAATCAAATACGAACAAAACTCATAAGTATCGAACACTAATAACTTGAGAAGGGATTAGATGTGAGTGGAACACTCACCATTTTCGACGAGGCAGTGAAGCTAAATCCTTAGCGATCGAAGTGGAGGCGACTCGATTAATCGAGGAGCAGCGTGCAAGACGATGTAATCCCTCGATTTGACAAAAGACGAACGCCAGATCGAACGAAGCCCTATCTTCTGAACGAACGAACAAAGACGTTTCTTGTGGCCGCCATTATTTTCGCTCGTTTGATTTTTTTTAGGGTTCGAAGAGAAAATGAGTAAGGGGAGGGAACGGGCATAGGCCTTTATCTCAACATCTAAAGAAATGGGCTGAATAAAATTTAAAAAGGGAAATGTTTATTTAAAGCCCGTATACTCTTAAAGAAAATTTCAAAAGAATTCCAACTTGATTAGATTTCCAATATCAATCTGTTGGCAATTTTAATCGTCTAACGACGATATCTAACATTTACAAAATCTCGGGTTGTTACAGACTCCCCTCCTTATAAAAATTGCGTCCCCGCAATTTTCATAATTAAGGTTGTCAATAACAATAAATTTTCTAACCTACTGGTTAAGCGAGAAAATAAAAGATGGGAATACAAACGCCACAGAAATCTTTTATTTTCATAAAAGAAATTTACAAATTCTCAACAAAATCTAATTATCAATAGATAATCAGAAGACTACAAAGCAGAATAAATGCAATCATCAGCAATATTCAATTACCAATAAATAATTAGAATACAGAAATCACGAAACAGCAATATCTAATTATCGATATGATAATTAGAAAACAAATTCGCAAATCGCAAAACTGCAAACATCTAGTTATCTAACAGATAAATAGAAAATACGAACTTTATAATCAGCAGACTCTATCTTATCAATAGAGATAGATAGGAAACAACAATTCAATACAATCAACGTAATCTAGAATCAATTAGAAGCTAGAAAATCTCTTATCCATAAAATCAGCACATATCTAATTAATACAACGGTAATTAAAATTTCAAACCAATAAATATTCGATTATCACAAACGATAACCAAATTTCAAATTCAACAAATATTTAATTATCAAAAGCGATAATCAAATTTCAAATTCAACAAATATTCAATTATCAAAAGCGATAATTAAATCTTAAATCAATAATTATTTAATTATCAAAAGCGATAATTAAATCTCAAATCAACAAATATTTAGTTATCAAAAGCGATAATTAAATCTCAAATCAACAAATATTTAATTATCAAAAGCGATAATTAAATCTCAAATCAACAAATATTTAATTATCAAAAGCGATAATTAAATCTCAAATCAACAAATATTTAATTATCAAAAGCGATAATTAAATCTCAAATCAACAAATATTTAATTATCAAAAGCGATAATTAAATCTCAAATCAACAAATATTTAATTATCAAAAGCGATAATTAAATCTCAAATCAACAAATATTTAATTATCAAAAGCGATAATTAAATCTCAAATCAACAAATATTTAATTATCAAAAGCGATAATTAAATCTCAAATCAACAATTATTTAATTATCAAAAGCGATAATTAAATCTCATATCAACAAATATTTAATTATCTAAAGCGATAATTAAATCTCAAATCAGCAAATATTTAATTATCAAAAGCGATAATTAAATCTCATATCAACAAATATTTAATTATCTAAAGCGATAATTAAATCTCAAATCAGCAATTATTTAATTATCAAAAGCGATAATTAAATGCAACAAATATCCGATTATCAAAAACGATAATCAGAACTCATATCAACAAATATCTAATTATCACAAGCGATAATTAGAAACAACAAATATCCGATTATCAAAAACGATAATCAGAACTCATATCAACAAATATTTAATTACCGATACGATAATTAAATCTCATAACATCAGATATCTAATTACCTGCAGATAATTAGAAACAACAAATATCTAGAAATCAATTAAGAAGACTAGAAAATCAACATAAAAGCTTGGATCGATCCCATCAGATGGCGAGTTTTTAATTCGCCGCACGTGCATCTCAGAGTGGCCGAAGCCTACCAAGTACTCAACATAATTTTGGCGCCCATCAGATTGACCCGAAGGTCCGCAGAGTGACCCGAAGGTCTAGTACTGGTATTTGACCCGAAGGTCCGCAGAGTGGCCCGAAAGCCCAACAAATGACCCGAAGGTCCTCATAGTGGCTCGAAAGCACACGAAAGCATCAAAATGTTTCAATTAACGAGTCCGGAATTAACCAAAATAGCAAACGCACATGTCCCATAACCACGAGTTTTACTAAATTGTTTAATTCTCTTCATCGTTTCCTTGAAAGTGTAGGATCATCAAAATCATCAAAACAACAGATATTCAATTAACGAGTCCGGAATTAACCGAAATAGTAAAAGTGTGGTTCCATACTCCGCACTTTTGCTAAATCGTTTAAATCTCTTCATCGTTTCCTTGAAAGTGCAAAATTGTGTATTTTGTAAAAATACACTTTACATTCTCAAACGGACAAGTCCGGAATTAAGCGAATCAGTAAAAGAAAGGGGTCATAGTCCTCGATTTTGCTGAAACGTTTAAATCGCTTCCTCATTCTTTTGAAAGCGCAAACTGTAAAAATTTTGAAAACAATTTTATTTATTTTGTAAAAATAACAATTTACATTCTCAACTGGAAAAGTCCGGAGTTAAGCGAATCAGTAAAAGAAAGGGGTCATAATCCTCGATTTTGCTGAATCGTTTAAGTCGCTTCCTCATTCTTTTGAAAACGCAAACTGTTAAAAATTTATAAAACCATTTTCATTTTAAAACAATTTTCCAATCACGTGATTAAAGCAGCAAATCAGTAACAATTTCGATAAGGAAATTGTACTTCTCAAAATACCGTAAATACGGTCACAAATTAGCATTGCGGTATACCCGCTTGAAAATCCACTTTTAAAAATTTGACTATTACTGAAGTCAAAGCGACAGTAATTTTAAAACATAAAAAATCTCATCAAAATAATTCACATCAAAATGTGACATCAGTGAATTTTCATTCATTAAAATTGTCAACAAAACACCGTGCTTCAAGAATATAGCACTGGTGTAAAAATCCCGTTATAAAAATAACGGCAACAAAATACGTTTCATAACCAAGCATCGGTTCAACGTAAAATAAATGCAATAACGTGCAATTTAAAATTTTGCACGTACTACAAAATGAACAAAGAATCATTCAAACGTATCTTCAATGAAGATAATTTAAAACAGCAAAAATCTAATCAATAGATGATTTGTTCAAAAGAAAGCCAGCGGAAATTTCAACAAAAATCACATAACTGTAATTTCTTCGAATCCTCAATTCGGATTTGAAATTCTCAAAGAAACAAATTAATTACAGCTAGGGAAACAACCAATGAAATTTATTTCAATTTCTGCATCAAATAGATTATCAGTTGTACTCAGCGAAGACAGTTTCACTGTTTCCACCGCGCACTCTGATAAACAGTACTCAAATCAATCAAATCATCAGAACACAAATTCACCTTTTATTTTTAAATAAAGATATTTAAAAATTTCATCAAAATTTCAAAACTTTAGTTTTGACTCAAACACAAATAAAACATCGACCAATAGTTGTAACATATGTTCCATCTAAGTTATGTTTTATATTATGTCCATAAACCCCAAGCTCTGATACCAACTGTAACGCCCCACCTCTATGCTCATAATAACAAAGAGTATTAAAAGAAATACTGTCTATTATTACGAAGAATAAGGCTGGATAGGAGCGACCATCCGTAATTGGCCTTACACTAATATTGGTTATCTCGGTAGGAGTGGTATATACTTTTTATTTTTCATCTATTACTTATTTACTCCCATCGTCATATCCAATTATCAGTATAAAACAAACTACGATAGTTCATAATAGTTTAGGACATTAGATATAACAATAACACAGATAATATAAATGCGGAACACAGATTAACAAAAGTCTCATATATATATATAACCGATGTCAGTTACAATATAGTTGACACGATACATATGATACAACTACAACTGTCGACTCTAGAAGTTATATATACAAGTACATTATCGACTAATATACATGAATACATATCGTTCTATACAATGACACAACTACTACAAAATGACGCCGACAACTTCAGAAGATGTGAAAATTCTTCATATCCTGAACAGCAACTCAAAGAAGAAAATCTACAACCTGAAATAACTCGGGTCTGACCCGAGTATTACATTCAAAAGAAAATAATACACGGGTCAGTCTAATTCAAACTCAGTTATTAGTGCATAGCAGCAATAATAATCAAATAGTCCAATAGACGACAGTCACAGAAATCTCGTATACCCGACTCCTCGATAAAAGAATCGGATATCGGCAGATATAACACTATACAGTGTTAAACAACAAAACAACAATCCAAATCAATTTAAACAATTGAAATGCCAATTTAAAAACAACAATGCTGATTGGCTGCAGTACACGCTAACGTGTACTGCCTCGCCAATGCAGTCTATCAAATACTCAGAAGATCAATGAATCCAAAAGCCAACAAATCCAATTCAAATCAAAATGAACCATTTCAAACTACGCTTAATAAAACGGAAACAGATGGCATCAAATTAAATTAAATCTCGGTGTGGCTGCAGTACACGCACGCGTGCACTGCCTCGCCACTACCGTACGTCGAAACTACAAAGGTCAAACCCAACTATTGGGTTCAACTCAAGGTCAATGTCAAAAGAATCAAAATGGCATCAGACAACCGAAAGAATCAGACAAACCAAAATGGAGCAGTAGACAGGACAGCCTCGGCCATCAAATGCAACACAAGGGAAATAGAAACATACAGACTATACAAATGGTCAAGCAAGGCAGGTAGCAACAACTACACTAGAATGTCAAAGGCTGGAAATCAACCAAACACTTCAGTATGAAAACAACTACAATGCAGATTGCATCAAACCAGAGAACATCAAACCAAGAATGTCATGATGTAGATTGCAAGATAGTCGAGACTTAATATGAGCACCAACCTAAAACAATGTCAAACAGTGCTAACCCAAATGAATGGAGACAACAGAGACTAGAGACCACAAGCAATGCATTAAGTAAATGCAACTGACATTAAGTGAATGGCAACAAGTATTGCATCAGTGACCCAAAACATATGCAGTGAAAATAGAGGTAATGTTCAGGGCCAAGACAAAGCATACGACAGTGCGTAAAGTACAAACTGTACACGAACTACAGGACATCATATACAGGCATACACCAGTTTATAAAACAGTGGTGAACCACTTCATGTCAAACTCAATGAGGTACAAGGAAATAAAGGCTAAAAGTTCAAGTCGAAGTGTGTACGAGTTGCAGCAGTATGCAACATAGTGTAGCATATACACAATGACACCAAGTAGTAGTTATCAAGCATCTAGTCAAGTATAGCCTCAATGCACGAAATAAAATATGCAAGTGCAGGGGAGTAATACGTGAAGCACACATGAAACCTATAGTTCAACTGATCAGAGATGGAAGTTAGTAGCATCAGACCAAAGTGCTCAAAGAAAATGGTCCAACATGAAACGAAGTCTGCGTGCCAAAAGGTCAGAGGCAATGCAAACTACAGATCTAACTCGAGTACAACAGGAGATGCAAAACAAACTGCACCAGAGAGCAATGACCAATTCAGGTGACAATGCTAATTTGAACAAGTATACATGCATCAGAATGTATATGCAGTGTATAACAAAGTCGAGGATACAACGCCCAAGGATGTCGAAGTCAGGTGACTTCCACACAAAATGCCAACTTAAGCAGTAATTAACAGATAACCGAAATCAAACATGTCACAAGAGAAGTCTCGGGACAAGTCAAATATGACTGAAAATTTCAAATCATTAAAAGCTCGAAATCAGGGATGTCAAGTGACCGGAGTCATGGAAGCACATCAAGGTCAACGAGAAATTCTCGATACCAAAAATGACCGAAGACAATTTGAACACCAACAAATATTTACGAACGAGCACCGAAGGGATTCAAACCCAATTAAAACCCCAATTCATGAAATCGAATCAAGATAGCAAAATTCATCACCAACGAAATATACTCGAATTTAACAAGTCATAAATCGTAACCGGGTAATTACAAAAATCACACCGTACAATCAAATGTCATCACGGCAACTCATCAAGACGCAGAAGGTAAACAAATCAGAAAATAGCAACTTCCCACATAGTCGAATAGTCGACAAAACCAATGACGAAATCAACAATCAAATACGAACAAAACTCATAAGTATCGAACACTAATAACTTGAGAAGGGATTTGATGTGAGTGGAACACTCACCATTTTCGACGAGGCAGTGAAGCTAAATCCTTAGCGATCGAAGTGGAGGCGACTCGATTAATCGAGGAGCAGCGTGCAAGACGATGTAATCCCTCGATT
Organism: Allium fistulosum; assembly: GCA_030737815.1. NCBI lineage: Eukaryota > Viridiplantae > Streptophyta > Magnoliopsida > Asparagales > Amaryllidaceae > Allium > Allium fistulosum. Next base: position 387,713,753 of record CM060907.1, on the reverse strand, counting down.
TGACAAAAGACGAACGCCAGATCGACCGAAGCCCTATCTTCTGAACGAACGAACAAAGACGTTTCTTGTGGCCGCCATTATTTTCGCTCGTTTCATTTTTTTTATGGTTCGAAGAGAAAATGAGTAAGGGGGAGGGAACGGGCATAGGCCTTTATCTCAACATCTAAAGAAATGGGCTGAATAAAATTTAAAAAGGGAAATGTTTATTTAAAGCCCGTATACTCTTAAAGAAAATTTCAAAAGAATTCCAACTTGATTAGATTTCCAATATCAATCTGTTGGCAATTTTAATCGTCTAACGACGATATCTAACATTTACAAAATCTCGGGTTGTTACATTCTTCATCTCCAACAGAATGTCGAACTCCAAAATAAAAATAAAAATAAAATTCGATTAAAAAAATCGAAATCAAAACCAAATTCCACGAAATCAATTACAAAATTCTCAAATCTCGGCGCTCTTCGATCTGATATTGATCTCGTCGAGTGCAGTGGAGGTTTGGGGGAGGTCGAGTTCATCCAGTCGCGATTTGGGTTTTGGGCGGCGTTAATGGCTTTCGTCTAGGCTAGAAATGAAGAGGTGCTTCGACAAGGGTTGCGCAAGTGGAGGAAGATGAAGGCAATGGGGAGGTCGTGACTTCTAGTTTTGAGTGTGATGATAAGCAGTGGGTAGCGAATCATTAGGGGATGATGCATTCAAATTGTAAATCCATAATGTTTAGAAAATTGTAAATGTTCCAAGTAAATTGAAATTTGGATGATCGATTTATCTAGAACTATTTTACTCAACCTGAAACATTGTGGATTTACCTATTTCCAACTATTACTCAAGTCCACATTAAACTCGATTTAAGGCAAATTAGAAAATTTTGGATGATGGATTCGGGTTTAGCGCGACATTTGGCATTTAGTAGCAGTTTTTGGTGATGTGTGTTTTCATATTAGGTGTCCGATATGGCTATAGTCGAGGTGGAGGAAGTCGTATAGGGATGGGTAGGTGCTGTTCAGTGGTGATAGCAGGGAGGAGCAGATTTGAATAAGGAAGAAGCGGCAAATACTACGCAATGTAATAAATTTTGAATTGGAACGATTAACAATTTTGGAAAATCAAGGTGAATAAATCTCACTCAATTTGGTTAACTTGTTTTAATTATAGTAATTAAAATTATTTATTGGTTGATTGGACGAATTTATAAATTATTGTCAGTTGGATGGTATATTATATATATATATATATTAGTATATATATTAGTAGCTAGGTATATTTCCCACCGATTGGAGCGGATGTGACACTATGCGCTCCGCATAATAGCGGATGACCCTATATTACCGCGATATCCCGCCTCAAAGCGGAATTGGTATTTTATGTTTTATAACATCTATGGTTGCAGGGAAACATGTTGGAGGGATCTAACTGGATTCCTCAAATATATTGATTGTTTTTCATATATATAGCGATATATGATGTGGTTGAATAATATGTTATGGATTGTTGTGTGATTTGATTTATTAGATGCTATAGTAGCATTGGCCTTAATTTTAGTATTTTAAATACCATAAATATTATTTTTTGAATTTGAAAGAATTAAAAGGAGAATTTGGATATAAAAATATTTATATCGAAATTTGGATTATTTTTAAAGGAAATTGATTGGATAAAACAATGATTTGATTTAGGATTTGTACTCTACTGTTCGTAAAATGTTTTAATTAGAGATTTAAAAAAATATTTACATAAGGAAATTAAAAATAGATTTTAAGTAGTATTTCTCAAAAATATGGCAAAGAAGTTGAAATCGAAATCTTAAATGAATTTGAGAAAATAATTGGAATTTATTGGGAAATTGATTTATAAATGGAGGAGTAATAATAATCTGTTATAGACTGGAAATGAGTTTATAAAATTTATAAACAATGTTTATAAATAAAGTGGAATGATTATCATTTGATAAATTGGGAATATAAATTCATAGTGTGAATTTAAAATGAAATATGGAAATTGGTTTAGAAAGAAATAGTGGATTCTATTTTAGAATTTGGAAATAGCTATGAAATTGGAAATGTTAATTTATTTGTGATAAATCGAGAGAGATTTATAAGTATAAAATCGGCTATGTTGAATTTTAAAAATAGTTTTTCATAAGAAGTAAATTTTGTTTTCAGAAAAGGATTTTTATTTATTAAACTATGTAGTTTAAAAACTATTATTTAGATTAAAATATTTTAGAAAGTTGGTTATTCAAATATTTAAATTTGTTGAAATGAATTCTAAGTTTTATAAACAAGCTTTGCAAATCGATTAGTATTATTTATAAATGAATTGGAAATTAGTTATCGTTGTTTATTTAAAAGGGGTTTTGATATTTTAGGTAATTACTTAAATGTGTTTAAAAATTTATTATTATTCTTTAAAATACTTATTTTATAAATATAGAGTTTTGGAAATTGGTTGAAGTTATTTATAAATACTCTCGAGATTTGTAAATCAGGTTTATTTAAGGAATGAGATTTTATAAGAGAAATCTTAAAATGGAATTCTGGAGACTTAAGAAAATTTCCAAAATGTTAGATACCGGAACTTCGAAAATGAATCTGAATTCATAAAAGAAGTTATAAACTGTTAGTTGAGATTATAAATAAGTATAATCGATTTTTGGAAATTGTAAATGGAATTAATAAAATTCCGAAGGTTTATGAGATAAGTATGAAATACTTCTTAAGTGATGGTATTAGAAATGATTTTGGAAAATAGACTTGCAATATTTTCCTAAGTCTTGAAATAGAAGGTTTTGGAAATATTTTAGCGACGAAATAATTTGTATAGAAATATTTTCCTAAGTAATGAATTATAAAGGGGAGTTTGAAATATTTCTATGTGTTGAGATAGTTTGAAAATATCATGTTATGGATAAGTACTTGAGTTGTTTTAAATATTGAAATACTGGAAGAGATTTGAATGTATATGTTTGTAAAGATAATTTGAAATTAATGGTTTGAAAAATTTAGAATATGGGCCTAGTGACTGCTTATGTGTGTAATTTGATAGTTAAATAATCGACTATCAAATCTGGCCAAATTCGTTAATCGTTTTGAAGAGACCGAGATCAAAATTAATTATCTGAAAACCACTTCGATCCGATTTGAGCACTACGAATTGTAATATCTGAAGATAATGAAGATGGTGATTTTGGAGATTCGGTTTGTTTTCACCTAGAACAACTTGTATGGATGAATGCTATCATTGCATTGCTTGCCCGGAAGGCAGTGTTAGCATTCCAAGTATGAATGCTATTCTAAAGGTAAAATGTAGCCTCAAGCCTCATCAATCGGGAATGACTAAAACATGAGAGATGCAGCAAGGCTATGTGGGTCGCTCTCATTAGGGTACGATCATCACTCATCTAGAGTGGACATTTATCATTACTATCATTTATATGTATTTCGGGGCCCATTGGTGGTGATCATATTCGGTACTATCTAGTAAGGGGTAGGCCGGCCTTATGTTGGCAGGGATCGATAGGTTCAATCTCGGTACATTTTTCTAGAAATGTACTATGGCGGGCGGTACCCCAGTAGCCCTATCATTGTATGGAATCCAATATCCAATACTAGCCTGTACAGTTTTAGATGTGCCCAACTATCCTGAAACGTGAGATGCAAGCATTTCAGCTATTTTATAGTTTATTTTCTTATACATTATTATAATATCAAATGATTTTGATATAAAATGTTTTAGTTATCATAAGGTAAAAACCCGTCGTATTTATGTGTGGCGTGGTCTTACGAGATACCTTTGTTTTCAAAAGATTTTGATAATGGTAATAATTCAAATGGAGTGTGTTTTCTCATGCTGGTTTTCCAGACTGACTCGGGTGTTATTTTATTATAATGATCGGGTCAGACCGAGTATTACAGATTCCGGTTAGGATGCCATGGAGCTCAGGAGACGAGCTGGAGGATTTCAGACGAATTTCACGTACATGATTATTCCACTGTGTGGATTATACTGTATATTCAGTACATGTGAGGACAAGTTATTATAAATATCTAGATTGATTTGTTGATTGTTGTACTTTGATGATTGTATGTATATTAACTATTACATTTCTTTTTGTATAAAGATCAGTTATTATATACTATATATTATTCCGCCGCGGTTGTGAGATTCTGTGTATAGTTGTTTTGGTTTTTCCTCTATCCCTTTTCTTCTTAGCCCCCAATAATCTGGTATTTCCGGCACTCGATTGTTTAGCATGCTATACAGTGAACATATTAATGTCAATTTTCGAAGATCGAAAATCCCAGGCCATTACATAAAGAGAACCATCTTGAGCCTATATAAGGAGAGGCATAACCTTGTTAATAAATCACAAATTCACAAAGCGAAACCAAGCTTTCTTCCATGTCTTCTTCTTCTCTTATGTTCTAAAGAAAATATTTGCTAAACTAATCCAAATCAACTCAAATTTGGTGTGGAACTTTGGGACACCATTACAACAACTCCTAGCTAGTTTTTTTGGAAGAATTGAAGCCAAACTCCCCCCATCAAGGAAGGCCGTGAGCAATTGGGGGTGATTGGAGTGCAAAACTAAGTGAAAGCAAGAGGGAAAAGAAAGGAAAGGTGGTTGCAAGGGTGAAGTTGGACTTGATTTGCTTGGACTTGCTTGTTTATTGGGTTAAAGGTGAGCTAACTCACCACTTTGAATGGAAATATAACCGATATATGTTTGTGTTTGAGTATGTTAAGTTGCTTGAATTGATATTGACATAAGTTAAATATTGTTTTTGATTCTTGGTTTAAAAGCAAGTGGCATATGTAATCAATATGAATGGACTTGAATGAACTTATATAACCTATGGCAAGGCCTTGAAACAAATAGCATAGGTTGTAGTTGAACTTTGGGTTAGATTGGACTTGGATTTGAAAGTGCACTTATAACGATAGTCACTGTGGATACACTTTGGAATTACCCTGTTTTTGGTGATTTCTATGGAACTTTATAGAGATATCCTTAGAGGATTCTCACCCATATTTATTATGTTTTATATGTATTCTTGCCGCCATAAAAATTTTGGACAGTAGAAAGTTAAGTAACATTTTGAAAAGTGCCAAAACTTCACTTGTGCAAAACTGTCGTTTAGCCTTGATTTTTGGACTTTGAAGGTTTGAAAAGATATCCAAATTTAAGTATTTTGTTTCATTCTTTTTACAAGTGTTCAATAACTCTTATTAGAGTATTTCAAAAGTGGTTTGAGATATTTATGTGATTTTAAGTATTAGTTGTGAATTTTTAAAGAAGATGCTTTTATAATAAAAACCCGTTTTTCCAAGTTTTAAAGGATTTTATAAACTTGTTATTTTCAAGTAATATTTGAGTAAATGTTTTTAAACATATTATAGGTATTTTAAAAGCATTTTCAAGTATATATAGTTTTTAGAAGATTAGTTGATATTAAAGTATAAAAATCTTATGTAATATTATCTTTTAAAATGGTTTTTTTAATATCTAGTTTTATGAATAAATTACTATACATGTATATCATTTTAAAAAGAGTTTTTGAAACTATTAAAAAAAGGTTTAGAAAGGGGATAGAAATTGCTTAATGGCTAAATGGTTAATTGTTTAATTACTTGTTTAAAGGTAATTAACTATGCTTAACGCTAAAAGTCGACGAAGTAAGCTTATTGTAACAACCTGCCTTTCCAATCCTCAGAAGTCGACACTAATACATCTAAGGTACTCACGTGTTGAACATCCAAGTGCCGGAAAGACAGATCATTGGGGTGAAAGAAAAGAAAATATAGAACATAATCTCATAACGTGACGAGTAATATATAATATACCATACGATCTTTACAAAAGAAAACTGTATATATACATACATCAGTCAGAGTACTAGCCTATCATCAGCCTAGACAGTTATAACCTCCTGTCCTTACAATTGCTGATAAATACAACAAGAACAAAACAAGGGAAGATAAAATATGAAAATATGTCTTGGAGGATCTAACTCGTCTCTTGAAGCTCCAGAGTGTCCAGCTAAATTTGGAAAATATGCTCGGGCTGACCTGAGTATTATAAGAAAAATAACACCTGAATCAGCCTGGTAAAACCAGCGTGAGAAACACAATCAAATGGATTACTTAATGTTATAAAAACCTTTGAGAAATAAAGGTATCTCGTATGACCATGCCGCACATAAACACAGACGGGTTTTTACCTTATGATAACCAAATCATTTTTATTATAAAATCTAGTGATATTATAATAAAGTCTAGAGGTTGAAAATAAGTATATAAAATAGCTGAAATGCTTGCATCTAACATTTCAACATAGTTAGGCACAACTAAGTCCGTAAAGGCATGTATTGGAGACTGGATTTCCATCAATGAAAAGGCTAATGGGGTAGCGCCTGCCACAATACACCTCTAGAAAAATATACCGAGGGCCTCACATGAACACTCTGCGAATAAGAGCCAGCATGCCCCTTTAAAATGACAAGCCGGATTGCATCATTCCCCAGGAACCAAGGATACTAAACAATGTGCATCAACCATGGCCCTACTTTTTCAATGCGCACACATATCAAATCCATAAATATCGATTCTAGATCGAGGAATGACTGCTTGTAACGATTTGCCTTTTCAACCCCTGAATGTCGACACTAATAAATCCACAGTATTCACGTGCCGAGCACCCAAGTGCTGGAAAGAAGAAAAGTTAGGGTGAAATAAAAAGAAAAGGAAATAGAACATGAAAGAAGAGAATACAACATCAGAATCTCATTAGTAGAATAATAATACATAATATCAAAAGAATAGTACAAAAGGTTACTCCGATACAGAAATTTCGAAGTTACAAAACTTAAGTACCATCATCAGCCTGGGCAGTTATAACAACCTGTTCTCACAAATGCTAATATGTACAATATAGTAATGCAGTAGAAATATGAATACTACGGTAGGTGAAACATCCATCTCATCTTCTCGAGCTCCAAAGAACATCAATGAAAACCTACCTTTCTCAAACTACTCAAAAGAGCGCACGAAAAATTTAGGGAAAACGAAAGCCATGTGTCAGACATAAATTTTGTATGAGAAACTCAAGAAATTTGTAGCTAGCATATAACAGTACTTTTGAGATCGCATGGAATACCATAACGGTTATCCCCTCAAAAGAACCACCATCTAATAAGTACATAAGGTGATATAATAGATAATGTCTAGGATGTAGAATACAAATATTATAATATAGCCAGAATGGTTACATTCATTACATTCAACAACATATTAGAGGATACAATCAAACCCGATAAGGAACGTTCGTATAATGAAATTTCTGTGGAGATCTCTCTGGTTGAGCCGGATCCAATCTCCTGCATAAGGGTCGAAAACCACCTCCGAGCGTCGTATACCTCTAGATAGAATATACCATTAAGAAAAACATAGCTAGTCCATGTCTAAATACGTGATCCCAAATACCATCACCTCACGTGCACAACATCGATAAGCATACTCTAGATATGGAGTGATAATATCCTGTCATGGGTCAGCCAAACCCTAAGATATTGCCTTACTCTGTTTTCTGTCATTTCCGATGTCGAGGTTACGTTTGACATCTTTCACGCATGCGTCTTCATTACTCGAATAGAACATGAATCCTTAATTAGATTCCCACTTCTTGAACAGATCTCGAAACCACACATGGATCCTAGCATCTCGAACAGATCCACTTCCAAGATAGAACACGTATCTCAGTCTGGAAGTGGTTTTCGATAAGTAAAGCACTTATCGATCTAGGACTCTTCAAGACTAAATTGACGAATTTAGTCATTCAATAATAATGAGAACAACCGCATATATAAACCAAGTCTCGTATACTTCTCACATTTTCGATATTTTCATCTCACATTATCCCTTGATCAAGAGTGAAGCTGGTAGGTTAGAGCTCTATTGCTCATATCCTTACATGAAAATCAGTCTTAATTCCCACAGATAGACAAGCCTACTTCATTGGCTTTTAGTGCTAAGTATATGACTAAATGTTTTCCATAAATGAGTAAACATACAAAGCACGATCAAGTCACACAAAGCACGATTAAGTCACATAAGCTACTTCTAATCCCCTTTTTGTTTAATTAACCTTTTATTAATTAAAACCCCTTTTTATTAGTAAAACTTCTTTTATCTAATAAAACATCTTTTATCAATTTCTACTATTCATTTGTACTCTTTTACTACTTTAAAACGTATTCGTATATTTATCTCAAATGGTATAAGTACATTCATGAATCATTAACAAGATTTTTTACTTTAAACCTTTACTGTTTCTATCCTTTTACAAAAGATTCCCTACTTATAATTTCCTTTAAAATATCCATGTTAAGGATCTAAGTACTTTAACAAATTCATTCAAAAGGTTTAAGACTAATGTTACTTAAACATTGTCGCTACAGACCCAAAACCATTTCACTTATGTTTATCTTTAAAACATTCTATTAACATTCACAAGTTTAATAAAAAAGGGTTAAAGATGAATGTCAATAAAACATTGTCAGAACAAACCCAAACCCATTCCATCCTTATATCATCTTTAAAACATTCTTTTAAAGATCTATTTACATTCATGTATAATAAAAAAGGGTTAAAGACGAATGTTATTAACACATCGTCACAACAAACCCAAAATCATTTCATACTTATATCATCTTTAAAACATTCTTTTTAAAGATCTAAGTTAATAATAGGTTAAGTTCGATAGTCGACTAATTGATTATCTAGTTAAAACAATTGCTTATACAAACCAATGTTCATATACTTAACTCGTTTCCGACATTTCAACTTAACCATTCCTCGTTTAAGAGTAAAGTCGAGTAAGTTAGAGCATGGGTCAATCTAATCCTTGCATAGACACTTCATTCTTGAATCTAACAAATAGGCAAGCATACTCGTCGGCTTTTAGTATTAAGTATTGTTAACCCGCCTTTTGGCAAGGCCGTGGACAGGCGGATCTAAATAAATCGACTACTCGTTTATCAAAGCTGGAATATGATGGGTTTGAGTCAACTTGATAGATAGACGATCAATCACGGATGATAAATATGATTACGAAGTCGAGGTTCGGCATAGCATGGGTCGGTCATGAGCGTTCAGTCATTGGAGTTCGGCCATGTGGGTCGGTCGTTCGACTGAAGTGGCTCGGTCGTACGTGGCTTGGTCAAGGTGAAGAGATCATGGTGCTTCGGCTAGGGTGACCCAGTGCGACTGGCTCGGTGAGTATGGCTCAGCGAGCATGGCTCGATACAAGAGGGTTAGTGTTGTGAAGGTTTTGGATCGGTAGGAAGCCGGGTCGGTTATTGGAGTGGTTCGGCAATGGAGGTGGTTCGGTCATGACGAGTGGATCGGTACACATATGTGGTTCGGCATATTTGTTAGTGGATCGGCATGCTTGGGAGGTATCAGAGTTGGGAGTGGCTCGGTGTTGGAGAATGGATATGGTTTGGTCATGATGGAGTGGCTCGGCACACTTACAACTTCGAGTTAGGAGGTCGGCCTTTCATTTCGGGATCGGCATGGAAAGAGCACTCTGGGTCGACATCCATTTCTACTCAGGGTCGGAACGCGGCAAGCTTCGGGTCAGCACTTGAATATACTCGGGTTGTCAACTTGGTTTCGGGGTCGGTCGGCATGTTTGCTTCGGGTCGGCACTAGCATATCCCAGGGTCGGTATAGGGAAGTAGGTCGGCAACAAACTATGGATTGACATCATCTTGTTTCGAGTTCTGGTCTAGTTCACTCCGAGTCATGAGTGGACCTGCTTCGAGTCATTCCCAGGGCAATGTTGGGTCGGCGTGATCAGAACTCAAGGTCGGTCATAATGATGCATTTAGGGTTGGTAATGGTCCTGATGGGCCTGGACCACTTGGGAAGCCCAGTAACTCAGATTATGCCTATAAATACAGCATGCGGGGCTTTAGGAAAAGGGATCTTCATTATGTTTCTCTCCGTCTTCTATACTAAGGCTGCTCTGCCATTGTTGTTCTAAAAACTCTGGTTGTAACTGTAATTGATTCTGACATCAATAAAAAGGAAATTTCTGGAGTGGACGTATGCCGGAGTCAGCCGAACCACTATAAATACTCTGTTATTATTGCTTTTCTTTTAATTTCTACTGTTCTTCATATTTACACTCTCTACATACATTCTATCTGTTATCTGTGACGGTTGGTTGGTGCTTTCATCTGGATTTATGTGTTAGTGACCAATTTTGGCGCTAACATTTTGGTGCTTTCACCGAGGAAGCTAGCACTCAGGGATTTAGAAGCTCGGATTTTGGATTTAAAGGTCTAGAAACTTGGATTCTGGAGACTATGGCAAAGCAATCAACCAAGAGACAAAGGTCAGAGAGGATTCAGCAAGAGGGAAGTCAGGAGGCTTCCTCTGGAGCTAATCAAGCCTCGATCTATATCACTAGGGATGAGATGCAGGTCATGATGAAGTCCATGCAGGAGCAGTTGATGAAAAGGCAAAAGGAAACGATGCAAAATCTTCTTAGACAATTTGGACAGGCAGGAACATCAAGAGCTGCAGGAGCTTTGATCCATGGAGATGGATCAGAAGGACTCAATAGGCAAGCAGATGGAGTGGTTCAGCAGGGGGCAGCCCCCAATCAGCAAACAACTGTCAATCTGGATGGACCTAGACTCGGGGGCATGCCACCAGGTAATGTTGGACCAATCCATGAAGGGATACCAGATGACGCTGCACAGCCCGGCGCTAATAGGAATACATGAGTACGTGACGAGGAGTATGTGCCAGAATTCCCTCGAGGACTTGGAGGGAAGTTAGGAGATGTGGATGGGGGGCAACCCTTGGTAGGTAACACTGGATTAGCTGACATTATCAGGCAAACTATTCGCAGAGGTCTGACAAATAAAGATTTGGAGGGAGTCAACAAAAGTCCGTTTACCCGTAACATCAGGATGGCTAGGAATCCACCCGATTTCAAGCTGCCCACTTTGGAAGTATACAACGGTAAGACGGATCCCACTGACCACTTGATGAGGTACACAAGGCATCTGGAAGTACTGGGGGCATCAGAGGAGGTTATGGCCCGGTGTTTTCCCCTATACTTGATCGATATAGCTGCTATGTGATTTAGACAGCTGGAAGATGGATCAATTGGAACATGGACAGAACTAGTGGATAGGTTCTTGAAACAATTTCGAGTTCACATAAAAAGGCCAAAGAATGTGATGACACTGACGTCGGTTAAACAGAGGGCAGATGAATCGCTCAGGACTTTCTTAACTCGGTTTAATGCAGCAGTTTCTTCGGTGGATCGGCCAGATCCATCAATGGTTCTGATGGCTGCAGTATCAAGAGTCAGGGATAATTTGGATTTCAAAGTATCGTTGATACGAGACGCACCAATGGATCTCGGGGAATTCTTTCATGAAACTGAGAGATATCTTCAACAAGAGGATGCATGTTTGGATATGAAGTCAAAGGAAGTAAACATGGTTAAGGACGGAGGACCGCCCGGTGAAAGCTCGGGTAAAGACAAAGATAAAGGGAAGAGGAAGCGCTGGGGAGAACCAAAATTCTCCACTTACACAAGATTGAATGCAACATTGGAGCAGATATACTTGGATACTCGGGATCGCCTTCCTTATCGAAGGCCGACAAGGAGGGAACCCTCAGAACGTGAAAGAGCATCGGAAAGGCACTATCTCTTTCATGACCTGGACGGGCATGATACTAACAGCTGCCGACATCTAAAGGGTATAATCGAGGAGCATGTAAGGAATGGTCAGTTGCGACAATATGTCGAAACTCAAAATGCAGCGGTGGAACAGGAGCAGCCACCGCCTACCTTGAACGACGATAGCCCAAGGCCCAGGAATGGTGGTCGGTTGGTCATCAACTAATCATGATGGTTTGGAATAAGTAGCAAACTCTGGGCAGACGGCTAAGTCACTTACTCATGTACGGGGACAATGACAACCCCTAGGCATGCTCTGTGATGATGATAAACTGTGACGCTTTGGTTTGTGAAATCAGTTTTTTCTTTTTAGCTTGGACACTTGCTTTTTCTGGTTTGGTTTTGGAGTTTGGTTTGAACTCCCAGTTTTGCTTGTTTTCTGTTTTGGATTCCGGTTTGGACGTTTGTCTTTTGGTTTGGATTTTTTATATGGATTTCTGGTTTGATTTGGATTTCGGGTTTGATTTGGATTTCAAAGGTCGTTGAGCATGGACTATGCTCGGCAAGGGTCCGGAGAGACCAGGATTCGGCCTAGGACTTAGGCCATATACTATCTATCGGTTACTATTTCAAGTCATCGAGTATGGACTATGCTCGGCAAGGGTCCGGAGCGACCAGGACTCGGCTTAGGGCTTAAGCCATGGCATTACTCAACGTTCAGGGACACTGAACCAGGAACACTATGGCATTACTTAAAACAGGTCGTCGAGTGTGGATTACGCTTGGCAAGAACTCGGAGAGGTTACGGACTTGGATATTGGCTATGAACAGCTAAGGGTTTGGGCATGGACCCGGAGCGGTCCCAGATTTGGACATCGACCCAGAGGGGTCGTGGTTTCAGTTATTGGTTATTGGATATGGATGGATTAGAACTCGGTTATCGGATTCGGATTTCGGCTTTGGATCTAGACCTAGTAAAGTCCCGGATATGGATTTTAGGACCCAGCGAGGTCCCGGCTTAGGATTTGGACCCGGCAAGGTCTTCGATTTGGACTACATAACCTGGGGAGGTCCCGGACTCAGATAAAATTATCCGGAGAGATCATGGATTCGGTTAATGGATTTGGGATGGATTCGGAATAGGATGACGACTTGGAACGGTCGCGGAGTAGACTATCAGATTTGGATAGAATTGTTTGACAATGAATGGAACATGGATTTTAGATATCAGATTTGACACACCTTCCAATAGCAAGGCATGTTTTGGGGGGCAAATGTTAACCCGCCTTTTGGCAAGGCCATGGACAGGCGGATTTAACTAAATCGAGCACTCGTTTATCAAGGCTGGAATATGATGGGTTTGAATCAACTGGATGGATAGACGATCAATCACGGATGATAAATATGATTACGAAGCCGGGGTTCGGCATAGCATGGGTCAGTCATGAGCGTTCGGTCATTGGAGTTCGGCCATGTGGGTCGGTCGTTCGACCAAGGTGGCTCGGTCGTATGTGGCTCGGTCAAGGAGAGGAGATCATGCATGGTTCGGTCATTGTGCATAAGCCAGGGTGGCCCGGTGCGACTGGCTCATTGAGTATGGCTCGGTGAGCATGGCTCGATACAAGTGGGTTGGTGTTGTGAAGGTTTTGGATCGGTAGGAAGCCGAGTCGGTTATTGGAGTGGTTCGGCAGTGGAGGTGGTTCGATCATGACGAGTGGATCGGTATACATATGTGGTTCGACATATTTGGTAGTGGATCGACATGCTTGGGAGGTATCAGAGTTGGGAGTGGCTCGGTGTTGGAGTATGGATATGGTCCGGTCATGATGGAGTGGCTCGACACACTTACAACTTCGAGTCAGGAGGTCGGCCTTTCATTTCGGGATCGGCATGGGAAGAGCACTATGGGTCGGCATCCATTTCTGCTCAGGGTCGGTAAGCGGCAAGCTTCGGGTCAGCACTTGAATATACTCGGGTTGTCAACTTGGTTTCGGGGTCGGTCAGCATGTTTGCTTCGGGTCGGCACTAGCATATCCCAAGGTCGGTATAGGGAAGTAGGTCGGCAACAAACTATGGATCGGCATGTTAAAGGATGGGATCGGTATCATATTACTTCGAGTTCTAGTCTAGTTTACTACGAGTCATGAGTGGACCGGCTTCAAGTCATTCCCAGGGCAATGTTGGGTCAGCGTGATCAGAACTCAGGGTCGATCATAATGATGCTATTAGGGTTAGTAATGGTCTTGATGGGCCTAGACCACTCGGGAAGCCCAATAACTCGGATTTTGCCTAAAAATACAGCATGCGGGGCTTTAGAAAAAGTGGACTTCATTATGTTTCTCTCCGTCTCCTATACTAAGGCTACTCTGCCATTGTTGTTCTAAAAACTCTGGATTGTAACTGTAATTGATTCTGACATCAATAAAAAGGAGATTTCTGGAGTGGACGTAGGCCGGAGTCAGCCGAACCACTATAAATCCTCTGTTATTATTGCTTTCCTTTTAATTTCTACCGTTCTTCATATTTTCACTCTCTACATACATTCTATCTGTTATCTGTGACTGTTGGTTGGTGCTTTCATCTGGATTTGGGTGTTAGTGATCAATTTTGGCGCTAACAAGTATAGTATTAATGATTTCCATAAACAAGTAATAAACAACATGATTAACCCATTTCCTACATTCCCGACTTAACTGTTCATCGGCCAAGAGGGAAGGCCGGTAGGTTAGAACTCTATTGCTCCATCCCTACTCGACATCAATCTTAAATAGCACAAATATATAAGCCTACTTCATCGGCTTTTAATGTTAAGTAAAGTTAATTACCTTTTAACCAATAAAGTAAACAATAAGATTAACACATTTCCAACATTCCAACTTAATTATTCCTCGTTCAAGAGGAAAGCCCGGTAGTTTAGAGCGCTATTGCTCCGTCCCTACTCGACATCAATCTTAACTCTAAGAAATAGAGAAGTCTACCTCGTCGGCTTTTAGTGTTAAACCTCTTCTTTACTTTTCCAATATGTATACATAATTATTAAAAACATATTTAAACTTCTGAATAACTTTAATATAATTCAAAATGTGTATGAAAACATTTCTAAAAGATTAGAGAAAAATACCAAATTTAAATATCATTTTTGAACACTTAAAACAATAAGCGACTTACAACAACATTTATAAATGCAGTTAAAAGTCCATGTTAAAAACAACATTGAAAAGCACGATCTTTGTGACTAGTTTTAACCACTTAAACAAATAATTTAAGACTTGAAATTTTTATGGTAAGTACTACCATTAGGGTACTTAAAAACCATGGAAAGAAACCCTTAAGAATATTTTTCCATTTATTTATAAAAATTCTCAAAAACAAGGGATTCGGAAGTGCACTTATAACGACTATTCTCTCTTCAAACACTTTCAAACTTACTTCAATTTAACACACAAGTTAAACAACTATTTAAACATCAAGTCAGGGGCACACCACATGTTTAAGAGGGTAATAGAAGTGATGCTATACAATATAAAGTTATCATTTTCTTTCATACGCAAGAGGGGTCTGAAGTTTATAACTTAGTTAATGTCACTTAAACTTTATATTTCGAACACAACATATATATACACAATATATACTTATAAGATAGTGAGATAACTTACTTAGATCCATGCCAAAACCAAGCACAAAGCCACAAGAACAAAGAACCACCTCCCACCATCACCAAAAGCCTAAAGATCCAACCTTTAGCACTTCCAAACCATGGCTCCACCTCTCCTCCTCCTCCCCTTGCTCACGGCCCCTCCTAAGTCCACCTCTTCCTCTCACCTCCTCCCACTATCTACTTGCTAATTATGCTTCCCATGATGTTTTAGACCTAAAGCCAAAGTTTAAAAGGGATTGGAGATGATTTGGTTAAGACTTGAAATGGTTAGAGAATATGTGATAACCCAGATTTTAGAACATTTGTTAATTGGGAAATTTACTGATTTTTACCCTTTGAGATACTTATTTTATTGAAAAAAATTAATTCTGAAAGAAAAAAATTAAATATATATGGATTAATATTAAGTTCGATAATCTTCTAATAAAATATGATTGTCTAATTAAATAAATATGATTGTAAATAGAATTTGAAAATTTGATTTGAAATTCAAATGTCAATATCTTAGAAATAATTTTGATTTAAAAATAATGTGCATATATGATTTTTTTGTAGATATAATTAGTTTCATATCATTGTTTTTTTTAAAAAAGTTTTATAAAGGATATATTAAACTAGTATAATTATTTTTAAGTGTGTATTTAGATTTTATATCATTTTCTTTTAAAGTTACATGTAAATTAAATAAAGAGAAGTTTGAATATTAAAAACACTTAAAACATTTATAAATATAAAACTAAATTTGAAGTATAATAAATATATATAAAAATATATAAAATATATTAATACAACACAAATGACAAATGTAAGTAAATGAATAAGGTATAATGACAAGTGTAATTAAGGTACTTAACAAATTTAACAAGTGTCACATATTTCCTTTAAATTTTAATTAATAAAAAAAATAAAAAAAAATATATCAGCTTATGTATCCCTATACTCTCCTCTTTTCTCTTATCACTTTTAAATTCAAAGAAAATAAAATGAGAACCTGTCACAAACCTGAAACAAAAACTAGAAAAAATAATAATAAACTCAACAAATCCATTAGCAAATTCAAACCAAGTATTCAACTCAAACAGTAAGCAAGATTCCAACTCCAGAACTAAATCAAACAAGATCATCTCAGATTTAAAGCAGGAGCAACTCGACTAAGATTCCCAGTTCAAAGATCAAATTCCACCAACAGGGATCAGTTCAAATCAAAAATACAATTTTCAGATTAAGTTAAAAACCTATTATGCTTCTCTGTTGTGTCAGGTGAGTAAACTGATACACCCAAAATCTAGAATCTGCCTATGTATATGATGTTTATGATATATATATATATTTGTATGTTTGTTGTGAAAGACATTTGTATCGAGAATCATTGTGCCTGCATGTGATATATATGTGTGAAAATGAGTATGCAAATTTGGTTACAGGTCTCTGATTTTAGTTTACAGGCATAAGATGCATTCAAAACAAATTTAATATCTTTTCACCTAATTCCTTTTAAGTCATGGTGTATGAACAATAGGTGTTTGGATTAGCAAGGTCTTAATTTTAAAAATAGATTTAAGTTGAAATATTTGGTAGACACTTAGGGATTGTAAAATAACAGTTGAAGCTTTTTGAAACATAAAAATCAATGATTATAATTTCAAGTTTGGACCTTATAATCTGATTTGTATGTGATAATGAGGAATTTTGGTATTAAAATCATAATTTTTAATCTTGGGTGTGCTGAGAAATTTGGGGTTGAACGGAATTGACTTTTTATTCAAATTCTGGTGATTGGCGTTGATATGGGTGTCGTGGTTAATATTGGGGTCGGTTGGAGGTTTGGAGATCCTCAGAAAAATGCCCGTTTGAATCCTAGGCTGCTGTGGTGGCTGGTTGGTGAGATAGTAGGGTTTAAGTTATGGTTTGGAGTGTTGTCGTTCTCGATCTGTTTCCGTTGTCATCGAAGTTTTAGGGTTGATCGCACCCGAGGGGATGAGAGCGTGGAGACATGATGTAACTCTGGTCAGAGCTTCAGGATCGTTGGTGGTCAGTGGAGGCGTGTCAAGGCAAATTTGATGATCGAGCTAGTTCCAGGTTTAAGCTGGATTGTTCCATTTTGATGTTGGGTAAGTTTTGGTGATTTGGTGGTCGTAATCGAGTGAGGAGGTCTAGTTCGACTCGCCGGCGGGAATGTTGATGGTCGGAAGAGGCCTGGCCGATCGTACACGTGCACAGTGCACGGGGTGTATCAATGAAGATGATGTTGATGCTGTTATATTTGAGAAGAAGGAAGAAAGGATGGAGGATCGGGAATATTAGGGTAAAGCTCGAAGTTGGTTACGAGTCGTCTCCAGATTTCAGAGGGAGGTGAGCTCGGGTTTTAGTTCGGGTAGCTGTGGATTTGACCTGGGTATTTATAACAGTTTTAAATTTAATAAAGGCAAGATTTAAAATTTAAATGAATCTAGTTTAAATTATTTCTTAAATCTAATTCTTTATAAAATAAATGTTCTATCTTGATTTAAGAAATGGTAAGATTTGTTTAACTTAAACGTATCAAGTTAAATTCTTAAATTATTCTTAACTTAATTTTAAATATGAGTTAAGTAAATGATAAAAAAAATAAAGTGTTTAAATTTATGGGTTAATTAAGTAATTAGTAAGATAAATGGTTTATCTTAAAATAAATTATGGTCTTGGATAATTAATGATTAATTAAATTAATGAAGTAATTAATGGGACATTAATTAATTACTGATTAAAGATTAATTAATTAAGGGTAATAAATCAATTAGAGATTAATTACTTAAATGATAATTACTTAATGTAAGTAATTAAGGATTAATTTGTTAAGGGTTAATTAATTTAATTAGTAATTAAATTAATTAATAATTAAAGGTTAATTAATTGAGGATAATTAACCAATGGGATAATTACTTGATGAAAGTAATTAATTAAGGAAAATTACTTAATGGAAGTAATTAAGGATTAATTACTTAGTGAAATTAATTAAGGATTGATCAATTAAGGATTGATTAATTTAAGGATTGATTTATTTAGGAAATAAATCAAGGATTAGTTAATTAATGAGTGTGATTAATTAAAGGGTAATTAATCAATGTAAGTGATTATCGGATAATTAATGTGAGTAATTAATTAAGGATAAATGTAATTAATGTAAATGGGTGGAAGTTAAATTAATTTGGGTAATTAATTAAAGGCTAATTACTAAATGTAATTGGAGAAGATAATTAAGGGATGATTAATTAATTGGTTTGTAATTAATTACTGATAAGTAAGCATGATTAAAAATGATTAAAGTAATTAAATTAATTTATTTAAATTAATTAGAAATGGTGTGACTAATTAATCTTGCTTATGAATGATTGGTTGATATTTCTGATATGAAATGTTTGTGGTATGATATGTTTGGTTTGAACAGTGATAAGGTGGTTATCTATCGATGATGAATTACTGTGTAAAGGTTGGCATCCTGTATTTAAAATTGAATTGTATCCACTTGAATAACTTGGGTTAAGATGACATGGGATTCGAAGAGACCGGAGTCGGGTATTAGTAATACCCGAAATCACTTCGATTTGTAATCTACAATAATTCTATATAGATTTTATTCGTGAAATCAATAGGCTGGAATGGAATAATATGGACCTTTGAAACTAAGTAAGGATACTTAGGATTTGATTGGTGAAAATATGTGTTGACTATAAAGAGTTATGAACTCATAGTAATGTATGAGTTATCCCGGGTTTTAAATAATTTTATGCTTTGGTATTTCATGTTGATGGGTTTACTCACGCTGGTTTCCAGCCTGACCCGGGTGTTACTTTGATGTAATGCTCGGGTCAGACCGAGTATTATAGATTTTCAAGAAAGGACGTTCTAGAGCTCAGGAGGCGAGCTGGATGACAGGAATGTATGGAGTGTATTCCACTGTGATATATTGTTATTTATCTGGGACAAGTTATTTTAATTGTCCAGTGATTGTGAAATGTTGTAACTCTGATGTATTAAAATGTAATCGAATTGATACAGCTTTCTTTGTGTAAAGAATATTATTTGATATTATATTTTATCCGTTGCGAATGTGAGAATCTGTGTTTTTTTGATGTTTCTGTTTCTTCTTCTTCTTCTATCTCTTTCTTATTTTCCCTAACAATCTGGAATTTCATGATCGAAATTTCCGGGTCATTACAGAATAATTAGTGGATTAATGCTTAAGCACTTTCACCATTTTTAATTATCATATTTCATTTCAAGCTTAACTGAATTGGTGATTTATTCCTAAAGATATGGCCCTCCTCATATAGGCTTATGTAAAAGGTCATTACCTCCTTCTACCTTTCATGGAAGGTGACAAAGGAGCCTCTCTCTCACTTGCACCTTCACACCTCCCTTCTTTTAAGTTAAGTTAAGTCTTACCATAAAAGCTCATTTCTTAAATATCTTTGATGACGTCACCTATGACGTCATCCAAAAAATTTGTTTACATAAATGGCAAAAAGTTTTTATTTCATTTTCTTTATTTCCTAATCAAGTGTATGTAAAAAAATCTAAACAACTTTTGACAGTTAAAAAGCTGTTTATCAATAAAACGATTTTCAATCACATTATCGACATTTTTTTCAATGTATTTATTTTTATAAACATTTTTCAAAATAATTTTACCATCATTACTTATGATTTAAAAGGAGGTTTAAAAGGTTATTAAATCATTTTAACAACATTTAATCCAAGGTTCAAAGATCTAAATAGTTCAAATATTTAAATACGAAGTGTCTGAAATTTCGAGTCGTTACACTGCTCCTAATGGTAGCGAACTACATAGCTCTAAAGCATATCCCTTATTTTAGTTATTACCGGGTTGTGAGTCTTGTGAGGTCATGATTACCTTTTTCCTCTCTTAGCAAATCCCACTTGGAATGCTAATACTGCCTTCCAGGCACAATGCAATGCCAACATTCGTCCATACAAGTTGTTTAGGATAAGAACAAACTGAAGGTGTTACTTCTACTACATCCATTTTGGAATCACCCTCAGGATTAATAGCAAGTAGCCCTTGCACTTCAAAGAACTTTGTCTTCAATCATCTTGAACCAGTCTTTAATCTCTTCTAGAGCGTAGAATGCGCATATGGTTTTGGAATGGTTATGGTTTAGAGTCATCTCATATAAGTACATTCCCCCGCTTACCGGTCGCTCCAAAATCAATTCGATCATTCTGGTAAACTCAACTCTGGTTCTTTTGGAAATAATCAAACAATACATAAGTGCGGAGATCACCTCCTAACCGTTTAAGTGGATGGATTTCCTTATCATTTGTTTTAGGGGAACAAAACGAGATTTATATGCACAGTACAACATCATCGAAGATGAATGTGCCATATAACTCCCATGTTTCTTCTAGATATTTCCAAAGTTATATTTTTTGCCAACGTTTTGATAATCGGTTATTTAACTATCAAATAATCAAACAATCAATATAGATTAAATTCCATGTGGGATCCACTAAGCCTCTATTAATTAATCTTTCATTAAATAAACCTCTTTCCAATTATTTGATTCAAAATACCTTTACAAAAGATATTTTTCACAAACCCCTTATATTCCTTTCAATACATGGAAAACATTCATATACTTATCTCACTGGTATAAGTATATTACGAAACATTATACTTTCAATACTTGGAAAATACATCCATATACTTATCACAACGGTATAAGTATATTAACAACTTAAGGAAGATTTCCTCTTTTTCAAATTCATAATTTAATGGACCAATACAAATGTCATTTTAAAACATTGATTACTATAAACCAAACCACTATTATTAGGTGTTAAGTATAAAAAATGTCCCATACCACCATAATTAAGAAGGATTATTTATCAAAATCAAACCTCATTCCTTCTATAAAATTCTCTTTTTATAAGCTCATTTCATATTTGCAAAACCTATTATAAATCTCTCAATAAATTTCTTTTATAAATCTCTAAAATTTATTTATAAAATTCCTTTCCATTTATAAAACTCTTTTCTAATAATAAAAATATACCCTTTATTTTAAAATCCTTTCTAAAAATCTTTTATAAAATCTTTTTATAAATCCAAAACTCATTTTTATAAATCTTATATATATTTTACACAAATCTTCATTATTATTAAAATATCACATATACATCCATTCTTTTATTTAAAAATTACCATTTATAAGCCTCTCTTTCAAAATATCATTTATAAATCTCCTTTAATAAATTCATTTGTAAATCTCCTTTTTTATTTATAAAATACCTTTAATATATCACTTTATTAACTCAAACTCAGTTAATTAACTTTTAAACATCATTAATAAAATAATGTAATTATATTCAACCCCTATTATTTTATCATAAATTTATACTTCATACAAACTATCAACACATTATACCAAAATGTTTTACTTGTCAGTACGAGCCTACTACAAAAATGTAACGACCCAACTTTTCGACCATCGAAAGTCGACATCGAATGCATCCACATTATTTAAATGTCGAACATCTAATTGTCGAAAAGGCAGATTGTTATAGTAAAATAAAAAGAAAAGAACGGAAAACATGGAAAACATAATCTCACAGCGACAACAACAACATATAATATAACAAAGACAGTATAAACTGCCATTCTGTAACGCCCCACTCTGAGACCAACTGTAACAAAGAGTATTACGGGAGTAATACTGTCTGTTAAAGCGGAGAATAGAGTATAGTGGAAGCGACCATTTGTAATCAAGCTATAACTATCTACCGAATACGTCGAAAGGTGGAATCTATTTAAATTATCAGGTGGTTCGACATATTAGGTAAATACTTATAACGAAATTACAAATGGCTAAAGATCTATCAGGAAAAAGCATAATAACATAATGAAATAGCATCACAGAACAGAATCACATAACAAATATAAAATCCCAGAACAATACATCGTCGATACAGATCCAAATAATATAAGTGGGTACAAAGCCACTGCCCACACATGTGAGTCAAAAATATGTACATATCAAAGTCTGAATAATAACAGAGTAGCGGAATAGTGGACAAATAAAAGCGCTATCTATCAGCATAGCAAATAATGTCCAAGCGGAAGCACAGAAGCTAAGTCCAAAGACCTAACCTGAAACAACTCGGTCTGACCCGAGCAAAACACTCGGGTCAGGCTAGTTAAACAATCAGTAATAACTGAGATATATAATAATGCGGTACATAAATAAAACAGTACTTTTCCTAAGAGAAGAGTATTTTGGACCACATGAATATAATGACGGTCCCTAATCATCAATCAACAGTAAAAAAATCTCCAAAGAGAATATCAGCACCAAAGTGTTGAATAAATAAAATCGCCTCATATCATCGGCGTAACCAAAGCAATATAAAGTTGCCCATAGGCAACAATCCCAAGAATGACCAGAGTCCGTAATCAATGCCCAAGCAAAGATCGATGCTCCAAAGAGCAATGGGGATATACTGAAAAGTCAATGAAATCAAACACTGAAAAGTAGTGCCCAGAGACACTGTGAATCCACAAGGTAATCGCACTTACATCGTATGGTTCAATAGAACCAACACCAAATGGCGGTACTCGAATGGATATAAAAATCATCAGATAATACAAGTATAGCACGTGCACCGACCGGAGTCGTTATTGCCAAGTACTGTAGAGTTGTGATCGATCACTCGCACAGATGCGGAACGCGCGAGACGGCAAGGTCCTTCCCAGAAGGATAAAGGCCCAGAGGCACATGCCGAAAAAAGAAACTGCTCCATAGAACAGGTGTCCAGAGACGGTTGCCCAGAGGCGTGGTGACCCAGAGGTCCAGTACTGGCCGCCCAGAGGCTAATGTGTCTCAAACTTCTTGGTGAGGAACCCGTAAAGTGTTAACAATGAGTCCCATACCCCACGTTCGCACTAAACGGTTTACTAACCAATAGCAAGCTCACACTCCAAACAATAAAAAGTCCACCTCGTATCATCGGTAAACTAGACCCAAAGGTCAAAACGATCAATCGAATAGGTCGGGGATTAACCGGAAAGAAAATACACACGGTTCCATAGGCCGGAGATTTCCTAACCGTTTAAGCACCTTTCCACTTCGCTCGACGTGCTAAAATGTGAGTGTGAGATTTTTATTATAGAAAATAATGGTGCGAAACGGTTTTATAATTGATTTTGAAATCACTTTAAAGCGGTCTTTGAAAACTCTCCTATTATGGAGTAATTAATGTAATAATTAAAAATAATATTTAATAATATTTTTCAAAGGCCAATTTGAGTAAAAAAAATCATTTTAAAATCGTTTATAAAACCCATGTGCGAAATCTAGAGAACAATCTCGAAGAAATCGACGAAAACCAGAAATTCATCAAAAATATTCTAAGTGTTTGTAAACATTCAAAAACAGCTGCGAACCCAAGTTCGGCAATTTATTTGGACCAGCAAACTGTGTCCAACTGTCATGAAAATTTGTAGGCATGTAGTCCAACATCCCTACTTAATATGAAAAAAAGAATTTCTGGATTCCGAGTTGAGACGAAGTGGCAGCGACGTCTCAAAGTTGGACCCAGAACAAGATTCACACTGTTTACCAACAACGACCAGAGTTCAACTTCGACACGAAATTCGAAGTACCAAACGAACTCCGATGTTGCCCAAATTTTCCAGAGATGGATTTCGAAACTCCACTTTTCCAACGAGACCAAAAAGGTCGAATTCCGACTTCGGATGCGATTGTGGCGGCATCGCGAACCCATCCCGCTTGGGCTGGGGATGAGATACAAACCCCCAGCCCAAGCCGGCTGGGGTGAATTAATCAGCCCCCAACCCGCTTGGGCTGGGGAATCCCCAGCCCATGCGGGCTGGGGTTCATTCAGGCCCCAGCCCGCCTGGGCTGGGGAAGCCCCAGCCCATGCGGGCTGGGAAGAAATTGCAAGCCCAGCCCGCCTGGGCTGGGAAAGTATTGGCAAGCCCCAGCCCGCCTGGGCTGGGGGAGTAGGAGCTAGCCCAGCCCGCCTGGGCTGGGGAGGTGGGAGAAAGCCCCCAGCCCGCCTGGGCCGGGGAGGTGGAAGAAGGCCCAGCCCGCCTGGGCTGGGGAGGTGGGAGCAGGCCCCCAGCCCGCCTGGGCTAGGGAGGTGGGAGCAGGCCCAGCCCGCCTGGGCTGGGGAGGTGGGAGCAAGTCCCCAGCCCGCCTGGGCTGGGGAGGTGGGAGCAGGCCCCCAGCCCGCCTGGGCTGGGCTACTGCGCCCAGACAGCAGCCTGGGTGCAACCCAGGCCTGCTCTGGGCTCCCAGACCATTGTTTTCAGCCTGTTTTCAGGCTGAACATTTCCAACCAGCAATCAGTGCTGTTTATGGTGATTTTGGGGTGTTTTTTTCAAGTTTTTGGCATCAAATTTCACCAATATTATAACTAGCAATAATCACTAATAAATAGTAATTACATCAAAGAAGCAAAGGATCAAGTAGTTTGTGTGCAACAATATCTAAGCAAGCCAAAATCCTCAACCCCAAAGCAAAAGATCAAGAAACTTCAAGGACCCAAAAATCAAAAAAACAAAACAAAGATTACAACAAGATGGTAGAGATAAAATAGGGATTAAGAAGGATTAGAGAATAGGGGAGATTGCATTACCCTTTTGCTAAGATTAAACTAGTTTAGTTATGAAGAGAAGGGGATGGATCTTCTACCAAAGGGAGGCCATTATTTAGGGTTAGATCTAGGTTTAAGAATTATGAAGAGGAGGGTTAGGGTTTATGGAATGGGTTTAAGATATTATATAGAAGTGGGTAGGTTAATGGGTCATGTTAGGAGGTTTTAAAACCCTTTAGGACTTAGTTTATTTTTTTCTAAGGTTATCATGTGAACAAAATCCTAAGTAGCAACCTAGTTTTAATTAAAACCATATAATTGTCTCATTTGGCCAATTAAATCCATAATCACATTTAAAAATTCCCCATTTTAACCCCAAAATATTTTAATTTGCAAACCAATTGAAAGATTTAAATTCCCAAAAATTTGTTTAGCTCCCTTTTCAACTTAAAATCATAATTTTAATTTATTATTCGGTAATTGCAATTTCAGGGTTGTTATAGACTCCCTCCCTTAAGAAAATTGCGTCCCCGCAATTTCCTTAAATATAGAAGTCGTCTATAACATCTAATCCACAAAGGAATACAGAGGATAAAATATAGATGCTCACCCGTGCCGGAAGATGGAAGAAAACCAGGATAAGTACGCTCGATAAATTCTCTGGTCTCCCAAGTGCAGTCCTTAGGATTAGATGACCATTGAATCTTCACAAGCGGAACCTTTTTGTTTCGAAGACGTCTGATCTCCGAATCAAGCACACGAAGAGGTTGCTGCTCTATAGATAGATCGGGTAAGATCTCTAAATCAGGCACAACATGCGGCTCAATGATAGAATCAGGATCGCGGACACACATGCGAAGCTGGGAAACATGGAACACGTCGTGTATTCCAGAGAAGCGAGCAGGTAGAGCCACACGATAAGCCACGGGGTCGATGCGTTCCGTAATAGGAAATGGTCCAACATAGCGAGGAGCCAACTTCCCTGTAGAGCTGAAATGCACAACCCCCTTCATGGGAGAAACCCGAATAAAGACAGAATCGCCAATGGAGAACTCAAGAGGCTTCCTACGGTTGTCCGCGTAGGATTTCTGACGGTTCTGCGCCTCTTTCATTCTCTGACGAATAAGAATAATCTTCTCGGAAGATTCCCGAACTGAATCTGGACCAAGAAGGTGCTTCTCACCAGATTCTAACCAACAAGTAGGAGAGCGACATGGCCTTCCGTAAAGAGCCTCGAAAGGTGCCATGCCGATACTAACCTGAAAGCTGTTGTTGTAGGAGAACTCTACAAGCGGTAAGTGATCCTCCCAACTACCTCCGAAATCCAGAATACAACAGCGCAAAAGATCCTCTAAAACACGATTCACCCTCTCCGTCTGACCGTCGGTCTAAGGATGATAAGCAGTCGAGAGATTCAGCTTTGAGCCCAAAGCTGACTGTAGGCACTTCCAGAAGTGACTAGTAAAGATAGTGTCTCGATCACAGACGATAGAGCTAGAAATGCCATGAAGTCGAACGACTTCTTTCACATATAGCTTGGCAAGCTGAGGAGTAGTCCGAGTGGACTTAATAGGAAAGAAATGAGCTGATTTGGTCAAGCGATCGACGATGACCCAAATAGAAGTATGGGCTGACCTCGATCGAGGCAGACCGTCAATAAAATCCATGGATATCTGATCCCATTTCCACAATGGAATCTCCAGCGGCTAAAGAAGACCAGATGGACGCTGATGCTCAGCTTTGATCTGTTGACAAGTCATGCAACGGCTTACATAACTTGCAACATCGCTCTTTATGCCCTTCCAATAAAATAGACGACACATGTCGGCATACATCTTATTCGACCCGGGATGAATAGTGTACTTAGTGCGATGACACTCGTCTAGAATGTCACGCCTAAGTGATAAATCAGATGGTACCAAAATACGGTTCTTCCTGCGAAGACACCGATGAGAATCAATAGAATAATCCGACAATGTCTCATCACTGGATCCCGACTCAAGGGGATGAATGTATCGCAACAAGTCTGGATCCTGCCGTTGAGCATGGGCAATGCGATCCAATAGAATAGGTCGAGCTTCCAAGCTGAATAACAAGATCTGAGGATCAGAAGACGGAGCTCGATTTCGAATATCACACATAGAAAGAGTCTCAAAAATATCCCACTCGGCTATCATCATAGAAACTACTGCCGAGTGTTTGCGACTGAGTGCATCAGCCACACAATTACCCTTGCCAGGGGTATACTGAATGTCTAAGTCATATGAGGCGAGAAACTCAAGCCATCGCTCCTGCCTCATATTGAGATCCTTCTGACTGAATAAATACTTCAACGACTTGTGATCGGTGTAGAGAATGAAACATTCGCCCAATAGATAATAACGCCACGTCTTCAAAGCAAAGACGATAGCTGCTAACTCAAGATCATGAGTAGGATATTGAACCTCATTCGGACGTAGCTGCCTAGAAGTGTAAGCAACCACCCGATCCTTCTGCATAAGAACAGCACCGAGGCCGCTACCACAAGTGTCGGTGCAAACAACAAGATCCTGGTTACTCTTAGGAACCACAAGGATAGGAGCATGAGTGAGAAGTTCCTTCAATCGCTGGAAAGAAACCTCACACTTATCAGACCAAATAAAGCGAACCCCTTTACGAGTCAGAGTCGTGAGGGGAAGTGCAACACGAGAGAAATCCTTGATAAATCGACGGTAATAACCCGCCAGCCCAAGGAAGCTGCGAATATCATGAACGTTCTCGGGCTGCTTCCAATTCTGAATAGCTTCGATCTTGGCAGGATCGACAGAAATACCCTCAGATGATACAATATGGCCCAAGAACTTGACCTTGCTCTTCCAAAAATGGCACTTGGAGAGCTTGGCCTTAAGCTGATGCTGACGAAGAGTATCCAAGACGATCCGCAAATGATGAGCATGCTCTGCCTCGGATCTAGAATAAATAAGAATATCGTCGATGAAAACCAGAACGAATCTATCGATGTATTCCCGGAATACTCGATTCATAAGATCGACAAAGAAAGCCGGAGCGTTCGTCAAGCCGAATGGCATGACCAACCACTCAAAAGAACCATAACGAGTGCGAAATGCTGTAAGAGGAATGTTGTCTTCGACGACTCGTAGCTGATGGAATCCGGTGGCAAGGTCGAGCTGAGAGAAGACCTTCGCACCGCTCAACTGATCAAACATATCGTCTATCCGTGGCAATGGATAACGATTTCTGATGGTCAACTCATTAAGCTTGCGATAGTCGATGCAAAGCCTAAGAGAGCCATCGGGCTTCTTAACGAAGACCACAGCAGCACCCCATGGCGAAGAACTGGACCGAATGAACTGCTTCGCCTCAAGCTCTACTAACTGCTTCCTGAGTTCCTCATTCTCTTTTGTATACATCCTCGTGGGAGGACGCCCAACTGGGTGGGAGCCTGGAATGAGATCGATGCGGAACTCAATGGCCCGCTTTGGCGGCAGGCCAGATACTGGCTCGAATATATCGGGGAAATCCCGAACAACAGGAATACGGGATATGTCCACATTCTCATCTCGTGAATCAAGAGAAAATAAAGTAATATCAGAAATCCCAACATCCTGAAGAGCAATAGCTAACGGAGCGGACGAGTCAGGATGACGAAGAAATAATATCCGCTCCGAACAAATGATTTTGGCGTCGTACTGAGCGAGCCAATCCATGCCAAGAATCATGTCAAAGCCCAAATACTCCATAACGTGCAGATTCGCACGGAAAGAAAATCCACAAAGATCGATATCTATATCCTCACAAAGCAAGCTAAGGGTCGTGGATCCGCCGATGGGATTCACAATCCTTAGTGAAGAAACCAAACAAGTAACATCCAAAGATAAAGTATCAACTAGTTCCTTTGATACGAATGAGTGAGAGGCACCCGTATCAAAAAGAACTCTAATAGATCTACCATGAAATAAAATAGAGCCTTCAAGCATGGAAGGATGTGTACCTTTAGGCTGAGCAGAAGTGGTAGGAGCCTTGGCAGCATTAAGCCTGCCAGGCTTGGCACTAGCTGGAGCAATAGGACAAGCGGAGATCCTATGTCCCTCCTTCTTGCAGAAGGTGCAATAGAGAGGTGACGCAGCGGATTAAACAAAACAATCTTCAATCGGTGAAAGTAGCAATCGATGGATTGATGAATACTGAAATGCCCGAATTCGTTGATCCGAAGATACCGAATTCTAGCTATCCCGAACTCGTTGATCGCGCACGATACCGGGTTCAAAGATCTTCAATTCTTCAAGCGTTGATCAAGCGCACTTGATTCCGCAAATCGGCTTCTGCAATCGTTGAATCGAGCGCACTCGATTAACCGAAAGAGGAGATAGGAGATTACACTCAACTACCAATTTGAATGAAAGCACAAAGCTAACAAAGAGAATTTTATTCAAAAATCAACAACCTATACAAATGGCACCACCGGCCTATTTATAGCATTTTACAACTCACACGAAAAAATAACAAAATTACATCAACTCCTAAGTCGATTCCGACTTACGACCTACGACCTATCATAACTCGGTGACGACTTAAGACAAAACAGTTACAACATAGCGACATAACAACATTACCAGTACAACACAACGACCTAAAACAAACAGGCTACGACCTTAAAGAAGATGCGACCTACGACTTACAAAAATATAGCCTTATTACAACACTTAGGTCGTAGATGACCTAAATACTCACGACATAAGACCCACACGCCTTACGACTCAACAAACAACGGTAGAGATTAACTCGCAGAAGAATCAACGGCAACAAGCTTCAACGACTTAAAAACATGCGGCATCACAGATCAGCGACTTAAGGAAATCAATGGCAGAGATTAACTCGGTCTAAGATTCAACGGCATCCAGAGCTTTGCGACCTAAAAGATAAGCGGTTTTAGAAACTTCGCGACCTAAAGCTTGCGACCTAAGTCCTCGCGACTTAACTCCCCAGATCACCCAGCGACTTATCTTAAGTCGTTCCTGTTTCCTACGACTTATCATAGGTCGTGACTTGTTAGGTCGTAGCACCCTGTTAGCTCGTTCCAGCGACCTATTTCTTATCTCGTTAGGTCATACACAAGTTAACTCGGTAAGTCGTTCCAGCGACCTATCTTCCAACTCGTTAGGTCGTACACGACCTAAAAACATGTTAGGTCGTTCCAGTTCCTCGTTAGCTCGCACATTCCCACTAGGTCGTTACCGATCTTCACTAAGTCGTGGAAACGACTTAAGAGCTTTGTTAGGTCGGCTGCGACCTAAAACTTGACCTTTCCACAATTCTTCACGAAATGTTAACTCGTTAATCTCCTCCTTAGGTCGTGAGCGACCTAAGACTTCTTTCCAGGCTAATCATCCTCTCCAGGTTGAGAAAAATTCGCCCTCGAATTTGCACCTTCTGCATCCAACACAACAAACTCATCCCCATGATATGGTACGAGATGCTTAACATTGAATACGTCAGACGTATACACATCATCTGGCAGCTTCACTTTATAAGCATTTTCATTAATTCGTTTCACAACTTCCACATGACCAATTTTTCTGGCTTTCAACTTGTTATAAGCGCCTACTGGAAAAAGATCCTTTGTTAACACTGCATAAACCAAATCACCTTCTTGAAATTCAACACCCCTTCGCTTCAGATCTGCAGAACGCTTATACTTCTCATTTGCTTTCTCCAATCGTTCCTGAACGATTTTGTGACATTCTGCCAATCCTTCAACAAAATCCGCAGCTTTCTTAACTGTCTTCTTTGATTGTGGCACTACCGTTAAATCCAACGGACCCTTCGGTAAGCTTGAATATACTATCTGAAATGGACTGAACCCTGTGCTACGATTTACCGCATGATTATGAGCAAATTCTGCCTGGCATAACTTCACATCCCAACTCTTCAGATTATCTTGTACAAGACACCTCAACAAATTCCCCAATGATCTGTTCACAACCTCGGTCTGCCCATCCGTTTGCGGATGATAAGCACTACTAAACTTCAGCTTCGTTCCCACCATTTTCCACAAACTCAACCAAAAGTGACTCAGAAATCGAGTATCTCTATCCGCCACAATAGATTCTGGCAATCCATGAAGTCGATAGATCTCCTTGAAAAACAATTGAGCAACATGAACAGCATCCGCCGTCTTCTTACAAGCAATAAAATGTGCCATTTTCGAAAATCGATCAACCACCACATAAATGGAATCGTTACCACGCTGTGTCCTCGGTAATCCCAACACGAAGTCCATACTCACATCAACCCATGGTTTAATTGGTACAGGTAACGGCATATATAACCCAGCATTAGTTGTAGTTCCTTTCGAAATCTGACAGATATGACATCGCTCCACAAACCTCTCCACCTCTTTCCTCATCGATGGCCAAAAGTAAGATTGTGAAATCAACTGTAATGTACGGTCTCTACCCACGTGTCCTTCTTCATGTAGCTCTTTTACGATCTTCATTCTCAAACTACCCTCCGGTATGCACAATCGATTTCCTTTGAACAGAAAACCATCTATCATTATAAACTCATCCGTCTCCCCATCCTTGACTTTATCAACAAACTTTGCAAAGTAAGGATCATTGTCAAATAATTCTGGTTACATTTCAAACCCCGTCACTTCAACCTTTAGTCTAGTCAACAAATGACTCCTCCTACTCAAAGCATCAGCCACACGATTCGTCACCCCTGACTTGTGTTTAACAACAAAAGTAAATTGTTGCAGATATGCAATCCACGATGCATGTCTTGCTGAAATCTTGCCTTGCCCTTGTAAATGCTTCAACGCCTCATGATCAGTGTAAAGAACAAACTCCTTCTGAAATAGATAGTGTCTCCAGTGTTTACTAGATTGCACAACGCATAAAATTCAACGTCATATGTACTGTATCTCATCTTTGCTCCTGATAACTTCTCGCTAAAGTATGCAATCGGACGTCCCCTCTGACTCAATACTCCTCCAATTCCAACCTTGGATGCATCAGTATGTAGTTCAAACACTAACTGAAACTCTGGTAATATTAGAATTGGTGCAGACGTCAAGAGTTCTTTGATTCGCTCAAAAGCAACCCCGGCTTCCTCCGTCCATGCAAACTGTTTACCCTTCATGCAATCAGTAATAGGTGCCATCACACTACTAAAGTGTGGAATGAACCTCCGATAAAATGAAGCCAATCCGTGAAAACTACGAACTTTCGTTATCGTCTTGGGCTGCGGCCAATCTCTGATAGCTTCGATTTTACTTTGGTCAACCTGTATTCCTTCTTCCGACACAACATATCCCAAAAATAAAACACTCTTCGCCATAAAAACACACTTCTTTGTAGCAGCATAGAATTGTTCTTCACGAAGAATAATTAGCACTTTCTTCAGATGTTGAACATGCTCTTCTGTACTAGCACTGTAGATTAGAATATCATCAAAGTAAACCACAACGAATTTCCCAATGTATGGCCTAAAAATCTGGTTCATCACCCTCATGAATGTACTTGGTGCATTCGATAGACCAAACGGCATTACCAGCCATTCATACAAGCCTTCCCTCGTCTTGAATGCTGTCTTCCATTCGTCCCCTGGTCTAATGTGCATCTGATGATAACCGCTCTTCAAGTCAATCTTAGAAAAGACTACGGACCCACTGATCTGATCCAATAAATCAGCAAGCCTCGGCATCAGAAATCTATATCTGACTGTGATCTTATTCAATGCTCGACTGTCTGTGCACATCCTCCACGTTCCATCCTTTTTTGGTACCAATAAAGCCGGTACAGCACAAAGACTTAAACTCTCCTGCACACGCCCCTGTTCAAGCAATTCCTCTACCTACCTCCGCAACTCTTCATGTTCCTTCGGACTCATTCGATAATGTGGTCTGTGTGGTAACACAGCACCTGGAACAAGATCTATCTGATGTTGTATATCCCTCAACGGTGGAAACTCCGTTGGTAACTCCTCTGGAAATACATCGTCAAATTCTTTCAAAACTGGTTTAACTTCTTCTGGAATTTCAACTTCTTCACTGCTCTCACGCCCAATTAACAAGAATACTTCCGACTCTTCTTCAACCTCCTTAACAAACTCCTTCAAAGATAACAAAGTTTTGAGCTCTTCAATCTCCTCCAACTTGTTTTCCTCCTGTTGTCGCTTCTTTGGAACTAGAGTAATATTTGTGCCTTCAAACATGAAACTGTAACTGTTGGTACGCCCATCATGTTGCACCGCCGTATCATACTATGGTCTCCCCAGCAACAAATGACAAACGTCCATATCTACCACATCGCACCAGATTTCATCTTTATATTTCTTCCCAATTGAAAACTTCACACAAGCCCTTCGTACAACCTTCACCTCCCCGCCTTTCCTCAACCAAGCTAGCTTGTACGGTTTCGGATGTTTCTCAGCCTTCAATGCCAATTTCCTCACAGCTTCGGAAGAAATTATATTATCACAGCTTCCAGCATCAATAACAAATTTGCAAACTTTCCCCAGAATAGTACATGTTGACTGAAAAATATTGCTCCTTAACCAACTACAATCCTCCTCTTGCTTTGGTGTTAAACAGGACCTCTTCATCATTAGATTATAACCTTCGTCTCCCGACACTTCTTCTTCCTCCTCATCAGGTGGTGAATTGGAACATTCAGCTTCTTCATCCTCATCCTCAACCTCCGCTATCATAGCTCTCTTCTTCGGCTTCGGACATTCGCTACTTTTGTGGCCCATTTCTTGGCAATTATAACATTTGAAACCATTATTGACTTTCGCCTTCTCAGCCTCCTTCAACACTGGTCTACTGATAGGTTTGGAAACATTAGAACTCCCACTAACACCCTTCACTTGATTGTTGGAATTAGTAAACACACCTCCTCCTCGTCTACCCTGCTTCTCCCAAGCCAACGCTTTCTGATGTGCTTCCGCTACAGATCTAGGATCAAACATGTTAACCATATCCTGAATCTGCATTCGCAACCCCCCAACAAATCTGGCTGTCAATTGTTCTTCTGTCTCCATAATATCATTCCTGGGAATCAGTTGATAAAATTCGTCAGCATAGTCATTCACAGATTTCATCCCTTGTCTCAAGTTCTGCAAACGTTGATACATCAAAGATTGATAATTGTAAGGTAAGAACGTTGCTTTCATCAATTTCTTCATCTTCTCCCAAGATTCAACTTTTGACTTTCCCATTCGTTCACGTGTAAGTTTGGTTTGCTGCCACCATGCCAAAGCTCTACCCCTCAACCTTGTAGCAACCAACTTCACTCTACGATGCTCTGGAACTTCCTTGAAGTCAAAAATCTCTTCAACATTAGCTACCCAATCTAGAAACTCCTCTGCTTGCATACCACCTTTGAATTCAGGAATTTCAGTCTTCATCCCCGACTCCCATTTGTGATCATACTCAGAGTGATTTCTTCCTTGTCCTCGTCCTTGTCCTCGAACACTACCACCATCATACTCCTCTTCAAAATCAGATGTATATCGTTGTCTATCTCGTCCACCCACATCTCTACTCCCATCACGTCTACCACCATCATCCCTTCTATCTGCATTCCTCCGTTCACGATCATTCACGTTCCTCCCACGCCTTTGATCATCATCAACACTTCTGTCTCGATTGGATTGTGGTGAGACTCTACTTCCCCCATGGTTAGATTCAGGTGAAACCCTTCTCCGATTTTGATTCATTTCTAACATCATCTTCTCTAATCGTCCAATCCCTTCATTAAGCTTCTCACTAAAGTTCTCATTAATTCTCTGCTCCATCTCATCAGCTTCTTCTCTTCGATACAAAGCTTCTACGTTTTGGTGACGATTAGCTCTCCTCGGCGGCATACTTGAAAACTTTACAAACACTTCAAATTCAAACACAATTCGAACTTTGATCCAAAATGAAATGGATCGACAACTCCCACTTTGTTGCTACTTCGCGATGAACACGATGCACACAACTTCTCCAAATGATATAGATCTGATCTCTAAACTCCAATACAAAGTCGAACAACTTCAACTTGCTCTCGGCCGTGGTAAACAAAACTCAAATCTTCACTTCGATTCAAACTTCTTCGAGATGATTGGCTCCAAAACTCGATTTAGCTATGATTGGCTAAAATAAGCTCTGATACCAAAACTGACGCAGCGGATTAAACAAAACAATCTTCAATCGGTGAAAGTAGCAATCGATGGATTGATGAATACTGAAATGCCCGAATTCGTTGATCCGAAGATACCGAATTATAGCTATCCCGAACTCGTTGATCGTGCACGATACCGGGTTCAAAGATCTTCAATTCTTCAAGCGTTGATCAAGCGCACTTGATTCCGCGAATCGGCTTCTGCAATCATTGAATCGAGCGCACTCGACTAACCGAAAGAGGAGACAGGAGATTACACTCAACTACCAATTTGAATGAAAGCACAAAGCTAACAAAGAGAATTTTATTCAAAAATCAACAACCTATACAAATGGCACCACCGGCCTATTTATAGCATTTTACAACTCACACGAAAAAATAACAAAATTACATCAACTCCTAAGTCGGTTCCGACTTACGACCTACGACCTATCATAACTCGGTGACGACTTAAGACAAAACAGTTACAACATAGCGACATAACAACATTACCAGTACAACACAACGACCTAAAACAAACAGGCTACGACCTTAAAGAAGATGCGACCTACGACTTACAAAAATATAGCCTTATTACAACACTTAGGTCGTAGATGACCTAACTACTCATGACATAAGACCCACACGCCTTACGACTCAACAAACAACGGTAGAGATTAACTCGCAGAAGAATCAACGGCAACAAGCTTCAGCGACTTAAAAACATGCGGCATCCCAGATCAGCGACTTAAGGAAATCAATGGCAGAGATTAACTCGGTCTAAGATTCAACGGCATCCAGAGCTTTGCGACCTAAAAGATAAGCGGTTTCAGAAACTTCGCGACCTAAACCTTGCGACCTAAGTCCTCGCGACTTAACTCCCCAGATCACCCAGCGACTTATCTTAAGTCGTTCCTGTTTCCTGCGACTTATCATAGGTCGTGACTTGTTAGGTCGTAGCACCCTGTTAGCTCGTTCCAGCGACCTATTTCTTATCTCGTTAGGTCGTACACAAGTTAACTCGGTAAGTCGTTCCAACGACCTATCTTCCAACTCGTTAGGTCGTACACGACCTAAAAACATGTTAGGTCATTCCAATTCCTCGTTAGCTCGCACATTCCCACTAGGTCGTTGCCGATCTTCACTAAGTCGTGGAAACGACTTAAGAGCTTTGTTAGGTCGGCTGCGACCTAAAACTTGACCTTTCCACAATTCTTCACGAAATGTTAACTTGTTAATCTCCTCCTTAGGTCATGAGCGACCTAAGACTTTTTTCCAGGCTACATCAAGAGGTTTGGGACACTCTCGAATAAAGTGATCTGGAGAACCGCAGTTGAAGCATTTCTTTGGAGGACGTGTCCCACTAGGCTGAGCAGGAGTCTGGGACTGGGGACGAGTCTGAGGCTGAGTTTGAACGGTGGAACTGCCAGTCTTCTTCTTCTTGTGCTGAAAAGAAGAGCCAGACTTGCGAGGAGGAAACCTCTTCTTGGTGGGGTTTGTGGAACCCACACCACCATCATCACTATGCTCCATCTCGACTGACTCAAGATGTAGAGCTGCATCGACTAGCTTCTCAAATGAGAGATCAAGCTGTAGCATAAGCTGCCTCTTTAGATATTTCTTCAAGCCCTCAACAAATTTGAGGTTCCTCTTATAAGGAGTAGCAATAAACTCAAGGCCGTACTTGGACAGGGCCTCGAAGGAAGAGACATAGTCGGATACGGAGGACTTCCCCTGCTTGAGATCAAGAAAGCGGCGAGCAAGGGAGTTCTTCTCTGACTCTGGGATGAATTTGAGCTCAAATCTCTCACGAAACTGAGCCCAAGTAAGTGCGGTCTCATCGATCTCAGCAATAAGGAGTTCGTACCAATCTAGGGCACGACTCTGAAGCTGACTGGAAGCAATAAGAACACGGTCATGATCCGGGATATCCATACGAGTGAAAATGCGCTCGCATATCCGAATCCAAGCCTGGACCTCTAAGACATTCTCGGAGCCACTGAACGGCTTCCCTCCGAGATGGGTAAAATCACTGCAAAGACGCGCAAAAGCAGACTTGCACGGAGCATCAGCAACTGGGGCTGGAGACTGAGAATGAGACTGGGAATTCCGAACCAGCTCCATGATCTGGTCGGTGGTCATGAACACGCCCTCTGGATGAGTGTTGCTGGACTGCCCAGCAGCACTGGTCTGACGTGTGGTTCTCCCTCTTCCCCTTCCAGACATACTGAAAGTCAAACGGGAATTAGAGTTAGACATGATTCAATGATAGATAATTAATTAAGGAATACTATGGAATATAACGGATTCCTATACATATTCCTAACTTATCTATCAACAAACATAAGGAAGGGATTTGATTTAATTTGGATCTAATTAAAATGTATTGTACTAAGTGTATCTGTTCTGTGTTTATTATGCTTATTCCTGAAACCAGGCTTTGATACCAAACTGTAACGCCCCACTCTGAGACCCACTGTAACAAAGAGTATTACGGGAGTAATACTGTTTGTTAAAGCGGAGAATAGAGTATAGTGGAAGCGACCATTTGTAATCAAGCTATAACTATCTACCGAATACGTCGAAAGGTGGAATCTATTTAAATTATCAGGTGGTTTGACATATTAGGTAAATACTTATAACGAAATTACAAATGGCTAAAGATCTATCAGGACAAAGCATAATAACATAATGAAATAGCATCACAGAACAGAATCACATAACAGATATAAAATCCCAGAACAATATATCGTCGATACAGATCCAAATACAATAAGTGGGTACAAAGCCACTGCCCACACATGTGAGTTAAAAATATGTACATATCAAAGTCTGAATAATAACAGAGTAGCGGAATAGTGGACAAATAAAAGCGCTATCTATCAGCATAGCAGATAATGTCCAAGCGGAAGCACAGAAGCTAAGTCCAGAGACCTAACCTGAAACAACTCGGTCTGACCCGAGCAAAACACTCGGGTCAGGCTAGCTAAACAATCAGTAATAACTGAGATATATAATAATGCGGTACATAAATAAAACAGTACTTTTCCTAAGAGAAGAGTATTTTGGACCACATGAATATAATGACGGTCCCTAATCATCAATCAACAGTAAAAAAATCTCCAAAGAGAATATCAACACCAAAGTGTTGAATAAATGAAATCGCCTCATATCATCGGCGTAACCAAAGCAATATAAAGTTGCCCATAGGAAATAATCCCAAGAATGACCAGAGTCCGTAATCAATGCCCAAGCAAAGATCGATGCTCCAAAGAGCAATGGGGATATACTGAAAAGTCAATGAAATCAAACACTGAAAAGTAGTGCCCAGAGACACTGTGAATCCACAAGGTAATCGCACTTACATCGTATGGTTCCATAGAACCAACACCAAATGGCGGTACTCGAATGGATATAAAAATCATCAGATAATACAAGTATAGCACGTGCATCGACCGGAGTCGTTATTGCCAAGTACTGTAGAGTTGTGATCGATCACTCGCACAGATGTGGAACGCGCGAGACGGCAAGGTCCTTCCCAGAAGGATAAAGGCCTAGAGGCACATGCCGAAAAAAGAAACTGCTCCATAGAACAGGTGTCCAGAGACGGTTGCCCAGAGGCGTGGTGACCCAGAGGTCCAGTACTGGCCGCCCAGAGGCTAATGTGTCACAAACTTCTTGGAGAGGAACCCGTAAAGTGTTAACAATGAGTCCCATACCCCACGTTCGCACTAAACGGTTTACTAACCAATAGCAAGCTCACACTCCAAACAATAAAAAGTCCACCTCGTATCATCGCTAAACTAGACCCAAAGGTCAAAACGATCAATCGAATAGGTCGGGGATTAATCGGAAAGAAAATACACACGGTTCCATAGGCCGTAGATTTCCTAACCGTTTAAGCACCTTTCCACTTCGCTCGACGTGCTAAAAAGTGAGTGTGAGATTTTTATTATAGAAAATAATGGTGCGAAACGGTTTTATAATTGATTTTGAAATCACTTTAAAGCGGTCTTTGAAAACTCTCATATTATGGAGTAATTAATTTAATAATTAAAAATAATATTTAATAATATTTTTCAATGGCCAATTTGAGTAAAAAAATCATTTTAAAATCGTTTATAAAACCAGTGTGCGAAATCTAGAGAACAATCTCGAAGAAATCGACGAAAACCAGAAATTCATCAAAAATATTCTAAGTGTTTGTAAACATTCAAAAACAGTTGCGAACCCAAGTTCGGCAATTTATTTGGACCAGCAAACTGTGTCCAACTGTCATGAAAATTTGTAGGCATGTATTCCAACATCCCTACTTAAGATGAAAAAAAGAATTTCTGGATTCCGAGTTGAGACGAAGTGGCAGCGACGTCTCAAAGTTGGACCCAGAACAAGATTCACACTGTTTACCAACAGCGACCAGAGTTCAACTTCGACACGAAATTTGAAGTACCAAACGAACTCCGATGTTGCCCAAATATTCTAGAGATGGAGTTCAAAACTCCACCTTTCCAACGAGACCAAAAACGTCGAATTCCAACTTCGGATGCGATCGTGGCGGCATCGCGAACCCAGCCCGCTTGGGCTGGGGATGAGATACAAACCTCCAGCCCAAGCGGGCTGGGGTGAATTAATCAGCCCCTAGCCCGCTTGGGCTGGGGCTGGGGAAGCCCCAGCCCATGCGGGCTGGGGTTCATTCAGGCCCCATCCCATGCGGGCTGGGGTTCATTCAGGCCCCAGCCCGCCTGGGCTGGGGAAGCCCCAACCCATGCGGGTTGGGAAGAAATTGCAAGCCCAGCCCGCCTGGGCTGGGAAAGTATTGGCAAGCCCCAGCCCGCCAGGGCTGGGGGAGTAGGAGCTAGCCCAGCCCGCCTGGGCTGGGGAGGTGGGAGCAAGCCCCCAGCCCTCCTGGGCTGGGGAGGTGGGAGCAGGCCCAGCCCGCCTGGGCTAGGGAGGTGGGAGCAGGCCCCCAGCCCTGCCCGCCTGGGCTGGGGAGGTGGAGACAGGATCCAGCCCGCCTGGGCTGGGCTACTGCGCCCAGACAGCAGCCTAGGTGCAACCCAGGCCTGCTCTGGGCTCCCAGACCATTGTTTTCAGCCTGTTTTTAGGCTGAACATTTCCAGCCAGCAATCAATGCTATTTTTGGTGATTTTGGGGTGTTTTTTTCAAGTTTTTGGCATCAAATTTCACCAATATTATAACTAGCAATAATCACTTATAAATAGTAATTACATCAAAGAAGCAAAGGATCAAGTAGTTTGTGTGCAACAATATCTAAGCAAGCCAAAATCATCAACCCCAAAGCAAAAGATCAAGAAACTTCAAGGACCCAAAATTCAAAAAAACAAAACAAAGATTACAACAAGATGGTAGAGATAAAATAGGGATTAAGAAGGATTAGAGAATAGAGGAGATTGCATTACCCTTTTGCTAAGATTAAAC
This sequence comes from Allium fistulosum, assembly GCA_030737815.1. Classification (NCBI taxonomy): domain Eukaryota; kingdom Viridiplantae; phylum Streptophyta; class Magnoliopsida; order Asparagales; family Amaryllidaceae; genus Allium; species Allium fistulosum. Next base: position 387,673,185 of record CM060907.1, on the reverse strand, counting down.
TAGTTTAGTTATGAAGAGAAGGGGATGGATCTTCTACCAAAGGGAGGCCATTATTTAAGGTTAGATCTAGGTTTAAGAATTATGAAGAGGAGGGTTAGGGTTTATGGAATGGGTTTAAGATATTATATAGAAGTGGGTAGGTTAATGGGCCATGTTAGGAGGTTTTAAAACCCTTTAGGATATAGTTTATTTTTTTCTAAGGTTATCATGTGAACAAAATCCTAAGTAGCAACCTAGTTTTAATTAAAACCATATAATTGTCTCATTTGGCCAATTAAACCCATAATCACATTTAAAAATTCCCCATTTTAACCCCAAAATATTTTAATTTGCAAACCAATTGAAAGATTTAAATTCCCAAAAATTTGTTTAGCTCCCTTTTCAACTTAAAATCATAATTTTAATTTATTATTCGGTAATTGCAATCTCAGGGTTGTTACAAACTATCAACACATTATACCAAAATGTTTTACTTGTCAATACGAGCCTACTGCAAAAATGTAACGACCCAACTTTTCGACCATCGAAAGTCGACATCGAATGCATCCACATTATTTAAATGTCGAGCATCCAATTGTCGAAAAGGCAGATTGTTATAGTAAAATAAAAAGAAAAGAACGGAAAACATGGAAAACATAATCTCATAGCGACAACAACAACATATAACATAACAAAGACAGTATAAACTTCCATTCCAAAAATATAAAGTACATCAGAGTAAAAAACAAATCTTATCAACTGGATAGTTATAAAATCCTGACCTTACAGTTGCTGATAGGAATACCATATAATATAGAAGAAAATAAAACATTACGATAGGTGAACATCCATCTCTTCTCCAAGAACTCCATGTCACTAAAGCCAACCTAGAAAAATACTCAGTTTGACCAAGCTTATAAGAAAATAACACGCGGATCAGTCTGGAAAACCAGTGTGAAAAAACTCAAGTAATATGATGAACATATAAAAAGCTTGTAAGATCACACCACTAAATGTGGAACGGGTTTTTACCTTACAATAACAACATCCATACAGAAAAGAGTGGAAATAAACAACAAGAAAAAAAATCCAAATATAAAGGATGGGTAACAGTAAGAACAAATCTCATACTTAAGGAATGGGCATAAATAATAAAAATCCATACTTGAAAGAATGGAAATAATCTGAACAAAATCCAAATTGGAAAGAATAGACAAACGAGGTAAAAGTCTAAACTTGAAAGAATGGACAAACAAGGTCACAATCCAAACTCAAAGGATGGACGCAAATAATTAAACATCGAGAAGGACCCCAGTCACTTCTCGGTGAATTAAGGAAACAATTCCAAGATTTGAATCAACAACAAGAAAAGGAATTTTCCAACAATGGCTAGGAGGATGCACCCCCTTACCGAAAGTATACCTCTAGAAATATACTTGAGAACTCTGATGGCTCTCGGACACGTCCAAGCCCGACCCCTCCAACGGTTACCGAGTATTCGAGTATTTCACATCGTGGTGCACACTTATCCAAACCAAATCTAGAGTAGATGTAACAATACCCTAATGGATACAAGCCCACATAGCTTGGCTTCCACTCGCTCTTTGGGTTTAGTCATTTCTGACAAAGGATAACAAAGCTCAAATGAGTAACCCGTCGTCTTAGTGTGACAAAATACAAAGAAGATAGTAGAGTCAAAATCGATAGTCGATAAATCAACTATCGGGAATAACAAAGTGATTTTTGTATGAGAATTAAATCACATACACTTACCACCAATAAATGGATCAAACTTTTTAGAACTCATTTTCACATTTCAAATACTGTAAAAAGCACTTTAAAAATACTCTTTGAAATATTCTTTTAAAAGGACAAATTATAATACTAAGTGTGTTAAAACAAGGGTCAAAATAAATGTCATTAAAACATTGCTTACTATAAACCCAAAACATTTACACTTAGTTTAATTTTCAAACAACCACTTTTAAAGGATTTTTTTATTTATAAACTATCATTTATAAATTCAAAACAACACTTATTATCCCAAACGATAATAAATCAATTTAAATACCTTTATAAATTTAAAACAATGTTAATTTATCCCAAAGGATGATTTATATACAACTCTTTTATAATTTTAAAACCACATTAAGTTTCCCAAAAGAAAACAAATCAAATTTTAAAATCTTTTTATAAATTTTAAAACAACATTAGTTATCCCAAAAGATAATTAATCACATTTATAATCTCTTTTAATAAACCAATCAATTATCTTTAGAACATCGTTGTTAAATTAGTTCATTAACTTTGAAACACTAAATTAGTTAATAAATTTTAAACACTTTTATTAAATCGGTTAATTTACTTTAAACTCTTTTATTAAATCAGTTAATTAACTTTTAAAACACCGTTAATTAAAATGATTAATTAATTCAAATATCATTAATTAAAATGATTAATTAAATTCAAATATCATTAATTAAAATGATTAATCAAACTCAAATATCATTAATTAAAATGATTGATTACATTCAAATATCATCAATTAAAAATAATTAAATAAATTCAAATATCATTACTTAAAATGATTAAATAAATCCAAATCTCATTAATCAAAATGATTAATTAAATTTAAATATCAGTAGTTAAAACGATTAATTAATTTAAATATCATTATTCTAAATGATTAATTAAATTTAAACATCATTAATCAAAATAATTAGTGAATTTTAAACATCTATTTTTTGAAACTACAAGCTCAAGACAACTCACACAAAAGCTTAGGGGATGATATTCACTAAGTAACAGTATAACGAAAATCGATATAACAACACTTAAACAATTCAAATTGTATGTCACAATTATTTTCAACCAAACAACAATATAAGAAACGTAAGGATGTAGTTAAATTAATACTAGCGAGAAACCCCTTAGGGTGCCTCTACAAATGTCCCCTGCAAAAACAATGGTTACGAACAACATAACTAGTTATATTGGTTCACTACAAATAAGATAATATGTCATCCATTTTCCAAAACGGGAATACAACCAAACAATTAATGAAACAACAATATACTGACATCCAAGAATACAACAATAATCTATAGTATCATAGATATTATATTGTTTATTTAAAGGTGAGTTTACTCACAGAAATTCCAGCGGATGCTTTCGTGTTTCGGTTTGGTCACGTTCGATTTAGCCCAAAATTCAGCTGGCTCTAAATCCAATGAAATATGTTCATGTGCGTAGCTAATAATTACGCAAGTGCAATATAACTAACTGCATCCAAATCCAATCTCGTACGAGAAAGATATTAATTTCATAATTTTTCAAATTAAACAGTTTAATCAAATCAACTTGATTATATTATTAAGTTGATTACCACACTAATATATCTTCTCCCTCTCTAAACTCCCATACACACACACGAACATGCACAGCCATGCACTCCTCCTCGATTCCTCCTCAACTACTCCACGAAAAGATGATCCGTCAATTGCAAACAACTCCCCTATGCGAATGCTACCCACTGTACCCTGCCCCCTTGAGCTCGATCAAGAAAACACAATCGCGACCTGATGCAAACCATTTCTATGCTTAAAACATCGGACTACCCTAACATCCATCGTAATGTCCCATACTCGGGGGCAAGGCGGGGTTCGAAAAGAGAAGGCCAATAACGACCTCCATTTTGCCTCACGTAGCCTAGATCTTTGACAAGATGGAACCATAGCTGCTGCCTACAAAGTTGGGCAACCCAAATCTCAACCGCAAGCTGTCAAACATGAATATAATCGAAGTCCTTAACGAAACAAGCTCAAAATTCCCAAATTTATAACTTTTAGTTGAGTATGGCTGTTGATTTTGAATTTTGTTTTTGTGCTGCAATTGTTTTTATTAACTGGAAATAAAAAAGAAAGGGAGGATGAGGAATGAAAGTGGAAAATTAGTTGTAAGTGTTGGTTCTTCCTTATCTTTCCTTATAATCAAAACAACATGCTTTACTTTATCTATCGGTTAAAACAAGGTCTCCAAGTAACCATCAATTCTAAATAATTTTTCCATACAAGGTATCAAATCAAAATCAAGTCAATATTAATTTAAGTTCAAAATTTTTAAATTAGATTTGATTTTAAAATGTTATGAAAAAAATTATTTGCGGTGCTCCGCTACACAATATTCCGTTCGCATTCGGACCGCGAACGACGGAAATAAAAATATGACCGCGCACCAAAAAGTGACACAATCCCAAAACAACAATAAAGTACACAAATTGATAAATTCTGTGAAATTTTAGAAATACCATCGTATGCCATAAAATATGTCAAACGAAAATTTAAATATTTTCCTAATTAAAATTTTTGGAAAATATCCAATAAATTAAATTAAAATTACTATAATAAAAATCAAGTCGTTTTATTGGTAATTGGTTTCTTATTATTTATTCAAACTACTTATTATTGCAAATAAATTTATGAAATGAATTTACCATTATTATTTATTAATTAAAAGGAGTTAAATAAAGCTATTAAATCCATTTAATTAATATTAAATTTACAACTCAAATTTTAATTCTCACTTCAAATATTTAAATAATACCAATATTTGAATATAAGTTATTTAAATTTTTAAACATTGATTATTTAAATATTTTAAATTAATTATATATTCAAATCAAAAACGATAAAATTCAGGGATGTTACAAAAATTATACGGGTTAAACGGATTTAAAATGAGTAAGATATCCTATTTATATATATTCAACACATTTTAGTTAATAATAATAATAATCAACAAAAACAATTAATTCTCACCCAAGCCTTCAACACAAAGCCCAATACACGACCCAACTCCAAAACACATGCGCAAACCCCCTTCTCCATTTCTCTCTTCCCATGTACATGTTCCAAAGCCTGCATACAACCTTCCCCTCCATCTTCCTCTTCTTCACATTCATGGCCATGCAAAGCCCATAGCCCACACTCCCAACCCGAAACTCCTCTCCCTCTTCTCTCCATTTTCTTGGCTGCCTGCTACTCCCCTTCTCTTTCTTCCATTTCTTGTTGCATGTACACTTTATTTTCCACCATGCAACTCACGTTTCCATGCATGCATCTCCATGCAAACACACATACACACACTCGCTCTCCACTCTTCTTTTATCTCTTGACCATGCATGCAACCCTCCTCCACCTCATTTCTTACCACTCATGCATGCTCCTTCCTAGAACCCAACACCGCACCTTCCTCCTCACTGCACACATAGCTTCATTTGCATGCACACTACACTTCAACAAAATAATAGCATACATATACTCCACACGCTAACTCTCAAACACACTAGAATCACACGCATCCAAGGCCGAAAGTTCCATCCAAGCTCACTTCATCTTCTACAACTTCCGTGTTTACACTTTTGGGTAAATCTAATTGTAGAAGAAGTTATGAGAAAAATGAAATGGGGTTAGATTCTTAGAAGGTTCCTGCATGTTTTACTTGTGCATGCCATGAAGAAAAAAGGAAAAGTGTGTTAATATATATGTGTTGTCCTTCTTCTTTTTCATGCGTGTGAAAGTATGTATTTATAAACACAAAAATAATTCAATTGCTTCAAAGTGAAGGAAACAAAGTACTCAAATCACATCAAAAACCCAAGTCCATAATGAAAGCACATGCGTAGCCAAAACTAAGGAAACCAAAGTGTAAATATGTGTTCTCACATGAAACATGCTGTGTAAATATGAGTTCAAAGCTAAGGACCAAAAGCAAGCATGCAGCCGAAACTCAATGCAAGGATAAAGGAAAAGAGGTGAAAATAGGGTTGCGAATGTTAACGGTAAAAATTGAACGCTAACACCCGGTGTGTGTGATAACAATGTGAAAGCACCACCCGTTGGTACGGGAACAGAATATAAGATGAATATAGCAGAAAACTTTAAAGGAACAACAGATTTATAGTGGTTCGGCCCGTAATTGAGCCTGCGTCCACTTTATAGTCTTTTATTGCGGATCTGATTACAACTTGATACAACACACTCTGAATACAATCCACTTCGATTACTCAAACACTTCAGATTAGAAACTCAAACTTTGACGATGAGATTTGTCGAATCCATGCCGGATGTGTAGAATCTCGATCAAAGCTTGTTGTAGTATCTTCGATGTTTGGAGTTCTTCGAGTCTTGGATGAGTTGAGAATTCGGCAGAGTAATGAAGCTTCAGAAAATGATTAGCCAAAAAGTCCTTTTCATGTTCGGGGTAGGGTGGTATTTATAGCGAATTTGACCCCCTAGGTCGTAAGTCGTGGACGACTTAAGTTAGGTCGTAAGGCCTTCGACGTGGAACACTCTGATCGACGTGAAGTCGAGTATATTGGTCGCGTCGTTTAGGGCATTGCGGCGGCTAGGTGGGTTGTTGCGTTCGTGTGATACTGGGTGGAGAAGAAGATAAAAAAAATGACGGCCCTGATTTCGTGAAGCTGTTCGAACGGCCTAGATTCAGTTAGGGTTTTAAAAATAAAATATTTTGTAAATTTATATTATATAAAATGTGTACAAACTTTAAAATGCTCTAACTTGTTCATACGAGGTCCGTTTTGGACGAAACCAGTTGTGTTGGAATCATATGGTCGAGCACTACGCTATGGAATTGGATTGGAGTCGTTTGGAGCTAGCGAAAATTTCGGGTAAAATTAAACGTCCGTTTAATTTTATTCGAAATAAAACGCTGCAACCGTTTTAAAAGCAAAGGTGAGAACTTCTCACTCAATCGAATTGTTTCGATGTAAATTTTAAATAGTTAGATTTAAAATTGTTGATTGTATGCCTGGATGATATATAGTTATTTGTTGTTGATTGAAATAGACATTATACGCCGTTATTAAGCGGAGGTTATTTATTAAAAACATATACCGCAATAATTTCACATTGAAGTGGAATTGGTATTATTTATGTATATAGCAATATATATATATTGGAATATGTATATATTGGAGTTGATTTCCCGCATTGTATAGCGGATGAGACCCTATTGCGCCGCATAATAGCGGATAATATTTATTAAACCCATATACCGCGATATTCCGTACTGGAGCGCAATTGGTATTGTGCTAACATCTGTGGATGCAGGGAAGCAGGTTGGAGGGATCCAACTGGATTCCTCACCAATATTTATTTGATTACAGATATTGTGATATTTGCTGATTATCATATGATGATATATGATGTTTTATTGTTGTGATTGATTTTTGGGTGCTGTTGCATCATCGGATCCATTTTTGAAGTTTAAAAATAACGATATTATTTTTAAAGGGATTTTAAAGTGATTTTTGAAAGTATACGTTTTATTGAATTTTGGAATTGATTCATTTTAAATAAATAAAAGTTATAATTTTTATTGTTATAAATTATGATTTTTGAGGAAATACAGTTGAAATATGATTTTTGAAAAATATGGAGTTAATGATTTTTATAACTGAATTATAAGTGTTTAACTTATAGTATGGATTTTTGGTATAAAATTGAGTAATGAATTGATTTGGTTAATAAAGTGCTTTTATAAGTTAAAGTTGTTATAAAATACAAATGGAATTTATAAACATAGATTTTTAAATCCGAGAAACGACTTATTTTGATAACTTAAATTTTTATAGCTTATTAAAGGAAGTATATTCACGATTTTGGACAGTGGATAATCCTTTAAATAAAATGTGTAAAAATGTTGAATTTGGATAGCGAAGTATATTCACGATTTTGGACAGTGAATATATTATTAAATAAAATGGATATGTTTTGGAGAAGCGATATTATAAAATGAAGTTAATTATTTTAAAAGATGTTTTAAAATGTATTAACTATCGAAACCATAGATTTCAATATTCATTGTTGAAATAGACGTTTTCGAGAAGTAAGGAAATGGTGGACTATAACACTGTTGTTATAGTAAATGGTTTCCGAAAGGAAATGTTTTATATAATATTGGGATTTATATATCTATCTAAATTTCGAATCCCTATACTAGTGATTTTGAGTTGTCGTAATGATGTTTTACGTAACATTCGTTTTTACTCAAATAAAATTTGTGAAAGAGAATGATTTCCTTAAAGAATGAAATATATACTTAATTATGATTTAAGTATATCGAATATTTTCCAAGTGTTGAAAATAATGATTTGTGAATTACTTATTATTAAATAAGTATGGAAATGTTTTTTTCCAATATGAAATGAAATGTTTTGAGATGATATCTTTTAAAGATAAATTGAAAAGTGAATATTTGGAATTTGGTTTCAAATGGTTAAGTGTGGAAAATTATATATCTTGTAAAGATATTTTTGGAAATTAAATAATTTGGAAAATTATTTGGAATATGATGATGTTGCGCATCTTTATTGATAGTTAAATAACCGACTATCAATAATTACCTTGAATGGGTATTTGTTGTGATTGGATGAATTTGAATGCCACACTTATTTTTGAATAAGCGCTCACTATTCGGGTTAGCCGGGAAAGGACCTTTGGGTCGTATAACCCATTCCGAATATGTGATACGTCGTAATGGATTGCATTTGATGACCGGTGTTGAAGACCGGATATTTTTGAAAACGGAAGGATTACCGTCGAGTTACTCTACATCGGCTGATCTCCGATATAGAGGTTTTATCACCCTTAGTGACGGGAAGTCCGGACGTGATTAGAAAATTATCTGGATTTGCAAGGGCTTCGTAAGAAGTGCCTTCGATTCTGTTCGATCCCGGAACAGACTTGTATGGTTGTATGTCTGACATTACAAATTGAGATATAAAGCTGGTTTCTTTCAAATACATATCTGTTGGTGGCGGAGAATTTATTCTCTTAGCTTAACACCCTTCTCTGAGACGTACGAGCTCAGAGGTTATGTAGTTGAAATTTACTAGTGATATATTCCCAATTTGGTAACGTGGCATGCTGAGTGTTGCTGTGAAATGATCATTGTTTGATCATTTGTGATATGATCATTTGTTTGATCATTTATCTTTGTGATCATTACTTTGATCATTTGTTGACCCAAAGCGTGGCTTTGTACCAAAGCGTAGCTTTGTGGACGAGACTTCGTCGAACCTCACACCCCGGAAATGGTCAAAACAGGAAGGATGCGGCAAGGTTATTAGGGGGTAGCGCCCCTTTAGTGTATGTCATTCCTTCTGGATAGAGGTGGTATCATGGTATGGAGCCCATATACTTAACCTATGTGGTTGCTGCATTATTATTCTTATGTGGTTGTTGGAAATCGAGGATCCTCGAGAAGATCGGTTACGATCGGGGGATGACATATTCGTGTCAGTAGTTACCCAGTTAGGGGTAACCTGGCCTTGTGTTGGCAGAGATCCGGTTTGGTTCTCGGGTCGTCTTTCCAGAGGCGTACCTATGTGGCAATGGGAAGTTCCTTGGCCTGACCATTTGTTGGAAATCCAAAGAAACAATACGAGCCCTTTACAATTTCAATTGTATAACCTGTCTCCTCAGGAGGCAGCTATAGCAGGCATAATATAATGGTACCTATGCTGGCTAAGATTTATATTCTATTTTCGAAATGTTTTCCACTATGCACTAATAATAATATCAAAAAGGATTTGATTTTGCGTAGTAAGCATCTTTGACTATCATAAGAAGAAATATCCTCCAATTCTGCGATTGCATTGTGTGTGTGGCGGGAGGTCTTATGGTAGTTTCATTTTCCAAAAGCATTGCGAAATTAACTTTAAATCTTCCTGTTGTTTGTTTTTAAAGATAAACTGTTTTAAGTTCTCACACCAGTCATCATGACTGACCTGGAGTTTATTGTTTCATTCCTAAACTCTGGGTGCCCACCAATTTCCACACGGGCAGTCTAGAGTTAGGTTATCAGGTCATTCTGGATTCGGGATGCTGTGGAGCTTAGTGGCGAGCTGGATGGCGAGACGTACCACTTGTATATGATATTATTTATTCTGCTGTGTATTCTGTATGAGGACAAGTTTATATAACTGTCCAGTGTTGTATTGTTGTTGTAAACTCTGATGATGATGTAATGTATAAAATGATATAGTTCTTTGATTTAAAGATTATTCATTTATCTATTATATGTTGTTCCGCTGCGAATGTGAGATTCTAATATTGTTTCTGTTCTGTGTTTTCTATTGTTTCTTCTTTCTTTTTCTTCTGTTTTCCTCTACCCCTTCTTTCTTAAACCCTAAGAATTCGGTTTTCCGGCATTCGATGGCTTGGTAGTCGATATAGTGGATGTATTGATGTCGATATTCGAAAGTCGAAGAATCGGGTCCTTACAACAGCCGTGATTAGGTTAAGGTTATATTTAGTTTAAACTTTAGTTTATTTAGTTAATTATAAATTAATTATTTCAAATGTTCATTTATCATATTAAACTCGTACGAGGTACAAATTGAACGCAACGAGTCGCGTTGCGATCATAATGTTGAAGGCTACGCTATGGAATTGGATTGGATGAATTCGGAGCTAGTTGGAATTCTGGATTAAAATTGGACGTTCGTTCAATTTTAATTCAAAACGGAATGTTTGGACAACTATTAAAACCAATGTGAGTTAAATTCACCTTTTTGGTTAACTAGTACGATATATAGTTAATAAAAATTATTGAATGATTGTATGGATGAATTACTATATTTATTAGTTGGATTGGATATATTCACGCCGATGGAGCGGATGAGACCCTATTACGTTCCCGTGTAAGAGCGGATGACCCTTTGTATACAAATCCCGCCTCGAAGCGGTTTATTTATATTTATGATTATATAACATTTGTGATGTAGGGGAAAACAAGTTGGAGGGATCCAACATGATTCCTCACCACTATTGATTTTAATTACATATATATGTGCTAATATATATGAGCTGTGATGCAAGGGGATAGGTTGGAGGGATCCAACGGAATTCCTCGCTATTGTTGAATTGTTTCAATAATATTCCTTTTGATATGAATTATTGGATAATAAACCTGATTTGTTGAAAATATAGGTTGTGACATCGCTATATGTTAAAAACTCAAAACCCATAGTGATGGAAAATCAATATCAATATTGGTTGAGTGTTGGGTGGCTATTTGCCTCAAATTTGTATTTTAAAAATACTATAATTACCATTGAGTTGGAATTGGTTTTAAGATAATAAATGATTTAAAATCCGAAATTAGGTTTTAGAAAAATATTGTTTTTAAAGCTATTTAATTACATTAATACTGTCTTAAAGTTATTAAATCATATTAGTGTTGTTTTAAAGTTATTTGCTTATAGTTAATATTGTTTTAGGTATTTATCAAAATGTTAATATTTTGAAAGGTTAATTATTTTAAGAATAATTATGGTCTGAAATTAATACTAAGGATTTATTGATAAGGTTTTGGAAAAATAAATTATTATTATAATGGTAAAGAATAATTATTTTTGTTATTTCATAATGATTTGAAATCATTAATTATTATTTTTAAGATGTTTTAAAATTAATAATTTTCATTTAATTATAATGTTTATTGTTAATAGTTATTATTATATAACGGTGTTTTAAAGCAAATGATTTTCAATTATTTATGAATGTCTTTGAAAGGCATAAATAGAGTTTTATAAACGGACTTGATTTTATAAGGGAAGTTTACAAAATTGTTTTAAGACGTAAGGTAAGATAATTTACAAGGTGAAAGAGTTTTATAAATGGTTAGATATTTATAAACGGGTTTAAGAAATGGGTTTATAGATTTATAAAAGAGGTTTTATAAACGGTTCTATGGATTTATAAAGGATTTATAAATGTTCTTTGAAATGTACAAAAGAATTTATAAGCGATTTAAATGTATAAAAGAGTTTTATAAATGTTTTCCAGAGATGTATAAAATGGTTTATAAAGTGTTTTGGAGATTGTATGGAATTTATAAATGATTTTGGAATCGAATAAAAAGAAAATCTTTCTCAATTTTTGTAAATATACTTATACCGTAGAGATAAGTATATGAGTGCATTTTCTAAGATGTGAGGTGTAACATGTATGAATATACTTATACCGTTGAGATAAATATATAAATATTTGTAAGTATTGAAAATATAGGGATTGTGGATATAACTTTGTAAAATTATTTTATTATAAGAAATTTACAAAGTGATTTAAATAATGAAAAATTAATTAAGGAGGCTAGTGGTTTCTTATGTGCTTAATTAATGTTGGTTTTTCCTTTAGAAATAAACCCCGATTTGGATGCGCGTTTTTTGATAGTTAAATAACCGACTATCAAATGTGGACCCAAACATAAATTTGGAAATATCTAGGAGAAAAACGTGAGTTATATGGCATAGTCATCTCCGATGATGATGTACTGTACGTGTAAATCTCATTTGGTTCTTCTAGGACAAATGAAAAGAAAATCCATCCACTAACGGCCAGGAGGTGATCTCAGTTCTTAACTTTGACTGTTTATTTCCTAAAGAACCGGAGTTGAGTTTACCGGGAATTATCGAAAGTTGTTTCGAAGAGACCGGGATCGTATCTGTTATTCGAAAACCACTTCGATCCAATTCAAATATTCGTAGTGAAGACATCTTGAAGATGATGGAATTGGTGACGGAGCTCTCAATCATTTCATTTGGTCCCAGAATGAATTTGTATGGATGAATGTTGATATTGCCTTGTTGCTTGGAGGGCAGTGTTAGAATTCCAAGTGGGAAGTGCAATATAAATGGTAAGAGCGTGGTCTCTTTGAGCCTCACACTCGAGAAATGAATAAAGCAGTGACATGCTACAGGGCTAAGTAGGTCGCACCCAAGTAAGGTATAATCATCTCAGATCTAGAGCGATATTCATGTATGCTTCAGGATCCCATTGTGCGGTTGATGATTGCAACTAAAGGATGATCATATTCGGTGCTACTCGAGAAGAGGGTAGTGCCGGTCCTGAGAAGTAGAGGTGCAACGTGTTATAACCTCTCATACATTTGATTTTGAGGTGTACGGATTCGGTGGGTAGACCCTTAACCTTTCATAGTTGGAAATCCATTCTCCAATACGAGCCTTTGTGTAACGATCCCGGATTTTAAATAAGTTTGAATTGATAATTAATTTAATTTTTCCATAAAATTTGTGAAATAATTGGTAATTAATATCAAATTTTAGTTAAACTATGAATTAATTGAGAATTAATTTGGATATTTGGGATAAATAGGTATATAAAATAGATCGAGAATAGAATTTGGAATTGGGATTTGAATTTAAATATCTTACAAAATAAATTTGTATTTGGATTTTGGATATGATTAAACTAGACGTGCCTTTATTTATACAAATGAATATTAATGAATATTTTGAAAGTTATATTTTGTAATTGATATAAAATAATTTTCAAAAGGATGTTTAAAGTTAAATTCTATATTTTATAATATATCATATGTGTGTTTATTTTATTAAAGTATGAACAATTTCTTTAAAAGTTAAATTTAATATCTATATATATACATATAGGAATACAAATGTAAAATAAGACTAAAGAAAGAAATACAAGACAATAAGTATTAAAGTCAAAAAGTAATATATAAGTTAGAAATTAATATGTATAAGATAAATTATAAAAATAAAATAAATACATAAATAAATTCAAACAACATGTTAATAAACCATGTAAAATATAAAGTAACACATTAGATAAATTATAACAACATATTAAATATAGAAATTCATTTATATTACAAATTAATAAGTATAAAAAGAAAAGTATTATACATTCAAATATGAAAATAATAAGTATAAGTATGTACACTTGTAAATGAAAACAAAAATATATATAAAGGCTTATAAAAGAAAAAAATAAAATAAAAATATCTTTGGCTTGCAAAGGAAGACAATGATAATTAATGCAAATATCTCTATTACACTACCATATATCTCATCAGCCACCAAGAGGAAAAAAAATCTCTGGTATATGGTACCAGCAAAATAATATCACCTGTACTCATTTTATAAATATCAACTCCTCATTTCTAGTTCGTCCATCCAAACTTTGAAATCTAAAAATGAGCATCATTCAAACCTTAAACAAAATTCAATTTAAACATCTCAGTTTAAACAACATACAACCCAGATCAATCAGAGAATCAAGAAAGATTCCAGCTTGAATTTCAAAGCCAGTGTCAAAGAAGTGCTCTGTTCTTTCTTCTGGAAATAACTGTGAGTAAACACTCTTTTCAAAACTAAATCCTAGTATATACTTAAATGTATTTGTGAAGTAATATTATAGATGTGTTTGTATGGATGAATGGATGAAGTTGCATGTATATAAATATGAAAGTGTTGAGTGTGTATGTTTGTATATATGTAAGTACAGGCTCTGTTCCAGTTACAGGTCTTAAAAACAAGTTCTAAAATCAATCTCTCCTCCCCTAATCTTCTATAGGGTTTGATATATAAACAAAACTTGTTTGTAATAACAAGATATAAGTTTTAAAAATATTTTCAAAGAAGAATCTGCAGATAGTTTTAACAAAAAGAGGAATTACAGTGAAATTTAAACCATATCAAAATCTTGACTTGAATGAATTGTTGTTTTAGGTATATAATCCGATTTGTTATCAAAATCGATGATTTTTAAAAATATAATCAAGATTTTTAAACTTGTAAATCGAGAGCATTCGTGAGTTGAATGGGAAAGAGTTTTGTGGTAATTCATGGCGATCGAGAAGGAGGTTGACCTCGAGATCGAGGTTGTAGCTTGGTGGAGGGGTAAAGATAATCTAAAAAATACTCGATGATTTTATGATTCGTCGTAGATGGCGAAGGAGATAGAATTAGGGTTTAAAACTAAGTTTGAGGTGAGGTCGGATTTCGTACTGCTGAGGCGACGTCAGGGTACCGGAGTTTATCGCTCCGGTGGCGATCGAAGTATTGAGGTTGGGCGAAGCTTCGGCCAGATTTGCGTAGCCTTTGATAGCCTGAGGCGGCGAGGCGAATGGATTTTGGAGATCGAGTTTTAATGTCAGTTTGGGTTAAGTAGCTCGATCGCGATTTTGTCAACATCTTGGATATTGGGGTGTTCAGGCTAGTCGTGGATGTTGTTAACGATGTGTCGAAGGTCGGAAGGTTAGTCGGAGGTGTTCCGATCATCGGTGCACATGCACGTATATTGGTTTGTGTCAGTAGGCAATGGTTTGGGAAGAAGAAGACTTGCTTGGGGATGGTATCGAGTAAAATGGGTTTTGGCTCGAGTGTGATACCGGGATGTGCGCGAGTGTTTAAAACTGATTAACAGGTTTTAGAAAAATTTAAACTAAAAACAAAGTTTTAAAAAGGAAAGAAAAGGAAGAAGAAGATTTCTCAGGTATGTTATTGGGTTGTCATCAGGTTAGACTCGGGATTTTTGTTGATAGGCTCGAGTATTTTGTAGTTTTGTCTCGGGTCAGTAAAATGACTTAAGTTTTTTTAAAATTTTAAAACTAATCAAGTTTTAAATTCAAATGATTTTCTTAACTTATTTCTTTTAAATAATTAAGGTTTTGTTAAGTTGGAATTAGTGAAGGTTTTTATAATTTAATTTAATTAAGTTAAAGTGTTTAATACATATATAACCTTAATTTTAAATGTTTATTTTAAATAAACTTAATTTTTTTAATTAAGTAAACAATTATGAAAAAAAATGATCAAAGATTGATTAACCAAGTAATTAAGGGTTAATTACTTTAAAGAATAATTAATTAATGTGGTTAATTAATTAGAGTAATAAATTTAAGAATAATTAATTAAAGGTTAATTAGTTAAAGTGATTATGAAATGATTATTAATTAAAGGGTAATTAATGATTAATTAAAGAATAATTAATTAAATGTTTGTAATTAATTAACTATTAATTAACCCTGACTAGGAATTAGCCATAGGCAAATGATCTGGTTTAGATTAATCAGGTATCTTAATTGGTTTCACTTATAGATGACTGTATTCTATTGAATGATGTGAATTGTTTGATATTCTCTACTGTGTGATGCTTTGTGATATATCCTAATTTGTGTTGTGATCTGTAATGTAATTTATTTATCTGGGATGACTGCAATTTATTATCTGTGATATATATATATATATATATATATATATATATATATATATCTATGATCTGTGAACAAAAGATAAGCGTTATAGTTATACCGCTTATCAAATATATTGTTGTATTTAATCTGTGATGATTGAATAATGTTGCACTATTGTGTTAAACCCCTGGACCACACTTTTACACACACAAATATGGATTTCACGAGGAAATCGGTTAAGTCACAGATGATTTAAATTTAATATTTTTGGAATTGAAATTTTAATTTCAATTGATTTTGGAAATGGATTTGGGTTAAATATTAAAGCTTTTGAAAAGGAGTTTTTAAGATAAAAGTTATTTTGAATAACTTGGTAAAGTTTCCAATTTAAATAATTTAATTTGAATTTGAATTCAAAATTTGGAATTGAATTCCATGTTTGGAAATTATGGTTAAAGATGTCATAAATGTGTTTATATGAATTTAAACCATTTTAAAAGTATGGTTTTGAGAATTTGAATTTAAGCCAAGGACTTTGACTCGTATAAATGAATCAGATTTTCCAAAATGAAAACTATTTGTTTTCAAATAATAGAAGCTTTCATATAAGGAATGAATTTCCAATTTGTGTCAAAAGAATTTCAAGTTTGAAATGAAAATGGTTTTCCGAGTTATGAATAAATCTTTGTGAAAGATTGTTGAACTTTGTTTTGAAATTGGGAAGGTGTACCTTTTGTATAAAAGGTCGAAATGGAATTGTTTTGAAAGCTATCAGTTAAATCTTTTTTTTAAAGATTGGACGAGTTAATCCAAATTGAAATGGAAATTAATTTGGAAAATCTATGAATACATCTTTGTGAAACTGGGTGAAATTTATGAGATAAATCTTTTTGTAAAAGATTGGAAATGGTAATGTGTTTAAACCATTTGAAGAGAAGTTTTGGGTAATAAGTTGTGACTTAACTGAAATCCTAATATCCATATGTTTTAAAATATTGCGCTCACTATTCGGTTTAGCCGGGAGAGGACTTTGTGTCATATAACCCATTTCGAATAGTGATACGACATGAATGGATAGCATTTGAAGACCGGGTATTTGTGAAAACGAAAGGATAACCCGTCGATTGTCTCTGCACTGAGTCGCGCCGGTATAGAGATTCCCTAAGTGATGGGAAATCCGATCGGGATTGTGAATACCCGGATTGCAAGGGCTTCTTTAGAAGTGCCTTCGGTTCTGTTCGAACCCGGAATAGACTTGTATGGCCGTATGTCTAACACTACACTTTGAGATATAAAGCCGATTTCTTTCAAATACATTTCTGTTTGGTGGCGGAGAATTTATTCTCTTATCTTAACACCCTTCTCTGAGACGTACGAGCTCAGAGGTTATGTAATTGAAGGTTATCAGTGATATACTCCCAATTTAGTACTGTGGCATGCTAAGTGTTGCTGTGTGTTGCTGATCATTTATTGATCAAAGCATGGATTTGTGAAGAAGCGTAGCTTTGTGGACGGGACCTCATCGAACCTCACATCCCGGAAATGGTCGAAACAGGAAAGATGCGGCAAGGTTTCAGGGGTAGCTCCCCTAGGGTATGTCCATTCCTTCTGGAAAAAGGTGGTATCATGGTATGGAGCCCAGATATTTTACTTATGTGGTTGCTCCAATCTCATTTACTGTGTGATTGTTGCTTTGTGATCGAGGCGCCTCGGATAAAGGTCGCAAACGACCGGGGGTGGCATATTTTAGGTTTACTTCCCGGGAAGGGGGTAACCGGCCTTGTGTTGGCAGAGGGCCAGGTAGGTTCTCGGGGCGTCCCTCCAGAGGCGTTCCCATGTGGCATAGGAAGTTCCTTAGCCTGACCATTTGTTGGAAAATCCAAAGAAACAATATGAACCTTGTACGGCTTTAGTTGTAGAACATGCCATTTAAAATGGTAGTTATAGTAGGCATAGTATAATGGTACCTATGCTGGCTAAGATTAATATTATATTTTCGAAATGTTTCCTACACTATGCACTAGTAATAATATCAAAAGAGTTTTTTTGCGTAGTGAGCATGTTTGACTATCATAAGGAGAAATCTCCCCCATGTGTGCGATTGCATTGTGTGTGTGCCGGAAGGCCTTATGGTAGTTTCATTTTCCAAAAAGCATTGCGGATTTCAATGTTTAAAATTCTTTTGTTGTTTGTTTTAAAGATAAACTATTTTTGTTACTCACACCAGTCCCATGACTGACCTGGAGTTTATTGTTCCCTTCCTAAACTCTGGGTGCCCAAAATTTTCCACACGGGAAGTCTAGAGTTGGGTTTTAAGATAGTCAGGTTTAGTAGATTATCGGGAGCTAGTTCAGTTTTTGGAGATCATGACCGACCTTGCTTATCTTTGTGAAACGTGATGTTGGTTCGAGCTTGACGTTGGAGTTGTTGGATTCATTCTCTTTTTTTCAGATCATTTGGAGTTATCAGTTCTGTTGTTTCCACTGTAACATTATTATTTGTCTCTGATATTGTTGTATCATATTGATATCATTGTTGTATATCATTCTGGATATTGTATTCATTGGAGTTGTATATGATATCATTCATTTCTTTCTTCCACTATGTTGTTATACTTACTGTGTTATAAGCTCCGGCGAGCCAGATTCGGCGTTTGAATCTGCGGCATTCGAGACAAGTGAAGTACGGGTGTCGATTTTCGAAGGCCGAGTCAGGATCGTTACACTTTGGTTTTGGTTGTAGAACCTAGCATGCTGGAATTTAATTAATGTAGCAATTTCGGCTATGGTTAATAAGTACTTGTATATTAGACACTATTATAATATCATAGGATTTCATATGAAATGTTTGGGTTATCGTAAGGTAAAAAATAGTTCATGTTTATGTGCAGCGTGGTCTTACGAGATACCTTTGATTTTTGAAAGGTTTTGATAACTTTAAAAGGTTAGTTGGATGTGTTTTCTCACACTGGTTTTCCAGACTGACCCTGGTGTTATTTTATTAGAATGCTCGGGTCAGACCGAGCATATTTACAGATTGTTTTGGATGCATTGGAGCTCAGGAGATGAGGGGGAGGTCTTCAAGGCATATACACGTATATGTTTATTTTTCGCTGCTTTGTTATTGAAATTATCAGCAATTGTGAGGACATGATGTTATAACTGTCCGGGCTGATAATTGTGATTGTTGTTATACTCTGATGGATGTATGTATATAATTGCCTCTCTTTTGTAAAGATCATTGATATTATATTATATGTTGTTCCGCTGCAATTGTGAGATTATGTGTTGTTTTTAGTTTCTTTGTTCTTCTTCTTCTCTTCTTCTCTTCTTTCTTTCCCTTAACTATCCGTCTTTTCGTTCGATTTGGGTTGGACATGTGTGGTTTATTGTCAGCTTGAATTGTACGGAAAAGCAGTTCATTACAACATGGTATCAGAGCTTAGTTTGAGCGAACACCTAGGCTTTGGTGGGAATTTACTCATTTGAGATAAGGTAAGCAAGAACCTAGGATGAGTTTGAGAGTGTATATATGAGCGCGTATTTGTTAGTGATTATAAAAATATTTTATATTGTGTTAATTTATCTGTTGAGTTTCTTATGAATTCTGGTCGGTACGTGGGACGCCACGATATCGATATGGGTTTTTGAACGCTTAAACAAGGCAAACCGACACAATATTGTTTTGAGAACTAGGTAAATGAAATAATTTTACCTAAATTATATTTTATATATAAAATAATAATTTTCAGAAATTATCATTATATATGGAGTATTTGGTTGTTAGTGAATGATAATATTTTATTATGTGGAAATTAGCCACAAGGGCCTCTTTAGCAAGTGGAATTAGTTTCTAGGACACACAACTGAAATAATTATTTTTAAGGACAAAACGTAAAATAATAAGTTTTTAGGGCCTAAAAACCTATGAAATTATGTCCTTGAGAGTAATTGGACTGCTGACTTTGTCCTTGAAAGTAATTATTTTGCTGATTTTGGCCTTGAAAGTAATTTTTTTGAATGTGTGTCCTAGAAACTAATTGGATTACAAAGTTTGTCCTTCTGGTGAAATGCCCCTTTTATTATTATCATTTGTTGTTTGTTGATCTAATAAAAGTTGTTATTTTTGTAATATAACAAGATAAACAATGGTAAAACGTATTATATAAGTGACTAAATTTATAAGTATAAATTATAGAATATTGATTATACTTAAATAATCTATATTTGTGAAATAGTATTACATAAGAAGTGAGATTTTATAAATATGATTTATAAATGTGACTTATAAATGGAAAGGAAATGGAATTGCCTAAGTATATTTATAAATATGATGTGTAAATAAAAAAGGATTTTAAAACAAGAAGTTTGAGAATTTAAATCTCATTGATTTTGGAAGTTGTTTTTCGAAGGGTTTTAGAAATAATAATAGTATTATTTTGAAAATATTTTGGTTAGAAATATTTTGAAATAGGATTTAAAAGAAATAGAAAGCACTGAACTCGCTTCAGTTGTTGGAAAAAAATTCCGGTGATGACTACAGCATCATCGGCGTTCATTTTCGAGTTTCTAAGTGAGGAATTGCTACCATTGAAGTTGTTTTGGTAAAACAAATTTGTTAGATTCCAAAGGTGTAATTTGATATATAAAGGAGTTATGTATAGATATGTTTTCAAAATGATTTGAAAATAAAACTGAGTGTTAAAAACCTGAAATTTTATCTAAATGTTATGAGATAACCTAGATAATAAATTTTTGAACAATTTGTAAATATTATAGATAAGAAAAGAAATTTGGAATCGAGATCTGAAATTAAAATTTAACTTCGGTGAAGTTAAATAAATTGAGTAAAGGTTTAAATGATATTGAAATAGAATTTGAATGGAATTGGATAAAATAATGAAATGAATATACACTCAAGTCGTAAAGCGATTTTATAACCCTGAATTATAGATAGTATGTGAATAAACTTGAGTCAAGTAAATTTCATGAAATTTTAAGTAAATAAGTTTGTATAACTTATAGATTCGAGGAATGTTGAGCTAAGTTTTTTTTTTTAATTTTTAAATGTGAATATTAAGAAAAGAAAACCTGAATTTGAATCTTAAAATGAAATTTAACTGAAAGCTTAGTAAAGAGGGATGAAACGAGTTAAATGAAATAGCATTTGATTTGACATAAAAATGAACTTAGGTTATAAGATGAAATTCAATTTGAGTTGTAAAATAAAATTGAATTTTAACTTAAGTTGTAAAGTGAAATAAACAGAGGAAGTGTTGTATGAAATGTTGTAATTAAACTTAAGTAAATTTTTGTACGGAATGGTTCATAAGTGGTATTAGTATTGAAGAAATATACTAAGTGAAATTAAAATAAAATTTAACTTAGGGAGAGTTAAAATGAAATGGTTTTATAAAATCATCCATAAATAAATTAAGTATGGAATGAAATTTTGCTAAGCATAGATTGAATTGAAATTCAAAATTTATGTGAATAATTGAATTTGATTTAAATTGGATGTGAACAAATGAATGTAAATGGATCGAGCGTAAATAAAGTGAATGTAAAGGAATTGAATGTAAATCAACCGAATGAAATTAAATTGAAATAAATGTGTAAGTTGTATGTATATTATTTTATTCGCATAACTATTTGATTCAGAATCGAATATACGATTTCGAGGTGATTTACACCGATCCGAGTTAGGATTTTTCACTCGATTCTTGACGGCGAACCTTGGATACAGATTTTTGATTGATTCAAATATTCTCTATCATAGTATATGGCTATGCAAGGCGAATGGCAGTTTATGATTAAGAAATCGGATCTGAGTCTGCACTAGAGTAGTCGGGAGAAAGATAACAGTTCGAAACTGAAATTGTGTGATCGAATGAGCGATCAGGTACGGTTTTACGTACAGATGATATATGTACATCATACGGGCTTAAATAAATTAAATTTTGAGATTGGAAGATGCAAACTGATATGATTTTGAATTTATTGGATGAGTATTAATTTTTTGATGGTTTATCTTGTTTCCTTTGCTACATTTGCATATAGTTATTGTATATTCTATGTTTTGTATTGATATTACATTCCATATATTTGTTCTCATGGTTTGTTGAGTGATTAGTAGGTGTGAATGGCGTATGCTTCGCATTTGGAGCTTGCTCCGCGCTATATTGATTGTATATGCTTGCTAATACTAAAATTAGGTACATATCTCGTATTACATATCGTACTTTTATATTTTTTCCTACGGGATGCCTCATCCTCGAAGATGAGATGTATATTTGTGATTATATAAATATTGTAAATTTTTACGATCGAGCTACGCAAAGGAGATGCACGCGAAATTTTCCGTAAATTTAAGGCGTTAGAAATTTTTTGAGAATTTTGGGAAAATATTTTTGATAACTAAATATTTGGAATTTAGGTTTTATAACTTGAAACAATATTAGTTGATTTTTGGGATAGTATTAGTTAATAACTATGAATGAATTGGAAGACTTAAAAAAATTTACAAGAAGTTTTAACTAATTGATTTCGGAAGTTAAAAGGTTTAAATGAATTTGGTAATTTATTTCAAATAATTGTTTTTGAAAAGTTAATGGGTTTGTGACATCTTTCTTACTTGGTAATTTCGAAGAGGAATTCTTTTAGGGGTGGGGGAATGAAACGATCCAGAATTTTAGTCATTTGAATTTAGAATATTTAATTTATTTTAAATATTGAAAAGTTATTTTTATAAATTAAATAACTTGGATTTCAAATATAATGATTTATTTGATAATTTAATTGTTAAGTTTAATATTCGAAATTGCTTAAATAATTGAATCTTGAATTTTATGTGAATGAAAACGATTTCAAAAGTTGATTTAAATTATATTTAAAAAAGAAGGAAGATATTAAAATTTTAAAATTGGATTTAAAAGTGATTTAACTAATTTTGGAAATTAGTCGTTTAATTAACATGTAAAAATAGCCTTCCAGGGCACAGTCTCGGATTTTAACGAAACCAATTTCATTGGATCCACAATAGTGAATTATTATATGCCGCTGAATTTCGTGGCAATTGGACATATCGTTTGATCGTACGAGTTTGAAACGCGTAGAAATTAATTTTAGAAATTTATATAAAATAATTGGGTTTAAACAGCTATCTTTTGCATATGATCGAATTAGCCCTCGAGACTTTTTCCATTATGTTCGAAATAGGGGTATAACATGTAGAACGCCAGGCGGCATGCCTTGTTTGGAGTTCGAAATTTTCGGTCGTGTTATAGCTTGATATTTTTGAATTTGAAATTATATATATTATATGAACCATTAGCCATACTTCATCCAATACATAAGGTACAGGCACCATACTTCCTTAGCGTTCTGCCCATAACCCTTTCCGTTATAACTGTGTTCGAATCAGAGAAAGATGGTTCAAAAATTTTAAATAAAAATGTTCCTCGTCCAATGGTGCAAATCATCTTGGACTACTGGAGGTCGAGATGGTCTTCGACCCTAACACAACAATTGATTGCGATGTTGTGGTGAAGCGATTGACCGGATGGATCGTTGTATGGTGGTCGTGGGTGGTGGGAAATCTTTGTTGAACTACGACGGCGAGATGGGACTTTTCTGGCAAATAGCGACGAGTGGGGGCGCGGCTTTGCTTGCTGGAGGCGACGCGAGGGGCGGCGCACGCGCTGGTGGACTCATGTGGTCGATGGTGAAGCAGGGGCGGCGTGGTGGTGTTTGAGTCACATGTATATGCGCGATTTGAAATGATGGGGAAGAGGGATAGAAAGGTCGTGATTAAGTTAAGGTTATATGTAGTTTAAACTTTAATTTATTTAGTTAATTACAAATTAATTATTTCAAATTTTCGTTTATCATATTAAGCTTGTACGAGGTCCAAATTGAACGCAACGAGTCATGTTACGATCGTATCGACAAAGGCTAAGCTATGCAATTGGATTGGATGGATTCGGAGCTAGTTGGAATTTTGGATTAAAATTGGACATTCGTTCAATTTTAAATCAAAACGGAACGTTTGGACGACTATTAAAATCAATGTGAGTTAAACTCACCTTTTTGGTTAACTAGTACGATATATAGTTAATAAAAATTGTTGAATGATTGTTTGGATGAATTACTATATTTATTAGTTGGTTTGGATATATTCCCGCCTATGGAGCGGATGAGACCTTATTATGTTCCCATGTAAGAGCGGATGACCTTTTGTATACGAATCCCGCCTCGAAGCGGTTGATTTATATTTATGATTATATAACGTTTGTGATGCAAGGGAAAACAAGTTGGAGGGATCCAACATGATTCCTCACCACTATTAATTTTAATTATATATATATATATATGCTAATATATATGAGCTGTGATGCGGGGGACAGGTTGGAGGGATCCAACGGGATTGCTCGCTATTGTTGAATTGTTTCAATATTATTTCTTTTGATATGAATTATTGGATAATAAACGTGATTTGTTGAAAATATGGGTTATGACATCGTTAAATGTTAAAAACTAAAAACCCGTAGTGATAGAAAATCAATATCAATATTGGTTGAGCGTTGGTGGCTATTGGCCTCAAATTTGTATTTTAAAAATACTATAATTACCATTGAGTTAGAATTGGTTTTGAGATAAGAAATGATTTTAAATCCGGAATTAGGTTTCTGAAAAATACTGTTTTAAAGCTATTTAATTACATTAATATTGCCTTAAATTTATGAAATCATATTAGTGTTGTTTTAAAGTTATTTGCTTATAGTTAATATTGCTTTAAGTATTTATCAAAATGTTAATATTTTGAAAGGTTAATTATTTTAAGAATAATTATGGTCTGAAATCAATAATAAGGATTTATTGATAAGGTTTTAGAAAAATAAATTATTATTTTAATTGTAAAGATTAATTATTTTTGTTATTTCATAATGATTTGAAATCATTAATTATTAATTTTAAGATGTTTTAAAATTAATAATTTTCATTTAATTATAACGTTTTTTGTTAATAGTTATTATTATATAATGGTTTTTTAAAGTAAATGGTTTTCAATTATTTATGAATGTCTCCGTAAGGCATAAATAGAGCTTTATAAATGGTCTGGGATTTTATAAGGGAACTTTACAAAATTATTTTAAGACGTAAGGGAAGATAATTTACAAGGTGAAAGAGTTTTAAAAATGGTTAGATATTTATGAACGGGTTTAAGAAATGCGTTTACAGATCTATAAAAGATGTTTTATAAACGGTTCTATGGATTTATAAAGGATTTATAAATGTTCTTAGAAATGTACAAAAGAATTTATAAGCGATTGAAATATATAAAAGTTTTTTATAAATGTTTTTCGGATATTTATAAAATGGTTTATAAAAGGTTTTGGAGAGTGTAAGGAATTTATAAATGATTTGAGAATCGAATAAAAAGAAAATCTTTCTCAATTTTTGTACATATACTTATACCGTAGAGATAAGTATATGAGTACATTTTCTAAGATGTGAGGTGTAAAGTGTATGAATATACTTATACCGTTGAGAAAAGTATATATATATTTCTAAGTATTGAAAATATAAGGATTGTGGATATACCTTTGTAAAAGTGTTTTATTACAAGAAATTTACAAAGTTATTTAATTGATGAAATATTAATTAAGAAGGCTAGTGGTTTCTATGTGCTTAACTAATGTTGGTTTTTCCTTTGGAAATAAACCCTGATTTGGATGCACGTCTGTTGATAGTTAAATAACCGACTATCAAATATGGACACAAACATAACTTTGGAAATATCTAGGATAAACACGTGAGTTATATGGCACAGTCATCTCCGATGATGCTGCTATGCGTGTAAATCTCATTTGGTTCTTCTAGGACAAATGAAAAGGAAATACGTCCACTAACGGTTAGGAGGTGACCTTCGTTCTTATCTTTGACTGTTTATTTCCTAAAGAACCGGAGTTGAGTTTACCGGAAATTATCGAAAGTTGTTTCGAAGAGACCGAGATCGTATCCGTTATTCGAAAACCATTTAATCCAACTCAAAAGTTCGAAGTGAAGACATCTTGAAAATGATGTAATTGGAGATGGATCTCTCAATCGTTTCGTTCAGTCCCAAAACATACTTGTATGGATGAATGGTGATATTGCCTTGTTGCTTGGAGGGCAGTGTTAGCATCACAAGTGAGAAGTGCTATATAAATGGTAAGAGTGTGGCCTCTTCGAGCCTCACACCTGAGAAATGAATAAAGCAGGGACATGCTGTAGGGCTAAGTGGGTCGCACCCTGGTAGGGTATGGTCATCCCAAATCTAGAGCGATATTCCTGTATGCTTCAGGATCCCATTGTGTGGTTGTTGATTGCAAGCAAAGGGTGATCATATTTGGTGCTACTCGAGAAGGGAGTAGTGCCGGTCCTGAGTAGCAGAGGTGCAACATGTTGTAGCCTCCCATATATTTGATCTAGAGGTGTACGGATTCAGTAGGTAGACCCTTACCCTTTCATAGTTGGAAATCCGTTCTTCAATATGAGCCTTCGGTTTTGATTGTAGAACCTAATATGATGGAATTTAATTAATGTAACAATTTTGGCTAAGAACTTGTATATTAGACACTATTATAATATCAGAGGATTTCATATGAAATGTTTTGGTTATCATAAGGTAAAAAATCCGTCCGTGTTTATATGTGGCGTGGTCTTACGAGATACCATTGATTTTTGAAAGGTTTTGATAACTTTAAAAGTTTAGTTGGGTGTGTTTTCTCACACTGGTTTTCTAAACTAACTCGGCTGTTATTTTATTATAATGCTCGGATCAAACCGATCATATTTACATATTGTTTTGGATGCATTGGTGCTTAGGAAACGAGTGGGAGGACTTCAAGGCGTATACACATATATGTTTATTTTCCGTTGCTTTGTTATTGAAATTATCAGCAATTGTGAGGACATGATGTTATAACTGTCCAGGTTGATAATTGTGATTGTTGTTGTACTCTGATGGATGTATGTATATCACAGTTTCTCTTTTGTAAGGATCATTAATATTATATTATATGTTGTTCCACTGCGATTGTGGGATTCTGTGTTGTCTTTAGTTTCTTTGTTCTTCTTCTTCTCTTCTTTCTTCTTTCTTTCCCTTAACTATCCGTCTTTCTGTTCGATTTGGGTTGGACATGTGTGGTTTATTGTCAGCTTGAATTGTATGAAAAAGCGGGTTGTTACATGAAACATGGTATCTTCACTTGCATTGTCGGCTTTCGACATCATTGATGGCACTGATAATAAGCGGCATCTTTGACAGTTGTGGATATCTGATATCTCTCATACCCTTTGAGGCCTAACATCCTTTTCTTCTTGTACATGCTTTACAATAGATATGATTCTAAAGGCCCGATATCAATAGAGTTCTGATATACCCTCCTTGTGGTTATACATTCAATACCTTTCAACGATGTGGTATCCTTCAATGATGCGGCATCTCGTTTTATCTGCCTACAAGTTCGATAATCTCTTTGTTATAGTTTCTCGGCAACCGTTGTCATTCGATATCGCTTCAAGTTTGTTATATGCATGATGTTCCTAAGAAATGTTTTGAGATACGACATTTCTTCCTCTTCATATGGCTGATAAACTCCAAGGTTGTTAAGGTTCGACATCTTCTTGGAGCGTTAAAGTGTGATATCTCCTACTAAAGGTTTCACTGCTTTCGACATCTTGAGTTCCGACATATCTCCTACATATTCGGCATCTTTATTTGTAGTTACATCCCCCCTAGTGTGGAAAAAATGTTAACTTTTCAAGTTAACTCATCGATATTAATGCTTACTGCCTTGATATTATCGTTGATGCATATTAGCATTCCAACTATATCTCGTTCGTTTATTTAAATTGAGATCCACGGCTCTCATTGCCCTTCTTTTCATCTATAAATACTTGCCTTCTTCTTCAACCTTCACCTGTAACTTAAAATCAAGAAAAATCATTTTAATTTCCTCATTTAAATAACAAAAAATTTCAATCTTTATATCGTTTGAGCCTAATCTCAAGGTACAATCTTTACTTTGCTTAGTTTAATAAGCAACAAAGAAAGCTTTCAATTTTGAAATTAGGGCTTTAACCGATTGGGTGTTTTTGTATATTTTCTGGAATTGTATTAAGAATCGAGCCGTTATAATTCCATGAAGTTCAATATTTGAATATAAATTGTAAAATATTTCCTTGAAGTTATTGTTAGTCTAAAAATTTTCTAAAAATTCGATAGTTCCTGGAGTTCCACTATTAGTAGGATCAATATCCTTTTAAGATCTTGACGTTCGAGTTGAAATATGGTAATTTAAAAATTCGATATTCTTTTTAAGTCCGATATGACATTATGATTTTGGAATATGGTCATCGTATCGAATACCGATGCATTGTTTATGCATTTGACATTTTATAAATTCAACAGATGGTTAAAGCATTTGCAAATAAATCCAACCCCATGACAATTTTATAAACTCGATACTAGTTTATTGATGCGTCATCCCCTTATAATTTTTATGAGATGCTATTAGTACGATACTTTAATTGAATCTTATTGACCGGTAACGAACCCAACATCTTGTTATAAGTTCAATAGTTGTTAATTATCTTCCCACCAGCTGTAAATTTCTCAAGCATTCTACAAACTTGAGATCTTATTATAAGCTTGACATCTTGGGTTGAACTATTTAATGGATTATTAACTTATTATAAGTTTTATAACTAGTCTTGGTTTCGAAACTTTACCATTAAGAATTGAATAATTTTTAAATTAACCAAGTACTCACTGGTTAAGCATTTAATTATTTATCATAGCATCTTTTAATAAAATATGTAATAATTTCCTGATTTTGTGTAATATTATCTAACAGGCAAATGGATAGCAAGAATTTCGATAAAAGCTCCAAGCCTTCTCCCTCTTCAAAGAAGAGAGATTATAAGCAGGCTCACTCCTTCATAACTACCCAGGATAAGGTGGATACCATCCTTTGACAATTCGGGATTGTAAACATAGAAGTCATGGTTGCTAGTCCATCTGGTAGTATAGATAATCCTCTAGAGGGATTCTTTTCCTTCTCAACTATCCACATGTGGCATTCGGGCTATTTTCCTTTTCCTGAATTTCTTATACGGTTCTTGAAACATCTGGGTACTGATGCAATTCAGCTAACTCACAATTCATACACTTATCTGAGTTACTTGGAGATACTTGCTAAGGAAGCCAAGCTCCTTTCACTTGTTGCTGAAACTCTCCATTCACTAGAAAATCCTGTAAAGGTAAAAGGGCAACTAGAGGGCTATATATATCATCTCCTTCCTCAAGTGAAGAGCTTGGTTATTAATATGATCAATAAAGCGAGGGATTGGGAAAACCAATTTTTTTATGTCAAGTGTTACACCCCTCGAATCAAAGGTTCCTTTTGTGATGTCCCGCACTCGGCACCCTCTGAATCCGACACGAAACCACGCTTGTCCGACCCAGAGCGCACCGATTGCAGATGATCATGAGAAAGAAAAAAGAGGGTGAGAAGAAACAGAGATGAAAGAAGAAGAGAAGAGAAGAGAAGAGAAGAGAAGAAGAAGACAGAAGCAGAACCAAAACAATACAGAATCTCACATCGCAGCGGAATAACAAATAATATATATCAATATTATTTACAAAGAGAAACTGTAATATACATAAATCAATATCAGAGTACACAATAAGTTATCATCAGCTTGGACAGTTATAATAACCTGTTCTCACAAATGGTGATAATTTACAACAACAACAAACAATGCAGCGGAAAAATAAATAGGTACGTATATATGACATGAAGATCTCCAGCTCGCCTGCTGAAGCTCCAAAAGCACCAAATCTGAACCTATAAATAAACTCGGTCTGACCCGAGCATTGAAAGGGAAGAACGCCCGGATCATTCTAGTAAACAAACGTGAGAAAACACACCTCAACTGAATTTATAAAGTTATCAAAACTTATCCTTTATCAAAACAAAAGGTATCTCATAAGACACGCCCACACATAAACACGAATGGGTTTATCCCTTACGATAACCAAAACCTTTTCATATCAAATCACGATATATTATAATAGTGTCTATTATACAAATAATAAATTAAATAGCTAAAATTGTTACCATTATTATATTCCAGCAATACTAGGCTCTACAAACAAAACCGCAAGTTCATAGTGGATTTTGGATCCCATACAAATGACTATGTGAAGGGACTACCTTTTCGAAAACTCGGTACACCTCTAGAGGGATGTACCTAGGATCGAGATACTCGGCGCCTAAACCAATACAAGACCGGCTTACCCATCCCTGGATAGTACCGAATATGTCATCACTTCGGTCGTTACCGACCCAAAATTCATGGCCACAAACATACATAAACAATAATCAGATACACGACGTCATAGTGTGTAAAGATATATCTAGAAGAGTGATGACATCTCCTAATTGAGAGCGACCCACTTAGCCTTGCTGCTTCTATCCCTATTTCAGTCATTTTTCGGGGAGTGAGGCCAATAGAGGTATCGATTACCTTTCACATATCACATATCCATCATCTTTGAATGCCACATTTCCATTTTCGTTGACTACTAATTGCCTTCCACAAAAATACAACCCTTGAGCTCGTACGCCTCAAGGAGGGTGTTAAGCTAAGAGAAGTTGCCTTCTCTGCCACCACATGATGTACGTTTGTAAAAACCAATGAACGTAATCTTAGAAATGCAATGTCAAACACTCGTCCATACAAGTTGTCTAGGAACAGGACAAACCGAAGGTACTTTCCTACCACATTCTGTCGGGAAATCCCTAGGATTAGTAGCGACAACCCTTGCAATGGATATTTCATAAAGAAGAGACTACTGCTACTAGATGTATATTGGGATTTTAACCCCAAACGATCAAAAAGCAGACCTTCACTATGAAAATCCTAAATATCAATATCATCGACCAACCTGCACAATCGCCGCATAAATGTTGGTCCGAAAAGGTTTTCAGATAAATCTGATCCCGATCTCTTTGCACCAACAATGCAAAAGCGATTCTGAAACTCACACAGAAACTAAGTCTCATAGACTTATCACGTCACCAACTTTCAACTTGCTATCCTTCAGCCAAGAAGGAAGCTCCATAGAATGGAGTAATCACTCTGCACTACACAAATCAACAATCTCAACATAGACGATAATCCAGCCTACACAGTCAGTTACGTACTAAGTGTACGACTAATTAGTTTCTACATCAAGTTGAGAAACTAAAATGGCCAAATTTGATAGTCATTTATTTAACTATCAAATCAACAAACAAAACCTAGCACATAAGTAGTCACTGGGCCTGATTTTATTAATCGTTTATAAATCAAATCACTTTCCAACTATACACTTCAAAATATTTTAAAAAAGATAATATTCAAAACCATTTCACTTATTGGATATTTGGAAAACATTTTCTTATACTTATTTTAATAATAACTAAATTCACAACTTATTTTATTTTCAAACCATTTAAATTCCCTTTTTATAATATCACTTTCCAAAATATTCATTTTATTTAAAGGATTATTCATTGTCCAAAATCGTGAATATAATTCGCTTACCCATCATTACTTCTACACATTTAATTTAAAGGATTATTCACTGTCCAAAATCGTGAATATAATTCCTTTAATAAACTTTTATATTTAACTTATCAATTAAATTGATTTTAGATTTATAAAACAATGTTTATAAATTTTATTTATACTTTATAAACTTCCATATACGAAATTCCTTTACTAACAAATTCCATTTATATCTCATTTATATGTCAAAATCAGATTATAAGTTAATTTACTTATAAATCTCTTATTTACAAATTCATTCTTTTCAAATCTTATTGTTTATAAAATCTATTATAATTTATTTTCTAAATTTCAATAGCAAATCCATATACGAATTTGATAACAATTCCATTTCTAATATTTATAAAACACCATTTATAATTCCCCTACTTTTATTTATAATATATCAATTTTATAAATCTTATATATAAACCATTTATACTAAGTCCAAAAATCTCAATTTAACTTATTTCACAAAAAAGTTAACTTCATATTTCCAAAAATCATATTTTGATTATATTTCAGGAGAGCCATAATTTCTATAACATAAAAATTAAACTTTTATTTAAAATAAATCCATTTCTTTAACAATTCAAAATTTTATTAAAACGTATATATTTTCAAAATCACTTTGAAATCCTTTTTAAATTGAAATCATCATTTTTAATATTTTAAATTTCCAAAACTATGGCCCAATGCTGCAAAAGCGCTAGATAAAGGGATTCACATCAATTATATTCATCATGGCATCCAAACATCATATATCACATGATAACAGCATATATAACAATATCTGTAAATAAAAATCAACAACGGTGAGGAATCCAGTTGGATCCCTCCAACCTGTAACCTGTAACAAATATACATATGAGAAAAATATGTACAATGTCCGCTTCGAGGCAGAGGCGCATACAAAGGGTCATCTGCTCATACACGGGAACTTATAAGGTCTCATCCACTGAAATATGCAGGAATATATATCCAAACCAACTAATATATATATATATATAATATCATATCATATCTCATCCAAACAATCATCAATCATCATAAATAAAATTTATTCTCACTTACATAAAAATATAAGCAAGACAGAAAGAGTGAGTTGTACTCACTTTGGTTGCAGTCATCGTAATAGCGATTTATTTCGATTAAAATTAAACGAGGGTTTAATTTTAACCAAAATTTTCACTAGCTCCAAATCCATCCAAACATGATCCATCACGTAGTGCTCGCGAATACGAACCCAACGCAACTTGTTACGTCCAATTTCGACCTCGTATGAAGAAGTTATGCACGTTATAAGTTTCACGAATTATTTTACAAAATAATTTACATTTTTTTGATTAAATTAACCTCAGTCGAATCTGGCCGTCCATCTCAAATCAAGCAGATCGTGGCTACATCCGCTTTCTTCTTGTTCCCAGGCAATCGTCTGCGTTTGAACCCATAGCTCATGCACGTACAAGTTCGACCATCGCTCTCCCCATGACGAACTAGAACACGATCGGAGAGTGCCAAACGAAGCGCCTAACCTTGCTCCTCCACTGCCCTGAGCCTCATTGAGCTTGCACAACCCATCACACTAGAAAATGCCTCTAAATGCGGCACGTATGTTGCTAGATCTGGCCCCTACGACGAACTTTGGGCGATCACGACCATATGGATGTGAAGATCTCATCTAGCTCTACAATTTTCATATAGGAAGTTTTGGGTAATAGTCGATGGATTTGCCAGAAATTGAGGAGGAAGGTTGGAGCATTTCTGGCCATTCGTATGTTAGAGGCGGCTGTGACCTATTAGTGTTAGGGTTTATGTATGGGGGTCCTTATATAGGCACGTTTCAAAACACTATTCACCCGAAAATATTTCGAACTCCAAATGAAGCGTGTCGCCTGGCGTTTATAATGTTTTACCCCTATTCCAAACACAATGGAATATATATCGGGAGCCAATTCCATCGTATTTGGAAGATAGGTTTTTCAATCGACCTATTTTAATTAAATTTACTTAAATAAATTTCTACGCCTTTCAGCTTCGCACAAACAAACCGTAAGTCAGATTGACACGAAATTTGAAATCCTATAATAATTCAATATACGGATCCAATGAAACTGGTTTCGTCGAAATATGAGACAGTGTCAAAAATGACTATTTTTACACGTTAATTAAATATTAAATTTTCCAATTTCTGTAAATTAACTTTTAGTTCAATTTTAAATGTTTACTATCTCTATTTCTGTGCAGTTAATACCCCACTATAACCCCGTTATATCTCATAGCAGATTTCTACCGCTACGATTTTTCCATATAGCCCCAAATATTGCCTTTCTGCTTTAAGCCCCGCTATTTCTACTATATCTTCTTTAAAAGAAATGAATTGAAAAATGACATTTATACATTATATAAATTATGAAATTAATTTATTTAATTGAGTTTTTAATATATTTTTAGAAATGAAAATACTATAATATTTTACTAAATTCAATTATGTTATATAACAGTTTTATGTTTATTTAAAGTATATCCGTACATGTTTTTATTTAAAATTATTTATGTATTAATTATAATTCAATTGAATGTTAATTTTTCATTTAATAATTATTTATATATTTGTAAAAACATTAAATATGAGTTTATATGCTATTTTAGAGTCATCCGCTATATCCTCGCTGTATCCCCGCTATGACTTTTTGCACCTCCGCCGCATTGAATCTGTCGAGCGCTTTAACTGCATAGCTCTATTCTAATTCAAATAGGATTTAAAACAACGTTATAAATTATTTTTATTCACATCAGATTCCAAAATCAATTTATTAACTAATTTAACTTATAATATTCATTTTTCAATATTTAAATGCAATTAAATATTCTAAATTCAGGTGACTGAAAAACTGGATCGTTACATTCTTCCCCCCCTTAAAAGAATTTCGTCCCCGAAATTACTAAGTAAGAAAGATTCTACAACTCCATTAACTTTCAAAACCAATTAGATGAAACAGATTATCAATTCTTTTAAGTGTTTAACTTTCCAAAATCAATTAGTTACAACTTTATAAAAACTTTTTCCTAAGTCTTCAAAATTCATTCATAGATATTTACTGTTTGCACAAAAAATGGACAAACACCTCAAAGTTGTATGATTTAGTAGATCTTATGTTATTCTTAGTGATTTGGGTGATTTATGCAAATATATGAAAAGCAGGGGCTAAACTGTAAAAAGACACGCAGATTTATAGTGGTTCAGCCAGAATGTGCCTACGTCCACTTTATATGTTATTTCTCTTCTCTTGTTTTGATTACAAGTACAAAGCTTTGATACAAGTAAAAGAAAGTTGTTTGAAAGTTCTCTCCGTGCTTGAGCTCTCAAACTTGTCCCCCATTGTTGTACCCCTGCCTCTCTATTTATAGAGTGAGGTTGGGGGCAGGGGTCTTGGATGTATACAGCTGCTGGTGGGCCTGGGCTGAAGTGATCTGGCCTGGCAGTCTGGTTCGGTATTCTCTTGGTTCGGTGAAGTATGGAGTTGGTCTGGTTGGGCTTCATCCGGTGAAGTGTGGAGTGGTGAGGTTGGACCGGTGGCAGTTGCCGGATGAAGGTCTACCGAATGGACACGAGGGAGGGCTGCCGAATGGGTTATGCCGAATGGACTCGGGGGAGAGCTGCCGAATGGGTCATGCCGAATGGACTCGGGGGAGAGCTGCCGAATGAATCACGTCTCTGGGTCTCGAGGTCTTCTGGGTAAGAATTCACCCAACATTTGCCCCCCAAAGTAGGGCATATGTCTAACATATGTCGTGCTTTGTCTTCCTTCGTTCGGTCTTGGTTGCGCCGAGCCAGTTGGTCCGGTCGATGTGCTTCGCTTATAAATAAGGGCGCCACTCTACTATTGTTTCTTCACTTTTCGAGATAGCCGAACCACTTGACTCCCATTTTTTCCGAACTAGACCCTTATCATTGCCGAATCAGGTGAGATTTTATTCTGCCGAATGAGATCTTATTCTCGTATTACCGGACGAGAACGGGAGACACCGAATGAACCCATACTTGAACCACCGAATGGACCTTGAGAGTTCGAGAATTTCCATTGTCTTTACCGAATGACGATGGGAGTTTGAGCACTTTGAACTTTCTTTGCTTACACTCGAGACACCGAATGAACCCATACTTGAACCACCGAATGAAAATGATACTGAATATGTTTTTACCGAATGAAGTCATATACTTGTTTATATCCTCTGTTCTAAATGTGTTTTTCCGGTATTGTAGATAATGTCTCGCAAAGTAGAAACTCGATCAGACAAGAAGCGATCCGTGGGTGAAGGAGAGTCATCGGCTGTGCCCCCAGCTCAATCAGGATCGGAGCGTCATGGGCCCGCCCCGAGGTCATTAGTGGATGGATATGGTCCCCAGGAGTTGCTGGATTCCCCGCCTGACTGCTTTCCTAGCCTTCTCAAAGAGGAGCAACTCGATGTTATATCTCGTTCTTTTGGGATTGATAGAGCCCTCATGCTGCTGCCGGGTCCAGGAGTCATGCCATACAGTCCTCCCGAAGGATACTTCGCTTATAGCAGGTACCATTGCATGTGTGGTGCTATCCCGCCTCTCAATGCTTGGATAGTTAGCTTCCTCACGTACCTGAAGGTGGCCCCATTTCAGCTTCAGCCTAACTCTTACGCCATACTGGTGAGCCTTTTCGTTATTTTTCGGAGGAAGTATGGTCGCGCTCCCTCCAACCGGGAGATCCGGTACTTGTACAACTTAAGGGGCTACAAGAAGGGGTCCCCATATATTAACTTGGAATCTGCTGTGACCTTCAAGCCGGTCCTGGACCTTTACTCCAAATTCAGCATGTTCAAGAAAGAATGGTTCTTTGTTAGGGACGACTCCGTCTCTATCCGGCGCTTTACCTCTGGATGTAAGTTGATGCTTTTACTTATAATTTCTATCCTGATTGTGATGCTTCTTCTCATACTTTCTCATTTTTGCTAGCGACAGGTGGCTTTCCTGTTGTGGAAACTGACCGCCTGGTTCAGACGGCGGCGGAGATAGAAGGCATTCTTGGGAAATACAGATCATCTGCTTACTTGATTAGAAATGCGATCCTTCTAGAATACAACTTGATCCTTCCGCAGCAGTCTGTAGTTAAGTTGAGGGAAACGGCGGAAGAGAGGGCGGCTGCTCAGGCCAAGGGAGGCGTTGCGGCAGAGGGTGGAAAGAGAAAACCATTCACGAAACCTCCAGCCGTTGGAGGTAAGAAACTTAAGAGGTCAGACGGTCCTTCTCCCAGCAATTGTCCACTTACTCAGGGGGAGATAGACGCGGAGGAGGAAAGAGGTGAGGCGGAGGGCGGGAGTGACGTTGAGCGTCTTGGTGACGAGGGTGGCGATGGACAGGGTGGTGATGGTTCCAGGGCTTTGTCTTCTGGGCAAGTAGGCGAGATGCAAGAGTGGACGGACGATGCTCTCCGTCAGGCTTTTGAGGAGTTGGGTGATGATCCGGCTTTGGTAGAGAAGACCGGGGAGGCGGACAAAACCGGGACTGGTGCAAGTGAGTCTTCTCCGACTATTCCGGCCAAGGTGGCTTTGACAACTCAAGGTGAACTCTTGACCCCTGCACGCTTCACTAATGATAGGGACTTAGGAATATTTTATGACCCGCTCCCGTCCTGGAATGAAATCCGGGACTTATTGCAGTATCCCACTCCTCCCCAGGGTTTGTACAACCACAGCTGTGTTTCTTTTCCTTTTCTAATCTTGCAATTTACCGCGTTTCTTGAATCATATTGTAATGTAAGATTATGACACTTGTTCTTTATATCAGGAGCAGGCAAGACGCCCAAAGCTTCAGACCTTCGACACAGGCTCGAGCAATATAAACTTTCCAAAATTTCTGCTAAGCCGAAGCCCTCAGCCCAACGCTCCGGGGATGTAGTCGGGTACCGTCCTCTTCTTGGGGTCATCGAAGAGGGTATTCAGCAGAGGAAGAGGAGTCATCCTTTATCCGAAACTTCGCTCGGTTCTCAGCCTCCGGCTCAGCCTATTCATGATATTACTGAGGAGGGCAGCGAGTTTGTATCTTCTCCACACCCATCCGGAAACCCTTCTGTTGTTCATATCGACCGTCCCGATCTGGCCCGTAATCCATTTGCCGGTCATCCTGATCTGGATCCGGGTTCTCAGGATATTAATTTTGACGAAGTTACTGGTGAACACCTTCTCCCCCGTAACCCCATGGTACGAGTACTTGACGAAGCCAAGTCCTTAGACCTCGATCTACTCACCACTCGTATAGTCACTATGGGAGACGAGGCCAAGGCCAACATTGATCGGGTGGCGGAGGAGGCCAAGAAGCTGATGGGGCATCACGCTCGGCTGGTTAAGGCCGGAGAGGAGATAGGGAGCGCCAATATCCGACTTCGATTGGTGGTCTCGGATCAGGCCAAGCAGCTTGCGGATCAGGCTATCCAGATTTCTCAGCATGAGGCTGCCGCTGGGCGATTAAGGAGAACCATGGAAGAGGCTAGTCGGGCCGAATTGCGGAAAATGGAAGCTGCTTGCAAAGAGCGGATTGATATGGCTATTACCACGGTGGATGAGGTTCGGAGAGCGGATCTCGAGCAGGTGGAGGAATTGTCCGAGAAGCTTGAGGCTGCCGAGCTTGCTCAAGCTAAGTTGAGGGAAGAGATGGCGGTGATGCGGAGGTCCCTTCAAGCTGATTGCTCGAGATACAGACTGGAGAGAGATGCTGCCGTGGAAAGGTTGTCGGCCTCCGATGCCCGGATGAGGGAGTTTGAGGAGAACGAAGGAATGATGGATGACATGCTCCAGGACATGTATTTCCGGACTTGGAAGCAGGGTAACCTCTCTTGGATGGATGATTATCCCAGAGTCATGGCCAAGATATATCTTCGGGCTTTGGAGGAGGCTAAGGCTGATGCAGATAAAGAGGGTGGAACGGTCTTCAGTATGGATGTGGTCACGGCCCAGTTCACCAAGGAGGAGAAAGTGGCGGTAAAGGAGGGTATGCGGCTGCTTGCTGCTGAAGAGGCGGGTGTGCCGGTAGAAGATGACGACCAGGATGGTCAAGAAGCTAGTACTGGTAAGTCTTCCTTTCTAGTCTTTCTGTTAACTTGGTTACTCATCACTAATGAACCCTTTTTATGACCGGACAGGCGGGCAAAAGAACAAGGACAAGACCTCGACGCAACCAGCTCCATGACTGAACCTGAAAAATTCTTTTTGTAGGCTTGGCATTGTTGTATCTGTTAGTCTTAAGACAGTAGGGTAACTTCCAAGTTGTAATTCTTGCTACTTGTAATAACATTATTCTTGACGTGTAATTTTTTAGCTCAAGTTGATTTTGTCATTTCTTGAATATTTGTTGCTATTTCGACATATCGTATGAGAAATGTAGCTATGTGTATTCTTGTAATTAAATTGTGTTTGATGTCAGATTCTGGTTTTAAATCATAATCTCATGACTTGCAATGTTAGCGTGTGGTGTGGAAAAATCAAATTATAGTCATGCATTTGTACATAAAGGAAGAAAATACCGCCTTTCATGTTCTGTTTGTAAATGGCAGTTTCGAATATCTTATATGACCAAGCATGGAGAGCAGTTGACTGCCCCGCCATCTGATTGTGAATCTCTGCATCCATTGGCGGGTACCTCTTACCCTGCATCCTGTACTTTATGGTTTGTTATAGAGGATAGGAGGAAAGTTTTTTAAGTAAAATTGAAATATGTGAAATAGTAAAACTTCCAGTCACGGAAGGCCTTCGATGTGCTTAAGTTCGTGGCAAACGGGTTTTGTAGTCACTTTCCCTAGCTGTGGGTCTTGGAGACATTTGTCACCCATCTTACGCCTCCGCGGGGAGTTAATTCTTTTTTACCACAGCCGCACTTAAGACACACCGGAGCCGAGATCGCGCACAGTAACTACCCGGGCCATTATGGCCCGTACTCATGGGTATTATTCGACTTACTGTGGCCGGCTAGCGTGGGTGCCGATCGCCAACTGTGAACTGCCCCTGGCTGGCCACACCTTATGTTGGGGCTTATAATCGGTTCACAGTCGCCGGCGAGCCTAACGCCGTAATGAGCTGCCTCGGCTATAGTCGGCCTTCTCGGTGGCTTATAATCGGCTCATTACAGTTGGCTTTAAGGGCCGTCGCGAGCAATGAGTTAACCCGCAGCAGAGGGATGCTGGAGCAAAAGTGTCTCATTGGCGAGGGCATAGATTCGCATAGTACCTGTTGGGGCTTGTCCACGTGGAGTTGCATTGTGGAGTGCTTTGAATAGAAATGCTATATGCTCAGGATTTTGTTCAACAGAAAAGGATAAAGTTAACAAGCAGCCAAGATACAAAGGAACAAGCTAAAAAGAGACAAGGCTTTTTTAAAGTGGTTCGGCACGAAAAAATGCCTACGTCCACTGATTCTCTTCGTTAATTCACTTCATATGGGCAATACAAGTTAAGAAAAGTATCGACGGAGGTGTTGGATGTTCCATGCCCTCTGGAACACCTCCCCGTCCACTGTTGACAAAATATAGGCTCCGTTGTGGAGATCTTTATGAATTACATATGGTCCATCCCAGATTGGGTCTAGTGCTCCGGGGCGAGGGAAGATTCGCTTGAGGACAAGATCCCCTTCTCGTAAGGCACGATGCTTGACTTTGGAGTTGTATT
Source organism: Allium fistulosum (assembly GCA_030737815.1). Lineage (NCBI taxonomy): Eukaryota > Viridiplantae > Streptophyta > Magnoliopsida > Asparagales > Amaryllidaceae > Allium > Allium fistulosum. The sequence goes on along the minus strand of CM060907.1, from coordinate 387,632,828 downwards.
GTGCTGCCACCTTTTGCTTGTGGGCTGCTGTTTTTAGGACTGCATCATTCCTTCTCTCCTCGACTAGATCCAAAGACATGTTGAGGAGCTCTTCGTTTTCTTCTGGGTTATAGTGGATCCTACGGTGGGAAGGCACAATGGTTTCAACTGGGAGCATAGCCTCCGATCCGTATGCCAAAGAGAAAGGAGTGTGCCCTGTTGATGTTCTGAAAGATGTGCGGTAGGCCCATAGTGCTGTAGGGAGTTCATCCACCCAAGCGCCCTTTGACTTTTCGAGCTTCTTTTTGATCAGAGTTTTCAGAATTTTGTTGACTGCTTCGACTTGTCCGTTTGCTTGGGGATATGCTACGGATGAGAAGCTTTTGCGAATTCCGTGTTCTTGGCACCAGTTGGCGAATTCCTCGCTGTCAAACTGAAGTCCATTGTCTGATATGATTTTTAGTGGGACTCCGTACCTGCACAGAACATTTTTGATTAAGAAGTTGATAACTTTCGCTGAAGATACTTTATTTAGAGGTTCTGCTTCCACCCATTTGGTGAAATAGTCGACTGCTACTATAGCATATTTGGCGCCGCCTCGACCCATTGGCAGTTCACCGATTAAGTCAATTCCCCATACTGCAAAGGGCCAAGGGCTGGTCATCTGGGTAATCTCGGTTGTTGGTAGCCGAGGGACCTTAGCAAACTTTTGGCATCTGTCACACTTCTTGACGAAATCTAAGGCGTCCTTGCCTAAGGTGGGCCAGAAATATCCGTATCGGAGTATCTTTTTTGCTAATGTTTGCCCTCCGGTGTGATCTCCGCAGCTTCCTTGATGAATGTTGGATAAGATTTCCTTGGCTTCCCTTCCGGCGACACACCTTAATAATGGGTTAGAGAACCCACGCCGATAGAGGATGTCTCCTTGTATTGTGTAGCGGGACGCTTTCCTCAAGATTTTCTTGACTTCGTTACGCCCGTCGGGTAGTGTGCCATTTTGTAGGTAGTCTCGGATGGGAGTTATCCAAGTTGCTTCTTCGGTTGCAGCTATCAGATTCACTTGTTCAAAACTCGGGATCATTTGCTTTGAGACAGTTACTGCCCCGAAGATGGCGACGTCTCTCATACTTGCTTGCTTTGCCAATTCGTCGGCCTCTTGGTTCTCTTCCCGAGGGATGTGTTTGACTAAGTAGTGGTCCAATCGGCTGAGAAGTAACTTGGTCTTCTTTAGATATGCTATGAGTCGTTCTTCTCGAGCTTGGAATTCCCCTAGTATTTGATTAACAATAAGCTGAGAATCGCTGTGAAGACACAAAGAATTGGCTCCGATCTCGATAGCAATTTCTAATCCGGCTATTACTGCTTCGTATTCTGCATCGTTGTTGGTGGCAGTGAACTCCAACCTTATAGCATAGTGCAGTTTATTTCCCCTGGGAGTGATGATTACCACACCTGCCCCCGAGCCTTGTTCGTTAGATGCACCGTCCACAAAGAGATTCCACTTGATATCTTCTGTTATTTCCAGTTGCTCCTTATCCTCGTTGGTAGTGAATTCTGCAATGAAATCAGCCATGGCTTGTCCCTTGATGGCGGTGCGAGGGTGATAGGTGATATCATATTGACTCAGCTCAATACACCATTTAAGTAGTCGCCCGGAAGTGTCGGGACGATGGAGTACCTGCCTCAGTGGTTGATTGGTTAGAACCTTGATGGAATGGGATTGGAAGTAATGACGTAGCTTTCGTGAAGTGATTAGTAAACAGTATGCTAACTTTTCGAGCTTAGGATATCTGACTTCTGCCCCAGTAAACCTTTTACTGACGAAGTAAACTGGTCGTTGCGTACGGTTATCTTCTCTTACCAAGGCAGCGCTTAGAGCGTGAGATGACACAGCAAGGTATAGGTATAATTCTTCGCCTTCGCTTGGGGTCGAGAGTACTGGTGGTTTCTGGAGGTGTTCGATTAGGTTAAGGAAAGCGGTCAAGCATTCGTCCGTCCATTCGAACTTTCCTTTATCTTTCTTTAGAGCTTCGAAAAAGGGGACGCACTTGTCCGTTGCTTTGGAGATGAATCGGCTTAGGGCAGCCACTTTTCCATTTAGGCTTTGCATTTCCTTTCGGGTGGAAGGTATCTTGATGTCTCTTAATGCTCGGACTTGTTCAGGGTTTGCTTCTATCCCTCGGGCATGGACGATGAATCCTAAGAATTTTCCTGATGACACTCCGAAGGAGCACTTTAGTGGATTCAACTTCATTCCATACTGTCGAAGTACCTGGAACATCTCGCCCAGGTGGCTTACGTGATCTTTGGCTTTCCGTGATTTTACCAGCATGTCGTCTACATATACTTCCATTGTTTGTCCTATTAGCCCTGCGAACATCTTGTTGACGAGGCGCTGGTAGGTGGCTCCTGCGTTTTTAAGTCCGAAGGGCATCACTTTGTAGCAGTACAAACCCCGGTCGGTGATGAAACTAGTGTGATCTTGGTCGGGAGCATGCATAGGAATTTGGTTATATCCTGAGTATGCATCCATAAAAGACAGGAGTTCGTGCCCGGCTGTGCTGTCTACAAGTTGGTCGATTCTGGGAAGCGGGAAGCAATCCTTTGGGCAGGCGTCATTTAGGTTGGAGAAGTCAATGCAGGTCCGCCACTTCCCATTAGCCTTCTTTACTAGTACCGGGTTGGCGATCCATTCTGGGTAAATAGCTTCTCGTATGAAGTCATTGGCGAGTAGATTCTTTACTTCTTCATCGAGGGCTGCTGATCGCTCTGCCCCCATACTTCTCTTCTTTTGTTTTACGGGTGCCTTGGTAGGATCAATTTTTAATACGTGGCACGCTATGTTGGGGGAGATTCCGGTCATGTCAGCGTGTGACCAAGCGAATACATCTAAGTTGTGGCGGAGAAAATCAACGAGTTGTTCCTTCAATTCGGTTTTCAATTGCGACCCAATTTTCAGTAGCCTACTTGAGTCGTGCTTGTCTACAGATATAAACTCCATAGCCTCTGCAGGCTCGGCGGTGGCCTCCTCCTCTTTGTCCCTCGGGTCTAATTCATTGAAAGGGTCGCTGGTGTATCGAAGAGGAGGGGCTTTCTTTAGTTGCTATGCTTCAAGGCTTTTTGTGCAGAGAGCAATCTCTACACCTTTCCCTTTATCTCTCCTGTGGTTGTTGCGAAGTTCGGTTACATAGCAGTCTCGTGCAATATCTTGGTCTCCTTCCACTTCCCCTACCCCACTGTCTGTTGGAAATTTCATTTTTAGGCACCACGGGGCTAGGACAATCTGGAAGTCAGATAGGGCTGGTCTTCCTAGGAAGGCGTTGTAGGCCGAATGGTTTTCTATCAGCACAAACGTCTGTTTCCTTACAACGGAGCGGGGATGGCTTCCGATTTCAACGAAGAGGTCCAGCCGCCCGATGGGCATTTTCGCATCTCCAGTGAAACCGTGTAGCGGTTTATCGCAGGGAGATACGTCCTTCATTGACAACCTCATTTTGTCGAATGCGTGTTTGAACAGGATATTTACAGAGCTTCCAGTGTCTACCAGGATTCGGTAAACTTCGGCGGGACCGAGTCGGGCAGAGATAACCATGGGATCCATGTGAGGGTACTGTCTTCCTTCTAGGTCGCGTTTACTGAATGTGATGTCATCACTTTCTTTCCGCTTTGGGTGGCGCTCTTCTATAACCGTATTGACACAGTCTCTATTGTCTCTGAGCGACTTCCCATATCTTTCCATCTCTTTCCAACTTCTGTCTGCGATGTGTGGACCTCCTGAGATGGTATGGACCACTATCTTCTCTTGACTAGAGCTGCTAGCGTTGCGGTCGCCTCTGCCGGTCCCTGGTGAGGGTAGCCTTGGGTTTTCATTGGCAGGATCTGGAGTCCTGCCTTGACTTTTTACATAGCGTTCCAGTTTCTTTCTTCTGATGTGTTCCTCAATCAGATCTCGGAGATGATGGCATTCGTTGGTATCATGTCCGTGGGATTCGTGGAAGCGGCAGAATTTTCCAGATTTCTGTGCGCTATCTGATTCCTTCTTGTATGGTGGGCGTTTGTATCTAACTTCGCCTTGGGTGGCAAGGAAGATGTTTTCGACGGTCTCGTTCAAAGGGGTGTAAGAGTCGAATCTTGGTCCTGGCCGATATAGGCGTTTCTCTACTTTCTTGCCCCCAGCATTGTCTCTGGAATCATTTCTTCGAACGTCCCTTGCCACAGCAGGGGCATTGCCATGGGTCGTCTTACTTTGCTGTCCTGACTGCCCCTCAATGGCAGCATCCTCAAGCCTCATGTATTTCCCGGCTTCATGGAAGAAATCGGGTAAAGTAGCTGGTTTTTCTTTTGTCAATCTCCTAGCAAATTTAGTGTCCGGATGCACCCCACTGCAGAGGGCCATTAGGATAAGCTTCTCATCGGCATCTTGAACTGCGGCTGCTGCGGCGTTGAATCTGGTTAGGTATTGTTGCAGCTTTTCTCCAGGTTTCTGTTTGACGCTGGATAAGGAATAAGCGTCCTTAGGTTGCTCCACATGAATGCGGAACTGACTGATGAATTTTTCTTTCAACATTTCCCATGAGCTGATGGATCCTTGGGGTAGATGACAGAACCAGGAGGTAGCAAGATCTGCTAAGAAGAGCGGGAAGCATTTGCACAGCACTCCCTCTGTTGCTCCACTCATGAGCATATGCTGCGTGTACCTCTGTAAGTGTACAACGGGATCGGAGGTTCCTTTGTAGGGTTCCATTGTTGGCATCTTCCATTCTCGGGGGGTGATAGCAATTTCGATATTGCGGGCGAAAGGGCTGGTTACCCTAGCGCCTATCCCTCGATCTCTTTGCTCCCGTTGGACACACTCTCTGAATAAGCGTGCCATCCTTTCATCAGAATTTGGAGCGGACAGAAATGAGTTTGGTTCCGTTCTGTGGGGTTGACTCCGACCAGACAACCTGTAGGGATGGTATCGTCTATCATTCCTCATATTTTCCAGTGGCTGCCTTTGATCTTCTGGGAGCATGCTTGGGTCAGCTACAGTTGGCCCTTGCCTTGATCTTCCCCTGTTGGGTTCTGATCTAAGCACTTCCTCGGGTCCAACTTCGGGCTGAACTCTAGCTCGGCCCCGTTCATTGGTGTTCCTGTGGTTAGGCAGCATGACCGGCTCAGCTGCAGTTGACCTCCGCCCGGTACCTTCCGCGTTGGGTTCGGCACCAAACGCTTCCTCAGGCCTAACTTCGGGCTGAGCTCGGTCTCGGCTCCTACCATGGCTACCCCTGCCGTTAGCTCCTTCGAAGAAGGAAGATCTTTGCTGTCTCTGAGATCCTCCAGATTGGGACTCGCCCCATGATTCAGTGTTGCGGTTGGATTCTTCAGCGTCCCTCAAGCGTGACATGAGATGGTCTACCAAGGCTTCCTGCTGGGACGTGAAGCGGTTAGTTACTTCAACAACAACTCTGTCCAAATCTGCCCTAGTAATTGCTGCAGGCTGTTCTGTGGCAGGAGTGGCTGGGTTAGCCTGTCCTTCATTTGTTGCCGTTGCTGGAGGAGGACGGTTCACTTGATTTGTGGCAGCTGGATCAGGAAGGCTGCTGGATGCGATGTTTTTTCCTTTGTTAACATCTTTTCTCTGTTTGGGAGGCATGTTTTCCAAGCGGCGGACGATGGTGTTAGGAAAACTTGTTAAGCGGATGAAGCTGAAGCTTCGAGCTTCTAGCTCTCAGTGAAAGCACCAAAAATGTTTGCACAAAAAATGGACAAACACCTCAAAGTTGTATGATTTAGTAGATCTTATGTTATTCTTAGTGATTTGGGTGATTTATGCAAATATATGAAAAGCAGGGGCTAAACTGTAAAAAGACACGCAGATTTATAGTGGTTCAGCCAGAATGTGCCTACGTCCACTTTATATGTTATTTCTCTTCTCTTGTTTTGATTACAAGTACAAAGCTTTGATACAAGTAAAAGAAAGTTGTTTGAAAGTTCTCTCCGTGCTTGAGCTCTCAAACTTGTCCCCCATTGTTGTACCCCTGCCTCTCTATTTATAGAGTGAGGTTGGGGGCAGGGGTCTTGGATGTATACAGCTGCTGGTGGGCCTGGGCTGAAGTGATCTGGCCTGGCAGTCTGGTTCGGTATTCTCTTGGTTCGGTGAAGTATGGAGTTGGTCTGGTTGGGCTTCATCCGGTGAAGTGTGGAGTGGTGAGGTTGGACCGGTGGCAGTTGCCGGATGAAGGTCTACCGAATGGACACGAGGGAGGGCTGCCGAATGGGTTATGCCGAATGGACTCGGGGGAGAGCTGCCGAATGGGTCATGCCGAATGGACTCGGGGGAGAGCTGCCGAATGAATCACGTCTCTGGGTCTCGAGGTCTTCTGGGTAAGAATTCACCCAACATTTACTAATACCATTTCAAAAATCAACTATTATCATTCCCAATTATAACTCAAAAATTACATTTTTGTTATCAAAAATTTCCAAAAATTTTCTAACGCCTTAAATTTTCAGAAAAATTCGCCATAGCCTCCTTTGCGCAGTTCGATCCGAATATATATATATATATATATATATATATATATAATATCACAAATATACAGCTCATCTTTGAGGATGAGGCATCCTGTAGGGAAAATTATAAAAGTACGATATGTAATCCGAGATATGTACCTTATATATTATTGAGGGAGCATATACGGCTAATATAGCGCGAAAGCGAGCTCCAAATGCGAAGCAACGCCATCTGCACCTACTAAAACATGCACGGACATATGAGAAACATGTATATAGAAAGTAATATCAATATACAACATATACCAATACAACAACTATATATGCCAATATAGAAAATGCAATCAAAAGCAACAAATTCAACCATTAAACAACTATCATCCAACTAACATCCAACAAACCAATATCTATCCAATCAATCCATAATCAAATCAATATACATTCATTTCTCATTAATATTCATTGAATTGGTTTTTAATTTAATCACATTTGATTCGTTAACATTGGATTTTACTAACATTCATTTATTCATATTCAATTAGTTTACATTCAACCAATTTACATTCCTTTCATTTACATCCAAATCATTAACATTCAATTTTATTCGCGTTCACTTTCAAATTGATTAACATTCATTCTATTCGCATTAATTTTCATTCCGGTTAAATCAAATGAAGTTACATTCAATTATAATCATATTTGATTAGTTTACATTCCACTCACTAATATTCACTTAAATTCAATTCATATTTAACAACATCTCATTCTATATTCAATTAATTTATATTCAATTAGTTTAGGTTCAACTAATTTACATTCAATCCATTTTAATTCCATTCATTCTTATTCAGAATTTATTCATTATTTAGTATACTTCTTTTAATACTAATAACACTTATGATTTATTTCATAAATTAATTACTTAAGTTTTGTTACAATCATTCAATACAACATCACTTATGTTTATCACTTGAAACTTAAGTTTATATTCAATTTATCAAACAACATTCCAAAATCATATTCTGTTTACTAACTTAATTAATAAGTTCAATAAAATTCATTACACCTACTCAATTACTAATTTATTTTATAATCAAAGTTGAATTTCATTTTAATAACCCAGTTCATATTCATTTAATTACTTCATTCCATTAAGTTACTTATTTAATTCAGTTTGATATCAAATTCAACTTCATTCAATCTTACTTAAGTTAACTTCCTTTACAACATTCATTTTGTTTAACTTAACTTCCAACTTATAATTCAAATTTAGATTTCATTTCTTAACCTTCATATTTAATAAATAGAAATTAGCTTTACTTACTATTATCTCAAATATAAGTTATAAACTTATTTACTTAATTTTTCATGAATATACTTAAGTTTATCCACCTTCTATAAATTAAATCCATGGTCATATAATCACTTTTATCTTAAGTGTATATTCTTTTCAATAACTTATCTAATTCATTTTTATTTAAATTCCCTTTAGTTAAATTTCTAATCATATATTTTATTACACCAACTCAAATTTATTTAACTTTACTTAAGTTAAATTTTAATTTCATATTATAAGTCCAAACTCATTTCAATATCAATTTCAAACTTGGATTTTTTTTCTTTTTTTTCAAATCAAATTTGTTTACAAAAGTTAAATATTCAATTTACTAATGGTAGCAAATCAATCACAAAGAAACTCCAAAATGATACCGATGATGCTGGAGTCATCACCCTTATTATTTTCCAGCAACGATAGTGAATTTAGTGCTTTATATTCTTTTAAAATCCATTTATTTATAAATCACATTTATAAATTTATACTTATATAATTTCACTTCTTATTTCACTTCACTTATATAAGTTCATTTCAAATTTGTTTTTCTTATTTAGAATTATAATAATAACAACTTTTTATTAAACACAACAATTAATAACAAATGATAACAATCAAATATTATTATTCATTAACCAATCAATAAATTTATATACTACTATATAAAATATAATCAAGGTAAAATTATTTCATCTACCAAGTTTCGAAAACAATATTGTGTCCAATCTCCATGTTCGAGTCTTTAGAAATCGCTATCAATAACGTTAGCCAAACGCAACGATCAGAACCCATAAGCCACTCAACAGCTCAATCAACACCATATAAAATATTTTTAATTCACTAACAAATACGCGCTCATATATATAATACACTCAAACTCAATCTGAGGCGCTACTGTCCCTATTTATATTGAGTACACATCAAAGCCTAGGAATATACTAAACCTAAGCTCTGATACCACGCTATGACGACCCGCACTCGGCACCCTCTGAATCTGACACCAAACCACGCTTGTCCGACCCAGAGCGCACCGATTGTAGATGATCATGAGAAAGAAAAGAGAGGGTGAGAAGAAAGAGAGAAGAAAGAAGAAGAGAAGAGAAGAATAAGAAGAGAGAAGCAGAACCAAAACAATATAGAATCTCACATCGCAGAGGAATAACATATAATATAGATCAATAATCTTTACAAAGAGAAACTTTAATATACATAAATCAATATCAGAGTACACAATAAGTAATCATCAGCTTGGACAATTATAATAACATGTCCTCACAAATGCTGATAATTTACAACAACAACAAACAATGTAGCAGAAAAATAAACAGGTACGTATATCCGACATGAAGATCTCCAGCTCGCCTGCTGAAACTCCAAAAGCACCAAATCTGAACCTGTAAATATACTCAGTCTGACCCGAGCATTGAAAGGGAAGAACTCTAGGATCAGTTTGGTAAACCGGCGTGAGAAAACACACCTCAACTGAATTTATAAAGTTATCAAAACTTTTCCTTTATCAAAACAAAAGGTATCTCGTAAGACACGCCCACACATAAACACGGACGGATTGTTCCCTTACGATAACCAAAACCTTTTCATATCAAATCACGTTATATTATAATAGTGTCTATTATACAAATAATAAATTAAATAGTTGAAATTGTTATCATTATTAAATTCCAGCAAAATTAGGCTCTACAAACAAAACCGCAAGTTCGTAGGGGATTTTGGATTCCATACAAATGACTAGGTGAAGGGACTACCTTTCCAAAAACTCGGTAAACCTCTAGAGGGATGTACCTAGGGTCGAGATACTCGGCGCCTAAACCAACACAAGACCAGCATACCCATTCCTGGATAGTACCGAATATGTCATCACTCCGATCGAAACCAACCTATAATCCGTGGCTACAAGCATACATCAACAATAATCAGATACACGACGTCATAACATGTAAAGATATATCTAGAAGAGTGATGACATCTCCTAATTGAGAGCAACCCACTTAGCCTTGCTGCTTCTATCCCTGTTTCAGTCATTTTCCGAGGAGTGAGGCCAAAAGAGGTATCGATTACCTTCATATATCACATATCCATCATCTTTGAATGCCACATTTCCATTTCCATTGACTACTAATTGCCTTCCACAAAAATACAACCTTTGAGCTCGTACGTCTCAAGGAGGGTATTATACTAAGAGAAGTTGCCTTCATTACCACCACATGATGTGCGTCTGTAAAAACCAATGTACGTAATTTTAGAAATGCAATTTCAGACACTCGTCCATACAAGTTATCCAGGAGCAAGACAAACCGAAGGTACTTTCCTACTACATCTTGTTGGGAAATCCCTAAGATTAGTAGTGACAGCCCTTGCAATGGATATTTCATAACGAAGAGACTACTGCTACTGGATGTATATTGGGATTTTAACCCCAAACGATCAACAAGCAGTCCATCACTATGAAAATCCTAAATATCAATATCATCAACCAACCTGCACAATCGTCGCATAAATGTTGGTCCGAAGTGGTTTTCAGATAAATCTGATCCCGGTCTCTTCGCACCAACAACGCAAAAGCGTTTCTCAACATCACACATAAACTAATTCTCATAGACTATGTTAAAACTAGGTCACCATTATTGAATCAAATTTTGGAAAGAATCAGTCACTTTATTTCTATTACTTTTTTGTTATATATAGAAAACCGAGAAACAGAGAAAAACCAAAAATACAACTATACAACCCAATTCGTTAGCCCAATAACAGTTGGGCCTGAAACCAAAATAACACTCAACACCCCCCCCCCTTCATCGTTGGATGTAAGAGAAGATAGATCTGAGGATGAAAAATGAGGCGGAGATGGAGGTGGAGGTGGAGGTGGAGGCGGCGGTGACTACTCTGATACCATGTTAAAACTAGGTCACCATTATTGAATCAAATTTTGGGAAGAATCGGTCACTTTATTTCTATTACTTTTTTGTTATATATAGAAAACCGAGAAACGGATAAAAACCAAAAATACAACTATACAACCCAATTCTTTAGCCCAATAACAGTTGGGTCTGAAACTAAATTAACACTCAACAAACTAATCACGTCTCCAACTTTTAACTTGCTATCCTTCGGCCAAGAAGGAAGCTCGATAGATTGGAGTAATCTCTCGCACTACACGAATCAACATTCTCAACACAAATGATAATCAAGCCTATACAGTCAGTTATGTACTAAGTGTACGACTAATCAGTTTCTACATAAAGTTGTGAAACTAAAATGGCCAAATTTGATACCCGGTTATTTAACTATCAAATCAACAAACAAAATCTAGCACATAAGTAGTCACTAGGCTTGATTTTATTAATCGTTTATAAATCAAATCACTTTCCAACTATTCACTTCAAAATATCTTTAAAAAGATAATATTCAAAACCGTTTCACTCATTGGATAGTTGGAAAACTTTTTCCTATACTTATTTTAATAATAAGTAAATTCACAACTTATTTTATTTTCAAACTATTTAAATTCCCTTTTTATAATATCACTTTCCAAAATATTCATTTTCTTTAAAGGATTATTCACTGTCCAGAATCGTGAATATAATTCGCTTACCAAATTCATTACTTCTACACATTTAATTTAAAGGATTATTCACTGTCCAAAATCGTGAATATAATTCCTTTAATAAACTTTCATATTTAACTTATCAATTAAATTGATTTCAGATTTATAAAGCAATGTTTATAAATTTCATTTATTTTTTATAAACATCCATATACAAAATTACTTTACTAACAAATTCCATTTATATCTCATTTATATGTCAAAATTAGATTATAAGTTAATTTACTTATAAATCTCTTATTTACAAATTCATTCTTTTCAAATCTTATTATTTATAAAATCCATTATAATTTCTTTCCTAAATTTCAATTGCAAATCCATATACGAATTTGATAACAATTCCATTTCTAATATTTATAAAACACCGTTTATAATTCCCCTACTTTTATTTATAAAATATCAATTTTATAAATCTTATCTATAAACCATTTATAGCAAGTCCAAAAATCTCAATTTAACTTATTTCACAAAATAGTTAACTTCATATTTCCAAAAGCCATATTTTGATTATATTTCAAGAGAGCTATAATTTCTATAACAAAAATTATAACTTTTATTTATTTAAAATAAATCCATTTCTTTAACAATTCAAAATTTATTAAAACGTATATATTTTCAAAATCACTTTGAAATCCTTTTTAAATTGAAATAATCATTTTTAATATTTTAAATTTCCAAAACTATGGCCCAATGCTGCAAAAGCGCTAGATAAAGGGATTCACATCAATCATATCCATCATGGCATCCAAACATCATATATCACATGATAACAACATATAAAAAAATATATGTAAATAAAAATCAACACCAGTGAGGAATCCAGTTGGATCCCTCCAATCTGTAACCTGCAACAAATATACATATGAGAAAATTATGTACAATGTCCGCTTCGAGGCAGACTCGTGTACAAAGGGTCATCCGCTCATACACGGGAACGTATAAGGTCTTATCCGCTAAAATATGCGGGAATATATATCCAAACCAACTAATATATATAATATATCATATCTCATCCAAACAATCATCATAAATAAAATTTATTCTTACTTATATAAAAATATAAGCGAGACAGAAAGAGTGAGTTGTACTCACTTTGGTTGCAGTCGTCGTAATAGTGATTTATTTCGATTAAAATTAAACGAGCATTTAATTTTAACCAAAATTTTCACTAGCTCCAAATCCATCCAAACTAGCTCCATCATGTAGTTCTCGCAAATACGAACCCAATGCAACTTGTTTCATCCAATTTCGACCTCGTATGAAGATGTGTTGCACGTTATAAGTTTCACGAATTATTTTACAAAATAATTTACATTTTTTTTAATTAAATTAACCTCAATCGAATTTGGCCATCCATCTCGAATCAAGAAGATCATGGCCGCTTCCCCTTTCTTCGCGTTCCCAGGCATCGTATGCGTTTGAAACCATAGCTCACGCACGTACAAGTTCGCCCATCGCTCCCTCCATGAGTAACTAGAACACGATTGGAGAGTGCCAAATGAAGCGCCTAACCTTGCTCCTCCACCGCCCTGAGCCTTGTTGAGCTCGCACAACCCAACACGCTAGAAAATGCCTCCAATAGTGGCACTTACGTGGCCAGATCTGGCCCCCTACGATGAACTTTGGGCGATCACGACCGTATGGATGTGAAAATCTCATCTAGCTCTACAATTTTCATTTAGGAAATTTTGGGTAATAGTCGATGGATTCGCCAGAAATTGAGGAGGAAGGTTGGAGCATTTCTGGCCGTTCGTATGTTAGAGGCAGTTGTGACCTATTAGGGTTAGGGTTTGGGTATGGGGGTCCTTATATAGGTACGTTTCAAAACACTATTCACCCAAAAATATTTCGAACTCCAAGTGAAACGTGCCGCCTGGCGTTTATAATGATTTACCCCTATTTCGAACACAATGGAATATATATCGAGAGCCAATTCCATCATATTTGGAAGATAGGTTTTTGAATCGACCTATTTTAATTAAATTTACTTAAATAAATTTCTACGCGTTTTAACTTCGCACGAACAAATCGTAAGTCCGATTGACATGAAATTTGAAATCCTATAATAATTCACTATTACGAATCCAATGAAACTGGTTTCGTCGAAATCCAAGGCTGTGTCAAAAATGACTATTTTTACATGTTATTAAATATTAAAATTTCCAATTTTTGTAAATTAACTTTTAATTCTATTTTAAAAGTTTACTATCTCTATTCTAATTCAAATAGGATTTAAAACAACGTTATAAATCATTTTTATTCACATCAGATTCCAAAATCAATTTATAAACTGATTTAACTTATAATATTCATTTTTCAATATTTAAATCCAATTAAATATTCTAAATTCAGGTGACTGAAAAACTGGGTCGTTACACCTTTTCTATTCCCCGTAAGTTTTATTACTTCCCATTGTTTATATTTATTCCACTTTTTCTTACGACAATTATTCCTTTTTAGATTCTACTTCTAAAGGGACTGTTTCTTCCACCGCTACCATTAGTTCCTTGATCGAGGCTTCTAAGAACATAGGGAACATGCTTATACTTTTGAATGAAGCTAACCTTCATAAACACTCTTTAATTCTGGAAAGCCGCAGGGTACTTGGAGATCATTCTATGGTTAAAGGAGATTCTCATGAAAAGTGGGCATTAGTTGTTAGTAGTCGAAAGGCTTTTCTTCTTCTTTCCTTGTTCAACGTTATTCTTCTGGTAAGTTTATATCACAATTAAACAAAGTTTTCTATGTTAGTGTCTCACGAATTCTCTTTTGATTTAGGTTCGTCTGCTATTATTGTTGCTTGTAAGTCTTGGAAAGCTAAAACTTGTACTTCCACCTTATCTGAATCAACCAAGTCCGCCCTTGTTGGGGGTTCTGTTGCTAAAGCTATTGAAGCTATAAAAAAGGAAGGAAAGCTCTAGCTCCTCAACCGATACTTCAATCCTCCTTATGAATAAAAATCCTAAGCTCGGGGAGGTCTAGACTTCCAGTGTTGTTGGCGGGAGGTTGCATGTGGATGCTTCTTTGACCGCTCAAGATCTTGACACAATTAAGTTAAGTCCTCCAAACCAGGATATTCAAGAACACATAGAGGATGTTCACACCCCAAATCCCTTATTAAACATCTCGCTTCTTACTTCCGCCTTTGGTTTCCAATGCTTGTATGAGGAATTAGGTCTAACCCCCAACCCCTCTAAATCTCTTCCTTCAAAGACTCAAGCTCAAATTGTTCCCATAGGCTTCGACGATCTTATTCTCTTAGTTGTCAAGTCCCCCATTTAGACTTCCCATATGCTATCCCAGCCTTCAACATTCTCAACGGATCATCTTTATGTCGTTTATCTTAAACTTTTATTGGTATATAAATTTCAGTATTTGGCTAATCTCGACTTTAATTCAGTACATATTTACTTATCTTATATTTTTTTTGTATTCCATGCGGCCAAGCACATTTTTTTCTTCAACGGGCCTCCCAGGACCCGTTAGTCAAGTTGCAAAGCTCAAGGAACAAGTTTCCTGATTAGCAACTAGAGTTGGGACTCTATAGAGCCAAATGATTGATATCATGGTGGAAAATAATGAAGCTATTCTTGAGAAGGGTAAACTTGCCTCCTCCCTTGATGAGGAAAAGAAAGCTAAATTAGTACTTGTAGAGAGTATGAAGAGATTAAAGAAGGAGAAGGCTCAAATGGCCGATAAGATAAAATCTTTGGAAAGCCAATTGGAAACTACAAATGCTACTTTGGTTTATGCCAATAATATTGTAAAGGACGCCAAGAAGAAAGTCGCTTTCTTTCTTCATCAAACTCTTACTAAGATAACTAAAAAGTGCTATGAAGATGCTCTTTTGGAGCCTATAATGATAACATTAACAAATGCCCTGATCTGGCCTTTCCTTCTCTCCCTAACCAAAATGAAAAATTCAAAAGAAAGTTTGATCTTATATTGGGGAGAGCCGAGGGATTGCTTCAAAATGAATTCCCTGAAGAAGAAGAAGAAGAAGCCGTTGATTCGAAGAAGTTGTTATCTTTCGATGACCCTCCACTCGAAGGAGGTGGAGACTCAGATAAAGGGGAGGATGATAATGAAGATGATGATAATGATGGTGATAATGATAATCAAGGTGGTCGTGGTAGTGGCAAGGTTCCAAATGGACCAAGAGATAAGGGCAATGGATCAAATGGTCACGACTCGTCTGTCCATGATGCGGATTTTCCTGACTTGCTCGATTTTCAGGGTGCTTTGCTGGAAAATATCCCTCTAAAAGATGCTGCTCTCCTCAGTCAAAAGCCGAAAGAGAAGGCTCAAGTCCTGGCTTCCCAGGTTCCGGTCACGCAGGTATGGATTCATTATTTAAATGCCTAAAACTATCTGTCAGACTTTAGTTAATTAGTTTATCACTTTAGTTAAGGAAAAGATCTAAATATGTAACGACCCAATATTTTGGAGTATTCGCATCCGCACATGTCGGACTTGAATAATTCAAAATACCGAATTGTTAATTTAAATTTGGCAAAACTGAGCATATATAGTAAAGAAATAATCACAGATCACAGACACAGAGTAATAAATTTGCAGCGGAAATAAAAGAGATAGTAGTTCATGAAGCTACTATATAAATGTATAAGTTACATCAGAGTTAGAACAGATACAACGGAAGAGTAATACAATACATCAGATACAAATCAGAATACATCACAGGAATCATCGAATACTGAAAGCAGAATAGATGGCTGGATCTTCAAGCAAAGCTCCAACTTCTAAGGTGAGTCTCGAATACTGGTACACTCAGTCTGACCCGAGCGTAAAGCAAAAACACAAAACACTCGAGTCAGGATTAACATTCTTATATTAATAAATCCAACTCAAGTGAAATAGCAATTGAAATACAATAACTCAAAGGATGTTTGGAATAACCATCCTTTAAGGATCCGTTAAACTATCTACTAGGTAGTAATGTACGCTAAGTAGATAATGTCTATCAGTAATATAAGAAGATATCAAAATAGCGTTAAGTCATGGCCCATTCCACCCTTAACACATTTTTATTCCCAAAAGCATATACAAGACCGTAGTTTCCCCAAAACCGGAAGTCACCAGAGGGCAATCCATATACTAAAGGTACAAATCAAAATCGTAGTGGTCGCGTATAAATGGAATACAAGTATGACAAGGCACATGAGGCAATACCCAAGGTAGTGATACTACCGTTCGCCTGATCCGGACTGGTGAGAACGCAACGCCGCAGTGCCCGCAACACCGTGAAACAACACTCCCAAAATCAAGGGTGCACCAATCGACAACAAGTATAAGTAGTTCGAAGAAGTGTGTCCACTTGAGGTAGCTAATCCTCCATTGGCCCGGCACAGCTCCTGTTTTAGTCATTTCCAATTTGACACAAGTGTCAAGGCTATCCATTATCGTTCACTTTCTTCAGTCATCACGAACATCATTCCAACCACTTCATTCTGGATCATCACTCCGCATATAGTTATTAAAGTGGTTTTCGGTTTAGATAGAGTGTATATCCATAACCGAATTCCGGTCTCTTTAATAACTTCCGTAATTATTACACCGATTGGTCGTTTATATATTTCAAAAACCAAATCAATTTCAATTTCAATTTCAATTCGTAAACCGGCATTTCATTTGTCTTTCTAAACCAATTTCCAATATTTACGTTTCAAAACTTCCAAGTTACCATTTCATAATCTCATAATTCAATTTCCATATTCATTTAAAACAATTCAAATATCAATTCAAGTTCGTATATAAGTTTCATTCCGAAAATCATTTAAATTAATTTAATTTAACATTCAAATCAGTTTAACTTCAATTATCGATTTCATTCAATATTCGTTAGGTAAACTAGCCATTCAAAACAATTTCTATTAAATTTCCGATTCATTAAATCCATTATTTAAATTCAACTTCATTATATCAAAACTTACAAATTTAATTAAATTAAATTCATCAAATCAAATTTTCTTTAAATTTCAAGTCTTACATTAATTTCAATAAATCGCATTTGATTTCTTGTTAAAGAAAATTCAATTTCACTTATTTATTTACTTAGTTACAATTTCAAAGCTTAATTAATAAAGAAAACTCAATTTCAATTATTTACGAAGAAAAATTCACTTATTCAAAAATTCAATTCCACTTATTAAAGAATTCAATTCAATTTAATCATTAAAATAATTCAATCTTATTAAATTATTAAATAATTCAACCTTAATTATTAAATAATTTCAAAGTTTAACAATTTCAAACTTAATTATAATTTCAAACTTGATTATTAAATCATTTCAAACTTAATTCAATCATTTCTCAAATTAAACAACATTCTTCCATCAATTACATTGTTAACATTTTGTTTCAGATTATTAAATATTAACATTTTCCTTTCATTAAAATTCAAATTTCAACTTCATTTCAAAACCATATTATTTATTCAAATAAAATCTTTATTAAATTTTAAATCAAATTATTGACCAATCGGGTTTTATTAAATTCTCTATCCTAAGTCAAGTTCATTTGGGTATTTATCATTTCAACCCGATTCCAATTTAATTCAAAATCAAAACATAACAAAGGGAACTTGCAGTGTGATAACTGGGATGGTGTCAAAGTAAATGAACAAGCAATAACAACAAATAATAACAATCCAATAATCAATTCAAATAATCCCGAAATAACCGTATTAATTCGCATTGTTATTTGTATGAATTAATATAATTATTTCTAGAATCTACACTATCATTTTATGCAGATTAAAGATTATTACATTACGGTTTTCACTTGTCATTCAATTTCAATTTTTACACTACAACAATTGATCCATACGTCGATGGTTCAAAATGTAATCATCACTATTCTACATGTCAATTAATTTAACAATTAAAAGGGGTCATATTCAACTAATCAAATTCAACATATATGTCGATTCAAATTTTTAATTATCCTGCGTCAAATTTACTTGCATAATATTTATCACTTTATACATTTCAATTTAACATACAATCAATCAATTATCAATCAAACAGGATCATCATTGCATATATAACAGATATTGGTGTCAGATGTCACAGGTGAACTGATACAGGTAATAACAGTGTAAATATCTAACAGCAGCCTATTTCAATTGTCGTTTCAATTGAAATCAAATTTAATAAATAAAAGAACGTTAATCGTGAGTGAGTGCTCACCTTCCGTGGCTAGATAGGTAGACAGTGAAATTTGAGTTACGAGTCCAAGCACGAATTCGATGATCAGAGCTGATAACGAGGAATAGACGAAATCAAATCAGAATTTAGTCGATGAAGGTGAATGGATATAAGTGAACGTATATAAATATATAGCTATACGTATATATCCCTATTCCAAGCATATATTAAATTAATATATATTTTTCAAAATCACTTATATAAATATATAATATGTATAATGTATTCCCAAATTATTTGCATAGTCTTAAAACCGAAATTTCATAACATCACTTAAATATATATATAAGCTTTGAAATCAATAATGTATACGTATTTAATCAGGAATCTACAATGAAATATATATATCTATACTAATGGTTTATAACTCATTTGACTAAAATACTAAATTTATACAATTCAAATATCCACTTCTATAAAGACAGGAAACATATAATATATAGTGCGCGCATAAAAAAAAATAAAAACAACTATAAGTATGCTAGCCTATAGACTCAAAACCCGTCTATATAACACTATATGTTTATTAATGTAACCATTATATTATAATACCATTATGACATCTGCGTGTACCACTATACACTATATAAACTGCATATAAACTGTGTATAATGTAAAATTTGTCAAATATATATTTCGTGCTAAAACATATAAAAATTCTTTCTTTTTTAACACTGGCATAGATTCGAAACTCTGGCAAAGATCAAAACGTAAAACAATATATATACTAAGGTAAACATAGTTAAATGTAAAACAGCATAACAGGCTTTCACGAAATCTAGTTATAATATATAGCCGTAGTTATCCATAATACTTGTTCAAAACCCAAGTTTACTGGAAAAAATGTACAGCTTGAAACCAAAATGCAAACTCATATATATATTTCTATAAACGAATTATTATATAAATATCTTAATAGCTATATATATAAATACTTAGACTTTATAACCATTGTCACACTTACAGTAATAATATATATGCAACCAGCTATTGTACTAATACTGCTTTGGACTTTACACATATAAATAAATATATACACGAGACATATATACCTATATTTATGCAAAGGCACGGCGAGGGCGAGATGGACAGAGGAAGACAGCCTGATGCGTGGTGATGGCCGAGGACCGGCGAAGGCTGGCATGGCAGCGCAGGCGGAAATGGGTTGCGGTGGGGCTCGGTGTTGGAGGGAGGCCGATCCATGTTGGGTTGTTGGTGAACGAGTAGGGGAAGATGGAATGGGTGGTCGCATGGAGAAGTGGTGGGAGTATGCGGCAGAGGTGGTTGCAGGATGGGAAGGATCGGTCACCGTGGTGGTTGTTGGAAGACACGGCTGTGGCGAAGGTGGAACGGCAGGTGACGTGGAGAGGAGGAGGGAGCGGAGGTTCGGTTGCTGCGCTGGGAGGAGGAAGAGTGATTTGGCAGGGGCGTGTCGGCACAGAGAGAAGGCGGAGACGTGGGTAGGTGGAGGGCAGCCGAGTATGGAGGTGGAGGTTGCTTCTTCGACAATGAGTTTTTTTTAGAATAGATGGAAAGGGAATAAGAGATGGAAAATAGACTAGCTCACGTGAAGATGAGCAGGTTCAAGGAAAAATGAATGAAAGGAAAAACAAAAGTAATATATATTTGAACGTAAGTGGCCGGTTTGATTTGCGTGAAGGAAGAAATAGGCTACCGGGGAATATGAATTAGATTTGGCGTTATATATTTCTCTTAAACTGAATAAACAAAACCAAGAAGCATAGGGAAAGGAAGAAGACATCCGTTCCTCTGCATTATGTTTTCTTTTCCCAAGAAATGACCCACGGAGAATGGACCAACCAATAAAAGCAAATGCTGGAAATAGAAAAGTGAACGGGCAAAATTATTGAAACGTTGGAATAGCAAAGATTTGATAATAGATTTTAGAATATAAAAAGTGTAATGGCTATTGGACTTATATGGTGGTAAATGAAAGGACACAAAAACCAAAACAACTTGGGTTGTGAAACCGATACGCTAGACGTTTTGCAGACTGCACCGCACACCGAATTCCAAAATTGACAGGTGAATATACCGTAAGGATCAGGATGACGAGACGATCAGAACGGTATACAGATATCTGTGATTTGATTGAATTATAAAAATTCGAATTTTCTACTACCGGAAAATGCAGCAAAACGCAAAAGAATAAGATCGACGGAGCTAAAGAAGTCCGAATTTGGAAAAATGAAAAGTGACGTCCGCTCAGAAGATGGTTTAGAATTTTTCTATGTAAAAATATTTAGGTTTCGAAAAAGTTTTATTTTCATCGTTTTTCAACTGATTAAATTGAAGTAAATTTACGCGCGAAATAAACTTTCATATTTTCGGACGAAAATTTACCAGTTGCTATGTTTAACTAGACGCATTTCAAATATTAAATTTTTATTTCAAAATTTTATCATTTTAAAATTTCACACAATTTTAACTAATAACGTTATTAAAAACCGGTTATATTTACGGTTGTTACACTCTCCCCCACTCAAAACTTTTCGTCCCCGAAAAGGTACGAGGTAGGAGAATAGAAACAACCAGAAAGAAAACAGATTTGAAATACAAAATAACAATTAATTTAAACCATATAAACTCAAATTTAAATTAATTGATATTCAATAATTGATTTAATCCATTTGATTTCTCAAAAAAAAATCTCAACTATTTCTAAATTCATTATCTTATTATCCAATTATCTTTAATTTATAATTTCTAAAACCGTGAATTTGAATAGTCTTTTATTATAATCATATTTTTTTTCAGCAATTTAAATTCTTCTGTATTCCAATTTATTGTTAAAATTATTCTACTTAATATATCTAATCACATATATTTAACCCATATAAATTAATTTAAACCATAAAAGTTTCGATCTAGATTAATTTATATTTACTAATTGCTTTTAAACTCAAGGTATTTTCATAAGTTGATCAAATTTCTATTTATTAATTCTTTCAAAACAAATTTGTTTGTCTCATCTATTATTCAATTACTTTTATCCTATCTAACTCTATTAACATCTTAATAATCAAAATTTAGTGTATAACATTTATTATAAACACTCAAATTTATTTATAAAGATATTTTTTTATTGTACATTATCCAATTACATTTTAACTTCTGAATAATTTAGGTAAGTTATATTGAAATGAAATTGAGTATTATACAAATAAATTTTTTACAACCCGATTATTTCAAGTTAAACATTTATCCAAGAATTTTGACTTCTGTTTATAATTGAAATCATCTTTAACCTAAAATTTAAGAATTTAAATCTCCGTTTTACTTCAAACAATTTAGAGATAGATCTATATATTTTTCAAATAAAATTAATTTTTTTAAATAAGATACCTATATATATATATAAATCAAATTATACTAAAGAAATTCAAATCAAAATATTATTATTATTTTCTTCACAACAAAACCGTAGCAAAGCTACAGAATAGTCTCCCCACTTCGAAACTCGAAAATGAATGTCGATGATGCGGCCGCCATCACCGAAATTATTTTCCAGCGACAAAGAGAAGAGCACTGGTTTCAACATTTTAAAATTCTTTGAAAACGATTTATATTCGAAAAAATTTTAAATACTATACACTTGAAAACTTTCAAATTAAAGTTTGAAATTACCAGAAATTAAATTCTCAAATTCTTTATTTAAATTCCTTTCAAATCCCAAATCAAATTATAACCAAGTTTCATAAATTCATTATTTATATTATGCAATAATCAATGGTTTACAAAACAATAAATGAAAAACAAATATTATTATTTCTGACAAAAATTCATTAACAATTTAATTTCTGAAAAATTATACTTATTTATAATATAATCATTCAAAACTATTTTGTTTACCAAATTTGAAAACAATACTGTGTCAGTTTGCTCTGTTCAAGTGTTTTGGAAATCCTATCGATAGCGTTGATCAGACGAATCGATCGAAAACCCAAATCAATATCAATAACTCAAACAACACAATATAAAACATTTTAATATTAATTACAAATACACTTGTTCGATGATACATGAACGGTTTTCAAAAAGTATAGAGATTTAAATTTGATGGAAATCAAATCAAAGAGAATTTTGATTCGAAAATAGATTCGAAACAAAGATAAGATGATTAAATAACGAATATGGAGATGGGTAAACTTATATAAATCACGGGCAACCTTTACCGGGTTAACCGTGAGTTCAATAGAGAGAACGATGCGAAATTCTGAGGCAAACCTACATCAGATTTCAAGAGATAGGATTCCAAATAAGAAGAGATAGCAACATCGTAAACCAAGGATATAGAAATCTTCGGTGAATCGATGCTATTGTAAAGGAGTTTCACCCATTTACAAATAATTCGAAGATTGGCGAGATCGTCGATTCATTATAGAGATCATTCGAAGTGGAGTTATGAGATACTCCAGAATTTGAAAGAAGACGAATAGCGAGGGACACAAATGAATTTCGAAACCGAGGGAACGTTCCAAAATTCAAAGGAATCGAGTCAAAAGGAAGAGATTGAAACTCGAATGAGAGTGATTCTGTAAATACATTTACCCTATATGCTAAGTTTTGCCTAGAGCTACCAAAGCTCTGATACCAACTGTAACGACCCAATATTTTGGAGTATTCGCATCCGCAAATGTCGGACTTGAATAATTCAAAATACCGAATTGTTAATTTAAATTTGGCAAAACTGAGCATATACAGTAAAGAAATAATCACAGATCACAGACACAAAGTAATAAATTTGCAGCGGAAATAAAAGAGATAGTAGTTCATGAAGCTACTATATAAATGTATAAGTTACATCAGAGTTAGAACAGATACAACGGAAGAGTAATACAATACATCAGATACAAATCAGAATACATCACAGGAATCATCGAATACTGAAAGCAGAATAGATGGCTGGATCTTCAAGCAGAGCTCCAACTTCAAAGGTGAGTCTCGAATACTGGTACACTCAGTCTGACCCGAGCGTAAAGCAAAAACACAAAACACTCGAGTCAGGATTAACATTCTTATATTAATAAATCCAACTCAAGTGAAATAGCAATTGAAATACAATAACTCAAAGGATGTTTGGAATAACCATCCTTTAAGGATCCGTTAAACTATCTACTAGGTAGTAATGTACGCTAAGTAGATAATGTCTATCAGTAATATAAGAAGATATCAAAATAGCGTTAAGTCATGGCCCATTCCACCCTTAACACATTTTTATTCCCAAAAGCATATACAAGACCGTAGTTTCCTCAAAACCGGAAGTCACCAGAGGGCAATCCATATACTAAAGGTACAAATCAAAATCGTAGTGGTCGCGTATAAATGGAATACAAGTATGACAAGGCACATGAGGCAATACCCAAGGTAGTGATACTACCGTTCGCCTGATCCGGACTGGTGAGAACGCAATGCCGCAGCGCCCGCAACACCGTGAAACAACACTCCCAAAATCAAGGGTGCACCAATCGACAACAAGTATAAGTAGTTCGAAGAAGTGTGTCCACTTGAGGTAGCTAATCCTCCATTGGCCCGGCACAGCTCCTGTTTTAGTCATTTCCAATTTGACACAAGTGTCAAGGCTATCCATTATCGTTCACTTTCTTCAGTCATCACGAACATCATTCCAACCACTTCATTCTGGATCATCACTCCGCGTATAGTTATTAAAGTGGTTTTCGGTTTAGATAGAGAGTATATCCATAACCGAATTCTGGTCTCTTTAATAACTTCCGTAATTATTACACCGATTGGTCGTTTATATATTTCAAAAACCAAATCAATTTCAATTTCAATTTCAATTCGTAAACCAGCATTTCATTTGTCTTTCTAAACCAATTTCCAATATTTACGTTTCAAAACTTCCAAGTTACCATTTCATAATCTCATAATTCAATTTCCATATTCATTTAAAACAATTCAAATATCAATTCAAGTTCGTATATAAGTTTCATTCCAAAAATCATTTAAATTAATTTAATTTAACATTCAAATCAGTTTAACTTCATTTATCGATTTCATTCAATATTCGTTAGGTAAACTTGCCATTCAAAACAATTTCTATTAAATTTCCGATTCATTAAATCCATTATTTAAATTCAACTTCATTATATCAAAACTTACAAATTTAATTAAATTAAATTCATCAAATCAAATTTTCTTTAAATTTCAAGTCTTACATTAATTTCAATAAATCGCATTTGATTTCTTGTTAAAGAAAATTCAATTTCACTTATTTATTTACTTAGTTACAATTTCAAAGCTTAATTAATAAAGAAAACTCAATTTCAATTATTTACGAAGAAAAATTCACTTATTCAAAAATTCAATTCCACTTATTAAAGAATTCAATTCAATTTAATCATTAAAATAATTCAATCTTATTAAATTATTAAATAATTCAACCTTAATTATTAAATAATTTCAAAGTTTAACAATTTCAAACTTAATTATAATTTCAAACTTGATTATTAAATCATTTCAAACTTAATTCAATCATTTCTCAAATTAAACAACATTCTTCCATCAATTACATTGTTAACATTTTGTTTCAGATTATTAAATATTAACATTTTCCTTTCATTAAAATTCAAATTTCAACTTCATTTCAAAACCATATTATTTATTCAAATAAAATCTTTATTAAATTTTAAATCAAATTATTGACCAATCAGGTTTTATTAAATTCTCTATCCTAAGTCAAGTTCATTTGGGTATTTATCATTTCAACCCGATTCCAATTTAATTCAAAATCAAAACATAACAAAGGGAACTTGCAGTGTGATAACTGGGATGGTGTCAAAGTAAATAAACAAGCAATAACAATAAATAATAACAATCCAATAATCAATTCAAATAATCCCGAAATAACCGTATTAATTCGCATTGTTATTTGTACGAATTAATATAATTATTTCTAGAATCTACACTATCATTTTATGCAGATTAAAGATTATTACATTACGGTTTTCACTTGTAATTCAATTTCAATTTTTACACTACAACAATTAATCCAATATACGTCGATGGTTCAAAATGTAATCATCACTATTCTACATGTCAATTAATTTAACAATTAAAAGGGGTCATATTCAACTAATCAAATTCAACATATATGTCGATTCAAATTTTTAATTATCCTACGTCAAATTTACTTGCATAATATTTATCACTTTATACATTTCAATTTAACATACAATCAATCAATTATCAATCAAACAGGATCATCATTGCATATATAACAGATATTGGTGTCAGATGTCACAGGTGAACTGATACAGGTAATAATAGTGTAAATATCTAACAGCAGCCTATTTCAATTGTCGTTCCAATTGAAATCAAATTTAATAAATAAAAGAACGTTAATCGTGAGTGAGTGCTCACCTTCCGAGGCTAGATAGGTAGACAGTGAAATTTGAGTTACGAGTCCAAGCACGAATTCGATGATCAGAGCTGATAACGAGGAATAGACGAAATCAAATCAGAATTTAGTCGATGAAGGTGAATGGATATAAGTGAACGTATATAAATATATAGCTATACGTATATATCCCTATTCCAAGCATATATTAAATTAATATATATTTTTCAAAATCACTTATATAAATATATAATATGTATAATGTATTCCCAAATTATTTGCATAGTCTTAAAACCGAAATTTCATAACATCACTTAAATATATATATAAGCTTTGAAATCAATAATGTATACGTATTTAATCAGGAATCTACAATGAAATATATATATCTATACTAACGGTTTATAACTCATTTGACTAAAATACTAAATTTATACAATTCAAATATCCACTTCTATAAAGACAGGAAACATATAATATACAGTGCGCGCATAAAAAAAATTGAAAACAACTATAAGTATGCTAGCCTATAGACTCAAAACCCGTCTATATAACACTATATGTTTATTAATGTAACCATTATATTATAATACCATTATGACATCTGCGTGTACCACTATACACTATATAAACTGCATATAAACTGTGTATAATGTAAAATTTGTCAAATATATATTTCGTGCTAAAACATATAAAAATTCTTTCTTTTTTAACACTGGCATAGATTCGAAACTCTGGCAAAGATCAAATCGTAAAACAATATATATACTAAGGTAAACACAGTCAAATGTAAAACAACATAACAGGCTTTCATGAAATCTAGTTATAATATATAGCCGTAGTTATCCATAATACTTGTTCAAAACCCAAGTTTACTGAAAAAAATGTACAGCTTGAAACCAAAATGCAAACTCATATATATATTTCTATAAACGAATTATTATATAAATATCTTAATAGCTATATATATAAATACTTAGACTTTATAACCATTGTCACACTTACAGTAATAATATATATGCAACCAGCTATTGTACTAATACTGCTTTGGACTTTACACATATAAATAAATATATACACGAGACATATATACCTATATTTATGCAAAGGCACGGCGAGGGCGAGATGGACAGAGGAAGACAGACTGCTGCGTGGTGATGGCCGAGGACCGGCGAAGGCTGGCGTGGCAGCGCAGGCGGAAATGGGTTGCGGTGGGGCTCGGTGTTGGAGGGAGGTCGATCCATGTTGGGTTGTTGGTGAACGAGTAGGGGAAGATGGAATGGGTGGTCGCATGGAGAAGTGGTGGGAGTATGCGGCAGAGGTGGTTGCAGGATGGGAAGGATCGGTCACCGTGGTGGTTGTTGGAAGACACGGCTGTGGCGAAGGTGGAACGGCAGGTGACGTGGAGAGGAGGAGGGAGCGGAGGTTCGGTTGCTGCGCTGGGAGGAGGAAGAGTGATTTGGCAGGGGCGTGTCGGCACAGAGAGAAGGCGGAGACGTGGGTAGGTGGAGGGCAGCCGAGTATGGAGGTGGAGGTTGCTTCTTCGACAATGAGTTTTTTAGAATAGATGGAAAGGGAAGAAGAGATGGAAAATAGACTAGCTCACGTGAAGATGAGCAGGTTCAAGGAAAAATGAATGAAAGGAAAAACAAAAGTAATATATATTTGAACGTAAGTGGCCGGTTTGATTTGCGTGAAGGAAGAAATAGGCTACCGGGGAATATGAATTAGATTTGGCGTTATATATTTCTCTTAAACTGAATAAACAAAACCAAGAAGCATAGGGAAAGGAAGAAGACATCCGTTCCTCTGCATTATGTTTTCTTTTCCCAAGAAATGACCCACGAAGAATGGACCAACCAATAAAAGCAAATGCTGGAAATAGAAAAGTGAACGGGCAAAATTATTGAAACATTGGAATAGCAAAGATTTGATAATAGATTTGAGAATATAAAAAGTGTAATGGCTATTGGACTTATATGGTGGTAAATGAAAGGACATAGAAACCAAAACAACTTGGGTTGTGAAACCGATACGCTAGACGTTTTGCAGACTGCACCGCACACCGAATTCCAAAATTGACAGTTGAATATACCGTAAAGATCAGGATGACGAGACGATCAGAACGGTATACAGATATCTGTGATTTGATTGAATTATAAAAATTTGAATTTTCTACTACCGGAAAATGCAGCAAAACGCAAAAGAATAAGATCGACGGAGCTAAAGAAGTCCGAATTTGGAAAAACGAAAAGTGACGTCCGCTCAGAAGATGGTTTAGAATTTTTCTATGTAAAAATATTTAGGTTTCGAAAAAGTTTTATTTTCATCGCTTTTTAACTGATTAAATTGAAGTAAATTTACGCGCGAAATAAACTTTCATATTTTCGGACGAAAATTTACCAGTTGCTATGTTTAACTAGACGCATTTCAAATATTAAATTTTTATTTCAAAATTTTATCATTTTAAAATTTCACACAATTTTAACTAATAACGTTATTAAAAACCGGTTGTATTTACGGGTTGTTACAAAATATTACTATAAGACTCTATATCAAAAAAGTGAGAGGGAAGTGCATCGATTGAATAGAGAACTTGAAAGGGTAATCAAGGAGCACAACAAGTTATCTGATAAGCATAGGCCCCTTTCCGTTTACCCCACACGGTTAAGGAACATCGAAGAAAAACGAGTGGAAGTCTATAGGATCATGTTAATTAATGCAACTTATATATATACGTGTGAGAGTCTGTATTACTAACTATATTAAGCAGAGAATAATAATTGAATATAAATAAGGTAAATAAAAATGAGCACACCAGAAATTTTATACTGGTTCGGACCTCCCATCCTACGTCCAGTCCGGAAGCTCCCATTCGGTATTTCCTTTAACCAACTAACCCTCGATTCACCTAGAGGAATAGGCTAATACAAAAGTATATCTCTAACAATCTTGTGTTCCAAATAACACCGATTTTTACTGGTAGTACAAATCTTCTTATGATCTCCTTTAAGTATGTGAATGTGAATGCTTTGGGTTGTAGGAAGTGGTTTAACCAAAATTATTTTTTGGTTATGATAGATTGAGAGTATGTAAGCAAGTATGCACAAGAGAGTGATAAGAAATCAAGAGAGAATATATTCAATTAATTCAATTCAATTGATTTGTCAATCTCAATCATTGTAGTATTTATAGATTTAAAGAGATGCATATGAGGAGTTGTTACATTTAGATAAGGTCTATTCATTTTAATGCCTGAAACCTTTCGATGAAGTGTTGATTTCCATTCATTCAACAGAGGTAACTATTCAGCTTTTGCAGTTGTTTAAATGACAGACGTCTATTGGGAAACCTCAAACATCCGTGGCTTCAGGAAATAATTTTCCGAGTATTGTCACAGACGTCTATGGTTTTTCCTCAGACATTTATGGATGGTAACTTTAGTTTTTAATGCATTTTAGTGTATATGAAATCGTGTGTGCATATTTACTCAAGAAGACCGTACAATGTTTTAACTAAGACTCTTAACATACTAGAATAACCTTACTTAATCATAGCATGGTCCATAGGTCTTTGTTTGTCTTCGAGTCCCAATATCTTTGAGCATGTTGATCTCTCGTAGTATATACCTGTAATCTTAATAAGATGTATAATATATATGATTGTATAGTTGTTGTCATCGAAACCATAGAATAGAGGTTCTAACATTCTTCCCCTTTTTGACGATGACAACTATACAATCAAAACATAAGAGATATTATAGTCATTCATAATCAAAAATAGAAAACGTTCACATAAAGTGAGTTTTATCTCCCCTTATGTATATGAATATATTTCTCCCCATTTGTCATTATCAAAACAAAAGAAAAGATATTATGCATATATAAAATAGATATATAGTTATAGATATGTCATAGATACGAGAATTAAATAATTGAAGGTAAATACGTACAAGCAAGGACATACAAAATAATGTTTTAAAAGGTAAGTAACAAAATGCATTAAAAAAGAGAAGAATAAACACAAGTGACAAATAGAACAGATAAAAATAGCAGAAAGAAATAAGCTAGTTGTACTGATCTGAGGAATAGGAAAATCCGCCATAATTCTCATAGTACTCCCAATATGACGAAGGATCTTGTAACACTCCATATTTTTGGTAACATTATTTAGGATATTTAATTAGTTAAATTAAATAAAATAATGTGTTGATTAGGGGATTGAGATTTGATTTTAATTAAGGGTAGCCTTACCATTTAAACAATGAATTAAAATAAGATTTAAAATGAAATAGAGGAGGGGTAAAATAGAAAAGAGGCCATTCCTATATCCTTAAACCTTTGGTCGTGTATCCCAGACACGTTCATTTCATTTGAAATTTTTTAAAACTCAAGGTTGGCCACCATTAATAAGAGTAAGAAGAAGAAAGATAAAGGGGAAGCTTAATCAACATCAAATTCATTCAAATCTCAAATCTTTAATCTCTAAAGCTAAGGTGAATAATGTTTACATCTCATATTTCTTTTGTTTTCGGTTTTGAGATGAAATCTGAAATATTTTTGCATTGATTTTCCATGTTTTTGAATGATGCAATGATTATATATATACTTGTTGATGATTTATGGTTGTTCATATAGATTCTATGACATATTTTGATATGAAAATCTTATTAAATGACATCCAAATGCCTTGCGAATTTTTACATAGACCAAAAATATTATTTTGGAGATGGGTTTCAACTTTCAGAATTTTTTGAATTTTTGTGGAATTTATATGAATTTTCTAGTAAAGAAAATGTTAATTTGGAATATAAATTATTCACGGTTAAATAATAAAAGGTTTGGGTCTGAAATTTTTATATGTTGGAAAAGATAATAAAAGAGATTTTTTGAAAATTTTGTAGAATTTTCTTAAATGTTTTAATGGTTATATAAAATTATTTAAGGTATGGGACTTAAATGTTTTATATAATTAAGGAAAGAGAAAGGGCTTTTTGTAAATTAATAAATTTGATAATTTTGGAAAGTCGGTTGCACTTTTGAAAGGAGAAATTTGCAACCAATCAAATATATAAAAACAAGGCAGGTTAGGTACAAAAGAAATAGTTTAAAAGAACAAATAAACATGTTTTTCACTCTTTCTATGCTTTCGGCACCAGGTTCTACCTCCTTAGCTTCGCCTCCGACACAGTCGAAACCAATGCACATGGTATCAAGGAACTGGTACGTAGTGAATTAGATGTAGACGGAAGGTATGTAGTCAAAACCAGGGGTTCCGAAGGGGTTGAGGCGTTACTTTGCTTTTAAAAGAAAATGCGCCTGCTTGCTTTCGACTAAGTAGCTTTCGACTTAGTTAGCTTTCGACTAGGTCAAATGGATTTAAAGAAATGGTTTCGATTGGATTATGCTTTTGTTTTAAAATGACTACTTTCGACTAAGTCGAAACATTTTGGATGTTGCTTTCTACCTTTCGACTCAGATGGGTTTTGAAAGGGTTTTTTTGCTTTGTTGTGTTTTTTAAACTTGACCACTTCTCCAATGATTTCGAAGGGATGGTTTTGACACCATCACTTCTTTACTTAGGAAATGGTTTCGAAATAGATGCTTTCGACTTAAATGTTTTGAGGACCCTTTTTCTATGATTGAAGTATAACCCAGATGGTTTCGAAAGAGACGGTTTTAATGATTTCGAAAGAAGTGCTTTGGACTTTAATGGGTTTCAGATCCCTTTGCTCTACTTGAAGGTATAATCTAAATGGTTTCGACCGAGACGATTTTCAAAGGTTCCGAAGGAGTAAATTTTCGAATGGTTTCGAAAGGTTTCCATATGTTTTAAATTAAACCCAAGTGCTTTCGAAAGGTAGGTTTTGATGCCTTCGAAAGGTTTTAATGAATGGTTTCGAAGCGGTGGTTCCCTAGGGTTTCAAAAGGGTTGAAAGGAAAGGTTTTTCCTATGTTTTCGAAAGGCAATATTCAAAGGTTTTTAAAAAAGGATGTCTAAGATTTTAAAAGCTTTCAAAGGGATGGTTTTTGTGCTTTCGAAAGGGAAGACTTGGCCTTTCGGCCTAGGTTAAGTAAAGGGTTTTTCTTGGTTTCGAAAGGGTTACTTTCAAGGGTTTTGATGGGGTTGTTTAAAGATTTTAAACAAAGGTTTTGAATGTATTAACTAGGCATAAGTGTTTTTAAGTTAAAAAGGGTTTTAACTTGTTCTGGAAGGATAGCTAATTCTCATTAAAATTCATCAACATTATTTTGAGTAAAGTATATATAACATGGCAAAAATAGCTTAGATTAAAGCTAAGAATATATTTTCCTTGTATAAGTACGATTTAAAAGGTTAAATCATTTTGAAGAGGTTTTCAAGGAAAAAGGTAAAGGGTAGTTAACCCTAAGAAAATGATTTGAACAGATAGTCCATTTTGATT
Organism: Allium fistulosum; assembly: GCA_030737815.1. NCBI lineage: Eukaryota > Viridiplantae > Streptophyta > Magnoliopsida > Asparagales > Amaryllidaceae > Allium > Allium fistulosum. The sequence goes on along the minus strand of CM060907.1, from coordinate 387,600,368 downwards.
GGGACAGTTAGTCCAGTTAGCGGACAGTTAGTCCACTTTGCAGGCAGTTAGCCTAGTTTTCGGACAGATAGTCCATTTACTACTTGTGGACAGATAGTCCATTAGTTACCTGCTAATATCTTAAGGGACTTAGCTATTATTATCATTATTATATCAGTTTGATTAAGCAGTTTGGTTGCAGGAAAGGATTTGCAAAATATATGTTTTAAAGAGGATATTAGTGAGGGGAAACATGTTCTGCTAAGCGGCGTGGTCTCACTCAATATCAGTAAACCGAGATGTAATAGTATTATTCACACCAGGCTTTATGTCTGACTCGAAGTTTTTGTTTTCCCCTTAAACTCTCGGGTGCTCAAAATTGATTTGAGTAGGCTAAGGGTTAAGGTTTTCAGATTTAGAAATTTTAGCGAATAAAGCTTTCGGAGACGAGCGGGTGGCTAACGGATAGCTAATTAAGAGTTATAGTTTTATCTTATTTTGATTCCGCTGTGTATATTAAGTCAGATATGACTATATTGACTCTGATCAACCAAGGAGGCATCGTTATATGTCGCTCTTGGCATATTTTTGTAATGATTATATTTGATCTTTACTTGGGAAACGATATGGGATTATGTAATTTGGATATGAATTTGTTTTGAAATGTAATCAATAAAATGTTGTTTTTTGGAAATCTATGATTTTGTTCATATTCAAGTGCTTCTAATATTATAGATACCATTAGCATTACCGTATTTTGTCACCGGAAGTTAATACTATGGATGACTGCAACATCTGTAGCACTTAGCTTTTGGCCTCTAGATACGGGATGTTACAACTTGGTTTCAGAGCATAGATTTATGCAAAACTTTAAACTAAAATGGTTTTTAAAATGTAATCCTAAGGAATTAGAGTAGGATTTGGGTATGGGATAACGATATAGTAATGTACTTGTATTTTCTATATATAAGTATACGCTTTATCTCTAGTCTCCTGCCTTTGTTAGGTTATTTTTCTTTATCTCATGGGGTTTGAATACAGATATGGATGGTAGAAGAGGAAGAGTTAACCCAGGAGGGGAGGGCATTGATGGGAATGCCAGACCTAATGCAAGGAGAACCCAAGGTCAGGCACAAGTAGAGAATGTTGGTGTTGGAGTCTTAGAAGTGGACATGGGAGCTATATATCAGTTTTTTTTGTGAATATGATGCAAGGTGAATTGCAGCTGGAGTGGTAGGAGGAGATGCTGCAAGGGTAGGAGTTCGGGAAGTTTCGGTAATTAACCATTATGCTAAGCTGAGCGAAGATTACGCTAAGCTTGGAGGTAAGCCATTTCTAGGAACAGAGGATGCTATAAAGGTGGAAAATTGGTTGCTGCACTGTGAGAGAATCTTTGCAGATTTGGGGCTCAATGATGAGCAGAAGAGGAGGCTTGCTTTGAGACAAATCTAGGGAGCAGCTTCGTTTTGGTGGAACAGTGTGACGGCTGGTGTGGATGAAGAAACTTTGACATGGACAGATTTCAAGGGGAGGTTCCAGGAGAGGTTCATGTCTGCGATGGTACAGTCAGCTTTGATTAGAAAGTTTGCTAAATTAGAGCAGGGAAAGATGTCTGTTCTGGAGTATGCTAGAAGATTTGAGGAGTTGGCCATATATGGGTATGCTTCAATGGATACAGTAATGAAAAGGAATGAGAAGTTTATCAAGGGGTTGAAGCCTGAGTTAGCAAGGGCTACATTACCTCATATTAGAGATCCTTCTGATTTTGTAGTGGAGATGGACTTAAGGCATGAGGAGATTCTTAATTCTCTAAAGAAGAGTAAGGCTAATGAGGTCCAGGTTGGGCAGAATCATAAGAGGAAGTTCTTTCCTAAGAAGGGTGCTCAGAAGGGTGGAGCAGCTAAGAAAGGGAAGTCTGAGATTGTTTGGTTCAAGTGTGACAAGAACGGGCATTTTTCTAATGAGTGTCGTGCTGGAAAGGCAAAGGGGGTAGCTGGGAAGAAGAATGTCAGGTGCTTCAATTGTGACCAAATTGGCCATTATAAGAACCAGTGTAAGGAGCCCGTAAGGATGGAAAATGCAAGGTGTATGCATTGGAGCCTGCTACTTCGAAGCCAACAGCTTAGGAGAAAGGAAAGGCAATTTTGGTAGGTATGCTTCAGATTCATGGTATGTCTGTTAGCGTTCTATTTGATACCGGTGCATCGCATTCTTTTTTATCTAGATGTTTGATTGATAAGCTTAACCTAGAACCCACATATTTAGTTACTTCCTTACGGGTTGCGAATCCAATAGGAGGGTATGCAACTCTAGGGTTGAGATAGGACCAGTTAGAGTTTGACTTGTTAGGTCATGCTTTTGTTTGCAGTTTACATGTGTTTGTTTTTGTGGGGTTTGGAATTATTCTTGGGATGGATTGGTTAAGTGAGTACGAAGCTAGGTATTTTGCCAGGATAGGAAAATATCACTTAGACACCCTGATTGTAGTGATCGGATAGTTTATACCGTATAAGGTTCTAACATTGAGGTGAACGCTTTGTTGGGTGTTATGGAGTTGGAAGAAGAGCTGAATCGAGTTTTCATGGTTAGAGAATTCGCAGATGTTTTTGAGCCTATAGTTGGATTGCCACTGAAATGAACTATTGAGTTTTTGATAGATTTGGTTTCGGGAGCAGAACTAGTGAGTAGGCCGCCAAGCAGGATGACCCCTACAGAGATGAAGGAGTTAAAGGTGCAATTGGTGGAATTAGAAGGCAAGAGTTTTATCAGGCTAAGTAGTTCGCCTTAGGGAGCCGCCGCAATGTTTGCTAAGAAGCCGGATGGATCGTTAAGGCTATGTATCGATTATTGTAAGTTGAATGAGAGAATGATAAAGAATCGATATCCATTGCCAAGGATTGACGATTTGTTTGACCAGTTGAGTGGAGCCAAGGTATTCTCGCAGTTGGATTTGGCAATAGGTTTCCATCAGCTAAGAGTAGCAGAGAATAGTATACCTTTGACGATGTTTAGGACCAGGTATGGGTCGCACGAATGGTTAGATATACCGTTCGGACTGACTAATGCGCCAGCATTCTTTATGGATTTGATGAACCGAGTTTTTTCAAAGCACTTGGATAGGTTTGTATTGGTTTTAATAGATGATATCTTGATATACTCTAAGGATGAAAGAGAGCATGAAGTTCATCTTAGAGTGGTGCTTGAGACGCTGAGGCAGCATCAGCTTAAGGCAAAGTTTTCGAAGTGTCATTTCTGGAAGAAGGAAGTGAAGTTTCTGGGTCATGTAGTCTCAGAGAAAGGGTTGTCAGTAGATCCGACTAAGATTGAAGTGGTGAATAGTTGGAAGAGACCCAAGACAGTGACGGAGATAAAGAGTTTCCTTGGACTAGCTGGTTATTATCGGAGATTCATTAAGGATTTTTCATGGATAGCAACACCGATGACCAAGCTAACAAGGAAGGATGTGAAGTTTGTGTGGACCAATAAGTGTGAGGAAGCATTCTAGAGTTTGAAACACTTATTGACTCATGCACCTGTGTTAGTTGTTCCGAAAGGGAATCAGGATTGGTGGTTTATACAGATGCATGTGGTACAGGATTAGGAGTTGTGCTGATGCAGAAAGGTAAAGTGATTGCCTATGCTTCTAGACAACTTAGACCACATGAGGTCAGGTATCTGATGCATGATTTGGAATTGGCAGCAGTGATTTCTACATTGAAGGTGTGCAGACATTACCTTTTGAGAGAGAGGTTTGAGTTATATACAGATCATAAGTCGCTGAAGTATTTATTCTCTTAGAAGGAGATGAACATGAGACAGCAGAGGTGGTTAAAGTTTATCGCTGCTTATGATTTTGGGATTGAGTACACACCGGGGAAAGGCAACAAGGTTGCAGATGCACTTAGCAGGAAACATCATAATGCAGTGTTGGCGATGATTGCTGAGTGGAAAGATTTGGAAGCATTAGCAAATTGCAGAGTGCAGTGGAGATCTGAGGCTGGGTCTAGCGGAGAAACCGTAGTGTTATCTTGTTTGGAAGTTCGACCAGTGATGATCGAAAAGATTGGTTCTAAACAGTAAGAAGATCCGGTATTAGCTGAACGGATCAGGAAGTTAAGAGATGGAACCGAGAGCGATGACTTGAAAGATTTCAGTCTTGACCAGAATCGTAGGTTGAGAAAGAAAGGAAGATTATGTGTTCTGAGTGTAGGAAACATAAGGAAAGAAGTCTTGGAGGAATGCCATCGTTCGAAGTTCTCTATTCATCTGGGAGGAACTAAGATGTATCAGGATATGAAGAGGAGTTTCTTCTAGGAAGGTATGAAGCAGGATATTGGCTTATGGGTAAAACATTGCTTAATTTGCCAACAAGCAAAGGCCAAACACCAGAAGCCAAGTGGGTTGCTTGAGCCATTAGATATTCCGGTATGGAAATGGGATTCTATTTCTATGGATTTTATTGACGGGTTGCCAAGGTCGAACATGGGAAATGATAATATATGGGTCATAGTGGACAAACTGACCAAGAGTGCCCATTTCATTCCAATTAAGTCAACCAGAACGGCACCTGTTTTGGCAAAGTTATTTATGAAGAATGTGGTTAGAGTGCATGGAATTCCTAGTAGTATAGCAAGCGATAGAGATTCCTTATTCACTAGTGAGCTCTGGAGGAGTCTGTAGGAAGTTTTGGGAACCAAGCTCAAGATGAATACTACTTACCATCCACAAACAGATGGGAAAATGGAAAGAGTTAACAAAATATTGAAAGATTTGTTAAGAGCTTGTGTTCTAGATTTCGGGGGATCATGGGAAAACCATCCACATTTAGTCGAGTTTTCATATAACAACAGTTATCAGACTAGTATTGGGATGGCACCGTTTGAAGCTTTGTATGGAAAGACATCCAAATCTCCCGTATGTTGGTTAGAGACCGGGGATAGATTGGTTCTTGGTCCAGATTTGGTTAGGGAAGCTGCAAAAAAAGCATGAGGCCATTCGGGCTAGAATGAAGGTGGCTCAGTCTAGGCAAAAGAGTTATGCAGATAGAAGGAGGAAAGATTTAGAGTTCTCAGTTGGAGACTAGGTTTTCGTCAAAGTGTCACCGATAAAGGGTGTGATTAGATTTGGGAAATCAGGAAAGTTAGCACCGAGATTCGTTGGACCTTTTCCTATTGTTGAGAGGATCGAGAAACTCGCATATAGTGTCGGGTTACTGAGCAGTCTGGCAAGAGTCCATGATGTTTTCCAAGTTTCTCATCTAAGAAAGTGTGTTAGAGACCCGAAGACTACTATTGCACAGACTATGCTAGATGACTTAGCAGTAGAATCAGAATTGATTATAGTGAGGAAGCCTATTCGTATTGTTGCGAGAGATGAGAAGAGGCTTAGAACCAAGATGGTCAGATTAGTCAAAGTCCAGTGGAGCGACGATGACAGGGACTGTACTTGGGAGATGAGAGCAGGATTAGAGATACATATCCTGACTTATTTGATGGTACATTTTACATCTTCGATTGATGTGTTGTGTACCTTATCGTAATTTCGAGGATGAAATTCTTTAAGTAGGGGACTTTGTAACACCCCATACTTTTGGTAACATTATTTAGGATATTTAATTATTTAAATTAAATAAAATAATGTGTTGATTAGGGGATTGAGATTTGATTTTAATTAAGGGTAGCTGTGCCATTTAAACAATGAATTAAAATAAGAGTTAAAATGAAATAGAGGAGGGGTAAAATAGGAAAGAGACCATTCCAATATCCTTAAACCCTTGGTCATGTATACCATACACATTCATTTCATTTGAAATATTTTAAAACTCAAGGCCGACCACCATTAACAAGAGTAAGAGGAAGAAAGATAAAGGGGGGCTTAATCAACATTAAATTCATTCAAATCTCACATCTTTAATCTCTAAAGCTAAGTTGAATAATGTTTACATCCCATATTTCTTTTGTTTTCGGTTTTAAGATGAAATCTGAAATATTTTGCATTGACTTGCCATGTTTTTGAATGATGGAATGATTATATATATACTTGTTGATGATTTATGGTTGTTCATATAGATTTTATGACATGTTTTGATATGAAAACCCTATTAAATGACATCCAAATGCCTTGCCAATTTTTATATAGACCAGAAATATTATTTTGGAGATGGGTTTCAATTTTCAGAATTTTCAGAATTTCTGTGGAATTTATATGAATTTTCTAGTAAAGAAAATGTTAATTTGGATTATAAATTATTTACGGTTAAATAATAAAAGGTTTGGGTCTTAAATTTTTATATGTTGGAAAACATATTAAAAGAGATTTTTTTGGAATTTTTGTAGAATTTTCCTAAGTGTTTTAATGGTTATATAAAATTATTTCAGGTATGAGACTTAAATGTTTTATATAATTAAGGAAGGAGAAGGGGCTTTTTGTAAAAAAATAAATTTGTTAATTCTGGAAAGTCGGCATCACTTTTGAAAAGAGAAATTGGCAACCAATCAGATATAGACAAACAAGGCAGGTTAGGTACAAAAGAAATAGTTTAAAAGTACAAATAAACATGTTTTTCACTGTTTTGATGCTTTCGGCACCAGGTTCCGCCTCCTTAGCTTCGCCTCTGACACAATCGAAACCAATGCACATTGTATCAAGGAACTGAAATGTAGTGAATTGGATGTAGGCGGAAGGTATGGAGTCGAAACCAGGGTTTCTGAAGGGGTTGAGGCATTACTTTTCTTTTAAAAGAAAATGCACCTGTTTGCTTTCGACTAAGTAGCTTTCGACTTAGTTAGCTTTCAACTAGGTCAAATGGATTTATAGAAATGGTTTCCATGTTTGTTTTAAAATGGCTGCTTTCGACTAAGTCGAACTTTTTGGCTGCCACTTCTACCTTTCGACTCAGATGGGTTTCGAAAGGGTTGTTTTTCTTTGTTGTGCTTTTTAAACTTGACCACTTCTCCAATGCTTTCAAAGGGATGGTTTCGACACCATCACTTCTTTACTTAGGAAATGGTTTCGAAATAGATGCTTTCGACTTAAATTTTTTAAAGACCCTTTTTGTATGATTAACGTATAACCCAAATGGTTTCGAAAGAGACAATTTTAATGATTTTGAAAGAAGTGCTTTCGACTTTAATGGGTTATTGATCCCTTAGCTCTATTTGAAGGCATAATCCAAATGGTTTCGACCAAGATGATTTTCAAAGGTTTTGAAGGAGCAAATTTTCGAATGGTTTCGAAAGGTTTCCATGTGTTTTAATTAAACCCAAGTGCTTTCGAAAGGTAGGTTTTGACGCCTTTGAAAGGTTCTAATGAATGGTTTCGAAGGGGTGGTTCCTCAGGATTTCGAAAGGGTTGAAAGGAAAGGTTTTTCCTATGTTTTCGAAAGGCAATATTTAAAGGTTTTAAAAGAAGGATGTCTAAGATTTTAAAAGTTTTCAAAAGGAAGGTTTTTGTGCTTTTGTAAGGGAAGACTTGGCCTTTCGGCTAGGTTAAGTAAAGAATTTTGCTTGGTTTCGAAAGGGTTACTTTCAGGGGTTTCGAAGGAGTTGTTTAAAGGTTTTAAACAAAGGTTTCGAATGTATTAACTAGGCAATATAGCCTAAGTGTTTTCAAGTTAAAAAGGGTTTTAACTTGTTTTGGAAGGATAGCTAATTCTCATTAAAACTCATCAACATTATTTTGAGTAAAGTATATATAACATGGCAAAAATAGCTTAGAGTAAAGCTAAGAATATATTTTCCTTGTATAAGTATGATTTGAAAGGTTAAATCATTTTGAAAAGGTTTTCAAGGAAAAAGATAAAGGGTAGTTATCCTAAGAAAATGATTTGGACAAATAGTCCATTTTGATTTGGACCGTTAGTCCAGTTTGTGGACAGTTAGTCCAGTTTGCAGGTAGTCAGCCCGGTTTTCTAATAGATGGTCCATTTACTACTTGTGGATAGATAGTCCATTAGTTACCTGATTATAGCTTAACGGACTTAGCTATTATTATCATTATTATATCACTTTGATTAACCAGTTTGGTTGCAGGAAAGGATTTGCAAAATATATGTTTTAAAGAGGATATTAGTGAGGGGAAACCCGTTCTGCTAAGCGGCGTGGTCTCACTCAATATCAGTAAATCGAGATGTAACAGTATTATTCACACTGGGCTTTATGTCTGGCTCGAAGTTTTTGTTTTCCCCTTAAACTCTCGGGTGCTCAATATTGATTTGAGTAGGTTAAGGGTTAAGGTTTTTCAAGTTTTAGAAATTTTGGCGAATAAAGCTTCCGGAGACGAGCAGGTGGCTGATGGGTATAGGAGTTATAGTTTTATCTTGTTTTGATTCCGCTGTGTATATTAAGTCAGATATGACTATATTAACTCTGATCAACCAAGAGGGCATCGTCATATGTCGCTCTTGGCGTATTTTTGTAATGATTATATTTGATCTTTACCTGGGAAACGATATGGGATTATGTAATTTGAATATGAATTTGTTTTGAAATGTAATCAGTAAAATGTTGTTTTTTGGAAATCTGTGAATTTGTTCATATTCATGTGTTTCTAATATTATGGATACCATTAGCATTACTATATTTTGTCACCAAAAGTTAATACTATCGATGACTGCGGCATCTGTAGCACTTAGCTTTTGGCCTCTAGATACGGGATGTTACAGATCTTGGTCGTATGCTCTTGGCCAATTAGTTTGATCGTGATATTCTTCATTTTCCTATATGGAAAGTCCTTAGAAAGCCATGTAAGGTTGATGTTAAAATTGATGAGGGTCGGATAAGTACATATCATCACTATCTTCTTCCTTCTATTCGTGTTCTTCTTGCTCAATAGTCTTCCCTTTGTCGTGAGAAGTTCCTTCATGAGAAGTTTGAGCATGGTAAATTGATGTTTGAGTTCAAGGAGAGGGTGTAGGTGAAAGAGAAGATGATGATCGAGAGGATGAACTGCCACGTACCTTTCTCATTACTTTTCCTAAGGTGGATACGACTTTTTCTAAAGTCTTTTCCATTTTAGTCATATGTGTTGAGAAGAAACGTTCCAACTAGTCATTTTACTGTCTAAAGCCCATTGGTTGGCTATGATTAACCTTTGATTTTTAAGTGTTAAATCACGGATCAATTCGTTTTGCTTTGGTTCAATATGAGCTTCTTGAATCTCCGAATTGGAATAGTATTCAGTAGGATGACTTGAGGAGGCTTGTTGCTGTGAAGGATGAGGTGAATAAGTATGTTGTGGAGAAGGAGTGGATTGAGGACCATGATGCACTTGTTGTTGTTGCAAGGACCATTGTTCCAGGGAGATAATTGGGGGTGGTCGTTGGGGAAGGTGCATTAAAGATAAAAATCTTATTCTGCTCTATTTGACGGGGATTTCTTCAAAATGAGAGATATAAGAGGGTACCCCAAGAGCATGTAAGAGATGCATAATATATGGAGCATATATAATCGTGCGTCGGTGATGAGCCCAAAAGCTTTTTATTTCATCATGAATGAACTTAGCCTAATTTATTTGTATCGCACCAAAAATAGCATAAAGGGCTTTGTGGTCATTGTCGTAGATTTGTTCATGACTTCCTAGGCGTGGAATTATCGTATTGATAATCATACGGTTTGACAACCTAGCTTTTGGACGTAAGTAAATAGATTTCCACTGTAGCATCCTATTTTCCTAAATTTGATGAGTTATTTCATCTCGCGGTAAAATCCTGTGGTCGGAAACTTCTTCTAAATTGATTCCGGACGAAGAACAATTAAGTATATGACCAACGGTGTTTACGGAAATCTTTAAAACACATCCGTAAACACTCATCCATAACCAACCATCATCATTGTCAGGAGTCCAAATATCACAAATACACAAATTGGCGTAAAAAAGAAAGATTGCCCATTGATCAATTTGTACCTCATTTTCGACGAAATTGATTAAATCTCGACAGTCGGAGGCGATAGTGAGTTCTTGAATCCCATATTCACCAAATTTGCATAATCTGTAGAATGGGCCGGAATGAAGCTTCTTTTGTTTGAGCTCGTCAAATCTTCTGTTAGTAATCGTGTTATTTGAAGCCACTCTTGAATAAGGGCATCATTGACTAAGGGGTTTTGAGAAGAAGAGGATTGACCTTTCTTGGATCGTTTGCTAACCGTAGTTTTTGCCTTGGGATCCATTAGTAAGCAATTTGAGATTTTAGGAATTAGGGTTTGAGTGTAGATTGAGAATAGGCTATTGAAAATTTGAAAAAGGGTAATATATATATATAGATGTTGGTAAAGTAGAATCGGAGTAGTGACAGACATCTGTGGGAGTACCACAGACGTTTGTGGTAGCATAAATTTTTTTATCTGAAACATATAAAGACGTCTGTGGTTTCAGCAAATAGTTTCTTGGAACTAGCAACGGACGTTTGTGGTTTATCACAGACGTTTGTGGTTTCAGAAAATTATTTTCCTGAATCCTTTGACAAACTTCTGTGATAATGTCACAGACGTCTATGGTCCGTTTTCTCAGAAATTATGCATTAAAATGAAAATGTCAATCTTTATTTATTGAAATTTCAAGAGAATTTTTACATAAATAAATATATATATTAAAAAATTACAAAGGAAACTTATTTTGATGAAATGATTATCATAAGTTTAGTTGTTGTCAGACAGGTCATAGTTTTTAAATTGTTGTATATCCCATGAATTCGGTTCAACCTTTGTGTTGTAAATTAACGGCTTTAGTGGAAACCAACCTGGACGAGCTGGAGTGTCAATCCATTCTTGGTTTGATGGTCCTGGCTTGCATTAATTTCTTAGAGTAATGTTATGCTTTTACAGGAGTTTCTTGTAAGCGAGGAGATTTTTGATGTATGCAATTTTTTATTGGTGAATGACCACAAATTGATAGAATACATTTTTCAAGAAAATTTAGATGAGGTCCTTGACATTGTTGCTCGTAATACATTTCACGCTGAACTCCCATCATTTCTTGTTGATAGTGGTATATTTCATCAACTTTGGCAGTGAGAGATGTTGATTGTAGATCAATTGACCGTTTGGCTTTCTTTTCCTTAGGCGAAAAGCCAGTGTGATACATAGGTGATGCAACAATGTTCAGAGAGACTGAGCGAATTGATAGAGGTATGGATTTAGTTGGTGAAACGTAGGTGCTATTTGATGAGGGTGATCAATAGTCGATAGTTGAATAAGTGGAGTCGTGATCGGAAGACATTTTGTGTTGAAATAATTACAGATGGTGATTTATAAAAGAAAATATATGTATGTAGTTCGTAAAAAAAATTGGTTTATATGAAAGTTGGTTTACTATTTATAGCATTTTATTTGTTAGAGAAAAAAAATTTAACCAGAGAATTTTAACAAACTTAGTTATTTTTATAAGGATAAAATTATTTTGTGCCTAAGTATTCAAATTTCATTGTGTATAATTTATTTAAGTTAAATAAATTTTTAGTTTACCAATTCATTGTAAGAACATATTCCTAGATCTCATTTCAATTTAATAAAAGTTAGTTCGCTTAGTGGTTTGGTGAAAATATCAGCTATTTGATTTTCGGTATTTACAAATTCTAGTGATGTAATTCCTTTTTCCACATTATCTCTTAGAAAATGGTGATATATATCAATATGTTTTGTTCGAGAATGGTTAATAGGATTTTTTTTGATAAATTTATGGCACTAGTATTATCGAAATATAAAGGAGAATATGTTATGATTTTACCGAAATCTAGAAGAGTTTGTTGCATATAGATTACTGGTGCACAGGCTAAAGCCGCTGAGATGTATTCGGGTTCACATGTCGAGAGCGAAACACAGTTTTGTTTTTCACTAAACCACGAAACTAAAGATTGACTAATAAAATGACATGTGCCACTTGTGCTTTTTCTATCTGTTTTACAACTCCTGAAATCAACATTACTATTCGAACGAACTTCCTTTTGGGTAAAAAGTTCGTACTCTTTAGTGTTTGTTAAATATCTTAATATTCATTTTACCGCTCGGTGATGTGATTCTTTTGGCTATGCTTGAAACCGAGCACATAAGCATACACTCATCATGATATCCGGTCTACTAGCTGTTAAATATAATAGAGATCCTATCATACTTTAATATAATTTTGGTCGAATCTTGTCCATTTTCGTCTTTATCTAAATGTAGCATAGTACTCATTGGACTTGGTTTACTTAAGATAATTTACATTCCAAAGCATTTTAATAAATCTCGACGGTACTTTTCTTTATTTATGAAGATTCCATTTTCTAGTTGTCTTATTTGCAAACCCAAAAAATAGTTTAACTCACCCATATGTGACATTTCAAATTCATTTTTCATAATGTTAGAAAATTCATTGCATAATTTTTCGTTAGTTGAACCAAAAATAATGTCATTAAGATATATTTGTACGACTAATATGTCATTTTTTTCTTGTTTTATAATAAAGTAGAATCTATTTTACCAATTTGAAAACCGAAATTTTGTTAATGAGTATTTAATCTTTCATACCAAGCACGAGGTGCTTGTTTCAATCCGTATAGAGACTGTTTAAGTTTAAATACATGATCGTGATATTTTTCATGAACGAATAGTGGTGGTTGTTCAACATAAACCTTTTCTTTTATAAAGCCATTTAGAAAAGCACTTTTTACGTCCATTTGAAAAAGTTTAAAATTATTGTGATAACCCGGATTTTTCGGACATCTGTTAATTGATAATTAACCGGATTGAATTAATAAAATACTAATTTATAAGTGAACAAATAGAATTCTGATATATATATATATAGGTATATAGATGAATTTGATTTATAATAAATGCTTATTGGATAATCTCCTGTTATAGTTATTGAAATTTGATAATACTTATTTAATGACCTTCTTTTATAGTTATTCAATTTGGCAAAATTTATCTTTTACAAATAGATATATTTTATATTGTAAATGGTTAGCTATGGTTTAAATTCAAATATTAATGTTCAAAGCTATTGAAGATAAATTCCATATTTTACAACAACAAAGATAGCCTATGTGTATATGTGATTATTTATTTAGTATAATTAGATTTCAATCATTTTCTTTTAAAAATGTATACATATATAAAGATAAGAGTATGATTCATAAATTAAAAATGATGTAGGGGTTTAACACATAATTTATAATATAAATTGAGACAAGGATTTAAACATAAAAATACAAATGTGTGACAAATGTTTAATAAGAAAAATATAAATTACAAGTGTAAGCTAAAGGAAATAAGTAATAAACAAGTGTAGCTAGTGGCTTAATTTCTTTTAAACTAAAATATAAAAATAAAAATAAAAAAATGTATATTAAAGAAGTAACCAGGCTATACACGTTTTTCTCAAATTTTCTCATCTCTTTTTCTGAAAGAAAAAAAAGAAATATCTGTTTCAAAATCAAAACTTGGAAAATAGAAATCAAGTTTGCAACCTGATTCAAGCAATTCAAGTTAAACTCAAATGTAAAGCAAAGACACCACTGTATCAAGCAAAGAATCTCAGATCTAAGCATGGATCATTTTAATAGCTGAATCAAAGTTTCAGTTAAGATCAAAATCATCAAAGAATAGATCAATTACACAAACAGGGATCAGTTCAAATCAAAAGAAATACAAGTTCAGATCAGGTTGAAAACCTGTCCTCTGTCCACCATTTCACAAGTGAGTAAACACTTTATTATAAAGATTAGATAATTATCTAATTGCATGTGAAACCTGGGATGATCACTGTTCTATATGTATGTATATAATTAAGCCTCTTTATGTATATATGAATGCTTATCAGTTGAATTAAAAGCCTCTGTTCTAGTTTCCAGTAAGTAAACTACCAAAAACTTTAGTATATAACTTGGCATTTGTGATAGATATTTGAAGTATGATGTGGAATCTCCTTGTATGGTTTTGTGAATATGACTGCATGTTTGTAAATATATGTGACCATGCCTATATATAAAAGAAATTACCTCTGTCCTTACTTTACAGGTTTGAAACCTGTTCAAAAATGTAAATCAATCCACCTGAACCTTTTTAGGATTTAATATCTGAATGAAAAATGTGCACATATGTGTAATATCATTTAGAAAAATAGATTCAGATGAAAATATTGATTTAATATTTTTAAATTTGGATATTACAGTGATGTTCAACTTCAAGACAGAAAAACAATTACCCAAATTTCATGTTTCAAGTATATAACCTAGTTCGTATTTGGAAATTATGAAATTTGATTTAAAAATCAAGATTTTTAAGTTTATATTCATGGAGAAATTTCGAGATGAACTGAAATGGTACTTTTTGAAAATTCCGGCGATCAACGTTGAAATGGGTATCGTGCTCGAGTTTGGGAATAGCCTGGGTGGTAGAGATTCTCGGAAAAATGGTAGATAAATTTATCGATCATCGTGACATCGGATTTTAGATGATGTAGGGTTTAAGGATGTTGGGTTCTCGTGTTTGCTGCATGGCCGTGGGGTAACCGGAGGCGATCGCGACGTGGGGGATGGTGGCGTGAATGTTGCGGCGATGTTCTAGAGTGGTCGTTGGAGCTGCCGGCGGTAGCGACTGTGGAAGGCGATGGGATTTGTGAACGATGTTTTCTGCAGTATTCGAGCTTGATGCTCGAATTCGATTCGATGATGTTTCGTTCGATCTGGGTTGATTTTCGTGTTCGCACGTGGTTGAGGGGTTGTAGGCGATGGTCGCGACGAACGTTGGTGGTCGGCGGCGATGGTGCAAGTGCACCACGTGCACGTGCACACGTTTGGGTGTACTGGAGTTCAAGAGTTTGGGGAAGAAGAGTAAAGCTCCGGGGAAGTCTCGTGATGTTCGCGTTTCGACTCGAAGCAGGTAGGTAGGCGAGTGAACTCGGGGAAGACTCGGGAAGAACGCGTGTATTTGGGGAGTTTTACTTGGGTGATTCTGGGTTTAAACTGAAAGCATGATTTTACAAACGTTTTCAAAGTTTAAAAGCAAAGTAAATAATTTTGTTTCAAAGATAAGTGTTTAACAACTTTGAAAGGTTTTGAAAATTTTAAAAGGTTAAATTAAAATGTTTAAAGTGTTTTGTTCTTAAGTAAAATTATATATTTCAAGTATATAATTATTTTTAAATGGTTTAAATGAAGTTTAATGATAGAAATTAATATGTAATTTAAATAAAAAGTCTATCTTTAAAAGATGAATTTAATTTAAGGTTAATTAATTAATTTTAAGGTTAATTACTTAATTATAATTAAGGATAATTACTAAATGAAGTAATTAGTGGAAATAAAGGTGATTGAGAAATAAATTAATTAAAGATTAAGTGATGATTAATTGATTAATTAATTAATGTAATTAATTTTAGATTAATTAATTAGTCTAATTAATTAAGATAATCAATTATGATTAATTAATTAATTAAGTGTAATTACTTGGCCTTGTGTTGCAAGGTTAGTGGGTAGCACTCAAATTTTTATAATCTTTTAAATTAAATTAATTAGAGATGGTGTGATTGATAAATCTTGCTTATGAATGATTGAATGCCTTGAATTATGTGATATCTTCGGTATGTGATATGTGCTGCTTTGTGATTTGAGATGAATTGTTGTGTATAAATTATATTGTTTAAACCTAAACTTTTGGTTTAATGAATAACATTGGATTCGAAGAGACAGGGGTCGGGTATCAGTAAATACCCGAAACCACTTCGATTCTTTATAAATTGAGTTTAGAACCAACGGGCTGGAATTGGAATAAATTAAGTAACTTGGCATTTAACTGAGCAATAGTTCGTGGGCATTGTTTGTAATAAGCAATGGACTTTGAGAACTCGTAATGAGGTACGAGTTACCCTGGTTTCGAAGAAGTTTTATAACTTAGTATTTCAAATTATATGGGTTTACTCACGCTGGTTTCCAGCCTGACTCGGGTGTTACTTTGATGTAATGCTCGGGTCAGACCGAGTATTACAGATTTCAGGTAAGGACGTTCTGGAGCTCAGGAGGCGAGCTGGATGGCAGGAACGTATGGAGTGTGATATATTGTTAATTATTGAGACGAGTTATTTTAACTGTATAGTGATTGTGAAATGTTGTAACTCTGATATAGTAAAATGTAATTAACAAATACAGTTTTCTTTGTATAACTGATATTATTATTTGATATTGTATTTTGATCTGCTGCGAATGTGAGAATCTGTGTCTTGTTCTGTTTCTTTCTTCTATCTCTTTCCTTTTTCTCTTCTAACTATCTGGAAATTTCGGGTTCGAAATTCCCGGGTCGTTACAGTTGGTATCAGAGCTGAAGGTTAAGCGAGAACCTTGGCTCTGTTGGGATTACTCGTTAAGGATAGGGTCAATGGTACCCTAGAACGAGTTGAGTGTATATATATATGAGAGCGTACTTGTTATTTTTATATATAAAGATTTTAAATGATTTTATATAAGAATATATTTTGATATATAAAATGATATTTCTTTCTAATAAATATAAAGAAATTGGTTGTTAAAATATTGGAATTAAATTAAGAGGTAATAGTAATACAACCAAATTAAAATTGAATAAAGTTAAGTTTGAAATGAATCCAAACTGAAATTAAAATCTTGAATTTGTAGAAATAAAGATAATAATAAATTGGTTTCCAGATATGATAACCTTGGTTATTATCATAAATGGTAGTTGTGTTTAATAATGAATGTTGTCAATGATTAAGAAAAAAGAAATGTTTTAGGGAAGTAAACATTTAAGTGAGTATAACTTATAAATTGGAATTGAAGATAATTTAAAATTATGAAATTTTAAATCTAAATCCAGAAAACTTGAAATTGTTTTAAAGAAGTTTGTTTTGAATTAAAACCAAAGGTGGTTTAAAAATTTAAAGTATAACTTGGTGTATAAAGAAAATGTATATATGAGGAATATACATAATACCAATGATGATTTGAAATAAACACTTAGTGTTGAGTTTTAAATTGGAATGTGATGTGAAACCCAAAGTAAAGTAAGTTTTTTTTAAACTTAAAAGGGGAAAAACTATTAATCTGAAGTTTAAAATTTGAATGGGAATTCAAATTGTGGAAAGTCGACCGGATTAAGTAAATTTAACTGGGAAGAAGTTAAATAAGTTTGAATAAATAACTTGAATTGGAAATTTCAAGATGAAATTTAAATTTAACTTAGGTAGTTAAATGGTTAATTTAAATGGGAGTTATGAGTGATCTCAAAATGGGTTTGAGATTTGGAAATTGAAAATGGATAATAAATTAGAATCTGAAGATTAAATTGTTTTTGAATTCTTATTTGAACTTTGTAATAAGTTAAGTAAAGATAATTTTAAAATGGAATTTTGAAATTTGAATTCAGAATTAAAAGGTTTAAAGATTTAATTTGTTAAAATTAAAAATAAAGGTTGAATTAATTTAAAAGTAAAGGAATTGTGATTTAAGGAATTAAATCAATATTTAAAAATTTTAACTCGAATTTATATAATTCGAGATAGTTTAAAATTGAGATTTAAATTGAATTATTTCAAACTGAATTTGATTTGAATAAATGGGAATTGGGATTAATTCATATAGAAATTAAAATAATTTGAAATTGAAGTGGATTCAATTTGAAATTAATCCAAATTAATTTGAAATAATTTGGAATTCTGATTAAAGTTGAATAAGTTTAAAAATCAAATGGAATTTGATTTGAATTTGGAAAGGAATTAAGGATAATTCAACTTGAATTGAGGTTAAATCAATTTCAATGGAAATTGAAGTTATTTAAATTGGAATTGAGTCAATTTAATTGGAGATGGAAATTTAAATTGAATTGATGAGAATTGAACAGTTTGACTCTGGTTTATTTTCAAAATAAATTGTTTTAATACAAATATATTTTTCCAAACTATTTACTATATAATCTTTCTTCTTAAACCCCAAACTATCTCATACTTATTTTACAATTATTTTGGAACTATTTAACTATTTTGAAACTGTCTTATAAACTAATTACTATTTTTCAGTTACCTACATCTAATCACTATTTTAAATCTATTTTGCAATTATCTAACTATTTTATATCTACTTAACTATTTTACAGATATTTTACAAACTAATAACTATTTTTCAACTACTTATCTATTTTAAATTTTTTCAAGTTATTTTTAAATTTAAATAGGTCAGAGTTCAGACTGTTTGTAATTGAAGTAATAACTCAATTGGAAATGGAAGCAATTGAAATTAAGTGAATGAAATTAAAGGAAATATGAATAGAAAAGGAAACTGATTTGGCTAATAACCAATAAAGATAAATACGTAGAATATACGTATATTATTCTATTCGCATAGTGATTTGATCCAGATTCGAGCACAGAAATTTGAGATAGTATTATCGATCCGAGTTGGGATTTTTCGCTCGATTTTCGACGGCGAACCTGGATATGGATTGTTGATTGGTTCTGGATATTCTCTATCATAGTTGTGACTATGCAAGGAAAATGACGGTTTCTAATCAAAAAACCAGATTTGAGTCCGCACTAGGAAGTCGGGTGGACGATACTAGTTCGGAAGTGAAATTGTGTGATCGATTGAGCGATCAGATTGATATTGTGTACGGATGATATGTGTACATCGTACGGATTTGAATGAAATTGATATTGATAAGAACTGTAAAATGGTTTTTGAAAAGAAATATGGTTAATAACTTTATAAAAGATTTATCAAATGTGAATATTTGATTTAGAATAAAATAAAGTTATATATCCTTGTTATATAAGGTAAATCTTCCCTTGTTGAATCTATTGCTAAAAGAAAAGGGTTTTGAAATATTTGAAGTATAAAAGAGGTTTTATACAAAGTTTGAAATGATCCAAAGATTTTCAAAGTATATATATATATATCTATATCTATATATATAAAGGATCTTATGAGAATGATTTTGGAAAAGGTTTTGGGAACCTATGGATTTTGGAAAGGGCTTTTGATTTTTGGGGAAATCAATTTTGGATTTTGAAAAGCCTAGTTTGAGAATTATCGATTTTGGTAATCGATTTTGTGTAAAGGAGATTTTGATAAATCATAAAGGGTATGATTTGAAGATACTATAAGTATATAGTATAAAATGCTTTGAGAATAGCTCTGGGGAAAAAGGCGCTTCCTTGAAATGAACTTCTCAGGAGTGCCACTGGGTGGTACTGCCTTGAGCCCCAAGGGGGGTTTCTAAAGTTGATCCTGTGAGGAGTCCGGACAAACTAGTTCCTGAGGATTATTTGTGTAGCGAAAGTCGAGGGGCTAGTGCCCACAGAGGCATTTGGGTTATTCTGTGACGACAATGTAACTCGATGTCACTGCGATCTACTGCAGACCATAGCGAAAGTCATGTGTGCCGCTGAGAGCCAACTGTCTACGTTTGATTTTATATCGGTAGACTGTGACACTATGGTAACATAGCGAAAGTCGTGTGTGCCGCTGAGAGCCAACTGTCTACGTTTGATTTTATATCGGTAGACTGCGACCTATGTGGGAGAAGTTTCATTATTTGGCAGCGAAATTCGGTGGCGCTGATGCCTACAGTTATATGGGTTTGTGCTGTGATAGCAACGTAAGGCCCGGGTATAACTGCGATCTGTAGCGGGTTCCATGGCGTAATCGAGGAGCGCGGAGACCTACAGTTATCTGTGGATTTTGCCGGGACGGCAACGTAACCATCGGGTTAACTACGACCATGGATGGGAGTGATGATTTCCATAGCATTCTCACCAAAGATATTTCCTCTATTTCAAAAATGTTTTCTATATTTTCAAAAAAAAAAAAAAAGTTTTCAAAAAAATATTTTCTTATATTTTCAATAGAACTATTTTCTAAATATTTTCGTTGGGTGTTGAAAACGGGTTTACCAAGTACTTATAGATTTTCAGTCTTACGCCTGATCAACGTATGACCGAATTTCTGTAAGAACGAAGATAGATTTGTTGAAACATCAAGTTATAAAAAGTATTTTTATAAAAACTATTTTGATAATATTATGTAGCTTTTTAAAATATTTTGAAAATTTTAAATAAAAAGAGTTAAGAGTTAAGATATCTAAGGAATAATTTAACTAATAATCAACATTATAATAAATTCTAGTTTCGTTCCTTTTCGAGGACGAAAAGATTCTAAGGGGGGAGGAATGTGATAACCCGGATTTTTCGGACATCTGTTAATTGATAATTAACCGGATTGAATTAATAAAATACTAATTTATAAGTGAACAAATAGAATTCTGATATATATATATATATAGGTATATAGATGAATTTGATTTATAATAAATGCTTATTGGATAATCTCCTGTTATAGTTATTGAAATTTGATAATACTTATTTAATGACCTTCTTTTATAGTTATTCAATTTGGCAAAATTTATCTTTTACAAATAGATATATTTTATATTGTAAATGGTTAGCTATGGTTTAAATTCAAATATTAATGTTCAAAGCTATTGAAGATAAATTCCATATTTTACAACAACAAAGATAGCCTATGTGTATATGTGATTATTTATTTAGTATAATTAGATTTCAATCATTTTCTTTTAAAAATGTATACATATATAAAGATAAGAGTATGATTCATAAATTAAAAATGATGTAGGGGTTTAACACATAATTTATAATATAAATTGAGACAAGGATTTAAACATAAAAATATAAATGTGTGACAAATGTTTAATAAGAAAAATATAAATTACAAGTGTAAGCTAAAGGAAATAAGTAATAAACAAGTGTAGCTAGTGGCTTAATTTCTTTTAAACTAAAATATAAAAAAAAAAAAAATGTATAGTAAAGAAGTAACCAGGCTATACACGTTTTTCTCAAATTTTCTCATCTCTTTTTCTGAAAGAAAAAAAAGAAATATCTGTTTCAAAATCAAAACTTGGAAAATAGAAATCAAGTTTGCAACCTGATTCAAGCAATTCAAGTTAAACTCAAATGTAAAGCAAAGACACCACTGTATCAAGCAAAGAATCTCAGATCTAAGCATGGATCATTTTAATAGCTGAATCAAAGTTTCAGTTAAGATCAAAATCATCAAAGAATAGATCAATTACACAAACAGGGATCAGTTCAAATCAAAAGAAATACAAGTTCAGATCAGGTTGAAAACCTGTCCTCTGTCCACCATTTCACAAGTGAGTAAACACTTTATTATAAAGATTAGATAATTATCTAATTGCATGTGAAACCTGGGATGATCACTGTTCTATATGTATGTATATAATTAAGCCTCTTTATGTATATATGAATGCTTATCAGTTGAATTAAAAGCCTCTGTTCTAGTTTCCAGTAAGTAAACTACCAAAAACTTTAGTATATAACTTGGCATTTGTGATAGATATTTGAAGTATGATGTGGAATCTGCTTGTATGGTTTTGTGAATATGACTGCATGTTTGTAAATATATGTGACCATGCCTATATATAAAAGAAATTACCTCTGTCCTTACTTTACAGGTTTGAAACCTGTTCAAAAATGTAAATCAATCCACCTGAACCTTTTTAGGATTTAATATCTGAATGAAAAATGTGCACATATGTGTAATATCATTTAGAAAAATAGATTCAGATGAAAATATTGATTTAATATTTTTAAATTTGGATATTACAGTGATGTTCAACTTCAAGACAGAAAAACAATTACCCAAATTTCATGTTTCAAGTATATAACCTAGTTCGTATTTGGAAATTATGAAATTTGATTTAAAAATCAAGATTTTTAAGTTTATATTCATGGAGAAATTTCGAGATGAACTGAAATGGTACTTTTTGAAAATTCCGGCGATCAACGTTGAAATGGGTATCGTGCTCGAGTTTGGGAATAGCCTGGGTGGTAGAGATTCTCGGAAAAATGGTAGATAAATTTATCGATCATCGTGACATCGGATTTTAGATGATGTAGGGTTTAAGGATGTTGGGTTCTCGTGTTTGCTGCATGGCCGTGGGGTAACCGGAGGCGATCGCGACGTGGGGGATGGTGGCGTGAATGTTGCGGCGATGTTCTAGAGTGGTCGTTGGAGCTGCCGGCGGTAGCGACTGTGGAAGGCGATGGGATTTGTGAACGATGTTTTCTGCAGTATTCGAGCTTGATGCTCGAATTCGATTCGATGATGTTTCGTTCGATCTGGGTTGATTTTCGTGTTCGCACGTGGTTGAGGGGTTGTAGGCGATGGTCGCGACGAACGTTGGTGGTCGGCGGCGATGGTGCAAGTGCACCACGTGCACGTGCACACGTTTGGGTGTACTGGAGTTCAAGAGTTTGGGGAAGAAGAGTAAAGCTCGGGGGAAGTCTCGTGATGTTCGCGTTTCGACTCGAAGCAGGTAGGTAGGCGAGTGAACTCGGGGAAGACTCGGGAAGAACGCGTGTATTTGGGGAGTTTTACTCGGGTGATTCTGGGTTTAAACTGAAAGCATGATTTTACAAACGTTTTCAAAGTTTAAAAGCAAAGTAAATAATTTTGTTTCAAAGATAAGTGTTTAACAACTTTGAAAGGTTTTGAAAATTTTAAAAGGTTAAATTAAAATGTTTAAAGTGTTTTGTTCTTAAGTAAAATTATATATTTCAAGTATATAATTATTTTTAAATGGTTTAAATGAAGTTTAATGATAGAAATTAATATGTAATTTAAATAAAAAGTCTATCTTTAAAAGATGAATTTAATTTAAGGTTAATTAATTAATTTTAAGGTTAATTACTTAATTATAATTAAGGATAATTACTAAATGAAGTAATTAGTGGAAATAAAGGTGATTGAGAAATAAATTAATTAAAGATTAAGTGATGATTAATTGATTAATTAATTAATGTAATTAATTTTAGATTAATTAATTAGTCTAATTAATTAAGATAATCAATTATGATTAATTAATTAATTAAGTGTAATTACTTGGCCTTGTGTTGCAAGGTTAGTGGGTAGCACTCAAATTTTTATAATCTTTTAAATTAAATTAATTAGAGATGGTGTGATTGATAAATCTTGCTTATGGATGATTGAATGCCTTGAATTATGTGATATCTTCGGTATGTGATATGTGCTGCTTTGTGATTTGAGATGAATTGTTGTGTATAAATTATATTGTTTAAACCTAAACTTTTGGTTTAATGAATAACATTGGATTCGAAGAGACAGGGGTCGGGTATCAGTAAATACCCGAAACCACTTCGATTCTTTATAAATTGAGTTTAGAACCAACGGGCTGGAATTGGAATAAATTAAGTAACTTGGCATTTAACTGAGCAATAGTTCGTGGGCATTGTTTGTAATAAGCAATGGACTTTGAGAACTCGTAATGAGGTACGAGTTACCCTGGTTTCGAAGAAGTTTTATAACTTAGTATTTCAAATTATATGGGTTTACTCACGCTGGTTTCCAGCCTGACTCGGGTGTTACTTTGATGTAATGCTCGGGTCAGACCAAGTATTACAGATTTCAGGTAAGGACGTTCTGGAGCTCAGGAGGCGAGCTGGATGGCAGGAACGTATGGAGTGTGATATATTGTTAATTATTGAGACGAGTTATTTTAACTGTATAGTGATTGTGAAATGTTGTAACTCTGATATAGTAAAATGTAATTAACAAATACAGTTTTCTTTGTATAACTGATATTATTATTTGATATTGTATTTTGATCTGCTGCGAATGTGAGAATCTGTGTCTTGTTCTGTTTCTTTCTTCTATCTCTTTCCTTTTTCTCTTCTAACTATCTGGAAATTTCGGGTTCGAAATTCCCGGGTCGTTACAATTATAATGACATGCAAAAGTAAGTAATGTTCGTATTGCTTCAAGACGTGCTACCGGAGCAAATGTCTCTTCATAGTCAATTCCTTCTTCTTGATTATATCCTTGAGTTACCAATCTTGCTTTATCTCGAACAATATTTCCATTTTCATCCGCTTTATTTTATAAAACCCATATTTCCAATTACAAATTGATCGGTTGGTCTTTGTACAAGTTCCCATACGTCATATCGTTCAGATTGATAAAGTTCTTCTTGCATTGCAATAATCCAAAAATCTCTTTTCATGCTTCTTTATAGCTTTTTGGTTCAAAATTGGATGTAAATGCAACATGATTCATTTGATTCAACTGTTTTCTTGTTGATACTTTTGTATTTAAATCAACGATAATATTATTAATTGGATAGTCCTTTAATATCCTAGGTGGTGAAGTTATCACACTATCATCATTATTATTGACATTATTATTATTGTATTCATGTATAGATATGTTAGTTTAATTTATAACTTCTTCATCATCATCATTTTTTATTATTTTTAAAGTTTTCATCAAATGATACATGTAGACTTTCTTCTATAATGTTTGTTCATTTATTAAAATTCCCTATGCTTAACTTCGATCCGAATATCCAACAAAGATTCCCTCATCGACTTTAGAATCGAATTTTCCTACATAATATTTTGTGTTTAAGATAAAACATTTTGATCCAAATACTTGAAAATGCGATACTTTAGGTTTCTTTTTGAAAAATATTTCATAACATGTATTTTTAGTCATTGGTCTAAGTGTTACACGATTCAATACATAACATGCGGTAGCAACAGCTTCAGCCCAAAAACTTTTTGGTAGGTTACTACTATTTAGTAAAGTTCGTGCACATTCATGTAAAGTTCGATTTTTCCATTCTACAACACCATTTTTTTGAGGTGTTCATGGAAATGAGAAAGTATGACTAATACCTTTTTTGTTGCAAAAATTTGTAAATAGTTTATTTTCAAATTCGCCTCCATGATCGCTACGTTTACTTTTAAATTTTAAATTCATCAAATTTGTGATACGTTTATCAAAGATTTTGAACATTTCAAAAGTGTCACTTTTATGTTTTAAAAATAATGTCCACATATATCTTGAAAAATCATCAACAATTACAAAAACATATTTGTAATGATTTATAGAGCATAGTTGAGTCGGTCTGAATAAATCAAGATGAAGTAGTTCGAGATATTGCTTTATGTAGATTTCCTTTTTAGATTTAAAAGAACTTTTCTTTAATTTACCAAATTGATAGGCGTCACACAAGTTTTTAACTTTGTAGTTGATCTTAGGTAATCCTCTAACTAATTCATTTTTAGCAAGTTTGTTGATATTTTTGAAATTTATGTGACAAAATCGTTTATGCCATAACCATGGATCATCATGATTTCTAGCTAAGCATAAATTATTGTATTTTATATTCATGTTTAAAACATACATGTTACGATTTATAAATCCTTCAAAAATTAGATTTTTATTTTGGTCAAAGATTGCATTTGTCTTTCCCGAAATCAATTTTAAATCCTTTATCACATAGTCGACTTATACTTAATAAGTTATGTTTCAAATTCTCTACTAATAAAACATTAGTAATAATAGGGTAATTAGAAATACCGATATTGATGACTACTCCAACGTCGATGACAAATTCTTTTGAATTATCTTCGAATGTCACAGAGCCACCATCGATATATGTTATATTGGATAACATATGAGCATTTCCAGTCATGTGCTTGGAGCAACCACTATCAAGTATCCATTTCTCTTTACTTTTTATTTTAATTTTGGGTACCTGCAAAATAAGAAAATTTTAATTGGTACCCACATTCTTTGTTTAGTGTCCTACGTGTTAGTGGAAAAAGGTAGCCATATCCATGAGGATTTGGTTCTTTTAAAAATGTAACTATTGTTATGTACAACTTTCTTCAAATATTCATCAATATATTTTTGTCTAATTAGCGTATTATTTGTTTTCGAAATCCATATTTTGACCATATTTGTGTATGAATTTTTAATCTTAGTTTCTAACTTTGGCTTTTTTAATTTGGTGTATAATGTGATATACTTCTTTGACTTTTGTTTGCCTTTAAAACCCAATCCATTTCTATTTCCATATTGTTTAGATATTTTAATCAAATTCTCTAAATTTTGTTTTCCTTTATTGAATTTTGTCACATTATTTATTATTTTATCTAACTTACTTTTAAGATCATAATTTTCAATATTTCTAGAATCTAAACTTGCTTGTAATTCTAGCTTTTCTTTTTCAAAATTAACTTTTTCTAACTTATGATTTTCTAAATCATTTAATAAATTGTTATTCCGAGATAACAATGTCGCACAATTATTTGAGTAATTTCTAATTCTTCTTCTAAGATTGTTTTTTCATCTTTTAATAATCCAATTTCTAATTCTGCTCTAGTTAACTTTCCTATATGTCCCTTATTTAATTTTTTTGTTTCTCTATACTTATCATCCAATCAATGATAGTTTCCATTATTTCATTATAAGTAAGTTCAGATCGTACCTAATCAGTGTTGGCCACAAAACACACATTTGCTTGCTCCAAGTCGCTTTCACTATCACTGTCAAATGAAGAAGACGAATCCAAATCATCTCATGTTAATTAAAAAGATCTTTCCCTTTTATTGAAATTTTCAAACTTGCTTTTCTTTTAATCATTATTGAGTTGTGGACAATCTTATTCATGTGGCCAAATTTTTCACACTCATGGCATTTAATCGATGTTTGAGTTAAGGAGTTTGGTTTGCCACCATTTTGAAATATGGTCATCTTCTTGAACTTCTTAAATTTGTTGTAGTTTTTGGCAATAAAAACAATCTCATCTTCGTATAAGTCTGAATCTTCATTATTTGCTTGGAATGCTATTTTTTTCTTTTCATGATTTTGATCCTTTCTAGCCTGCAAGTTAGCTTCGTACGACATCGGATTTCCTATTAGCTCTTTGACTTTAAGTTGAGAAAGATCATTAGCTCCTTCGATGGTTAAAGCTTTTCTTTCCTATTCATTTGTCAAAGAGTTTAAAATTTAAGTGACTAAATCAAAATCTGTGAATTTGACTCTAAGTGCCATGAGATCATGTTGAATGGTTTGAAATTTAGCATACATGTCAATAATTAATTCACTTGTTTTCATTTTGAAAGATGAAAATTGGTTTTGTAAAATCAAAATTTTAGTTTGCTTGACTTTATTCGTGCCTTCATGTGTGACTTGTAAAGTGCACCATATATCATATGCAGTCTTGCAGAGCATGACACGTGAAAACTCATTTTTGTCAAGTGAGCAAAACAATACATTCATAGCTTTGGCATTGTTAGATGCCTCTGCTTTTTGTGCATCAGTCCAAGTGCCAATATCAGTGTCAAGTGCTTCATATTTGTTTTGACTTGCTAGCCATATTTATAAACCATTGGCTTCCCTAAAAATTCACATATGTGTTAACCAATAAGCATAATTAGAACCAGTAAATAATGGAGGACGAGCAGTTGATTGACCTTCTTGAAATGTGCTTGCCATATTAATGAATTTTCAACTACGTGTTACTGTAGATTGAAATGACCTTGCTTTGATACCAAATGAAATTCTATAGGATCTTTTTAAGTAATGCAACTTATATATATATGTGTGTGTGTGTGTGTGTGTGTGTGTGCGCGTGTGTGCGCATGCGCGTGTGAGTGTATATTACTAACTATATTAAGCCGAGAGTAATAATTGAATATAAATAAGGTAAATAAAAACGAGTACACCAGCTATTTTATACTGGTTCGGACCTTTCGTCCTACGTCCTGCCCCGAAGCTCCCCTTCAGTATTTCCTTTAACCAACTAACCTTCGCTTCCCCCAAAGGAATAGGCTAATACAAAAGTATATCTCTGACAATCTTGTTTTCCAAATAACATGGATTTTGACTGATAATACAAATCTTCTTATGATCTCCTTTGAGTATGTGAATGCTTTGAGTTGTAGGAAGTGGTTTAACCAAAATTATATTTTGGTTATGATAGATTGAGAGTATGTAAGCAATATAAAGAGAGTAATAAGAAATTAAGAGAGAATAGATTCAATTAATCCAATTCAATTGATTTGTCAATCTCAATCATTGTAGTATTTATAGATTTAAAGAGATGCATATGAGGAGTTATTACTGTTAGATAAGGTCTATTCATTTTAATGGCTGCAACCTTTCGATGAAGTGTTGATTTCTATTCATTCAACAGAGGTAACTATTCATATTTTTGTAGTTGTTCAAATGACAGACGTCTGTGGGGAAACCTCAGACGTTTGTGGCTTCAGGAAATAATTTCCTGAGTATTGTCATAGACGTCTGTGGTTTTTCCTCAGACGTCTGTGGATGGTAAATTCAATTTGTCAATGCATTTTAGTGTATGAAATCGTATGTGCATATATACTCATGGAGACCGTATAATATTTTATCTAAGAATCTTAACATACTAGAATAACCTTACTTAATCATAGCATGGTCCATAGGTCTTTGTTTGTCTTCGAGTCCCAATATCTTTGAGCATGCTGATCTCTCGTAGTATATACCTGTAATCTTGATAAGATGTATAATATATATGATTGTATAGTTGTTGTCATTGAAACCATAGAATAGTGGTTCTAACAATGAGTAGCCCTATTATTGAAGAAGTCTCGCCTTCATCGGGAGAGAGTCATAAGAGAATATGCAGAGCTAACTACTCTCTTCTTGATGCTTAATGATGATAGGGATAAGTTGATTTCCTCTACAAAGTTTACTCTAGAAATGTTCTTACTTATTTTTCATTCTTAGGGGAAAAGAGTGGAGGTTTTCTCAGACGTTTGCATAGTAGATATTTGGATGAACATGGAACAGATCCCCATCCTGAAGAATGCTGGAATCTTCCCAGGGTTGCGATCGTTCCTCTTTCTTCCTCCCGAGAAACTGAAATTTAACAAGGAGGGATTCGTTTCTGAATTTCACAAAGGTTCAATATTGTATGAACCCAAGTGATTTCATTTTTAATGTGTAATTCAGATAGCTTTATGAATTTCAGTGTTTTCATTTCTTATTTCTTTGCAACTTGGCTTATTTCTCATAAATTATACAGATTAAGGAGTCATCAAGTAGTCCTGTTTCCATGGAATGGTAAATTTATCAAATTAAAGAGGGTTTTGAAAGAGAAATCATTAATTCTCAAAACTTCTCGGCTAGCAAAATATTGTTTTCTTAGAGATCTCCAAGAAGTTTACATACAGTTTCCACACTTTCGCTTTGATTTCTTGGATGACGAAGGGATAGATTTCTTAGCGAGATACGAACGAATCACACTAAATTGTTACGTGGCGAAACCAGCCCTTCAATCGAAAAATAGGACTATCATCAATTCCCTCCAGTTAATACGCCTTCAGGGTTTAATGCTTCTTTTGACTCTACCCTCTCTTTGTCTGCAAGATCATTTGAAAAGACCTACACTGTTGTCTTTAATCTTTAAGAATATAGAACTTGTATCTGCTTATACTTGTAAACTTTATCGTTGTTAATAAAGAGTACATTTTCTTGTGTATTAATTTCTTCTTCTGATTACTTATTTTATTAGGAAAAACAACTAGCGCATACATTTAGCAGTCTAAATCTTCTTCCTTGATTGGACAATATCATAGCCAAGATAAAGTCAGTCATTGATGGAGAAACGTTGTTCTCAAGATGCTTCAACTTTTTTATTTTCGGATAACCCGGATATGAAAAAATGCCATAAAAAGTTTTATCAATTGAAATCTACATTAAGTAGTTTGAAGGTGATAGTTTCTAACTTAGAGGAAAAAATTAAAGAAATGGATAAAGGAATTCAAGAGTTAAAAGAGAAAATGGACGCGATTGGCTAGTCTGTACCTTTAGTCCAAGGAATCGAAACTTATGCTGAAATTTCCTAAATCAATCAAAGGCTAATGGATCTTAAAGT
Source organism: Allium fistulosum (assembly GCA_030737815.1). Taxonomy (NCBI): domain Eukaryota; kingdom Viridiplantae; phylum Streptophyta; class Magnoliopsida; order Asparagales; family Amaryllidaceae; genus Allium; species Allium fistulosum. Next base: position 387,570,636 of record CM060907.1, on the reverse strand, counting down.
ATATTTGTTGATAAGCCAAGTATCCTGTCAATCCTTAGAACTCATTGTGAGTGGAGGCGAATTCATTCTTCTTACTCCTACTCCTCTGATTGGCAAGGAATGATTTTTTGCTTTATAGAACCCACCTTCGAGTCTGGATGATGGCGAGATCGCCCGATGGAGTCAAAGGGTTAGATATGAATGCATTCAATTTTTGAACAAGCAATGGGATGACAAAGTTTCTTTATATCTTAACAATTATCAGAGTCAGATGGAGAAACTTGAACATGAAAAATACACTTTTGAACTGAAGATTAAGAAATTGAAGAGTAAGGTTAAAACCTTACAAGGAGCCAATAAAACACTTAAGCATGCATTAGAAGTTTAAATTGGCTCTATTGACCAATTAGACATTATTCAAAGGAAAGAGAAGAAGCTTAAACAACTTCTGGATGAGGTGATTCGTTACATTACTGATTCTCCTTTGGTCGTTAAAAATTTGAAAAAGGAGGTGTAGAAGCTTGACACTTAATGAAGAATTGCTTAGAGTTTTTGGGCAGATTTCCCTTTAGGCTATCCCTTCTTGGTACCTGTAATTCTTGTATATAATATGTAAAATAAATAAATTTGTATCTGAACGATTGTTACCTTAAATAAATCTTTGTATTCTTCTTTTTTATATTGTTGAATTATCTGAGACATGCAACTTGTTTTCCAGAGCTTTAATATGTTATGTAGCCTTTGATGGAGCATTGGTTTCTTAATATAAACATTGTCACTAAAACTTGAAATCTGTTTTGATAAGGAGATTAGCAACTTATTAATCAAAAGTTCGGAAGAACCCTTCTTTTATTTAACAAGACATTAGAAATTCGTCTAATAACGAAAATTCTCATTATTAGAAAATTTGAACTCCATTTTAGGATAGCTTTATTTAGCACTTTGGGGAGTGAAGCTTTTAATAACTTTGCCTTTTGGCCTTATCACCTAGAAATTTGGAGCCTGACGCTTGAAGTTTTAGTCTCAAAGGAATAAATATCCAGAAATCCATCTAATAATTGTAATTTCATCTGTATTGATGATCAGAAATCTTTTGGCAATAATTTGATTAGGAGACCAGAAAACCATCTGGCAATAACTTTGAAATAGAAGACCAGGAAACCATATGGCAATAGAAGACCAGAGAACCATCTGGAAATAATACCATAATTTAATCGAAATGGAAGACCATAAATTCTTCTAGTATTAATTTAGAACTCCATTTGATAAGAAGATCAGATTTTTTCTGATAATAAATCCAGAATTCCATCCGATAAGAGAACTAGAAATCCGACTATTAACGGAGATTCCCTTCATTTAGAAATTTGATTATTAACGGAAATTCCCATTATTTAGAAACTTGATTGTTTAACGGAGATTCCCATTATTTGCTAATTTGAATTCTAATATAGAAATCATGGATTGAAAGTTAATCCGATATTTCAAAAAATGAAGCACCAGGCTCGAGTAATAAGTCATAGTCTTTTAGATGTTACCATCTGACATCAAAATTCTCATTTCTGCATGATAGATAGCTGTTAATACTTCATTTGAAGGTTTCTTTAACTTTTCCTTGGTGCAGAACTAAATATGTTTGACTATTCTTCCTCTAGAAGATTGCCTTTACATTTGACTGATCTTCCTCTGGAAGACTACATCGATCCTTCTTTAGGAGAGTTTGATTTGCTCTTGCATTCGATTGATCTTCTTCTAGAAGAAGCCCCTTACTACTCTTTGGGTAGTGATTTAGGCTTTGATTGATTTTCTTTGTTACCATCTTTAGGCAATGATCTGAACTTTAATCAAACCCCTTATCACCATCTTAGGTGATGATTTAGGTTTTGTTGGTGCGTTTAGTTAGCTATCTTGAGCAGAACCAAAGTCTTACCCATCCTCCCTCTAGTAGGTGGTCCAGCCAGGCCTTATAAGCGGAACTGAAGGACGGTTTGGTGCTTTGGCTAGGCCATCATAGGCCGGACCAAATGCTTACTCCGTCCTCTCTCTAGGAGGCTCTTCAAACAGGCCTTATAGGTGGGACTAAAGGTTGGTCGATGCTCTGGCTAGGCCAAATTAGGCGGGACTAAAGGTTGGTCGGTGCTCTGGTCAGGCCATATTAGGCGGGACCAAAGGCTTACTCCGTCCTCTCTCTAGGAGGTGCTCCAGTCAGGCCACGTAGGCAGGATCGAAGGCTTGCAGTGCTCTGGCCAGGCCTTATAGGTGGGACCAGAGGCTTAATCTAACCTCCCTCTAGAAGGTGCTTTGACCAGGCCACATTGCGGGATCATAGGCTTTTTCCTTTATTTTGATAAATTCACTTTAGGAAGTAATTCTCTTTATTAATCACTTATCCTTTATAGACATATTTGCCTTTCGCTTAAATCTTGTTAACAAATTCTTGAAGTTCTCCTTTCCCTAAGAAATTCTCAATCATTCCTTTTAGAGCTTGACATTGATTGGTTTCATGTCCATTCCTTCGGTGATATTGGCAATAAGCATCTCCATGATTCCTTTCATTTCTTGGTTGCTTCTTCTTTGAAGGCTAATAGTTTAATCTTTCTTTAGTTAGGAGGTAGATATTTTCATGAGAGTGGTAAGGAAACAAAACCTTGAAGATCGGAAATTTTTAAAGCATTGTGCTCTTTGCTCCTGCTTGATTCTCTTGTAGCATTGGATTGGTACATTAGCATTATCTATAAGTTTTCTCTTTAAAGACTCTTGAGCTTTGATTGGCGCAAGGGGATGATCAATTATTTCCTTTCACCTTTGGGCAAATTGTTCAAAATATCTTGTTTTTTCTTTTTCAAAAACAGTCCTCTTGGATTGGAATTGTATAGGCCTTCTCATTTTTAGGAACAAATTGTCCTTTTTCATACTTTCCTTTCCAAGTAGGAGATGATAACCATAGATAGGGGTAGGGCCTATATAGAATCAACTTATGCTCCACTTATCGAGATTATAAGGAATCATTTGTCTCTTTTCTTCCCTAATTTGTAGTGCTAATATCCTTAACACTTGTTTTGAGGGTTAGAAGATCCTTGTTCCGAGATAGTCATTATACTGTCAAAAGAAGGTTATGCAAGGTTTGGAGAGTTCCTTTACGAGATATGTAGGTTGGTATAAATCCTCTATCCTTTATATATGCTGGTCAGGGGTAATACAACATAAGATAAGTAGAAGGGTGAAGGTTCAATCCCTCCTTCTAGCGCCAAAACGTTAACAATTCTTATTAACCCAAAATATGCAAGGCAAATAGGTCTAGGCTAGTGATAGGCTTGGATAACCTTGTGTTAGCCCGAAAGAGGTATGCAATTCCAAAGTGAAATATGCTTGTTTATGATTTCGGGCTTTGAAAAGGTCATGTTGGTATCGTAATATAAAGCCACAAGAATCATATGCAAGTCATAAGGCAAGACATAATCAAACGACTTTATTCACTTGTAATATGCGATGCAAAATTCATGGTCTAAGTTCTTCTGTGCAAAAAGTCACAAAGGTACAATTGGCTCTAAAATCCCCAATTCAACTTAGGATTACAACTTTTAAAATGTAAGAAAAGTATAGAGAAGAAGTCTCCACTTCCAAATAACCATTGGGTTCGTATTTATAGGGATGGAAGCAGGTGGAATAGCAGCCACGTGTCCTTTGGCATCGTTGTTTTTCAACATCCTTCATTGTGTTGTTGACATGTGGTAATATTCTTCACAATGGTGACTTACAGAATCCCTCTTCACATTGATGATTTACGATATTACTTTAAGCAACGATGACTCATGGCATTCTTCTCTAGGTTGATGATTTAAGGCATGACGATTTACGGCATTGATTGTTATATTGGTGAAACAAGGTATCCTCACTTGCATTGTCGGCTTTCGACATCTTTGATGGCACTGATGATAAGTGACATCTTTGACAATTGTGGATATCCTTTATCTCTTATACCCTTTAAGGCCCGACATCCTTTGCCGCTTGTACATGCTTTACAATAGATATTATTGTAAAGGCCCGATATCTACAAAGTTCCAATATACCATCCTTGTGGTTATATGTGATGACCCACCTTTTCGACCCTCAGAAATCGACACTAATACATCCACGGTATTCACGTATCGAATATCCAAGTGCTGGAAAGATAGATTAATCAAGGGTAAAAAGAAAAATAAAGACAGGATAGAATCTTACATGAATGGAATAACATATATTATTTCAATATATAATCTTTACAATAGAAATTTTAAATACATACATCAGAGTTTATCCTAGTCTCAGCTTGGGAAATTATAAATCTCTGTCTCTATTAATGCTGAATACAAGCAGTAAAAGAATGCAGCGAAAATGGAAATGGATAACTATCTACAGAGGAAACTCCAGCTCCTGCTCCAAGCTCCTCCAAAATACTCCAAGCTAGACCTGAACTACTGGCTGCTCGAAAAAATAAGGCACCCAGAGTTTAAGAGAAAAGAAAATAAACTCCGGGTCGGCCATGGGATTGTGTGAGAAAACTCAAAACATAGATATTTTTAAAAACAAAGGGTATCTCATAAGACCACGTCGTGCATAAACAAGGACGGGTTTTATCTTATGATAACCAAAACATTGCTACGTAAAATCCAGTGATATTATAATAGTGTCTAGATTACAAATATATATTAATCATAGCCAAAATTATTACATTAATTAAATTCCAGCATAATAGGTATACAATTAAGTCCGAATGCACTTATTGGAGAATGGATTCCATATAATGACAAGGTAAGGGATTATCTTCCGTACAGTACATCCTTAGATGAATGTACCGAGGACCCACAGATAGTCCTCTACATCTAGAAAGATCGACCTACCCCTTTTCGGTGACCAACAAAATGGTCCTGGATAGTACCGAATATGACATCGCCCCGATCATTCTCGATCTCTTCGAACCAATCAACGATAAATAAAGATGTCAAGTATATAGGTGATTATCAAACAACATCCAATCGATTTATCTTTTTATCAAATCAAATATCTTTCAGAGATATATTCTTTTAAATTATTCCTTTATCTTTTCAAGAGCATATGAAATCATTAAGTCTCTTTTATCAAATCCTTTGGTAAATTAAAACCCATTTTCATCTTTGGAAATACCAAATCATTTTTCTTTAATTACTTGGGAAAAATATTTCTGTATTCTATTATTAGTATAATTCAAATCTTAATGAAGATTTCACATTTCCAAAGCAATATTATTTAAGACGTCATTTACTGTATACCCAAACCAGTTAGTACTGAGTAAAAAGGAATCCACAGAAATTAGACTAATTATACTCAATACTAATTTTCGTATTCAACCCATACTATTCGTCGAATAACGATGAAATCACCTTTTAAATTCACACACGTAGTACGAGTTCCCTCCTCAGAATTTAACATAGAGTTTAACTGGATGCTTTCTATGCTTCCAAAATCTCATTATTTCAAAATCTTGTTTATCCTTTGGAAAACTCTAAATTTATTTTTCTCTTATCTTAGGAAGATACAGTTTGAGTAAATCAAATTAGTTATCCCCTCTGTTAAGCCAGTCCGGATAGCTAGAAAGCGCGGGAAATTAGTTTTCCAAACTCAAGCCTAGAGATTATCTCTCTGTCATCCATAAGGCGGTCAAGTTATTTGATCGACTCCAACCTTAATATTTTTCAAAATTATTAATTGCCTTTGGAATACTTGATTAATTATTTGAAAAACATTAACAAAAGACTTAGGAAGAAAAACCCAAGTTTTATAAACAATTTCCTTTTAACCATTTATTCTAAACTCCTTCAAAATAATTGTATAACTTCCAAATCACCTTCAAAATACTTAATTATTCATTTGAAAAGATTATTAAAATGATTGGGAAGAATAATTAAGCTAACCCCTTGATTTTCAAAAGTTACCAAAATCGTCGCAAAAACCGTTGTGGATAGTGTTTTCAAAGCTTCTTTGACCAAACCACCTTTTCCATTTCATTTAAGTCTATTTTCATAACATAAATCCCTTTTAAAACATTTTAACATACTTATGCAATTTATTTTATATTTTTAAAGATTAAAAATATCCATTTTTAAATAATTTACCACTTTGGTTTCCAAACTGCCAAAACACGACGTTTTTGAAAACTTGATTTGGACACATCGCAAACTCTACTGAATGAAATCTCAATTTTTTTCATTTGAAAACTATACCCCCAAGGGTTTGGAAAATTCTTATTTCAAAGAATTTTGACTTATAATCCACCCTACGCATTTGTTTAACTTTCAGGTCGCGAAATCGCGAACTACTAAAACGCGATGGCTTATTTTCACCACTTAACTTGTCTGAAACACTTTTAAACTGTTTTGAAATCATAATAAATCATTTTAAACCATTTTAAACTATTTTTTGACAATATTTTTCATATTATTACTCATATTCGCTTTTGTTTCATATCATAATATTCAATTTATTATCTTTTTATTTGAAAATCCATTTATAAAATTCTCATATGATACTTTATATGAAATTTCAACTTTTCAAATTCTCATTTTCCAAATCACACATGAATTTATTTTTCCAAAATAAATCAAAAATCCTCTTTTTAAATAAATTTCAAAGTGATATCTTTTCTATTTTAAACTATCCAAATAACTTTTCCTTTTAAATTCAAAACCATAAAAGGGCTTAATGCTTTCATACACGCATTAAAATGTGATAAATTATCTTAATGAAATTTCTATGGCTAATTAATTAGCCACCGCTATCTTGATGAATCTTATTTTCACATCATTAGTAATAGTAATTCACAACCAAGTTATCAACCAATTTAATCAACCAATATTCATCCATTTAAAATCCATATTTATCATCAAAACTAATTAATGGCCATGTTAACATACTTGAAATAATTATAGAGATTATTTAACGATTATAAACATCAAATACTCACCTTTATTTTAAACCAAATTCTTCCCACCAACATTCATCATAACAGCACTTCAACAACATATCCTACTTCATCAAAACATCACCCAAAACCATCTTCCACCTTCTTAAAGCACACGTTCATCACCATTACTTTCATAAAGCTCACGACCACCCTCTTCCCTCTCCCTTATGCTCACGGCCCTAAGGCCTCATTCCTTCTTCCTCACTCACATCCATCACCACTTCTCCCATGCTTTCTCACGGCCTAAGGCCACTATACTCAAGACCAAAGGAAGAAGGAGGAAAGAAGAGAAAGAAGTGAAGATCTGGTAAGGAATGAAATGAGTGTGTGTGTGTGTGTGTGTTTATAGTGTTAGGAAATGTGGCTAAAGACCATGAATACCCTCCCACATCATGACACATTTCACCTCACCCATGTGCGTCCCCATGTGCACCTCCATGTGCACTATCTTCTCTTGAGTGATGGTGAGTTTTTTTTATTTGCTTAGGAAAATATCTATATTTTTATTTATTTACCTTAAGTAAATTTGTAAATGTGAATGGTAATTATATATGTAAATGTATGTGTATAAATATGCATGTACATAGGTCTTTATATGTTACTTTTGACAAAACAAGTTGCAACGTTTCGATACAACTTCTATTCGTCAAACCGTTGTGAATACGGGATCCAAATTCCAGTCATATTTTTACTTCTTGATCAAACTATTTATTTATGTAAACAAAATTTGAGAATAAATTTCTTCTTATCTTTAAATAATTAAAACAATATTATTTAAGCTATAAAACCATATTAAATAATATTAAAATTCATTTATAAAAATACGCGTCGATCCACCAGAATGTGATGAAGTTTATATATTTTTATAAAACAAGTTTATACATTTATAAAACCATTATAAATTACTTATTATCATTATATAATAATTAAAATGGATTATTTATCATTTAAAACAATTGTTTGAATATTTAAACTTAATTTAAAATTCCTGAAAATATATAAAAGTGATGACATCCAATATGTGCAATAGAGTAATAGTGTAGTACTCAAGATCTATTAACTTATACCGCACATCCGAAGGTAACCATTATTGATGAAATGATCCTTAAAAACTCTTTTATAAATATAAGCAAAGTATTCTCTCAAAACACCTTTATATTTTGTAATCATCTTCCGATATAGGTAACTCTTTTCTTTTAAAAAGCCCAAACTTTCAATTTAGAGATCATTTAGAAGGTATTAAGTATGAAAGTTTTAGCCAAAAAAATTACCTTTTTGAATCATTTGACGGGTCTCAAAAATATTACATGAGTCAAAAGTTATGGTGTTTGCATTGAAAGATGTCGAATTTGTATTATAAATTATGTCCAAAACGTAGGCCACTTAATAATATGTTTTTGAGGTGGTAAATATTTAAAATTTTAAAAGTGTATAGAATAAAAGTTGTAGATATTTAAAATATCTTTCCAACATTACAGATTTTAATTAAATCTGATCATGGAGTCAAAAATTATGGTCAATATACAGCAAAGTGTTTTTGAATGGTCATCATATTCATTTTGGCCTAAGAACATGACCGACTTTGCTACTCGATTTCAGTTCTGAAAACGTTCGAATCTGGAAAAGGCATAAAAATGAAAGTTGTAAATATTTGAGATAGCTTTCCACTACATTAAAGAATCAAAAATCTGTTTAGATTTGCAAAAGTTATAGCCAATATACTGAGAGGTGTTCAATCAATTCCGAGCTACCACTATCCATACTAAACAATTTTATTATTACATCATGAAATAACATAAAACATATACTTAAATAGCATTTCACACCTTAGGAATTATAGTTTCGGCCTATAGTTTAGCTCCTTGACTTTCTCTAAGATCTTCCTTGTTTTCTTACTTTTGTTTAGCTTTCTGATTTATGGAAGTATGAAAACCAAATGAAATTATCATCCTATTTATAGTCTTTCTTCAAGGCTAATTTAGTCTTTTTAATTTGGGGTACTTGTCAATTCTTTTTCATGCAAACTTTGATGTAATGACACATGCCTCTTTAGTTGTCATCTTAATAAACAAGGTGATACTACAAGCTTACACCTAATTAGAGTATGTGTCACTACCTCCTTTAAATGTCATACTTAATGCACCTCTACTTTAAGGTGATATTACAAGGTTACACCTAATCTATATGTTCATAAATATAAATATATATATACTATTGGTTTTGTATATAAAAGTATATAATGTATGAATACACACACACACGCACTCTTAAGATTTCATTAGATGCTTGATAACGGATGAACGCATTATACTTGTTAGTATAAACAAAAAAATGTTTCTTCGCACACCGATATACTTCGATATAACTTTACATACGATCATTATAAATATTTCAATGGATTTGTCATGCCGTATATTCAAGTCATATCATTACATCCTCTCATGTGATCCAATGGCCGACCATGCTTAAGGCTATATGGGCCTTCAACAATTCCCAAACCTATTTGATAATTAATCGATTTAAATCAAATTTAAATATTTATCGATACGTACATATGTAACTTTTATATATTGCACTTTGTTAAATATCATAAATATTAATTAATTTACAACAATTATAAATTAGTTAAATCGTTTGGTATTTTTATGTATTCATCATTACGGTAGTATGACTCAAATGTGTAAATTTAGTCGACGATTAATATCAAACTATTCGAAAATTAAAGTTCACATGTCATCTTAGCTAGTGTTGTGTGATAGTTTGGCTGAATTTATTGCTTTCATATATATTTTTTGGTAAAAATCCGATTTTACTATTTTAGACGGTACCTATAGTAATGATTATTTACCTCAATTCTCTTCGTCAAAACTATATTACTTAAGGACTTATGAAATTTGATTTTGCTCAAAATTTCAATACATATATATTTATTCCTTAAACATGAGTTGGGTTTTTTACAGCTCCACTTGTATTATACATCTATATTATATAAGTCTAATTCATATATAACTATTTATATTTAGTTAACTTATATAATATTCATATGTATATAATTAACTAAATCGTATTTAATTAATTTTAATTAATAAATTAAATTATTTTTAAAATTCAAAATTCAAAATTTTATTTTATTCATCCTAAATAATTAATGATTATTAACTATAACATTTATAATTCTATATACATATATTATTATATATATGTCTTTAATAATTAACATTTAATTAATTTACTTAACAAATAAATATTTAATTTAATTGAAAAAAAATTAACTAATTGTTTTTAATAAATTCAAAATATTATTTCAAATTTACCTTAAACAGTTTAAGATACACACACACACACGCACACACATACATTGAATTATAACATTTTTAGTTACCACATATCAATATACATGTTTAATTTATTTAATTAACTCATAATTATTTATTTATTTATTTAATCCAATTAATTAAATATCAAATAATTTTCGAAAATATTAAATTTAATTTCAAAAAAATTTGAAAACTATTTGTAACATTTATAAAAACTTATTTTATATTTTAAATTTAACTTTTAACTTCAAGATATATTTTAAATTTTCAAGCTGGATTTTGAAAATTAACTCAAGGCCAAAATCAATTTGGGCATTTATAATTGGACCAATCTTTTGGACTTAATCCACTAAGTCGGGCCAGGCCGGTAGCCAAGGAGGAGAAAATACTTTATTATTCAACCACAAGCCTAGTCGCTACTTTTCTAGACACCCAATCAAATAACAAAGCTTTAGTTAGTTGGCCACAAATTTGCTAGTTAGATTAAATTGACCATTTGGGCTTTAATACTAATTGTTGGACCCGAGCCAGTCAGCACAGTGTTGATCGGGTGAATTTAAAAGAAATTCCCTATTTGATCATAGTTGGCTTATGAAGTTTAATAGGTTATATTAAATTCAATCTAATTAATTTACATAAAATCCAATTTTATTTAATTTTCAAATTTATTTAATTAATGAATTTAGTTAATTAATATTTATATGGTTTATGAGTATATCATTATATACTCATATGTGTATGTCATGCATATGCAACATATATCAAAGTGTACATAGTTAATGTCTATATATATAAATGTTGGTATTTGCATCTACAACATATACATTAGTCATTCATATGCGCATTGATTTTCTCAAATGTTATTTGAAATACATATGTGTTTTCGTGTGTATGTGAAATTTCAAAACTAATTTTTTTTATTAAGTAGAATAAAGTTTTAAATATTTAAACTTTGACAAGTCGATGAAATTTGAATTCAAAATTAATACCTAAAATATTTAATTTGACCATGTAAAATAATTTATATTTCAGATCTAGATCCAAAATTAAATTAGTTAAAATATCTATTAATCATTTGAAATAAATATATATATATATATAAATATATGTAATAATATATATTTGCTGAAAATAAAATTAATAATTTTTTAAATTATGAATTATTTAAAATTGCATAAATGAATTAAGCATATATTTTACAAAGAAATAAATATTAAAAATTATATTATATTTCTTTTCGACCATCAATGAAAAAACTAAAAAATTCCAAAAACATTTTATTAATTTATAAATTTTATATTTATATATTTGTATATTTATGTAAATATCCACTAATACAAACATTATTAAAATTATGAATTATAAATATAATTAAAATATATTTAATATATACATACAAAAATAATTTTTTTGTAATACAAACTTATTTTAATCATAACTAAAATTTATAAAATAATTTAAAACATTATATATATATATAATTTAAAATTAATAAGCAGTAGCTACAAACTATTAAAATTAATATTAATATTTTAAAATACGAAATAATAATATAGAATATGCATGGTTGAAAAAAAGTTCTTTTAAAATATATGCAACAATTTGATTGATTTAACCAGATCAATATACTTTAGTGATAAATAAATGGGAGACAGCTATTGCGCATACAAATCATTACATGATCTACATATGATTTGATGAATATGATATAAAATGTAACTGAGATTTAACACCTTAGGAATGCAGCCTTTGAACACATGTTCATTGATGGGATCTCATATATTCATCTTAAATCGATCTCTGGATGTTGCAATGGCCTAGAGTACCACTTGATCTACTATATTTGACGTGATTTGGCTTTGGAAATTTTCAACAAGGGGTGGGGGAGGGGGTTTGATTTGCTCACGGCCAAGGGGGGAGCAAGGAGGAAGCAAGGGAGAAAGAGTGAGCGGATATGCTTGTTTAAATAGAGAAATGGGAGGAGACAAGTTCTCCTTGTTTTACTACTTCTCCATTTACCAATTCCGGATCAAGATCTAGAATTCAAAACAAAAAAATCCTCACATATCCCTATGATATGGTCAGCCATAAAATGGTCTACATGGACCATCAAACGTTCCAAACCCGTTTAGTAATTAATATCATTTAAATCATATATGTACATATGTAACTTTTATATACGTACTCGATTAATTACTAATGGCACCTAGAAAATTACCAATAGCAACTGATACATCAAATAAATAATTAATTAATATTTCATAAATATTAGATAATTTAATTAATTTATACTAATTTATAAATCAGTTAAATCATGTGGTACTTCAGAGAATTCACTAACATGTTTATGCGATTCGTACGTGTAAATTCAATAAGCGATTAATATCGAACAATTCAAATTGTTCATATGCCACCTAGCTAGTGGTGTTATCACTTATAGATCTTTAAAGGTATAATCTAGTTTTACTATTTAAGCGGTACCATTTAGTAACGATTATTTACACCAGTTCTCTTCGTCAACATCAACACTATATCACTTTAGGATTTATAGAATTTGGTTTTGGCCAGAATTTCAATATCATCCACATTTAACTCGGTTAGTCTACATGTTAACGGTAAAAAGTGAACGCTAACACCCAGTGTGTGTAATAGAATCGTGAAAGCACCACCCGTTGGTACGGGAACAGAATATGAGCTGAGAATAGCAGAAAAGCAGTAAATGAACAACAGATTTATAGTGGTTCGGCCCGTAATTGAGCTTACATCCACTTTATAGTCTTTTATTGCTGATTTGATTACAATTCAATACAATATCCCTCTAAATACAATACAATTTGATCATGAAATCATTCTTGACTACTAGCTCGATCTTTAATGATGAAACTCGACGAATCCGCGTTGGATGTTAGGAGCTCTTCTCGAAGATCGTTGTAGTGTCTCGAATGCTTGGAGATCTTTGATTGCTGAATGAGAGGAGGCTTCGACAGCGTAACGGCGCTTGGAGAAATGAATGGCCCCAAAAGTCCTCTTGATGTTGGAAGTGGTGGGGTATTTATAGGAGCTGATTTGAATTCAGAAAATTCGCCTAAGTCTTAGGTCGCGTACGACCTTAGTTAAGTCGTAGGTCGCGAGCGACCTAAGCTAGGTCGCAGTTTCCTCGCGGCTTGAGTTATAAGTGCGGTCTTAGGCCGGGGACGACCTTAATTGGGTCTTAGGTCGCAAGCGACCTAAGATAAGTTATGGACTTCAAATTGCTCTAGGTCGTAACACTGCTAAACCATGAAACCTTTAGGTCGTGACATTCCTGTAGCTTAGGTCGCAAAGCCTCTTAGGTCGCGGACTTCTTTAGGTCGCGAACTTCTTATGCTGTTAGGTCGCGAACTTCTTATGCTGTTAGGTCGCGAACTTCTTATGCTGTTAGGTCGCGAGATCCTCCTAGATCTTAGGTCGCAAGGCCTTTCCATCCTTAGGTCGCTGAAGACCTCTTAAGTCCTTAGGTCGCAATGCTTTCTTATAGTTAGGTCGTAGACTCCTCTAGGTTGCAGCAATGCTAAGTCGCGAAGTTCCCTTCAGCAGTTAGGTCGCGACATTCTTTAGGAGTTAGGTCGCAAGCTTCATTGACTCGTTCAAGATTTTAGGTCGCTTCTTAATAGGAGTTAACATTTGCCCCTCGAAGTACGGGCCGAAGTCATAGGTCGCGTGCTTCGACTTAACTCCGCTAGGTCGCGAGCGACCTAAAACACTAACTTGCTTGTCTATTCATCTTCCTTTCTTGGTTTCATATAAACCGGTTAGGTCGCTTCTTCCTCCCTACTCTACTACTTCGATCCCTTGCTGCCATTGACGAATTTTTCGAGTTTTCAAAGGCGAATTCAACCTATTCCAGTCATCGATTCTTCCTTTTCATTACATCCCGTAAGTGAGTTTGACATCCATCCTATCATAATCATCGTTTAATCTTGAATCCCTGCTTTTTCGACCTTAGCCCCATTCTATGAGTTGTGCACCGTTTCAAGTGGCTGTCGTGGTTGACTCTCGATAGTTGCTTTGGCTGATTCATGAGGGCATAGTAATGTGTTGGATCTGCGATGGATTAGGGATGTGTTGATTCGCTCTTGGTATCTTTCGATGGATTGAAGGGGTGAGGAAGGCGATGGGTTTATAGGTGTAATTGATAACGGGTTATAGGGTTTGGTGGTTTGTGGCGTGGAGAGGAAGTTAGCAGTAAGGGTTTTAGGTGACTTAAGACCATTTGCGACCTAAGGAAGACTGGAACCTGTGTTAGGTCGCTGAACGACCTAACTTTCCCGTGACATAAGCTTTAAATCGCAGCCGAGTTAGGACTTGATCAAATCTGCACTACTTTTAACCCTTCAGTTGCACTGTACGACCTAAAGGTGCTTCGACCAAGAATAGGTCGCCGAACGACATAGAACTTAAACAATTCTGCATAGCCCTGAATGCTTTTATTTGCACTGCACGACTTAAAATCACTCCAACTTATGTTAGGTCGTGAACGACCTGGGACTTAGAAATTTAGGCAGAATTTGACTGATTTTTTGAATTGTTTTAGACTTTGTTGCACTTCTTTTCAGATTGCCTTAACTTTAATGCTGATAACCTGTTTAGAAGCAATATTCACAGAAAAAATGGGACGAATATACTGCCATTGATCGCCCACACCAAATGACAGATTAGTTGACAAAGAATATCAAACTTAAATGAACTTCGCAAATGAAATGTTGTGCACTAACAAATCTAAGTGAAGTATTAAAGCAAAATTGAAACGATCAACTAAAGCTGATTTATTTGCATCAACACAACACTGTTCTTGGACTTAAGATATCAAGCCCCGAAACTTTATAATCGAAAAGTATCAATTAATTTAGTTTCATTTATATTTGCTTGTTATTGCGTTAGTTTTGCACAACACTTCACTCTTTTTTAGGAAACGTGCACCTTAATATTTGATCGTCCAGTTCCTTGTGTAGAATGGCATCCCAACAGGAAGACTTGGAAATAGCTGGAGAAGCTTTTCCAATTGCTACTCCACTGAATGACCCTCCGGAACGGACTTCTACTACTCTAAGCCACAAGGTCTTCAGACAATTGTGCATCCAGTTCGGCATTACCGAAGCAGATGCTTTACTTCCTGGGTCAAGCGACACTGCTGACAGGCCGCCTCTCGGCTTTGTTGCCGTGAATCGTCAGATGTGCTTGAGTGGAGCTATTCCACCCTTTAATGATTGTCTTCGAGAACTTCTCCTTCGGCTATCTATCTCCCCTTTTCAACTGCACCCTAATGGATACTCCATCCTGCTGGGACTGTGTGTGCTTTTCAGGAGAACGTTGGGCCGTTTTCCCAGTTTTGCCGAAATTCGCTTCTTGTGCACATTTGTAAAGAACAAAGATCATCCCTCTATTACACTTGTGAGAAGTGCCAGGAACCGCAAACTAATTCTGGACTTGTCTGAAAGTGCCCACGGATTTTTGACTCAATTCTTTTATGTCCGCTGCCCTCCGGGATTCTACGCCATTTGGAGAGTGGGAAGTACGATTATCTATCTTTCCGATTTGTTCTCAAAACTTTTCAGAATTCGAACTGTCAAATGCTTAACTCCATTCTTTCTTTTTTGCAGCACTTCCTCCCCCTCTTCGAGATGCCAGTCACAAGGTGACTTTTGAGAGGCTTATGGCCGTGCCAGTCGAGGAGAGAAGTGTTCAATTTTTATTGAGAGATGAGTTCCTCCACGAATTTGGACTCTTACATCCTTCCCGTTCCGCTCAGCCACATGAAGTCCCTGATTCTCCTGCTGAGGAGTCGGATGCCCCTGTTCCTGCTGAAGAACCTTTACTGCAAGAACTTACCGCTGAGACTTCATTGGTAAAGTGTTCTACTCATCCCGGCATTGCTGGGACGTCCAGTAAGTTAGCACTTGCCCCGGTTGTTGAAGAGGAGGAAAATCTTCATACTGTTGAAAAGACGGCTGAGATGGAAATTGAGAAAGATAATTCTCCCATGCACCGTGACGATGATACTTTCGATAGTCTGAGCGACATCATGATAACCTCTCAGGAGCTCTTTAAAGATGATGTTTCTAAAGTGGTTCCTCCTGTTATCGAAGCAACTTCTTCTTTGCAACAATCCACAACACCTTCTACACAACTTATTGCCATTTCTACACCCAAAAGTGGTTTGTAGTTTGACGCGCGTAGTTTACACTTCACACACACTTAGAATTTTGGTACTTATATGCACTTAGCTTCTTCAACTTGAGGATTTCTAAAACTGGTCTTTTTCTTCAATTTCAGGTTCTCTGATGGGGCGAAGCGGCTCTTACTTCAACAAATTTCAGCGCTACGGAAGCCGTGAAGCTTACGACTTTAGGAGTTATATCAGTGCCGTGAAAGAAACTGATGAGGAGAGAGCTGCTCGGAAGGCTCATGAGAGGCGAGCACATGAAGAGCGTCGCCGGAGAGAAGATGAGGAATACTACGGGAGAAGGGACGAGCAACATGACTCTTCTCGCAGAAGCGACAATCCTTATAAAAGGAAATCTTACGACGATAAGGGGAAGAGTCACACTTCTGATGATTCCAGTAAACGTGCCAGACTTGGTAAGAAAGATACATCTACCATCTTGGAAAAGACAACCGCTTTTGTTCCTCCTAAAACATCTTCCGGTTCTCCTGCCCTTAAGGAATCTGACATCCAGACCATCATTAATAGGCCACAGTACCAAGCTGGAGATGGTCCTCCCACACTCCAGAGCCGATTTCCGAATTGGTGTCTGAAAGGAGTGCGTTTTGATTTGGACTTGGTCCCCATTGATAAGCAAGCGATGCTGAAAAATGTCGATGCCGTAAGGCTCGACATCGAAAGAATGTCTGGGTGGCAGAAGCTGGTTGACGAACTTCAAAGGGTCAACCATCTGAACCTTGAAGCGATGATGACAATGGAAAATGATAAGTCTGAGTGGGACAAATGGCGTAAACAGCATGACTTGGAGATGAAAAGCATTGGCGATGGTTATGTGAAGCTTGAAGCCGAAGTTGAAAGACTTAAAAAAGAGCTTGCTACTTCTTCCACTTCTTATTCTCAGAAAGAAGAAATGCTTCAAAAACAAGTTCGAGACGCCCACGCTGCTCAGAGAGATACTGAAGTCAAACTTGAAGCAGAACAACATGTTACTAGAAAATATCGTGATGACGCTGCTCAACTTCTGGAGAAACTCAGCTCTCGAGACTTAGAAATTGCTAGGCTACAATCCCAGTTACTGAAGGCTGAAAGAGAACGTGATGAAGTTCTCTCTGGTAAAGCTGCAGCCGAAGAATCCCAAAAGGCGACCCTAGCCACCGTTGACGCGACCCTGTTCGACTTCTATATGCATTGTGTCCTGGGGCGTGGGAGCCTTTCATTTTTGGGACCAGAGTATGAAGTCACCCTAGCGGAGGTGTGGGAGGCAATCATTGACTTATTTGGTGGTGCCGGATACTCCGAAACAGATCTTCAAGCTACCTACTTAAGTGAGAGCGATCGCGATGCCCTTGCCAAAGGAAAAGAGCAGCTCGTCCGAGTGCGGGCCGAAGCGACGGGAGAGAAGCTTCCTGGGAAAGAAACACCCCCTATTGCTCCTGCTTATACTTCGACTTTAGCTCATGCGGATATTGCTGGCTCTAGTTCTCATTCCACGCCTCCCGCTAAGGTTGACACAGAAACTGCAACCACCCCTACAGAGGAAGAGGCAATGAAAGACTTCCAAGCTCGGGAATTTGAGATTGATCTCGCTAAACCGGTTTCTCCAGGTAACTTTGACAATTCACGGTTTTCTTTTTTCTCGGAGAATACTGATTTTGACATCTTTTATTATGCAGCAGACGCCCCAGAAACTGCCCCAACTCTTCCTTCTTCAGCTGCCGTTCCTCCTCCTTCTCAAGTTATACCTCTTCTGGCTTCCCAACCTGGTTCACAGGAAGAACCAATAGCGGCCCTTCAAGGTTTAGATGAACCATCTGCTTCCGAAGAACAGAAGGCAGAAGGTTTGGAAGATAGCGAGAAGACCCCGGAGCAGTCTTTTGATTATGAAACAAAGCTTTCTACATTTCTTGCCCCGGGGAGTGAGTCTTCTTCCAAGAAGAAGGGGAAGCGTGTGGTTTCAAAGAAAGGAAAGAAGAGTTCCTCTGCTGCTGGGGATGAGGCAGATATTGATCCGGCTGAGTCTCTTTCTCCTTCTTCTCCGATGCGGCCTACGAAGCTAATTACCAGGCCGGGTAAAAGCTCCAAGGGTGGGAAGAAGGAGAAATGAGTTTGATTTTGCATTTTCTGTTTTTTGTATTGACCGGGGATTGTGCGGATACCGGTCTCCGCTTCTTTTTGTAACCTGTACAATGTAAAAATTTCTCATAGTGTTGAAATAAAATAGATATTTTTCTTGTACAAATCCTTGTGTATGTAGGAATACATCTGCTTTTCATTTGAATTGTAGAGTAAACGATTCTTTTCGCTTGTACAAATTTTTTGTCCGTGTTTCAAGAACGCACTTACTCCACATCTTTATTACGTGATATTGCAATGAACTTGTGGTATGTTGCTTGTATATTACTTTTATTAATTTAACTGAATTGTATAATGTTGCCCCCATACCACAAGTATATTGTAATATTTCTTGATTTCACAAGACCGATACTCTTATTTTAGAGAATAACTTTCCACTTTTTTTTTTCAAGGAAGAATTATTCTGCTTTTAATAGAGTATATCTTGTCTTTGGAGAAATCTTTATTTTCTTTTTCTTCCTGAAGAACACTTCGACTTCTGGGGATGATCACTTTTATTTGTTTGAAAATGAATTTTCCTGCACAGTGAAATGAACTTCTGAAGAAGGTTTTGATTTTTGTGCCCCAGTAAAGGGTTTATTTTTGGTACTTCAAGCAAGGTGAAGTACGCCTCTGAAGAGGTCTTTTGGTCTCCGAAGAGAAGCGATTTTGGTCTCCGAAGAGAAGCAGTTTTGGTCTCCGAAGAGAAGCAGTTTTGGTCTCCGAAGAGAAGCAGTTTTGGTCTCCGAAGAGAAGCAGTTTTGGTCTCCGAAGAGAAGCAGTTTTGGTCTCCGAAGAGAAGCAGTTTTGGTCTCCGAAGAGAAGCAGTTTTGGTCTCCGAAGAGAAGCAGTTTTGGCATTTCATCTCTGGTGAAGTGGGTCTCCGAAGAGAAGCATTTTGCACTTCTACACGGGTGAAATGTGCCTCCGAAAAGGGCTTTTTAGCATTTCATCACTGGTGAAGTGGGTCTCCGAAGAGAAGCATTTTGCACTTCTACACGGGTGAAATGTGCCTCCGAAAAGGGCTTGTGCCTCCGAAGAGGGCTTGTGCCTCTGAAGAGGGCTTGTGCCTCCGAAGAGGGCTTGTGATTGCCTGGAAGTTACTTTCTCATGGTCGGAGGGGTCCACGGGACAAGCGTAAGTCGTTCAATTGGATGTTTGTTTGTACAAACGATCGCAATCGATTAACAAGGTGCCCCTTTTTGGTAGTCCCATCGATCTTTTTGATTGAGGAAAGCTCTCCATTTATTGGCGTGCCTTGTTAGAGGGCTTTGTTGATCCTTGGGAAGGAGCATCAGTTGGTTGGTGTGCCAGGAAGGTTGCGTCTTAGGGGCAAGTAGATCCATGGGATGGACACAAGCTGCCTGATCGGATGCATCACAATCAGCCAGCGAGGGTCTTATTCCTTCTGCTTGGGAAGTTATCCTTTTAGTGGATCTACCTGCTTTCCTGTTGAGAGGCATACCTTCCTTTGGCTGCTTCCATGTTTGCCTGCTCATGTTGTATCATCATCCACCAATCTGCGATCCTTTATCATCGTTTTCCAAGCGCATTTTTCTTTCTCTTGCAAGTAAATTGCTTTATTCGAAGAAGTAGACTTCACTGTTGAATGACTCCACAGAGTAAACGCAAGTTATTTGGTTGGATGCCTTTTTTACATCAGCGATCACAACCAGTTAACGAGGGCTTGACCTAGTGGAGCCGTCAACTTTTTATGTGAAGTTCCTCTTGTATGGGATTCGAGTTTGAAATTTTTGTTGCTTGAAATCTGCTAAATGATTTGTAAGGCTCGCTTAGCTTTGCGATGGGTGAGCTTTGCTTTAATGACCTGCAGTATTAGATCGATATTTTAGCAATACATTTAGAGTATTTACACATCGAAATATAACAGGCATTTTATAACAGAAAACACAATGCGTAGTTTTTTTTTTCATTATTGATTTACGCTGATTTCTCAGCGGTTTACAATGCAGAAGTTACACATCTATCATTATCTTTACAAATTCAAGCAATGCTGTTAAGTAAAAATGAATGCTAGTTATTGCTGTTCCAGAATCTCCAAGCTAGATTTCCATTTGTGCTTGATTCATAGCTTTTGGATTTTTCATGTCAGAGAAAGCGAGAGATGCTCCAGTCGCAGTTTTGTGAGTGATTAGTAGTCATCCCAACTTCTGCTTGCTGGGTATGGTCCCCCTGTGATAGCATTAATGACAAGCTTTTCTGAATCTTGCACTGCAGTGTTGCTGAGAGAATCGGATTGATGGGTAGGACGTTGTTGATCCCGAGCGGATGGGGTTGGATCGACTCCGGTTCTTTTAACGTATTGTTGGAGTTTACCCTGCTCTAGCAATTCTTCAATCACCTTCTTTAATTCGCGACACTGGTCAGTGTCATGGCCAGGTTGATTGTGAAATTGGCAGAACTTTCCGTTACGCTTTGCCCCTCTCGTCATCTCAGGCGGCTTAGGGTACCTGACAGCGTCCTTTGTTGCAAAAAAGATATTTCTTGGTGTATCAGTTAAAGGAGTAAAGTCCGAAGGATTAAAGCGGCGAGGTTTCTTTTCATTTCCCTGGCTTTTTCCTCCTTCATTCTCCCTTTTCTGACTTTCAGATTCTCTTTTCTTAGGTGCGACATTGTCATTGTTAGTCTGGGCGGTAACCACTTTCGATGTTGCAGAAAGGCTTTCAAGGCGAATGAACTCATCGGCCTTTTTATAAAATTTATCAAGTGAGTTTGGTTCTTTCATCTTTAACCATATCCCAAATTCACTCGATTTATCAATGGCTCTCATCAAATAAGTCAGGATCATGCGTGGTTCCGCATTTTCTACCTCGGCCAAAGCTATATTGAAACGACTCAAGAAAGATTTGATTGATTCTCCGGGCGCTTGTTCAAGGTTGGACAATGACATTATATCCTTAGCTTTTGAAGCATACAATCTGAACTGTTCTTTAAACTTTTGCGTTAAGTCGGAGAATTTATCTACAGACCGAACTGGAAGCTTTGTGAACCAAAGTAAAGCCACACCTTCTAGGTATACCGGAAAGTATCGGCACTTGATCTCGTCTGATGCTCTTGCACCAGTCATATGCCAATCGTACTTGTAGAGGAAATGATTAGGGTCACTGGTTCCCCTATAGGTTTGGATAGTAGGAGGTGCAAATTTCCTTGGAAACTCCGCTCTTAGGATCCTTTCAGTAAACGGAGTTCTGCTTGGCGCAAAACCCCAGTCAGCCTCATCCTCTTCCCTTTGCATGCTTTCTTTCATGATGCGGCCAACCATTTCAGACAGGTACTCTTTATTGTTCAAAGACACCTCCGGGCAAGCACCAGTTCTTCCCTCGGAAGTTTGCCCGGGCATATGTTCATGACAAGTTGGTTGCGGCCTAGAACCATCAGCTTGGAAAGGTGGCGTTTCAGGAAGGGTGGTTTGATGGTTTTCTGGCTGACGATTTGCCCCAAGTAAGGCAGTTATTCTATCCATCATCAAAGCGTTTTGAGTCTCAATTTGCTGGTATAATCCAGAAACTGCGTCATCCAATTCAGCCCTGGTGACCCCAACGGTTGGAGTTGCTTGGTCTGTTATCGGAGAAGCGGAAGTTCCTTCGTGAGCGTTTCCGGATCTGATAGGTCTGCCTCTTCTTCCAGGAGCCATTATTTCAGATCTGGTTTTTAAAGAGAGGTTCTTTTTATGAATCTTTGCGAAGCAACGGTGGATGATCGCCTGAGTTGGACTCTCAATGAAAGCACCAAAATGTTAACGGTAAAAAGTGAACGCTAACACCCAGTGTGTGTAATAGAATCGTGAAAGCACCACCCGTTGGTACGGGAACAGAATATGAGCTGAGAATAGCAGAAAAGCAGTAAATGAACAACAGATTTATAGTGGTTCGGCCCGTAATTGAGCTTACATCCACTTTATAGTCTTTTATTGCTGATTTGATTACAATTCAATACAATATCCCTCTAAATAAAATACAATTTGATCATGAAATCATTCTTGACTACTAGCTCGATCTTTAATGATGAAACTCGACGAATCCGCGTTGGATGTTAGGAGCTCTTCTCGAAGATCGTTGTAGTGTCTCGAATGCTTGGAGATCTTTGATTGCTGAATGAGAGGAGGCTTCGACAGCGTAACGGCGCTTGGAGAAATGAATGGCCCCAAAAGTCCTCTTGATGTTGGAAGTGGTGGGGTATTTATAGGAGCTGATTTGAATTCAGAAAATTCGCCTAAGTCTTAGGTCGCGTACGACCTTAGTTAAGTCGTAGGTCGCGAGCGACCTAAGCTAGGTCGCAGTTTCCTCGCGGCTTGAGTTATAAGTGCGGTCTTAGGTCGGGGACGACCTTAATTGGGTCTTAGGTCGCAAGCGACCTAAGATAAGTTATGGACTTCAAATTGCTCTAGGTCGTAACACTGCTAAACCATGAAACCTTTAGGTCGTGACATTCCTGTAGCTTAGGTCGCAAAGCCTCTTAGGTCGCGGACTTCTTTAGGTCGCGAACTTCTTATGCTGTTAGGTCGCGAACTTCTTATGCCGTTAGGTCGCGAACTTCTTATGCTGTTAGGTCGCGAGATCCTCCTAGATCTTAGGTCGCAAGGCCTTTCCATCCTTAGGTCGCTGAAGACCTCTTAAGTCCTTAGGTCGCAATGCTTTCTTATAGTTAGGTCGTAGACTCCTCTAGGTCGCAGCAATGCTAAGTCGCGAAGTTCCCTTCAGCAGTTAGGTCGCGACATTCTTTAGGAGTTAGGTCGCAAGCTTCATTGACTCGTTCAAGATTTTAGGTCGCTTCTTAATAGGAGTTAACACTACACATAAAATCTTTGGTTCAATAATAGCAATTTATTATTAACCGTACTACCTAGACCGTAGATTTTGACTTTGAGTTGACTATAGTTACCCGTGATACTACCCTCATACAATTATGGAGACGAATTCTCCACTTAGCAGTGTTTCATTTCAATGCTTCAACCCAAATCCAACTATAGTCATTTGATGGTCATCATGTTATGATAACTATAATCAAAGTGGAGTATCCACATTGAAGTTCCATGTTATTCTCATGTCGAGAGAACTGTGTAATATCATCACTTCGAGATTTCTTGTTTGACTTAGTTGTTATTAACCAACAGAAAACCCTCATGTAAATCATTCCACGGTTACCAGTAATCATTAGTACGTATCTCTTTAGTGCCTCCAACAGTCATGAGTAATACATTGTCCGACATTTGGAGGGCATTACATAATCTAGTCTCAAATGATGTATTTATATCTTTTCTCGAAATCTTTTGACCGGGAATATTTAAAAATAATATATTATTTTATATTGTGATAATTTATTTTCTCATGTTTACAACTCCCTGTAATTATTATCATGTAACATATCATTTAAGAATTTTTTAGTTAATATACTTAAATTAATTACTTATTATATATATATATATATAATAGAAAAGAAACACATTATATTTTGAATGAGATTTTATTACAGATTTAATAATTTACAATAAATTACAGAATTGTCCTTAGGGCATACCCCTAACTCTCTCAAACATTACGTACACTAGCTTTGTCGGTATATTGATATTTTATTCTTGAAATGCCAAATGATTAGGAACGTTCAAGGATAAATATTTATGTTTATTTGTTCGAACAAATACTCATGGTTACGAACATTTTCGTAGTCACGGTTAACTAAACACTTTATCATAGGGATTTATACTTATTATAATATTGTACTCTTAACATTAATTATATTTACGTATAAAAGAAATAAAACCAAAATCATATTTAAATTTTTGAACAAGATTTCTCTCAATAGTTAAGTTATGTAATCAAATTAAATAATTGTCCATATAACATACCCTTAGTTCTATCGAAGTTTTTATAAGTAATTCTATCGAGAATGTTTTCATTCTGGAGACATATTATCCAGAATGAGTTACGAATCATGTCCTAAGAAGAAGCTAAATGAGAAGTGTCGCACTTATGTGGATGAAATTTGAACAAAGCATGTCAAAAGAACTGTTCCCATTGCCTTGCATCAATCTACTTGTTCATGCGACCAACATGCATGTGTCGCTTTCATTTATGGTTGCTTATTCCAGATACATACAGTTAGATACCAATGCATGTGCTGGACCAGGAGTTGAAGCTAAATAAGCTTGACATTGATACAGTTACAACTATTTGATGCAACCAAAGCTACATCAAATTTATTAAATTTTAGTTGCATCCGATCAGTGTAGGTAATGCTGCACCTGTAACCTGTTTGATGCAGCCAAAGCTGATCCATTTTAATTAAGTTAAAGTACCTACTTTACATTTTCAATATAAAACATGATCCATTTTAATTTTTCTATGTATTTGACAATGACATATTTGCTGTAAGCATTATGTGTTGAAAATGCAATGCAAAATGTGATGCTTCTATGAGCACTTGCAGAAGATCAAAATGCTATAACTTTATAGTATAACAGACTTGGTTATTATTGTTATCATAATTCTGTTTTAAGGATGTATAAGCAAATAAAGTTATTTGATCTTACAGGACTGTACAACTAAAAAAAGGGCCAACAAATTACAAACAGCACAATACTCCTAACTTCATATTATACAATAACAACATCGTCAAATACAACACAATACATGAGTCATAGGAGCAATCCTTGCACACAATACATGAAAGCAAACAGACAGCGCCTTCAGACACTGCACACACAAGTTAAGTTTCGACACACAATTCAAATAACAAGCTATAAATATTTTAAGTCTTTTTTTCCACAGAAAGAACTTTTCATCTTATAAGAATCCAAAAGGGGAGGGATCAAAAAGACGAAAAGGTCCAGAATGCAGATAAGCCAAGAATGATTTGCCTTCAAACAACCAGAGAGAACCAATTCCTTTTATCTGGTTGTCTAAAACCTTGGGGACACGTACGAAGTGACCTGGATCCCCAAGCACTAGTGAACATTGTCAAACTTTGAGAAGTTCTCCTCCGCCCATCATGTAGATGGACGGATGGATGTGGTCGACGAAGTTGAAGTGTTCGGAGTCGTCTCGAGAATAGATGGTGGAGATTTCAGATCCTGAGGTGCTACCGGAGTAGAGGTTTCCGCTGTTGGTGTGGTGGAGGACGGAGTTTGGCGATTTGGTGAACTGTGCGTTGCGGGTGTTTTCGTCATTTGATGAGTTTTGCTTCATGCTTTCCTTTTTGGTGTTTAGGAACCGGCCTCCGCTTCCTCTTTCTCGACGCATGGCGTGGCGGTGTCGAGACTCGTGGAGGTATGGCTGGATATATCACACAAAATTAGTCAGTGTTGCCAATGGATAAATACATACATACACACATGGAGGGGTTTTGGGGGGAGGGGTATGTGTGTGTGTATGTTATACATATACATACATCATGTATGTATGTATATATCTGAGGAAGGTTAGATGACACCCCACTTTTGAAGCATCCCTTAGCACATCTTTGAGTTACACGATTTTAAATGCTATGAAATTTTGTGAATGTCACGTGTTTGAACCGCGAAACCGACAATCTTGCGATAACTAGCTAGAGTATGTATTTCTCAAGCACATGTTTTCCTAGAGTTTACGAGTGAAGTTTGATTTTGTGGGCAATTCAAATATGTGCAAGGTTTTTAAAATGGGATTCAAATCGTAAATTATAAAGTTCAAACTTTAAATCGAAACAGGATTTAAATCATAAATCACACATTCAAAAATTCAAATTTTAAGACTCATACATACTTTTAAATTGATTTTGATGTTTAAACTTCTACATTTAAACCTACAAATCAAACTTTTTTGTTCCATTTTCATTTTGTTTAGAAAACATTAAATTTGAATAGTGAATGTTATTAAGGATTGAATAATTTTTCTCACATGAAATTTTAATTGGGTTTGAATCGGAATGTAAATCGAATCGTAAAGAGAGAGATTCGATCTGAAACATATTTAAATCGTAAGATTTTTGATAAAAATGTGTGTCGGTATTGTCTTTAAAATACAGCTAAAAAATCTCTTGTATTCCTTTCATATTACCAAGGCTGGTAGGCATCTCATATTACCGAGGCTACTAAAAAAGCACTATGAGTACAAAGAATGGAACTTTATTGATTGAAGATGGTATTAGAAAGGAGAAATATTGATGCCACACTGTTTTATTTTTGTTAGTTCGGTTAGTGCTTGCACTCACCTTCCTAACTCTGATGAGTTTATTTTCCATCTCTGCTTTAGCACGAGCCTGTCTACGGCGAACAATTCCATGATATTGCTTTGCATTCACATATATAGGCATATCAGCTGTCATGTTTGGTGGTAGAAGCTTGCGCCCATGCTTCATTGGAAATAAACGACGAATCATTAATAATATTTATGATGGAAATAATTTTTGCAATGAAATTTGAAAAAAACATGATGGACAAAAAAAAACACTTTAGGTAAAAGAATTCTTGAGGTGACCAGTGCATTAGGATTTACAAAACTTTTCTATGATTTGGGTCAATTTTATTGATTTGTTCAAGTCTGCTGTATGCACTATATTTTAAATGGCAACACAACAAAGTTATTAGATAACTTAGAGGTAAAAATCAGTATCCATCTTCTAAGCATGTCTACATATTCCAAAAATAAGACGCTTTTATTCATAGAATAGAGAATTTTGTAAGAAGACATTGGCTCAGTATGAGGATGCTCTATGTGCTAAACTGGCAATAAAGTCCAAATGATATGATTTCATAACCAACGACAACGAAAATCTTAGGTAGTGTTTGAATTGAAAACGAGTTTTGTATTGTTGTAAATATGTATGTTAAACGGCATGAGAGAAAATGAGAGATTCGAAAATCCTACACATTCTCACTAAAAGGAGAAGAGGAAGTGAAAACATAGTGTTTGATATTTTCCAAAAGGCGGAAAACAAAGAAAAGTCATTTTTGATTTTTTATGTTAAAATCCAAATCGATTGTTTTTCACTCACTGCTCCCTCCCATGCATTTTAAAGTACATTACTTAAAATGCAAAATACAAAAAAAAATTATTCAAACCAAACATTATCTTTATGTCTTATGATTCAAATTATGTTTCGCCCATTTGAATCCACAACTATATTTTTTATATTTTATTTTAGAATCAGAATGATGCTTTGTTCAAGCAAAATACAACCCGGTATTTAAATCCATATTCAATCAAAAATGAATTTTTATGTGACAATTTGAGTCTCATATTTCGAAGACCTAGTTCATAACTAGACACTGACATGAGACTATGAGGTTTAAATTCTAATTATTGCCATCTAACTTTAACAGTTGATTAGGAGAGTGATTGTGACAGTCTGCAGTTTTCATATATTTTGAAATAATAGACCAATGATGAGTTGTCAAGTTTCAAAAGAAAACAAAATAAACAAATAGTTAAAAGGTTTAATAATGCACTAGGGTGTAAAATGATTGACAGTGTTCTATTCTTCCTTTATTCTTTTTACTTTAGATCTTATTATCTGAATACTGGTGAGTTAGATGCACAACAAATTTGTCTTTGTCAACATCGTTATCTTTTTCTCATTTTCACATAGTTGGAGATGGTACAAATAATTGAAGAAACAACGAGATACTATGTAGAACCTAACCATTGATTGAGCTCCATAGGTTGCGTACATGCCATAGCATGGATCAGCATAAGCAATATTTGAACAATTCTGCAGAACAAAATAAAATAGAAGTCGTTGAATTTTATTTCTTATCAGCTCACCAAAAAATATTTGATTGCAAACATTTACCATAGATCGACCTAGCCCAAGTTCAAAACGTCCTTGATATTCAAAAGGAGAACTCAAAGCAATTGTTGCAGAATGTTGCTGAGTTTTCTGATTGTTTCCTGAATCCTTGTTGTCTATACAAAAATAAAATAAAATCACGTTGGATTAAAAAAAATTAAAGAAAAAAAAGCCAAACATGGCACACATGAAACAAGTGTCAAGAAACGACTAAAGAGACGTTGGAGTGAGTTGTTCGAGACTCTTGAATGTACTGCATTTTAGTGAAGTTGGTAACAGACCAAACTGCATTGCAATGCA
Source organism: Allium fistulosum (assembly GCA_030737815.1). Classification (NCBI taxonomy): domain Eukaryota; kingdom Viridiplantae; phylum Streptophyta; class Magnoliopsida; order Asparagales; family Amaryllidaceae; genus Allium; species Allium fistulosum. The sequence continues at coordinate 387,541,964 of CM060907.1, read as the reverse complement.
GCAATAAAATGTACACATTCTTTGTAAATGTGATTAGTTTTGATCACAGTGTCAGAGGCGCTCTTTCTTTCTTAAATATTTGTGCATATTGTCACCAAAATATGGGCACATTCTAGTTAGAACTGATAATAGTGGTTAAAACCTTTCAACTCCACTAGTCCTATAATATAGTCAAGTTCATAAATAAAAACTGAAATCTCTAAGCACATTATTTTCTTGTGAGACAGGTTCAAGCCAATCTTGAATAGGGTCAGGTTTAGTGATTCAACCATGTTTCTAAACTTAACAAGCGCTCTTTAAATGGTCCGATTATACGTTTACAAGAAATCAATCTCATTGTGAGAAAATTGTAAAAGTCAAGGGTTAAGGGTTTAAGGGTCAGAGTTAAGCGTGCAACTTGAGCATACTTGCTAAAACAAAGAGGCATAGAAAAACAAGAGAAAAATTGTTTAGAGCGAGATCTTTATTGGTTTGATAGAAGATCTAGCAAGTGAATAAAGAAGAGTTGTTCAGTTGCATCTTTTAAGTTTTTAGCCTACAAGTCCACCAAGTTGCAGAGTGAAACATTGTGGAGTATTTAATTTGTTTGTGTTGTATTGATCATGGGTTTACTTTGGCGGGAATGAAACAATAGAGAGATGAAAACTCTATATTTGTGTAAACTCATCTGCATAAATTTCGTTGGTACAGATATGCACATAAATTTCAAGATTATGTTATCTCATTACCCTTAATTCCTCGTCTGCGTCATATTCATGTATATGTATATCAAGGTAGTCTGTATTCACAATGTCCATCCTCTTTTATAAGCACTCAAGAAAAAAAAGGGAACTTGATGAATTCGCAAAATATATTAAATTTGGCTACCCATGAAAAAAAAATGTAGTATGTGCAATCTTCAGTCGGTCGTCCTCAGTGTCACTTGGCTACTAATACATAAGCCAATTAAATCGTATTACATGAAAATGTTCATCATAGCAGAATTGAGGAGTTTCAAACTGGGATGTTTCACCAAAATTACTGTAAACAAACTAAGACAGTGCCTTTTACATAAACTAATGGTTGATTACTTTATTTTGAAAATGATTATGAGATAAGGGTCAAAAGGCAACAATATTGGTGTCACATGCACAATAATTCTATGTTCTTATCCACCTATGTACTGGTATATCTGTTGTCAGCTTTATTTCAAAGTACATAATCCACAAGTAAATAATTTGATTTATTTTGAGCATATATGAGTACTAGCTTTTCTTTTCACCGGTTTACCAGAACTGTGTTTTGCCATGCACTGCCTTTCTTATGAGCTGAACTGCTATTTATTATCGGAATTTGCTATAATGACATAAATTCAATTTTGTCAAAATGTAAGAATAGGCAGAACTGAGGAATTTAAGGGGCATTCTGGTAAGGGACATTTTTTCAAACACCCTTCAAAAGTTTCAAAATTAACTTCCGCCCTCTCTTAAAAAAAGTTAACGAAACACCCCAGTCAAATTTTCTTATGAAAGTATGCATTTCACGGCATATTATTGCAAGATGAAAATTTTGCAGTCCACATAGCAAGAATGTGAATTCTACACTTTAAATATTTACAGCCGGACTATAAATTTTCACTTTACAAAAAGCTGTGGCTAAAACTACAAATATTTGCATTTTAAACTGCAAATATTTGCACTTCTAGCTGCAAGTTCTAGCTGCAAATATATGTGGTTCTAGCTGCAAATATATGCAGTTTAAAACGCATATTTTTACTGGAAATTTTGATGGAGTGTTTCGTAAAACGTATTTTTGGGTTTTTAGGTATTAAGTTTGGAAACAAGTTGCGGATCCTAATTTCCACTTTTGGTAATTTGATTTGTGATCCATTTTATATTTTTTGTTTCTAGTGTAGAATTTGACAAAACACAAATTCGGGTATATAGTAGCATTTTTGTTTATTATCAAACGTCGGGCCAGACATTCTATATTTATTTTTGGTATATAGTTACAAGCATTGCAAAATATTACTGATTAGGGGTCCATTTCCATCAATAGATCATTGATTGATCTTCTTCAGTCTGTAAATTTTATCGCTTCGTAATAACTATCATGACATCTCCAAGGGTGTTTTAAGAAAACAAACGCTAATGTGTTCTTACTTATTCCTATCCCTAGCTTATTTACTCTTAGATTTTCAAGATAATGTCAGTTACTCCATTAACCTATCAATCCAAACAAACCTTCTCCTAAGATCAGGGATTATTTTCTTGTTTTCTCTATTTGTCCTTTTATTTTATTTTAGTTGATTCAACTACATGAAAACAAAGTGAGAAAACCAATGATCTAATGGCATTATTCTATACCAATATACTAACTAATATGACTCTGTCCAACCAACTAAACGTAGTAAGCTATGTTATATGACAATAAAACGGTTTTAGAATATCCTACAAACAACTTACTAAAAACTACATTGATAGGAACTCAGAACAATTTTAAAACAAGTTCATGTACACTTGACAAGGAATAATGCACATCTTGTTTGATACTGAGTGCTAAATGATCAAAATCATGTAGCGAAATTGGGGAACTTACCCAGTTAAAAAACCATGAGAAAATGACAACTATACAAATTTTACCTTGAATTATTGAAAATTTGGCTGTATCACTAGCATCTTTATCCGAGTTTTGATCAATACCATGGCCAATATGTCCATTTACTAATTTTAACTGATTAAAATTCTCTCCAGATATTTGTTGAGTTCCAATCCACCATGGTAAAGAATGAGAAACATTAAGCTGTCCCAATCCTTCATTTGGTTTGAAGCACAAAGCAGTTTGCATCTTGAAAAAACACGGAAAACAGCCTCAAAAAATAATTTATACCCAGAATAGAAGATACTGTCTCTGAAAAAAATGAAAAATAACACAAGTGCATCAATTACACAACTGCCACTGATTCATACTATGTAACTGCTATTACACTACTATAATTCACATAGACAAGATTATAAAGAATTCATATTGATTCACGCAAGCCAAAAAGTGCATGATTTCCACACATAAACATCGACTAAATTTAGAAGAAAGAATAAAAGTATAGAAAGTTAGTCATAAAGCATCATTCTCTTTGCCCAGCGTATGAGTCCAAAATTCCAAGAGAAACCCATTCGAAAAAACACACAATTTAACCAAAATCGATAGTCAAAAACAGAACTTGCAACATAAATATCCACTTCCAAGAAGAACCCATGAACTAAAATGGCTATTGAATACGAAAAACAAATAGTTCAATGAAGAGAGATGTAAACAATAGGTAAAATTTTGAAGTTAGTTGGTACAAAGTCTTTTTATGAAAAAAAGAAAAGAAAGGAAAGAACTAAAAAGAAACTTACGTTTGAGCTGAAGCAGCAGTTAATAGAATCCTAGTAGCATAATAATAGAAGAAAGGAATCAGAAATTGAAGACCAATAGAGAAAGGGGGAGAGAGAAAGAGAAGAGATCAATGGCTATTTTATTTGAGCAGAGAGCAATGAATTGGCGAAAAGCATAGCCAATGAGATAATGCTTTCATGACATTAAAAAAGCATTATTTATTTTATTTACTAATTCTTTTTATTAATACATGGATTATCTACCTCTAATCACTTTCTTTTTAATTTGTCAAATACTGTTTTCCTGTGCATTTGTGCTCGAGTATTAGTAAACTAAGCACAAGTTGTGGAGGGTCTTAACTGGGATACTTTGTTGCTAAATGACCCAAATAGTTGCAACATAAGCCTAATAACCTCCTCGAGTTAAAAAAAACTGTGAGTATATACTTTAATTATGGATGATGTACTTGTACTTGTCAACTGATTGGTAAAGAGTGTGGATTCATCGATTATTAACTACATCTTATCAACGATTGTTTATCACTTCTACCAATCATAAGTTAAGTACACGTAGAAGAGTGTGTTTAGCATTTCTCTAACTTTAAAATTAACCAGATTTGATTGTTAATACTCTCATATACAAAAATTATACTTTTTTTTGGACATAAAATCATATTATTTTGTTATGAAATTATGGGTGAACTTTGCAAGGTAAATTTAAGATGTTGAAAGCAAACTATGTTATCCTAAATCCATAGTTGAGAAATTCAAACCTAACCTCTGGTTTCTATTTTTATAACAGCAGTAGTTGTCCTTTAATATAAAGTAAACTCTCGTGTACTTTCCTCATTAAGTATACCTGCGTCAACCTTTGGTGTTATCAACAACCTAGAACTATAATCAGATCAAAACAGATTATTCTCAATGTGTTTCTTATTTATCTAAAATTTAGTACATAGACATCTGACTTTGAAACAATGGGTGCTATTTACAAACCTTAACGCACACAACAAACCTAATCAGGTGTGTTACAAAACAATTCAGTAAGAGATTTGTTATACATACTCTCTTTAAAACAAATGTAAATGGTACATGATGATTAGTTGTTTCGAACTATGTCAATTTAATTATTTAACAATTTTTAAACGCACTTGTCTAAAAGCAAGCATCCATGATACTTTCTCTATTATTAATTGTACAAATAATGTTACACATGTAAATTTAAAAACCATAAAACAATTAAATTGACATGATCTGACCCAATCAAAAAGCAAGTATCATGACCATTTGCCTTAATGAGAGAGTGTTTATGGCAAATCTCTTAATTAAAAAGGATGGTAGTATTCATTTAATACAAAAATGCACAAGAATACAAAATATTAATATCTAAATACAAGTGTAAGTAAATATCAATTCTTCTTAACATATGATCAATTGGCACTTTTTCACTTAAAGAAATTATCATTAAAATACAAGTAATCAATTTCTTGAAGTTTGGATATTCTCAGCAAATTAATATAATTATCAACTAGTTAATCCTCGTCAATTGAACACCAATATTAATAAATATTATAATGACTATTCATTAATCAATTGCATGTACTAAGTACTCATTATTATGACCATCTGTCGGTTTTTTATTGGATATTCAGTATAATTTTATAATCGTCCACAGATTATGCAACTAGTAGCTTAATTAATTTGATACACATGACTAAATGAAAATATATATACATACATACATATACATATATGTATATATATGTATATATATAATCCAAGTATGGTAAGAAACGAGAGGATCCTAGATCTGAGGAAAGAACTGCAAGCTTCTGAACTACTGTGTTTGTTTATATCAGACAATCCAATAACTGTAGACATATTATCATTCAACTCGATCAACCCAATGCATCAAATATAATAAATGAACAAGCTGACCATTTGCTAGCTATGATCTGTTAACTAAAAGTCACAGTTTTGAATTTTCTGAACGCGGGTTATGTATTATTTATGTTGTAATAATTTATGTCTGTAAAACTCAGACACCCAAAACAGAGCTGTATTGGTGACAATCTGTTAACTAAAAGCCCCTTTACAGCCACTGATTTGTTCGTTGCAAAAAGGGACACTGTTCTGGTTCAAAGAACATAAGGGACTGTTTGGATTTAAATTTAGGTTTTATATTTTTTTTCTTTTTTAAACTGTATTTCGAACATGAGAGGAAGATACAGAGGATTATTTGGTTAAAACCGAATAAACCAACCAAGTCAATTAAGTTTTGTCGTTTGGTTCGGTTTTGTTGATTGATTGGTTCGTTTTGGTTTTCTTTTTATATTTCTTTAGTTTATTGGTTGGGTTTGGTTTTCAATATTCGAAAACCGAACCAACCAATTAAACCAAATTTAATAATTAAGTTATTTTAAATTAACAAAACTACTAATGACAACGCTTTTATTTACAATGTTTTCAAAACACTGTTTTTTTTTTCAATTCATATCAATATTTTCAGAAGAGGAATTTGTTTTTTAAAAAGTTGACATCATATGGACTCAATTAATTATTTTAATCTTATATTATATTAACAATCAAAATTTCTAATTCATTTTAAAATAAACCAACCAAACCGGGTCAAATATTATCGATTTGGTTGGTTTCGGTTTTAGAAAATATCGGTTTGATTTAGTTTGATTTATGTTTCTTGAATGATTATTTTGGTTTCAAACTATTTGCTCATCCCTACCCATCACTCAAAACACAAAATTCAATGTTCAAACCAAATTCATATCCGATCATCAGAAAAATTCCAACCACGAAACATTCAATATGAATGTTCAATTTTTCGATTCAGAAAACTAACATAAAAATGAAAGCCCATTTAATGAACGCCAACGTATAGGCGACCGTTAATCAGACGCGTATACGCTATGCGTTCGTTTAATGGATGTTTAGTCTACAACGGTCATAAAACGACTATCTTGCAATGGCTATTAACGGTTATTTTCAATATGAAATTGACAAAGCAAACTATTTCTCATCCATTCGAATTGTGTACCAAAGCTTTAAATAAGGAAAATTTCGAATTTGAATCCGAATCTAGTCAAAGTGTTACTCCATTAAACTTCCACTTCATCATTGCACTGACAAATGAAAAAGAGATTTTGTTCGGTCTACTGCCACTATTATACAGAAACAAATAAAGTGGAGAAACACGTCAAGAAGACGCGTTCCACGTCCGCGATAATATATCGTTTTGGGGAGATTAATCGGGAAAGCATAACTTTGGTAAGAGATGCCCTTGGAACTAATGACAAGGAAGCATGCAAGTTTCGTTAAGTGGGTTGGACTTGCAGACAAGAGTACTGTAGTATCTAATATCAAAGGAATATATGAACAATTCTCGAAATAATTCCAACGCTATATGGTGTTACAATGCACATAAATATTAAGTCGTTTTTGTTGAGATGTGCATGTCTTGTCCCCTCGTTATATCTTACTTGGTTGAATGAATCAAAGTATTGGAATTAGATGGACTGACAAATAACTAGGCAACCATAAACAGTAAATGCAATGATAGTTGAATATTTTAACGCCCTTGTAAGTTGTAAGCAACCAGAATGCTAAAGTTGCATTTAATTTTGTTGAGTAAGAAACGCTCTAAATGTATAAATATCTACATAATTCCACTACAAAATGAGACAAATGCGAAAGCCAAATCAAAGATTACAAAATGAGGAAAATATAATGGTTATGGTTAACTTTTTTTCTAGACTAGATTGACAACCCAAATCAAAGAGAAAAATGGTAAAAATAAATTACAAGAAATCAAAGAGAAAAAAGTCCCATTATTTTTATAGTAGTTCGTCAAATTGTTGGTCCGTGTCCACTTTATTGTTATTATTTATTACCTTTGGTAGAACAACCGATTTTGCTAGAGAATTTCGAAGTACAATAGTTAAGTCTCAGATTGGTAGAGTATTCTCTTAGAAAAGTTGATCAAAGTGTCAAAAGTCGAATAAATTTACCGATAATCATTTTTTATATGTTGTAGTTTGCTAATTATAAACAAATTCATGCATCAGAATTGCAAGATCTAGTTTGAATCAATAATTTTTCCAAATCCGAGTTTTTGGCATGAATAACAAGTCAAAATAGCACGTTTTCCAATATTCGATGGATCGGTACTAATCGATCCATAGATCGGTACCGGCCGATAGCTTGACCAACCCTTCAACTTTTCTTTGAAAAATGCTCAAGTCTTCAAACTCTTGGACTTCGGGGGCAAGATAGTAATTTGGATCGATTTGCATCGATCGATATCTCATCTTTAAAACTTGTCTTTTTCCTCAACCTACCATGTAGAATCATAGTAGAAGCAAAATGGGCTTGAAATCATCTTTTTGATCGGTCGGGCAATGATCGATTGATCGTTCCGTACCGATCTATCAAGTTAGTTCCAAATTAGAACTTTTTCCTTAAGCATTTCATCTTTGATCTCTTATAAGCTTCTTGATCCATTCATTCATTGTTTCATAATCAAGTTCCATCGAAATATTGCATAGTCACAATAGCTCGGACTTAGATGTTGTTTCGTTATCTTCTAAGCTTTTCCGATAACACCTGCCCAGTCCCCCAAAGCATGCTTTTATGGAAACACACATAAATCATCATCATCCTGGTTCTCTCGGGGTCCATACAACATTCGTAAATCATATATCTCGCTATCATGTGGAATAAATAGTATATGTATGTGTAAGGTTATGGTTTTACCCCCAACCGGAACATTGCTTAAAAATCGATTAGCATCTCCCAACATCCCATTACAAGCTAGTCCAACCAAATCAAAGTATTTCTATTAAGTAATCAGATATTGAGTACTAATGTGTCATGTCATCGTATTGCCCGGGTTGAAGCATTACTTTTAAAGTGTCTAATAACTTTTAATACACATTATAAGTTCAACCTAATTAAGACAATAATGTCTTCGGTCATTTAATATTCATAATCAAGTCATTCCAAATAAAAAGGTGTTAATACCTTGAAATTAAGTTTTAATCTCACTGGATATCATAATCATAAACCTACATTTGAGCTCATCCACTCGCTTTAAGGGTACTCAATGTTTAAGGCGAGCTCATCCACTAATTCTCTAGTGACAGGACTTGTTATTCTATAGAAGTCCATCCATTCACTTTCTAGCGAGAGGACTTCTGTTTTATGGTTCGTCACGCCTCTCTAGTCGAGGGAACCTTAACCCATTGGTTTACATGTCAAATACAAGGGATAATCTAATTCAATTACCATCCTACGACGATGTTATAAGCTTCTTGATCCATTCATTCATTGTTTCATAATCAAGTTCCATCGAAATATTGCATAGTCACAATAGCTCGGACTTAGATGTTGTTTCGATATCTTCTAAGCTTTTCCGATAACACCTACCCCATCCCACAAAGCATGCTTTTGTGGAAACACACTTAGATCATAAATCATCATCCTGGTTCTCTCGGGGTCTATATAACATGCATAAATAATATATCTCACTATCACATGGAATAAACAGTATATTTATGTATAAGGTTATGGTTTTACCCATAACCGAAACATTGCTTACAAATCGATAGGCATCTCCCAACATCCCATTACAAGCGAATCCAACCAGATCAAAGTATTTCTATTAAGTAATCAGATATTGAGTACTAACGTGTCATGTCAATGTGTTGCCCAGGTTGAAGCATTACTTATAAATTGTCTAATATCTCTTAATATCGCATTATAAGTTCAACCGGATCAAGACAATAATATCTTCGGTCGTTTAATATTCATAATCAAGTCATTCCAAATAAAAAAGGTGTTAATACCTTGAAGTTAAGTTTTAATCTCACTGGATATCATAATCATAAACCTACATTTGAGCTCATCCACTCACTTTAAGGGCACTCAACGTTTAAGGCGAGTCCATCCACTAATTCTCCAGTGAGTGGACATGTTATTCTATAGATGTCCATCCACTTACTTTCTAGCGAGAGGACTTGTGTTTTATGGTTCATCGCCCCTCCCTAGTCGAGGTAACCTTAACCATCGGTTTACATGTCAAATACAAGGGATAATCTAATTCATTTACCATCCTACGATGATATTAGACTCAAATTCATATCAAATATCATATCTCATTGAGTCCATAAAGACTAAATCTAAACTAATATCAATTAACAAATTATTCAAACAACCTTATTGCATCCGAATAAAATTGCATTAAATGAAAGCATAAACTAATATCCCAATCAAGGTTACCCTCGGCTTTAAACTCAGAGCATGGATATGGGACCAATCACTCGTGCATGTGTAAGTGGACCTAGAGCAAACCTATATAGTTTATTTAGAGTAAAATGGGTAAAGCAAACCAAATTTTAGTCCGTCCGGATCATGGGATAACCACACGATGCCTGAATCCTCCATTACGACTGAGATCGCCCGCCGTAGTTATTGATTGAGTTTGTGGAACCACTATGGTTTGTCCTATGGTTATTGAATTCCTCACGTACCGTTGCAATTGATTGCTAAGAACTTGTTCCTTTATCTAATCTTGTAAGGAACAAATATAACTTCTCATACTTTCTCTCTCATTCCGTAGATTCTCTCCTTGAAGATTTTTTGTATTGAATCTGTTCCCACCCATTTCTAAATATATTCTTTTCGGTGTTTTAATCAAGTCAGTGTAAGAAGAAATTTTTGGTTCTCTCCTTAGATGCTTCAGAGCTTGGAGGTTTTCATCGGGTTTTCTCTTTCCTTTATCCTTTCTGAAACTTACCTTGAATGGTCCTTTATCCTTAATAGTATTGACTTCGACATATACAATTTTTGCGTCTTCTTGACGTAAATAACTTTCAGCTTGATAATAGACATCCGCTAAATACACCAACAGATCCCTTGTCAATGTCTTCATAAACTCAATATGAATATCAACTCCTACAACAACCACTATAAGAACTGTGACGACCGCCCATGACCCCTGCACCGAATCTAGAGATAGAGCGCTGTAAAGTGTGCCAGGCGACCATGGACGATTGTCAAGGTAAGATTAAAACAACAGGATCTATCGTATTACTCACAGCGCATGGACAAAATACAATAGAACATATGTATAGTGAAGCTTTACAGAATAAAATGACATCATATAAAACTCCATAATAGTTGAATACAAGCATCCACATAGTCAATACATCCAGCCTCACTACATAACTCTCAGAGAATACAAAACAGCGGAAAATCCAGTACATATAAGAAGATAATATGCAACCCTCTAGCTCGTCTTCGATATCAGCATCGTGAGAAGAGAACAGCACCTGTCACCTGCTACCTAGTCTGCCCGTCCCAAAATGGACGAACAGCCCAAGGCAATAAGAATTAAAACATAAAGCCTTGAGTCAGACAACAGTCTTAGTGAGCAGTAAATTAACTAACAACATACCAAAAGAGCATAAAGGAAAAGGAATAGGAATACAACCCTCCCACTCCAACCTCATTCTACAGTGATAGCCCCCAGACACACACTAAGCAGAAGCAAACATAGCAGAGCATGCAATTTAAAGTAAAGCTACTATCACTCGAGTCAAGGGCGATGTTTTCCAAGTACCAAGGCCTAAATCAGATAAGCACCCAGAAAATACCGCTCTTGAGTCCGAATGACGATACAACCAAACATCCATGACTCTGGCTATCACTGTTATCATTGCTTCGATATCACCGTTAATTGAATGACCGGCACATTCTTTCAGCCGTCCGTCAAGGGCTAATGGAAACCCCGGTTCTAGACATAACTCCCGCACGTCGTCGCAGCCCGTGCCTAGGACTATCGAATCTGCCCAGAGTACTCGACCATCAACAATTGGCCGTTGGGACTATCGAATCTGCCCAAACGTACTCTTGCTTAGAGCATGCTAGAACCTTCAACAACGATGCTATCCAAGCCTCCTAGTCATCCTCCCCGACGACTATTCTCATATCCATTCGTTATCCTCAACTCGAATCATATCACCGAGTTATCAACATGCTTGGAATGATCCCGTCTGGATTAGACCAAGTCTTCATCACATGAGTGCCTCGCTTCATTACATCCTCGCAAAGCCTCATCTCATCACCACATCATCAAATCTATGCATAAGAGCTTCATCATCCCGCTACATATGCCACGAGCAGCTTTTCCATTTCAAGAGCCTTTCCCTTAGCTTTTGAATCATCTTCGATCTAAATCTAATCATCAATCATCTAGTTCATAACAAGCAATCAAATCAAACATCAATCCAAGCAATCAAGCATTCAAATATGATCTAAGTAGACAATTATAACAATAATGGCATTTTCGTAATTAAAGAGTTGAAAGTCCAATAAGCATGAAAACATGGATTATATCTCTACAAACTTGATGAATGAACTTGCATAGGTTAACATATGATAAAATGGATGTAACATCATCATGAACAATGGATCTATATGGATCTACACATAGGATGAAGAAAATGCATGGAAATCTCTATTTTAACACCAAAACGAGCCAACAATCCGATATACTCCTTTGGATCCGTGTGAGAGATAATCACCACTCACCAAATCACCTAAACAATCCAAAAGATATCAACTTCAGATCTGGACAGCGAAGAACTAAGCTAGATCTATAACAAATCCGCTTCAAATGAAGGAATCTCTCTTGAAAAGATGAAGATCTTCAATCTAAGCTCTTGAATCTTCAATCTTGATCTTTGATTAGGATGGATGGAAGCACTAGATTAGAGTGGAGAAAAGAAGTGAAGAAGTGTAGAAGTCGAGCTCTCAAAATGGCAGCACTTCGTCGCTTCAAAAATCCGGATCCCAAAAAGTGAGAACAACCCCTCCTATTTATAGCTGAAATCTGTCCTTAAGTCGAAATCTGGCTATCTCCCTAAGTCGCTTCCGACCTAAGCCTCTCCGACCTAACAGATGTACGTCTTAACTTCTTTGCGACCTAACACTTAGGAAACCCAGCGACCTAACAACCTAACGACCTAACTATCTAAGACTCAGTTGGGTTGCGACCTAACACAAGTCGACCTAAAACAACACGCGACCTAACACTTGAACTATCCTAGCGACCTAACAACTTAGCAACCTACGCGACCTAACACAACATACGACCTAACAGTGTTACGACCTAACACATAGCCTAACTCCTAAGGTCGCCAACTTGTTAACTTCTTAGGTCGCCAACTTGTTAACTCCTTAGGTCGCCAACACGGAACCACTAGGTCGCTAACTCAGAACCACTAGGTCGCTAACTCAGAACCACTAGGTCGCTAACTCAGAACCACTAGGTCGCTAACACGGCAACTACTAGGTCGCTAACTCGGCAACTACTAGGTCGCTAACAAGCTAACCCCTTAGGTCGCGAACTATTATAGGTCGCTAACCACTAGTTTCCTTAGGTCGCTGCCGACCTAAATATACTAGCCCGGCACCACTAGGTCGCTCATCCCTAGGTCGTCAACTACTGGGTTTACTTAGGTCGCTACCAACCTATCTCTTAGGTCGCTAACACCTTAACTCGCCAGAAACTCTAAAGTCTCCTTCCTTTTAGGTCGTCTACGACCTAAACCCTTACCATCCATCACACGACCTAACTCCAAACCTTAAGGTCACCAATCCCCAACATTCTTAGGTACGACTTATCTCCTAAGTTGCCAACAATACTTAACTAACCTCTAGGTCGCATACGACCTAGGACTTAGGCAAATTTCAACCAAGATCTGGAATAACTAGAAAATGCTGAAAATCCCAGATTTTGACAAACTTTTCGATCCGAAAAAATACGGGTCGTTACATTCTCTCCCCCTTAGGAATTTCGCCCCCGAAATTCCAAGCAAACAAGGCAATCAAAGGCTATTCTGTACGCCTACCATCCATAGCAATCAACAAACCATGCATCCAATTCTAGCTTAGCGTACAGAATTCTAAGACTTAGAACAAGTTACAATATCGCGAGATGAGACGACACCTTAGGGCCATACCTTGAAGAGTTCAGGATGAGCTGCCTTCATCCTCTCTTCCACCTCCCACGTACAGTCGTTATCATCATCACTCCATTGTATCTTGAGCAACTTAACTACCTTACTCCTAAGCTGTTTCGTGTCGGTTTCAACAACACGAAGCGGCTTACGAGGTCTTCTATCAACTGGATCAACTTCTAAGTCTTCACAGCTATCAGCAGAAACCACTGTATTCGAGTCGTGCACATACTTCCGTAGATAAGATACATGAAAAACATTGTGCACACCCGACATCTTCTCAGGTAACTCCAATCTGTAGGCGAGCTTTCCAATTCGCTCGATGATCGGGAATGGTCCAACAAATCTCGGAGTCAATTTTCCTTTCTTCCCGAATCGAATAACATTCTTCAGTGGAGAAATCTTCACAAAAACCATATCTCCCACGTCGAACTCCAAATCCTTTCGACGCTTATCAGCATAACTCTTCTGACGGTCTTGGGCTGCCTTCATTCGTTGCCGAATGATCTCTATGCAATCCGAAGTCTGTCGAATCATCTCTGGCCCAAGCATCAGCTTTTCTCCAGTTTCCAACCAACATGTCGGAGAGTTACACGGTCTTCCATACAATGCCTCATACGGTGCCATACCAATGCTTGACTGGTAACTGTTGTTGTACGCAAACTCCACCAAATGAAGGTGATCTTCCCATGATCCTCCGAAGTCCAAAACACATGCTCTAAGAAGATCTTCCAAAACTCGGTTGACTCTCTCGGTCTGACCATCTGTCTGAGGGTGATAAGCTGTACTCAAACACAACTCGGTTCCCAAAACTTCCTGGAAGCTCTTCCAAAATCCACTAGTGAACAATGGATCTCGATCGCTCACTATACTCTTCGGAATACCATGGAATCGAACTATCCACTTCACATACAACTCAGCCAACTTTGATGCAGTCCTAGTCGATCGAACAGGAATGAATCGTGCACTCTTAGTCAGACGATCCACAATGACCCAAATCCCTTCATTTCCCGTTCTGGTTCTAGGCAATCCATCAATAAAATCCATCGACACTTGTTCCCACTTCCATGTAGGAACTTCTAAGGGTTGAAGCAATCCACTTGGCTTCTTCTGTTCAGCCTTTACCAACTGACAGTTCATACACTTGGAAATGAAATCTCCAACATCCTTCTTCATGCCTTCCCAGTAGTAGGTTCTCTTCATATCCCGATACATCTTATTTCCACCTGGATGAATTGTCAACTTCGAGTGATGACTTTCCTTCAGAACTTCACTCCTCAATTCATCTATATCGGGAACCACTAGTCGTCCTTGCTTTCGAAGCCAACCTTCTCTATCGACCTCGAATCCTTTATCCTTTTCTGGCTCCAATCCAGATTCCAATTCATGGATAATCTTGACAAGCTTATCATCTCGCTTTTGACTCTCGCCAATCCTTTCCACAAGAGTCGGTCTTATCGATAAGTTTGCCAACATTTCAGGTTCCAATTCGCATCTAGGCCTGAAGTCAAATCCAGCTAAATACTCGAGACTCTTCCATTCAGAAAACATGGCTCCCAATCCTGCATGTCTTCGACTTAACGCATCAGCCACTGCGTTACCTTTTCCCGGGGTATAAGCTATACCAAAATCATATGATGCTAAAAACTCTAGCCAACGTTGCTGCCGAAGATTCAAATCCTTCTGGGAGAAAAGATACTTCAACGACTTATGATCCGTAAACAACTCGAATCGAACTCCCAACAGATAATGCCTCCACATCTTCAGAGCAAATACAATCGCCGCTAACTCCAAATCATGAGTTGGGTAATTCCTTTCATGCGGCTTTAGTTGTCGACTGGCATACGCAACAACTTTATCCTTCTGCATCAGCACTGCTCCAAGTCCAGTACCACATGCGTCGGTGTAAACCACCATCTCATCATTCCCACTAGGAATAGTCAAAACAGGAGCACTCGTCAATCGCTCTTTCAGGATTCCGAAAGCTTGCTCACACTTAGCATCCCAACTGAACACTTGGTTCTTCTTCGTCAATCCTGTTAACGGTGCAGCTATCTTGGAGAAGTCTTTGATAAACCGTCGATAATATCCTGCTAATCCAAGAAAACTTCTCACATCAGATGCATTCTTAGGTCTAACCCAATCCTGGATTGCTGCCACCTTAGCGGGATCAACCGCTATTCCATTTCCAGAAATCACATGGCCTAAGAACCTCACTTCACTCTTCCAGAAGTGACACTTTGAAAACTTAGCCTTCAGCTGATGTTTCCGTAAGATCTCCAAAACAATACGCAAGTGCGTCTTGTGCTCTTCCTCCGTTCTGGAATAAATCAGAATATCATCCACGAACACAAGTACGAACTTGTTCAACTGATCTCTGAACACTCTATTCATAAGATCCACAAAATATGCTGGCGCGTTAGTCAATCCAAACGGCATTACCAGCCACTCAAAGAAACCGGATGGTGTCCTAAAAGCAGTCTTCGGCACACTATCCTTAGCCACTCTCAACTGGTGAAATCCCGTTGCCAAATCCATCTGAGAAAACACCTTGGCTTCGTGAAGCTGATCAAACAAGTCATCTATTCTCGGCAATGGATACTTGTTCTTCTTAGTCACCTTATTCAGCTCACGATAATCGACGCACAATCTCAACGACCCATCTGCCTTGGTTGCAAACACAACTGGTGCACCCCATTCGGACACACTACGCCGAATGAATCCTTTCTGTAAAAGGTCATCAACTTGCACCCTCAACTCCTGCTGTTCCCTAGGCGCCATCCGCCTAAGAGGCATCACAACAGGTCTGGCTCCTTCAACTAGATCTATTCGAAACTCGATCTCTCTATGCGGCGGCAACCCTTTGACTTCGTCAAAGACATCCTCGAATCCATTAGCGATCGGCACTGATGACAGTCCATCCCGTGGAACAACTAGCGAATACATGAAGCTCATGAAGACGCCTTCTTCATGCTTACATCGTATCACAATCTTTCGCCCTTCCACATTCTCGACTGTCACTTCCAACCTTTCGCAATCAACCTTAGCCGCATACTTCCTAAGCCAGTCCATACCCAAAATAATTCCGAACCCCGCAAAGTTCAAAACAAAGCAATCACAAACAAAAGAGCAACCATGACTCGACACAACCAGACCACGGCATAACATACACAAACAAGACGAACCCCCAACTGGATTAGTCACGACCAATGGCCTATCAACAATATCCGGTGTCAAACCTAACCGGCCAACGAGTTCATTACAAACAAACGAATGCGACGCTCCAGTATCAAACAAAACTCTAACTGGAACACCACATAGGAAAAGAGTACCTTGAACAACCACACTCTTTCCCTTTTCTTCAGCAGTAGGAGCTTTCGAAGACGACGGAACAGCCCCCAAAGCATAGGCTTGCACAATCTGCCTGTCCTTCCTTGGTTCTGGACAATTCTTCCTGAAATGTCCCGGCTTGTCACAGTTGTGACACTTCATCGGTGCCTTCGGATTCTTACAATCCTTGGAGAAATGGCCCTTCTGCTGACAATTGTAGCAAGTCACCTCGCCTTTCGGCTTCTTCTGGCCATCCTTACCCTTCTGCTGCTGCTGCTTCCTCTTCTGGTTTCCACCCTGCTGTGGTTTAGATTCTCCCTTGGTAGCAGCAACAACAGGTCCTTCCTTAGGAAACAGACTCTCATGCCTAAGAGCCTTCTCCACAAGCTTCTCAAATGAATCGTCCAAATGATCCACCAACTGTCTCCCAAGATAACTATCCAAACCAGTCACGAACTTCTCATTCTTCTGGTAAGCAGACTCAATATATGACCGAGCATACTTGGACAAAGCTTCAAACTCAGAAACATACTCAAGAACAGATCTCCCTCCCTGCTTGAGCTCCACAAACTTCTTGAACAGAACAGACTTCTGAGCTGTAGAAATGAACTTAGCTTCAAATCTAGCTTGGAATTGTTCCCAAGTAATCTCTTCCTCCGCAGTATTGATGGTAATAGAGTTCCACCAATCAGAAGCTCTCCCTTGAAGCTGCCTTGATGCCAACTTCCTCTTAGTTGCATCATCAATTCCCAAATCACCAAAGATCCTTCTACAAGCATCTATCCACCTCTGGACCTCAATGGTAGATTCTGTTCCCAAGAAAACCTTCCCTCCAAGAGCAGTATAATCCTTGCACAGCTTAGCAAAATCCACTGGTTTCGGAGTTTGGACTTGAACTCCAACATCAACTGCCGCCCCCGGAACTGGTATCCTTCTCATGATCGAAGTCATCATAGCTTCGAACATGGCTGCATAATCAGCAGTCTCTTCAGTAGCACGACCTCCCCTAGCAGCTGGTCTCCCTCTTCGACTCATTCTCAATATCTATAAAAAGGAATGATTAGAACATCTAGAGAAACAACTGCATAAAGGACTCAAACTCTACTAAGCTACTATATTATATATAGTAATCATCCATCAAAATACAATTACGTCTCTCATACGTAGTTACGACAGCGAGCGTTGGGTAAAATCGATTAACCAATGCTCTGATACCAAATGTGACGACCGCCCATGACCCCTGCACCGAATCTAGAGATAGAGCGCTGTAAAGTGTGCCAGGCGACCATGGACGATTGTCAAGGTAAGATTAAAACAACAGGATCTATCGTATTACTCACAGCGCATGGACAAATTACAATAGAACATATGTATAGTGAAGCTTTACAGAATAAAATGACATCATATAAAACTCCATAATAGTTGAATACAAGCATCCACATAGTCAATACATCCAGCCTCACTACATAACTCTCAGAGAATACAAAACAGCGGAAAATCCAGTACATATAAGAAGATAATATGCAACCCTCTAGCTCGTCTTCGATATCAGCATCGTGAGAAGAGAACAGCACCTGTCACCTGCTACCTAGTCTGCCCGTCCCAAAATGGACGAACAGCCCAAGGCAATAAGAATTAAAACATAAAGCCTTGAGTCAGACAACAGTCTTAGTGAGCAGTAAATTAACTAACAACATACCAAAAGAGCATAAAGGAAAAGGAATAGGAATACAACCCTCCCACTCCAACCTCATTCTACAGTGATAGCCCCCAGACACACACTAAGCAGAAGCAAACATAGCAGAGCATGCAATTTAAAGTAAAGCTACTATCACTCGAGTCAAGGGCGATGTTTTCCAAGTACCAAGGCCTAAATCAGATAAGCACCCAGAAAATACCGCTCTTGAGTCCGAATGACGATACAACCAAACATCCATGACTCTGGCTATCACTGTTATCATTGCTTCGATATCACCGTTAATTGAATGACCGGCACATTCTTTCAGCCGTCCGTCAAGGGCTAATGGAAACCCCGGTTCTAGACATAACTCCCGCACGTCGTCGCAGCCCGTGCCTAGGACTATCGAATCTGCCCAGAGTACTCGACCATCAACAATTGGCCGTTGGGACTATCGAATCTGCCCAAACGTACTCTTGCTTAGAGCATGCTAGAACCTTCAACAACGATGCTATCCAAGCCTCCTAGTCATCCTCCCCGACGACTATTCTCATATCCATTCGTTATCCTCAACTCGAATCATATCACCGAGTTATCAACATGCTTGGAATGATCCCGTCTGGATTAGACCAAGTCTTCATCACATGAGTGCCTCGCTTCATTACATCCTCGCAAAGCCTCATCTCATCACCACATCATCAAATCTATGCATAAGAGCTTCATCATCCCGCTACATATGCCACGAGCAGCTTTTCCATTTCAAGAGCCTTTCCCTTAGCTTTTGAATCATCTTCGATCTAAATCTAATCATCAATCATCTAGTTCATAACAAGCAATCAAATCAAACATCAATCCAAGCAATCAAGCATTCAAATATGATCTAAGTAGACAATTATAACAATAATGGCATTTTCGTAATTAAAGAGTTGAAAGTCCAATAAGCATGAAAACATGGATTATATCTCTACAAACTTGATGAATGAACTTGCATAGGTTAACATATGATAAAATGGATGTAACATCATCATGAACAATGGATCTATATGGATCTACACATAGGATGAAGAAAATGCATGGAAATCTCTATTTTAACACCAAAACGAGCCAACAATCCGATATACTCCTTTGGATCCGTGTGAGAGATAATCACCACTCACCAAATCACCTAAACAATCCAAAAGATATCAACTTCAGATCTGGACAGCGAAGAACTAAGCTAGATCTATAACAAATCCGCTTCAAATGAAGGAATCTCTCTTGAAAAGATGAAGATCTTCAATCTAAGCTCTTGAATCTTCAATCTTGATCTTTGATTAGGATGGATGGAAGCACTAGATTAGAGTGGAGAAAAGAAGTGAAGAAGTGTAGAAGTCGAGCTCTCAAAATGGCAGCACTTCGTCGCTTCAAAAATCCGGATCCCAAAAAGTGAGAACAACCCCTCCTATTTATAGCTGAAATCTGTCCTTAAGTCGAAATCTGGCTATCTCCCTAAGTCGCTTCCGACCTAAGCCTCTCCGACCTAACAGATGTACGTCTTAACTTCTTTGCGACCTAACACTTAGGAAACCCAGCGACCTAACAACCTAACGACCTAACTATCTAAGACTCAGTTGGGTTGCGACCTAACACAAGTCGACCTAAAACAACACGCGACCTAACACTTGAACTATCCTAGCGACCTAACAACTTAGCAACCTACGCGACCTAACACAACATACGACCTAACAGTGTTACGACCTAACACATAGCCTAACTCCTAAGGTCGCCAACTTGTTAACTTCTTAGGTCGCCAACTTGTTAACTCCTTAGGTCGCCAACACGGAACCACTAGGTCGCTAACTCAGAACCACTAGGTCGCTAACTCAGAACCACTAGGTCGCTAACTCAGAACCACTAGGTCGCTAACACGGCAACTACTAGGTCGCTAACTCGGCAACTACTAGGTCGCTAACAAGCTAACCCCTTAGGTCGCGAACTATTATAGGTCGCTAACCACTAGTTTCCTTAGGTCGCTGCCGACCTAAATATACTAGCCCGGCACCACTAGGTCGCTCATCCCTAGGTCGTCAACTACTGGGTTTACTTAGGTCGCTACCAACCTATCTCTTAGGTCGCTAACACCTTAACTCGCCAGAAACTCTAAAGTCTCCTTCCTTTTAGGTCGTCTACGACCTAAACCCTTACCATCCATCACACGACCTAACTCCAAACCTTAAGGTCACCAATCCCCAACATTCTTAGGTACGACTTATCTCCTAAGTTGCCAACAATACTTAACTAACCTCTAGGTCGCATACGACCTAGGACTTAGGCAAATTTCAACCAAGATCTGGAATAACTAGAAAATGCTGAAAATCCCAGATTTTGACAAACTTTTCGATCCGAAAAAATACGGGTCGTTACAAGAACTATCGATGAATTTGGTCTGTGTACATCAGCGACCATCACAACAATGATTCTTTCTCTCTCTATTTCACATTTGATGGTGGCATCATACTCCTTGGTCGAATAATATGAATCCAAAACTGGCTCATGAATGTTTCAGCTTATTCAGCCCATGTCCTAATAGATCCATTATCAAGTTAGGGAAACCACATGGAAGTCAAATCAGTTAAGTACAATGGAATGCAACGACCCATCAATTCCTCTGAAGCTTCCAACACTCTCATGTGTTGGATGTATCTCATCAGATGTATTGTAAGATCAATCCTCCCATCGTACAATTCTAATATAAGTAACTTGAATCAGGTGAATTTCTATCATATCGAATGTTTGATGTGAATGAGTTTCGGTTCACATCCTCCAAGATCTGGACACCTCCTGGTAGAGTCTATCATATCATATCAACTAAGAAATATTCTAGATTCAATTGAAATTCTTGGGATTCAATGCGCCTTTGATCAAAGGCTTCTTTGTGCCTCATATTTCTTGGATGGACTATATAAGGACCTTCTAGCTCATCCTCATGCAGCTATAATTTTGCATTCGGATCCTGCTTCCTAGTCTCAAAGTTATTCCTCTGATGTGCACTTCCTTGTTCAGGACCAGATCAACCCTTCCGGGTAGTCTGAATGGATCAGTATCGACCCATGAGGGTCGATCGGTACTGATTGATGATGGAGGTTAGGGCCCAAGTTGTGTTGTAGGCTTCACCTCATGCCCTTATGACTCTGGTCCATATTTCTAATCTTCAACCTCCTCCTGCCTTGTTCTTTAGTAACTCCAGTCTCTCTTTGTTGCTCCATTCGTTAGAAAAAGTAATTCAATACCACCTTTTATCGGTATTGGGAAAAAAATTGACACGATACCCTAAATCAGATAAAAGTAAGATGAATTCAATAGAAAACAAAAAAGAAAAGTAGAAAGATGAGATCTTTAAAGTAGTTTGACCTTAATTTGATTACTTGCATGCACTATCAATTTTATTTCAATGTATTTGTCCAAGTATAATCGAATTACAGAGTTTTCAGATCTGAAATCTATTGGAATGCACTTTATGGAAAAAAAACGAGATAAAGATCCAAAAGTCCTTATTTCGGTCCGAAAAGATGGATATTTATAACCGAATTCGTCTTCCAAAGTCACTAGCTCATGGAAGAACATGTAAAATCTCATGTCCAAGCTTTTAGGCATGAAGAACAAGTAAAACTCGGCATCCGAAACAGGTTGGTACCGACATATTTTTTGAACTTGCATCTTCGACTCTCCTTCACATTTGTTCAAGTCTCTAAGCTTCTAACCTTTGTTGAAAAAATTTCCCTTTCAAATCATGTCAGTACCAACATGATTATATTCGAGTCTTTATCTTTATCTTTAAAGTATAAGACAACTTCATCTATAATTCAATGTAGGTCCCACTTCACCAAACAGCTCGATACCAACATAATCAATCATGGTAGTATCGATATGATTTGCCTTGTGAATCTTATCAAAACTTCTTGTGCTTCAGCTCTTCATCATTCTAGACACCTCATAAGTCTCTTGATCCATTTATTCATTATTTTAAAGTCTAGGTCCACCGAGATGACGCTTGGTTTAAATGCTAGATAGCACTTGCTCCTCAAAGTATGTTTTCATGAGAATAAAGCATGTTTTGCATCAAGACAAGCCATAGGATTCCATTTGCAAAGATGTTTTCGCTCTTCAAACTGTTGTCTTGATGTGTTGCATCCACTATAAGTATACTGGCATGTGTCTTAACACAGTCGACGAATCACATCCTTTTTGCAGATTTAAACATGGAAATTTCATCACCACTTCCGAGATTCTCTAAAGGCTATGTTGTCTTTCGGTCGAGTTAATATCCTTATTTCTTCTCCTCTCTTTTTAAAAAAACATGAGTTTCAAAACATGCCAGTACCAACAAGATCTTGTCTGTACTGACATGATTCTTAAGTGAGATATAAATATAACACTTATAATTTTTCAAGCCCTCACTTCACTTTATCAGCACTTCTACTTTATCTGTTGCAAATTCGAACTTTGCTAATACCTCGACATACTCAACTTCGCCGTCGTCAACTCCAATACAACCGCTATTTCTTTTAACGTCGTTGCCAGCTGAACCATCTCCATAAGTATCCATCGACCTCTCTAACCTAACTTTTCCAAATCTTGACTTTGATTAAAGTTGGGTTTCGGCCTTTTTTGAGCACCGCCAACGTTGTTTCCTTAGCCATCACCTCACTGCAGCCATCTGCATCAACCGTCGTTGCCAATCCATTCCTAACTTCTAATCTGTGTCCTCCCCTTTGTCATTGCTGACATGTTTTAACCAACCCGAGAACAATTTTATGCTTTTTGGAGCAAACTTCAGGATTCTTGGACCCAACTTCGAGTCTATTTAGTTTGGCTTTGGGTTTCTCAGAGCTAACTTAGAGTTTTTGGACTAGACTTTGAGACTCTTGAGGTTTGCTTCGGGTTTCTTAGACCCAACTTTGAGTTTTTATGAAATTGACTTTGAGTCTGCTGAGTCGTTGAGTAGACTTGGTGAATAAGAGGGAAGATGACAATTTTTTCACTGGGTTTTGGTTGAATATGGATTGACGACTCAATTTTGATGGGGCAATTTCAAGAAAGAGTCCCATCTAATGCACTTTGTTGCCCAACAAAATCAAGTGTCCACACTTCAAGTCGAGCAACATATCCTTGTGATCCTGAAAAGTATGCTCTGTATCACTTTGGACAGTGGTTCTACTATCATACATTCTATAATAATGGATAAAATCTGACACACACGGTTCCATAGCATAATGGAGCTCCTTTGCCAGCACGAGCGAGCTATCTAAATTGAATGTTCACGTACACCGTGCCACGAACACAGGACATACACTGTATAGATTGACACATTGCATTGCCCCCAGTCAATGTGTAGAATCTGATTAGTTAGCACACATCGACATCCATTAGACTTTATACATCGACTGCATAGTTTTTAATCAAAATAAAGCATCAAGATAAATCATACTTGATTGCATTTTTCATTATGTTCTTTAGTATAGAATGACCGACCTTAGACGATCTCCTCATCTTTAAATTGGCATTAGCCCTTCCACGCTTCAGGAAAGCAAGTTCATCTTTTGATCCGACATCTACTTCTACATCATCGAGAGTAAGGCATTTGATTACACAAGAACTTCAGCTTTAAGCAGCCTTGGTAGTAGAACCACATGGCCCCGTCATTTTGTGGGATGATCGACCCGTTCTTATGATCTTAGACAACCCCTAGATGCTACAGCCTCTAGACTGACCGCTAAAGAACTAAAGTTGGTAAGCTTAAAATACATGATTCCCGAAGGTGAAGTCCTTATTCTAAAGCTAACCAAAGGTCTCACCTTCCTCAAACTCGCTAAGTTGCATGTAATCGATACATGTGTCTCTCTGGTGTTGTGCCCTCGTTCAATGAGATCCTCAAGTTTGTTCTTCAATCTCTAAGGCTATCTCCAACTCAAATACATCCAAATGGCTACGCCCTTTTGAAATTCTTCTACAGCATCTTTATGCACTTGGGTTAGTCGCCCTCTTAAGAAGAACTCTTTTATCTTCTTAACTTTAAAAGGAGGCGAGAGACCCCTCCATTGCTATTAACTGAAGCCTTCACCCACTGCAAAATTATCCAGGGGCTTCACAACAAGAGTAGCTACTTCAATGGTGAGTACTTTTTTTCGATGTCTTGAAGGCTTCAACCACTACTATTTGTCTAGCCCCAAGCTTCCTCATCTGATATCTTTATCACATTCGGGTTCCCTTCACCTAAGTGACTAACATTTTTTCCATATCCTGACAGATGTTCCTAAATGAGTCCTTACTTGTAACGACCACCCTACATCTCCGATACCCAAATCCATAAATAGTGCACTGCAACAATATTCAACCTATATAGAGCTGCAGTCAATGGTAAAATAGAACAATCCAAAACATATAAAAATGTATAGATACATATATAATAGGTTCGTGAGATGATAAATGACTCGCTAATCACCCTAAAATCAATTAAAAACATGCAAATCGAGATTCGAAAATTACTGCGAATAACCATTTAAAAATCATATTTTTCAATTTCAAAACATTTTAAAAACACTGTAACACATATATAACAATATAGTAAAGTGAGAGAATAAACCACTCACCTAGGGTGCAGAATCGACAAAAATCACCGAATAAGCGTAGATCCACCAAAAGAAGAATAGGTCCAAATTTGGACAACGGTTACACGCTTCTTTAGGCATAAATATTAGAATAGAAAAAGTTCGTTGCAAATATCTAGTTTAATCCTCTCCTAATTAGACGATTAAGGCTAATTTTATTAAAAGAATGATGCAATTTAGATAGTAGAAGGTCAGTAAAGGCTAAGAAGGGTTAGGAGATATTTGGTTATGTATTTAAAGTGATTAGTGGCTACTTTGGACGCTTCCCTAACTCTAATCCTAAAACGGATTAATTGCATACAATAATCACCACTTAATTACTAATAATCAACCTAAAAACTATCAAAACTTCAAACAGTTATATCTCCTAAACCATAAGTCCAAAACTCCATTATGACTACTCTATGAAATGGGAAACCATCGTATCTTTCATTCGAAAGTGGTTTGAAATCATAACTCAGCTCATATCAAAAGTCATAGGCCTTACAAAATTTCTCATGGTCAAAGCTGTCCAATAAAAATTCCATGGGTGTAAGATGTCACCAGTCAACATTTCGCAAAGTTATATTGAATTTGTACCCAATTTGATTTTAGAAAATGATATTTTAGGATCTGTTGATATGTAAAAATATGGGTCGTGACATCCCCCTCCCCCAGTTATAAATTTCACCCCCGAAATCCTAACCAAACAAACACAATCAATCATACCAAGCATGCCTAACAATCAAATAAGCATAGCAATCCTAGAATATGCACACACAAACAAACCATGAATCATATGCAATCTCCAGCATGCAAGGTACTAACCTTACAAAGAAAACTACCAAATGTGAAAGCCAACGATAAAAATGGAATCTAACCAGTAAAGAGCTCCAAATAAGTGGTCAACATGCTCTCCTCGGTCTTCTAAGTATCATCGCCTTCTCTTTTACCCTACTGAACCTTTAACAATTGCACCGTCTTCCTCTTAAGCTACTTCATATTATACTCGACTATACGAATCGGCTTCCAAGGCCTTGATGGTTCAGATTCAATTACAACATCATTTAATTAATTTTGTGTCATAGTCAGGCTTGAATCATGTACAAACTTTCCAATATGGGAGATATAGAATACGTTGCAAACACCTACCATCTTCTAAGGTAAGCTGACTCTATATGCTAGGTTCCTTATCTTCTCCAATATCAAAATAAGTCCTACAAATCTCGATGCCAACTTCCCCTTATTACCAAACCAAACTGTGTCATTTAATGGAGAAACCTTGACAAACAGCATATAGCCAATAGCTAACTCCAAACCTAAGTGTTTCTTATTACCGTAGCTCTTTTGTCTACCTTATGCAGTTTTCATTCACTGTCGAATGATCTCGATCTTCTCTGTGGTCTCCTTAGCACCTCTTGTAAGCTCTTGCAAAATCTACTCGTGAATAATGGGTCTCGATCACTTACAATGCCTTTTGGCACACCATGAAATCATACGGTCTATTTCCATATGATTCAACCAACTTCGATGTCTTTCTATTGGACTTTATGGGTATGAATTTGACACTCTTTATCAATATAGCAAACATTGCCCAAATGCTATCACACCCTCCTCTAGTCCTCGACAATACAATGATTAAATCCATTTTCATATATTCCCACTTCCACTGGGGAACCTTAAGAGGTTGTAGTAAATAGCTTAGCTTCTTCTGATCATCATTCACCAACAAACATTCCATATACTTCCAAATGATTGTCCTGATTTTCTTCTTTATTACTCAATCCATCAATATCGAGTACAAACAATTTACCATCTTTACGGAGTCAACTATCTTAGTCGAGTCCATACCGATTTATCTCCTCACATTCATAATGTTCTTAGGTCATCCCAATCTTGGACTGTTGTTACCTTGGTAGGACCCACAGCATGCCTTACTCCAAAACAACATGACCTAATAATCGCAATTCACTCCTCCAGAAGTAACACTTTGAAAACTTCACCTTCAGTTGGTGCCTTGTCAACACCCCTAACACAATCCTCAAGTGCATCTTGTATTCCTCTTCTATCCATGAATAGACAAGGATATCATCAATAAACACAAGTACAAACTTATTTAGTCAATCTCTAAAAACATGGTTCATCAGATCAACAAAGTATGCTAGCATATTGGTTAGCTCAATGACCTAACCAACCACTCAACAGATCCTAACAACAGATGGGACACAATATCGACACACTCCCTCTCACCACAGTCAGCTAATGGAACTCTATAGAAAAATCTAAATAGCAAAACACCTTTGCATTGTGGAGCTGATCGAACAAGTCATCAATACATGAGAGCGGATACTTATTCTTCTACATCATCTTTCCAGCTTATGGTAATCAATACAAAGTCTTAAAGAGCCATTCACCTTAGTGACGAATACCATAGGTGCTCCCCATTCAATATACTCTTGAGAATGAACCCTTTTTGTAATAGGTCATTCACTTGCACCTCTAGTTCCTTATGTTCTTTGGTCTCCATAAGCGTCTATGGCATAACTACAGGCCTGGCATCCTTAACTAAATCAATATGTATTATATCTTCCTATGTGGCGGTAATCCAGTCATCTCCTTGAATATGTCTGAATACTCTTCAATTATAGGTACTAAGACAACTTGTCGTGCGGGATCTTAAGCGAATATAGAAAGCTAACCATCACCTCAACGTCTAGAAGGTAGCCCAACTCCGGTCTATGCTCACCATCTGTCCCAATCATCATCAACAACCTTATGTCATCCACCATAGCTCTGTACTTTGTCAGCTATTCCATTCCCAATATAATACCAAACCCCATAAAAACAAGTACAAAACAATTACAAACAACCATGCATCCAAGACTCGATAGGACTACATCTTTGCAAAACATAGATAAACTAGTCAAACCTCCCACTAGATTTGACATAAGCAAATGCTTATTTACTAGGTCATGTTTTAGTTTTAATATAGCTACTAGGTCACAATATATAAAGGAATGTGTAATCCGATATCAAAATAAAACACAAACATGCGCATCGTAAATAGAAAACATACTTTGGATTACAATGCTCTTTCCCTTCTCCTTCATCGATGGAGCACTCAGCAAAGTCTTAACATCATTGAAAGCATATGTTTTCACACCCTGCTTTTCCTTCAGTTGCTTTGGACAATCTTTCTTAATATGTACAGGCTTGTAACAATTGTAACAAATCTTCAATGCACTCTTGCAATTCTTGCTCAAATAACCTTTCGCCTCACAGTTAAAGTAAGTAGGGATGAATTTTTCCTTCTTCTAGCTGTCTTTGTTCCGAGCTTGCTTCTTGTCCTTATTGTTCCATTTTCTCCTTCCACCTCTGCCACCTTGTGTTTTATACTACTCCTTTAGAACAATAGTAGCTCTTGGATTTAGGTATAAACTTTCGTGCCTCAAAGCTTTCTCAAATATCTTATTGAAGCTTTCATCAATGTGTCCCACTAGCCACTGCCAAATAGTCGCTCATTCCAATTATAAACTTCTCATTCTTCTTTAATGGAGTGTCAATAAAGGACATCTCGTATTTTGATAACATGTCGAACTCGACCACATATTCTGAAATGGACAAGTCACTCTATTTTAGATCAGGAAATCTCCTAAATAGGACCGACATCTAATCTTCTTGTATAAATTTCTCCTTAAATCTTACATTAAACCGATCCTAAGTACAACGGTCCTCAGAAGTAGTAGCACTAAGGGTATTCCATAACCCATTACCCTTCCCTGAAGTTGGTTAGGGACCAACTTCTTCTTTATTGTATCCTTTAACTCTAAGTCCTCAAAGATGCTTTCGTAGGTATCCAACTAATCCTACTCTTTAACAAATGATACTGTTCCAAGGAACGATTTGCTCCTAAGACTAATGAATTTCTTATTCAACTTGAGAAAAACTAGCTCTTGGCACTTACACTGGAGCACCTCTACCTACTACAGCTGGAGCGTCTACTTAGGCATTCTACATCATGTTCATCATCATAGTATTAAACATTATCTACATTTCAGGGTTCAGGGTTCATGGCTGCCCCATTGCCCACACCAATCCCAACTTCCAAAGAAGCTTTTCTAGTAGTATTCCTTGTTTGTCGGCTCATTCTTAAAAACAGTAATAAGAATGATCAGTCTTTAAAAAAGGATCTAAGTATTAACTTAGCTACTCGTATGTGTAATGCAACTTACTACTGTATATGAACACTATTATATAGTTTTGAAAACTAAAATATAACAAGTACGCTCTCTGATATATCACTCGATCCATTATAGAATGATATCTCCTACTCTATCTTTAATGGATGTGATTATTAACTAAGGTAGATCGGTCAATTTAAGCTCTGATACCAATTATGACGACAACCCTGTGCCTATGATACCAAAATAACATAAATAGTGTGCTACAGCAGTATCCGGCCGATGTAAAGTGATAATAAAGGGTATAATATCCAAAACATGTCAAAACATATGGCTACATATATAATAGGTTGTGAGATGATAAATCACTCAATAATCACCCCAAAATAAATGAAAAACATGCAAATCGAGATAAATTCTAAAATTACAACAAATACCTAATTCAATAATCATAAATTCAGTTTGAAATTTTTTTAAAAATAATTTTAATAAATATATTAACAAGTATAGTGAAGTAAGAGAATAAATCACTCACCTAAGGTGTAGAATTGATAAAAAACACTAATTAAGCATAGATCTACCAAAACAAGAACAGATCTGAATTTGGACAGAAGCTACATGCTTCCCTAGGCACAAACTTTGGAATAGAAAAAAGCCTATTGCAAATATCTAGTCAAATCCCCTTCTAATTAGATGGTTTAGACTAATTTTATTGAAAGAACGATGGAGTTTGGATAGTAGAAGGTCAATAGAGGATAAGAAGGGTTGGAAGATGTTTAGGTGTGCATTTATAATGATTAGTGGCTGCTTTGGAGGCAGCATAAACCTTAATCTCAAAATGGGTTAATCAGCTGCACTAATCACCCTTTAACTACCCGTTAATCTACCTAAAAGATGTCAAAACTTCAAACAGTCATATCTCCTAAATTGTAAGTTTGAAAATCTATTATGACCACTTTATGGAATAAGAAATCATCATATATTTCATTTGGATATTTTTTAAGACCCTAATCCGACTTCTATAAAAAGTTATAGGCCTTAAAATATTTTCCAAGGTCAAAACCATCCAACAAAAATTCTACAGGTGTAAGATGTCACTAACCAACATTTCCCAAAGTTATATTGAATTTGGACCCAATTCGATTTTAAAAAGAATATTTTTTTGATCCAACGATACATAAAAATGTGGGTCGTTACACTACACCTACTTTGGCGAACATTCTTGAATTTTTGGAGGGAATCAATCCAGATCTATGGCAAACTTCCTATCTTCTCACCAACACTCATATGCATCAGTATCACCTTCTCTACAACAGAAAGAGTGCCTAGCTAAATCCAGTTTCTACTATTGCATCTTGAGCTGCTCGTGGCCTTTCTGCCACGATCCTCGATTCTTAAGATGATGAACAAGGGAGCGAAGAAGACCGAGGAGTTTAAGAAAATCTTAGAGGAGAAAGTAAACAGAGGAGATGAGAATTTAGAAGAATAAGCAAAAAGAGGAGAGGGCATAGACAAGGAAAGAGATGAAGAAAAGGAATAAGATGACAGAGAAGGAGACGAGGACGGCAATGCTAGTGAAAACGAATCATATAGGGAGACATCCCCTGAAGGCACCCTGGTCAATTCACTTCCTAAACTATAACGACTAATCATAAAGTTTTCTTAACATGCGCTTGAGCTACATCCAGTCCCTATTGTGGTGTTAACCACCCAAGAGGTTTGACTAACAACATCTTCTGGTATCCGAGCGACCTTGGTAGGCTTGCTAACTTCCCTTCTGGAGAACAGAACTTTAAAGACATCTTGGCGTCTAGTCTTCATGGCCTTAGTTTTCCTTTGGGTGATACCCTTGCCACATGAGTGATATACGATAGTATTTGTAAGCACTGATGGTCTTCGACATCCATATCGCCTTAATAACTTACAAAATCTTTATATTGCCACCTTTTGATATTCGCTTACTTGTTTGTCTCCGACATCTCTTATTTGAATGATGAGGTGCGACATTGGTGACATGCGGTATTCTTTTAGACTAATAACTTGTGGCATGCTTATGTGCGCTGTTGTTATCCAATATCCTCCTTTGCCTGTTTTGATGGAATGTGACATCTTTTATTGCATTGGTGAAGTGTGGAATTGATGGTATATGACATCATCACTAGCTATAAACTTTTGAGATCCCTTTAAAGTACTCTGAGATGCATCATCATCTGTTGTATGATCTTTTGTTTTATCTTCGATATCATGGACTTTGACATGCTGTATTCATGCTTTCAATATCAGTTATGTCCTCTTGTATGTTTTCTTGCCTCTTTTCGACATCTTTATTGTCGACATACTTTCATATCTTCGGAATCATGGTTTGTAGCCGAGGGTGATTCCAAATATTAAGAATCCCATAACATTGTTATATGATAAAAATGTCGCGATATAGGTCATAACAGAAGTTGGAGCTTACTAGAAGTCGAGAGACATACTCCTAATTGTTCAACATGATAAAAGATGTTTATCAATGTCAGAGAGAGTTGATTGACAGAGTAGATAGTTGAAACATAATAGCATACCCATTCACAAAAGGACTAACCCAATTGGTTTTGAGGAAACTGATTGGAGAATTTGGAATAAGATTTCGTAATTGATCCCAAGTGCAAGTGGGAGATTGATAAAGTTAGGGGTGTGCCCTAAGGGCAATTATGTAATTTGTTACATATATCTAACTCAATAACAAATCCTGTTTGAAATAAAAGATGTTTTCTTTCTATTATATACTTGATATACTGTGTTATATTAATTAACTAATTTAATTAAAAGTATATTTAATAGAAAATCCATAAATGGTATGTTTTGTGATAGTAGTTAGAAAGTGTTGTAACCGTGAGTAATTTAACACAATGAAAAAAAAATATACCACTTTAAATGTTCCTAGTCAAGATGCATCGAGATTGGATATCGATATATGTATTGAGACTAGAGTATATAACGCTCTCCAAATGTTGAGTAGTATATTATTCATTACTCTAGGGGCACCTAGGGGTTAAGTATTGATAGTATTGGATAGCTATGCAATGACTCACTCGATAGTTTTCTATTGGTTAATATAACTAAGATCAAATAGAAAATATCAATATGACTGATTTACATAGTTCTCTCGACTTGAGAACACTGTTGATTTTTAATATGAAAGCTCTGCTTTGATTATAGTCAAATCATAGCATGACGTCCATCGAGTGAATATAGTTGGGTCAAGTGAAAGTATTGGAAGTGAAGCACTATCCAAAAGAGGATTCATCTCCTCGGTTATATGAAGTTAGTATCACGGTCAACTCAACTCAAAGTCAAAGTCTCTGGCTAGAGCAGTTCGGTTAATAATAATTGTTATTATTAAACCAAGGATTTTGTGTTTAGGCTATAGAGTTAAATATAAATGATATCGGAATTTGGACCATTACCAAATTCCACAAGTCCAAAGTGATATAGTTTTGATGAAGAGAATTAGTGTACATAAAAGTCACAACCGAGTAACGCTTAATAAAGTAAAATTGGAATTTACTGAAACCATGTAAACGATAAATTTGACCAAAATGTCACACCAGCTGCTAAGTGACGTGTAAACGTTAATATTTGAGTAGTTCGATTTTAATCGCTGACTATATTTACATCTTACAAGCCACACAATCGAAACGATGAATTCTCATTTGATCAAATGATTTAATTAATTTACAACTGTTATAAATTAGTTAATATTTATGAAATATTAATTTTAAAATTGATTAAGATTTGATGAATAAATATTATTAGATATACATACATATAATAGTTATAAATGTATCAATAAATATACGATATCGATGAGTGATTAAATTGGATTTAATTGTATTTTAGGCTCTAAATGGGTTTAAAAGACCATGAAGGGGCAGGATAATTCGGCCATAATGAGGGGTTAGTGTGGCCATAAGATGATGCAACATAGACTTTGAGATGGAAGGTTAACATGTAGGAGAATTGGTAAGAGATGATGTAGGATCTTAATCCTAAAATATCTCTTAATTCTCCTCTACAAAAGAATCTCTAACCTTAACCTTTAGAGGACTTTTTACAGAAGTCTCCAAACCGATCTATTGCTGGCCAAATTCCTCTCTTCCATCTCCTTAATTTCTCAAGTGCAATCAATTCAAATCGATTGCTATCCACTAGCCAGTGCTCAACAGTTTGAGGACCAGTACTCTGTTGAATCGGAAAAGGTTTCAAAAGGAAGAAATCATCATTTCATGGTGTACTCCAAGAAATTTTGATTAAGGTATGATTTTATCAAAAAATAGTTATTAATTCTCAATATAATGTTTTATTATATATGTATGTATTATATATTGTTAGTTAGGTGACGATTCTAATATGCAAGTAATATTGTCACAAAGTAGTTTGGTTATACACATGTGTGTGTATATGTTAAATGAAAAAATAGAATATATATATATATATATATCAGGGCAGTGCGGTTATGAATAAAAAATATATTTTATTGTATAGAATATATATATATATATATTATTTAAATGCATATATATAGTTTATAATTAATTACAACATCTTACTATAGTTAAAAATGTTCAAATAATTTTATATATAAAGTATTAAATTAATAATAATTTTTGGAAGTGAAAAAAATATTTTTTTCCCAATATTATTATCATTTTATATATTATAAAATTAAATTATTACAAAAATAAATTATATTAATTTTAATATGTTAAAAATAATTAGTTTTATATTTCATAAAATTATACTAACATTAGAGAAGCTCTTAAAAAATTATTTTTAAGTTATTTATTTAATTTCAACCGAAAATGGAGAAAATCATTTTAAAATTAATTTAAATCGAAATGGATTTTTTTTTCAAACTTTAAATTATCATTTAAGACTTATTGGAAATTTAAAATTTTAAATTAATTTTTAATTATTTTCGAATAGATATTTAATTAAATTATATTTTAAAATTAAAAAATTAAAAATAAATTATTTATTTAGCTGTGTGCAAGACTTGGTATTTCCATATTTATCTAAAAGTATTTTTATATTTTATTAATATATATATATATATATTGTTATGAATATATTTGTGTGTGTGTGTATATTTAAATTAAAGGGACATTTCACCAGAAGGACAAACTTTGTAGTCCAATTAATTTCTAGGACACACATTTGAAACAATTACTTTCAAAGACAAGTCAACTGAAAAATTACTTTCAAGGACAAAGTCAGCTGTCCAATTACTTTCAAGGACATAATTTCATAGGTTTTAGGCCCTAGAAACTAATTGTTTTGCGTATTGTCCTTAAAAGTAATTATTTTAGTTGTGTATCCTAGAAATTAATTTCGCTTGCTAAAGAGGCCCTTGTGGCTAATTTCCACTAAATTATATATATATATATATATCACTCATGGTTTTAAAAATATATTTTAATATTTATAAATAATTTATTTATATATTACATAATATGTATATATTATATTAATATTTTATTTATATGATTATAGATATACACACATATATACACACACCTATATACTTATATAAAATAATTTAAATAAAACTTAACACACACACACATATATTTTAATATTTATTTACAAATAATTATATATATATACATACATATATTTGGACAATATATACTTGCATATTGGATGAGCTAACATGTCTGTTGCGATGTAAATCCCAACATCTATACACGGGCATGTTATACCTTGCACGAGTTGATATGTTACACATGCACGCACATGTATATGTGTATATGACACACATATGTGTATGTGCATATATATATATATCAAGACATAAATTAAATATAACTACATAATTTATAATTTTAAATAAAATAAAAGATTTTATTTAAATAATATTTAGAAATGTTCTAAATAAAGTAGACTTTATAGGCCTAATAAAGATCCAATAGTGTTAAAATAATTGAAATTCACCCATAACTTATGCTATAGGTTGACCCAGTTCTAACATATGTAACGCTTGATTCTAAGTACCTTTGCTATCTTGAGCCCGCAATCAATGTTTCATATCCAGCTTTGTTGTTTGTCGTCAAGGACTCTAGCCTTAAAACATAACATATCCTCCGTCCTTTTGGGGTCACGAGAACTACTCCTACCCTAGAATCATGCTTATTGGAGGCTCAATCTATGTACAACTTCCATTGAGAAAGAGAAACCAATTCCTCTTTCACTTCATCATCCCAGACGGTGAACTCAATAATGAAATCTGCCAATGTCCATCCTCGAATCACCTTCTTAGGATGATATGTTATACCATACTAGCTTAACTCGATATTCCATTTTATTAGTCTTCCCAAAGTCTCGGGTTAATGTAGCACTTACATCATTTGTTGATAAGTCAATACCTTCATTAGATGAGCTTGGAAGTATGGCCGCAACTTCCTAGAAATAATTAACAAGCAGTATGCTAGTTTCTCCAGCTTCAGATAATTCTTTTCTACTTCAGTAAACCGTTTACTGATATATTACACTAGCCTTTGGATTCTACTCTCCGTACGTACCAAGGCTGCACTCATTGCATGAGCAAACACTACTAAGTAGTTAACCAAATCTTCTCCTTCCAAAGGTTTTGACAACACTGGTGGTCTCTTCACATGATCCAGCAAATTCTGGAAAGCATCCTGACATTCCTTTGTCCACGCGAACTTTCCTTTCTCCTTCTTGAGAGCATAAAAAATGATATACATTTGTTCATCGCATTTGCAATGAATCGACTCAATGGAACAACCTTACCATTTAAGCTCTACGTCTCCCTCCTCATTTTCAGAGCAGTAATCTCTCTTAACATTTTACTCTATTCTAGTTAGCTTCTATGCTCGTCAATTTCATGATTAAACCTAAAAACTTTCCCGATGTAACTCCGAAAGAACACTTCAGTGGATTCGGCTTCATTTCATACTTCTGAAGTAAATCAAACATCTCTAAGAGATCCCTTATGTGATCCACCAATTGGTATCCCTTCACCAACATATCATCCACATAGACCTTCATTAGTTCATCTGATCTGATCTTTAATTTTTTATGAGACATTGGTAAGTAGCTCCAACATTCTTTAGAACGAACGCCATGACTATGTAATAATATTGTTCCAAATCTATGATAAAACTTGTACGCTCTTGATTTGGGACGTGCATCGCTATTTGGTTAGAGCTGGGGTATGCGTCCATGAAGGGTAGCGCTCCATGTTCGGATATTCCATTTACAAGTTGGTCGATCCTCGACAAGGGGAAGTAGTCCTTTGGTCATGCATTTTTCTAGTCGGAAAAGTCAATGTATGTCCACCATTTCCCATTCGCCTTCTTGACTAACACATGATTCGATACCCACTCTAGGTATACCACATTTTTTATGAAGTCATTTTCCATCAACTTATTGATTTTTTTCTTCAATGTAGTGGATAGCTCTAGTACCATAATGCATCTCTTTTTCTTCACAGGAGGAAATATAGGGTCTACATTCAATGCATGACATGCTTTCCGGCAAAATTCCACACATATCAGAATGCGTCCAAGTAAACATGTCCATGTTCATTCGAAGAAACACTACCAACTCATTCTTCATTTTTTGACTGAGCTGAGATCTGATCTTAAGAACCCTTGAAGGATCATCATTATCAATTAGAATGTTGATCGTCCGCTACGCTAGAGCCCCTTCGCTTCCTTTAACTCTTTTTGTGGGTCTATGGTTTTATGAAACTTACCATTAGACTAGAGCCAGGGCTTTGGCGATAATTGGTATGCTTTCAAAGATTTGATGCAGAGAAGTTTCTCCATATATTTTCCCTTCTCTCATGGCTTTGCCTCTTTAAGCTAACAAAATAGCATTATTGACCAATGCTTTAGTCATTTTGTATTGCCCTTACTCCATTCTTGGTGGGAAACTTCATCGTTAGACACTACAGAGCAAGCATGATTATGAAACTAGTAAGGGTCACTTGGACCATAAAGCATTATAGGTAGAAAATCCATCCACCAAGTCAAACATCTACAACTGCATGACCTTATAGTTGCCTTCACCCAATTCAACAAGTAATTTTATGCACCCAACAGGTTCCTTGGCCTCTTCGGTAAATCCTTCAGTATAAGATTTACAAGGCTTTAGATCCTTCTCACACAAGCACGTCTAATAAAAGATTTTTTTGAACAAAATATTAACCGAGCTCCCATGGTCAATAAGGACTCAATGCACTATTACCGACCCATCACAGTTGTAATCGCCAACTGGTCAAGCGTTGACATTTCGACCCTATCCGCATCTCTATTTTGAAACATAATATCATCATCTATAAATTTTTGTTGCTTTGTGGGAGCGCCCTCCTATATGGCTTAACAC
Organism: Allium fistulosum; assembly: GCA_030737815.1. NCBI lineage: Eukaryota > Viridiplantae > Streptophyta > Magnoliopsida > Asparagales > Amaryllidaceae > Allium > Allium fistulosum. Next base: position 387,504,365 of record CM060907.1, on the reverse strand, counting down.
ACTTCTCAAGGCATGTGTCTTAGCGAGTTGCTATAGCGCTCCATCTTGTTTATCTTTTCTCCATAGAATGTAGACCTCTGGAGATAATGTTTGTACAATCCCTCTTATAGGATATCTCGATCCTTATCTGCTGGATATTGCCAAATTCCTTTGGGCAGGCTGCACTTAGGGTTGATCATTGTTCTATCCACCAACCTATGAGTTACTTACATTTTGCTGCAACTTATTTTTCTGAATTAAATCTTCAATAACATCCTTAAAATGCATACATTTGTTCGTATTATGCCCATGGTGTTAACCCGCCTTTTGGCAAGGCCGTATGCAAGCGGATTTAACCCAATAGACTTCACGGTTATCAAGGTTGGGATATCATGGGTTTGGCTCAAATGGATGTATGGATAATCAACTACAGATAATAACACGAAACTAGAAATGGATGGAGTTGGTAGAAAATGATGTAGGATGCTAGAAATATGGGATATAGTTTGGATCGGCGTGTTTTATTGGTTTGGGAAGTTATGTTGAAGGGTTCGGCATGTTTCAATAAGAAGGGATCGATATAGGCATACTTCATGAAGAAAGGGTTCGATATAGGTAAAAGCTGATGGATCGGTATGTTTGCACAAGCAATGGATCGATATACTTAAGTGGTCTAGCAAATAGAAGGGATCAGTGTATTATGGATCAGCATAGATTGGATTAGCATAGCATGGATCGGCATAGGAAAGGATCGACATAGTTTTGAGGAGCATAGTAAGGATCGCCATGGGAAGATTAGACAAAGCATGGACTGGCATTGTTCACAATGGATGGATCGGCCCTAATAGTAATCTAAGGGGTCGACACATTGGAGTTTTGTGATATAGATCGGTATGGCATACACTGAAAGGGGTATGATCGGCGTAATACTCTAAAGCGTTAAGGATTGGCATAATAACCTAAGTGCCATGGATCGGCATGCCTTAGAGGGATTGGCATACCTTTCAGGCTACACAAGGAAGGATCTGCATACTCAGGGAAAAGAAAGGATCAGCGCGACTTCATGGAAAAAGAGGGATCGGCATTTTTCATGAAGGGAGATGGATTGGCATTTTCGTAAAGGAGGAAGGATAGACATTTTTCATAGTGGATGGGTCGGTATAATATATTGAAGGAAGATGGAGCGGCATTGATTTGGATGAAGGAATAACGATCGGTGTGACTATGCCGATCGTTATTTATGGACGAATTGGGCTTGCTGATCATTATTGTGGGCCCATGTAGGTGAGAAGACCATGTAGCTGAAGTTTCACCTATAAATACAACAGTCTTGGCTTCAGAAGAGGGGACCTTCATTCTACTTCTCTTCATCTTCTACCCAGGGGATACTTTGCCATTTTTATTTTGGAATGTAATCAAATTTAAGTATAATAAAAAAGGATTATTCTAGAGTGGATGTAGGCTGGAGTTAGTCGAACCATTATAAATCTTGTCTCTTTTACTTGCTTTCATTTTAATTTGATTATTCTTCATATTATATTCTTTATACATATACTATCTGTGATATGTGATTGGGTAATGGTGCTTTCACGTATAATCGGGTGTTGGTGGTCAATTTTGACGTCAACAATTTGTTTGCTTTCACCGAGAAAGCTTGCACTGGTGGATTTGGAAATTAGGATCTTGAATTTGAAAGCTTGGGAACTTGGATTTAGGAAGCAATGGCTAGGCAATCAATAAGGAGATAGAGAACAGATAGGAGCCATCATGAAGGAAGTCGGGAGGTTTCCTTAGGAGCTAATCAGACCTCAATCTTCATTACCAGAGATGAGATGGAAACAATGATGGATGCTATGTAGGATAGGACGCTGAAGAGATAGGAGGAAATGACGTAGAATCTACTACGACGGATTGGACAGGCTGGAGTGCAAGACAAAGAGAATGGAGTACCAGGAAACACTGGAAATGTGGATCATTTAGTTGGAGCAGCAAGTGCTGAGGAAGTCCAGAATCAGAACCAAGGAAACGAAGCAAACATAATGTGAGAGATAGTGGAGCCACCGGGAGTCGCCTTTGACCAATCAGGAATGATCGGCCTTACCATAACTGATCGTTATAGAAGGATCGGTACCGATCGTTCCATACTCGGGGGCATGCCCCATGGTCATATTGGCTCTACTCCAGGTAGGATACCAGGTGGTGCTGTACAGTTTGGCGTTGATCGGGATATGGGTGCTCGTCTAGAAGAGCAGATTTTAGGATTCCCTCACGGACTCGGGGGGCAGGTTGGAGACAACGGACAAATACCGCTTGATGACAATGATAGGTTGGCGAAAATGACTAGATGGGCCATGAGAGGAGGATTGGTAAATAGAGATTTGGAAGATGTGAATAGGAGCCCCTTCGCTCCTATGATTAGGCAAGTCAGGAATCCACCGGAATTCAAGCTACCAATGTTAGAGACATGATGGAAAAACAGATCCCACTGTTCATCTAACGAGATACATGAGATACATGGAAGTGTTGGGGGCATCAGAGGAAGTCATGGCATGGTGCTTCCCTTTGTATTTGACGGATATAGCTGCACTATGGTTCAGACAATTGGAAAGCGGCTCTATCAACACATGGACCGAATTGATTGAAGTGTTTATGAGGCAGTTTAGGGTTCACATCTTGAGACCCAAAAATGTGGTAAGTTTGACAACACTGAAACAGAGGATCGAAGAGTTCCTGAGGAGTTTTCTAACATGGTTTAATGCTGCGGCGACATCGGTGGATCGTCCAAATCCATCCATGGTTTTGATGGTGGTTGTGTTTGGAATTACTGATGGCACGAAGTTTAAGGATTCATTAGCATGAGATCCATCTATGGATCTAGGGGAGTTTTACCATGAAGCAGAAATCCTGCGACAAGAAGACGCACGAGCAAACAAACTGGAGGTGAATGCTGTGCAAAGTGGAGGATCATCAGGAGATGTAAAAAAGAATGATAAAGGCAAACAAAAATGAATGATGGCAGTAATATGTCAAAAAGGCAATGAAGAGAACCGAAATTCTCTTCTTATAGATTTGACGAACCTTTGGAAAGGATTTATTTGGATACTCAAGGACGCCTTCAGTATCGAAGGCCGGCGAAAAGGGAACCCTTCGAATGCGAGTGGGCATCGGGAAAGCATTGCCTATTCCATGAGCTGGATGGGCACAATACAAATGACTACAGGCATTTGAATGATATCATTGAGGAACACGTGAGGAATGGTCAGCTACAACAACAAATAAGGACTCGGGCTGTGGCGGTAGAACAAGAGTAGCCACCATCCACCTCGAATGAAAATGGCACTAGATCAAGGCATCATCGTCAGCTTATCATTAATTGATTGGATTTATGGCATGGAATAAGTAATAAACCCCGCAGTAATACAGATAAGTCACTTACACATGTACGGGATCGAGGACGGTCCCTAAGCATGCTCTGAGATAACGATGAACCGTAATGCTTGGGTCTGCGAAATCTCGTTTTTTTCCATTTACTACGAACTCTGGTTTTTATGATACTATGGCTATTTAGTTTTTTGGTTGTATAGACTTTTATTTTATATTTTACCGAAAGGACTTTGGAATGATTAAATCTGGATTAATGTAATAAATAACACAGGTCATGGTTATGGCCCCGACCGGAGAGATGGGGCAATAACCGCGAGTTACGAGTCCCTTCGCTGGAGAGAGACAGGATGGACTTGAACACGGATCAAGTCCTCGATTGGGGATCGAGGCTAGAGTAGGGTACCACACGGGTCAAGTCGTCGACTGGGGATTGAGGCCGGAGTAGGATACCCTACGGATCAAGTCCTCGATCGAGGATTGAGACCAGAGTAGAATACCCCATGGACTAAGCCCTTGATCGGAGAGTCGAGGCCGGAGAATATAACACAACAAACCATTGGGTATGGACTATGCCTGGCAAGGGGTAGACCGCTTCGCCGGAGAGTGACAGGATCAACCTACTCAGATCATCGAGTATAGATCGTGCTTGGCGACGACCTAGAGAGGTCCACGGATTCGGATTTGGACCCGGACTGATCCTAGATTTGGATAAAACGACTCAGAGAGGTCAAAGGATTTGGACCCGGAGTGGTCCTGGATTTGGATAAAACAACCCGGATAGGTCTAAGGATTTGGATTTGGACCCAGAGTGGTCTTGAATTTGGATAAAGTGACCCGTAGAGGTCTATGGATTTGGATATGGACCTGAAGTGTCCTGGATTTGGATAAAATGATCCGGAGGGATCGTGGATTTGGTTAATGGGTTTGGGATGGATTTGGAATTGGATATCGACTCGGAACAGTCATGGATTTCTCTTATGATCCGGAGATATCAAGGAATCGGATTTGCAACGGATTGGATTCTAGATTAGATAATATGGCAATCAAAGGATTACGGACTTTGGATTTTGGATTTATGGCAGTACAAAATACGCCTTCCTATCACAAGGCATGTTTTGGGGGGCAGAGTGTTAACCCGCCTTTTGGCAAGGCCGTATGTAGGCGGATTTAACCCAATAGACTTCACGGTTATCAAGGCTGGGATATGACGGGTTTGGCTCAAATGGATGTACGGATAATCAACTACAGATAATAACACGAAGCCAGAATTGGATGGAGTTGGTAGAAAACGATGCAGGACACTAGAAATATGGGACATAGTTTGGATCGGCATGTTTTATTGGTTTGGGAAGTTATGTTGAAGGGTTCGACATGTTTCAATAAGAAGTGATAGGTATAAGCATACTTCATGAAGAAAAGGTTTGGCACAGGTAAAAGATAAGGGATAGGTATGTTTGCACAAGAAATGGATCGGTATACTTAAGTGGTCTAGCAAATAAAAGGGATCGGTGTACTATGGGTCGACATAGATTGGATTAGCATAGCTTGGATCGGCAAAGAATCGACATAGTTTTGAGGGGCATAGTAAGGATCGGCATGGGAAGGTTTGGCAAAGCATGGACTGGCATTGTTCACAATGGATGGATCGGCCCTGATAGTAATCTAAGGGGTCAGGACATTGGAGTTTTGTGATATGGATCAGTATGGCATACAATGGAAGGGGTTGGATCGGCATAATACCCTAAACCGTTAGGGATCGACATAGTAACCAAACTGTCGTGGATCAGCGTGCCTTAGAGGGATCTACATACTTTCCAGGCTACACAAGGAAGGATCGGCATACTCATGGAAAAGAAAGGATCGGCGCGACTTCATGGAAAAAGAGAGATCGGAATTTTTCATGAAGGGAGATGGATCGGCATTTTCAAGAAGGAGGAAGGATCATCATTTTTCAAGGTGGATGGGTTGGTATAATATATTGAAGGAAGATGGATTGACATTGATTTGGATGAAGGAATAACAATTGGTATGACTATGCCGATCGTTATTTATGGACTCATTGGGCTTGCCGATCGTTATGGTGGGCCCATATAGGTAAAAAGACCCTGTAGCCGAAGTTTCACCTATAAATACAGTAGTCTTGGCTTCAGAAGAGGGGACCTTCATTCTTCTTCTCTTCATCATCTACCTAGGGGATACGCTGCCATTTTTATTCTGCAATTTTAGATTGTAACTGTAATCGAATTTTAGTATAATAAAAAGGATAGTTCTAAAGTGGACGTAGACCGGAGTTAGCCGATATAAATCTTGTCTCTTTTACTTGCTTTCATTTTAATTTTATTATTCTTCATATTATATTCTCTATATCATATACTATCTGTGATCTGTGACTGGGACTAGAGATTTCACATATAATCGTGTATTGGTGGTCAATTTTGACGCCACCACATTGTCTCATGGAAGCAATTCCAAACGTATTGCTTCTTCAATAGCCTCCTTCGTAGGCGGCTTCTTATAACGCTCTATATCTTGCATAGCAAGGTATATATTTTAATTGTATTGGTTAACGTAGTATAACCTCCTAGTCCTGTGTATTTCGTATGCTTCTTGGTTTCCTACTACTTTCCACCAGTGCCTTGGTTCTTCCCCTTACTTTTGTTATTATTCCCAAAGTTCTCCGCAATATTTTCAATGCCGTCACCACTTTGTTTGATGACAGCATTACTCTGTATAACATTAATACTTGACCCTTCTTGACCGTCAGCAGCCAATCCAATAGATAAATCTGCCGATTCTAAGCCTAGAAATCAGGATACCTTTCAGTAAAACTCTACGATAGTAGATGGTCGTTGCTTTTTTTTGAGCCATCTACCAAAGTATGTCCTTGGTAAAACCACATTGATTAGTGCCATCGATATAATCCCCTATATGGGTTTTCTCATCTCAGTAATTGAAGCATTATATCTCTTTGAAAAGTTCTTCGGAGTCTCTCCAAAACTCTTATGCATGTTCAGTATTAAAATTACATCCTTCGATCGCACGGTGTGAACCTAGAACTGCTTCATAAACTTTTTAGCCAACTAATCAAGTAATGATATAGACTTCGATGTGAGCCGAGTGAACTACATCGTTGCTACTCCATCTAGAAATATTGGAAAAAACCTATATTTGATAGCGTCTATTGCACAAGCACCGTCCATACCACCCATACTTTAATAGATCCTGCGTGGGATCAATCATTCTATTGTAGGTTGACATAGTTGGCATCGCAAATTTCTTTGCATATCTTGCTTCAAGAATGTTTTCAGTAAATGGGGACTGACTTAGTGATAAACCCCACTCATTGTCCCTTCTATGCTTACTCTCACTCAACAAATTTTTCACCATATCAATGATATATTCCTCACTGCTTTGGCCGGCTCGGTGATTGTTAGGAACATCCTCGAGTGTTTGACTCTGCAAACGTACTTGGTTAGTTTCATGACGTTTAGTTTCCCCTATCTCTCAAGGAACCATTCATCCGGACCCACTCTATTGCTGCGTTGCTAGACTACGTCCTCTCCTATATGGTTTTGCAGTATTCATATAAAAACCACCATTTTGAGAACCAATAGCTTTCCCTTCACCAACGTCAACATCTAGCAAATCTTCTTCATAAAAATTCAAAGCCTCAACAAACATCTCTCTACCGACCTGATGGGTTCTCTTGGCATCGACACGTTTTGTTGTCATCTAATTCACTCCGTCTTGCACAACATTCTATTATGCTATCCCAGCCCCTCTCTGCATCAGTTGTGTTTGCCATTCTTTTTGTCCCCTTCCGTCGAAGACAATCTTTCTTCGCTGGAATTAAAAAATAGCGATTTCCATATACTTTTTCTTGCCTTTGCGATTCACTCATTTGCCGAGGCAGGGCCAACATCGTTAACTGCTTTTGCATACTTCTCATCAATTCTGTATGAAACCTTTGCTGTTCTAGCATCTTTGTTGTCATATCCAACATCATCTTCTCCATCTTAGCACTTGTCACAACTTCAGTCGGTTGAGATGAAGATCCTAGTAAAGCGGTCAAAGATTTAGTTGTTTCACCGTTAGCCTGGTGATCTCCTTCAACATCAGCTTTAGTAATTGCATCAGATCTTATCTTCCTTGGGGCCATACCTTCTAGATCTAATAGTAGGTTATTCTAAAATCCAACTAACCATAGACCTTCAGCAAACAAGCTCTAGATCTAGTTTTTAAACTCTTAAATCAAAAGTGGAAGCAAAGATCTACTCATGAGATTGAACTTTCTACGTGAAAGCACTAAAAATATTGTGGCAAAAATTGACACAACACCTCATATCAGATAAATATGAGATGAATTCAATATAAAAAAAGTAGAAAAATAAGGGTTTTAAAGAAGTTCTGCCTCAATTCGATTGCCTCAATTCGATTGCCTGTCCATTATCATATTTATTTCCATGTATTCGCATAAGTACAATCAAATTACAAAGTTTTTCCGATTTGAAAATCTATTGAATTTCGAGTTCAACAGTACTTTGTAGCAAAAAACGTGATAAAGATCCAAAAGTCATTATTTCTTTCCTAAAGGATGGATATTATAGTCGAATTCATCCTCCAAATTTGCTATGTTGCGGAGGAACAAAATCCTAGATCCAAGTTTTCGGGCATGAAAAACAAGTAAAACTCGACATGCATAACAGGTCGGTATCGACATGCTTTTTGAATTTCACTTTTGACTCTCCTTCATATTGTTTAAATCTCAAAACTTCTAACTTTTGTTGAAAAATTGCCCCTCCAAATCATATCAGTAGTGACATGATTTTCATTTTCGAGTCTTTGTCCTTTTCTTTAAAGTATAAGGCAACTTCATCTATAATCCAATGTAAGTCCCACTTCACCAAACAGCTCGGTGCCGACATGACAATCATGTTGGTACTGGCATGATTTAGCTTGGGCAAATCTTGTCCAAAATTCTTGTGTTTCACCTCTTCATCATTCCAGATACCTCCTAAGTTTATTCATTCGTTTCTTCAACATCTTGAAGTCCAGATCCATCGAGATGTCGGTTGGTTTAAATGTTCGATAATCATTGGGCTAATGGAATCGTTTACATATTTGTCATCATTCGTTCAATCTCATCTCTAGTCACAAAGTTTGAAGGTGCCTCAAACTAAAGGACACTTCCTAACTACCCCTATGGTCTAATTGATTCCCTCCGACTATAGTCTTCCCAGCAGTTAGCTTCTTCTTTTTTAAGGGTAAGATCCTAGTTGGTTCTTAATGAAAGCACAAGAATGTTGGTTTTTTTTGCTAACACCTTACATCAATGAAAAAGTAGGAAACAAATGAAAAATATAAAATTTCAAAAAGAAAAGAAGAGAATATAACAAAATATTTTTATACTGGTTTGGAAAATATATGATCTACGTCCCTTTATTGTTTCTATCAATTATTTTTGATAGAACTACCAATTCTACAAGAGAATTTCGAAGTACAATGATAAATCTTGGGTTAACAAACATTTCCCTTAGAAAAGTTGATCAAAGTGTCAAAAGTTGAATGAGTTTGCCAAAAGTCATTTTTCTTATTTTGTAGTTTACTACTTATAGACAAATCCATACATTAGAGTCACTAGATTTAATTTAAATCAGTATTTTTTTCAAATTCGAGTTTTCTGCAGGAAGAACATGTTAAAAGAGCATGTTTTCCAAGATATGATCGATCGGTACTGATCGATCCATGGATCGGTGCCGACCGATAGCTGGCCAATTCTTCAATTATTCCTTCAAAGTTGGTTGTCTTCAAACTCTTGGTCTTCAGTGGAAAAATGGTAATTTGGATCGATTGACACCAATCGATGTCCCATCTTCAAAATTAAACTTGGCTTTTTACTCAAATTAGCATGTACAACCATAGTAGAAGCAAAGCGAGTTCAAAATCTATCTGATCAATCGATCAACATTAATCGATGGATCAATTGATACTGATTAATCAAGTTAGTTCCTAACTTGAAAATTTTCCTTGGCCATTCCATCGTTGACCTTTTCAAAGCTTTTTGATCTATTTATTCCTCATTTCTAATCCAGTTCCATCGAAATATTATTCAGTCACAACAACTCGGACTTCGATTTGATTTCGACCAACGTTCATCATTCACACTGTAGAAGTTCTACTTATTCAAGTTGATTTGGAGACTGTGAAAAATTTGGCATAACAGTTATATTACAAACAAATCAATAATCATCATCAAGTCCATCACGATGCATCACTTGTAACCATATCCACAACAACAATAATATACATAGGATGACATAACAATAAGTAAGAGAGATGGTAAACATCATTCAAAGATGAACGTAGATGACATGGTCATGTCAATGTTAGGATTATTGTTGTATAACTGATGCAGCGCAACATACTTTAAGTCACGAAACCCTAGGTCGCTTCCACCTAGATCGCGAACGACATACCTTAAGTCGCAAAACCCTAGGTCGCGAACGACATACCTTAAGTCGCGTAAACCCTAGGTCGCTTCCAGTATGTCACTGCCGTGTTTCCTTAAGTCGCTCCGAGATGCCGCTCCAGTAGGTCGAAGCCGCTCCTAGGTCGCTGCCGTGTTTCCTTAAGTCGAAGCTCCTTATGTCGCTGCCGAAGTTTATTGAGTCGCTGCTTGTTTTTATGTGTCGTTGTGATGTATTGTTTCTTAAGTCGTATGTCATTAAGTCGTATAGTCGCATTGTTATTAAGTCGTGTGATGTTGTAACTCGTATGAATTAAGTCGTGAGTCGTATGTGTTGAGTCACATGTGTGTTGTAATTTTCTATAAATAGGGGTGTGTTGTCATTTGTAAAAGGGGTTGAATTTTGAATAAAATTTGTTGAGAGCTTTGTGCCTCCATTAAAATTGGAAGTTGAGTGTAATCTCCTTTCTCCAACTTCGGATATTCGAGTGCGCTCGAATCAACGAATTTAAAGCCGATTCACGGAATCTCGTGCGCGAGATCATCGTCGAAGGATCGTAGATCTTCTAACGCGGTATCGTGCGCGATCAACAGGTTGAAGATAGCTAGATTCCGGCATCATCACGATCAATGGAATTGAGCATTTATCGTTCTATCGGTTTATTTGACACGAAATCATCATTTCGTAAGGAAGATCCTGGATAGGTTGCGACAGTTTGGTATCGAAACTGTTCGAGCCTAGTCTAAGCTGCGTCATTTGGTATCAAAGCAAGGAGACGAACTTTTCCAAGTTCGTTGGGTGTGAAGTTTCGAGATTTGAAGTTTTTGGAGTTCGAATTGAGTTGTTTGTTCATTTGGGTGTTCGTGAGATTTCAAACAAGTTGGGTAGTTTGATTCGATATTTTTTGGATCGAAGTGAAGTTTGTGTTTGGATTTGTTTGGATTTGTTGAAGATTTGATCATGCCTCCGAGACGTGCTAACCGCTATCAAAATGTTGAAGATTTATATAAAAGACAAGAAGCTGAGCAGATGGAGCAGCGTATCAATGAAAAGTTCAATGAGGGTATTGAAAAATTGGAGAATTTGATGATCGACATGAATCAAAATCAAAGGAGAACGTCACCAGTTTCGAACCAGTATGGAAACAGTGTTTCGCCATTGGTTTCGGAAAAAAGGAGGATGTCACCCCAGTCGTATCGAGATAGGAGAGAATCATCAGTTTCAATGATGCGAGACCACCATGGGTACCGAAATGAAGAGGGAGGAACTCAACGTGGTTTCGAAAATGAACCATATCGTGATGCTGAAAGACAAGGTAGAAGGAACATGCGCGGTCGTAGGGATGTAAATGGTCAGGATCGATATCGAAATACATCTGATTTTGAGGAAGATGGTGATGGAGGTAGTATTCATTATCGAAATCAAGGCCAAGTGCGAAATCAATTTCGAGATTCAGAAAATGATCGTAAATGGGAGTCAGGTATGAGGATGGAAATTCCAGAATTCAAAGGTGGTATGCAAGTAGAAGAATTTCTTGATTGGTTGTCGAATGTTGAAGAAAATTTGGAATTCAAGGATGTGCTTGAGAATCACAGAGTCCAATTAATTGCTACAAGACTAAGGGGAAGAGCTATGGCTTGGTGGCAACAAACTAAACTAACTCGGGAGAGAATAGGAAAATCAAAAGTTGTCACTTGGGAGAAGATGAGAAAGATGATGAAAGCGACTTTCTTGCCGTACAATTATCAATCTCTTATGTATCAACGTTTGCAGAATTTGAGACAAGGGACGAAGACAGTGAATGACTATGCAGATGAATTCTATCAATTGATTGCAAAGAATGATATTATGGAAACCGAGGAACAGCTAACGGCTAGATATGTTAGGGGGTTACGAATGCAAATTCAAGACATGGTTAATATGTTTAACCCAATGTCTGTTGCTGAAGCACATCAGAAAGCTCTAGCTTGGAAGAAACAAGGGAGATGAGGAAGTGGTGTGTTTACGAGTTCCAACAACCAGAATAAGGGTGCTAGTAGCAGTGCTAATGTTTCCAAGGCAGTCAATAAACCAATTGTCAATGAAGCCGCTAAAGCAAAGGTCAATAACAGTATCAAGTGCTATAATTGTCAGGAGTTTGGCCATAAAAGTAATGAATGTACAAAGCCAAAGAAGAGAGCATTAGTTGCAGAGGAATGTGAGTATGAGGATGTGGAAGCTGAAATTGATTATTCTCAACCATCGAAGTTTGATGAAGTTGAAGAAGTTGTGTCAAGAGACGAAGGGTGTAACTTGATGATGAGGAGGTCTTGTTTAACGCCAAAGCATGAGGATGATTCTAGTTGGCTGAGGAGCAATATCTTTCAGTCTACATGTACTATCTTGGGAAAGGTTTGTCGATTTGTTATTGATACGGGAAGCTGCGATAACATTATTTCTGAAGAAGCCATCAAGAAGTTAGGGTTGAAGACTGAAAACCACCCTAGACCTTATAAACTGGCATGGCTAAAGAAAGGTGGAGAAGTGACACTGGGAAGACGAGCATTTGTTACATTTTCTATTGGGAAGAAGTACAAAGATGAAATATGATGTGATGTTGTCGATATGGACGTGTGTCATCTACTATTGGGAAGACCATGGCAATATGATAGAGTTGTACAATATAATGGTCGCACCAACAGCTACAGTTTCATGTTCGAAGGTACTCAAATCACCTTAGTTCCTAAGAAGCGTGAACAAAGTGGAAGCAAGTCAGAGAAGAAAATGGAACCAACTAGTCTATTATCTTCGAGAAAATTTGTTAAAGAAGTAGAAGATAGTGCTGAATTGTTTATGTTGATTGGGTATGAAACAAGTGAAGATCTTGAAATTCCTGTGGAGGTTAGACCGGTGTTAAATGAATTTGAAGATGTCTTTCCTGAGGAATTACCCAAGGATTTACCGCCACTAAGGGACATACAACATCAAATTGATCTCGTGCCAGGTGCTGTTTTACCGCATAGGCCACATTATCGTATGAGTCCGAAAGAGCATGAAGAGTTGAGGAGACAGGTTGAGGAGTTGCTTAAGCAAGGGCGTGTTCGAGAGAGTCTCAGTCCTTGTGCTGTACCAGCTCTGTTGGTGCCAAAGAAAGATGGTTCGTGGAGAATGTGTACAGATCGAAGGGCACTTAACAAAATAACTGTCAGATACAGATTTCCTATGCCAAGACTTAATGATCTACTGGATCAACTCAGTGGGTCTGTAATCTTTTCTAAGATCGACCTTAAGAGTGGTTATCATCAGATTCGCATAAGACCAGGCGATGAATGGAAGACAACATTCAAGACTCGGGAAGGATTATAAGAATGGCCGGTCATGCCATTTGGTCTATCTAATGCATCGAGTACATTTATGAGGGTGATGAATCAAATTTTCAGACCTTACATCGGGAAGTTTGTTGTAGTCTACGTTGATGATATCTTGATATATAGTGCTAGCACAGAGGAGCACGTTCAACACTTGCAAAAGGTGTTAACTATTCTTCGTCAAGAACAGTTCTATGCAGCAACGAAGAAATGCGTGTTCATGACGCCGAGTGTTTTATTTCTGGGCTATGTCATGTCCAAGGAAGGGATACAAGTGGACCAGAGTAAAGTAGCCGCAATCAGAAATTGGCCACAGCCCAAAACTATAACAGAAGTCAGAAGTTTCCATGGGTTAGCTTCATTTTATCGAAGATTTATACCGCACTTTAGTAGTGTGATGGCTCATGTTACTGATTGTATGAAAGGAAAGCAGTTTTCATGGACGAAAGAGGCAGGATTTGCTTTTGAACAGATCAAGGAGCTTTTAACATCAGTACCGATTCTAGTGTTGCCAGATTTTCAGTTACTATTTGAGTTACATACAGATGCGTCCAAAGTTGGAATTGGAGGAGTGTTGAGTTAGAAGGGTAGTCCAATTGTCTATTTCAGTGAAAAGCTTTCTGGAGCAAAGATGAGATACAGTACTTATAATGTGGAGTTTTATGCTATTGTGCAGGCCGTGAAGCATTGGAGACATTACTTGTTCCACAAAGAATTTGTTTTGTATACGGATCATGAAGCATTGAAACATTTACAAGGGCAGAATAAAATTGCAGCTAGGTATGCATCGTGGATAGCTTATTTGCAGCAATTTACATTCGTCGTAAAGCACAAGTCTGGAGTAACTAATCGCGTCGTCAATGCATTGAGTCGGAGGAATAATTTACTAACAACCATGTGAGTAGAGGTGATGGGTTTTGACTTACTTCCAGATTTGCTTACTTCAGATTCATATTTTTCCAAGATCCTAGACAAAGTCAAGCAGGGAAACATGGATGGATATATGATGGTTGATGGTTTTCTATTCAAAGGAAATCAGTTGTGTATTCCAGATTGCAGTCTTCGAATGAAAATCATCAAAGAATTACATGAAGAAGGACACATGGGCTGTAACCGTACTATGCAGTTGATCTCAAAGTCTTATTTTTGGCCGTCAGTGAGGAAGGAGGTTGAAAAGTTCGTTCAGAGGTGCTATATTTGTCAAGTTTCAAAGGGGACCGCAACAAATGCAGGTTTATATATGCCGTTTCCTATACCTACTAAACCATGGGTGGATGTTAGTATGGACTTTGTATTGGGATTGCCAAGAACGCAACGTGGCAATGATTCTATCTACGTGGTGGTTGATCGGTTTTCAAAAATGGTACATTTTATCGCATGCAAGAAGACGGCACATGCAGTTAATGTCGCACATTTATATTTCAGAGAGATCTATCGTCTTCATGGGTTGCCTGAATCTATCGTATCAGATAGAGACACTCGTTTTCTGAGTCGTTTTTGGATGAGCCTACGGATAATGGTCGGGACAAAGCTGAAATTCAGTAGTGCTTATCATCCACAGACGGATGGACAGACAGAAGTTGTGAATAGATCCCTAAGTAATCTATTGAGATGCCTTGTGAATGACAATTTGAAGAGTTGGAATTCCAAGCTGTGTCAAGCTGAGTTTGCACACAACCATGCAGTTAATCGTAGCACTGGGTTCAGTCCATTCCAGGTCGTTTACTCAACAATGCCTAAGGGACCATTAGATTTTTCTATAGTACCACAGCAGAAAGAAGTGATCAAACGAGCTAGTGATTTTGTGAATGAATTGCAAGAGTGCCACAAGGTTGTCCAGGAAAGATTGCTTAAGACGAATGAGAAATATAAGCAATCCGCGGATATTAAGCGATGAAATGTTGAGTTCAAAGAAGAAGATTTTGTATATGCAGTAATGACTAAGGATCGATTTCCTATTGGTACTTACAACAAACTGGCTGCTAGAAAGATTGGCCCTTTGAAAATCGTAAAGAAGATTAATGAGAATGCTTATTGGTTAAGATTGCCAGATCATATCCATACTGCTGACGTTTTCAACGTCAAACACTTGATTCCATATCATGAGAATAAGCATGTCGAAGAAGGAGAAAGTGTGAATTCGGGACGAATTCTTTTCAACCAGGGGAGAAATGATGCAGCGCAACATACCTTAAGTCGCGAAACCCTAGGTCGCTTCCACCTAGTTCGCGAATGACATACCTTAAGTCGCGAAACCCTAGGTCGCTTCCACCTAGGTCGCGAACGACATACCTTAAGTCGCGTAAACCCTAGGTCGCTTCCAGTAGGTCGCTGCCGTGTTTCCTTAAGTCGCTCCGAGATGCCGCTCTAGTAGGTCGAAGCCGCTCCTAGGTCACTGCCGTGTTTCCTTAAGTCGAAGCTCCTTATGTCGCTGCCGAAGTTTGTTGAGTTGTTGCTTGTTTTTATGTGTCGTTGTGATGTATTGTTTCTTAAGTCGTATGTCGTTGTGATGTATAGTCGCATTGTTGTTAAGTCGTGTGATGCTGTAACTCGTATGAATTAAGTCGTGAGTCGTATGTGTTGAGTCGCATGTGTGTTGTAATTTCCTAGAAATAGGGGTGTGTTGTAATTTGTAAAAAGGGTTGAATTTTGAATAAAATTTGTTGAGAGCTTTGTGCCTCCATTAAAATTGGAAGTTGAGTATAATCTCCTTTCTTTAACTTTGGATATTCGAGTGCGCTTGAATCAACGAATTTGAAGCCGATTCACGGAATCTCGTGCGCGAGATCAACGTCGAAGGATCGTAGATCTTCTAACACGGTATCGTGCGCGATCAACGGGTTGAAGATAACTAGATTCCGGCATCATCACGATCAACGGAATTGAGCATTTATCGTTCTATCGGTTTATTTGACACGAAATAATCATTTCGTGAGGAAGATCCTGGATAGATTGTGACAGTTTGGTATCGAAACTGTTCGAGCCTAGTCTAAGCTGCGTCAATAACCAACAAAATCTTAAACATGTAAATTTTGGCTTACCACCATGGAAAAACCACCGAGAAAATCTAACAAACAAATGGTACTAAGAAATGCCATGTATATTGTTAATGATATCTATGAAACTCCATCATCTTCATCATTTCAGTTTGACTCCTTACTTTAAAAAATATGGACAAGCAAAAAGGGGGGAAAAAAGAAGACTTTTTCCTTTTTAGAAAATAATTAAACAAAATCAAAGTGAAGTGGATGTGAATGTAGATGAACTTGGACCACTTTTTAGGTGATATGCACCCTAAACTCATAATGCTTGTGGGGAATGTATGTTACACTTGGAGGGTATGTAGACATTCTAAGCATCAATTATATTCTGCAAAATATAGAATTCTAAGTAATTAAATGCCATAAATATTTGAAACTGTTTTCCAGAGAACTCAATCTAATCAGATTTTGTTCTGAAACTCTTGAGAAAATATGCACAGTTTAATCAGTTTTATATATACACACACTACTGTAGATTCTAGTGCGCAGTGGCATTGACCTAAGCACTTAGGTGTTTCTTCATACATTATATGGACTCTCTGAGATAATCATTCACGTTAATTGAGTAATTGGACTTAATATTATTGTATTATCTTATTATATATCCTTGTTGTTCTTAATCTTTCAACAAGGCATACAAAACTTAATGAATAATATGGATTAATTACTGTCATTATTAGTAGGATAGTTGTAAGTCTACAAAATGGTCATTAAGAAAATCATATATATAATAATACAATTAGCACTAGGTTATGTCAAAAAAGTATCCACATAAAAGTACAAAAAATAATTACATAAAAAAGCGGTAACATATGGGCAAAAACAGACACCTCATTTTCATAAGGGACACCTCGTTTTTATTATGTACACATAGAGTTGCAATCAATCATCTTTGCACTTATGTCTGCTTTCTAGCAAATATTTTATTATTTCATCTGCTTTTACTTGCTCATTTGTCATTTACTGCAGATATTTCTGCATGAAGTGGTTTCAATCTAGTGCATTGGGTTCACTTCTCTTATTTCAGCAAACATAACATTTACTTATTGATGACAATATAATAGTGGATATAAGGATAAATTGCAAGCAAATAAGTTAAGGAATCTATGAATTTGGAATTGGCAGGGTTGTCAATTAGCACCAGAAACATCCAAAATTCAGCCGGTGTCTGTATCTAAAATATGAAAAAAATATCTAGTATTCAAAAAATAAATATGGATGCGAATTTTTCATGTCCGTATCTAAATTATCTGTCATGTTTTTTATCATGAATGTATATGTACGTGTGTGTACGTGCGTGCGTGCGTGCGTGGTGTGTATTTGTATTTGTATTTTAATACATAAAATGATCGTCGTTTACTAATTTATCTAGGTAAAAACAATTTAGCATGCATATAAAAATAAATATTTGCTGCTTACAATTATTTTTCTTAGCATATTTTATATTTTTTAGTACAAAAGCGTATTCATAATGAATCAATTTTTTTTTTATTTGTTTAAACTTATCAGTTATAAATTGGTATCATATATTTATTATTTTATTTTTTTGGATCATCACCTAACACTGATTCTATTGTTTTAACTTTTAATTAGTAGAAGGAACTTATCGGTTTCAATTTGTTTAAAGATTATAAATAATCATGTGTTCATTATGGTGATGTTTGTGTTGGCAACCACTCTTCTTTTGGCACTAATTCATTTCTTGTCACTATCATGTGCGTTCGATCTTTTCAAATATACCCCCACTTCATATAGATTGTTCTTTTACATGACCACCTTTGATTTTAATAAAGAAAGAACATAGCCCACTCTTCAACCAAATCACAACTAAAATATTGCTAGCAGAGTTCTGTTGGAGCGTCTCTCATTGTATCTAGGTAATGGATGCAAAGTGAAAATAATAGTCTCAAATCGTGAAAAGTAATAACTTACACATATATGTATGTGTGTATCTAAATAAGTTTGATCACATATAACAATAAAAGATTCTTTTTGTTAAAATATGTTTATCGAACTCGATATTATCTGCATATATATAGATGTGCGGATGGGTCATTGAGCTTGAACATGGTATCAGAATTGGTTAGCCATGCAGACTTAAATAGTCAGATTAAGCTGGAGCTGGTTCAATTTCTTTCTCTGTCCATTTCACAGAATGGTATTTGTAACTTAGCAAAACCACATACATTGGCCAGACTGGAATGTTACTTTGACTTAAGTCATAGATTAGGACACCATTTTTAAATTAAACCAGTACTTATCTAGTGATTATGCTTATCACTCTGGCAAAGGAATAACAATTAGTTGGCTTGCTGTAAAGTTTACACAATATAGAAGTAGGATCATCTTAAAAACCAACTTTAAGCTATTGGATTGTTCTGAGATCTCATAAGACAAAGGAAATAACTTTTCATCTAATTGATAAATAAATATATGATATCAATTATCAAGAATGAGTAGAGATCAAGACAAAAAAGATCCACAAAAATGGCACTTATTTATTTAATCAGATTATTAAACCTTATACTTATCACTTAATGGGTTGATGTTTACATGCAACACATGTTTGGCCTTAGGCCACTATCTCATATAGTTAATTGTTAACTTTTCAGGTTTTTATTAACATTGTACCTAAAATATTTTCCTATCCAAACTTATCTGTTCTTTCGTTACTAGATTCAATAATATATAGAAAACCTGGTTGCTACAAAATTTAAAGGGGCATTATGCACCACAAGTAGCAATCATACTTGTCATAAATCCCTTAATTTCACTGTAGTTTGTCTTGCACAGTTACCGGTGCGGTAACTTGAATGTCGGATGCAAGTTATCTTGTTTCATAGTGTAGGAAGGGCTGATATACATACGTGTGTGTATATATATATATACATACATATATACATATACATATACATATACATATGTATGTATGTATGTATATTTTGCCGAGTTCTTCTTTTTTCTTTCTTTCTTTATTTTTAATTTTTTTTTTAAATTTAACGTAGAAAATTATGCAAATGTTATCGGATCTCAACACCAAAGACATACCATATCCCATACGGAACATCAGCATTTTACTGTGTTACATACAAATACAAATACTGGGTCAGTGTGTGTATTACTGTTGGACATTGTTGTTAAAATAGAGTAATAATAAGAAAATAAACTGTAATGGAGGAAGATGATAATGTTTATAGAGAGAAACTTCGATACATTTTATTTAACAGAAGCAATACAATTTAAATACTAAAAGGAAATATAGATCCTAAAAGTTTGCAGCACTAAGAAAAGGTAAACATTTTGAAATATTCAAATAAGAAACTTCATGCAGCAGTCCTAAACACATCAGCTAACACTCCTCCTTGCTTTAGGAACTGCTGCATACACCAAGCTTTGTTCTAAGAAATTCAAACTTGCTGAAAGGCACTGTGACGCAGCGGATGTTCTGAAAATGTATGAAACGATGAAAATAGCAATCGATGGAATGGAAGATACCGAAGTGCCCAAATTCGTTGATCCAAAGATACCGAATTCTAGCTATCTCTGACACGTTGATCGCGCACGATACCGTGAAGAGAGATCTACAATTCTTCTAGCGTTGATCAAGCGCACTTGATTCCGCGAATTGGCTTCAACGATCGAAGATTCGAGCGCACTCGAATGTCGAAAGTGGAGATAGAAGATTACACTCAACTACCAATTTGGTGAAAGCACTCAGCTAACAAAACAAAAGTTTTTATTCAAATCAACTAAACTATTACAAATGGCACCACCGGCCTATTTATAGAAGTTACAACTCACGCAATACAAAAATGCACAACACTTAGGTCGTTTCCGACCTATCACACCACGACTCACGACTTACGACCTAGTATAGGTCGTTAACGACTTAACAACTATTTACAACTTAATAACGACTCAACAGTACAACACTTAGGTCGGCCACGACTTACCACATCACGACCTAAAAGTACACGACTTAAAACATCACGACTTAAAAACATCACGACCTAAAAAATGAACAGCATCTGGAGCGAGCGACCTAAAAATGAACGGCATCCCCATCAGCGATCTAAAAGAAGCGGCTTCAGAAAACCTCGCGACTTAAGTCTTCACGACCTAACGTCTCGCGACTTATAGTGAACGACCTATCTTCCCGTATCTTCCCGCGACCTAACTTAGGTCGTTCCTTTTCTCTGCGACCAAACATAGATCGTAACTCGTTAGATCGTAAGTCGCTAGATTGGTCCATATGTTTATCCTTCTTGTTAGGTCGCATACGACTTAACAGTATGTTAGGTCGTTCCAGCTTCTTTCCCTTTAACTCGTGAACTCGTTCTTCGTTAGGTCATTCATGCGCATGTTCCTTTAACTCGTTGACTCGTTTGCATGCCTTAACTTTGCAGTTGACTCGTGAGCGACCTATAAGTCCCTTAGGTCATGAGCGACCTATAAATTCCTTAGGTCGTGAGCGACCTATAAATTCCTTAGGTCGTGAACGACCTAAAATTTTGGGACGACTTAAATCTGATGTAGATCGCGCTGCATCATCCTCCCCTTGTTGACAAAAATTCGACATCGAATTTGCACTTTCTGCATCCACAACAGTCTCATCTCCATGATACGGAATCAAATATTTGACATTGAAAACATCAGACGTATGAACATCATCCGGCAATCTCAACTGATATGCATTCTCATTGATTTTCTTCAAAATATCCACTGGACCAATCTTCCGTGCTTTCAATTTATTGTACGTTACCACCGGAAAACGATCTTTTGTTAACACTGCATAAACCAAATCACCTTCATGAAATTCAACACTCCTTCGCTTCAGATCTGCAGATTGTTTGTACTTCTCATTCGCTTTCTCCAATCATTCCTGAACGATTTTATGACATTCAGTCAATCCATCAACAAAATCAACAGCTCGTTTTACCGTCCCCTTTGGTTGTGGTACTACCGTTAAGTCCAACGGTCCCATTGGCAAACTTGAATATACAATCTGGAATGGACTGAAACCTGTGTTACGATTTACCGCATGATTATGAGCAAACTCTGCCTGACATAACTTCATGTCCCAACTCTTCAGATTATCTTTCACTAGACATCGCAACAAATTCCCCAGCGATCTGTAAGCACCTCCGTTTGCCCATCAGTTTGTGGATGGTAAGCGCTACTAAAATTCAGCTTCGTTCCGACCATCTTCCACAAACTTAGCCAAAAATGACTCAGAAAACGAGTATCCCTATCCGACACAATAGATTCTGGCAATCCATGAAGTCGATATATCTCTTTGAAAAATAACTGAGCAACATGAACAGCATCCGCCGTCTTCTTACAAGCAATAAAATGTGCCATTTTCGAAAATCGGTCAACCACCACATAAATGGAATCGTTCCCCCTTTGAGTCCGCGGTAACCCCAAAACAAAATCCATACTCACATCAACCCAAGGCTTAGTTGGCACAGGTAATGGCATGTATAATCCAGCATTGGTCGTAGTTCCTTTCGAAACCTGACAGATATGACATCGCTCCACAAATCTTTCCACTTCTTTCCTCATTGATGGCCAAAAATAAGATTGTGAAATCAATTGTAATGTACGGTCTCTCCCCACGTGGCCTTCTTCATGTAGCTCCTTCACAATCTTCATTCTCAAACTACAATCAGGTATGCACAATCGATTTCCTTTGAACAGAAAACCATCTACCATCAAAAATTCATCCGTTTCTCCCTCCTTGACTTTATCAACAAACTTCACAAAGTAAGGATCTTCAATGTACAATTCTGGAAGTATCTCAAACCCCGTCACTTCAACCTTCAAGGTAGTTAACAAGTGATTTCTTCTACTCAGCGCATCCGCCACGCGGTTTGTAACTCCAGACTTGTGTTTCACAACAAATGTAAACTGCTGCAGGTACGCAATCCACGATGCATGCCTTGCTGAAATCTTCTCTTGCCCTTGCAGATGTTTCAAAGCCTCATGATCTGTATATAGCACAAACTCCTTGTGAAATAAGTAATGTCTCCAATGTTTAACGGCTTGCACAACTGCATAAAATTCCACATCATATGTATTGTATCTCATCTTCGCTCCTGATAGTTTCTCACTGAAATATGCAATCGGACGTCCCCTCTGACTCAATACTCCGCCAATTCCAACCTTTGATGCATCTGTATGTAGCTCAAACAATGACTGAAAATCTGGTAATACTAAAATTGGTGCAGACGTCAGCAATTCCTTGATCTTCTCAAAAGCATTCCCTGCTTCCTCTGACCATGAAAACTGTTTACCCTTCATACAATCTGTAACAGGTGCCATCACACTACTAAAGTGTGGAATAAATCTTCTATAAAATGAAGCCAACCTATGGAAACTCCGAACCTTTGTTATTGTCTCGGGTTGCGGCCAATCTCTGATAGCTTCGACTTTACTTTGGTCTACCTGTATTCCTTCTTCCGACACAACATATCCCAGAAATAAGACACTCCGTGCCATAAACACACATTTCTTAGTTGCTGCATAGAATTGTTCTTCACGAAGGATAATTAACACTTCCTCAAATGTTGAACATGCTCCTCTGTACTAGCACTATAAATCAGAATATCATCAAAGTAAACTACCACAAATTTTCCAATGTACGGCCTGAAAATTTGATTCATCACCCTCATGAATGTACTTGGTGCATTCGATAGACCAAACGGCATCACCAGCCATTCATACAATCCTTCCCTTGTCTTGAATGCTGTCTTCCATTCGTCCCCTGGTCTAATTCGTATCTGATGATAACCACTCTTCAAGTCAATCTTAGAAAAGATTACAAACCCACTGATTTGATCTAACAGATCATCAAGCCTCGGCATTGGAAATCTGTATCTGACTATGATCTTATTCAATGCTCTACTATCTGTGCACATCCTCCAAGTTCCATCCTTTTTGGGTACCAATAAAGCTGGTACAGCGCAAGGACTTAAACTCTCCTGCACACGCCCCTGTTCAAGCAATTCTTCCACCTGCCTTCGCAACTCCTCATGCTCTTTTGGACTCATTCTGTAGTGTGGTCTATGAGGTAACACAGCTCCTAGAACAATATCAATTTGATGTTGAATGTCCCTCAACGGCGGTAACTCCGTTGGCAACTCCTTTGGAAATACATCGTCAAACTCTTCCGGTACTGGTTTTACTTCTTCTGGTATTTCCACCACTTCATGACTCTCCCGTCCGATCAATAAAAATACTTCAGGCTCCTCTTCTACTTCTTTCACAAACTTCTTCAAAGATAGTAAAGTTTTAAGCTCTTCAATCTCTTCCAACTTACTTTCTTCTTGTTGTCGTTTCTTTGGAACTAAAGTAATCTTCGTGCCTTCAAACATGAAACTGTAACTGTTGGTACGACCATCATGTTGCACCGCCCTATCATACTGCCACGGTCTTCCCAACAACAGATGACACACGTCCATATCCACAACATCACACCAAATTTCATCCTTGTATTTCTTTCCAATTGAAAAATTAACACAAGCCCTTCGACTAACTTTCACCTCCCCACCTTTCCTCAACCAAGCTAACTTGTACGGTTTCGGATGCTTCTCTGTCTTCAATGATAACTTCTTCACAGCTTCAGTAGAGATAATATTATCACAACTTCCCGCATCAATTACAAACTTGCAAACCCTTCCCAAGATAGTGCACGTTGATTGAAAGATGTTACTCCTCAACCAGCTAGTCTCTTCCTCCTGCTTCGGTGTCAAGCAATTCCTCCTCATCATTAATGTATATCTGTCATCTCCAGACAATAACTCTTCCTCCTCATCGTGTGGTGAATTGGAACATTCAGCTTCTACATCCTCTTCTTCAACCTCAGCAATCATTGTTCGCTTCTTCGGCTTTGTACATTCATTGCTCTTGTGACCCATTTCCTGACAATTGAAACATTTGATACCACTATTGACTCTGGTCTTAGCAACTTCATTAACGACTGGTTTTGCAACAGCCTTAGAAACATTTGCACTGCTACTAGCCCCTTTCACTGGATTGTTGGAATTTGTAAACACACCACCTCCTCTCCTTCCTTGTTTTTCCCAAGCTAGAGCTTTCTGATGTGCTTCAGCGACAGATCTGGGATCAAACATATTCACCATATCCTGTATCTGCATTCTCAACCCTCCAACAAATCTAGCTGTCAGCTGCTCTTCTGTTTCCATAATATCATTCCTCGCAATAAGCTGATAAAACTCATCTGCGCAATCATTAACAGTCTTTGTGCCCTGCCTCAAGTTCTGTAAACGTTGATACATCAGAGATTGATAATTGTAAGGTAAGAACGTTGCTTTCATCAATTTCTTCATCTTCTCCCAAGATTCAACCTTTGACTTCCCCATTCATTCACGTGTAAGTTTGGTTTGCTGCCACCATGCCAAAGCTCTACTCCTCAACCTTGTAGCAACCAACTTCACTCTACGATGTTCTGTAACTTCTTTGAAGTCAAAAATTTCTTCAACATTAGCCACCCAATCTAAAAATTCCTCAGCTTGCATACCACCCTTGAATTCTGGAATTTCAGTCTTCATTCCCGATTCCCATTTGTGATCATACTTAGAGTAATTTCTTCCTTGACCTCGTCCTTGTCTTCGAACACTACCACCGTCATACTCCTCTTCAAAATCAGATGTATATCGATGTCGATCCTGACCACCAACATCTCTGCTACCATCACGTCTTCCACCAACATCCCTTCTATCTACATTCCTTCTATTACGATCATCATCATTCCTACTATGGTTATCAGCATTTCTACGATCATGATTTTCTCTCCTCTCCCGGTCTGAATGTGGTGAAACTCTACTTCCTCCATGGATTGATTTAGGTGAATTCCTTCTTCTACTTTGATTCATTTCAAGCATCATTCTTTCCAGTCTACCAATACCTTCATCAAATTTTTCATGCATACGTTGCTCCATTTGATCGGCCTCTTCCCTTCGATACAATGCTTTAATATTTTGATGGCGGTTAGCTCTCCTCGGTGGCATGGTTCAAACTTCTCAAATACTTCACAAATCAGACACAACTTCAACACTTCAAACAAAATTGCACGGCTCAAACTTCAAGCTCGGCTAACACTTCAAAACTTCAAATTCTCGGCTCCAAGACTCGATTTAGCTATGATTGGCTAAACAAGCTCTAATACCAAACTGACGCAGCGGATGTTCTGAAAATGTATGAAACGATAAAAATAGCAGTCGATGGAATGGAAGATACCGAAGTGCCCAAATTCGTTGATCCGAAGATACCGAATTCTAGCTATCTCTAATACGTTGATCATGCACGATACCATGAAGAGAGATCTACAATTCTTCTAGCGTTGATCAAGAGCACTTGATTCCGCGAATTGACTTCAACGATCAAAGATTCGAGCGCACTCGAATGTCGAAAGTGGAGATAGGAGATTACACTCAACTACCAATTTGGTGAAAGCACTCAGCTAACAAAACAAAAGTTTTTATTCAAATCAACTAAACTATTACAAATGGCACCACCGGCCTATTTATAGAAGTTACAACTCACGCAATACAAAAATGCACAACACTTAGGTCGTTTCCGACCTATCACACCACGACTCACGACTTACGACCTAGTATAGGTCGTTAACGACTTAACAGCTATTTACAACTTAATAATGACTCAACAGTACAACACTTAGGTCGGCCACGACTTACCACATCACGACCTAAAAGTACACGACTTAAAACATCATGACTTAAAAACATCACGACTTAAAAACATCACGACCTAAAAAATGAACGGCATCTGGAGTGAGCGACCTAAAAATGAACGGCATCCCCATCAGCGATCTAAAAGAAGTGGCTTCAGAAAACCTCGCGACTTAAGTCTTCACGACCTAAGGCTTCACGACCTAACGTCTCGCGACTTATAGTGAACGACCTATCTCCCCGTATCTTCCCGCGACCTAACTTAGGTCGTTCCTTTTCTCTGCGACCTAACATAGGTCGTAACTCGTTAGGTCGTAAGTCGCTAGATTGGTCCATATGTTTATCCTTCTTGTTAGGTCGCATACGACTTAACAGTATGTTAGGTCGTTCCAGCGTCTTTCCCTTTAACTCGTGAACTCGTTCTTCGTTAGGTCATTCATGCGCATGTTCCTTTAACTCGTCGACTCGTTTGCATGCATTAACTTTGCAGTTGACTCGTGAGCGACCTATAAGTCCCTTAGGTCGTGAGCGACCTATAAATTCCTTAGGTCGTGAGCGGCCTATAAATTCCTTAGGTCATGAATGACCTAAAATTCTGGGACGACTTAAATCTGATGTAGATCGCGCTGCATCACAGTGGCTTAGTGAAAACATCTGCAATTTGATCGTCTGTTTTGCAATAAACAAGATTGACAGCTCCATCTTTTTGTACTTCCCTTAAAAAATATAATTTGATATTAAAATGCTTAGTTTTTCCATGAAACACAGGATTATGAGAGATAGCAATAGCAGCTTGGTTGTCAACAAGAATATCTGTGCTTTCCTTCTGCTCCAGATCAAGATCAAGTAAAACTTTTCTCAGCCATAAAGCTTGATTAACAGCAGCTGTTGCAGCAATAAACTCTGCTTCGGCAGTGGATTGCGCTACAGTTTCTTGCTTTTTCAAGCTCCATGAGAAAACACCAGAGCCAAGAGTGAAACAGTAGCCTGAAGTGCTCCTCATATCATCAACAGAACCTCCCCAGTCACTATCAGAAAAACCAACCAGCTTGAACTCCTTGCTCCTTGTGAACTTAACACCAAAATCACTTGTGCCTTTGACATATCGAATCACTCTTTTGGCAACCTTGAGATGTAATTCACTTGCACAATGCATGAATCGAGACAAAATACTTACAGCATTCAAAATATCAGGCCTTGTTGCTGTGAGATACATCAAACAACCAATCAAACTTCTGAAATATCCTTCATCAACTTTGTCAGCACCATCTTCTTTGCACAGCTTCTCTTTTTGATTCATTGGAGTGCTTGCTGCCTTGCACTCCTCCATCTGAAACTTCTTCAATATTTCTTTTGCATATTTTTTCTGGTAGATAAAAATTTCACCTTGCCTTTGCTTGATCTCCATGCCAAGAAAGTAAGACATGAACCCGAGATCTGTCATTTCAAACACCTTCATCATCTCCTGTTTGAAATTTTGAATATGATCTACATTGTTTCCTGTAACCAATAGGTCATCAACATACAATGAAACAATAAGAATGTCAGTACCATTGTGCTTGACATACAAGGTTGATTTTGATAGACTTTTAACAAATCCCAAGTTCAGCAAATGTACATCAATTTTGCTATACCAAGCTCTCGGAGCTTGTTTTAGACCGTAAAGGGCCTTATTAAGGAGGTAGACTTTATCTTCTTCACCTTCCTTTACAAATCCTTGGGGCTGCTCGACATAAATTTCTTCTTGTAAGACACCATTTAAAAAAGCTGATTTGACATCCAAATGGTACATTTTCCAGCCCTTTTGTGCTGCTATTGCAAACAGTAACCTGATTGTGTCCAATCTAGCAACAGGAGCAAAAGTATCGGAGTAATCAACACCAAAGATTTAGGCATACCCTTTAACTACAAGCCTGGCTTTGTGCTTGTTGATCGAGCCATCGACATTAAGCTTGGTTCTAAACACCCACTTAACTCCAATTACTTTCCTGCCTTGAGGTCTTTCCACAAGGATCCAAGTCTTGTTCTTCTCTATCATTGATAGCTCCTCCTCCATTGCAGCCATCCACCTTTGATCCTTCTTTGCTTCTGTATAGTCAGCAGGTTCACACACAGCAATATTGCACCTTTCATAAACATCGGAGAGTGATCTTGTTCCTCTAACGGGAAAGTCATCCATTGTTTCATTTTGTCGGTTATCTTCTTCTTCGATGTTTGAACCAGAAAACTTGAGTTTCAGCTCTGCCATGGTCTGACTCTTCTTCTCTGCATCATCCCAGCTCCACTCTTCATCCTCCATAAAGTGAACATCCCTACTAACAACAATATTTCCAGTTTGTGGCTGGAAAATTTTATAGGCCTTGCTGACAGTACTATAGCCTATAAAGATACCCGGTGTAGCTCTCCTATCAAGCTTGTCACGCTTACTCTGTGGAACATGAGTGAAACATAAGCAACCAAATATTTTAAGGAAATTCAAAGATGGTTTATATCCATGCCAGACCTCAAATGGTGTTTTATCCCTCACTACTCTTGTGGGAAGTCTGTTTTGCAAAAAAACGGTAGTGCTTGCTGCTTCAGCCCAAAAATGTTTTGGCAAGTTTTTCTCATGTAACATACACCTTGTCATTTCCAGTATAAATCTATTCCTTCTTTCACTAACGCCATTTTGTTGTGGAGTGTATGGTGTGGTCAATTGATGTTGAATGCCTGCATCTTCGCAAAAGTGATCAAATTTTTCAGAAGTATACTCCTTGCCGTTATTTGAACGAAGAGTTTGAATTCTACAACCACTCTCGTTCTCGACTCTGACTTTGAACTTCTTAAACACTTGAGCTACATCTGATTTGTGTTTCAAAAAGAAAATCCAGCACATACGCATGAAATCATCAATGAATGCAACATAATAAAGACTGCCATTTAGAAAAGGTGTTGTTTGTGGACCTGCAATATCTATATGTACTAGCTGAAGCTTCTTCGTTGCTCTCCATGTTGTCTTCGGAAATGGGCATCTGCTTTGCTTTCCATATTTACAAGCTTTGCAATTTGGAATATGATTATCAAGTTCTGGAAGACCATTTGCCATCTTCTTTGATTTCATTTGGAGCAGCCCCTGATAATGATAGTGTCCAAGTCTCTTGTGCCATAACTCACTCATATTTTCTTTGATTTTGAAGGCAGTATGCTCCTCCTCTAAAGGATTTAAAGCAAAACTTTTCGCTTTCATTTTTATTCTGAAAATATCTTTGCCGTTTGCATCTTTTATCAAACAACATTTGTCTTTGAACACCACTTTATTACCCATTTCAATTAGCTGACCGACACTTAACAAATTCTGATCAATTTCAGGGACATACAACACATCAGTAATAAATTTTGTACCTGAACAAGTTGAGATTGCAACGGTTCCTTTTCCCTTCACAGCTATGTACTTGCCATTGCCAACTCGAACCTTTGATGAATTTGTGGTACTTAGTTCTCAAAATAAATCCTTATTATATGTCATGTGATTAGTACAGCTGCTATCTATAAGCCAACTTTCATTTGAATCGATGCTATAGAAACATGTAGCAACAAACAAGTGATCCTCCTCCTCTTGATCAGCGGATTTTGCCTCTTCATTGCTGTGTTGATCTCTGTTTTTGCATATAATAGCTTCATGTCCCATCTGATTGCATTTGATGCATTTGGCATCAGGTCTTTTCCAACATCTAAATGGAGGATGGCCTTTCTTTCCACAATGTTGGCATGGTGGGTAAGATCTCTTCTGAAATTTGTTCTTCCCCTTTGCATTTGCATATGTTGTACTTGCACCATTGTCTTCACTATCCTCCTCAGTTTTACTTTTGGCTGCGTTCTGATGCTTGGCTGCTAAAGCTCCTTCGGTGTTTGTTTCCTCCCTCATCAATCTTCTTTGTTCTTGTGCTTGCAATGCATGCAACAATTCAGCCAAGGAAATTTTTGACAAATCCCTTGTATTTTCCAAGGTTGTGATGGTTGCTTCATACCTTTCAGGTACAGTAACTAGAATCTTTTCAACGATTCTCGAGTCAGTAAACGCGGATCCAAGAAGTCTCACTTTGTTTGCAATACTAACAAGTCTGTCAGTATAATCCTTGATATTCTCGGAATCCTTCATTCGCTGAAGTTCAAATTCTCTAATTAAGTTCATGACTTGCATGCCTTTAATTCTCTCATCGCCTTCATACTCTTTTTTAAGATAATTCCATATCTCTTTGGCTGTCGTTAAGGACATGATACGAGTAAAGATGGTCGATGATACTGCAGCAAACAGGCAAGCTTTTGCCTTTGATTTCTTTGTTTTCTTTTCTTTGTACACTTTTATTTGTGCCAAAGTTGGATTATTTGGAAGTTCTGGGATTGCAAGATCTTCTTCCACTTCTTCCCATAGATCCAAGGCTTCTAAATATGTCTGCATGCGTACCGCCCAAATCTGATAGCTACTTCCATCGAACACCGTTGGAGCAAATGCAGAGAGATTGGCTTCAGTTTCCATGGATTTTAAATTCAAACACAGATCCCTTAAGAAGAAGGCTCTGATACCAATTTGTTGTTAAAATAGAGTAATAATAAGAAAATAAACTGTAATGGAGGAAGATGATAATGTTTAC
This sequence comes from Allium fistulosum, assembly GCA_030737815.1. Classification (NCBI taxonomy): domain Eukaryota; kingdom Viridiplantae; phylum Streptophyta; class Magnoliopsida; order Asparagales; family Amaryllidaceae; genus Allium; species Allium fistulosum. Next base: position 387,473,803 of record CM060907.1, on the reverse strand, counting down.
AGAGAGGAACTTCGATACATTTTATTTAACAGAAGCAATACAATTTAAATACTAAAAGGAAATATAGATCCTAAAAGTTTGCAGCACTAAGAAAAGGTAAACATTTTGAAATATTCAAATAAGAAACTTCATGCATCAGTCCTAAACACATCAGCTAACAGACATGTTACCACTTATCACTAGATAATAGAAAAGTGAGATAATAAATGTTAAAATTTAAAAGAAAAACACAAAATTTAAAGTGGTCCGATCAAGCTTGATCTACGTCCACTAAGATAATAGTTTCTTTTACTTTGGTTTTCTATTAAAGCAGTTTTCTTAAAAGAGATAGTAATGAGGGTAATAAATAAGAAAATCGATCCTTGTACAAGCCCATCTAATGTTGTATTCATAACAGATACAATTAAGTTCGCACAATTATGATTGATGGGCCAATCCCTAGGTTTTCTCTTAGCCATGAATGGTGTTGAATGATGCAAATGCAGACCAACTATGACGTCGTGTAGTTAAAGCTCTGCTAAAGCATCACAAAATCTCCGTTATAGCACATAGCGCTCTTCGACCGCTGTGCATTTTCAATACAACGTTATTAAACAATAGATCCGATTTAAGCCCCGTTATTTTCCGCTATACCCACTAAATCAAGGCTTTTTAACAGCCGCTTTAGCAACATTAATATAAAAAGATACCTAATTTTAAGGCATAAGTATTCAATATAAGTTAGAAATCTATTGTAGTCACCAAATATGAATGACTTAAATCATGATATTTTTCGATTTTATTATATAATATTAAATAATATTTTTTTCCTACATAAATTATGTGAGAATGAGAATAAATTAACTATAAATATTTACTTTTATATCCCATGAAGCTTTTTGCACCTTCATTATTTTCTGTTATATCCCCGAAACATTTTTGCACATCCACCGCTATGGAACCGCTAAGCGCTTTAACTGCACAGCTATGATGTCAACTTGTCTGAATGGTCCAAATGAAAGACAGCCGATGAGCCGTACTAAAGCTTGCTTTTTCAGGAAAGACAACATGGGGACAGAAGGCTGTCAAACAGCAACGTCGTCCCCATGTAGACAGAGAAGAACATGGAGTGGTACTATGCATTGTCGCTTTTGTCAGATGAACAATATCGTATATGTCAACCTTTTCAGTGGAACCGTGCAAAAACGTGGCTTTTTTTGGAGAGGCGGACATGCGCTTTGGTAGATGCTTGTCGTACCAAAACAAAATGGCAAAGGTGAAGCGAGCAAGAGCCTGATGAGAGGCTTGTCGTGCCAAGAAAAAATGAAAACAGGGAAGCGGGTGGGTTGCCAGAGAGAGGCGAGCACGACGAGGGTCGAGGCGCCCGAACTTGAGAGAGGATGCACTACCAGAATAGTTGTTATTTACTTACTTAAATAATACTAACATCGTACCAACGCTATGAGAAGCGGCCTCGGTAAGTCATAGGGACTATATTACATACGCATCATTATCGACGCTTTGCCGACGCTTGTATAAAGGCATTGGCGGAGCGTAGGTATGGCATCACCTCTTTCTATAACTCCCCAGCCGTTGTCTCTCTTTCACATTGCAATCGAAAGAGAAAAAAACCCCACATCCGCCTTTCGATCGTCGCCTCCCCTCCTCCACACCGTGACGCTCCCCTCACCGTGCCCCTCCCCCAAGCGGTGTGCTGTCAGGCCTCTCTTTCAGCCATGCCTCCAACCTCCATCCTCTCCTTCGACCTCCCGTTCGGCCATGTCTCCAGGCCCCACGCATCCAACCTCCAGTCCACGCGAGCCTGCAGCCTCCTTCTCCCACACGCAAGCTTCCAGCCCCACTACAAATGCCTCCACCTCCTCCTCCAACAGACGTTGACTTTGAATGTCGTCGCCTCCTCTTCGCTTGATGCCGCTGCAAATCCCAAGCCGCATATCCCCTCCTCCTAGTCCCTGCCCAATGCTCCATCGGTATGATTTATTGTTCCAATTCAATTTCTATGCATGATTTGATTAGCTTCGTATATGATATAGAATCGTTGGTTTATATTCATTAGTATACGACCGTTGACATAGGTTGTTGGTATAATAATTCATATATGATTTGAGATATCGTTGATACTGTTATCAGATTATTAGATGAAGGCATTATTATCGATATGGTATAATTAATGAAACCTCATAGATGTGTTTAATTCAGACCCGTCTGACAAGTACTGTATATGATCGTTATATAGATATTCGATTTTTAAATAAAAGAAAATTCGATATTCATCTAATACATTATTTGTCAGATTTGTTTTGGTATTGGACAAGTTATAAACGCAATGGTATTTATGTTTTGTAAATCAAGATTTCAAATCGAACGGTTAATGAAATTTCGATGACAATTCCTTCTTGTTCTCTATGTATGCTCTTTTGCATATGATACAGAGAATAAGGGGCGGTGCTGCTGAAATTTTGTTAATTATTTGATTTGAACTGATTTATGAGAGAAAAATATCATTGCGTTTGTAATAGGAAGTAGGATGACCAGCCATTTAAAAATGTGTAGAAATTTCTAGGTTATATAGCTTTGAAATTGTTTGCAAATTTAATTGTTTTATAACTAAATTAATAATGTTATTAAATGTACTGATAAAATTAATGAAATTACATATAAAATTAATAATGTTATTTAAAGTAATAATAAAATTAATAATGTTATTTACAACAATAATAAAATTAATAATGTTATTTAAATATAGAACAAAATTAATAATGTTATTTAAATTATTCATAAAAATAATAATAATATTTAAACTAAGAACAAAACACTATCGTGTGAAATATAATGTAAAATTTGTTTACGTGTAGAGTATAAAAGATGGATTATTTGAAAGATTGAAGTTCGATGTACATGAGAGGTAAAAATAGATAGAAGTCCAATGTCCATGTTCTAAATGCATGCCATTGCTGGAAACTTAGAGAGTATTATACTATGATATTACACTTACACCAATACGATTTTATGCCCGACTATCTTGTGTGGATATATTATAGAGAAAAATATCATACTATACAAGAGAAGACCGCAAATATGGATGTGGATTGTAATGAACCCCTTATTAGAGAAAATGTTGATATAGAAAGTAGAATGACTGAAATGGTTCATGATGCTGTAAGTCCAAGTATTTGGACCGAAGAACTAGATTTGGAGGAAGATCTTGAATCGAAAGAGAATTTTTTTTTCAATTTGTTACAAGCATCAAAACGACCACTCTACAAAGGTTGTAAAATGACACACTTTGCAATGACATCTAAGTTAATCGCTATAAAATCCAAATACAATGCATCAGAAATCCTAATGAATGTAATTCTTAGCTTGTGTAAAGAAATACTTCCACCTGATAATGCATTAATGAAGAACTGGTACTTCCATAAAAGGGAGGTCTTTGCCTTTGGATTGCCTTATGAAAAAACTGACACGTGTCTATATGGATGCATGATTTATTGAAAGGAAGATAAAAATTTGACGTTATGTAAATTCTGTAAACAACCTAGATATAAATCGACAAAAACCACTAGTAAAGGTGTACCTTTCACCAGAATGCATTATTTTCATATTACACCGATATTGCAAAGTTTATATGCATATGCTGTTATAGCGAAACACATGCGATGGCACAGTGAACGACACCGAGATGAAAGTGTTTTATGTCATCCTTCAGACGGTGAAGCTTGGAAACATTTCAGTAGGACAAATCCTGATTTTGCTAAAGAATCATGTAATGTTAGACTTGGTTTGTGTATGGATGGTTTTCCCTTATTTTCTACGTTTGGTAAGCCTTTCTCAACGTGTCCAGTAATTCTAACACCTTGCAATCTCCCTCCTTGGATGTGTATGAAGCATCCATACACCTTTCTAACCGTAATTGTTCAAGGACCTAAAAAGTCCAAAAAAGAGGATAGACGTGTACTTGAATCCTTTGGTTGAGGAGTTAAAAAAGCTGTGGACTTATGGTATTATTATGTACGACGTCTCAAATAAAAAGAACATTAGAATGTTTTCTTCTTTTTTGTGGATGCTAAACGATTTTCCTACGCAAAGGGATGCTTTCTAGATGGAGTACTAGTGGCGAACTCGCTTGTCTTATTTGCATGGATTGGACAGAATCATTTAGACTTACATATGGTGGTAAACAATGTTGATGAGACCGACATCCTTGATTTTTACGTGTAAAAAATCGTTCTAGATTTGATAAAAAAAAATTCAAAAGAAACACAGCTATTACTTAAGAGCCAAAGTCCATTTTAAGCAGCAAAGAAGTGTACGAGCATATGCAAGATTATCCCAAAATACACGAGATAGGAAAAGAGCCCAAAATTCAGGTAAAGGAGAGTATCACAATTGGTGTAAACAAAGTATATTTTGGAAGTTGTCATATTGGAAAAATCATAAATTTTGACGCAATATAGATGTAATGCATAATGAGAAAAATGTGTTTGAGAACTTCTTTAACACAATAATGAATGTGAAAGGAAAAACAAAAGATGATTTGAAGTCAAGAAAGGATGTCACATTATACTTAATCGTCGTGAGCTTAAAATGAATAGCGAATGATCCAATTTTAAACGTCTTGCTTGTTACGAGTTAAAAAATAAGCATCGATAAAAACTACTAGAGTGATTTTAAAATTTGAGGTTTTCAGATGGAATTTCTTCTAACATGAGAAGATGTGTTGATATGAAGGATCTTCAACTGTCGGATTAAAGAGTCACGATTGTCATGTGTTTTTAGAGATTCTTTTCCCAATGGTATTTAAAGATCTTTTGCCATCGAAGGTGCAGATGCCTATTATTGAACTTAGGTTGTTCTACAAAGAGTTGTGCTCAACCATAGTTAATAAAAATAATTTGAAAAAACTGGAAACGGATATACCTAAATTATTATATAAATTAGAGAAAATATTTCCTTCTAGAGCATTCAACTGCATGGAACATCTACTTGTACATCTACTAACTAAAGCTTTAATGCGAGAATCGGTGCAATACGAATGGATGTATTCTGTCAAGAGGTACGTAAAATACAATTAGAAGTTATATATCTTTTTCGAAATCAAAATACTAAATGTATAATTGATAATTTTTGATATGAAGGTACCTGGGTCACCTTATAAAAAGGTGAAACAAAAAGCATGCGTTGAAGGTTCAAGATGTCAAGCATACATTGTTGAAGAAGCATTCACATTTTTAGTTATTATTTTGAAGACCATGTTAAGCTGAATTCTAACACTCGTCTTTATAATGATGATAATATGGATGAGTCATCTGACATTTCTCTTCCCATTTTTCAATAATTCATCCTTCAGGTAAATGGAAGGATGGAATTTTTCAAACACTTAAAGAGTTTGTTATAGCTAGAACACCGTCTTCTAAATTGTGAAGAATTATCATATCTTACTAGGTAACATAATATCTATTTATTTATTGTCAATACCGTGTTATATGGCATAATTATGTATATCATAACAATATCCATTGTTTAACAGTCAATTTGAACAAAAAATCCAAGGGTTCAACCCAGGAAAGGATTTGAGGCTTGGTTTCAGAAATATGTAAGCATACACACACACTCACATATATTAACTGAATGAATTTAGTATGAAACAGTTCAACTATTATGTATATTGACGTGTATTACTTTTATGCAATAGGTTGTTGATAATGAAACCAATGATATTTGTTATAAAACACTTGCGTTTGGTCCAATGACGAAATGAATAAAATGCCTAATCCTCTATGTAAATGGATTTAAATTTCACACAAAGGAGTTTAGAGCCAATAAAATAACTTACAATAGTGGGCTATGTGTTAAAGGTGATGAACATGGTGATGATTTACATGATTATTATTGAGTGTTACAAGAAATAATTGAATTCACTTATTTTGTAATACCGGAGTTTAAAATATTTCTATTCAAATGCGCTTGGTTTGATACTACTTCTAATGTAGGAGTACGTCGTATACATAAAGATTATCCTATTATTAAGGTAAATAATAAAAGATGATATAAAGAACCGATCCATTTGTTCTAGTGATGCAAGCAACACAAGTTTACTATGCGCCTTATCCTGCCATGAACAACAATAAGGACGACTGGTGGGCTACCATTAAAAAAACTAGATGGTCATTCAAGGGGGATATGATCATAACCGATGATCGGCCATACCAAAATGATCCGGAGAACAAAAAAATACTCCAACTAACAAATGATGCTGATGATATAAGACCACTTAACAATGAAGTATTTGATGGAGTTGAATTAGATGAAGATGTCGAGGTTGATGATGGTGATGATGTCAAGGTAAATGAACATGGGTTTGATGATGATATTGTAAATGATACTGACAATTGGTAGCTTATGTATAATTTATTAAAAGACCGTTTTCTCTACTTGTATTGCCAAGTCTATAGTATGAAGATGGATTTATTATTCCTTATTATATTGTATATATACATTTGTATATGTATTATTATAACAGATATATCTAGTCGATGTCGACACACCGTGGTGGCTCATCATCATGTCATGGTGACTCATCATCAAGGCTAGTGGCTCTCACTCATTAAGGCATGACAAAGACGACGCACATTTGATGTCACCATTCATTTAGAGTGCCAACGTCCATGATGCTCCTATGGATGGTACTGGTCTATCCACTCGTGTGTTTGAGACAGACTCTTCCACATACGTGTCTCGACTTGATGTCTTCCCTAGAGAGCGAGGATCGGGGTGAGTAATTACATACACTGACATACATATACATGTATGTGTACACATACATACATATACACTCACCCACTCATCGGATATATACATATACACATACACAAACGTACACATACATACATGTACATATATGCTCACACACACATACACACATGTATACAATAATTTACTAATTGAAAAATCATTCATTCATATATATGTACATATATGATTTCACTACCGATGCCGAATCTGATGCCATTAGTGATGGCATGCTTCCATGGATCACGGGTTTCCAGTCTACATTTACTGCATTCCCGGTGAAGTGAAGAAGGTCACGTTCGAAGAATTTATGGTAAAGTAATTTTATTACATAACACACTATATAAATATGTATATCATTTTTTGCATAATATATTAAATTTGTATTTGCATATGAAATTCTCTTGGAAAGAGGGCATTCATGAAGAGCTAGTGCATAAGGCTTGATCTACCGCAGTGTCCAAAAAATACCATGAGTGGATGTATAGTGTGCGTAGGAGTGGCAAGAAGCATCTAGTCCTTGCCCGGGAGATATATGAGTAGTTTTTGCGGTATTGGGAGACAGAAGAATTCAAGAAAATATCAAAACAGAATTTCGAAAGTAGGAATAGAAATCTTAGATTACATACCAAGTGGCTTCAGATCATACACAGATCATGTAATGATCCGATACGTATTTATTTGTTAAATTTATTTAACATTTTGAATATATTAAAATAGCTTATATGATTGTGTACTTGATTCAAATTTCAGTACAAAGAGCAGCACAGTTAGCCTTCATCTTGACAACTCTTTTGCAGGACTTACAGGATTTTGTCATCTGATGGGTTCACCTCCAATAGTTGAGTAGATGATGCTCCCACCGAGTTTGTAGTATTTATACATGTATTTACATAATAGTAAATATTTATGTACATATACATGTATAAAATTCTAGTGAATACGTAAAATGCAGGCGAAATATCGGGCTAGGATTTTCTGAGTCAAGTGTGGAGATAACAAGAGAAGTGAACGAAGATGTTGGAACTATGCCAGACCATAGTAGAATTTATGAGTGAATTTCAAAAAAAAATTCTTTATTGGATCTATATTAGGTATAGGAAGTCTAATTTATTTAAAACATTTCTAGATTTTATTTAAATAAAATCTCTTATTTTATTTAAATTATGTACAATTTTAGTTAATTTATATTCAATTAAATATAAAAGTACATATATGTATCATATACATAAATGTATGTGTGTGCATGTGTAACATAATATTCCGTACAAGGTATAACATGTCGTATATAAATATTAGGATTTACATCACAATATGGACATGTTAGCTCATCGTATATGTATTAAACGTTGTCCAAATATATGTATATAAATTTGTTATTTATATAAATATTAAAAACTATGTAAATATATATATAACTTGTATGTAAAAATGTTAATGATTTGTATCTATATACTATTGCATTAAATATTATATATATATATGTATGTATGTATGTACATAATATAATTTTTTAAAATCATTTTACGCGTATAGATATATATACATATATATATATATGTATGAATTATGGTAACAAAATTATTATATATACATATGTATATGTATGTATATATAAATGTATTGATCTAAATATGTATATGTATATGTAGATGTATATGTATATGTGTATGGTATATTAATTATTTATTTAAAAAAATATATAGTTTTAAACCTTTCCAGATCGAATGCGCATCACAAAAAAATTGTCTGCCTATTGATATATGCTATTGTCTGCCTATAGATGATTTTCCATAGGCTTGATTATGGCCCTTTGATTTTGATTGATCTGTCATCATGCTATTTAGCATTCCATGGATGATATTGTTTTAAACTTTCATCTGTAGAGCATATTTTATTGTTAGATTAGATAATCTCTTCTTGCCTTCTATATGTTTTCGATTCAAATCTTCCTCTTAGTATATTTTATTAGTCTCTAGTTAATAGGTTATGGAGGCTTTTTTCATTTTCTTTTACTATGTAAGGTGGAATTTTCTAATTGTCGGGCTTGTTGACGTCACTTTTTTAAAGTGTAGAATAAATTGCTCTCCTCCAAAAGAGGATAACCCATTTTTCTAAAAAATTGGTTGCCTGCAGATGTCCTGTGTCATTTACACACACAAGGATAGGATATTACAAAGAGTTCTGCTTTATAATTATGGCTTTAATATTTTCTTTCAAATATAATAAGCCTAAAGGTGCTCAGGGTTACAAGTGCATGACATGCGTGTGTTGTCCGGGTATATGAGACGGTAGGCTTTGTTGGCTAGCACAACACTGATAACAGATAGACCTTCCCAGTTTGGTCTCAACACTCCTTCAGTCAGGTTTTTTTGTGTTTGCGAAAACCCAGCATAGAAATAGACCGTCAATGTTGAAATGGCGGAGCTTTACTCTTGCATTGTAGTGCTTGGCCACCTTCCTTTGTATGCTTGGTGTGGAGTTTGATGTAATGACAACCTTTTCGACCCTCGAATGTTGACACCAATACATTTACAGTATTCATGTGCCGAGCACCCAAGTGTCGAAAAGACAGAACGTTAGGGTAAAGAAAAAGAAGAAAAGAAAATGAACAAGAAAGAGGAGAACAAAAACATCATATTATTACAGTGGAATGATAACACATAATATCAAAAGATAGTACACAATGTTACTCTAATATACATAGCATTTCAGAGTTACCAATAAAAGTACTATCATTAGCCTAGACAGTTATAACAGTCTGTCCTTATAATTTATAGTATATATACATGAAGTAATGCAATGAAAATATTAATACTACGGTAGGTAAATATCCAGCTTCTCTCTAATAGCTCAATGAACATAATAAAAACCTACCTTTCGTAGACTGCTCGAAAGTGCACTCGGGGAATTTAGGGAAAACAAAAGCCATATGTAAAACATAAGTCTGGTGTGAGAAACTCAAGGAATATGTATATGGTATATAACAACACCTTTTGAGACCGTTGTACTGGTTATCCCTCAAAAGAGCCAAACTATCCAATAATTATACATTGCGATATAATAAATATAGAGTGAAGAATATAAATTAGAAAATAGCTACATCGCTTGCATCTCATGATACAACAATATTGAAGTGCAATCAAAACCGCTAAGGCGCGTTCGTATATGAATTTTCCGCAGAGACGCCTCCAGTTTAAAGCTGAAGCGAATTTCCATGAAAAAATAAAAAACTACCATCTGAGCGTCGTATATCTCTAGATAAAATATACCATAAGGTAAACACAATAGGCCCATGCCCGAACAAGCAAAACCAAACCATGTGGAACAAAGTATCAACAACTCCCCCTATGCCATATCAATAAGCATAATCTAGAATTTCAAATAATTTGAAATAATCGTATATAAATATATCTTAATTCAAAACCTTTATTAAACTACTCTATATTTTATAGTATACAAACAAATCTTTTCCATATAAAAAGCTTAATTCAAAACCTTTATGAAACTACTCTACATTTTATATCAAATTCTTTAAGAAAATTTTTAGAACTAAACACTGGGTTTCATTCCATATCATTTGAAATAATCATATATACATATATCTTTTGTATATCAAATCATACTTTTGGTATTTAAATCAAAATCTATTTTACCAAAACAACTCTATAACAAACTACTATAGCAGCATCCCCACTTTGAAACTCGAAAATGAATGCAGATGATGCTACAATCATCACCAGAATTATTTTCCAACGACATAAGTGAGTTTAGCACTTTCTATCTCATTTAAAATCTCTTTTAAAATATTTCTACTCATAAATACTTTTAAATAATACTAGTATTATTTTCTCCAAAACCTTGAAAAACAATTTTAAATATATTGGGATTTAAGTTTTCAAATTCTCAGTTTAAATCCTCTTTTTTATTTATAAACCAACTTATATAAAGTCGCTTTCTTATATAAAATCTTTCCACAAATATTTATCCTTAAAATACCTTTCCTTTTCTTTTGATTTTAAATAACATCTTTTATTAAAATTAACTTTTTAACCCAACATCTTCATCGAACGCCTTATAGTCAAATTATGAAACTCAATTCATAAGGTGTTCGTTTCGATGTTTCCACAATTACTATCTACCCAACCCTAGTAGTAAAAAGGTAAAATTGCTCATAAACTGGTCAAACACAAATCAAAAATCAATAAACAATCGTCAATGCATATAAACTGGTCAAGGCTAAATCAAAATTCATCAAACAATAGTCAATGCTCATAAACTGGCCGAGCACAACTAATCAATCAACAAACAATAACGATGCTTGTAAACCGGCTGAGCAATATTAAGCTAATAATTCTACAAAAGATAGTAATGCTTATAAATTGGTTAAGCATGTCAAATCATTCTACAAAGGATAGAAATGCTAATAAATTGGCAGAACAGGGCTAAACTAATTAATGAGGGATAACGAATGAACATCATTAATTCCTACATTAATTGAACTACACTATCAACTTGTACATATATAAGTAGAGCTTTTAATTTCATTGTTGGAATTACCTTTAAGGCATACGTTTACAAAAAAACAAATACACTCTCCAATATATAATACACTCAACTCATGTTAGGGCAATCCATTACCCAATCTCTTAATGAGTTATACCCCACTAAAGTCAAGGTTCTCTCTTAACCTTTAACTCTGATACCAAGTTGTAATGACCACCTTTTTGATCCTCAAATGTTGACACTAATACATCCACGGTATCCACGTTCGGAGCACCCAAATGCCGGAAAGACAGAATGTCGGGGTAAAGAAAATGAATAAGAAAGAGGAGAACAAAAATGTCAGAATCTCATAGCAGAATGATGATAACATATAATATCAAAATATAATACACGGTGTTACTCTAATATACATAGTATTTCAGAGTTACCAATCAATGTACTATCATCAGCCTGGACAATTATAACAGTCTTCCTTATAATTTCTGGTATATATACATAAAGTAATGCAATAGAAATAATAATACTACGATAGGTAAACATCCAGCTCCTCTTCAAGAGCTCAATGAACATCAATGAAAACCTTCCTTTCTCAGACCGCTCGAAAGAACACATGAGGAATTTAGGAAAAACAAAAGCCACATTTTAGACATAAGTCTAGTATGAGAAACTCAAGAAAGCGCATTTTGAGACCGTCACAACGGTTGTCTCCTCAAAAGATCCAAACCATCCAATAAGTACATATTGTGATATAATAGATAATAGCTAGGGTGAAGAATATAAATTAGAAAATAGTTATGCCGCTTGCATCTAATGACACAACAATATTAAACTAAAATCAAAATTGCTAAGGCGCATTCGCATATGGATTTTCCATGAAGACGACTCTAGCTTTAAAGCTAAAACGGATCTCCATGACAAGGACCATTAACTATCTTTCGAACGTCATATATCTTTAGATAAAATATACCATAAGGTAAACACAACTAACCCATGCCCGAATGAGCGAACCCAAACCACTTGGAACCAAGTATCAACAACTCCCCATGTGCAACATATCGATAAGCATACTCCAGATATGGAGTTGATATACCTCCAAAGGTTAGCCAAACCCGGAATCGTGCATCCTACTATGTCTTTAGTCATATTTCAATGGTGATGGCACGTTTAACATTTCAATACATGAGTCGTCATCGCTCGAAAAGATCACGAATCCCTAAATGGATTCTAGCATCTCGAACAGATCATGAAGCTCTACATGGGTTTGAGCATCTCGAACAGATCTCGAATCTCCACATAGATTCCTACATCTCGAGCAAATCCACTTCTAAGAGATAAAAAATGTATAATAGTCTTAAAGTGGTTTTTGATAAGTAAAACACTTACCAATCCCGGTCTCTTCAAGACTGAATCGACGAATTTGGTCATATTCAACACAATGAGAATGATCATATATGGAAACTAAGTCTTGTATACTTATCACATTTCCAACCTTCTCAACTTCCGCTATCACTGGATTACGAGTGAAGACCGATAGGTTAGAGCACTATTGCTTCTACACCCAACTCGAATCATCATTCTTAACTCTCAAAGATAGAAACAAGTCTATTTTATCGGCTTTAGTGCTAAGTATATGATTAACTATTTTCCATACACAAGTAAACACACAAAGCATGATTAACACACACAAAGCACAATCAAGTCACATAAATGACTTTTAATCCCCTTTTTATTTAATTAATCATTTATTAGTTAAAACCTTTTTTAATTGTAAAACTCGTTTTATCTAATAAAACTTCTTTTATTAATTAAAACTTCCTTATTTAAATAAACTTCCTTTATTGATTAATATCTCTTTTATTAATTAAAACTTCCTTATTCAATTAAACTACTTATTTAATTAAAACTTACCTTGTTAACTGAAACTTATTTTATTAATTAGTACTTCACTTTTTAATTAAACACCACTTATTAATTAAGCTTCTCTTATTTAAACTTGTGTATAGATTTAATATCTCTTTTATAAAAGATATATACTTGTATTCTACTATTCACATATTTACTATACTTATCTTAAATGGTATAAGCATATTCACAAATCACATAATAAAATTTACCTACTTTGAAATATAATCAAAGAAGTTAAAAACAAATGTCACTCAAACATTGTTACTATAAACCTCTTCTCTTTTATAGATTAACTTATAACTTTTCTACCTTTATTTTAAAAGATTCCATACTTGTTATTATCTTAAAATTCCATTATTAAAGATCTAAGTATATTCATAATCATTTAATAATATTTTTCAACTTTAAAATATAATTCAAGGATTTTTAAAAAACAAATGCTACTAATACATTGTTTACAAACCCAAAACATTTCATACTTTAACAGTTATCTTTAATAATCTCTTTTAAAGATCTAATTACATTTATATGGTTGTAAGACAAGTATTACTCAAACATTTTCACAACAACCCAAAACTATTCATTTATAATTATCATTAAATTACTTATAATTAAAGTCCTAGTTATAATTAATAAGGGTTAAAAAAATATAACGAACATTGTTTACTACAACCCAAAATCATTTACTTATAATTACCTTTAAAGTATTCATTATTATATATATCTATTATATTCCTAAGTATAGTTAACAAGGGTTAAAAACAAATGTTACTAAAACATTGTATACTACAACAGAAAACCATTTACTTATAGCTATCTTTAAATTATTCATTTTAAAGATCAAAGCATATCCACACTTATTGTTTAAGTTAATACACTTTAAATTGAACTTCTTAAAATGATTTATTTTAATATAAGTGTTAAAATCCAAACTTCATTTACTAATTTATAAATACTAACTTAGTTTGTAAAACTTATATATATTTACTAAATACTGTTTTAAAATGATGTATATATTTATATGTATACTAATTTACTTATAAGCTAATATAACTAGTAAAATTCTAAAATAATTTAAAAGTTATTATATTAAATAAGCTTTTTAATACTTTAATAATCTTTAACTAATTTTCTGAAAAAATATGTTTAAAAATACTTTTAAAATACTTATACTATAGTAAAACATTTATTTTAAATATCACTTTAAAATACTTACTTTATAATTTATTTAAAAACCGCAAAACATGTTTCATAATTTAAACCCATTACTTTAAAAATTCATAAATAGTTATTAAATATATATATCTAAACCTTGATATTTTTCCAATAATAAATACCATTATAGTACTTATTAAAAATACAAGCAAAGCCCTAGGATGTCTGTAACGACTCAGAATTTTAGTAGTTTGAAATTGGAATATTTAATTTATTTTAAATGTTTAAAAGTTAATTTTATAGATTTAATAACTCGAATTGCAAATATAACGATTTATTGGATAATTTAATTGCTGGATCTAATAATTGAAAATCGTTTGAATAATTTAAATCTTGGGTTTTATTTGGACAAAAATGATTTGAAGACTTATTAAACTTCTATTAATAAGTATAAAGGTAAAAAAAAACTTTTAAATTGGTTTTAGAAGTGATTTAACTAATTTTGACAATATATCGTTTTAATTTACATATAAAAATAGCCTTCCGGGGCATAGTTTCATATTTCAACGAAACTAATTCCATTGGATCTGTAATAGTGTATTATTATTGAGTTTCAAATTTCGTAGTGTTTGGAGTTATCGTTTGGTCGTGCAGGATAGAAAGGCATTGAATTAAATATCGAAAATTTAATATTATAATTGGGTTCAAAAAGCTATCTTCTCCATACGATCGAATTAGGACTTGAAACTTGTTCCATTACGTTCAGAATAGGAGTATAACATTATGAACGTCTGGCGGCAGGCCTCGATTGGTGTCCGTAATTTAAGGTCACATATTTGGAAATTTAAATAGTATATTTTACTCGATTTGACCCTAGATTTCTTTTCAGCCGCTTTTCTATCTCTTCCAACCACCCTACCTACCTATAGCAAGCCACCCTACGTATCTCCCTCTCATTTCATCCATTTAAATGTTCCATTAAGCCAAAGAAAAAAAATAAGAAAAAAAAACTTTAAAAATAAATTTCTCCATTTTTACTCAGTTAAAAAATGTGAAACCAACTTTAAAAATCTTAGTTCATCTAGAGCTTCGATCTAGGAGGTTTTCGTGAAGTGCAGCAGGGGAATTTGGGTTTGACAATAAGGTCGAGAGCTTCTGTTGTGCTAGGGTTTGGTTTTCTTGTGATATAGGCATCGAGTATAGAAACGAGCACCAGAATTGAATTGAGCATGTGAAATAGCAGCTATGAGTGGAGTTTGGAAGCGTGCGACATCGTTTGGAGGGCCACGACCAATCGCTACAGTGCAGTCAAGCTCGAGCATGTCGTGGTTTTCATGGTGAGTTCGAACTCAAAATATTTGGTATGGGATGGTCGAGATTGTCGAGAGAAAGAAGTTGGCATAGTCGAATAGATCGTTGGTGGCTTCGGTGGTTCGTGCATGTGCACATTTCAGGTCGCGGCATTGGTTCCTTTTTTGTGTACAGGGAAGAGAAGGTGAAAGGGGGAAGAAGAGTTGGCGGGTTGGGCTGTGTTTCTTTGGGCCGGTTGTTAAAAAAATATAAAAAATGAAAAGGGGAAAGAAGAATAGAAATAGGCCGGGTTGGATAATATTAGGGTAATTGAATTATAAGAAGGATTACATAATTATTTATTTTAATTTATACAAATTTTCAGTTAAATTCGAACGCTTTCGAATTTAATTGGAACCAGAATGCAAAAGCGACAATAAAAATAAAAGTGATTAAATCTCACTCATTTGGATTGCTGGTTTAATTTTATAATTAATTATTGGATGAATGGATAAATTATATTATCTGTTGGATGTTATATTATATATATTAGTAGTTGGATATATTTCCCGCCTATTGGAGCGGATGAGACCCTATGTGCCCCAGAAAATAGTGAATGAACTTATATTACCGCGATATCCCGTCTTGAAGCGGGGTTGGTATTTTATGTTATATAACATCCGTGGTCGCAGGAAACAGGTTGGAGGGATCCAACTGGATTCCTCAAAATGTTGAATTTAATTTCATATATAGTGATATGTGATATGTTTGAATAATCTGTGAAAGATTATAGTGTGATTTGAATTTATTGGATGTTATGGTAGCACTGGCCCTAAATTTCAATATTTTGAAACTATAAATATTATTTTTGGATTTGAAAGGAAATTGAATGCGATTTGGAAGTGAAATATTTATATTGAATTTTGGATTAATTGAAAGAAATTGATTTGGGTAAAATAAATGGTTTGACTTTGTACTTGACTATTCCGTGATGTTTTAAATGGAGATTTTGGAATAATGTATATAAAGGTTTTTAAATAATAAATCTAAAGTGATACTTGTTTATATATAAAGGGTTTTAAAAATCGAGATTTTTAATAGATTGGGAGAATAAAAGGGAATTTGGGAACAAATATAAAATTGATTATACTGGATTTTTAATAAGATTTTTAGGATTACGAAATGGAAGTAGAAATCGAGATTTGATTGATTTCGGAATATAATTTGGATTATTTGAGAAATAGATTTATGAATGGAATTTCAATTAGAAATTGATTTATAAATGAATTTAAATGAAATGAAACCGTTGTAAACTAGAAATGAGATTTTGAAGTTTATAAACGATGTTTATAAATATGTGAGATGATTATAAATTGGAAAATTGAAAATATAAATTCATAGTGAGAATTTATAATGAGATATGGTGATCGGTTTAGAAGGAATAGTGGATTCTAGTTTGGAATTTGGGGAAAAGGGATTTATGAAATTGGGAATGTAAATCAATTTGTGATAAATCAGTAGCATTCTATAAATATTATGTTGGTTATATTGGAATTGAAAAATATATTTTTATCGAGAAGTTGAGTTTGTTTTATAAAGAGGATTTTTAATTATTAAACTAGGTAATTTAAAAATGTTTTAGCATTTAAGTATTTCAGAAATTTAGTTATTTAAATATTTAAATTGTTGAAATGAAATTCTAAGTTTATAAACAAGTTTTGTAAACCGATTAGAAATATTATAAATAAATTGGAAGTAGTTATTAAAGTTTATTTAAAAAGTGTTTGATATTTTAAATAATTATGTAACCATATTTTTGATTTTATTTTTATTATGTATATAGTTTAAAAGCAAGTAATTGGAATTTATTTATAAATACTCTCGAGATTGTGATCCAGATAGGTTAAATGGATGAGATTGTATAAGTGAAGTGTTTATGGGATTTCTGGATATTTAGGGAATTTCCAAAATAGTTAGACTCGGAAATTTTGATAATGAATATGAATTCAATAAAGGAGTTATAAATTGTTAGATGAATTATAAATTAGCATAATCGATAATTTTTGTAAATCATAAAAGGAATTAATATAATTCCAGAGAGTTGTGAGATAAGACAGAATATTCCTAAGTATTGGAATTAAATGGTTTGGAAATAGTTTAACCACGAAATGATTTGTTAGAAGCACTACGCCATAAATGGCCTTCTACAACACAAAAAAAATGTTGGCTCAGGCCCGAAAAATGTTGCCATAGGTCTATGGCAACACTTTTATGGTGATGCAATTTTTGCCGTTGCCTTAGACCTCAAAGGCAACATTTTGACTATCTAAGGCAACATAAGTAATATTGTTGCAATAGAACCCTATTTGGGTCTATGGCAACACCCATAGGTATCTGTAGCAACATTCTAAAATGTTGCTATAGATATTAACTTTCTGAATTTGTGGGGCCCACAATGTAGAGCATATTTGATTTTTTAATAGAAATAAATATTTATTTAATAAAATGCTATTGCACAGAATTTGATATTCAAACAGTAATTTATTTAAATAAATATTTTATTTCAACATTTGAAATAGTACAAATTCCTGACTCCACTATTTTACAATTCAATGATATATAACACTGATATTCACATATACATATATTCCTCACTACATCACTCAGTTCACTCATTACATATGCAGTTTCAATTTATATAGACACCGACACTGACAAATATATGACGAGCCGAGCCGAAGGCGAGCCGAGTAGCGGGTCCGGGTGCAGCATCGGCGGGGGTCCGGGGCCCCGTAGTCCCGGCGGGGATCGACCGGTTAGGTCGAACAAGTGGGCACCGCCCGATTCATCCGATTTTGGAAGATCGAGCCTTCTTTGAAACCTGTCTTCAAGCTCATGCACTCATACACTCATGCACATTTGATTTGACTCTGTCTTCAAGCTTGTATCCAGAGCTGTCCAGTCTTCAATACCTGTCACATATAATTCAAAAGCAGTAATCTGGAAAATAATATTTAACTCAAATAGAAAATGAAAATATTTTTGTAATAATATTTGCCTCAGGTATTTGGGTTGTTTCTTTTCATAAGTGCATAAGCCAAACATGAATGCAACACATGGATACAAGGCAGTATGGAAGACAGCAAGCAACAGTTCAGGCAAAAATGCACAAAGGAGAAGCCAAGTGCACAAAGTAGTACTCAACACAGCAAGCAACATAACATGACCAAGAAATGCATGTACATGGATGAACATACATGCATCATAAGGCTTGGTACAAGAAACTACTCAAGTGCAACTACTCAAGTGCAAGTTCATACTCAAGTGTAGCTAGATATGTAGACAAGCCAAAAAAATGGACACGGCACAAGGTCAAACCCGAGTCATCGACTGGATTCAACTCAGGGCCAAGCAACCAACAAAACAAACAAGAACCAGGTTCAGCAAAATATAGACAAGCCAGTGCAAGAAACACAGCAGTACACATAGGCAGCCCATCAAGCAAAAACAGTGAATGCATCAGGCATGTACAAGAGAAACATAGGCAGTAATATGATATACAGAGAACTTGGAGCATCAGTTCATGTTCTGGTTTAACAAATGCAGCAGAAAGGAGCTAACAAGCTCAGATCAGAAATCAAAAACAAGCCAGTGAACCAAAATCCAACATACCAAATAATATCACATCGCAATTCATCATCGGCAAAGCAAAATCAAGCCAGTGAACCAAAATCCAACATACCAATACATCATCGCAATCCAACATACTAGATTTCTCAAAGTCCAACAGAAAGATTAAACTCGAGATTATAGGAAATAAAGCCTATAAATAAATCCCAATTCATCATCGGCAAAAGCGTGCGAGTGTAACCAAAATCGAGAATAATCAAGTAAACCAGAAGGCAGAAAACATACCAAATAATATCACATCGCACCCGACGACGCAGTTAAAGCAATTCGAGCAATCAATCAAGGAATTGAAACTGGTTTTATGATTGCTGGCCAATTTGAAAATTTAAGCGGCATTCTCTCAAACAAGAAATCTGCGTTTGACATCAGAATCGAACTTCTTCTGAACATTGGCGAGAAAGATTCAAGCATCGGATCTGGTCGAAGTATCATAAATTTCCAACCCTGCCGTCACGGAACCACCAGGTGAATTGATATAAAGAGAAAGCGGCTTAGACGGATTCTCAGATTCGAGGAACAGCAGCTGAGCCACAACTATCGCCGACATATCGTCCTCGATGGGTCCGTTAAGGAAGATGACGCGCTCTTTGAGAAGCCGGGAAAAGACATCGTAGGCACGCTCGCCACGGGATGTGTGCTCGATGACCATCGGAATCAGGCCGTAGAAACCGCGGTGGGGTAGTGGAGTTTTGTTGGGGGCTGCGGTTGGTAGGATTTGGGAGAGGCAGCAACGAAATTGGAGGTGAGAACGAAATGGGAACGAAACTTGTCTGAGATTAGGGATTTGGAAATTAGGGATTTGGAAATTGGGGGTGAGAACGAAATGATATGAAAAGTAAAGCGGGAAAATGAAAATTTGGTGCAAATTGTAGCGGTGATCCATGTTAACAATCAGATTAAATGTAGACCGTTGGATCATATTCACGCGGATTGCTAATTTTATTAATTTTTTAATTTGAAAACATCTATAGCAACACTATATAAAAATGTTGCATCGTGTTACACTTGTTTAGCTAGAGCAACACATTTTTATGGCTAAGGTAACACCATAAATACAACGTTGCAGTAGGACCAAAATTTTATATCTATCGCAACATTTTAGCTGGCAACACCTTGCAAAAATGTTGCAGAAGGTCATCTATGGCGTAGTGAAGATATTTTTCTAAGTGATGGGTTACAAATTGAAATGGAAAATATTTATAAGTGTTAGAAATATCTTGTTATGGATATAAGAATATAGAATTGGTTTCAATGTTGAAATATTGAAGGATATTTGAATAAATATATCTGGGTAAAGATATTTTGAAATAAATATTTTGGAAAATTTATAATATGGGCCTAGTAACTACTTGTGGATGTTATTTGATAGTTAAATAACTGACTATCAAATCTAGCCGAATTCGTTGATTGCTTTGAAGAGACCGGGATCAGATTTAATTATCTGAAAACCTCTTCGATCCGGTTTTTGCGTTGCGAATGGTGATATCTCAAAGATAATGGAGATGGTGATCTTGAAGGAGATTCGGTTTGTTCAGACCCAGAACAACTTGTATGGATGAATGCTATCATTGCATTGCTTATCGGGAAGGTAGTGTTAGCATTCCAAGTATGAATGCTATTCTTAAGGTAAAACGTAGCCTCATCAACCGAAAATGACTAAAACAGGGGAGATGCAGCAGAGCTAAGTGTGTCGCACCCAAGTAGGGTATGTTATCACCTTTCTAGATACCCTCGGATATATTATATTAAAATTATGGATATGATTGTGCATGAAAAAGAGAGCGCTTGATTAGGGTGGGAACAACTGGGTGATAACATATTCGGTACTATCCAGGTTAGGGGTAAGCCGGTCTTGTGTTGACAGGGGATCCCGGTGAGGTCCTCGGTACATTTTTCTAGAGATGCACTGTGACGGGCGGTATCCCAGTAGCCTAGTCATTGTATGAAATCCAATATCCACTACGAGCCTTTACAGTTTTGATTATAGAGCCTAGTATGCTAGAATTTAATTAATGTAACAATTTCAGCTATTTTAATAAGTATTTGTATTTAGACACTATTATAATATCAGATGATTTTGATATAAATGTTTTGGTTATCGTAAGGTAAAAAACCGTCGTGTTTATGTGTGGCGTGGTCTTACGAGATACCTTTGTTTTTAAAAGGATTTTTATAAAAGTAATAATTCAAATTGAGTGTGTTTACTCACGCTGGTTTTCCAAACTAACTCGGGTGTTATTTTATTATAATGCTCGGGTTAGACCGAGTATTACAGATTCAGGTTAGGATGCTATGGAGCTCAGGAAACGAGCTGGATGACAGAGATGTATTCCACGTACTTGATTTTTATTCCGCTATGTGTTTTAGTCTGTATAGTCAGCACTGGTGAGGAAAAGTTATTATAACTGTCCAGATTGATTGTTGTTTGTTGTACTCTGATGATGGTATGTATAAATAACAGTTATAGTTCTTTTTGTATAAAGACATGTTATTATCTATTATATATTATTCCGCTGCAATTGTGAGATTCTATGTTATTGTTTCTGTTTCTTCTTCTATCCGTTTTCTTCTTCACCTCTAATAATCCGCCTTTTTGTTCAAATTGAGTTGGCATGTGTGGTTTATTATCAGCTTAGACTGTATAGGAAAGTGGGTCGTTACACGTGGTATTCAAATTTGACTTTGAAAATCATCGAACATAAGGCATTTTCAAAATGCATTCATGGCGACCTTTTAACATTTAACTTTCACAACTTCCGTTCACAATTTCTGTAATTTCCAAACCAATTCCTTTGTGTCAAATACACCAAGACATATGTAGCAAACAACCAAATACATATTACCGCAATATATTCACATTTTAACCAATTTAACATATGTTAAACAAAAGGGATTTCAAAGTGCATTTATAGCGACTATTTTGCTTCAACCATTCACAACACACTATCAACTTCACATATAAAATTATCAAACATGTAAACAAAAAGTCCTAGCTACGTTACATATTTTAGAGGGTTAAAGGTTATACTACATATAATGTTGTCACTTGCTTTCCAAAGCAAAGAGGGGTCCAAAAGTAATAACTTGCATTGTTATCTATTTTAATTCATATTTAACACAACAACAAATACACACACAACATATACGAATTAAATGTTGAGTTTAACCCCAAGCCTAATCAAGACGTAAAAAATCCCATTGCGAGTGCAATGGCTTAGACAGCGTCTCGATTGGACCTCGTATTCCAAAATTATTGATTTCATAAGAAATTGGATTATATAATTTTAATCAGTTAACTAATTAATTGCTAATTACCTCAATTAAGCAAATCCTCTTTCTTCCCTAATCTTATGCACAGTGATACATGATGGTACATGTCCAAACCTATTAAAGGCCGCACCTTCTCTCTTCTCGTTCTCCCTCATTTCTCAATGCAATCGCGTGCCTTCAGTTGCAACAAACTTCACTTCGCGTTCTCTTGGTGACGGACACCACCATTCGAAGATCGCACCCCTAGATGAAATTGCAACCTGATGCCCAAGTCACGATAAGCCAAATGTCACATTTCACTATTCAATGCCGCACCTCACCAAACTACCACCACCGACTTCTCTTGCCACCCCTAGTTCAACGCCATATCCCTTTTTGCACAACTCGCCTTCAATCACCTACGATCCCAAATCCAAGTCCGGCCTTCAAACTTTACTCACCCCCAAATATGATCGCACCCAACAATGGCCATATAGATTCGAAGCTCTCGCTCATACAAATTTAACGGATCCAAAATAGACTACTATTATCACTTATAGCTCTCTAAATTTTTTTTTAAAGGTGGTGGCTACATTTTTTTATAGTACAAAGAAAAAAATAGAAAAAAAAGCGAGAGAGAGGAGTAGTGGAGGGTTAATTTACAATCAAATATTTATTATTTTTAATTTTTTGTTTTAAAATCGCTATACGTTTCAACCTCGCACGACCACATGTACGTCTGATCGATACGAAACTCGTCGGCGTACATCATCTCATTATTTTAGTCCCGATGACACTAGTTTCGTAAAAATCGAAGACAATGCCTTGGGATGATAATTTCACACATTTCAAGATTATTTATCGATAAAACGATTTTCGATCACATTATCGATATTTATTCGGACTATTTATTTTTGTAAACATTTTTCTAAAATAAGTTTACTATCATTAGTTAATATTTAAAAGGGGTTTGACAAGGTTGTTAGATCAATTTAATCACATTTATCCAAGACTTAAATATTTAAATAATTCAGATATTTAAATACGAAGTGTCCGAAATTCCAGGTCGTTACATTTGGTCTTCACCCTTCTTTCTTCTAGGGTGTTGAGCCCGAGCCTTAGTAGTTCTTCATTTTGTTTGGAACATCTACCTCGACGGGCAACATGAATTCATACCCATAGGCTAAAGAGGAAGAGGAGTGTCCAATTGAGGTCCGGTCGGAGGTGCGGTATAACCAAATCATAATGGAAGGTCTTCAACCCAGTTTCTCATATCCTAGTCGATTCGCTTATTCAATGTTGACTTTATGGTCTTATTTATAGTATCTACCTGCTCATTTTCTTGAGGATGGACGGTAGAGGAGAAACACTTCTCAATTTCATTACTTTCGAAGAATTGTTGAAACATGCCACTCCCAAATTGAACACCATTGTCGGTGATGATCTTCTTAGGAAGTCCAAAATGGAAAATGATGTTCTTGATTAGAAAATTCAGATTCTTAGGCATGGTGACCCAAGTTAGGGGCTCCGCCACTACCCATTTTGTGAAACATTCAATAGCAACGATAGCTTGATTATAGCCTCCTTCCCTCGCATTAGGTAGTTTCCCGATAATAGGTGTCGAATGGCTAACGGGATGTTATAGTTATAAATAGGCTTGGGGACACCCTTTTAATTTTTGCGAACCGTTAGCACCGGTCGCAGTTCGTGACATAATCCATGGAATCTTTGGTCATGGTTGATCGATAGTACCCCTCGTAGGCACCATTTTTAGTTAAGCTTTTCCACTCCCTCCTCTGGTTTGTTCCCTGCATAAGGTTTCATGTAACTCTTCTAGTATGTGATTGGCATCTTCATTTGTAACACATCGTTGAAGGGGAATTGAGTAGCCTCGCTAATAAAACTTTCCATCCATGCACGTGTAATATGGTCCCGATATAGTACTTTCTGGGCCTCCTTCCTATTTGCAGGAAGGTTCTTGTTTGTTGGATACTTCAAAAGCAGGGCCGTACACGTATCGGTTTAAACTTCATCTATTTCCATGGAGGTTACCCTCAACTCAATACAGAGGGTGGCCCATACTTTCAGCAGCACCCAAGGGTTGTTCTCCTCGGGATTACTTGTTACATTAGCCAATTGATCGGCCTTGGCATTCTTTTCTCGCGGTACTTGTACCAACTAAAGTTGGAGAACATGCTGATGTGCTTCTTTGCTTCCATAACATACAAAGTCGATGTATTGCCCTGAACTTGGAATCGCTCGTCGATCTAATTCACGATAAATGAAAATTCCCTGAACATATAGCTAGATTATATCCACAAGTCCCTTGCGATCCTAATATCGGGCACGATAGCTTCATAATATACCTCATTATAGGTTGCCTGGAAATTCAAGTGGATGATAAAGCATAATTCCTTCCCTTCGGGCATGATGAGGACCATATCGGCCTCCACCCCTTTTCATTTGATGCCCTATCAACATACAGTTGTCATGCTCGTTGATCAGTACTTGCCTCTTTCTCACCATTGTCCAAGTAGGAACATTCTAGCATGT
Organism: Allium fistulosum; assembly: GCA_030737815.1. NCBI lineage: Eukaryota > Viridiplantae > Streptophyta > Magnoliopsida > Asparagales > Amaryllidaceae > Allium > Allium fistulosum. The sequence continues at coordinate 387,448,663 of CM060907.1, read as the reverse complement.
AGTCGATCATGGCTTGACCTTTAATGGATGTGCATGGATAGAAAGCGATATGATGTTGTCCAAGATATATGGACCATTTCAAAAGGTGACCAGCTATACTAGGACAACCCAATACTTTCTTTTATGGCTGGTTAGTGAGGACCTTTAATGGGTGGGTTGGAAATATAAATGGAGTTTGCAGGCAGCTATTAGTAGGCAAAAAACCAACTATTTAAGTCTTGAGTGTCTTGTTTCTGGCTTCGAAAAGATTTTTCTAACATAGTATATGTGCATAAGATCTTTTCTTCATTTAAAACCAAGGTAGCAGTGATCATGTAGTAATTACTATGAGATACAAATAGAGGTCTTCCCCGTGTTGGATTTGGGTCAGCATGGTTAAATGGTGAATTTCAGTTTCTTTTTTTACCGTTTTCGATCTTATTAGGCCTAAGAAGTCGAAATCAATTCAGATCTAATATAAATAAATTTTAAATAAAATATTTATTTTACTTAATTAATTAATATAAAAAATTTAATTGTTTATATAAATGATATATAATGTGTACATGTGTATCAAATACACATGTCCGTGAACGTGCATGTGCAACGTAAAATGCGTACATGGTTAAACATGCCAATATCTAAGTGCTGAGATTTACACTTCAATGGACATATTAGCCCCTTCATATATGTATTTGTTGTTTATTGTTATACAATATTAATGTAATACAAAAGTATTTATGCATACATACACATATTAAAAAATATACATATACACACATGCAAAACACAACTATATTGGCATTTATATATTTATATGTAAAATATTTTTTTTTAAATATAAAAAATATATAAAATTTAAAATTGAAATCTTTAAGAGAAATCCAAATTAATACTACTACAAAACAGACCATTTGCATCGGTTGTTTACCCCCTTTTGCATCAGTTCAACAACCGATGCATATGCAACCGATGCAACAGGCTTAACACTTTTGCATCAGTTTTGAAACCGATGCAAAAAGATCCTTTTTGCATCGGTTGTTACTAACAACTGATGCAAAATATCATGGTTGGTTGCTTGGACACAGCCCCCATGTTGCATCGGTTGTAATGAAAACCGATGCAACAAAGAAACTTGTTGCATAGGTTGTTGTTGAAAACCGATGCAAACTAATCCCTCTATTGCATCGGTTTTTTATAACAACCGATGCAAATTAATCCCACTATTGCATCAACTATTTATACCTGATGCAAAAAAGTCATTCTCAGAAACCATTATTACAGTACTCAAATAGACTATATGTATATTATTGATTAATAAACAATTATTGCATGCAATATTACAATCATTCAAAATTAAATTTGATGACAAATACATAATCAAATTTAATAATTCTACAAAAGAATGAAAAACATAAATAATATACCGAGAAGAGAATGTATCGTTGACAATGGATAAATTAAGCAGATATTGGTCTTCAAATGCACAAACCTTCATCCTATATTGTACATGAGCTACCTTAAGTTGAGCTATTCCATCCAAACAACCACAACCTGCTCCTCTTCTACACTGTCACCTTCAATATGTTGATAAATTGATTGAGGAAAATAATTTTCACTCACACTTTCAAGTCCTGCAATGCTTTTTTTACTGCCAAACAATTCTAGCAGCATCATTCCATAGCTATAAACATCGGATTTACTAGAAACAACACCAAAAGCTCGAGAAAAGACTTCGGGGGCAATGTACCCTATTGTTCCTCTAGCTCCATATATTGATATAATACTCTGTTTAGCAAGACACAGTTTTGCCATTCCAAAGTCTGATATCTTGGGACAAAAATCTTGATCCAGTAGTATATTATGTGGCTTGATATCAAAATGCACTATTCTTGTGTTACACCAGCGATGTAAATACTCAAGCCCTCGAGCAATGCCAATCGTAATCTCGTAAAGTTTGTCCCATCCTAAGGTTCTTTGATTTGTGTCTTTATCTGGATATAAGTACTTATCCAATGATCCGTTGGACATGAAAGCGTAAATTAGAGCTCTTTTAGACCCTTCCACACAAAAGCCAAGTAGGCTGACGACATTAACATGAGAAGTCCTTCCGATCGCTGCTACCTCATTTATGAAGTCCTCGCCATTTCCTTTGGTTTCATTCAGCATTTTTATTGCTACTGGATGCCCGTTAAATAGTTTACCTTTGTAAACATTGCCATAACCTCCTTGCCCAATTTTGTCACTGAAAGATTTTGTCATTCTCTTTACAGCAGAATATGTGTAGCGTTTTGTAGCTAGTGAACCATAGTTCTTGATAAAAGCTTCAATCGCATGAGCATGTTTTGCTTTGTTTTTATTATAAAATATTTCGATAATTCTGTTCGGACCATGTAACCTGGGAATGAAAATAAAGCTGCCCAGTATTGAAAATAAAGCTAATCCAAAAGCAACCCCTGTAGTGAAAAGAATAGCAGTTAGAAGTTAGAACTCAAGGGTACATATGTGACATCCTAGAATCTTTCTTTGTCATGCTCACTGTTTCAATAAAAAGTTTTCTTATGTATCTTAGTAGAATGTTTTATTCTTTTCAACGGATTCATAGACTCTACTCTTTATTTTTAGGTGAATGTGCGCTCATATGGATTTGTCCGTTAGTTTAAAAAAGCAGAGCAGATCATCATATTCCAACAACCAAACGGGTAAAGAATTTACTACCTAATATTATAATTATGATGTTTCTGATAGTAGGGTGACCACCGCCTGCAGAACATATTTCGTTAAAAATTTCAGAACAAATTCAGATCAATCACGAATTAGAAAAATAAATAGCCAGATTAGGAAAAAAACTCATACCTTGGGAATCACAAGAATCAATTGAAGCTCCACTAGAACAAAAACAGAGATGCTGATAAATATCCGAGGAATTATACCCACAATACCCTCCAGAATTCACACAAGTACCGCACCAATCAGAACCGGCAGTCCACTGTAAAGTAAAACCCTACTGCAAAGCCTGTCTAAACTGCAACCCTCCATTAATCAAATTATTAGCATCCATTATAACTTCTAAGTAACTTCATTTGAAAATACATGCACTACTGGTAATTTAGAGATAATTTACTAAAAATGGAAAGAAGCAATTTAGCGATGATTTTCAGTCTACTGCAGATATGTTCTCACCATTAACAAATGGCCCCTAAAAGAAGCACGTTTAGAGACTTACATTTCAAGATGCTTCAAAAAATAGTCATATAATTATGCTCAGGAATAGTAACCTATTCACTCAGTATAATGCTCTGAAGCTCACGACAACTCAAACCATTTAACTTAAACGTGAATGGCACCTACTGCCCATCACAGTGAATTAGGACAACAACTCAAACGTGAATCAGGAATAGTCATACCATTTAACTTCACTGACTTGCATCTACTGCCCATCACAGTGCCTGCATCTCCCCTGAATAAGAACACACACATAGGTTATGTGTGTATAAATGTACTATAATAGAAGTAAATAGATGATGATCTAGCATTCAAAGTCGACTAAAATCCTTGAGAGCAAAAAAAAATACTACTTTTATTCATTGAAACTCAACAAAGGTGCGGCCCAGTTTCATATATAAAGAGATGAACTTGGGCCAAATCACATTTATTGGACACTGTAGCATATAAATACAACAATCATACATTTTCTGCAAAATTGTAGCTCATGGTAGCAAGCATGTGATGTATACATATATAAGAAAATTAAACCCAGTCTCTGATTGTTACTAGACTAATTATGCAAAATATAATTCCTAGCTGCAACATGAACCATTCATTAATCTGTCACATACAATTACATAATTTTACATGTATCTAACTTTTGTCCCTAAGCCTAAATTTTTCTCACTATAAATGCATGAAACAATCGCATGGAACATTTTATGGCAATAAATGCAAATTGTGGTAAGCATTACAAGGTTTATGGCTTTGACTACTACAACTAAGAAAGGCTTAGTTCTTTTTGCAGACTGCAAGAGAAAAGCCAAACAAGATTATTCCCTCACGTTTGAGTTGTTGTCTAAACTCTGTCACCTGACAAATGAGACAACTGAGTGTTTGAACCGTGCAGCTCCTAGGAAAGTTTAATCAGGCTATTATGTGCTATGGAAAATAGAGGTGGGTTAAAATTAATTTTAACAGCAATACAAGGGACAAACGAGACAACAATAAGAAATGAACTCTAAATAATAAACAATTCGCATAACCATAATCAAAAGCATAAACTAACCATAACCATATTAGTTATTGTCTAATATCACTGTAAACAAGAACGATAGATGCATACATGGTACATAATACAGTTCTTAAGGTTTATGATGGAAACTTTGTTTTCTACACTTAACAAAAAGGAACAGAAAAGGTATACTAAGCATAGCCAAGAACTTGATAAGGTTAAAGTGCTATAGAAAAACAGAGCCACTTGGACTATCAGCAAAGATCAATAAAAAATCAACTTCCAAATAAATAGTAAGCATCTAATCCTTGCAATATAAATGGCATAATAATCACAATTCCAAGCATTGTTTGTAACTAAAAGAAAATCACCATCCAAAGTACCGTTAGAAACCCATTAAAAAGAGAAACAATTAAGAAATTATAAAGTTATATAGCATAAATTATAAATAATCAGAAATATTACACACACCAAGGACAATGTACGAAGATCAGAATGAATTCATATCTTCTTCATCAAAGGATCACTTGAATCTAGGCAATATGTGTTTCATCCAAACTAAAGCAAATAAAGTTAACAATTAAAAAATAAGTCAAATTTTCAAACCAAATGATAACAAAGTGCAAAGAAGTAGCAAACTTGCATATTTTTCATTATGATGCTTCAAACGTAATTTATCAGACATAAAATGTGCATTATCCATATTCACAAAATAAAAAATTCTTAGAACTGCTGGAAAGAAATACAAAATAAAACACTTTGGTATCTAGAAAGTACATACTCTAGTTTTGTTTAATATCAAAAGTAACCAACTATAATAATATCGGAGTAGTCACAATGGAGAGTATTTAAGGTAGTAATATCAGTAGTCACAATGGAGAGTATAAATTTTCATTGCTCTCGTGGTAATGCTTTATAATTTACGATGTTCAATTTCAAAATAACAATTCAAATTCTACATAGATTTGATGGGAAGATGTGGAAAGGAAAGAAAATAATGTTTATAGGAAACTCGATAAGCCTTAACCCATGTCACTAATAAATTTGCTTTTATGATGTTTCAATAGAAATTAATGATAATTTTAATGACGAAAAGAAGTATGCCACCTGCCATCGCTGTTGAGCACCTGCCATCGCTGTTGAGCACCTCCATCGCACCCAGATTCACACCTCCATAACTCGCAACACCAGAACGTACCTAGAAGCGCATGCGACCTTCCTTATCACCTTAAGATGTTGATGCCGTTCGACCTCGCCTTGCCCTAACATGCTTGAAACACGCCTCCTCACAATAGCCGCTAACGACGTACGCAAGGCTTATTGCCTGTATTTTATTTGAGATTGGAATTAATACTAAAGGTGGAGATGAAAAGGAGATCTGGTTTAAGGGGGGCTGTAAAATTATTTGGGGACGGAATGAAAATTTGATGGAGGAACAAAAATTTAAGAACAAAAATTTTAGCGGCAAAGAAAAATGATTCGGCGGCAAACAAAATTTACCGTAGTTGCATCGGTTGAATTTAAAACCGATGTTACAAAAACTATTTGCACGTCCCAATTGCATCGGTTGTTGGTGACAACTGATGCAAATTTGATTTTTTATTAGCTATTGCTTTCCACGTACCAATTGCATCGGTTATTAAGATATAACTGATGCAAATAGTTCTATTTGCATCAGTTTTTACTTGAACTGATGCAAATGAGGCGAAGCAATATTCACATTTTGTACTAGTGTAATTAGATCTAGACTTAAAATATCTTATTTGAAATCCAAATTTAATTATTTTACATTAATTTGAAAATTATGTATATATATGGAAAAAAATTATTTTCGAAAAAGCATGAAACAATATATGTGGAAATTATAAATTATTTAAAATCCTAATTTATATGTATATATAAATGGTATTATATAGTTTTTCATAAAGTAAAATATACGTGAATTTATTTATTTTCGGCCATACAAACTTTTGATAAAAAAATTTCTCTAATTTAATCTGCACGGATTAAAATGGTTTTTTTTATTATAATTAAAATTTCCATATGCAAATCAAAATAAGTTTTCTTCATATAAATTTAATAGTATAGAATATATGTATATTTATTTATATTTACATATATAAATATATATAATACAATTTAATACTTTTAAACCAATTAATATTACATTTTGGTTTATGCACATACATACACACATGCGTATATTGCATGTATAAAAGTTTAAATTAGCCTATAAATATATGTATGTATGTTAGCAATTGCTTAAAGATTCAAATTTTAATTTTCAAAATGTTTTAAATTAATTTTGTTTTTCAAATATTTTTTTACATTATGGTCGAAAGCAAATAACATACAAATAAAAAATAATTGTTTTCTATAATATATTGATATTTAAATTGATATCAAACAAATATAAGAATTATGATGTAATTCTAACCTATTTTTTATACAACAACATAAAAATCTATATATATATATATATATATTGTTGAAAATTAGATGCTACTTAAACTGTAAGCTTGAGGAAATACCTTGAATGTTTAATCGAATGAACTCCCTAAATCTAATTCAATCCCTTCTAGAAAATGCTAGTAATCGAAGATATCTACACAACTTTTATTTTATTTTATTTTATTTAAACTTGAATTCTTGATTGAAAATAGAGAGGGCAAAGGAAAAATGATTTCGGACTTTGGGTGGTACGGAAGCAAGAAAAATCATCCAAAAATAAAGAGGGTGTAAGGTTTAAATAAGAAAAGGAAGGGAGAGGAAAAGGGGATCTAGATCACATCTTTTGCCCTTTCTTCAACCACTAGTTCAAACCCATATACCAAAATATCATACCCCTTAACCCCTCCATATGGTCAGCTATTCCATAGGCTAATAGGCATATATGCTACTTCAAACCAGATTAGTAATTACACATTTTAAATCAAATTCAAATGTGTATCGATATTGTATATCGATAAGTATATATATAACTTATATATATGCACTATTTTCAATACTAATTCAAATAAATAAAATAAATTTTTATTATTAATATTTCTTAAATATTATCTAATTTGTTAATTTATAACAATTATAATTAATTAAATCTGGTGGTATTTCAAGTATGCAACATTGCGATTTTGTGACTTATAGGTGTAAATTCAGTCAGTAATTAATATCGAACAATTCGAATATTAAATTTCACATGTCATTTTAGCTAGTAGTATAACAGTTTGGTCGAACTTATCGCTTACACTGTTTCAGTAAAATCAAATTTTACTATTTTATGCGGTCTTTGTTAGTGACAATTATTTACACCAATTTTACCGATTCGAATTTTACTAATTTAATACAAAATTAATAATTTATAGTAAATTAAAAAATTGTCCTTAGGACATATCCCTAACTCTATTAATCTTCCACTTGCACTTGGGGCGAATTATGGAATCTCTATCCCATCTGTTTGATTAGTTTGATGAAAACCGATCGAGGCAGTCCCTTCATGAATGGATCTATTATGTTGTTTTGATTACCAATTATATCATTCAACTCTCTCCGATGCTAATAAACTACCTTTATCATGTGAAACTATTCAGATTATGTTTTTTGACTTATAGTGAGCTATTATCATTACATTGTAGCACATAACAATGATGTAGTATTCTTAATACTTAGAATCTCCCCTAGCTCAATTATATTAGTGCATTTTATTTGTTCATTTATTTTATTGGGATGTTATTCAAGGGATTGTACTTAGCCTTTTTTCATTGAATTAAGCCAGAAACTTTCATTTGGAATATTTCCAACTTAAAGCATTTAACTAAGGCTTGAACAAGAATTCAATATTAAGATGTTATACTCAATGTCACTTATGAAGCTCAAGTCTGAATACTTCTTCATAAGAAGGCTGTTGTTTTCAATAACAATTCTGGAATATTTTACAAATACTTGAGAAAACACTTAACTACCATTTATCAATCTTAATTTAGATTTGTTACTTGTTTTATGTATCAAATATATAAGCTAAATATGATAATATAAACAATTTAACGTGTATGATAACTCTTATTGCCAATGCATGAGGCATCCATCTTACTTGTTCCATATTAAACATTTTAATATGGTGTTAGTGCATACCGTTTGGGACATTCCCAATATCCTTTTATGCTAATTATAAAAGATATCATTTACAAATCCAATGTTGAGTACTAAGCAAGCAAACTATAATGATTTTAACCTAAGTAGTAATCATAAATCTATTGTTTACCTTTTAGAAATATTATAGTATTTTTATAGTTCTTTCTTATAGACACACGGTTCTTAAGCATTAACTAAAAATCAAACTATTAGATATTTCTATCAAAAAAACATGTTCAATGATGATGCTTGTCGAATGATACTTTTGTATTTGTTCTTGAATTATATTCGAAACCTACAAACTCAATATCGCTCTAATTGACTTTGAGACACTTTGGTTGTTATATGGAAACAGTCTATTCTAAATCAATATTTAGAATTTTCCATTTCAACACTATTTACCAAAATTTCAAAGTCGTGCTAGGTGATAATTTTGTAAGTAAAATCTGAATTAACTTAAGCATGTCGAATGACAAATATGTTACACTAATTTCAACAATTGAAATTTATGATGTCATTCTTAGCAAGGTTGCTCACTAGATTCCCATTGCATTGGTTTTCTTCTTCAAAACACATTTGTCGCCAATTGATCATATCCCTTTGCTGCATCTATTAAAATCATATTTTGATATTGTACTTGGAATTTATTTAGGATTTGCGCATCATACCATGTACTGTAGTCAATACACCTAATAGTTTAATTGATAACCAATGAATATCTAATTCCGACATTGATAAGAAACTCATAGTTTTTCTTTAATGTGAGAGAATACTTATTAGACATTCTAATGTGTTGTATTCATTTAGGTTTGGTTAATTTCATTTCATCTCTCGTAATTGGTTTTATCTTTGGATCGTATCCAAAACCATTTTACTACAAGTAATTTCTAAAAGAAATTCCTTCGCCATGAAGTTGGTGTTTCTTGAAACAACAATTTTTTTTAGTACAATGGAATAGGTATGCATAAACATTTTATGAATTGCCTTATTTATAAATATTATTGATTTGGTTTTAGTTTACGAAAATTTATGTTCAAAACATAAACTAATCAATCAATATTGATCTTGTTAGAACCGGGCCAGCACACAACCGGTTAAATGGGTGATTTTTTTTTACCATTTTGGATCTTATTAGACCTATGAAGTCTAAATTGATTTAGACCAAATCTAATTTTTTAAATAAAACCATTATTTTATTTTATTTATTAATAAATGAGTTTTTACTATTATTACAATATGTATATATATTGTGCACATGTGTATCATATACACATGTACATGTACGTGCAACGTATACATTGTACATGATTTAACATGCACGTATCTAAGTGTTGGGATTTACACTGCAACTAACATATTAACCCGACCGTATACATATGTGTTGTCTGTATTATAGTATTAGTATAATATAAAACATTCTTATATTTAAACATATGTATATTTTTCATATATAATTATAAAAGTAATTGTATTTATACATATACACACATATTTATGTATAAAATGATTACTTATAATACAAATATAAATAACTGTAAATTGATATCCAAATTAAAAAATTAGATTTAGATTTGAAATTTCTACAAAATTCAAATTCAAATTTCAAAATCATAAACAAATTTTATGTATATATGTATATATTATAAATATCTATATATTACAATTTTTTCTATAACTTATGAAAATATGTAAATTTATTTTAAATTTCATAATTTAAATCATTTGTAAATATATATTTAAATACTAGTGCATAATATATATAAATGATATATATGTGTGTATGATGAGTTATATTTAATTTCGACCATATGTATATATATATATATATCTTTATGTGTGTTATATTTAGTTTTGGCCGTAAATATATATATTTACGGTCAAAATTAAATACAACACACACACAGATATATATATATGACAAAAATAATTTTTTTAATTTAAATAAATATGTACGAATTTATTAAAAGTTTTTTTAAATATATTTCCATATGAAATAAATCCTTTTTTATATCATTATATTACAAAATTACGTGAATATGTTTAATTTATTTATTTATATACGTATGTATATGTGTATGTGTGTGTATTGTAATTTAATGACTTTGATTAATATATATACATATATATATATATATAATTATAATTTGAAATAATATACAAATATATATACTTTTTTATTTTGTATGATAATAACATTTATAAATTTATTAAAATAATTTAAAAATACATACATGTATATAAAATAGTTCTAAAGCTCTATTTTATTTTAGATTGCATGTTTAATTTAAATTCGAATTTTTTCCAACTTAGTTAGGTTAAAATCAAATTCATACGTATACAAAAAAAATATTTGTAACAAAAATATATAGACACACACACTTTCTAGCTCGACAACACATAAATATAAGGATTTGTGATAAAAGCTAATCTAACAGAAATAATAACACGGCAAATGACATTTAAAACTATATATGGATTTTTTGTAAAGTTTGATCTCAACAAAAGCTTAGTAATGACACCTCGAATGTGAATTAATAGAGCTCTTAGGATCGAATGTGACCTCTTCTAGAAAGTGCTACCAGTCATAGAGATCTGTGCATCTTTCTTTTATTTGATTTGAGTTTGTGTTTAGCTTGAAAATAATGGAGGAAATGGGACTATGGTGTTTTCGGCCAGAGGTAGAGGAGAGAAAGAAAGTCAAAAATAAAAGGTGAGAGGCAATGGGTTTAAATAATAAAGAAAGGAAAGAGAAAAAATGGACATAGATCCATCCTTTTCTCCACTAATTCAAACCTGAAAATATCAACATATTACCCATCCTCCCCCTTATTGTTTAGCCAACCATCCCATGAGCCCATGGAATTCCATCCGACTTCAAACCAGATCGAATAATTTATATTTAAATAAAATTCAAACATACACCGATATCGTATATTGATATGTGTGTATATAACTTTTATGTACGCACTATTTTTAATACAGATCAACACAAATCAAATAAAATTTTATAATTAATATTTCACAAATATTAACTGGTTTAATTAATTTATAATAATTATAATTTGATTAAATCAGGTGGCAGTCGGAGTACTCAACATTGTTGTAGTGTGACTCTTAAGCGCAAATTTTGGTAAGTAATTAATATCAAACAATTTGAATATTAACGTTCACACGTCACCCTAGCTAATGAGGTGACAGTTTGGCCAAATTTATCGCTTATACAGTTTTAGTAAACTCCAATTTTACTTATTTTAAGTTGTCCCAAGTAGGGTCAATTATTTACACTAATTCTCTTTATTAAAACTATAACACATTAGGATTTATGGAATTTGGTAATGGTTAAAATTCCAGTATTGTCCACATTCAACTTGTACAGTCCAAACAAAAAAACCTTGGTTCATAATAACATTTATTATTAACCGAACAATTTTGGCTAGAAATTTTGACTTTGAGTTGACTACAGTTGACCATGATACAAATTTCATATAACCTAGGAGATGGATTCTCTATTGAATAGTGTTCCAGTTCCAATGCTTCATCCCAGATCCAATTATAGTCGTGCGATGGACATCGTGCCATGATTTAATTATAACAAAGCGAGGTGTCCAGGTGGAAGCTTAACAATATTCTTAAGTTGAAAGAACGGCGTAATATTGTCACTTTGATATTTTTTGTTTGACCGTAGTTATATTAACCACTAGAAAATTATCGAGTGAGTCATTCAATGGTTATCCAATAACTATCGGTACTAAACCCCTTGGTGCCCCTAGCAGCCATAAGTAATAAGCAATAAAACCTCAAGTTAAACAATAGCCTCCTGTGAGCAATAAATGAATCTCAAAATATTATACAAGTCAATATAGTAAGGAACGAGGATATATGAACCGTACCTGACCCATCCCTAAAACTAAAGAGTTAGCACATCACAAACATAATATGTTATTCTACAAACATCATAAGAGTGTACTACAAACTAAGTATAATGGAAGGTGTCCAGGTATCCCTATCTATAATAACGATCTCTAATAACATCCCTAGAGTGATTGGCTATAGGAGAAATAACCAAAGCAAACATAGCATTCATCAAACAATCCTCAATATCACTCAATGTGCCTTGGATATATGATAACTCGTATGACCATTCCTATTCCCCAAATAGTCGTCCAAACCTATAGAAACTTCTCGTTCTTCCCTAGTAGAGTGTCGATGAAAGACATCCCATATTTCGGCAAGGCGTCGAACTCAATGACATATTCGAAGAAAGACATGTCTCCCTACTTCAAATTAGCAAACTTCCTAAATAGCAGCAACTTCTGAGCAGCCGGGATGAAATTCTCCTCGAATCGGGTTTTGAACTACTCCCAAGTAAATTGATCCTCGGGTGTAGCAACTCTGATAGCGTTCCACCAGTTTATGGATCTCCTTTGAAGCTGTCAAAAAGCCAACCTCCTCTTCATCACATTATCCAATTTAAGGTCATCAAAAATTCTTTCACAGTTGTCCAACAAATCCTACACTTCCATGACCAATTCCATCTTTGAAATGGTTAGCCACCAAGACTAGCAAAATCCTTATTCGGCTTAAGTAAATCGACTTTGGGCGCCTGCACTTGAGCACCACCACCAACAGCAACATTCATAGCGGTCACTTGGGCATTTTGCAGCATGTTTGCCACAATCGCGTTGAACATCACCTGCAAGTAAGGATTAGCATCCCCTGAACCCACCCCTTCTTCGACTCTAAAGACGAAGTTCCTCATAGTGTTTCTTGCATGTCGGCTCATTCTTGATTTGTAACGAGAATGATCAGTTTCTCATAAAAGAAAACTGCATCAATGGTACCCGTGTGTGCATGTGACTTATATACCATATATACTACTATATTGTTTTGAAAACCAAAATATATAACAACTACACACTCTCTCGTATAAATAAATAAATAAATACACACACGTGCGCGCATAAACTCCCGATCTAGTCTAGGGTGATAACTACTTCCCTATCTCTACTGGACCACAGTATCAATTCTGGTTAGTCGTGTAACCTAAGTTCTGATACCAAATGTGACGATCAACCTACATCACTAGCACCAAATATACCTATATAGATGCTGCTGCAGTGCTCGGCCGATGTAGGACGGTTATCAAGGTTTGAAAAAGAAATAATACACCATAGAACCTTTCTTATATCTCACAGTGTATTGAGTAAAATATAATATACATCACAAATATAAAACACGAGAGACAGTAATAACTAAGTGAACCAAATATCAGAGCACAGATCCATAAATTTATACAACATAGTAACAGAGTTTATACCATTGATAATAAACTCCAATAAAACTGTCTTAATAGTAAAGCGAACACTTCCTAGGCTACATAGTGTAGCACAACGGAATAAGCAATAGTATATCCATATATAATATGGGAAATCTCCATCTAGCTCATCCTCTACAAACCCACCGTGTATCACCTAGACCTACTATCTAGTATACTCATTTATGAGTACCCGAGATAGTAAGAAGCAAAGCATAAAACCTCGAGTCAGACAACGGCTAGGCGTAAGCAATAAATGAATCTCAAAATACTATACAAGTCAATATAGTAAGGAACAAGGGTATACGAACCATACCTAACCTGTCTCTACAACGAAAAAGCTAGCACATCATAACCATTATATGCTATTCTGCAAACATCATAAGGGTGTACTACAAACTAAGTATAATGGCGACTGTCTAGGTATCCATATCCACAATACCTATCTAAACTGACTTCCCTAAAGTGGTAGACTATTGAACAAAACAACCAAAGCAAACATACATCTATTAAACAATCCTCACTATCACTCAATGTACCCCGGAAATATGATAACTCATATGACCATTCATCTGCCATAGATTAATGGATAAATCCCATTTTTCAATGTACTCGCCCACTACTTGAAGCTGATACTAGACCCATTCCACCGGTCCAAGGTAAATGGATGCATTCCACTAATCCAAGGTTACCATTCCACATACCCAACGAGCCTCCTCATAATACCCATGCTTTCGAGTACAACAGAAAACACTCCGTGTACCAACGATCCCTTAGCACACATATCTGAGCCCTTTCCCTACTCCGTCTTGTTCTCATTCATCCTCAAGGAACCATTCCTCATTCCTTCCTTCCACGATAGGACCATTCAGTATCCCGTCCATGGATCACCCTGTCTATAACTGCCTTTTTGTGGATAATCATTCTCACGACTCATTTCAACATCGAGCCGCCTTCTTCAAAACCTAACTCCAGTCACCATCGAGTTATCATCATTGAAGTCCCAAAGCTATCTTCCTTCATCATGCCACTTCACCGCCATCAAACCCCAAGCATGCAAACAAACACCTTCAGCATGACCTGTACAGCCCCCACATTCCCTTCTAGAAATTCCAAAAGCCTTTCCCCAAATATTTCATGTCGGTACCGACCAAAAGTTTGGCTAAGTAATCTCCTCCCCGATCACTTCTACTTGGCATTCCTTGAACTCCATGCTTTATTCCCTAAGCTTCCCAAACTCCAAGCTCTAACCAAATGCCTGACAAAAAACTCGGTACCGATCAAAAGTGACTGGTGCCGACCACCATACTTAGCCAAATTTTCAATTTTGTCTCCTGGAACTCTTCCTAACTCTAACTCAAAGCCTGCCTCGAAATCTTGTAGCCTAAGTGCCGAAGTCTTGCTCTACACCGACCAAATATGTTATTTCTTCCAAGAGGATTCATCTCATCACCGACATGAATTCCTACATTCAAACTTCATGTGACTTAAATCATAGGCATGCCCCATCCTTCAGAGCACCTTCTCCAAGATACATCCAATTTCGAGCATTTTTTCCTTTGTTTTGCCCGTATCAATGATCTCTTCCCTAACAACCTAAAAGCGCTAGCAAACTATATTAAAACACAACATACAAAACTGAAATATATTTATATACATCCATACACACATGTAATCCATCTAAACATGATTATTATAGAAATTTTGGTCTAGATCTACCTTTAAATCAAACTAGCAATATGGTCTTAGAAGGGTTTGTAAAACCATTTAAAATCAAATCAAATCTTGTTAATTTAGTCTATAAATATTTTTAAAGATGTAATTAAAGTTAGAAAAAAAATTTAAGATTAAAATCATGTTAAAACCCCTAATTTAACCATATGAACAAGCATAAGATAGTGAGAGGCATGAACCAGTCACATAATATCCAAAATACCACTTTTAATCCAAATCGGACAATTAACAGCAGCAAGTTGGATCCCAAGGCGACAAAAATGATAGATATATAATCTCCTTTACTAATTACCCTTCTAACGATGGTTTAGGGTAAGATTCATAAGAAAAGGGTGAGCTTCTTGATGAAATTAGGCTAATGGAGCTTTTGATCTAATTTGGGAAGAAGTGAAATGATTTAGGGGTTGTTGCTTAGCCCCTAAACCGCTCTAACTAACCATTAATCTGTCTAGCAACAAACATAAATTAAAATGGCCATATCTCCTAAATGGTAAGTCTGTTTCCTATTATGACAACTCTACAGAAAGAGAAACCACAAGCCCGATCTAATGGAAGTAGTTTCAGACCATAATTCAATCCATATTATAAGTTATCGGCCTTAGAAGAATTTCTAGGTCTGAAATGTTCGATAAAAATTCTTAAGGTGGAAAATCTCCATAGTAGTCATTTCCTAAAGTTTTAGAGTCACACGACCTCATATAAATTAAATAATAATATTTTACAATCCTCCGATATGTATAATACGGGTCGTTACATTCTCCCTTAGTAGTTTCTCCCTCGAAATTCCCAATCAATTCAAAAAATAGTCAACCATAGTTACTCCACATGCCTAACAACCACATGCAACCATCAAACAAATCAAAGCAACCATGCTATCAATAGTATAGGTAAGTATATCCTAGCATGCGAGATACTAAACTATCCTATATGATACCGAAAGTGAAAGTAAATACAATAAACAATAGGCCTTACCACGCAAAGAGCTCTGGATATGCAGCCTCATGCTCTCCTCGGTTTCCCACATGCAATTGCCTCCACGTTTGCCCTATTAAACGTTCATTAACTCCACCATCTTCCTCCTAAGCTATTTCATATCGCATCCAACAATAATAATTGGCCTACTAGGTCTCGAAAGTTCTGGTTTAATCTCGATATCATCAAGTTGATCTAGTGCAATTGTCATGTCTGAGTCATGCACAAACTTCGCAAGAGAGATGTGATATACATTATGCATATCTGCCATCTTCTGAGGTAAGTCGACCATATATGCTAGGTTCCTGATCCTCTATATTATTGGAAAAGGACCTATGAATCTAGGCATCAACTTTCCCTTACTACCAAACCTAATGACATTCTTTAATGGAGAAATCTTCACGAACACCATATCACCAACAAAGAAATCTAAGTCTCTTATCAACGTTGCTCTTATACCTATCCCGAATAGTTTTCATTTGTTACCAAATGATCTAAATCTTCTTCGAGGATTTCTCTAGTCATAGCCCAAGTATCGTTTTCTCGCCCGATTCCAATCAACATGAAGGAGCGTTACACAGTCAGCCATACAATGCTTTGTACGATGCCATACCAATACTAGACTGATAGCTATTTTTGTATGCGAACTCTACTAAATGCAAATAATCATTCCACGAGCTTATAAAATCGAGAATGCTGGCTGGCAAGATATCCTCCAATATATGATTCACTCTCTCGCTCTGCCCATCAATTTGCGGGTAATAAGCTATACTAAGATGCAACTCCATCCCCAATGCCTCTTATAAGCTCCTCCAAAACTCATTAGGGAATAAAGGGTCTCGGTCACTTACAATGATCTTCAGCACACCATGGAATCATACCACCCATTTCATATATAGCTCGGCTAACTTAGATGTCATTCTCTAAGACTTAATGGACATAAATCGAGCACTCTTTGTCAATCTATCGACTATGACCCAAATGCTATTGTATCCTCCTCTAGTCCTCGGCCGTTCATCATAAAATCCATCGAAGCTTGTTCCCACTTTCACTCGGGAACTCCGAGTGGTTGCAGCAATCCACTTGGCTTCTTCTACTCTACCTTCACTAAATGGGAGTTCATACACTTCAAGATGAATGTCCCAACATCCTTCTTCATCCTTTCCCAACAATATGTCTACTTTATATCATGGTACATCTTATTATCAATGGAATGTATAGTCAATCTAGAGTGATGGCACTCTCATAGCACCTCATCTCGTAATCCATCTACATCAGGAATAAAAAATCTCCAATCCTTATGGAGCCAACCATCTTAGTTGATTCGGTACCATTTCATCTTCTCAGACTCTACTCCTGCTTCTATCTTCATCATGATCTTTGCTAGCCTAGCGTCTCGCATCTGATAGTAACGATTTGATCGATCAATGTAGGTCTCATGGTCAAAATTGCCAACATCTCGGGCTCTAATTCTCAATGAGGTCTAAAGTCATAACCATTGATATACTCCAATTGCTTCCACTCTAGGAACATCACTTCCAAACTAGCATGTCTTCTACTCAATGCATCGGCGACTGCATTCCCTTTACTGGGCGTATAGGAAATATCAAAGTTGTAGGAGGCCAAGAATTTCAACCGTCACTGTTGGCGAAGGTTGAGATCCTTTTGGGAGAAAAGATACCTCAATGACTTATGGTCAGTGAATAGCTCAAACCTCTCTCCTAATAGCCTCCAAATATTCAAAGCAAACATTATCGCTGCCAACTCCAAATCATGAGTCGGATACTTCTCCTCATGTGGTTTCAACTATCAACTAGCGTAGGCAACAGCTTTTCCCTTCTGTATCAACACCACACCTAGTCTAGTACCACAAGCATCGTGTATATTGTTAGCTCCTCATTCCCGCTCGAAACAGTCAATAATAGTGCACTCATTGGCCTCTCGTTCAAACTCATGAATGCAAGCTCACGCTTTGCATCTAAAACAAAAGTTTGATTCTTCTTCATCAAATTGGTCAATTGTGGTGCTATCTTCGAGAAGTCCTTCATAAAATGTTTATAGTATCCCGCCGATTCTAGAAAACTCCTCACATCAGTAGCGTTATTGGTTTGGTTCCAATCCTGAACTGCAGCCACCTTGGAAGGACCTAATATGATGCCCTAGTCAGAGATGACGTGACCCAAGAATCCCACTTTCCTCTTCTACAAGTGACATTTTGAAAATTTTGTTTTCAACCCGTACTTCCTCAATGCTTCAAGCACAATCCTTAAGTGTGTCTTGTGCTCTTCCTCCGTCCTATAATAGACCGGAATATCATCCACGAACACAAGCACGAACTGTTTAGTTAATCCCTGACGACAGGGTTCATAAGATCAACAAAGTATGCCAGAGCATTGGGTAGCCCGAACGACATAACTAACCACTCGTAGAAGCTAGACGATGTAGGAAATGCAGTAATTGGCACACTCTCATTCGCTACTCTAAGTTGGTGGAATCTTGTTGCAAATTCCAACTGAGAGAACACCTTCACACCATGGAGCTGATCGAACAAGTTATTAATACGTAGGAGTGGATACTTGTTTTTCCTTGTCACCTTATTCAGCTTCCCATAATCTACGCACAACCTCAAAAGAACCATCCGCCTTACTAGCGAATATTATAAGTGTGCCCCACTCAGATATGCTCCTATAAATGAATCCTCACTTCAATAGTTCATTCACTTGCACATCCAAGTCCTTCTTCTCTCTAGGTGCTATGTGCCTCAAAGGCTTAACTATCGGTCTGTCATCCATCACTAAATCTATGCGGAACTCAATCTCTCGGTATGGCAGTAATCTGGTAACCTCCTCAAACACATCCGGATACTCTCTAACAATTGGCACATATAATAGCTCATATTATGGAACTTCAAGCGAATATAGAAAGCTAACTATAACCCCATCCTTCGGTAGGTAGCCAATCACAACCGCCTACTGCTCCACAACCCCAATCATCACTAACAACTTCTCGCAATCTGCCACTACTGCATACTTCCACAGACAGTCCATTCCCAAGATAAACTCGAATCCAACAAAATTCAAAACAATGCAATCATAAACAAAAGAACGTCCATGACTTGATAAATCCAAACCACGACAAACCATACAGAAGCTAGTGGAACCTCCAACGGGGTTCGTTACTATCAATGGTCGATCAATAATTTTGGATTTCAATCCCAATCTATCTACCAGGTCACTAGATACGGAGGAAAGTGAAGCCCCGGTATTAAACAAAACACGTATGGGAACATCATAAATGGAAAGCATACCTTGAATAGTGATACTCTTCCAGTTCTCCTTCGCCGAGGGAACACTCGACGAAGTCGGGACAGAATCTAAAACATATGTCTTCACTACTTGCTTCTGTTGTGTTGGTACTAGGAAATTCTTCTTCATATGTCCAAACTTGCCGCAGTTGTAGCACTTCTTCTCTCTATCAGCTTTGCAGTCTCTAATCAAGTTACCCTTGTTTCCATAGCCATAACTAACAGTATCCCACTAAGACTCCTTTTGAGCATTCTTTCCCTGAAACATTTTTCTCTTACCATTTCATTTCTTCTTGTCTCCACTGCTTTATTGTGGTTTTGACTCTTCTTTAACCACAGTAGTTGATTTAGACTTGGGGTACAAACTCTCCTGGTGAAGAGCTTTCTCGACAAGTCTCCCAAATGGTTTATCGATATGGCTAACTAACTTGTTCCCCAAATAGTCGTCCTAACCCATAGAAGCTTCTTGTTCTTCCTTAGCAAAGTGTCGATGAAAGGCATCCCATATTTCAACAAGATGTCGAACTCAACAACATATTCGAAGATAAACATGTCTCCCTGCTTCAAATCAGCAAACTTCCTGAATAGTGCCGACTTCTGAGCAGCCGGGATGAAATTATCTCAAATCAGGTTTTGATCTGGTCCCAAGCAAACTAATCCTCGAGCGTAACAAGTCTGATAGTGTTCTACCAATCTATGGCTCTCCCTTGAATGTGTCGAAAATCCAACCTCTTCATTGCGTTATCCAATTCAAGTTCATAAAAAATTCTTTCATAATTGTCCAACTAATTCTACACTTCTATAGCTAATTCTGTTCCTTGAAATGGTTAGCCATCAAGACTGGAAAAATCCTTATTCGGCTTAATGAAATTGACTTTGGGCGCCTACACTTGAGCACGACCACCAACAGAAATATTCAAAGCAGTCGTTTGGGAATTTTGTAGCATGTTTGCCATCATCGCATTGAACATCACAGCAAGTTAGGATTAACATTCCTCGAACCCACTCCTTCTTCGACTCCAAAGATGGAGTGCTTCGCAGTGCTTATTGCATGTCGGCTCATTCTTGATCTATAATAAGAATGATCAGTCTCTCATAAAAGAAAACTGCATCAATGGTACTCATATGCACATGCGACTTATATACTATACATACTACTATATAGTTTTGTAAACCAAAATGTATAACAAGTATGCTCTCTCTTGTATAAATACACACACACACACTCCCCTGATCCAACCTAGGGTGATAACTGATTCCCTATCTCCACTGGACCACGATATCAACTTAGGTTAGTCATGTAACCTAAGCTCTGATACCAAATATGATGATCGCCCTACACCACCAGTATCAAATATACATGTATAGTGCGTTGTTGCAGTGCCCGGCCGATGTAGGACGGCTATCAAGGTTTGAAAAAGAAATAAAACATCACAGAACCTTTCATATGTCTCACAACACATCGAGTAAAATATAATATACATCACACATATAAAACATGAGAGATAGTAATAACTAAGTGAACTAAATATCAGAGCACAGATCCATCGAGTTATACAAAACAATAACAGAGTTTATACAACTGATAATAAACTCCAATAAAACTGTCTCAATAGTAAAGCGAACACTGCCAAGGATACACAGTGTAGCACAAAGGAATAAGCAATAGCATATCCATATATAATATGGGAAAGCTTCATCCATCTCATCCTCTACACAACTACCACGTATCACCTAAACCTGCTATCTAGTATTTTCATCCAAGAGTACCTGAGATAGTAAAAAGGAAAGCATAAAACCTTGAGTCAGACAACGGCCATATGTGAGCAATAAATGGATCTCAAAATACTATACAAGTCAATATACTAAGGAACAAGTGTATACGAACCATAACCAACTTGTCCCTCCAACCAAAGAGTTAGCACATCATAACCATTATATGCTATTATGCAAACATCATAAGGGTGTACTACAAACTAAGTATAATGGCGAGTGTCCCGGTATCCATGTCCATAATACATATCTCTACTGACATCCCTAGAGTGATAGACTATGGGAGAAAACAACCAAAGCAAACATATCATCTATCAGATGATCCTTACCATCACTCAATGTGTCTAGGATATATGATAACTCATATGACCATTTTGCTGCCATAGATTAATGGATAAATCCCAATTTTCAATGTACTCGCCCACTGCCTGAAGCTGACACTAGACCCATTCCACCAGTCTAAGGTACACTGATCCATTCCACCAATTCGGGGTCACCACTCCAAATACTCAATAAGCCTCCACATAATACTCATGCTTTCAAGTACAATAGAAAACACTCCGTGTATCAGTGATCCATTAGCACGCGTATTTGAGCCCTTTCCCTACTCTGTCTGATTCCCATTCATCCTCAAGGAACCATCCCTTGTTCCTTCCTTTCACGAAAGACCAATCAACATCCTATCCATGGCTCACCCTTTCTAGAACCTATCTTTTTATGGATAATCATTCGTACGACTCCTTTCAACATCGAGCCACCATCATCGAAACCTAACTACATTCAACATCGAGTACAATCATCTTTGTACCAAAGCTATCATCCTTCATCGTGCTACTTCATCGCCTTTGAATGCCAAGCGTGCAAACAAACACCTTCAGCACAGCCTGCAGGGCCCTTACATTCCCTTTTGGAATTCCACAAGCCTTGCCCCTAAAATTTCATGTTGGTACCGACCAAAAGTTTGGCTAAGTATTCTCATCCCTGATCACTTCTTCTCAGCATGCCTAAAACTCCATGCTTCATTCCCCAAGCTTCCCAAACTCTAAGCTCTAACCGAATGCTTGACATCAGTAACGATCAAAAGTGATCGGTACCGACCACCATACTTAGCCAAATTTTCCACTTTGGCTCCTGGAACTCCTTCCTAACTCTGACTCGAAGCATGCTCTTAAGTCTTGTATCCTAAGTCCCAAAGTCTTGCTCCAGACCGACCAAATCTTTTATTTTTTGCTCGAGCATTCATCTCATCACCGACATGAATTCCTACATCTAAATTTCATGCAACTTGCACCATAGGCCTACCCTATCCTTTAGAGCACCTCCTTCAATTTCGTCCAATTCCGAGCATTTTTTCCTTCATTTTGCCAGAATCATTGATGTCTTCTCTAACTACCTAAAAGCACTAGCAAACCATATCAAAGCACAACATACAAAACTAAAATATCATCCATATAAATCTATATGCACTTCCAACCATCTAAATATGACTACCATAGAAATACTAGTCTAGATCTAACTTTAAATCAAAATGACAATATGGTCCAAAAAGGGGTTGTAAAATCAATTAAAATCCAATCAAATCTATTTAATTTCGGTCATAAACATTTTAAAATATGTAATTAAAAGTAGAAAATATTTTTATGATCAAAATCATGTTTAAACACCCAAATTAATTATATGAACAAGCATAAAATAGTGAGAGGTCAACAACCACTCACCTAATATCCAAATTACCACTTTTAATCCAAATCTTAAAATGAACAACAACAATTCAGATCCCAAGGCAACAAAAATGATAGATCTATAATCTCCTTTACTAATTACCCTCCTAATGATGATTTATGCTAAGATTAGTAAGAAAAAGGTGAGCTTCTTGATGGAATTATGGCTAATGGAGCTATTAATCTAATTTAGGAAGAAGAGTAATGATTTGGGGGTTGTTTCTTCATCCACTATTGACATAAATCCCGAGTTAGGCCTTGGGCTTAGCCCTAAACCTCTATAATTACCCATTAATCTATCTAGCAGCAAACAGAATTTAAAATGGTCATATCTCCTAAATAATAAGTCTGTTTTTCTATTATGATGACTCTACGGAAAAAAAACCACAAGCCTGATTTAATGGAAGTGGTTTCTAACCCTAATTAAATCCCTATCAAAAGTTATAAGTGTTACAAGAATTTCTAAGTCTGAAATGGTCGATAAAAATTCTAAAGGTGGAAAATGTCTCTAGTAGTCATTTCTTAAAGTTTTAGGGTCATACGACCTCATATGAATTAAACACTAATATTTTATGATCATCTTATATGTAAAATTGGGTCGTTACAGTATATATATACATACAAAGCTATTTATCGCATCAAATATTTAGTGCATCCTTTGGTATTTGGAAAACTGCCATGCATAATATTGTTTCATTGCAAAAGAAACCTCATACCATCCTAATATCGGTAATTGACCAAAGGTTTAGCCAACCTTAGAATCAAAATAATGTGTTTGTATTAGCAAAGGTTACTTACTAACACTAGGCTGAACAATTGAAAATGAGAAGTAAATGAACAATTACAGTAAATGAAATAAGATGTAGAGTAGTTCAGCTAAGCTTGCTTATGTTCACTACGAAAATATCATATTATATTGATCTCTTACAATTATAAGGAAGTACAAGAGAATAATAAGAAATTAAGCACTTAAGATTACAATGCTACTAAACTTAAGAGCTTTTGTATTTTTCCTGCCGAAAATATTAATTCTGAGGATAAAAGTCAATCCCTTAGATGTTGAATGACAAGGGATATTTATAACAATTAACGAAGATCATTGGATCATTGTGATTGCATAGTAAATATGCAAGAATCATCTTTGGCCATTGTCTGTACAATAAATAAGCAAACACCTCCAATCGATTTACCTAGAGTTGTAAATACGAGTGTGTAACACAGCTATTATATTTGTATTATAATTAGTTTTCAAAGAGAATATCGCATATAGGTTATCAGAAAGTAAATTGCAGTAAAGTAAAGAACACAAAGATTTATAGTGGTTCGGCCAGAATATGCCTACATCTACTATCTATTTTCATTATTCTTCCTATAAATCTTTGATACAATGTCTGCGATACAAAATACAATGATCTGAGGCTTAATAGAAAGTAAGATATAGGCCTAGAAAGTTCGTTTTGCTATTTTTGTTTGGCTATTCTTGGTTGCCTATTCTTGTTCGGTTGTCTCTATTGGGCGGTTCCTATAAGGCAGTTCCTATTAGGCTATTCTTGTTGGGCAGTTTCTATGAGTCTATTCCTAGCTTTCTCTGACTTGTTTGCCTTATATTTGTAATCTTAGCTCTCCATAATTGTCCTTTTATTGTTGTTGGAAGCTGTGGTACTTATAGGAGTGGAGAGGTATGGTGGTCACTTCAATAAATCAGGCAACTTTCATCTATGTCTCCCTCCGTTCAGTTATTTTCATATATACATGATATAATCAGAAGTTTCCAAATATATCCATATTTTATTCCATATATAACTCGTTCGGTTTGGTGAGAAAGGCTCTGTTCGAGTATGTTGGCTCAGTGGATGGATATGGATGCCAAGTTGACCAAGTTCACACACTCTCCCTTGGTTCGGCATCCCCTGGTTAGGCCTTTACATCATGCTGGTTCGACCTATGTACCATGCCACTTCTGGAATAGTTGTGTGGCACCTAACCTACCAAACAAGAAATTCTATTCGGTACCTTAGGTGCCGAACATGATTTCCTTTTCGGTGCCTTGGGTACTAGGCCTATCAACAGGCTGGGTTTGGTCTTGGAAGCTTAAAACCCAGACCCTAGCCCGATTGCAATAATCAACACTTGACCCCGGCCCAAACCCGTAAGGTATTTCAAAACCAATACCTAAGCCCAACCCGTCAAGATTTTCAAGCCTACTGGTTAATACCCATATGCCTAAATCATAATATTTATGTTAAAATAATCCTTTAAACTTACAATTTTCGTAACAATTATATACGAACAATGTTAACATACAAATTGAGTGGCGATGTAGCTAAGTTCACAATAAAATTATGCAAAAACATCTATGTGCAAACAAACAAAATGGTAAACAAATAACATACACACTCTAGTTTTGATACTAAAGATAATTAATAATCAGATTGGACTCAAACTGGGCCATGTTTAAACTGTACCTGACCCTAATATTAATCGGCTCGGGCTTGGATCGGGCCTGGGTAGTTAAGGCAAAACCCAGACTCGCATGAACAGGGTGGGCTTGGGCAGGGCTCGGGCCAAAACCTGAACCACTGACAGGCCGAAACCCGAATAGGATTTTTTGTTCAGTATTTAGGCTACCGAGGGGGGTTACTCTTCCCAACTCCTTTGTTTCTCTCTACTCCTTGTGTCTTGTCTTCTCTTTTTTCCTCCCATTCCTTACGTTAGAAATGGTTAGGCACTCAACAGTTAGATTCCCCACCAGACCACTCCTCATTTTCCATAAAAATAATGTGCTTGCCAGGAGTCGAACCCTTGACCTCTTTATTGGAAGCATGGCACTTAACCACTTAAGGTTGCATGTTTTTATGCCATAACTTCTTCATTCTAAGTTAGAATTGAATGGAACTGGGACCAATAGCTTTATATCATTGAGTAGAGTATTCTAATGCATCTGAATGTTCCATTTTCTTGAAGTACATAGTAGCACTTCAAGGTGGGGCCTGGTCGGTTAGGTTATGGACAAATTCTAATCTACTCATATCTTCCAATCCATAGCTTAGATTGAGATGCGGTTTTGACCTAGATGCATGTCCCGATCTTAAGAACATTTTACTGGTGCTTTGATTATATTTTTTGACTATGCCAAATTTATCCCTAACGCTTCGCTTTATCCTTATGATTATATAATAGCACCTTTATTATTCATATTCCAGCCATTTCTTTACTCCTTGATGTCTTTTCATATTCACCATGCTATGAGCGAAAATGCCCATAAAACTTGCCCTTCAAAGCATACTTTCATAGAATAGAAAGTGTGCTTTGTTTCATCCAAAATCGTCTTTCTTTCTCATGTGATGTTGTCTCGAACCTCAAATATCTATATCTTCATTCTCGTCCTTTCGGTAAGTTTTCCACTGCTAATATGTTGTAGAGCCTTGTTCACTCGGAAAAAGCTTACATCTGATCGTTAATAGTGGACACCCGATTAGGGTCACTTCGATTCACCATTGCGGGTTAAGTTTGAGCCGATCGTTAATGGTGGACACCCGGTTAGGGTCACTCTAGTCTACCAATGCCAACAAGAAGTTTGAGCTGATTATCAATGAGGAACACCCAATTAGGGATCTCTCTGGTTTATCACTGTCTGTGAGAAGTTTGAGCCGATCGTCAATAATGGACACCCGGTTAGGGATCACTCTGGTCCATCACTATCGGCGAGAAGATTGAGTCGATCTTATGGATACACGATTAGGGATCACTTTAGTCCATCATTGTCGGCGAGAAGCTTAAACCGATCATCAATGATGGACACCCGATTAGGGATCACTTAGGTCCATCACTTCCTATAAGAAGCTTGTGCCGATCTTTAATGATGGACACCCATTAGGGATCACTCTGGTCTATCACTACCGGCGAGAAGCTTGAGCCGATCGTCAATAATGGACACCCAGTTAGGGATCACTCTATTCCATCACTATCGGCAAGAAGCTTGAGCCAATCGTTATTGATGGACACCTAGTTAAGGATCACTCTGGTCCATCACTACCGGTGAGAAGCTTGAGCCAATCGTCAATGATGGACAGTCGGTTGGGGATTACTCTGGTCCATCACGACTAGCACGGAGTTCCAACTGATTGTCAATGATGGACACCTAGTTAGGGATCACTCTGGTCCATCATTGCTGGTAAGAAGTTTAAGACGATTATCAATGATGGACAGTCGGTTTGGGATCACTCTGGTCCATCACTACCGACGAGAAGTCTGAGCCAATCATCAACAGTGAACTACCCATTCTGCGACCATTTCTTGATCATGGGTAAATCTGGCTCACTATTACCTGCCAAAGGTTTGTCCAAGCTTTCCATGATGTGCTAGGGTTGGGTGCCCTCAGTATAAAATGGCCTTGTCTGTATGGTCCTAGAAATTGAGGAATTTATTTAGCATAGGATGGTTATTATTATAGTGGTTTGGTAACACTGGTCATCTATCATGGTTTCGCACATCCCACCCATAGGGTTTGGTTAGATCATGACAATTGACTAATCCATGTAGTTGCTATAGCAATGTGCAAAAACAAAGTTGAGGTTTTGAGCATTCCATGTTTTCTCGAATACTGCTCTGTCCGTGATGATGAGAATGTAGGCTTCATTCCCTTGAAACCTGCTGATAGAATATAGTCCTTCCTAGATGTGTTAGGTGCCCCTAGCCAAGGGGGGATTCGCTCCATGATTAGGTTTCCTTCCTTAGGTGGGCATCCCAGAGTTGCATTATTTCACCTCTTTTTGCCACAACACTGCGGTTTTCAAAGTAGCCTCATCTCGCTTCTCCTCAATCAGCTCCAAGAACATGTTTAACAATTCCTCGTTCTCCTCTAAGTCATAGTGGATTCTCCTATGAGATAAGTCTATAGTTATGATGGAAAG
Source organism: Allium fistulosum (assembly GCA_030737815.1). NCBI lineage: Eukaryota > Viridiplantae > Streptophyta > Magnoliopsida > Asparagales > Amaryllidaceae > Allium > Allium fistulosum. The sequence goes on along the minus strand of CM060907.1, from coordinate 387,420,603 downwards.
CATAACCTATAATTCGTAGGCCAAAACAAAAGGAGTATGTCCAATTGTAGTTTCATTGAAAGTGCAATATGCATAAAGTCCAATGGTAGCTTATCCATCTGAGCTCCCTTAACATTTTCCAAATGCTCCTTTATGAGAGTTTTGGGAACCTTGTTGACTTATTCAACTTATCCATTAGCTTACAAGTGAGGCACTACAGAAAAGCTTTTCCTAATTCCATGTTGCCGATAGAAGTTGGCAGATCTCTGACTATCAAACTGCTACCCATTGTCCGAGATTATCGGGAGGGGAACTCTATACTCAATAAAGTAATTCACAGCAACTATTGCATACTCAAATCTACCCATAGCAATTAGAAATTCTCCATTCAGATCGATGCTTGTGATATTTCCTTTTTCTAAGATTTGTACCCTAGTATGACCTTCTTGACTGCCTTAATGGACTTTATCTAATATTTCCCTAGCCTCTCTTATAGCCGTGCACCTTAGCAGTGGGTCAATGAAAACCCTTATGTATAGGATGCCATCCTAAACGGCGTACCAAATTGCCTTGAGCATTAACTTACTTGCTTCATTCCAGTTTAAGGGTGAAGTTTTTACTATATCCAACCCAAAAGTTGTGATCCATTTCCTAAGCAAGCCAGATTTTCCAAATTATTAGCATCTCAATTTTCCTTCTGTGTGGGGGGGGGGGTACTTAACCATTTAGCATTCTTTCACATCAAGCAAAACCTTCTCCCTTTTTCTTTTTAAAGTAGCATACTAACAATTTTCCTTTGACTTAGAACTGCCTAAGTGCTTGATTCACCACTACTTGCAAGATTCTTTGGATACATAGTATTCTGATTCCCAGTTCCTTTGCTATTCCAATCCTGCTATTATTGTATTGTACTTTGTCATTCGGTCTAGCCTAAAAGGTAAGAGGTCTCTCTGACCTGTAGGTGTAGATAACATCTGTTCTTTCCCGCTCATTAGTATTTTCTCTCACTTATGTAGGTTTCGCATAATCAAGTGGCATAGCGTTATTATGCCTTAAGTAATTCTATTAGATATCGTTCAAAATTTATTTATTAAAGTAAGCCATACCTTTGCATTATTGTCCTTACATTCTATGAGGGTATTCATTCTTCGTAGCATCATGTTTAATATCCATATGAAGTTAACTCTATCTCTAGGGCTTTTTGAAATAATTATGCTCCACCATCTCTAGTGATGTCCGGTCCCATCTATGGAATGGGTCAGAATTACACTCCACTATCTCTGGTGAAGATGAACCTGGTCTCTTATTGTCTCCGATGGAGTTGAACCCTATCCCTAGGACTAGGAAATTATTCCATTCTTCCTAATATTCAAGCATATTTATCCCTTGATATCTAGTGGAAGGATATGCTCTTATGTCCATAGAGAAAACCGACATCGTGCCACCGAGCATGGTTTATAACCTTCCTCCGCAAAGACTCGGTTCCGTCGAGGGACTATGGTTTATAGTTTATAGCACTCTCATTGGGTTCACCTTAGGTTTTATCCCATAGCATACCAGTTCTCATCTCTTCCATAGTTGGCTCTCTGGTTCTCGATTCACCATATTCCACGGTTTCTCTAGTAGCGAGATGGATTCTTTCAGAAATCTCCATAAGCTATGAACATGGAAACTTGTTATGTCTTCTGAAGTATTCCCCTTCTCCAGCCCCCACTACGCCATAAATGACCTTCTGCAACATTTTTGCAAGGTGTTGCCAGCTAAAATGTTGCGATAGATATAAAATTTTGGTCCTACTGCAACGTTGTATTTATGGTGTTACCTTAGCCATAAAAATGTGTTGCTCTAGCTAAACAAGTGTAACACGATGCAACATTTTTATATAGTGTTGCTATAGATGTATTCAGATTAAAAAAATAGTAAAATTAGCAATCCGCGTGAATACGATCCAACGGTCTACATTTAATCTGATTGTTAAACTGGATCACCGCTACAATTTGACACAAATTTTCGTTTTCCCGCTTTACTTTTCATATCATTTTCGTTCTCACCCCCCATTTCCGAAATCCCTAATTTCCAAATCATATTTTCGTTTCTTTTTTCATTCCAAAAATCCCTAATTCCCAAATCCTACCAACCGCAGCCCCCAACAAAACTCCACTACCCCACCACCGTTTCTACAGCCTGATTCCGATGGTCATCGAGCACATATCCCGTGGCGATGGAGTTCGGATTTAGTGATGGAAATTGGCGATTGGTGGTTATAATTGGGTTCACTGCTGCTATTAATTTGCAGAGGAAGTCAAAGTTTGAAGTAGGTCGTTGGTTGGGTTGCGATGCTGCCGATTGAGGGTCAATTGATGGTTGTTGGCAGTTGACTGGTTGAGTATTGTGGTGGTATGGCTGCAGTTACTGGAAATGGCAGCTGTGTATAATGTTCTGTTGATTGAAGCTGGTTCGAAGTGTTGTCGAAGTAGTGTTGAAGTTTGATGGGCAAGTGGTAATTGAGGCTGACAATGGTAATTGAGCGTGCCAGGTGATGTTTTGTTATATTTGTGGAAAAGTTGTGAACTTTAACATTGGATTTACATTTACCGACGAATAGGCTTACATGTTTTTGTTGATTGGTAATTGTGGTGATATGCTAGTTCAGCACGAGTTGCCACTTTGTCCTCCTCTTGGCTTATGACTAATTATGTGAACATACTGCTGCTATGATTAGCTCTTTGATTACATTCAGTTCCAATCTCAGTATAGATTGCACGTGCTTATACTAGAAAGTAGCCAACTAGATTGCAGGCTGCAATTTCATATCCTGATTCAAAATGTACCAACTGTTGTTAAGGGTTGTAGGGGATGTAAGTTGCAGCAGTTTGGGGAGTGGATGGTGGCAGTGTAGAGGTTGAAGTTTGGTAGTATTCAAGGAGAAGGAGTTGATGTCTGGTAGGATGTTTAGATGAGTGAACTGTGGTAATGTATTACTTATTAACACGCAACATGTTCGATGAAATGTCAATTTTTATTTATCATGGTTTCAGGTCTTTTACCAAGGCAGAGCTAAAAGTAAGGTCGGATGATTCAGAAGAAGCCACGAAAGAGTTGCAAAAGTCAATCATCGAGGAGGTGTTAAAATTCGCAGGAGGTGTTCATTTCTGCATCATTTTACGTCGTTTCAAAGAAGGCTCGATCTTCCGAAATCGGATGAATCGGGCGGTGCCCACTTGTAAGGTCGATCCCCGCCGGGACTGCGGTGCCCCGGACCCCCGCCGGCGCTGCGCCCGGACCCGCTTCTCGCCTCGCCTTCGGCTCGGCACTCGGCTCGGCACTCGGCTCGCCTTCGGCTCGGCATTCGGCTCGTCATATATTTGTCAGTGTCGGTGTCTGTATAAATTGAAACTGCATATGTAATGAGTGAACTGAGTGATGTAGTGAGGAATATCTGTATATGTGAATATCAGTGTTATATATCATTGAATTGTAAAATAGTGGAGTCGGGAATTTGTACTATTTCAAATGTTGAAATAAAATATTTATTTAAATAAATTACTGTTTAAATATCAAATTCTACGCAAAAGCATTTTATTAAATAAATATTTATTTCTATTAAAAAATCAAATATGCTCTACATTGTGGGCCCCACAAATTCAGAAAGTTAATATCTATGGCAACATTTTGGAATGTTGCTACAGATACCTATGGGTGTTGCCATAGACCCAAATAGGGTTCTATTGCAACAATATTACTTATGTTGCCTTAGATAGTCAAAATGTTGCCTTTGAGGTCTAAGGCAACGGCAAAAATTGCATCACCCTAAAAGTGTTGCCATAGACCTATGGCAACATTTTTCGGGCCTGAGCCAACATTTTTTTTGTGTTGCAGTAGGCCATTTATGGCGTAGTGCCCGCTGTCTATCTTTCATATGTCCCTATCCGAGGCTTTTCATTTCCAATCCAGTTGACATTTGTTAGTCTTGCCTCGATATCAGAATCTTCCAAGAGCATAAATGTGTAGGCTTGGTAGTATAAGTCCTCCATGTTGGCAGTTGGATCCTACTTAAGTTGCATGTATAACTCTATTTTCCTATTAATTCCTCGAGCAATAACCACAGGGATAATCCATTTGTTAAGTTGATGCATAGCGGCTGTTATAGCACTAAACCATGCAAAATTGTTCTTTAAGTTTTATCTATCCTTCTTCATGATATCCAAGTTAGTGCTCCAAATGACTAAACCAAATAGCCTCTTGTATAACATGAATAGAGGAAAACAATGACATACTCTCCCTTCGTGGCTCCAGCTGCTTCCACACACTAAATGTAGCACCCTAAATGTGTTCAAAGGTTACTTTTCCAATGCATTGTTCCATGATTAGTGTCTTAAAATCTAGGGATTGACTTCACATTCGATGTTCGGAGTGAACTAACTATGGTTCAATTGGTCAAGCTCTGGTCTCCTGCTCTACTTGCCTAACACTTGACGCGTTAGCTCAGTGACTCACTCCTTTTCTATTAGAAGGCTTCCTTAAGTTATCTGGTGGGCCATGTTGTACCCTCGTGCAATGGATCAACCACATGTGTACCAATCGGTATGAACTTAGGTGGTCCTGTTTTGGCATCTTAGTGTGTGGTTCCAACATCAGCATTGACTTTTGGTGAGACAACCTCCCCAGGTTTAGCATAGGCTATATCATTGGTCTAGCATTGATTAGTTCTATATCAATCTAATTTGGTTCGAGCGCTAGCCGATTCAGTTTGTCGAAGTCCAGACTTCCATGGCTCCTTCCTACTTTACCTACTTCCTTGTAATGGTTTGGAAACAGAATTCCAGACTTGATCTCTCTGGACTATATTTTTCATCATCATCTGTAGTCACTACCAGACTCTTCTCTAATAGCTACATCGAGCTGCCTTCCTAATGCAGCACATTCCAACCTCATGTACTTCGTCGGCTCATAGACAAAATCCTCTAATATGGTTGACTTCTCCATTATCAATCTTTTAGTAAACTTCATTCCAGGGTGCACTCCACTATACTAGCCATCAAGGTGAACCTTTCATCTGTGTTTATAATTCCAATGGTTGTTGGAGTAAACCGGGATAGGTAGTATCGTTGCGGCTCATCTTCCTTTGCTTCACATCAGACGAGGAGTATTCATCTTTTGGATGTTTAATATGGACCTGGAATTGACTAATAAACTTCTTCTTTAACATCGTATAAGAATGAATTAACCATAGGATTCAACCACAAAACCATATAGTAGCTAAGTCCAAAAGGAATAGAGGAAATCACTTGCACAAGGATTCCTCTATAGCTACGCATACCAGTATGTGCTTGGCATACCGTTGTAAATGCACTATAGGATCAGTAAGTCCTTGATATGATTCCATAGTAGGCATCCTGAAATTTTAGGGGTCCCTAGCTGTTCTATCTCCAAGGGAAGGTACTACTAAACCTAGCTCCAATTCCTCACTTCATTTGTTCACGTTGAATACATTATATAATTACTCAAGCCATCCTATCCCCCGGTTCGGGTGATTAGCAATGATAGCTCGACCTTGCTATTTAAGGGGAAAGATTTTTTTCATCCTCTCTATAATGACTTGATCTTCAGTTACGAGCATGATTATGGCTCCTAGATTAGTCTCAGCGGTCATTTTGTTCTTTAATGACCACAATTTGGGTGCACGAATGAAACATGTTTGATGTAGCTTCCCCCATTTGAGATCATCCCTGTCTAGTTCGGGGTAGAACCAATTTTCGGATCTAGTTTTGAGCCGAACTCTTGCTCATTTCATTCCTTCATTATTCCTTCTTCTAGCTCTTGGACTTTCTTAATCGGATTCTTCATCACACTATGACCCCTTTCGTCTTCTAGATCACAAAGACTGGGATCGCCCTTGTGTTTAGGTGTTGCGACCAATAGTTTGCGGCTGTCCCCAGCATGTCATAAGTTGTTACACCATTGTTTAGTATTGAACAACGAAACATTCGTTTATCTTGGCCATAACTTTATCCAGGTTGCCTTTGGTACTTACGTCTACTAGCACTAGAATACTTGCTAAATGATCATCATGAATATCAGTTGTCTATTTAGGTGTGTTGGTGTTCACTACATTCCCACTAGCAGCAGCAACCTCATTCTTTGATCCTGAAGGTATGTTGAGAATTAGTTCTCAATAAAAGCACCAAAAATGTTTGCATAAAAATTAGGCAAACACTTCCAATCGATTTGTTGTAGAGATGTGAATACAGATGTATAATAAAACTATTATATTTATATTATGATTAATTTTCAAAGAGCAGATCACGTATAGGTTATGTAGAAAGTAAATTACAGTAAAGTAAAGAACACAAAGATTTATAGTGGTTTGGCCAGAATGTGCATACATCCACTGTCCATTTTCATTATTCTTCTATATATCTTTGATACGATGTTTGAGATACAAAATACAATGATCTAAGCCTCAATAGAAAATAAGATATAACTCAAGGAAGTCTATTAGGCTATTTCTGTTTGGCTATTCTTGGTTGCCTATTCTTGTTTGGCTGTCTCTATTGGGCAGTTCCTGTTAGGCAATTCCTATAAGGTTGTCCCTGCTAGATTGTTCCTGCTAGGTAGTTTATGTTAGCTTAGCCTAGCTTTTTCTGACTTGTCCGCCGTAACTGTTGTAAGCTTGGCTCTCCAAATTTGTCCCTTTATTGCTATTGGAAGCTGTGATATTTATAGAAGTGGAGAGGTATGGTGGCCACTCTAGTAAATTGGGTAATTTCCATGTATATCTCGCTCGATTCGGATTTTCTATATATACACGATATAATCAGAAGTTTCCAAATATATCCAGATTTTATTCCATATATAACTCATTTGGTTTAGTGAGAAGGCTCTGTTCGTGTGTGTTAGCCTGGTGGATGGATGTGGATGCCATGCTGACCATATTCCCACACACTCTCCCTTGGTTCGGCATTCCCTAGTTCGACCTTTGTATCATGCTGGTTCGGCCTTCACACTACGCCACTCTTAGAATAGTTTTGCAGCATCTACCTTACCGAACAAGAAATTCTGTTCGGTACCTTGGATGCCAAAGAGGATTTCATTTTCAGTACCTTGGGTGGCGAACAGGATTTCCTGTTCGGTGCCTTGGGTGCCGAATAGGATTTCCTATTCAGTATTTATGCTACCAAATAAAGGGGTTCCACTTCTCAACTCCTTCGTTTCTCTCTACTCCTTATGTCTTACCTTCTCTCTTTTCCTTCCATTTCTTATGTTGGAAATGGTTAGGCACTCAATAGTTGGATTTCCTATCGGACAATTCCTCATTTTACATAAAAATAACATGCTTGCCATAAATTGAACTCCTGACCTCTCCGTTGGAAGCATGACGCTCAACCACTTAAGCTACACACATTTTTGTGCCATAACTTCTTTATTTTAAGTCAAAATTGAATGAAACTTGGACCAATGGCTTCATATCATTATGTAGAGTATTTCGATACATTTGAATATTCCATTTTCCCAAAGTAGATAGTAGCACTCCAAGTGGGGCTCGAGTCGATGAGGCGGTGTACAAATTTTAAGATGATCATATCTTCTAATCCGTAGCTCAAATTGAGATGCAGTTTTGACCTAGGTGCATGTCCCGACCTTAGGAACATTTTACAAGCGCTTTGAATGTATTTTCTGACTATGTATTTTCTCCTAAAGCTTTGTCTTACCTTTATGATGGTGCCTTTATTATGCACATTTTGGCCATTTCTATGCTCCTTGATGTATTTTCATATTCACCATACTGTGAGTGAAATGCCCACAATAGCTAAAGATCTAGTCACTTGGGTAGATGTAGGACTACTGGAAAGGTGATGTAAACATGTGGTCGAGATGTATGCTAGTTGTTACTCTGTACTGAGGATGTGCTTTGTACTGAGAAAGGTGACACGATACATGATTAATTATGATTTTGGCAAACATACCACAGTAGTTATTGTACTGACTTGTACTATTTGTCGTCTAGTGCACTTTTCTAGGTAACAAGGCTAAAGAGAAGCTTCTCGTGTAAAGTAATGGTCAATTTCTTATTGCTAAAGACTGCCAAAAATAAAGCTAAAGATTGCTAAGGACAAAGCTATAGGGGACTAGCCGAGTCGATCATGTGGTGTCAAGATGGGTTATATTTAGCTGGTTGTATGCGGGATGAGATAGAGCTAAGCTAAAGACTAGTCGCTTTTGAGTCAAGTCGAGTCAAATGAGTCGACTGTGTCATCTTTAGACAAGCCCGAGTAGCTATAGCTCTGGAGTGTGCTGGGTTGAAGGGCTTGTACTAGGCTGAGATTAGAAGTGCTGACTCCAAAGAATTGATTTGGGCCAAGTTATGCTTAAAATTACTGGTCGGCCCACCATTGATGTTTACTTTCTTTCGAGTTGGATTTGCTTAGACTAGGTTGGGCAAATGGGTGCTTGTCTGCCAATCTTTTACTTGCGAGAAAATTGAGCAAAATTTTGCCCCCCAAAGCCTCTCTGTGAACAGGGGCAGGGTTGTCAAGTCATGAAGATCCTATTGATCGGGCTTTTTGCTTTGCCTTTAATGCATGCACCACATTTCAAACACATGATTGGTCAAGATAATTTCTTTTTCAAAGCGACACTATGACGATTCAGTAGTGGGGCTATGGACGTGAAAACATCATTACTTATACCTAGATGGTTAGGATTGCTTTGCCTTTTGAATCTGATGGATGTGACTAAGGAGACGAAGATATAAATACCTATCTCCTTCATCCTCTTCACTTTTTACCAAAACTTGCATTTTCTACCATTAAAATATCCTTTAACTTTTGAAAGCTTTTAAAGTTTTCTTCTTCATATTAAACAGTAACTCATTTTCCTTCCTTTTGACACCTCTTCATTTCTAGAATAATGCGATGTGTCTTTACTATTTAAAGATGTTTTGATGTGTTTTTTTTACTTTTTGAAAAGCATTTTGATTTTGAGTTGATTCTATGTCATTTTTTGGTTAGAATTGGTATTTTCTGATCATCTTTTAAACATCTACCGACCATTGCAGTAGTGTCAGTGGTGGTCAATCAACATTGACCAACTTTCCAACGATCTAAAAATTTAGCAAATGCATTAGTGCCTTAGGCCATAGTTTTAGGTCCATATCGTTGGCCTTGGGCTTTAAGTCAAAAAAGTGGTAGATATGGACCACTTGGCATGTTAATTAGCTTAGTAGTGTTGTTTGAGTCAAGAGTTGACTTTCATGGGTTGCCTGATCTAGACATGCCATGAAGATGGTTGTCAACCATCCCCCACCCTTGGGTCTCTTTAAGCTCAGGTACTAGGCCATTGTAGATTAACTTAGGACGTTTGTATTTCATATGACTACTTCTGGATCGACTTTGGCCGGCGTTTCTAGTCTAAATTTTTTCAAGATGGTTGAAGGGGAAGTGAACTTACCAGAGTGTCTCGGTAGCATGGATGAAATACAGGGATGTTATATACCCCACTATCACTGACCATCCGGATAACCCTCCCCCAGGCTACTTTACTTGGCCCTTGTGCTACTTTAAAATCGGGGTTTTCTTCCTATTCACCCCTTCCTTGTCTCTGTTCTTAATGCCTTCAAGATTGCTCCCAGTCAGCTCACCTCCAACAACTATCGATTCTCTTGTGGGGCATATGTTACATGAATTGACCTTTACCTTCATGAGTCGACCGCCCACCCGATCGGTATGCTCTTCCGACTGTAGAGTGAAGCTGGATACCCGATTTGCTTTTACTACCATTTTCAAGAAAACACCAAGCCCACCATCTTCACTGATGCCTTAAGAAAAGCTTCCTCATGCTGGATGGGAAAGTATTTCTTTTTTTAACTCGGTAAACTCCAGTCTAAGGAACGCCGAGTTCAAAAACCCTAGCAAGTAATCTGTGTCGTTCCTTTTCTTTTATTTGTCTTCCTTTCTTTTGCTTACCCTTCTAATGACACGAGCTTCTCTTGACTCCAACAACATTAATTTTGGGACTCTTAGCGAGTACTTAGAGCAGCTAAAGACAGCACTTGATGCTGTTAGAAATTTAAAGATGATATCAATTGATGCAAAACTTTATCAGGTCGGGCACCAAAGGGATCACCAAATAATGGAGGCGGAGAGGGCCGCCCTAGTAACAAGACCGGCCAAGAAGAAGCGGGACTACTCGAAGGTCAAATTCATGGGCTCCAAAGCCGGGTTAGTCATTTATGAGAACTAAGAATATGATGATGTGAACAATGG